>OY987208.1:1335200-2585200 GCA_963920795.1 Eutolmus rufibarbis
ACTCGTTGCTTTCAAGCCTGACATGCTGGCATTGAATTTTCTTAGTTAAATCATTCCATTTTCCAATTATCTTAAGATTGAAAATGTTATGCAAAGTAAAAATCCTAGAAACTCAGGCGGTGCTACGATATTTAAGCCTCGTCTCGTTTTCAAGAAAACCAGAATAGAAAGCAGCGCAGCGTTGGCAAGTAAAGTCAGAAAACAGGAGAGAAATGTTTTCTGGCGCTCGTGGGATTTCCTCAAGCCGTGATGTTCTTCTGCATAAATCTCAAAAGGGTTTCAGAGTCTCAGCTTTTAATTACTCCTTCAACGTACTCACAATGCAGTCTTCTGAGCTTTTATGTCGAGCATAAATTTCCCCACGTGTCAGTTTTGAACTGAAGAATTGGACTGAAATATACCGGAGGGAATTTCATGTTTTTTCTGTCCCTATGCGCCTTTCTACATTTAGCGTAGATATCAGCTTGACCACAATTAGTTTTCATTTCAGTCGGGTCATGACATTTTCTGTCTTTTGATTAATTGCGCTCTAGTTTCACTGGAGCGATTTATTTCTGTTCTAATTATTTTCAAGTAGGTTTCCTAATGGCCCTACTGCACCACATCTGCACATCTCATCATTGCAGTCAACAGGCTTGGATTGTTTTGTTACTTGAATTCACATTTGTATACTAATACGAAAACCAGAATATTAAACATATTTATTTAAAAAAAAAAAAGCAAGTTAATTTCCAAACCGTCCTTCACTATTTTCTATTTTAAGCTAATTAAATATTGTTGGTTTTCGACTGAACATTCTAAGTTATTAAGTCTGTTTATATTTTTCTCGAGTGTGGATAATAATAGAGAAATATTTGCAACTATTAAGGCATTTGCATATCTCAAAATAAGGGTGATTTAAAAATTGTAATTGCTATTTAAAAAAAGAATCATTTACGTTTGGTCATACATATAAAGCTGAATTACTTCAAAACCATTTCTGCAGGAAATTACGCTTATATTTATTTAATTACATTTTAGTTCAAGTTCTTCAATAGTGGCCGTTGTTTAATTTCGGAGCGATTTATGGAAAAAGTTCTGTTCATCCACAATAGAGCTTTTCAAATACATATATTTGAGTAAGTAGAGTGCATAAAAACCATACTAAGAAACAAAACACTTATATTTAGAGGAAGTTTTCGAATACTTTCACAATTTTATGTTCGTATATGTATGTATGTATATGCATATTTATCTAAATATATTTAATGTACATCGCAATGGGATTATAATCGAACAAAAATTATTAAGTAAATATAGTGAAATCAATGCTATAAAGAAATACAGCCATATTGATATTATCACGTTGGACTGGATGAAAAGTTAACCTTTATTATGTGAACAAATTTGACCCTTTTGAGTTTCTCTGGATATAAATTTATGCTTGTTTTAGGAATGAGTTTGGTTGGTGGACTCTAAAACAAGCTATAATTTTGTGCGGATTTTGCGCGCAAATCTGTTTAAAAGTTCAACAGGAAACATGAAAATGTGAAAACATTTGCATCAAAAAGTTTGCTTCTAGTTCCGGATCAGTTAATAGTTGAAATTTACAACTTTTCTTGCTCAATGGGCGGATGCACACTGTGCAGGCAGATGAGCTCTGAGACTAAAAGTAATAGCAGCAGCATTTCTAGGTAAATGTGAAGCGAAAAATTTTCCATTGCTGGATCTCTAAAAACTTCACATCAATTCAGGTCAGAGGGATAAATGTTTAACAGGGGCTTTGTGTTAACTTTCTCTTCTAGAATATTAGCGAATGGAAGTGGATGGAATGAGTAAAGTTGTATGGATGTATGTACATACGGTAACTTATATGCAAAACACGCTCGCTTTTTGATTTTGACCTTCTGCAATACCAGATTTAATATTGTTACTTTTCGGTTAATGTAGAGAAAACAAAAATTGAAAAATTTCAAACTGGATCCGAACTAATATTACTATTTAAAGAAATTTCTACGAAAAGGAAGAACAGGTAATTTCAAGGTTGCTGATAACGAATATGTTACTTTTAGAGGTTTGGATATGTTAAACCTGATATAAATTTTGCAAACATGTATTGCACGTTTTAGGGTTCTGAGAAACCTTATGGAATCACTTTGTTGTCCGTTTGTCTGTGCTCCGTCAAGAAGAAACAAATAAGCAAGTTATTATATTAACTTTCTAGTATGAGAATCGAAACTTACTTTGTCCAAAAATATTATTTTTTTCCCATGTATAAAATCAATAAATTCTTAACAGTATAACAGGTATTTAAAACCTTTCTTTCAAGCTTCCAATTGTCACCACAAAATTTAATAAATATATAATTGTAAAAAAATTATTTAACTAGCTAGTAATGGAAACCTCAAGGTGGTTTTGCACGCACTCTGAATTTTTAACATAGAAGATTGTTGAGTTTAATAATGGTAACCAATCAAAACTTTACAACCAGACATATTTTTCTTCCAAAATCAACTGCCAATAAAAAGTTTATTAACATATTTATTATATAATTTTCTTGGGTACTTCACTAACATTCCTTACATTTCTGCAAGAGTTATTGACCTATTTTCTGTAGAAAATAAAATGTTTTCCTGTTTCTAGTTTCAATCCAGATAGGTAAACATTTTCCCAGCAGAATGTCATAACTTAACCCTATCTTGTGATCTCCTATAAAAATCAGTCGCCAAAAATCGATATTTCTTCCCCTCTATTGCTTGAATTGTCGACACTAATCTTAGGAACCAAGTCGACAACAATCAGATAAAGCAGTGGTCATAAATATCTTTTTGTGTCCGAGGTCGTAGCGTCCTAACGCAATAAGGTGAAGGATACATTTTTTTTGTGCTTGGCGCCCGAGGCTTCCTGTTCTATTTTCTGATGAAAAGCCTTAGTCCATTATTCTAATGAGGAATAGTAATGATATATCCACCGAACCTTTCATTTGTTATTCCAAACTCCTTGACGAGTGTTCCAAACTGTCTGTAGAAATGTATAGGTCCGTACATATCAATATGACTAAATCATGGTTATAAATTTATTTCCCAAACAGTTTGCATGAAAGGGAAAAGTTTATCCGTGTAATGGACCTCATGAATTATTTATAAGTTATACAGATACTCCGCCATTATATCTAATTTTAATATTTTTCTGAAATCATATATTACCTTAAAAACACTAATGTTGAATATAATGATGAAAACTAGTTTGATGGTTTTTGGACGTATCTAATTATATGACATTAGTGAATTATGTTGCAGAGCTCTATTGAGGTAAGCACTGTACAATTCAAAATTTGCAGATTTGGGAAGATCGTTTATAGTTAAATTGATGAAAAGCTACACTATTAAAAACCATGTGTGCGGTGAATCAATATATGAGCTCTGTACATCGTTATTTTGATGGTACTTGACTAAATTGCTTGTTAAAATACACTCAAATTTCTGCAGGGCATTTATAAAAGGAATTTTTGTTCTAATGACAAGTAAGTTCGATGCATCCTATTTCGGTATGTAGGTCACGTAAGTGAAATAAGTGAAAATGTGTGTTTTTATTCACATGCTTGGTCAATATTTATCTCGTGTCGAGGAAGTGACTTCCGTAAATGTAGCATACTATTAAAGTACGTCAAAAAATTTTAAAATATGTACATAAATTTGCTGTAAATCTACAGCTCGTACATATGTGTGATATCCACACAAAACAGAAAAAACAAATACACCAACATACGCACGTGGAATATTTCCTACCTTTCGAGCTATTTTGCTTCACTTTTGCATCTCCGCATTTATGAGTTTGGTGCAGTTTTTTGTAATCATGTTAAACATGCCCTGCGAGGTAATTCTTCAAAAATGGTAACGAAATTTTCAATTTTAAGACAGCGACTTTTTTCATGCTTTTCCTTGAATGATGAATTTATCTCTGGTAACAAATATACAGCAGTATTGATATATATACGTACTTATATTGCATATGGAAATCATTTATAAGTTATAGCAACATATTTATTTCTTGCAAATACTTTTATGACAAAGAGTACCTACTAAAATACAGATTATTTGGAGTTAGTTTTCACATATTTAAAGTAATTTTGAACTTAAGAAAATGAGCAAATCCAAGTGTTTCAGTTAGGTTTTTGTAACATATCAACTGTTATGAGATGATCATTAAGAAAATGCAACTTTTCCAAATTATCAAAGTATAAATATTTAATAAAGTTTAATTTTATATTGATCAGTAGAAGCTAAAATTAAATTAAGTAATAGATTCAACTACGTACTAAAAGCAAAAAAGTTGTGTGGTATTTATCAATATATAAAGCATAGAGTCTTACGACTATTAAATTCAAACGTTTTCGTTAGCCTTGTAAACTGGAACCCCTCTCTACCGTAGTACGCGGAAAAGTTTGGTATTAACTGTTTTTAATTTACGTTAGCTATTGAAAAATCTTTAGTAGCAGTTAAGCAGTTAACACCGATTTTTTAGTGTTGAATTTAGATTAGTGAGGGAGCGATAGATTTCCATGGCTTTTAACATGAATATTTGTCAACGATTCCATTAATCTTGTGGCCTCAAACCAACTTCCTCCCACTCACGCTAATGAGCATCAACTTTGAATAATTTGTGTTGCTGCAGCTGCGGCATAAAATTAATATCGATTTAATAGGTTACCATTTATTGAGTCATAGAACGCTGATCTAAAAGCATGTTTCATGTGGTTAGTATTATAATTCACCATTTTTAAGATTCGGTGTGACTAAATTAAACATACCAACCCGGAAGAAAAACCCTAAGTTGGTTGTCGATACAATTCCTTAAAAATGATTATGCGGAAGACTTCAGCACCTTTGACTTGCCTTTTTTCCGTTTTCTATTGAAGTGATGAAAATGCCAAAGGACTTCCTTCGTCAAGTAATGCTACACAATAGCTCCTTATAATAAAAAAGAACATTTTCTGCAGTAAATTTCAGCCGAGTTTTCACATTGTATAAAAAACTAATACAAATACATCTAGGGAAGGTTTCTTTCTAACACAATAATCCCATTGTTAGTATGAAGGAATAATTAAAAACTGAGATGGTACATTTCTTTGAAAGACAGCAAGACAACGGGTGTGATTAAGAATACAGGGTGAGTGTCTGAAAGGTGTTTTCTACCTTGTTCACTAGCGTGACGGCTTCCTGTCGAGAAATTGTTGTTGACTACATCGTGTAAGGATTCTGAGCTTCTTTCTGCTCTTTCCTGGATAATTATTATTATTTTTTTTTTCTTGCACGCAAAGCTTTTATTTTCTGAAGTTTAACCTTGCGGAAAGATATAATAGGCGACTTTAAAACGACGTAAAGACATGTTATCAGTCCTTTTGAGGAAAATTATAAATTAAAGACATTTTCAAGTCTAGTCGATAATATGAAGGCAAAGCAGGATTCGGACTTTCAGTGGTTTTTCTAAAAATCTTCTGTTGATGGGAAAAAAAATTTAGTTATCTGAAGTTATTTAATTATTACAAATTCTTTTAAAACACCAAAAAAGGATTTTAAAATCCGTCAGAAATTAGCTAACTAAAAAGGATCTCGTTCATCTTATTAAATTTAATTTAAAAATTTTTTTATTTCAAAATATCGGAGCAAGCAAGAGCCCTTTAATAACATTTACTATTTTTTCCTCTAAAATTTCAGAAAGTCCTTCAAACCCAATCTCCAAAGTTTTGTAAAATACGTCTTTGTAGCTGCTGCATCAGGTTAAAGGTTTGTATGCAAATAAGTACTAAAAAATAGTTGACCGCTTTGTGAATTATGCTATGCAAGTTCATTGCACCAAACAACTCACTTCTTTACGTTCTCGACTCCTAATTTTTATCCTTCTCATGCATGTAAGTCATAAATTTCTGTGCCCGGGTGAGTGGGTCTTTAACAAACTAATGAGGCTCTTTCACGCCATAGAAAATACACCGAAAGACGTAAATGTTAGCACCATCTACAGAATTACAATGCTTGATTTACCTTTGCCGTTTTTAGTTCACGTTTTTTCACGTTCTGGCGCGGCATACTCCGTTTTACATGGAGTGAAAATCTTCCGTGGAAAAGGAGTTAAGGATTTGAAAGCCTTGACACGCTGTAAATACCGAAACTTGGTTACTGAGACCTACTAAGACCCAACGTATTTTAAAGGATTTCATGGTAAATACGGGAATATTCCTCGCAAAATGCAGCTTTCCGCCCTTTACGTAAGGATAGCGCCTGTTTTGTATTCAGAGTGCTACGATTTAAATTTTTTCTGTCTCGGAAAAATGTCGGAAACTCATCTCCGTACAGCGGAAATGAAGCTCAATGATGCTAGTTTTGGTGATTGCGAAGTGCAACATGAAGCACATTATTGGTAAAATTAAATACTTTAAAAAGATTTAATTTAATAAAATAACAAGGCCAAATAATCAAATACGAAATAATATTGTAGATTCGGTTGGTTAGAGATTTTATTAAACACCAGCTTTCCATTTGTTGGGTATTATGTAGGTTTTGAATCTTTTACTTACAGTGACTCACATATTTAGTCAAATGTGGACGAGATTTTGCTCAATTATCTTTCATTTTTTTTTATGAAACAAAGATTTTCAAATTATTTAACGCCGGCCGTAGGTACTCGTATTAAAAGACAATATTATTTAAAACTGTCATAACTGATCAAGTACTGACTAGAATGTTTTTCATTATATTACAGGTCTATCTTTTTTATTTATATCAGTATTAGGTACAGGGTCTAAGATGAGAGGCTAATACTTATTTGTAGTGAAAATAAAAACAACACAACATAGAGCAACAGTTTTATCACGAACCATATTACTCTCATAGGCCACAAATTAATTTCGAATGGTCCCCACAGTAGAATTTAGCTGGCCGAGTATTAAAGCACTTCAGGCAAAGTGATAAAATAACTCATGCTTCATGCAAGCCTTATGGCAACTGTGTGGCTGGTTGTGAATGATTTCCTGAGGCTTAAGATTATTTCGGTTTTTATCTTCTACGGGGAGAATTTTGTATTGCAATTTCGCGCGAATGGAGTCACGCAGGTGACTTTCAAAGGGCTTTTGAGTCCTTTGGAATTAAAACTTTTATATAAATACGACTTGCTGTTGGTAAGGGTTTTAATGGCTTCCTTTTTGTTTAGGGCGCACTTTAAATTTTTACTCAAGACGACATTTACATTGTATTAATTATTAATTGCCAGCTATATTTCATTGTAAGAATAAGAAATGGAAACGTTGTTTTGGCTACTACCAAGAGGCACTCTCAATTGCTTTACCGAAATTGCGATTTTCTTGCTTTTTACACTTTAGTCACATTCTTTAAGCTTCTTCCTGCCGAGAATTATTTACAAAAATTATGTCGGCGCACGGACGCAGTTGTTCAAAGTGCTACATTTGTAGAATTGAAAAATGAAGTATTTAAGCAGATTGTTATGTCTACGTGTTTTGTAAATAAATTAGTTGAGACAATTAACAAATCGACAATGCGTTATATAATATCAACTAAAATGCTTTCTATTCGATAGATCTCTTCCTCACATTAAGTGCATTTTTTGTATTTACATATGTAGTTACAAAGCGGGCATAACTAGGTCGAGCTGTCATTAAGTTTTTATTTTGCACTTTAAGTCTTATTTTAAATCCCAAAATGAATGCCTTTGATAATGTGTTAATAAATACATAAATAATACATAGAATATGCAATCAATCTTATCATCTCTCCTCGAAAACTTAATAAGACGATTATTACAACTTAATTAATTCAAGTAAGTAATTAGGCGAAGCAGAGTGCATCACATCACTAATTCCTATAAACAACGCAAAAAGTCCCATTACTAACGTTTTCACAGAAGACGGGGAAATAATGCTAAATAATCTTAAGACAACTTACTTGAGTGTCGGCATTTATGAGCCTCACAACACTTCGGGGTATAGAAGCTCTCATTATGTAACTTGCTTATAAGTGATAACGAAATTATTGCTGGGGAGGAGAATGTAAGCAAACTAGCTTTACTCACATAATCGAATGCCTATGATATGTGAGAGTAGATGTGATGTATTCGATTAAGAATTTCTGGCACATAAATTACATTCGATAAATTTTAGTACTAGTGGAGTTCGGTAGGCGGTATGCTATTCAATAATGCCTCAACAATACACCCCATGTTGACATGGTTACAACGTATAACAGATAGATATGTATTTAGATTTCATACGAAAACGAAGTGAGAAATTTCAAATAAAACACCGAAGACGATGTTCTGAATGTGATTTAAAATTCTTTGACCAATTCTTTTAAGTATACATAAATTTTAGAACTTTTATTAGTATAAGAAATACAAATGACGTAACAGTTTCACTCCTGATAAATAAAGTAAGTACCTATAGCGAAAAGTAATATTTAAATAAAAATCAGTGATTAACTGTAGTTATTCAAAATTTAAACTTAATCCAAATTAAAAATTGCAAGTGCTGCTGGTCGGGCCATATACGCGCATTAAAAAAACGCTTCATCGATGAAAAACTGTACAGCCGCCATTTTGTTTTGTATCTCTTTGGAAAAATTAAATTTTTACAGTTGATTTTTCAGAATATAGATTTATTTTATTGTCCGGTTGAAAAAAATTTCCAAAATATACTTATTATTTTCACCGCTAGGGTGGCCTAACCCGTTAAGATCCAAAAGCTTTTTTGTACCTTGACACTTTTACTGTTTTTCTTTTAGTCGTATTAAAGTATGAATGATTTGATACCCTTCCAAAATACAGTTTATTCCCATTCAATTAGAAAGTCAAAAGAAAGCTTTCCTATGCCTGCGACTTAACGAAAGCCTTCAACATTTCATTGACAGCTGAAATAGAAGAGAAATAGCGGCTTATATGTACCTTCCGATGAATTATTTCTTTCTTTTGAATACTTACAAAGCAGAAATAAGAAGAAACTGGAACCAATTAACTTTTGGATTGAATTTGCCGAAGGAGTTAAGATTAATTATCGCAGATGAAGGAAAATAAAAGGAAATGGCAGGCTGAATAAAAGATATATCAATGGCAAAATTTATGTGATTGAGGAGGCGAAATGCAATTAGGGATTCGTTGAAAAGTATTTACTTACTTAAGTGCGTGAGGTAAATTTGTATTCCGCACTCGCTTCCGATAGAGTTCTTTTTGAGTGTTCTAAGAATAGGCTAACTGTGGACAAGTGGGAAATATTTTAACAACCTTGACTCGATCTTTAATTTAAGCAATGTAAACTTTGTAGCATCCTTACCGTCTCCGTGTGTGTGCGAAAACGAGGAATAATATCCGAGAGCTTTTGTTTAGAATTAAAGTATAGAAGTGGTTGACGTGACTGTGTGAACAAGGTTATCTTAGGAACTCTCGTTTGTAATATAAACACAAGTTGACACGTTTCCTGTTCCTTTCTGTGTTTGGCATGTACAGAATTCAAAGATGTTCCACTTCAAGGGAAGTGTACTTGCTTTTATTTTGAAGGTTTTTCTTTCAAAATCCTCTACAAATTCGCCTTTGTATGATGCTCAGAACTACACATTTTGTGCACATGTGTGGTGAATCTAACCATCGTCTTAACCATAATCAACCAAATAATTGGACGCTACATGAAATAAATATTGCTATAATTTTGATTAATTAATTCAAATTACCAAATATTCATAAGTACATAATACAAGAATGTTCCCGATTTAATTTCAGAAAAACTGCGATCTGGTTTACTATTTTCATATTATGTATAATGAAATTCTTTAGCAGCTTAGTGTTTGTTCTGTTAGGGCGGACGCGTACTAGTTTCTAATTTATGTTTACTCATAATGTGGACGCAATTACATTAAATAAATCCCATCAGACCACTGTATGCAGAGCTTTTACATTGCAGCAAAATTATATCAACTATGTTTGCAGTCAAATAATCCAGGTTCCTATGATTCTCTACTCTATTTTATATTACGTCATGGACATGTTTTAAAAAGGTTAATATGTATATTAATGTTATTAAAGTACAAAACATTAATGAAATCAAATTCAATGAACTTTCATCTAACTGCTATTTCTATATTATCATAATAACTTCATTAACATTGCAATGGTTGTTATATTTTATAGAGTTCAAAGAATTTAGAGAGCCCGACAGATGCTCATGGGATTTAAGGCACACTCAACAAACAAGCCTATAATATCTTACATGGTCATTTATCAACTCATTCGTCCCTCTGGATATATCTGTTTGGGAGAAACTCAAATGAAGTGGAACCATGCTACCCATTTTGAGGATAGAATGATTTAACAGAAAATCAAGAAATTGGGTTTATCCTTCGGGCACGCTATGAAGAAATCATGGAGGAATGATTAAGATTAACAGTTTGTTCTTTGACATTTTACGTAGGTACTTATTTAATGCTACAAAGAGGATTTGCTTTATTTTCAAAACGTTAATTGCATTAAGTAGATAGGTAATTAAATTACTGAGCGTCTTTCAGATTACACTTCATTAATTTTAAACTATAGGGTCTGAAGACTTCAACATTACATTTTAAAAAATCAATAAGGCGAAGTATTTAAAAAATTCTATATAGACCTTGAATTTATTCATTTTAATAAAAAAAATGCATATCTAATCCAAAAAGTCAGATTCCATTTTATACGCTTGTTTTTCATAAATGATTTTTTGAATAAGTAGGAACACTGATTTGCCTTGGGGTATAATATTTACATACTTATACGAGTATATGAATTTCGGTGAAATAAATTTCAAACTTTTAGCAACGAACATTTCCCGACAATAATTCTGTCATCCGGATATGTACGCTTACACATGAGTCCGTATCAACTGATAAGAATAATAATAACGTGCAAAAAAATAAAATCACAGCCAAGTTAATGGGCTATGACATTAGCGAACCAAAAATATATTGCAGGAAGCTGCCACCTAGGGTATTTTTAGCCTTGAGTGAAATATGGCTTTTGGTGTACGTGTAACATACGTGTTTAACCTTTTCACTTTTTTCACTTACATTTTTTTAGGTAGAATCAGTATGGATCCATTAGCCTAAATTGTCTTATATGGACCGGCGAAATGTACTCGTCAAGAACGACATGATGTATTTTATTCTGTCATACTTTGTTTCATTTTATTCCCATACAGCGCCCATTTCTAGCTAATGGCGTATGGGAAGAGGTAGTGATTTTCTGAAAAGATCCACATCCGACGAGGAAATGTGCAGATAATCCTTAATCTAAAGGTATTTACTCTCGACCCTGACTTAATGCTTGTGATTTTCCAGGCGGAAATTGCTCTTATTATTTGCTTCAGTTGATTATGAAAGAGTGAGTAATGGGTGAATGTTTCATGCGAAACCGGGGTATATATTGTTTCATGCGAAACCGGGGTATATATTGTTTCATGCGAAACCAGGGGACATATATATGATAATTCCCATTTTTTTTACATTCTTCATTCCTCTCTCTCTCTATCGCGGCGATGCATCGTTGCATAGAAGGCCTCAGGGCGGAGGTCGCGTGGTGAGAAGGACGAGAGAGGAAAAAACCCATCTTAATTTTCAACTCATCAAGACCGATGCGGTCATTCTACCAGGTTTTCTCAATCGAGACGCTTGTAGTTTATTTTGCTCTGAAATTCGCTCAATATTTAAATCGTTCGCTTCGTTGGTTAAATTGAATTTGTCATTGTTTTAATTAATAATCGGGGATTGAATTCAATCATTTTGTTGTGTCTTGTTGCGTTTTGTTGTCTCAATTCAATATCGCGTTTAAATTAATATTTACGCGAACGCGGAAGTGATCACGGGGTGGGCGTGCTCTCCTTGAGAGTTGCACTCCTAGTGCAAACCAATTAAGCTATACTCGAGTGCACCGAGTTCAATCGGTTTCAATCGTTTTAACGGAGGTCAAGGTGACTCGCTCCGTCAATCGCGCGCCTAGGTGATTCTGTTAACAACAAACGTCCCAACGGAGGCCAAACGTGGCTCTCTCCGTCTTGACGATCGTCTAAAAAATCGCAAATCATTAACGGAGGCCAAACGTGGCTCTCTCCGTCTTGACGATCGTCTAAAAAATCGCAAATCATTAACGGAGGCCAAACGTGGCTCTCTCCGTCTTGACGATCGTCTAAAAAATCGCAAATCATTAACGGAGGCCAAACGTGGCTCTCTCCGTCTTGACGATCGTCTAAAAAATCGCAAATCATCAACGGAGGCCAAACGTGGCTCTCTCCGTCTTGACGATCGTCTAAAAAATCGCAAATCATCAATTACACATATTACATATCAGGTAGTCTCAGCGTGCTTCTCCGTAATATTCGGTAAATTCGTTCCCTTTTTGTTTCTTTTGTAATCTAATTTTATAATAACATTCTTCAGAGAGTTTTTATGCCTTGGGCTTTTCTCTCCATTTTTTTCGGGTAAAATATACGTTTTGTATTTTGCCCAAATCGAGTATTTTATTTAATTACCTTGCCTTATTCCTTTGGTTTTTATTATTTTTTTATTTATTTTTTTTTCATTTTCAATTTGCATTTTTTCGACGATACAAAAATTGGTGCCTCCTGTGAGGAGAAGCACGCTTGAGATTTGCCTTTTGCCTAAAACAAAACAGGGGAAACGAGCACGAGATCGTTCGGGGAAATAGCGTGCATTCTGCTTTGTCATCTGTCCTTGGGCCGCTTCTGGAGTTCATCATCGGGACATTGACGTCAGCTGGTTTACAACTAAGTTACCTTTTTTATTTTTTATATTTACCATATATATTTTGTTGAATAGTGTGTATAATATACAAGGAAGAAAAATCAGTGCGCGTGGTATTGTTGCGTCAACTCGCATACAGCTGTGTTCGCGTGTTCAACGGTCTTTTGTCGTGCACGTGCACGAACGACCCTAAATTCGCGGAACGGATCTCATCGTGCGCGCATATAAGGGCGGAACCGGCGTACATTGTTCGCGCCGTTAGCAAACGTAAACATACGACTTCGCGGAATTGATTTACCGCTCGTGTGCCTTCTTGTCTTTCGTTGAATTGGTTCGGGCCATAATTTGAATTTTTTCTGAACTGGGTAATCGTACATTTGCAATTTGAATTGACTTAATTTTGATAAATTGTAATTGTTCGCGGGGATTAATTTTACATTATTTGAATTATATTAAAAAATTCGGGTTTATTTTATTTAAATTGGATTGGTCTTAATTTGATTTGATTTTTGATTGATTTTTTAGATTTAATTTGATTTCAAAATGGCTGACGTGAGAAAGCGAATTGAATTTATAACCGAAAAACGGAAAACGCTTCTTGAACGAGCTGCGGCTCTTGAGAGCGCCTTAGTCGTCGGTAGCATATCTCCAGTGGAATCAAGGTTGCGAGTCGATCGTTTGACTACGCTCTTTTATAATTACGAAGATTTGCATGACGAATTAAAAACCCTCGACCCAAATGACGCCGGTATCGCGCAAATGAATGAAATTCAAAATACTTATTATAGAGTCGCTGCTAATGTTCAAAGTACCCAAAATATAACCGCGCCGCGTAATTCTGATGTCTCAATGGGTCCGATAGGCACGTCGACTTTTATTGAAAGGCAGAAATTATCTAAACTTCCCATAAACGAACTTCCTAAATTTTACGGTGATTATAAAGAATGGCTTGATTTTTCTAACACCTTTAAATCCGTGATAGATTCGCGTCAAGACATCGACGATGTTGTTAAATTTCAATATTTGAAGAGCTGTATGCGAGATGCCGCTAAGGACAAAGTAGCGCATTTTGCTGTCTGTGCGGAAAGCTACGGGGCCGCGTGGAAGCTTCTAAAAGATTCGTATGAGAAAAGGCGTATTATCGTATACCAACATATCGATTCGATAATCAAGTTACCTAAACTCACCGTGGCGACGGATAAAGCACTCGAGGGGTTGGTCGATGTGGTTCGGCAAACAATTAGCGCATTGGAATCTCTCGGTGTTAAACCAGATACGTGTATGCTTCGTCATTTAATTTTAAATTTACCCGATGAAATTCGCGACGATTGGGAAAGAACATTTAAAAGTATGGAAGAATTGCCGACTTTCGACGAATTCTTTTCCTTTATCAGGGAAACCGTGGATCGCTTGCATTCAAAGTCTGATTCGGACGGTAAAAGTTCGAATAAACGAAAGGGAGCTCCAGCTTCGGTCGCGCCTCATCCGATGAAAACCCGCAGGGGAGGAAGGGTTGAGAAAACGTTCATGACACCATCGTGCGCGTGCGGCTATTGTTCCGAGGATCATCCGACGTACAGGTGCGCTAAATTTGAAGCTTTACCTGTTTCTGCTCGTTGGAACGCGGCTAGGGCTAATAATTTATGTTACAATTGTCTTCGAAAACACTCGGGTCAATGTACATCCGGGCGTTGTAAGAAGTGTCAAAAACCCCATCATACTTGTCTTCATTCTGATCAAGGGCGTAATTCCCAAGGCGGGGCCACGGGAAGGGAGGCTGCAACGGCTACGGGCGGCCGTCCCTCGGCATGACTATCTGCAGGTGTATTTAAAGTGCTTGCCGATGAATCGTCATCGCCGCTGATGATGAGCGCGGTTGCCCGTGTCCGGGGCAAGGATGACATTCTCGTCAACGCTCGAATTTTGCTCGATACTTGCGCGACTACCAACTTGATTAGCAGCGGTTTTGTTCGTAAACTCGGACTTCCTATACGTAAATGTTCCATAGCGGTCGGTGCTGTCAATAATATGAATTCTTTTTCAAACGGTAAAGTCGATATTTACATTCAATCTATTCACAATAATTTTGAAAAATCATTAACTTGTTTAATTGTTTCCGTAATATCCGAATTTGAGCCTCAAGATGTTTTTCCGCGAGAGGACGTAGATTTGCCACCTAATTTGCCGTTAGCTGATTCTCAATTTCATTTACCGCGACCAGTAGATATTTTAATTAATAGCGGCGCTACAATGTCTTTGTTGCAATCGGGATTAATTCATGTATCGAAAACGGGTTCTGATTTGTTTATACAAAAAACGCGATTAGGATGGGTTGTTGTTGGCGGTTTTGAAACTGGTAAAAATGTACGCGCAGCTTCTTGTCATTTAACTACATTACATAAACAAATAGAAAAATTTTGGAATATCGAAGAAATCGGCGCGGGAATTGGAACAGCATCGGAAGAACCGTTATGCGAAAAACATTACGTTGAAAATACCGCGCGAACTGAAAACGGTCAATACATGGTACGACTGCCCTTCCGGCACAATAACGTCGAATTCGGTGAGTCTCGTGCGCAAGCATTTCGGAGATTTCAGTCTTTGCAAAAAACTTTAAATTCCAACCCTCGGCTTAAGGATGAATATCATAAAGTAATGCAACAATATCTAGATTTGGGACACATGTCATTAGCTTCGGATGATTTATCGCAAGGTTATTATATGCCACATCATGCTGTTCAAAAGGCCACGAGCGCCACAACTAAACTCCGGGTTGTCTTTGACGCGTCGGCTAAAACTTCTAACGGGATTTCTCTTAATCAAACTTTGATGATCGGTCCGACGATTCAAGATAAACTGTTTGAACATTTGTTTAGATTTCGTACACATGTTTACGTTTTGACCGCGGACATAGAAAAAATGTATAGACAAGTACTTATTCATCCGGATGATCGTAAATATCAACGGGTTTTTTGGTATAACGACAATAAAATTCGCGTATTCAATTTAAATACAGTAACTTTCGGTGTTTCGTCTGCTCCTTTTCTTGCAATACGAACAATACACAAGCTTGCGGACGACGAGTCACACGAATTCCCACGCGCTAGTGCAATTTTAAAGCGCGATTTGTGCGTCGATGATCTGCTTACGGGGGCTGACACTTTGAGCGAAGTACTAAAAATTCGCGACGAAATCATTGAAATATTAAAACGGGGTAAATTCAATATCCGTCAGTGGGCGTCAAATCATAGTCACGCGTTAGATAATATTCATGAAAAGATTTTTGGGTCGGACAACGCAGTTGAACAAAACGAAGTCTCTAAGACACTCGGGATTGCATGGAACTCAAATAACGATAAATTAATTTACACTTCAAAAACAATTAATTACACAATTCAATTTGCTAAACGCAACGTGTTGTCCGAAATCGCAAAAATCTTTGATCCTTTGGGTCTACTAGGGCCAATAATTATGAGCGCGAAACTTATTATGCAAGAATGTTGGAGGCTAAAGACCGGATGGGACGAACCAATTACGCAGGAGCTAAGCGCATCTTGGGCCGCGTTTATACATCAATTAAAATCAATGCCGAAAAACGAGTTTTGAGTATCATTCAAAAAGAATTCTTTTATAACGAAATAGAAGCTTTGTCACAAGGTAAACTTATTAAAAGTCATAAATTAGCTGCACTCGATCCATTTTTGGATAAAGACGGTTTATTACGAGTTGGCGGTCGTTTAAAAAATTCTAGTTTGTCCAACGAACAAAAATATCCGTGTTTATTACCTTCATACCATCATGTTACAGACTTGATTATTAGAGACGCGCATTTACAAAACTATCATTCTGGTATTCAGAGCACGTTATGTTCACTTCGGCAGCGATTTTGGCTTTTGGACGGTAAAAATCAGGTCCGGAAGATCACACGCAATTGTGTTACTTGCATTCGACATAAACCCGTCGCGATTCAATATAAGATGGCAGATTTACCAAAATCTCGAGTTCAAGCATCGGCTGCATTTCAAAACACGGGAGTTGATTTTTTCGGTCCGGTTTATATCAAAGAGAAAAAATTTCGAAATCGTACTAAAATTAAATCTTACGGATGCGTATACATTTGCATGGCCACCAGAGCTGTTCACATAGAAATCGCGAGTGACCTGAGCACGGATAGCTTTTTAGCAACTTTTAAACGATTCATTGGTCGTAGGGGAATTCCCTCTAACGTCAATTCTGACAACGGAAAAAATTTCGTGGGTGCAAACAATCAATTACGCGAACTATATGCTCTTCTATCCGATAAACAATTTCGGGAAGGGGTGGAGGCTTTCGCTGCGTCAAATAACGTCGTTTGGCATTTTAATCCGCCAGAATCCCCACATTTCGGCGGCAGTTGGGAGGCTGCGGTAAAGTCTTTTAAACATCATCTTAAGCGCGTGTTGGGGGATAAACTTCTAACTTTCGAAGAATTAAGTACATTAGCCGTTGAAATCGAAGCGATACTTAATTCAAGACCCTTATGTTCTTTGTCTACTGATCCGAATGATCCAATCGCTTTAACCCCCGCGCACATTCTTATCGGTCGTCCTCTCAATAAACTGCCGGAAAATAATTATCTTAATGTTCCAGATAACCGACTCACCGTTTGGAAGTTCATAACTCGAGCCCGTCAGGACTTTTGGAGACGTTGGCATCTCGAATACCTAAGTGAGCTCCAGAAGCGGCAAAAGTGGTTTGCTGGTGAGAGCGACGTGAAGGAAGGGACAGTCGTGGTTTTCATTGACAAGCTGACTCCCTGCATGAAATGGCCATTGGGTATTGTCCTTGAGGTCTATCCTGGATCTGATGGGATCAGTCGAGTGGTCAAGGTCAAAACGTCCAGGGGGATCTACATGCGAAATGCTACTTCACTCTGTCCATTGCCAGTGGAAACATGAATATTAAATCAATTATTTAAACTCAATTTATGTACGCGCGCTGAGTTACCTGTCTTGCTACACTCATTCACAACATTTTCAGCTCATTCTCATTCGCAGCCGGGGGGAGTATGTTTCATGCGAAACCGGGGTATATATTGTTTCATGCGAAACCGGGGTATATATTGTTTCATGCGAAACCAGGGGACATATATATGATAATTCCCATTTTTTTTACATTCTTCATTCCTCTCTCTCTCTATCGCGGCGATGCATCGTTGCATAGAAGGCCTCAGGGCGGAGGTCGCGTGGTGAGAAGGACGAGAGAGGAAAAAACCCATCTTAATTTTCAACTCATCAAGACCGATGCGGTCATTCTACCAGGTTTTCTCAATCGAGACGCTTGTAGTTTATTTTGCTCTGAAATTCGCTCAATATTTAAATCGTTCGCTTCGTTGGTTAAATTGAATTTGTCATTGTTTTAATTAATAATCGGGGATTGAATTCAATCATTTTGTTGTGTCTTGTTGCGTTTTGTTGTCTCAATTCAATATCGCGTTTAAATTAATATTTACGCGAACGCGGAAGTGATCACGGGGTGGGCGTGCTCTCCTTGAGAGTTGCACTCCTAGTGCAAACCAATTAAGCTATACTCGAGTGCACCGAGTTCAATCGGTTTCAATCGTTTTAACGGAGGTCAAGGTGACTCGCTCCGTCAATCGCGCGCCTAGGTGATTCTGTTAACAACAAACGTCCCAACGGAGGCCAAACGTGGCTCTCTCCGTCTTGACGATCGTCTAAAAAATCGCAAATCATTAACGGAGGCCAAACGTGGCTCTCTCCGTCTTGACGATCGTCTAAAAAATCGCAAATCATTAACGGAGGCCAAACGTGGCTCTCTCCGTCTTGACGATCGTCTAAAAAATCGCAAATCATTAACGGAGGCCAAACGTGGCTCTCTCCGTCTTGACGATCGTCTAAAAAATCGCAAATCATCAACGGAGGCCAAACGTGGCTCTCTCCGTCTTGACGATCGTCTAAAAAATCGCAAATCATCAATTACACATATTACATATCAGGTAGTCTCAGCGTGCTTCTCCGTAATATTCGGTAAATTCGTTCCCTTTTTGTTTCTTTTGTAATCTAATTTTATAATAACATTCTTCAGAGAGTTTTTATGCCTTGGGCTTTTCTCTCCATTTTTTTCGGGTAAAATATACGTTTTGTATTTTGCCCAAATCGAGTATTTTATTTAATTACCTTGCCTTATTCCTTTGGTTTTTATTATTTTTTTATTTATTTTTTTTTCATTTTCAATTTGCATTTTTTCGACGATACAAAAATTGGTGCCTCCTGTGAGGAGAAGCACGCTTGAGATTTGCCTTTTGCCTAAAACAAAACAGGGGAAACGAGCACGAGATCGTTCGGGGAAATAGCGTGCATTCTGCTTTGTCATCTGTCCTTGGGCCGCTTCTGGAGTTCATCATCGGGACATTGACGTCAGCTGGTTTACAACTAAGTTACCTTTTTTATTTTTTATATTTACCATATATATTTTGTTGAATAGTGTGTATAATATACAAGGAAGAAAAATCAGTGCGCGTGGTATTGTTGCGTCAACTCGCATACAGCTGTGTTCGCGTGTTCAACGGTCTTTTGTCGTGCACGTGCACGAACGACCCTAAATTCGCGGAACGGATCTCATCGTGCGCGCATATAAGGGCGGAACCGGCGTACATTGTTCGCGCCGTTAGCAAACGTAAACATACGACTTCGCGGAATTGATTTACCGCTCGTGTGCCTTCTTGTCTTTCGTTGAATTGGTTCGGGCCATAATTTGAATTTTTTCTGAACTGGGTAATCGTACATTTGCAATTTGAATTGACTTAATTTTGATAAATTGTAATTGTTCGCGGGGATTAATTTTACATTATTTGAATTATATTAAAAAATTCGGGTTTATTTTATTTAAATTGGATTGGTCTTAATTTGATTTGATTTTTGATTGATTTTTTAGATTTAATTTGATTTCAAAATGGCTGACGTGAGAAAGCGAATTGAATTTATAACCGAAAAACGGAAAACGCTTCTTGAACGAGCTGCGGCTCTTGAGAGCGCCTTAGTCGTCGGTAGCATATCTCCAGTGGAATCAAGGTTGCGAGTCGATCGTTTGACTACGCTCTTTTATAATTACGAAGATTTGCATGACGAATTAAAAACCCTCGACCCAAATGACGCCGGTATCGCGCAAATGAATGAAATTCAAAATACTTATTATAGAGTCGCTGCTAATGTTCAAAGTACCCAAAATATAACCGCGCCGCGTAATTCTGATGTCTCAATGGGTCCGATAGGCACGTCGACTTTTATTGAAAGGCAGAAATTATCTAAACTTCCCATAAACGAACTTCCTAAATTTTACGGTGATTATAAAGAATGGCTTGATTTTTCTAACACCTTTAAATCCGTGATAGATTCGCGTCAAGACATCGACGATGTTGTTAAATTTCAATATTTGAAGAGCTGTATGCGAGATGCCGCTAAGGACAAAGTAGCGCATTTTGCTGTCTGTGCGGAAAGCTACGGGGCCGCGTGGAAGCTTCTAAAAGATTCGTATGAGAAAAGGCGTATTATCGTATACCAACATATCGATTCGATAATCAAGTTACCTAAACTCACCGTGGCGACGGATAAAGCACTCGAGGGGTTGGTCGATGTGGTTCGGCAAACAATTAGCGCATTGGAATCTCTCGGTGTTAAACCAGATACGTGTATGCTTCGTCATTTAATTTTAAATTTACCCGATGAAATTCGCGACGATTGGGAAAGAACATTTAAAAGTATGGAAGAATTGCCGACTTTCGACGAATTCTTTTCCTTTATCAGGGAAACCGTGGATCGCTTGCATTCAAAGTCTGATTCGGACGGTAAAAGTTCGAATAAACGAAAGGGAGCTCCAGCTTCGGTCGCGCCTCATCCGATGAAAACCCGCAGGGGAGGAAGGGTTGAGAAAACGTTCATGACACCATCGTGCGCGTGCGGCTATTGTTCCGAGGATCATCCGACGTACAGGTGCGCTAAATTTGAAGCTTTACCTGTTTCTGCTCGTTGGAACGCGGCTAGGGCTAATAATTTATGTTACAATTGTCTTCGAAAACACTCGGGTCAATGTACATCCGGGCGTTGTAAGAAGTGTCAAAAACCCCATCATACTTGTCTTCATTCTGATCAAGGGCGTAATTCCCAAGGCGGGGCCACGGGAAGGGAGGCTGCAACGGCTACGGGCGGCCGTCCCTCGGCATGACTATCTGCAGGTGTATTTAAAGTGCTTGCCGATGAATCGTCATCGCCGCTGATGATGAGCGCGGTTGCCCGTGTCCGGGGCAAGGATGACATTCTCGTCAACGCTCGAATTTTGCTCGATACTTGCGCGACTACCAACTTGATTAGCAGCGGTTTTGTTCGTAAACTCGGACTTCCTATACGTAAATGTTCCATAGCGGTCGGTGCTGTCAATAATATGAATTCTTTTTCAAACGGTAAAGTCGATATTTACATTCAATCTATTCACAATAATTTTGAAAAATCATTAACTTGTTTAATTGTTTCCGTAATATCCGAATTTGAGCCTCAAGATGTTTTTCCGCGAGAGGACGTAGATTTGCCACCTAATTTGCCGTTAGCTGATTCTCAATTTCATTTACCGCGACCAGTAGATATTTTAATTAATAGCGGCGCTACAATGTCTTTGTTGCAATCGGGATTAATTCATGTATCGAAAACGGGTTCTGATTTGTTTATACAAAAAACGCGATTAGGATGGGTTGTTGTTGGCGGTTTTGAAACTGGTAAAAATGTACGCGCAGCTTCTTGTCATTTAACTACATTACATAAACAAATAGAAAAATTTTGGAATATCGAAGAAATCGGCGCGGGAATTGGAACAGCATCGGAAGAACCGTTATGCGAAAAACATTACGTTGAAAATACCGCGCGAACTGAAAACGGTCAATACATGGTACGACTGCCCTTCCGGCACAATAACGTCGAATTCGGTGAGTCTCGTGCGCAAGCATTTCGGAGATTTCAGTCTTTGCAAAAAACTTTAAATTCCAACCCTCGGCTTAAGGATGAATATCATAAAGTAATGCAACAATATCTAGATTTGGGACACATGTCATTAGCTTCGGATGATTTATCGCAAGGTTATTATATGCCACATCATGCTGTTCAAAAGGCCACGAGCGCCACAACTAAACTCCGGGTTGTCTTTGACGCGTCGGCTAAAACTTCTAACGGGATTTCTCTTAATCAAACTTTGATGATCGGTCCGACGATTCAAGATAAACTGTTTGAACATTTGTTTAGATTTCGTACACATGTTTACGTTTTGACCGCGGACATAGAAAAAATGTATAGACAAGTACTTATTCATCCGGATGATCGTAAATATCAACGGGTTTTTTGGTATAACGACAATAAAATTCGCGTATTCAATTTAAATACAGTAACTTTCGGTGTTTCGTCTGCTCCTTTTCTTGCAATACGAACAATACACAAGCTTGCGGACGACGAGTCACACGAATTCCCACGCGCTAGTGCAATTTTAAAGCGCGATTTGTGCGTCGATGATCTGCTTACGGGGGCTGACACTTTGAGCGAAGTACTAAAAATTCGCGACGAAATCATTGAAATATTAAAACGGGGTAAATTCAATATCCGTCAGTGGGCGTCAAATCATAGTCACGCGTTAGATAATATTCATGAAAAGATTTTTGGGTCGGACAACGCAGTTGAACAAAACGAAGTCTCTAAGACACTCGGGATTGCATGGAACTCAAATAACGATAAATTAATTTACACTTCAAAAACAATTAATTACACAATTCAATTTGCTAAACGCAACGTGTTGTCCGAAATCGCAAAAATCTTTGATCCTTTGGGTCTACTAGGGCCAATAATTATGAGCGCGAAACTTATTATGCAAGAATGTTGGAGGCTAAAGACCGGATGGGACGAACCAATTACGCAGGAGCTAAGCGCATCTTGGGCCGCGTTTATACATCAATTAAAATCAATGCCGAAAAACGAGTTTTGAGTATCATTCAAAAAGAATTCTTTTATAACGAAATAGAAGCTTTGTCACAAGGTAAACTTATTAAAAGTCATAAATTAGCTGCACTCGATCCATTTTTGGATAAAGACGGTTTATTACGAGTTGGCGGTCGTTTAAAAAATTCTAGTTTGTCCAACGAACAAAAATATCCGTGTTTATTACCTTCATACCATCATGTTACAGACTTGATTATTAGAGACGCGCATTTACAAAACTATCATTCTGGTATTCAGAGCACGTTATGTTCACTTCGGCAGCGATTTTGGCTTTTGGACGGTAAAAATCAGGTCCGGAAGATCACACGCAATTGTGTTACTTGCATTCGACATAAACCCGTCGCGATTCAATATAAGATGGCAGATTTACCAAAATCTCGAGTTCAAGCATCGGCTGCATTTCAAAACACGGGAGTTGATTTTTTCGGTCCGGTTTATATCAAAGAGAAAAAATTTCGAAATCGTACTAAAATTAAATCTTACGGATGCGTATACATTTGCATGGCCACCAGAGCTGTTCACATAGAAATCGCGAGTGACCTGAGCACGGATAGCTTTTTAGCAACTTTTAAACGATTCATTGGTCGTAGGGGAATTCCCTCTAACGTCAATTCTGACAACGGAAAAAATTTCGTGGGTGCAAACAATCAATTACGCGAACTATATGCTCTTCTATCCGATAAACAATTTCGGGAAGGGGTGGAGGCTTTCGCTGCGTCAAATAACGTCGTTTGGCATTTTAATCCGCCAGAATCCCCACATTTCGGCGGCAGTTGGGAGGCTGCGGTAAAGTCTTTTAAACATCATCTTAAGCGCGTGTTGGGGGATAAACTTCTAACTTTCGAAGAATTAAGTACATTAGCCGTTGAAATCGAAGCGATACTTAATTCAAGACCCTTATGTTCTTTGTCTACTGATCCGAATGATCCAATCGCTTTAACCCCCGCGCACATTCTTATCGGTCGTCCTCTCAATAAACTGCCGGAAAATAATTATCTTAATGTTCCAGATAACCGACTCACCGTTTGGAAGTTCATAACTCGAGCCCGTCAGGACTTTTGGAGACGTTGGCATCTCGAATACCTAAGTGAGCTCCAGAAGCGGCAAAAGTGGTTTGCTGGTGAGAGCGACGTGAAGGAAGGGACAGTCGTGGTTTTCATTGACAAGCTGACTCCCTGCATGAAATGGCCATTGGGTATTGTCCTTGAGGTCTATCCTGGATCTGATGGGATCAGTCGAGTGGTCAAGGTCAAAACGTCCAGGGGGATCTACATGCGAAATGCTACTTCACTCTGTCCATTGCCAGTGGAAACATGAATATTAAATCAATTATTTAAACTCAATTTATGTACGCGCGCTGAGTTACCTGTCTTGCTACACTCATTCACAACATTTTCAGCTCATTCTCATTCGCAGCCGGGGGGAGTATGTTTCATGCGAAACCGGGGTATATATTGTTTCATGCGAAACCGGGGTATATATTGTTTCATGCGAAACCAGGGGACATATATATGATAATTCCCATTTTTTTTACATTCTTCATTCCTCTCTCTCTCTATCGCGGCGATGCATCGTTGCATAGAAGGCCTCAGGGCGGAGGTCGCGTGGTGAGAAGGACGAGAGAGGAAAAAACCCATCTTAATTTTCAACTCATCAAGACCGATGCGGTCATTCTACCAGGTTTTCTCAATCGAGACGCTTGTAGTTTATTTTGCTCTGAAATTCGCTCAATATTTAAATCGTTCGCTTCGTTGGTTAAATTGAATTTGTCATTGTTTTAATTAATAATCGGGGATTGAATTCAATCATTTTGTTGTGTCTTGTTGCGTTTTGTTGTCTCAATTCAATATCGCGTTTAAATTAATATTTACGCGAACGCGGAAGTGATCACGGGGTGGGCGTGCTCTCCTTGAGAGTTGCACTCCTAGTGCAAACCAATTAAGCTATACTCGAGTGCACCGAGTTCAATCGGTTTCAATCGTTTTAACGGAGGTCAAGGTGACTCGCTCCGTCAATCGCGCGCCTAGGTGATTCTGTTAACAACAAACGTCCCAACGGAGGCCAAACGTGGCTCTCTCCGTCTTGACGATCGTCTAAAAAATCGCAAATCATTAACGGAGGCCAAACGTGGCTCTCTCCGTCTTGACGATCGTCTAAAAAATCGCAAATCATTAACGGAGGCCAAACGTGGCTCTCTCCGTCTTGACGATCGTCTAAAAAATCGCAAATCATTAACGGAGGCCAAACGTGGCTCTCTCCGTCTTGACGATCGTCTAAAAAATCGCAAATCATCAACGGAGGCCAAACGTGGCTCTCTCCGTCTTGACGATCGTCTAAAAAATCGCAAATCATCAATTACACATATTACATATCAGGTAGTCTCAGCGTGCTTCTCCGTAATATTCGGTAAATTCGTTCCCTTTTTGTTTCTTTTGTAATCTAATTTTATAATAACATTCTTCAGAGAGTTTTTATGCCTTGGGCTTTTCTCTCCATTTTTTTCGGGTAAAATATACGTTTTGTATTTTGCCCAAATCGAGTATTTTATTTAATTACCTTGCCTTATTCCTTTGGTTTTTATTATTTTTTTATTTATTTTTTTTTCATTTTCAATTTGCATTTTTTCGACGATACAGTGAACTTTCGCTATATTTATATGTGCCTTTACTTTCAGTTAATTTTAGTTTTAGATCAAACAGCTTTTTATTGTTGCATTATTTAATATCCTCGTTTTCTTAACATGTATAAGTATATTACGTTGTGGGCTACAAATTATTTTAGAATATAAACTAGTTTATTGTAGGTTTCAGAGTCTTTGTTTACAATACCTACATATATATGTATATAAAATAATTATAAGCATTATGGAGTCTTAAATTTAAATTGGAGGAAAAAGGTACTGAGCATAAAATATCATGATTTGACGCTTTAAATAGTATCATTTAGGTACCTACAAAAAAATAAAAAAATAAAAATTAGTTAGCTACACTTCTTATACTTAATTACAAAATTATTTCTAAAATTCGGGTTCAGATCAATATATACATTAAATGTTATTGAGCGCATGTGATTTTAGTTTCACATATAACAAACAGATACAATTTAATGCTCAGCAACTGAATTAAATTTATTGTATAATCCTTTTATCCTCTAAGGTTTCTGAAGCAAATACTTTATATTAATTAGTTAAAATACCTTTGTTTTTAAGTCTTTGATTTATTATCTACATAGTACAAAAAAATGATGTGTTATGGTATTTTGAAGCTGTATCAATTTAAAATTCTATAATAAAATTAAAAAGGCATTTTAAACCCAAGAATTACGATACTTGAATAATAAGTGGATTGCTTTTATTTCTGTAAACAAATTTAAAAGTTATGAAAATGCTTGGGATACATTAGCAACAAAAGCGGAGGGAAACGCCAGTTTAGATAAACTGCAATTTTCTGAATTCGGTTATGGTGAACAACTTAGGGTATGAATTGTTCGTAATACGCATCCTCTTTTATTTCTTTCGCCTTTACTGACGGCAATAAAGCATTTTTTAACTAGAATAATTAGTTGAAGCACTACACATGGTTCGCATTTTCAATTTTAATTGAATTTAACTAGCACTTTTAGAGTGTAAATTCATCCGCATGCATGCATGGAGGACGTCTCGTATAAAGAACAGAAGAAGTGAAATCCCAATTTTTAAAATTCTGGGAAATACCTTCAATGTCAACTCCGTTCTGTATTCCTTTTAAGAATTTGTACCCCAGGAAAAGTGCTTTTCGTTGTGTGCCTTTCAACCGATGTATAAATTATAAGAAAGGGGTGGTGAAAGTTCACACAAATTATTTTCCTAGACAAGGTAAGTTCTTGAAGGAGAAACTTTCCGATAGGTATTTTCACAAAATGTCATAAATTTTGTCTTAAAGTCAACATTTTGGAAACAATTTGTGAAATTAATTGTGAAATCTTCGTTTCAAAAATGTTTGCGAAACTAAATATAATTTTAATGTTCTTAAAAAGCATATTTCTGGCCTAGAAGTTTTACTAGGAATTGCAACAACAGATGGTAAATGGTGTATCAGTCAAATTGAAAGCACAAGGTACAAGTTATTGTTTTGTAATTGCATACATATATCTAAAATTCTCCAAATATTGTAAGTGTACGTATAGTCAATACATTTTCTCTATATTATAAATATATATATATGTTTTTATATTATACATATATTATTATGCATTGATATACATATAACCATAAATTTCTATAGTTGAAATAAATGTCAGTCTCTGCGGTATTAAAAACATCGGAAAATAATAAATATTTTCTTTTTAATTCGCGAATCTTTCGAGATAAACGAAAGTAATTTTTCATACGTACGTACTCGCGAATACTAAATTTTAAGTGAGTTAAATTTTAGTTTGTAAGTAATTCATTTAGGATTTAGTGTTAGTTAGTAATTAAAAAGAATTTATTTCAGAAATCAATGACACGAATTAATGGGACATAAGTATGGAATCAGCATCATAATTCTGTACACTTAATTAACTCCCAAGTTCCAGAAACACTCTCTTTATATTAAGATTCTAGCCCAGAAACTTTAGCTATCGTTGATGAGTCAATCAGGGAGGAAATTTATTTTTATATTTCTATCTTTGGATAATACAAATGTCCAGCTGTGACAATAACATCCGCAGCAATGTTTCTGATGGCTTCGACAAAATTCAATTTCGCGAGTTATATCTGCAGACTAAATCCAATTTCTTGAATATTATTGTATTGATAAATGTGCCAAAGCCATAACTAAACAAATGCTATTTTAAAAGTTTTGGAATGCTTAAGATGCTCTATGTTTGAGATTGTATATATGTCGATTGAAATTGTTTATGTGAAACTAATGTCGTATTAATATTTTTTTCAGACGTCTTTTAAAGATAAGGCGTTGATAGTACCTATATATGAAGTGCGCACTTCACATATGAGGAGTAATGCAAAATGATCTACAATGTAAGCAAAACTAAATTTACTGCTGATACATTAGAGGCGTAAAAATCTTTTCAGCCTATTTTCCTCTTTTGTGAATTTTTCCATGTTAGGCTATATATGACGGTTGCGCTACTAAATATTAATATAAGCAACGAGTTAGAAATATGAATTTTACGCCTTTTTGTATCTCCTAACAAAGTTCAGATACGGCTATACGATTTAAAATTTTTAAAGCTGAGTGCAATCTTTATTGTGGGTGCGATTAAAAAAATCCATGGTTGTTCAAAATACCACACATCAATGAATTGTATCGATATTCTAGTGCGGGGAAATTAAATAAATTGTACCAAAAGTTTCTTAAATAATTAAGTAATTTAAAGAATTGCCCTCGTCAACATCTCCAGGTTTTGATTTTTCGTCCAACAGAATGTATTTTATAAGCAGTTGGTTTTTCACTGAATAAATTGCTCTATTGCAGCAAGAAGCGTTCTATGTAAAAGGGCAAAAAATTGTTATCTGTGGTTCCATGTTTCAATTCAGCCAAAGTATAGCTACATTATGAATGAGAACTGAAACCAGGCAATTTTGCTTTGATATATCTATTTCATCGTTGCAACCCTTCCTTTAGATTTTGCAAGTCAAATTTTATCCAGTGTGCTGATTTTATTGGTTTCTCACTTAAAACTTCAAATAAATTCCAACTTAAATTGAAGATATGAAAATTCTTAAGGAAATCATTTTCATAATAATAAATTTTTAACGTTTGGGAATTAATATTGTCGTAAATTTCTTTGATTTAAGACGAAAACTTAGATCAAGTGAAATTAGTTTAATACATTTATTAATTCAATTATAATGACATCAATAATATAAAATAATTTCGATTTGAAAAATAATATTAGCGTCATATCCATATGTATAAAATTTTACTTTTTTCTTTGAATTTAAGACATTTGTTATATGTAGTTAAATTGAATGGAATTTTTTAGTTTTAAATCAAATGAAAGACAGACTTCATCATTTTTCCAGAAATCAACTACAATTTTAGAATGATTTCCAAAAGGTGGAGAAAGTTAAATAATATATAAATATTGAACATTAACATGCATATCTTAATACCTGAGGCAAAATATTGATTTTGAGAATGTATTTAACGAATTTAATTTCCAATGAACCTGCTGTTCATTTTAAAAAGAGTAGAAAATTTCTTTTGTCAACAAAAGGCATAACACATTCAAGAAGTACAAACTGCTGCGCAATTAAGCATATATGGGAAGAGCAATATTTTTTTTTAAAGAACCTTGGTGCATGTTTACAGAAACGTAGCATCAGTTCTTCTCCCATTATAATGATTTATCTCTCGCAAATTATGTTAATTAATTTTCAGTCAGTTCTAGCGTTGTGCTTTGCGTTCTAGAAATAAAAAGAAATAAAACAAAAGCAGGGAATTAATACATTTTTTACGTCTTGTGCGATTTACGTAAAGTAAAAGGAACTTTAATATAAAAGGTCATAGCCGACAGCATAAATACGTCTCATTTAATCATAAAACCGTTGTTTAAACTTTTTAACATTACCTCTGAAAGAAATCTGATGGTATATACACTACACTAATTTGAGAAGGATTAATGAGAAAACTTTTGCTAAAAGTACCCGGAAATAATTACCCCCTTACAAGATGGAAAAGTAAACTTTGAGAAGTATTTAGTGCTACAACTTGAAAAATTCAAGTAGAATTTTGATATGCATGTTCTTGTTTTTTAAGTAGAAGAAGGCAGCAACATATTAAAATAGTCATAGCATAATAATACACGTAATGGAATTAGGAATAATACAATTACATTTCTACCACACAGTTGGTATTAATAATAATTCTAGCATGTTATGTACACTACAAAAGTTATTCCGATTCTGCTTCCTTAAAGATAGAAATCTATCTATCTAATAATTTATTTTTAGTTAAAATAAAATTTTACGCGACCGTAAAACCAGTGTCTGAAAGTCCTGTGATACTACGACACTACGCTTAGCAGTCCGTAAATTTGTAAAATTCATTGAATTTCTGAATCTGAATAAAATATGAAATTAGCTGTTGCTACAAATGCTAATTTAGTTTGCGCCCGGGCTCGGGCATTTAATATTTACCTCTAAATTCACTGATGAACGTACAAAAAGGGAATATTAATTATTTTGTTAGATTATGTGGTGTTACCAAGGCAAAATTGCATTAGGGTGCAGTTTGCGTCATTTCGCATTCAAATCTGGTTAAAAGTTAATTTCGAGCGCAAAATAATTTGTATATGAAAATCATTTGAAATTACACAAAACGATTTATCTGACTTAATTTCACTATTTTGGCATTTTAGTTTTGTCGCTCTTTATTACAAATAGAAAAATATGTAAAATACATTTTGCAAAGATAAATATTGTATTAAAGAACTTGTTCGAAAATGTTTTTGTAGCTTAAAAATAGTTCCGAAAACGTATTGATAGTTTCAATATTTTTTAATTTGCCATCGTGTTGTAAATTAGGTTATGATTTTTGAAAAGAAATAAAAATAAAAATGGTTGTATGATAATTCCTCTTTAAAGTACCTACAAATCGCTTTAACTCTGAGACCTGTGATTACAAAAATATTCGCATGTCATCTGAAGTGAATCTCACACCAAATATCTTAGAAAATGAAGATTTAAGAGCTAGTAAAATTTGAGAGTCTTCTCCGAAAACTCAATTTACGCCCGTTTATATTTCAAATGCTGAGTAACTTTCGGTCTGTCGAAAGTTTTATTATTTTAAGAAAACATAGGTTTCTCCTTAACATGCAAAAGGTTGGCAATTTTTGAAAACTTGGCTGATGGCTTCTAATAATCAGGCAATATACATGAAGCTGAATAAGTGATGCATTTTTAACAATAACACGAAATGATTCCCTGACAAACTTCTCCGTGATTTCTTAGAATGAAATCTTGCGGGTGGAAAGGTAATATTAACTCACAAGTTTTGCCTAATTGTGGAAGAAGTCATACGACTATAGAAAAAAAAAAGTGAACGCCATTACCGCCCAAATAGTTTTATTGGCACGAAAACCAGAATTCCATCAAAATTACTCCACCCCTTATAGGGCCTAAGCTAAAGATAGTCATTAATTTTCCTCGAGCCTGCGGAGTAATTTTCCTGCTTCTAATTACACACAAATTCTTCACGTTCTTGTTCCATCACTGATTATAGCGTCACATCACGGAAACTTTGACCCACTAATTTGTTTGTAATCGCATCGTCGGGTACAATTCTTAATACAGAAAGGTGCTGACTGCCTGGAAGGTGTTTGAATTTGTTTTGTCAATAGCAGAAACTGCTGTGGCATGTGAATTGTGACTCGGCACCGACTGTACGGCTTAATTACTTCAACAGGGTTCCCACTGAGAGGACTCCTTCAAATACCTGACTAGAATGATGGCACTCAAAAATAGTTCAATTGTTTTAGCTTCGCTGAAACTCCAACAAGCGACTTGTTGCACTCATTACAGTGAAGGAAATTTTGTGAAGAGCCAAACTCCTAATCAAATCACCAGGCCCAAGCAAAAGTCTCGAAAGGTGCCACGTAGTACAATTCCTTCTTTCATCGCTGGTAAATCGATAATTTATATTTAATGAATTCATACCTGGAGGAGCTCATTCATAGAGAATATGAAACATTTAAGATAAAAGTCATCTTTCATTCACTCAATACGTGCAGTCACGTCCCACAAGGGGTGCTATTGAGCCATTACTCAGGCCTTCAGGAGACGAAAATGATCACGTGCCGAGATTATGACACAAGTGCACCATTATTGAACAAAATTCAGTTCCAGGGTTATATTCCCCTTTTCATAAAAGCCACATATTGCGAAATATTTTTCATGAAACGCAGTACCCTTAAATTGGTTTGAAAGATTGATTTTCCACATGAGAAAGAATTTCAATCTTTGCGTGAATTTGTATTTTCTTTTTATTTTATGAAGACTTTATACAAAAATTGATAAAGCTCGTTCAGAAGGTGAGTATGTACATATCTATTAATCGGAATAAAGTTTGTGTGAATGATTTTAATTTAAAATTCTTACTTGAGTCTACTTAAGATCATCTCTTAATGGAAAAAATAATCATAAGTCATCTGCCCCTGTCATGTCAGGTGCGGGGATAAATGTTTGTATAAAAGCAAGTATAGATATTTAAAAATTTATATGTCCTCCTTTTTGATTAAAATTAAGGTGTTTTAATCTTTAATGCATGATGCTTTTTGAAAAACGTATTTAATACACTAAAAAAAATGTTCTTTATATACAAAATTGTTTATTTGCAGTGAGATTGAAAAATATTGCTTAGCAAGTAATATGCTGTATAAAATAAGTCTTTTCATGATTTTATAAAGAGAGAATACAGAATTCGCCTTGAGATAATTAGGTATTCCGAAATCTAATGTTCCGACTGGGTTTGAATATTTATTCTATAAATAATTATCGACCGAGTGTTGTGACAGATTTTTTAAAAGTAAAAATAACGAGTTTTAGCTCCATAATTTCCTTGAATCCAAGTACATATCTACATACATATGTATGCATGTATCGAATTTTAAAAGATCACGAAGTTTTAGGTAATTTTTTATCGAAGACATTTGTAAGATAACATTCTTGAATTTTTTTATGGGGTATTTTATGCCAAAATATGGATTTCCAAAAGTTTATAAAGGAATTGGAAAAAATCAATGAATAAGGTAAAGAATTGATTCATTTTCAACGGTCTCAGATATATGTCAATAAGGTCATTATTCAAAACGGAAACTACCCTTACGTACCTCGTAGCACAGAGCATAAATTACATTCACACTTCAGGCCTATACTCTCCTATATAAATTTATGAATTAAACCAAAGCCATGCACGACCACGAAACTAGAGAAATATCGCCCTATGCTGTGCTGCTTGGTGGTAATTGAATTAAGTCAAGGCAGGTCGGCGTAGTTAATGCAACTCTAGTAAGACACATGTGGCTGCCGGGATATAAATTTTACAGAGACTGCGCTTGCGATAATGACAAATCAATTGTCGCACAGGCACACATAATTAATGCGACATACACCGCAAATAGTAAGTAACGAGCTCTCATAATGGGGGAGGATAGGGAAATTATTGCCTTAAAACCGAGCCTTTCTGTTCACCAATTACCTTAAAAATAGGACAAAAACATGGATGGACTTGGAAGCTATTTTGTATGCATTAAATAAGTAGCTTAAGTAATGTGAACGTCATTTGCTAGTTAAAAGTTAAATTTCATTGAAACTAGAAAATGATAAATTTTTAACAAAAATATGTGATTTGATCAAAATTTCCAGAAAAGTTATTAAGCGTAGCCTTTAAGGCATAGGCGCCATGAGGCATAGTTTAAAAGACGTGATGTATGGAATTTGGCTCAGATGACAAAAGCATATGTATTTAACCCGAAGTTAATCTGACGAACGTTGGGTACAGAGAGTTTGTGAAGTAAAATGCTTCCATCATTGATTACACTGGTGCAGACAAATGGTTTCAATTTATACTGAAAGTACAACATTGTTAAAAGTTTTACTTTCACTTTATGAGTTTCGATGTCTTTTTTGAATAGTTCGGATGGTTTTAATGTTCCAAAACTTACTTTGCATAATAGAAACTCAAATTAACTTGTTGCTGGTTTCATGCAGGACTCATGTGTAAGGACATTTTAACTCGGGCCCACATTCATCTTATCTTCTCATTAAAGTGGTAACCCTTTTAATTTGTTAAAACGAAAGTTAGACACCAAAGTTGTCCAGAGGGTAGGGAACAGAGTAATTCTTGGTAACATATATGCCGAAACTCTTTTTCTATGCATTTCGATCTAAACTTTAAATTCGCGTGACATATGTATTTGAAATTTTATTCACCACAAGTAGTTGAATGGAATTTGCTTGTTCTAAAAAGCTGATGCGTGCTCAAAATTTATTGAGTCCCTTGGACTGGTTAATCAGAGATAAATCGAAAAACCTTATCGATTTAATTGAAGCAGCTCTTGGGAAATCGCATCCTCCAGCAATTTTACCCACATAATTGCAGACTCTTCTGAAAAATGAGGTAATTCAAAAAACCTTTCGAAAAAAATTACTCCCTCCAGATAACTTTCTAGTTGGTTTTGCGGGAGAAATTAATAGATGTTTTCGTTTCCTCAATTTTGGATCGTTAATTATTACGGAACTATCACTAGCAGTTTCTTTTATGTCGGCAAACAAGCGTTTTGAAATCAAATTCATTAATTTATCATGATATAACTTTGGACTCGTTATGCCATCAAAAGAGTATCATTGTAAATAAATAATGTTTGTTTTATATCAGCTAATAAAGAAAATTGTATAGCTTCTTATTTCTAAAATCCAAAAATGGATATTTTGGGTATTGTACATTTTATAAGAAATTTAAAGAAATAAAAAGAAACAGCGCTTATATTTTTAAACTCAGTTTCCAACACTTTAAAGTATCTTTAATGCCATGGACTTATTTGGAATAAAACTCAGGGAAAGTAGGCTTTTGAGCTTTTGGCTTTTTGAAGAAATGTTCGTGTAAACAATTTGAAATTCATATTAGTCCAGACAGAGTACCTTCCTAGGTCTTGTTGTGAGAAAGTTCGGTGGCTATTTTGCATTTACATTACAAGGAGTGTTTATTCGAATCACACCGTGAAAGTTCCTCATTTTCTTAAATTGGAGTGATTCTCTTTTGAAACATTATCAAAATTTGTTAAAGCAATTTTAGTTGGAAATTTTATCTTCCCTATTTTCAAGGCATTATTATGACAGAGTGAATTAATGTGCACTTTAAAAATATTGCTCATGTGCTCTGTCAAGCTCATAAGTTGACAGATTTTACTTAGAATTTTAAGAATACAAAGCAAAAGAACCCCATGTTTTCTTATGGCATAAATCTCTATATCAGACAAATATAAATCTTTTTGTGCACAACACCCTTAAGTAAAACAAGTTAATCAAAAGGATCACATACATTAAGATTCCAGGCATATACCCAGTGACTTCATGTTATAAAGTAGAAAATTCAATGTACTTATTCACAAATAAATCACGAACAATTTTTGAAACGATAAACATTTAGACGAGGAATCGTTCCCCGCCTACAAAGGTTCTTGATTGAATCTTACTTCTTTATTCCGGGCGTGTTTGTCTCCTCTACCAGAAGTAAAGTTGTCGTAATCTCGCTTTTGATTTGCGTAATTTCTACCAAACAAGAATTTTAATAATTTCCTTTGGGACATGCAAAGATGTCATTTATCAAGCTTGCGACTCGATGTTACGGAACATTTCTTATGAGAACTTTTTACCACATTTTATGAATTGAAATGAATGTTTTTGCCTCTTTTGTTAAAGTGAGTAAAAAACAGTAGAATTCGAAAATTAAATTAGTTAAATGAAAGTAAATATAAGAGGTTCTTTACGTATTTGAAAATAAGAAACTAGTAGCTAAATAGTTTCTTTTGCTTTTAGTAATTTCTCAAGCATATATTTAATAATCTGTGAGTTTCAATTTATTTTCTTTTACTTGCGATGACCATGCATGTATGTAGCTCGTACAGAGGACTCGTTTACGAAGTTTTCAAAGTTTTCAAAACAAATTTTTGTTTCACCTAGAAAACTAACCCTGTAATTGTGTAAGTAAAGTAGCAGCTTCTGCCGCAATTTGGTACCTTCTTTGTAACTTTTTCCCTGTTAATTTGAACAAAAGTCGCCATTGTTGGAATTTATTTTCCAATTTACCAAAATAGAAGTTTTATTTTTACTTTCTGTCTCCAGTCTCCTGGCATTAACCGAAACTGCTCAATCGCAACATTAAGGATCACTTTGCTTCAATCTGCTGTGCCAGTGGGTGAATGAGGTTTGAGTTTCAGGACAAGCAGGCTTTTGGGTTGAAGTTTTAAGAGGTTTATCTTGAAATTCCATAAAATCCTGAAAGTATGCAGAACTTATTGACGACATGGTGCTTTTGCCTCACGAAAATGTGCATAGTTCTTATGTATCAGATCGTCTAGGGATTACACCGCCTTTCCGGATAAAAATGAATATATCCTTTGACGACGCTGAAGAAACCACGAAACAGAAAAAGAAGCTTTAGACACTAAAAAGTGTACAACTAAGAAGAATAAGAAGAAGCTTTATCTTTTAAGTGTTCGAATATTGCATTTGTCCTGAGGGAGATAAAGCTCTTGGCCCATTTTCACTTACGGTTCAAATATTTTCCATTTTTCTGTTTTGTTATAACTTCTTGTCATGGTACACATAAAATCATATTTCAAGCAGGTTTTATAAACATCTTAATAAACCTTTTGAGAAATCTATCAACGCTTTCGCAGCAAATATTGATTGGTTCGAAGAAATTCTCAGTACTGAGTTTCCATTATCGATAAACAATTTATAAGAGGTAAATACTTTAATTCCAATTAATTGAACATTTTATTTTAAATAAATTAAATTGAAATACATTACACACAAAATTGTACCTACATATGTATATACTTCATTAGATTGTTTTTTCTAATAATTTTGTTTTTGTCTTGTAACTTTAATGACACCCCATTTTTGAAATGTCAAAAATTGAAACTAGAGAAAAGAATATTTTGTTTACTAATTTAGTTTTTTGATTTGATTAACATTTTTCGTTTTGCATTTTACTAATCTTCAGGAATATACAATATCATTGTGCTAAGTATAGACTAAGCACTATGTACATATATGTAAAGTAAAACAACCTATCTGAAATTTGTCCTGAGAATTTTTTGTTTTGTTGTTTTGTTTTTGTTTTTTGTTTATTTAGACTTTAGAGCAACCTGATAAAGAAGTTAACTAACATAATTTTCATGTAGGAGCCTTTTACAACATTAAAAGTCAAATTTATTGTTCAAACTCCAGTGATGTACCACTGATATTAAACAAATTGATTAATTCGTTTCAATTTTGGTGAATATTTCAATAGTTCCGTATCGTAAATAATTTCAGATCAAAAATTAGTTCATGTCGCACTTGCTGGTAATGGAGCAAACCTCAAAAGCTGCGGGATGCAGAGAGTGGCTAAAGAAAACTTTGATATAATACTGGCAGCTAAATTGCAACCAACTTTTCGATAAGTAATAAAATTGAAATATAAGAGGTCGCCTGATGGTTAATAAAAAGTCACTCAATTCGTGAAATTATTCACCCAATCGAGGTTTCTGGGGGAGGTTTCATCAAATATCCCCTTGTCCAAATTGACCTCCAGATAATCGCATAGAATTCGGGAATTGCTCATGTCCTTTTCAGTGCATTAAATCATGGCACTCTGCTGTGGTCAGAATATGTGGGAGCTTTGTGCCAAATTATTCCAGTCAAAGTACCTCCCAATGGAACTCTCACGAAAACCAGTAAGGAATTTCTCACCATAAATCAAATCAAATTTACAAAGCTATGCACGAATTGTGTTTCTGGTATGTACACACAGTTTTATTATATTTTACATTTACATTTAAATTAAATTAAAAGCAGCAGGACAGGAAATATTAATGTTGCATATAAACATATTGTGTATTCTTAAGATTATGAGTTTATTGAAAATATTAATAAGAATTTATGAAATTTCATATTTTCATTGAAATGCTGATATATATAAACCATGCCTGTCCTAAAAAATTATTTGTATCATTTATTTGCCCCTCCCTTTTACAGATTGCAATTCGGTGTCGAATTGCAATCGATTGTTTGCCAAATCTGAAAGTGATGTGATATCAAACGAAAAAGGCCATTAATGTTCCATTGCTATTATCCTGGAAACCATAAATCGGCATTTTATTGGCCTACCTCGTGCAATAAATATTTTTACGAGATAGGAAAGTTTTTTACAGTTTTATGATTTCTTTGAAACTGCACATAATTATTTCCTTTATTAAAGGAAATTGTTTTTTAAGGCATACAATTTTTAACCAAAAATTACAGTTAAAAAATGTCACTCAAAGCTAATCCCACATGGAGCATAGGATACGTTTTATATAATACATACATAGATATAATGAAGGTATCCATGGCCGGTTAATTCTGCAGTTGAAGCTATAAATTACTCGACAGAATTTAATCGCTACCGCAGTGAAACCATATTTATTATTAACAAATTACATATTCGTGTTTGCTATCAGTTTCGCCCTTAGTTATCGAGTTTCATAATGCTAAAATTGTCACTCCAAATGGGCTATTTGTTATTTTAATGCGAGGATGGAGTTGATGAACTGATTTATGGCTTTAGTGGGGGCTGCGTACTAAAATTTCTGAATTATTACGTCTGCACAATAATTACTTAAATGTGTTACTAATTTGTCTTTAAGAAAGCTTACATTGGACTTATTATTATATTAAACTGTGCACTAATTTAAAAATCAAAATTACATTTCACATTCAATTTGAAAAATTTGCATAACTGTTTAATCCTTGAATATACAGTACATATATTATACTAGCTTTTGCCCGCGTTGTTTCTCCATAAAACCTTATTCATATGTATATAGACTTGCTATAAATATCAGTTTTACTGGTGTTATACTATAGTTTTAATTAGAGAGAACTACCCTTCCTATGATACGAAAATCAATATATTGGAAAGAAAACAAAATATTAACTATTTTACATTTAGAAAAGGAGACCCGGTATTAAAAACTGCTCCGGGTATCAAAAATGCTGGTTAGTTCACTACTTCTTTCCATACATAAAAATGTGCAGAAAGTGAAGTGAAAAAAAAGTGCAGAAGGGCTTTATACAAATAAAAATTTATTTAATGAAAATTGATAGATATTTTGGTGCCTCTTTATATCTTCATCTAAAAATTTTTAACGACTGCTTTGTGTTAAGAAGTGCACGTCGGATTTCCGCATGATTGCCATGGACTGGTTATCCTTTCGTAAACGTTGTGCCCGTTCCTCTACTGTATATTCAAAAACCTATATGGACATATATTGGCTGACCTGTTCATAATTAAATTTCATCAGCACTCATTTTAAGCAGGACCAGATAGTCTCACACACCAGATTGATTGTAGACCATCGTGCTGTGATTTTCTGATTATGAACACATCCCAGTATACTAAGAGAAGAACAGAGCTTAAAGTTAGCTCTGTTATCCGTGGGGCATAAAATGCACATCAGGTATGCAGTTGTTATGCTGACCAATTAACAGTAATGAAAGCTGACATGTTTAATTGGAATATGAGTCCAATTTGACAAGCAGCTTTCACGATGGACTACGCTACTCGCAGTATTCGGTCAAAATTGTCCGCCTGAGGAGGAGTACAGGTATGCCAACGCTAATTCGGAAATATGTCAGTTTTTTAAAATAAATAAATTTGTAAAATATATTCTTTTCTCCAAGGTATTTTTTCTTTATCGATTTATAAACAACATTGACAATTTTTTGTGCCTAGATAGAAATCTATTGTTTGTTTTGCAGTATTTTTAAATTATTAGAGTTAAATATATATATACTGCAATTTTTTTTTACTTATTACCCTATTACCTAGATCTACAAAATACGTGTTTTAATATAATTCGTACCATTCCACTACGGATACTTATAAAGTATTTCCTTCTCACAGATTTCAACACAAAGTTACATACACATGTATTCTATTTTGGAAAAATAAATAGTAAATTAATTAATGTTATTAGGCATTACAATTTTACTAATTAAATTCCTTTGCCTAAAGAATGGGAGTGAAAGTAAGTTATTAAAGCTAACTTAAATTCCGGCCGCTCAACCGATACCTACTCGTGCATAATCTCAAACAGGCTTACCATAAATTTTCATTCAGAAACGTAATCTGAATATTAAAATCATCCTCAATATTTGTCTTGCATACCTGCAATATTTTTTAATCATCCGAGATGGCTGTTGCTTTTAATCTGTTGAACGTAATTTATGCTGGAATTTTTAATCACTAGCAGTTATTAGTTAAATGTAGCAGTCGAGGTCAAACTAGACTTAATCCTCACTTACAACCAATAAATTTGGTCCATTGTAACCTTCTGATCATAAGTCATTCTTGAAACGTGGAGACCCAAAATATCTCTTAATTCAGAGTTCTAGTAAAATCAAATTACCTCGAAGCTATCATTATGGATGTTGAAGTTTACGATAAGAATTAGGAACATACAGCTTTGTCACGCTGCCAAATTAAATATTTCCTCACTAAATTATCCTCTTTGTCGCCTTGGTGCACTACTGCGACAAAATGCTTTACTTATCTTAATTCCGGTTTCCGAAGATTAGCAATTAGGGATACTTCGCAGCTTTTCTTCGCTGCTTGCAGAATTTTTTTTATTTCTTTTGTCCTAATTACCAGAGGCATTTTCTTTAAGGTCATCATCTAACGAGGGCCCTGAGTTGATTTTTCTTAAGAAGAACCATTAACACTTCCTTCACTGCACGGAGTGCTAATTAAATGACTTAATTCAATGTGACAGACAAAGATTTAAATCGTGCAATTTTTCGTGATAGTTTAAAGTGATTCTCTTTAATTTAAAAAAACGTTTGAAAATAGGCACATTTCTTTAAGATGAACTTTGTGGTCAGAGATACTCTGTTCGAAAATTCATTCTGGAATGATTGGGTTCATTCCGTTCTGTTCGAAAATTGAAGAAAATTAAAATATATTTTGGTCGGAAACCCGTGGTTCTATTTCCAAGTATTCTGTCTTTTTTTTGGTTAAAAGGAAAGATTCTGCGATTTTATTGTGTTGATGAGGTTGATAATATTCGATAAACGAATTATTAAGCGGTATTTCTTGATTGAATTTTGGACTACGGAAGTGATTTTAACATTTTGTTTATGGGTACTAGAGAGAACCCTTTGATAATAATTTTAAATTTATCATTGATTTAATACTAGGGGAATTCACTGTTCGGTATATTTGGTCTTGTATCATAGTAAATTCTTAATACATTGTACTTAAATACTGTATGCAGTAAAAAAATTCACGTGACACATATTGCACTATAGAAGTAAAAGTTAACAATTGGGGATGTCTCCAGCTTTTGAATATTACATACACCCTTGTAATAACTTGTTCTTTCTCTGCCTTCGGCTACTGCGTTCAATTGCAGTTTACAAATACGAATTTGTCGTTCAAACTCGAAATCTACAAATTACCTACTATAGGTACTACTGCAAGTGTTATTTAATTAAATTTAAAAAGTTATCGACTCGGAAAAGATTCTGGATAAAACTAATACATTAAAACCAATATTTTCACTAGGCTACCTAAAATACAAAATAAATTGTTTCCCTGAATACTCAAAATACGTTTAAATTAAAAAGTGGTCATTTAACCTGCATATGTAGATTGCTAACCGGCATTTAATCATCATCTATAGAAGACAGAATTAGCCCTTTGAATGAACAATTCGACAATTTTGAAATTACATTATCTTAACTTTCAGATTTGTATCGGACAAATTGCTTAATAATTTATCAGTAATTACTTTGACTTGTTATAATTAACTTAAGAGATGGATAATTGTAAATAATTGAACTGATTTTCTCTCTTCTGATACGAAGGTTCAATTAAATACTGATTTTAAAAATAAACTAATATTTTAAATAAATTAAATTAATTTTAAATTTCTAATAAAAAATAAATATTAAATAATTACAACTGCTAACAAAATATGGGAACAAATTATTAATTGATTCTTTCTTTAATTTTTCCAGAGATTTGGGAAACCTTTTGCATTCGTAAAAATTTCAAATTTTAATAATTTATGGATAAGTGTTTATCTCTTGACTGTGCGATTTATAATAGCTGATTTGAAGTCAATACTCATGAAAATTCTATGTCACGAACATAAAATCAATATATGAAATTGCAATTAACTGCACCAGAAAATGAAGGGGCTTATTAGTCACTATCATACTGGCTAATAGTTCCGATCTGAATAATTCCCTAAAGCATTCAAAATTCATTCGCGTTTCAAATTGGACAAATTCCCGGCAGGGGTTTATATGCATGCACCAACATATATAAAATTTGCCTCCTTGTAAAGAGCGCACTATCGCATCACTCCAAGAATAATCTCCTTGATCTGGAACGTTGCCAACCATTTCGTATTCATAATAAAATGTTGTTTGCAAATATAAACGGCGTCGAGTGCATTTCATTTGGTGCTCCTTTGAATGGAATATTTAAAAAAAATTCATATGCACACGTAGGTACATGATAATTTCGCTGGTCTAACAGCTACTGAGATTTGAGCTTCTTTTAAAATTCCACTTCAGTTTTGCATTGCTAGATTTACTTATTCTAAAGCCCGCAAAATTCTGTAAATAAAAATTATCCGGTAATATATTGCAGATCAAACATTCAATAAGTACACTTATTACTGGGTGATTTATGAGTCGTTTGCAAATAGATTTTCTTGTTTTTTCTTAATTTGACGAAAATATCTTCCCCATTTAATCATTTTAGAACGTATTTGATTGATTAAAAATATAGCAAAGTATGAATTGATATTTTACAGTTTACTATGAGCATTATTGTTATATTTTGTAAAAGACACATATGTGCGACAAATAACTTCCAATAGCTTATGGGTGGTTTTTCTAGGAGGGACGAAAATTAAGTTATTTTCGGCACAACAGCCTTAGCTTAGGCCATTCTTTTACTGATCTAAAATGGGCTAGTCAAAAAAATAAAATACAAGAATTTTATGGACATTTAAAAAAATCGTAATCCAGGAGACTGAGACCTGGAACAGGATTACTGAGTATCAAAAGAACTGAATCTTATAAACTGCTGCTTATTAAAATCAAATTATGTTTAGTATTTAGTGTAATGAATTCGCAATAATTTTATGGTGTTTTGATATAGCAAGAGACTGATGTAAAAACCGAGAGACAAAATTTAATGAAGTATTTTTTAATTAAATTTAACATTTATGGTAAAATTAGACAAATACATTGAAACTATATCTAGTATAAATTTATATTTTAGTGCAGATTTAATGTACACACTCAAAATAAAGTTATGATTCAGCCTTAAAACTTTTATTTCTGACTGAGAATTTGGCACTTTAGGGCACAATTGTTGCAAGAAATATATTTAGGAACTAGCTTATTTTAAGTCTCATACTTGAAACAATTTAGATGCATAGTTTTGATGGTAAGCCAATGCAATATGCTTACAAAAAATATACAAAATTAGGTGAGCCGCGGAAAATTCCCTCGTGAGGGTGGTTCTACCCTTATATTAACACCCTGAAGTAAAAATAAACTACACGATAACGTCGATAAGAAAGCAAGAGTTACAAATTAATTTCCACATTTTCTGTAAATTCAAGAACCTCTCACAACTAGAAGAAGAAAAAATAACGAAAATAATAAAAACAATTTGCGGAGATTACATGAAAATTGCAGTGTTTGCGGCTGTCAGCAATTTTACTTAGAGTCAGAAGGGATACATCTGCTTCAAGTCGACAACTGCTCCTTTCTTGTTATTATCTTTGCGGGAAGCATAAAACTTACGTTTCTAAATTGGATAAAATTCCCAAGCTCTAGTGCGTCATTACGTAATTTTCTGGATTGCTTTATTAAATAAAATAAATGTGAATTTCCTTGGCAGGAAAACTTTTCCTTCAACAGTATTTCCTAGTTTAGCTAATATATAAATACATATATACGACGGACTAATTTTTAATATTCAAGGCGTTATTTATTATAAATAGGTACAATAAGTTTCATTATTATCAACGAATTTAATTTTAACAATAACTTATAAAATTTGGAATTCAACTAAGATCACTTACGGTCATAAAATATCAATTCATTTTCTAATTTTATTGACACAATGCTTTTTAAATCTTTATAATATATATTTTTATTGTTACCATTAAAACTAATCAATCCTTTATAAAATAAAATTAAGGGCAGTAGATTTCTTCTTAGATATTACATATTTACATATTTACACATGGAAATAATGAGAGGGAAAAGTTTAAAATCATTCCTTAAAATTTCTGGTTTCATCAGGAAAATGTTGATGCTTTATATTTTATTTGATAAGCAAAATTGTATAGGTTTGGAAATATGCAACCATGCTATGCAACGAGTTTTTAAGTAAGTTATCTGCTTAACACATCAGATTCAACAGGGGCTGCTGAAAATATTTATATCTAGCTAATTTTCCACGAAAGCAATTAATATGAATAGATTTCTTGATTCCATCATTCTGACTTCGTCCATCTTTCCTAAAGTTTCCTCACATTGTGCAGTGAGCAAAAGGAAAATTTAATAAACTGCTCAAAACTTTTTAAATTAATTTCATAAATTGAATTTGCCAGAAGTGGTGGTGTAATTAGCTTCCAGATTTGTAAAATAGTTTTGAACATTAGTGCCTAGGGCTTTTACTTAAGTGCTGAAAATTTTACCTTACAGCTATTTGAGGTGTACAACACTAAGAACTTCAATCTTCTCAACTGCATTTTGCCGTCGTTTCAAGTTAAATTTATTTGGTCAGCAAAGAACGAATTGCACAGGATATTAAAACTAATTTGTGTAAGCCTAGTGTGTATAGTTGCTAATTAACTGAAAATTAAATACTATATTTATTCGACCTCAATCAATATTTATTTATGTATAAATGATGTATGTTGTAGGTTCCTAAGGTCGGCATGGATTTAGCTTTAGGTACATTGAATTGGTGTGTTCACATACAGCCTGTGTACGGGGTGTGCGAAAGTATTTGAGAGTATGTCTGAGAAAATGTTTTATATCTGTGGGTATGATTTATGAATGATAAAATCCTAAGCACCAAAAATTTCCTAAAAAAAAAGTGCTGGATATTCTTCATTGATAAAAAATAAACTGAAAATGCATAAAAATAATAATAGTTTTCAGCAAGTCTAAATGCACTTAGCATCTGCTGATATTTTGTATTGTACTTAATATCACAGACTCACAAGAGGGTTTGAGTTTTTCTTTTAGAGTGCCCTGAGAAGACCTCTTTTAATTTCCTGATTGGCTTCGGGAGGGATACGATGACATGTGCAAAATGAACACTAAAAAGGGCAGAAAAAATCTGGCAAAGTAGATACTGTATGACGACATAGGGTGAGGGAGTGTCACTCAAATGATTCACTGCCATTTGTATAGATCCGCACAAGCGTGACCCAATTGATTTGTTTCGGTTTGCTTCCCTTTCCTCTGCCTAGTGAGCTGAGCCTTTTTAAAAGTTATTTTCCATGGGTGCACCAGATAACAACATAAATTGATTTTTTAGGCGAACTTACCCATGCGAAGCGAATCCTCTTAGGAAGAAACTTTGTTGAAGGGCATTTGGTTTTCATTATTAATTGAAGGGAGCACAGTGCTAGGGGATTAACTGATGGGGCTGATTTTCACGGCAAGTGGTGGAAAAATTGAATAACTTTTCTTAACTGCAAATCTCTTTGATGGAAAAAGTTATCTAGACGATTTCAGGTCTTTTAATTAATTTTGTCATTGATTAAAAGAATTGCGTTTTGTAAGGTGTAATAAGACAGATTTATGCATAAATCTGTTGAAATGAAAAACTTTTTCGGCGTTGCAAATCATCAAATTGTTCACCCTAATTTAGTAATTAATGCGTTATGCATTATTTTTAAACAAACATTATTACTTTTTAGTGCTACGTTTACCTGCGCTTATCACATTTTACGTTTAATTATCAACTTGGTAATTTTTTATCAGCGGTCCATCAGGAATAGAATTTGAAAATACGTACATTCACGACAGCAGTTGCGAATGGGTTAACTTTCTACATCCATAAAATTAAGCATTTTTATACACGTAAGGAGCTCAATTCTAGAGCGTTCATTGCAATATTCACAATTAAGACAATCTTTCATAAATAAGTATTAAAAGTTTATCTAAAAGTAAAAGAAGTAAAGTTTTGTAATGGTAATAAATGTTAGAAAAACATTTTTTAAAAATTGCCCTTTTACCCGATTGCAGGTAATTCGGAAATATCGGAAAACTTTTCTCAATTTCAAGCACGAAGAAACCTTGTATAAATACATAGTAACAAAAGAATCAATAATAATAAGGCCAATTGCTGCACCCTAGTTAAAGTTTATTGACTGTGTAACCCATTTCCAGTATCCGATCATAAATTGTAGCATTAATGTTCGAACTGAGGTTAATACAAACTACTTGCAGCGCCCACGAAATGCACGGCGGAGCACATGGGCGAGGGGGTGCACTTGCACCCTCTTGCTATGATAGAAAATACGCAGAAAAATATTAAGAAATAAAATTGCTATTATTAAAGTCACTGTTTGAATAAAAACTTAAGGCGTCTAGGTTCCTGTCCAAATTTGTTCAACACGTTGTCAATGAATTCACCTGTCGCAAAATTTTCATACTATTTTCATAATTTCGCACGAAATTGGGTAGCGAAAATTCCATTTCCAAATTGAGTTGAATTTTAGGTCGAAATTGAAACGAAAGGATCCGATATTCTAAATTCCGCTGCTGTGTGTCATGGGTATAATTTTATATGTATACCTACCTTGCGCGATAAGACTTGTCAAGCGTACCCAAATCTATTTATCCAAATTTATTGCATCACATGAACAGCTCATTGAAGTGAATACTCTTGTTTACTATTCTTCATTCCGTCGCGCTCACTCAAATATGTCAATTTTTTTAGAGCACCCCTAAAAAGTGGTACGCACACATACAGCACTTTTACACGTTTCCGCACTTCCTTATGTTCATCTTCTAAGATACACTTCCTATAATTATAAGGATACACTGTTATAAGTTATATCTTCTTAGTTAATAGTATAATGTGTAGATGCACCTCCCTGAAAGTAATCCTGCCGGCGCCCATGGCGATACAGCGTCTTTAAGGAATACGCAAAAGACGACGACTTCGTACATTGTACTCGTATATAAGACATTTCATGGATGTGGGGTCTCGTCTACTTCCTGTAGTCTAAATCTCATGCTGTTGTGTCCCGCAGGTTTACCGGAAGCGACACCATCTGAGTTTCTAATTACTCTTTCGACTCGACAATAGAATCCATGTGAGCTCTTGTGTTGGACATAAACATCTTCAGGCTGTCAATGCTAAAAGTGAACTTATTCCGGAGGAGTTTTTTCTAAGAAGTTATTCCGGCTATCCCGGAGATTTTGGATAAGACTAAGCTGTAATTATCAGTTGCCCCTGACCGCAATGAAACGATATTTTTTACTATGCCACCTAAGACATAAAACATGAAACGTAATAACTTAATAGTGTAAGAATTGAAACGACTTTGATTTAAAATATTAATTGTTTCCCCAATATAATAAGTACAATGCAATACATGTAATAATACAATTTTTCGTAAAGAAATGTCATCGCTACTTACAGGTGTCCAATCAGAATGCTATCGGGCAGTAGATAAAGAGTTTGCTCCTCTCTTAATTCTTGCGTCACTGATTGACCTGTTTTGATTTTAACTAAGTACGTTTGAAAATCAAGAATTCGTAGTTTTTTAGCATTTTTATTTTTGCTATAAAAGGTAGATTGATTCTTATAAGAACTTCAACTATTTTATTCAATGTGATTTTATCTAATTTAAGTACTTTAAAATATGATTTTATCTAATTATATGTATTACTGCATTACATACTAAATATACATATTCTTTCCCTTAATTGTTAAGAATTGCGAAAGTGTGAACAATTTGCATATTTACCTCTGGATAGGTAAAAGCGCCATTTAAATATTTATAACCGTCGCTTGAAATTATTTTGAAACGATATCATCACTGGTAATAACAGTCATTTAAACAAAGCAACCAGAATTTCATTCATTAGTACCATCCTGCTTAATTACATGTTTTAACATATTTATAAGGTTTGTCGTGGAAAAACTAGGTCCAGGGCGGAAAGTGTTAGTGACCGAAGTCATCAGCCACAAATATAATTGAAATTTTCCCTAATGGCGTGTCGTTATCCTCTGGAATTGCTGTCATCTATTTAGCAGGTCCTCCTGCCTTAGTGCGCCAAATATGTTTTTGTTCCGCTGATAAATGTCCTTCTCTCGTTTTTATTTTTCCTCGACAATCACCGCACATTCACTAGCCATTGAGGGGCTTTAGAGTCTTTTGTTGGGCATTAATTTCGTATTTAATGGACAGCTTAGCGCTCAATGATCAGCTAGAAACGGCGGCTTTTCTACTGGAAAATTGAGGGAAGTATCACTTTCCCTTAGAGAAAAATAACAATTCGGGCGGTGTGATTAAGCCACCAGTTCTACCATGCCTGAAGGCAAATTAATTCAACCATTTACCTAGAAGGAAGTAACAAAATAGTACCATTTGTGAAACATTTTTTCAAAAAAAATTTTACAAGGAAAATTTTGTACTTTTTTTTGAATTGTCTAATATAAAAAGAAGATTCTTTTTATTGTAAGAGCCATAAAAACAAGTCATGAATCGACTTAAGTTGCAGGACTGGAAACCATCTTTATTATTATAAAAGGTAATGTCTGCTTTCAGTCACGTGAAAGTTGATGTCTCCTTTCAAATTGTAGAGGCAAGGACAATATTTTTAAAGAAACTGTAGGAATCACAAGTTCCTTTGAAATCCTCTACTCAAAGTGCTTTGATTACTAACAAAGTTTGGACATAAAAAATGTCTCAAGTTTAATTGCAATTTTTCTTTGGCTACAACCAGTTTTAACTTTTTGAAATTCAAGTTACCTGCGAAACGACAAAAAAAATATATTAATGCTTCCTTAACTTACTCTTTCCAGTCTTGTTGAGAACTTCTTAATAAAAACCGTCCCTTGTGATTCATTTCTAAGGACAAACACAAACACAATATATGTATGTAGGTAGGTATTACATAATTTTCGACAAATAGCGGAATTTATGCTGCTTCGTTAGTAATTTATGCTTTAGATACCAACAGGATAGCAATGCTTGAATAATGTACACATTATGTATATATATCAAAAACGCAAATGTTAATAATAATTTTATTGTTTAAAAGAAAAACGTTTATAAATACGATATATGTATGTGCTATTTTATAATCACTCAAAACATTAAAATATATTGAAAGGCGATAGGGATTTACAACCCTTTATTTAATAATCACGCATAAAGGATTTTCTGAGTAATTTAATACTAAATAGGCTTCTGCTAAAAGTGTCAAAATAAATTCATCTAAAATTATATTCAATGGCCAACGTCAAAAACTCAATCAAACTTTAAATCCCTAAATCAGTGAGTAATTGTCTAAGTCATCAGTTTTATGTTTCAGTTTGAATTAATATTCAGCCGTGGGCTATTAAATTAATGTCAATTTGATGCCTGAATTGGCTGCATAAATTATACAGTTTATTGATTAGGGTAGCAACCCCTGTGCTTGCTGATTTAGAAAATTTATTTGGCACAGTTTAAATTAGTACCACGTTAGTTTGTGGAGATAGCGTTATTTTTGGGAAAAAATACTGTTTTAGAATGATAAATCGAATATTATTTCTAAATATTTCATGCTTATTTATTATTCATTATTAATGAATTACTTGTAGTACTTTGTATTTATTTATTGTTCGTTTATTAATCAATATTGTTATTTTCGGCAAATTTTATCAATTTTATATTTACAAAAGTAGAGCTCTTTATAATGCAAAATAAAGGTGTTCATATAATAAGGTAAATTATAATTTTTGGGTCAACATTTTTTTATAAAAGAAGTTTATATTTTATTTTTTTCAAAAGCATCCATTATTAAAAGAAATAAAAAAAAACTAGGTTTTCTCTTAATACATAATAATTTTATGATTGTAGAGTTATGACTTTAGAAAAAATTGAAGTACAATCACAATAACTGAAGAAACTGAAATAAAAGTGAATTTATGTGGAGAGTAAGGATATTTTCACGTTATTTTTTTTTTTCCTTTTAGTTTAAATTTAACATCAAATAAAATTCTCCAAAAGGAAAGAAAAAAAATTCTTTCTATCAATATCACGATATTAAATCCTCAGCCTTTGAAATCACATTTCTGATAAACGATCTTCAAATTGTTTTCCATTGGAGTAAATAAATTCGTGTTTTATATATATTTACTTTGAAATTGAACATAAAAATTTCCTTCAGGTAACATATATCCCTAATATCCGGCATAAAATAGAAGAATTTTGAGGAAAAGAATTTTTGTAGTCCCTTGAGTATTATCTTCAGATACATCTTTTATGAATTGCGTGCTATAAATATCCATAAATAGAGGTGAGGTGGCAATTTGAGTATACCTCACTCTAATTTTGGTGATATGTAATATCTCATGTGATGCGTATTTCGTATGTAATATCGTAAACATGGTGATCTACTTGTATGTAGATGGATTGAATGTGCTTACGCCCCAACAAGAGTCCGATTGTTTCTGACAGGCTTAGGATGAGGCACACATTTGTAAGAGGTTTTTAAAAGGTGTATACTCGTGTCAAGCCTGGAAAATTTTAATTATATTCCGTTTTGACTGAAACAGGAAGATTTATATAATAAACACGTCATGTTGCTGCAAAAATCTTTTTTATCCCAGAGCCTCTTTACTATTTAAAATTAACCAGGAATTGTTCTGTCTTTTCTCCCTCAAATGCATGCAAATTATCAAATCAAATCAATAGGTATATATTTTGTGTATGTGATGTAAGCTTACAGAGCTGATATTTTCAGCTCATAAAATATCAACTTCACAAGACATAAAAGTGTGCGAAAAATAAGTTCGTATACCTAAAATTGTTCACTACTTAGAATTTGCTGCGATAAGCAGAGAACAACATGTGCTTATCATATTTTTGGTGTCACTGAGTTGAGTTTGGAATAAAAAATAATAATATATTCTGTATCCTGCCGTTGAATTCCTCTGGCAAAATAGCCACAATCTACATAATTCATTTTTACAAATTACCGCACTGACATAAACAAGTCACGCAACAAATATGACAACGTAATCTTCTTGAAAGATTAGGTCAGTAAACTTTGTCAGACAACGTTATCATTGATGTCAATACATATTAGTGACGAAAAGTGTTGTCTGCGCGATGAATATTCCAAAATTTGCAGTACACAATGATTGTTGTATCAAACCAGGAGTTATTACTTAAATTATAGGAGCTCTGTTAAATAAAGATACTTTAATATACTTTCCCTTAGCCTCACTTTCTCGTTAACGTAAGTACATACTTTGTTAAGTAGTCACATTATCGTTATAATTTTGTATAGATCGATAGTGAAGGGATACAACTGCTATCTTTCAATGTGGAAAGGCAACTCAGGTCCTAACATAAGAGCAGTAGAAATTTACAATTTCGTATCTACAAATGTGTTACTCATGTTTTTGGAGTGTTGAAATAAGAAAGGTTAATCATTTTTGTCTTTAAGTGTTTTTTAAAAAAATTTTTAAAGATAATACACAATGTTGTACACTTTCTATAATTGCACTGTACCCTCACATTCAATTTCTAAGAAGGTTTTCAAATTTTCGTGATAGAATGAAATATGCATAATTCTGTATCTCTTATATCAAATACAAGGAGTCAGAAAGTAAATGAAAATCGGCGTTAAAAATGAAATGATGAATGGTCATAAATTGTGATTAATATTCAGCGCTAAAATGAGGAAAGGTTTGATGAGATTAAATAATCAATCATATTTCATAATTTTTAAAGTGTATTTTATTCTAGTAATTATTCGTTTTATTGCGACGTGAAATTTTTAATTATTTGCAGCAACATAATACAATTATGAATGTATACATGCGTAAAAATTGCTATATACGATAAATAATACATATTACGGCAAAAGTACTAATTTAATTAGAAGGTACGACGAAGGGATTTCGAATTTATTATTTAACTTGTAATTTTGTGGATTAAGAAGAGATCCATCAGTTCCATGAAGTTAATCATGAAAACACTGAAATCTTCCCTTGTTCTCCTGAGATGGAAATCTTTTAAATTTCATCGTGCAGAAGCACCATGATTCTATGTGCAGAACATTTGCTAGTGTTAACCTAATGGCACGAATCACGATAACAAAAAAGGCTTCCCGATTGATAACATTACATTTAGCTAGAAGACTTTTTCCAAAGACAATATTTTTTTCTACACCTTCCCGCCCTGAATTTCTATTGGGCCAATTTGCATCTAAATACTTCTCCATCACATTCCACAGCGGGTGGGTTCTGCAAAGTTCTTCAATGTATGTGCACTTCTAACCTTGTTATCGATAAATGAAATCAAACATTTGAAAAACTCGGGGAAGAATCGAGTCATGCATTTTAAGCATCAGATTTGCTTCACTACAAAGATCCATCACCAACCCCTGCATATGTAGTGAGTTTATCGTTTAGAATTCTTTTATATGTTGCGAATATGTAAGACTAAGGAAAGTTTCTTCGCCGAAAATAGTTTCATAATTATACCACATAATTTACAATTAAAAAATTATAAAATTATTGAAGTAAAATAGTTTGCTTTCTGTTCCACCCGAACCCAAAAGTCATTTAAGCATTTTAATGATAAAGTTAAATTTCTTGAAGAAAGTACTATTTAAAAATGCTTTTATTAAACAATTATTGTATCTTTTCGTTGTCGTTAATATCGAATCACCCATGATGAGAGAGCCTGCACCATGTTCCCAAATGGGTTTAAGCAGTGGCGTGCTAGTTCTGAGTGGGCCTTGTTCTTGAGGAGCCTTTTTTTCAGAAAAACACTTTTCAAAAACACTCTCAAAAACAAAGTATATTTGAATATAACAAAAGAAACAATCAATACATATTAAAAAAGTTAACTCTAAAAACAATTAGGGTTAGGTTAGGGTTAGGGTTGGGCTGACTTAAAAGAATGAACAATTATATGTTTCAGTATTGAGAAAGTAAACTTACGCATTTTTAAATCAAATATCAACTCGATTTTATTCTCCAACTTTATTAATATGTGAATGACGTTTCGATTTATATGGTATAGTAGTTGTTAGTTTACCTGCATACAAAATGTACATATAGTCTAGAATTGGAACATATTCCCATTTGCGAATGTATCTAGATATATGTATATAATACATTGCATTTTCACCTTTTCTTCAGTTTTCGAAAATAAGAAAAGAAAGCAAATCTTATTTTGTTACGTGACTTAAAGTTCGTACACTGCAGTGAGAAGAAACTACCTGTTGTTATCAAAGACTGTGCTTTGTTATCGTGCTGTTGCAAAGGGTGGAGGAATGTTTGGAATTCATAAACCGCATTCACTTTCCAATGGATTTTTCTATCAATTTAATAAAATAAGGTACATGTTACGGGTTGAACTCAATCGAATAAATGCGATTTCAGTAAGTTTTTAAAACCTTACGAAAATCATTTATATAACAAGGTTGCCTATGCTTCTTTTGCAATAAAACTTACAATCTTTATAGTATGATAAAAGCAATAACTGTAAAATGAAGCAAAGAGTCTCTGAACTTCTAAAAATTGATAATTCGTAAATTCGGAAATCTGGTGGAAGAAATCTTATTATCGATAAAACAAAATTAAGGATTTGTCCAAAATTTCAGGAAATCTTCCCTTCACAAGAATTTGTTAAAAGATACGGAAGGCTGGAATTATATACGTTGTATATTTAGGCTGATATGCATAAAGCTCGAAAATTAATATAATGAAAGCCTCTTCTCTTTTGCTTGCGGTTACAACTATATGTCCTGAAATAAATGGGGAAAATATGTACATATGAACACGACTATAATAACCGATTCACTTTATTCTTTCTGAAATAAATGCACATATTATAGTCTCTGAATTTATTTTTGAGTTTCCTTTTGAGCTATTTTTTTTTTGTGTAAAAAACTCTTTTGATTGAAGAAGTCCTTTTTTTCATTCAGAGTTATTTTTTTTAAAACTAAAAGGTTTATCTTTTTGCGAACATTACGTAAAGATTTAAGATCCACCCAGAAATACACGAAGAAACTCTACGCGCTTTTATTTTTGCTAAAGAATTTTAGAAGTTGTATCATACATAATATACTAAATTTGTGTGATAAATACTAAAATAAGATAAAACAAATTTCGAACCAACCTTTACCTTAGTTTATTACTTATTTGTTCTTTCAATGGACTTTTGGTTTTAAGTTTTTAAATTTTATTATGAAGAAGTACAAAGATTAGTTAAACTTTAATACATTTAATTCAATTTAAACATATGATAACATTTACAGAGAAAACCTCTGTAGGAGGAATTACCGAGGTGAACGGGCGTGAAGAGAAAAATTGAACTTTACCAAACGATAGTTTATTTCCGACTGCCTGACTCGATCGAATGGAGCAATTGACAAAACTGTAAAATCTTCAGCCGCTAGGGCTCAATACAACTAGAGCTGAGAATGGTACAATGCACCGAGAATGCAAAGTTTTTTTTTTCGCGTACAAAATTCTTACAACTCGTTCATCCTGACAATTAATCGACCCGATTAACTATTAGCCTTCTCAATTGCCCCTTACAGAATTTTCTTTTCTAAGCGATATCAGTAACTTTTACAAAGGTAAAATTAGATCATGATTAGTTAATGATAGCCATACATTAAGTTTACAATTATATTGGCCGTTTTCTGAACATTTTAATTAGATAAAACTTTTTGATCGTGATTCATTAAATTTCTTATTTAGATTTATAAATCTTATTGCGATAGGTTTTTTTTTTTTTTTTTTTTGTACTATAACAAAATCAAACTTATAACGATATGGTAGTCCTAATATTCAAGGACATTTCGTTCTTAACTTGCGATTGAAGTGGTCGAAAAAAACACATAGCTGTGCATAGCCTAGTTAATAAGTGTACTCATACATCACAGGTATTCAAAATATATGGTTTCATGTTTGCAGGTGAGCAAATGCCTTCATAAGGTAACCGCGTTAGCTGAAGACCTTCTACGTCTTTGATTAAATATCTGTCGTTAGGTAATTTTTTATAAATTTGATAAGGCCCACGGTATTTCGGTGCTAGCTTCTTATTCACGCCAGCAGTAGTGACAACATTTTTTATCATTACCAAGTCTCCTTCAGAATACTTCCGCGGTTCTTTATGTTTTTGGTTAAAATAATTCTTATTTAGATTTTGTACCCTTTTTATGGAATCAGAAGCCTCATGCCTAATCTGGAGTAAGTCTCTATTGAGATTTTGATTGTGAATTTGCATATACTCCATTATCCTATCGCAAACTTCACCTTTTTGGTTCACACCAAACAACAGCATACTTGGTGGGAAACCAGTACTTTTGCTTACCGTATTATTTATCGCGAATTCGATTTTACTTAATTTTTTGTACCAATTCGCAGTGGTATCTTCTTCGCATTCTTTAGAGAGCATAGGGATGAGGATTCGGTTAACACGTTCAGCCTGCCCATTAGACTGGGGTGAATGAGTAGCGACTTTCACATGTGTGATGTTATTTTCGGTAAGAAAATTAGAAAATTCCTCCGAGACGAAGCAAGTGGCTCTATCTGAAACAATTTTATTAGGACGGCTGTAGGTCTCAAAATACGATCTTAAACATGAAATGGCTTCTTTGGAGCTTGTAGTATTTACAGCGTATAGCTTAACAAATTTGGTAAAACCATCGACAACAAGGAAAATATGTTTATTTTTAGTTTTACCTGTAGGAAGTGGTCCAAGGTGATCAATGTGAAGCATGTCAAAGGGGATGTTTCCTTTGGGAATATTATGTAGCATTCCCTCAATTTTGCCAGAAGAGGGTTGGAAATGTGCACACTTCAAACAAGTTCCTAAAATTTCTTTAATCCTAGCTTTCATGTTAGGAAACCAATAAGACTTCTTTAGATAGTCGAAACATTTATCGACTCCAACATGACAAAGATTTTCATGATGGGTACTAACAACACGTTCCACCATATTTTCAGGAACATAGAATCTAACATCTTTATTGCATTTCCTATACACTAATCCATTTACTAGGGTGTAGTTTTTGTTATGCCCTACTTCTAATTCAGACATGAGTTTAGCAATATTAGTATCTCGTTTTTGTGCAGTTGCTAAAGCGAAATCAAAGGACCCTTCTTCGACAATTAAGATTTGATTAGCCCTGCTCAGTGCATCTACATGACTCATACGTATGCCTGAACGGTGCTCCACTACATAGTCAAAATCTTGCAACTCCAAAGCCCATCGGGAAATACGGGGATTTAATAACTTTTTGTTTAATGTTAAGGTGAGTGACTTGCAATCCGTCACTATTTTGAATTTCAGACCAATAAGATATATTCGGAACCTTCGCAAGGCATATATTATAGATAGAGTCTCGAGCTCATAACTATGATAACGGCTCTCTACATCAGTCGCTCTTTTCGAAAAGTAAAATATCGGATGGAACTTCCCATCGGACTGTTTCTGTAATAAGATGGCACCAAAGCCAATGCTACTCGCATCACAATGCAACTCTGTTTCATTAGTTGGACTATAGATAGATAATATAGGACTGTCCAAAAGATTCGACTTAAGCACCTCAAAAGCGTCGAGTTCGATGCGTTCGAATTTAAATACGGCATCCTTTCGTAGGAGATCGTAAAGTGGCTTGGCAATATAAGCAAAATCCTTAACAAATTTCCGAAAATATGAACAAAGACCCAAAAAACTGTGAACATCTTTTATAGTTTTAGGTATTGGGAACTCCTCTATTGCACGTAAATTATCGCGGTTTGGGCGTATCCCAGACTCATTGACAATGTAACCAAGGTAAGAAATTTCTTCGTAAAGAAATTTGCATTTATCCCACCGTAGATGTAAATAATTATTTTTAATTTTTTCAAATACAAGTTCAAGGGTTGCGATATGTTCATTCAAAGATTTTGTAGCCACCAAAATGTCGTCCAAATAAATAAAAACTTTGTCAGCCATGATTAGATCTTTAAATATATTATTAACATATCTTTGAAAAACCGACGGCGCGTTCTTCAAACCGAATGGCATTTTTAAGTATTCAAACTGTCCTATTGGAGTAATGAATGAAGTAAATTTTACTGACTCAGGAGCAACATTAACATGATGAAAGCCGTTTTGGAGATCAAGAATGGTAAAATATTTCTTTTCACGAAGTCTATCTAAAAGATCTTCGATGACAGGCAACGGATAATTGTCGCGGACGGTGTTTTTGTTAAGCTCTCTGTAATCGACGCATAAGCGAAATTCGCGGTTCTTTTTCCGAACAAGAACAATGGGCGAAGCGTAAGGGGAATTGCTCTCTCTTATAATTTCTTTTTCTAATAAGTTATCAATTATTTTTTGCAATTCAAGACGATGACTATAGGGTAATCTGCGAGGTGTACAATAAAACGGATCTGTCTTTGTTAATATTATTTCCATATGGATGCTTTTTGCGTTATCGTTTGTTTTTACTATACCGTTTCGGGACGAGGCCTCTGACACCAATTTAAAGAGTTTTGATTTTATAGGTAAAGGAATGTTGTCACCTACTTTTACCTCAGGTAAATTTTCCTCTTCAATGACGTCAATGTTTAAGATGTCATTTTCAAAATTTACTGTATCTCGAATATAAGCACACTTATTAGGATTTACAAATTGGTTTTCATGTTCAGGGTAATTTTTACGTTCTATTTCAAATTTGAGATTACACAACCTTAAAAAATTACGCCCTAAAATAACAGCATGCTTCATAGAATTGTCTTTAACAACATACAAATTTAGTTTAATCTTCTTATCATTAAAGCTTACATTCGCTAGAGTACTACCTTCTATACTCAAAGGACTGCCATTTATTCCACAAAATTTCTCTCCATTATCTGGTTTCGTCGTGTTGATTAAAAAGTCGGGTAAATATTTTCTTTGGATGAATGATATCGGGCTCCCAGAATCTAACAAGGTCTCCAACGAGCAGGAATAGTTGAAATTATCTCCTTGACCAATGATAAAATTGTACCTAAGGATAGACTCAAATTCGTTTTGTAAATTATGTACATACAATTGCTGATCCTGCTGCTCAGGTAAAACTGGTGAAATGTCTGGTGCGCCTTCCGCATTGTTGACACTCATAACGGCTGATTTCGTTGCACCACACTCATGAGCCTTATGTTTCGGATCACCGCATCTGAAACAGGAGCCCTTTGGACGTCTTGGTTTTTTACATGCTGAGCTCATGTGTCCAATCCCATTACAGTTGAAACATTTTATGTTGGTCTTTACTAGAGATTCGTCTTTGTTGACACCGTGAATGGGGCGAGACTTCACAGGTACATTGGATGCAGAGAAGGTATTTGATGTAAATTTATCAAATTTTCCCAAAACCACTTTCAGATCATGCAGGGTATTAGCGTTGTATAATAGCAGTTTACTTTGCTCAGATCCAGGAATTCCGTCGATAATGTACTGAATGAGATCTGATTCTTCTACACTTGATAAGGAGGAAATTTCTTGCATACATAGGACATACCTCTGCAACGATTCAGACTTTTCCTTTTTTCTTTTCCTCAGTCTGTTGTGTACTTCAGCACTTGTGATTTTTCTGTTGAATTCTTTAATGAGAGCATTTTTAAGCTCAAGCCAGGACTTGCAGGTAGTAGTACGCAGAAAATACTTTGCAGTACCAACCAATAATCTTTTTGCATACACGTACCGCCTCATATCGTTCCACTGTAGTAAATCCGCTGATTCTTCGAAATCATGTAGCCATTTCCGTACGCAATAGTTGTCGTCGCCGCTAAATTGTGGTAGAGATTCCTCTACATCGCGAAAATTGAAGGTACCATGCGGAGTAACTGTATCCTCGTTTGCATCGTTAAGTTCCGATATTTTCCTTTTTAATTCTGCTATTTCCTGCTTTTTCCGCCAAATCTGCCTTAGTTCGGATAGTTCAGTTTCAACATTATGTAGATTTTCCTCCTCATTAGATCCTAGGTTTGTAGCATCGTTGCTTGGAGAATTTTCATCTCCGGTTACTTCGAAAAAACTTTCTGGGAACAGTTGATTTAGTTCTGTCTCCGATAATTGTTCCACCACGCTTTGCAGCCTAATTATTAAAGCAGCCTTATTTCCAGTCGTATCCAAATTTAGTTCAGTTAATTTCTCTTTCAACGCTATAACGGTAGCTTTTGCGATAAAATTTGCAGCACGTTGCGTAGCCATCTGAACACCTTTATTTCCCCCAAAAATAATTATAAACGTTTCCAAAGGATCACTTATGATCACTTATTATTTTCCAGTTCTCTATTTTAACCGATTAAAATAATTTTGTTGGATTACTTTTCAATCGACACACGTGCTACTACTTCTTTAAGTTCATATTCCACTTCTGATGTTGTAGGAGGAATTACCGAGGTGAACGGGCGTGAAGAGAAAAATTGAACTTTACCAAACGATAGTTTATTTCCGACTGCCTGACTCGATCGAATGGAGCAATTGACAAAACTGTAAAATCTTCAGCCGCTAGGGCTCAATACAACTAGAGCTGAGAATGGTACAATGCACCGAGAATGCAAAGTTTTTTTTTTCGCGTACAAAATTCTTACACCTCATAAGAATGAGTAGAGCGTACAGGGAGACAAACAATATGTGCTCTACATTGAGAATAAAATATTTCAATTCAATCATCTCGTACAATTGAAATACTAAAGAAGCGCGGAAATAAATTTCCGAACAGTCCCAGAGAAAGGAAATTTCCGTGCTCTTCCCATATGTATGAAACCATCGTGTGCAAATAAGTCATATCAAGCGCATTCCATGATCTGGTTTCCTCTATTAGGGCACCGGATATAGGAAATTTCTGCATCCTTTGTGAAATAAATGAGCACAACGTCTACCCTGATTTATCTTCCAAAGGCAGGGAGCCCTGGGATAGGAACGTGCAGTTCGTTCCGAGAAAATGAATTAAGTCGGCTGAGAAAGCCTTAGGCGCAAATGCTGACAAAATTTTTTATGGAACCTTTGGCAATATTTTTCAGTATCAATGCTCTGCCATTAATTAGGTAATTCTTAGCTTTAATATTAAAATTTCCAGAAATCTTTAAATTCCATAATCTTACTGGAGGCTATTTAGGTTGTGTTAAATGGTTACACTTTACCACCTAAACAACCTGAAGGTTGCGCATAGCGTCTTGCTTATTAAAGCTTTCCGAACTTATTAAAACATTAAAAGCTGCTCATTAGCTCCGCACGGTGGGCTATTTAAGTCACCCATTATGGCCAGAATTAAAGTGGTGGACCAGTTTCGCAGCAACAATGAATAATATTTCTGCTTATATTCGAATGGATAAAAAATGAGTAGAAATTATGGCATTTATCACCGAAAACAATTCCAAATTTACGGCATTAAGCCCTCTAATTGATGATAGGGATTCGGAAGGATAACGATGTCTCGTTAGGAGGTGTTTTGATCATATTTTTTTCCATAATATAATATTACTTTTTATACCCATGCTACAATGATATTCCATTGAGGTCCACATAGGTCTCCTGGGATTTAATTAATGGACAGTTTTATAATGTACACAATTTTTAATCTCGTTTAAAATCTTGAAAAATTATGTCATGTGACAAAGAATGAAGAGAATACTTGACCTTGACATTAAGCAAAACATCTTTATAACATGGCGCACTTTTCAGTCATTCTTATCTTGAAATATACATATGTTGTCACTTTGGCATAGTAAACAAATTGATAAAGCAATAATTGTTGTTGCTCATCAGGTATACAATTGATTTATTCTCGTACCTTTCACTTCGCCGAACAAAATTAATTGTGATAATATATGTGTTTAGTTAATTGGGTCGCATAAAAAGCCTTCGACTTCATTGAAGCACTGCAACTCCAACTCCAGGAATGCATAAATTAACAGCAACAATATTTATGCTACGTTCGCGTCTGAGTCAGTCCGTTAATAAATTTCTCTATGAAACCACTTAAGCTTTATGGCGGAAAGTTAATTTAATTTTCCTTGACCTCCTTGCTCAAGTAGAAGCAAGCATCCAAGGCAAGCACAACACCCAACTTTGTTTGCCCATTTTCCCCAAATATTCTATAATATAAATTCGGCAAATTCTGAATATTTACAGCTGTGTTGCGATCTACTAGAAAATTTATGTTGACAAAAACTTTTGTTTCGATGACTTACATTTTAAATATTGTCGTCTTATTCAGCAGAGTTCAGTTTTGAACAAGTTCTGCATGATTTATTATAGGGAAAAAATTGTTGATATTGATTTTAATTTCAAATAACATTGAATTTTGTGCATTCTCAATTTCAGAAAGATCGTATCAGATCTGAATTTCTTAAAAAAATTCTGGTGAATATTCCATCAGACATATGTAGATTGCGACATAAATTTGACTTTAATTTCAAAGTAATATAATACATAATTGTGAAATTGAATACGCTTGCAATTCCAAATATCGTTTATAGTGTGTCGCTGGTATAAAAATACATTAAGTTCTTCTATATAATTGTACTCAGTATTTTATTTACATTAAAATTCAATAGACAATAAAAATTTGGTCAACACAGAAATTGTTTCATCAAGATAACAAAAAGACATAAGGATTTGGCATACTTAGTATCTATATTACTTAACTGAAGACAATTGTTACTGTCATTTTAGTTTTTAGAGCTTTTAGCGCTGATCTTACAGATTTAATCTGAAATGGGGTTTAAATTTGAATGTACCTTCAATTTGTATCGTTCTCTTGTTTAGTCTCATACAAACAATTCTAACTCCTTCCATACATTAGCATTATAAACAAGTATTCCTTGCATAATGAATTTTCCAAAACCAACAATATCCATTTTCTTGCATTCGGATGTACATGTGGGGTTAGATAACAATAGCACCTTTCCATCCCTTCCAATTTATCGAAGTGCCTCACACGTCTGCAAAAGAACAAACCAATCTCTCCCAAGAACAATGAAATTTAGGTCATTCTTTGGTGTCCTTTCTTCGGTTATTGGAAGGTTTTTGCTACGTCAGTGAGAACAGAAACATTTTGCAATATCATGGTTTAAGTAAAAGGATTTTACGCGGATGTTTGGCTTGCAGTTTTTTCAATATTAATTATTCAGATTTGCACTGTTTGATGAAGGTAGGCTTTAATTTCAAGCACCTATGTTGTATTTTTTTAGTTTATTAAGCATAAAGTTTTTACATGTGAAAGCACATTTCATCCAATATATGGATATGTAAAACAGAAAATGATGTTTTTTCAACAAATAACGTTCATCCGAGCTAATATGAATTCTAAATTTTACAGCGCTATGCAAAAAACGGATGAAAGAAAATCGACTTAAGATCTTTTTTATACTGTTACTTTTAAATTTTCTAGTTTGAATGTAAATGAGAAAAATACTTTTCCAATTGTGTCTAATACTTTATTGTTACTTGAGCCGTCAGTATGATTCATGCGATTACGACTATTATGTAAGAATCTTACTAGAACGTTTTATATGCAATTTCTTCTCCTTTGTGGGTTTATTAAAAATTAATTTATAACTCTAAAGGAATATGTTACTCAACACTAAAGTGTATTTTCATATGTAAATGTAAATGGTATTATATAAAACAGGAAAACTACACGTTAAAAATAAATCAAAATTAAGGCGTGATTTTGCGCGTATCATATAAATAGATTAATTCTCTCCAGGCAAAATTTCTTTGAAAGAAATCGGTTTGAGCACAAAAAATCGATGCTTAGTTATCTTTTGTACTTCAGAGACTTATCCAATTTCAGCTAATACAAGTGCCGTTCCACAACGTCGAATTCAATACGACTTGTTCGGCTCGTAGCTTTGTTGCTCAGATATGTTTGTTTTCTGTGCAAAAACTAATGAGGCTTAAGCTTAATGAAACTTCGATAGGAGGACCGTGCGCTGGTTTTTCTTATTCAGATAAGTGAAATGGCTATCCGGAATATAACCAATCAATTGGAACTATACCCTTAAATTTGTTGGACTACAATTCGCTTTACTTGACGTCAAGCAAATTAGTATCGTAGCTGGGGTGACGTGTTTTTTCGATTAATTTTTTTTTCCGTTGATTAGTGTTTTCTTTACTAAATCGGTTGTTTCACCTCTTCTGAACATATTTTGCTGTTTTTTTATTTAATTATAGAGATGATGGACAATTAAGATTCAACGACTATTCGTCGTCCAAATAAATGCTATGTTTTAAAGTAAAACGATTGTCAAGCTGATATTTTGTAGAGATTATCAAAAATCTTCAACAAAGAATTTTTAATGAAAGGGTAGCAATTTCAGGAAAAATGCATTAAATGCCCATTAAAGAATATGTGTAAACAAAAGTAACCAATAGGAATTCTAAAAGTATTCCAAATGCAAAGTACTTTTAATCAAATGAGATTCATAAAAGGCACCAACATTTAAGTTGGTAGGTACTTGGCAAATCCTTTTCACATGAGCATGTTTTGTAAATGGAATTGTACAGGGTTGTACATTACGAATCTAAAGACCCAGCTTTATTATTATTTAATAGGATTACTCTTTTATAATGTACTTTTATGTTAAGCCAAATATTATAATGGATAATCATTCCATCCAAATTAAATTCAGGAGTATTGTTCTTGATAATTTTTAAAGGAGACAAGTTATACAATTTCATTTGATAGTTTAGGTATTAACAAAACCATAAATGTTTTCCCAAACAATAAAAATCAACACATTGTTTAACACGTCACTCCCTCGTACAGCAAAGTTTAAAAATCCATGTCCTTATTTTATCATTTCCATGAAAAAGGAAATGTTTATTATCGATGCACCACGCCCGACACTCCGACTATATTTTAAAAATTCAATTGGATGTCGCTTGAAAAATACACTCGTAATCGTTTTAACAACGGCGAAGAGTGCTATTCACGTTTCTATTGTTGACGCAAAATGCATCCATGAATTGAATTTGAGGTTTTCTTTTTCCTGAAAGCTGACCCACAATAGATGTTTATTTACGTTCAATATTTAAACGAGAATGTTTCGAGTTGGGCTTGATTTTGCAATCCAAGAGAAAAATTTGTGCTATTAATTCATTGTTTGAGCTTTCACAATTTCTATTTAAATTAAATTCTTACATATACATGAATTGAATTTTCAATTCAATTTATTTAATTTAACTCTTCATGACTTCTAGGTCCTGTGTAGGATTATACATATAATGTATGTATGTATACAAATATATATAAATATAATTCAGTGCAACAAGAAAAGACTCTAGCCAAAAAGATATCTCTGAAATCTTCCGCAGCCATCAGTTGACCTAATTTCCACGGGCAATATACATACATATTCCATTTTCCAACACCCTGGACTTGGAATTGGCCTCAGGTTTGCTGTTTCCTGTTGTCTTCAAATTAAGAAGAGCAAAAGCTCGCTATGAACTAAGAAAATTAATTTTCTTGAATAGATACATATTTCGGCTCTAGCTTATAAACAAAATTATGCAAAAGAAGATTGTACGAAATTATAAGCGAGCAACCAAGAATAGAGTGGCTGTAAGACGTGGTCAAATTTACGAAGATTAAATATATTGTAGCTTACACAACAACTAGCAACTGTGAGCTTTATCTGGCTGGTGGTGTCAATTCGGCAAAAAATCTGCTAACCGAAAAAAATATTAAAGGTATCAACAAAATATTAGCCAACATCATTTTCGTCTGGCGAGGTGTAAAAGCAGCGCTTGACTAAAGTCGATCTCACCTGATTAGACCAAGTGCTATTGATTTTTATTCCCAAATTCTATTACATTATAGTATTATCATGCAGAATGACAGGAAAGTCAGGTGAATCCACAACTTCAAGATTTAGTTGATTTGACCAATTTGACCATTTGTTCCACTGTAACTTTTTGTTTTCATTCATACATGATCGTAAGCTACAATAGTGTATCTAAAATTATTTGAAGTAAGGTATTTTACCACTGGGAAAAAAATCCGTACTCAATTCTATTTTTCATGTAACAATGCATTTATGAATCAATTGATTTTCTCTCGTATCCACATTACATAAATATTGCTTATATACCATATGGATTGTTGGAGCGAAATATACCTCATGAAATAATTAATAGGTACGTAGGTACTACGTACCTTCTGTAAATAATTTCGAAAAAATTTAATGTTGTGAGAAATCCAAATAAAGTTCTGACTCATTGCTCACTAAATAAATTCGAAAGGTATAAGTTTTGAGATTTTTCTACATCCTCCCAATCAATAATGAATGAGAACTTAACTGTGGGCGTTTGCAGTAACAACTTAAAGACATTTAAAAAGAACCGAAGCAATTTAACAAAAATCTTCTTGTTTTCCAATTTACTTTCTTATCTCTCACTTCTTGAAAGAATTGGAGCAGTAAATTTTAGACCCTTTTTTCTAAATATTCAGTCGCAGAGAAAATATCACCTGGAATGCTTTCGAATTGTCCTGGGATTGTGCTCGGTGGCTAAAAATACAATTGGTCTCCGCAATGGCTGTAATAATTTTGCTGGAACAGGGAACAAAATCCAGCTGGCAACTTTCATCTAAGGGCACTCTATTGTGAAATAAATACTTTTTTCTTGTTCTTGATTTATTAGGGTGTAAAATATCCTTTTCACTAAGTACTTGTAGTAAGAGCGTTATTATCTACTTCACTTATGTCAAAGTAAAGGAAAATAAAACTCAAAAAATGAAATAAAAAATATTATGTCATTACGTTTCTTAAGGTAATTTTATTTTTTTATTTATTAATGTATTATAGAAAATCGGCAAATAAGAAATAAAATATTTTAAGAATATTCGAAATTGTTTTCCATAAAAGCTTGAGGTGCAAATTTGTTTCTTACAATGATTGCGTAAATGTATAAGCAAACTCATGACTCCTAAAACAATTTGGATAAAGATACAACATTGGAAAAGATTTCGTGAGAATAAATGCCCGTTATTTTATCTAACCGACTGTTTTATTATATTACGTATTTTCCATGACGCAATTTGAAGAAACATAAAATATACTTTTCTGGTTTTTAAATTTACCTGTTTTTGCAATTGTAGAGAATAAGGAAAAGGAACTAAGCGAATTTTTGACGTTAGATATGACTGTAACGTTTTTATTGAAGTTGACAGTTAATATAACTCTGCGAAACATGTAGACATACCTATTATATTATGGATATAAAAATGAATGACTAGAATATCGAAATGTTTCAATAAGAGGAGATTCGTTTCCTTTTATATAATACATTCACACGTAAGACGCTGGGATTTGGGCAAATTGGGCCTCTGACAATTTAATTTTATCCGAAAAAAATCCCCGATGAAGGAAACGCACATATCGAAGGATTTATTCTCCCACAAAAAGCGGAAAGGCATTTCTTCGGATTCAATTTGGCACTAATAGACGTAACAAGATATAACACAAAGATTTACCACTTACACCTTATTGATTTTCACTTTGAACTTGATACAGGTGGAGAAAGGGAAAACGGGCAAAGCAATGGGCTTAAATTCCTTCACGACCATCATCTCACCCGCAACTGCGAAATCCTTTCACGGAGAGACTTATAATTGCGTTGCGGGAGGATATCTCATGTAAAGAAAAAAATTCATATATAAATTACTCTGACGGTATCTAAAAGACCATACATCAAAGGAGGATTTTCTTGGAGTTCAGTAGCTCACACGACTCTGCGCATTTAATTTATTGCAGGGAACTTCATAAAAGTGCCGGAATACTCGGAATAAAATTTAATGCAGGTAAACGAAGTTCTTTGAAGTTGTTCGCTTTAATTTTATGCATCATTTATTCAATTCATTCGAACTTTTCCATGAGTGCTGGGATTGCAAAATTGGGAACTCGGCAGGTCGTTCGTAATATACATAATATAATATGATCAGGGGTTACCTCGGAAATAGCACCTTAGAAACATTCACACTCTTTAAATAAACTGCTTGGCGATGGTGTTCCTCTTATTCATCTATTCAGAAAATTAGAAAATGCATCATGAAAGCGTACTCAGGATTCCAGTCGAAATTTCAAAGACTTTCCACCTTTCCTTGCAGCTATGCTAGGAACTTCTTTAGTGAACTCAAACACGGTTTTCTCGAAACTGAATCAACTTCTGGAAACTAAAACTCGAAAACTGGAACTAACTATAGGAAAATATTCAATTCGAATTTTTCTTAAAAAAATGCAAACTCATAGCTTTCCCGGCATAAATTTAGTTTGAGCCTCATGGATTTTGATGAAACTTTGTACGAATGTTCTTTTAGGATTAAACGTGACGGATATGGAAAAAAACATTTGTTGATCGCTAATATTTCCTGAGATGTTGAACTTTAAGGTTTTAAAAAGTGATAGTTTTCTGTCGCAGGTTGTTGGTGAAAATCATGGAAAAACCTTAAATTAAAAATATTTCCACCGGATTTCTGTAAAAAATTCTACACAAGTGCTGAAAATAAGAATCATTTTACTTTACTTCGATTTGTCATTTTATAAGACAAATATCTTTTACGACTTGTCGTCGGTGAGGAGTAGGTACGCATTTGTCTGTACCTACTCCTCACCGACGATAAGTCGTAAAAGATATCTAAGTTTGATTCGTTAATTTCAAAGAATCATGAATCATGGTGGAAATGTGCTTAAGGTATTTATACAATTGGCAAGGAAACTTTATAGAAATATGCAACAAATCGTTGCGACAAAATGTCAATTTGCGAAATTTTAATGTTAAATATCTCCGGAAGGATAAGTGACCGATAATTTTTTTTTTTTTTCTCCATATTTGTCACTTTTGATTCCAAATGAATAATCCTACAAAGACCTTAAACTCAATCTGTTCCGCTTTCTCAATTGACAGGCTTTGTTTCTTACTTGATCAAATTTACTAAAAATCATCCGATTGCAAATGCTGAACTACAAGCCCACTTGCTGCTGGGTAACATACATAGTTCTGAAATTTTTTCTTAGTCCCAAAACTAACTAAGTGGAAACCGAATAAAATAGGAAATATTGCCATAGACCTTTTTTCATCTAAAATTGAGGCACAGAGAATTGCTGAAAGCAACGGAATGGAAATAATCAGTTTGACACCATTTGCTTCCACAGGATATTTCACTATAGAAGACAAAAGAGTTTGATTAACATTCATACATTTTATTGGTTCCAGCACTACAATAAATTGCATAGAAATAATATGGTCACTCATGTGAAACCTACTCATAGCTGATTAAAGAAACTAATGCCTCCGAGAAGATCTTGATAGAATATAGGCTTCGAAATAAAAGACAAAATGACCCTTCAATCGATTATATTCATGAATCTGATGTGGGAAGGTAATGTTTACGCAAATATCAAATAAAACCTCTTTGGTTTTAAAAGTTTAAAAATATATATCGAAATTAAGCTCGCTCGCAAATCTCACGATAGAAATAGCTGCAATAACCAATTTGGAAATAAAAGCAATCTGAACTACTTACCAAGTTCCTATACTAAATCTGGTCTTTAGTTTGAAAAGGTGTGTATTTCACTCGCAACCCATCTGTGCTCTCTTGGCAAACACATCAGCATTATGTCAATGCAAAGATAAATCACCTAATTCCTTATGCATCGAATTTGTTCTCAAATAAAGTACCGACAACAAAATCGATTTTTAGGAGCTCCCAAATTCTATAGGTTTCTGCCCCTATTTCCGGATTACTAAAATGCGGTCGCCAGGTTAATCTATGTGACAATCCATACCAAATAGAGGGTGGAAGATTTCATTAAATTTGTTCAAGGGTATTTCGGTTTCACCTGCGTGGCGAGATCATTTCCATTGAGTTTTTTGGAAAATTCCCGCATCCCCCTTTAAAGCTCACAAAATGAGAAAGTAGTTGCGGTAACTAGTTTTAGAAAACAAATATTTATTAGCATTTTAAGGTTATAAAATTTATAATTTTCTACTCTGTGAATAAATTGTAGCCCTCTCTTTGGTTTGTAAAATGTTAATTAAATTTTCAATTTTTAAATAAAAACAAAAATTGTTTTAGCTCTATTCTATTCTTGATAGAAATGAACGTGTAATTAAACATTTCGGTGCTCAGTATTAAGTTATTAGGTATTAAATATATCAATAACCCTATTCTAATATATTTCTTCAAATTCCTCATTAAATCACTTGTAATCCAGGAAATCCTCGATTCCCCAATCGTTTTGGCGAGTAACGCCATCTTCATGTTGAGGCTCGAAACTTTTCAGACTACGCTCGTATGAATGCTCGTGCATTGAAACCGGATTGAACTAGAATCATAGAAGAAAACCAGAGAGGGTTTAGAATTATGTTAAATATTTAATTTATATATTATATTAACAGTTTTCTTTTAAAATAATTTTAATGATAGCTTAAAAAAATAATAATAATTTCGTGATTTTTCGTTACCAAAATGAAAAAAAAAAATCTGTAAGAAACACGTATCACTGAATCTCTTCTAAATTCATGTTAAACTCATTAATTTTGTTCTACTAGGAAAATGTTCACCCAGCAGTCTATAAACTAATTTCTGTCCGAACAAATGGTAGATCAATAAAACACATTCGGTACCTGGAGAATTCCACTGAGGATTTAATTATTAAACAATGTAGGCTGTTACCTATTGGCAATTAATTACCTATTGGTTTGTGACGATAGAACACTACAGCATTGCTGGTTTCAGTAGAAACACTGCAGAGAACTTGTGTTTATTGATTTATGCGGATGGAGTTATGTGACTTAGTCAGAACATTCGTCTTCCACTCTTGTGAATATTATTTATGAAACACCCAGTGGATTGTGTAAAGATGAAACTGAGATCTTACAATTTTCGCAAGAACGAAAACGATACGATGGAAAAGGTACTGAGAAGACGATTTTTCCACAAAAATACAAAGACCATTTCTTCAAAGGTGATACTTTTTAAATTATCCAAATATACTTAATCAACCAACAAGTTTTGAAGTTTTGAAATGAAGCTGGATGACAGATTTTGTAGATATAAGTCCTAGACCAACCGACCTACCCAAAATAAGACCGCATTGGGCCACTTATTCGTTGATGTGATGTGAAGATGATGAGTGGTAAAGAACACTCACTACTTGTTTCTGGAAAAATATTTGTGTTACAATTTCCAAAACAAAAACTGAGAAAAGAAAAGGGTCGGAAGTTGTACACTTTGACTTCTTCCCACGTTGAGTCGTGAATATCGCATAGCTTTCAGTGCTTTGGCTGAAGTCCACTTTATCCTCGTTTTGTTGAAAAGCAAGAAACTGGATAAAGTTTTCTGAAATTTTATACATTATAACCAATGAAATGAATGAAATTTTCGAACATTCGTTGCACTTCTCTGTTTTTTACTGCTTGAACATTTTGGCATCCGAAGCATTAGAACCTGAATTCAGGAAACAGGAGTGGATGATGCAGAATATCTTTTCGGAAGTTTGACCTCTTGTTGAAATTAGACTGCACTCCTAAATCTTGCAGATTGATAGCAAGTTGTTAATAACGCTTGTTGTCTTTCAGATAGTTTCCAGTTTACGAAATCGTTATCGTTCCTGTTAAACAAGAGCCTTTTTAACTTAAATTATGGTTAAGAATTTCCTGCATTAAATCTTTTAAGCTCTATTACTAATATTACTTCAGAAAAACGAAATTCATTACACAAAACATTCTAAACTTTATTGTTTCAAGTATTAATTATTTCATTGTTATAATGAACATACATTTTTCTTAAAACTTTGATGATAGTTTTTAAAGGCAAGAAACCAGACTCAAGGTTTTAGTTATTCCAAAAATATCAACTTCATTTTGCTGAGAAACCCTGGCTAAACAAATAAAATTAAAAAAAAAGGACGGAAATGAGACTGACAATTGAATTTTAAACGGATTCTAATCGGAAATAGCCCGGAAATTATTATTGCACTGAAACCTGACAGCAAATAGACTGAAAACATCACGAAAGTTAAGACGAAACTCAGACTGAAATGAAGCAGAAATATTTTTACAGGAGGACTGATCGGAAATTTTGTTTCTTCTTCAAAAAATTTAAAGACAATCAAATTAAAGTGCAAATCCAGATAAAAAAGAAAACATTTTAAAATATATGACTTAAAAAACATAAAAGTATAATATTCCTAATACTTTAATCTTGAGCGGAAAATATAATAACAAAAAGCGCATGGTGCAGCGATAGCGTTGCATTAAAAGCAATCATCGACTTTTCCACCTTTTCAAACGAATTGTGAACATTTCCTGTCCGCTCGTGCACGTCGTCCAGCAACGCTAGCCCCGAGAATGTTTTTAAAGGTTTTATCGAAAAATTGGTTAGACTAATAAAAGTATGCGAAACTTATTGATGTCGTTCAACTTGTTTCCAGCCAGTTGCTAGAAGCCGCGACGATGGGAGGAATTGTTATCTTTAACTTTGGGGGAGTCAATGACGGTGGGATGCTTTTAGATCTGTTCGTAAATATGTTCAGTGGGAATCAGAAAGTGGAAATTCGTAGTGTGGGTAGAACAAAGGCACTATTATCTAGAAAAGATACAAGTTTCCTTATTTCTGAACAATGAAAGTAAAATTTTCTCATATTCTGGAAGATAGTCACAAAAGTGTTCCATGCTTTCTTGATAATTCGTGAAAAATTCAAATAGAAGGTATTTGGAACATTATTTCCTTAATATGGTATTTTAAGATACTTAGATATGCTGCTGTTTTAAATGCATTTAATTCTATTAATTATATTTTTATGGGAAAAATATCATGTTACTAATCAATCAAAAACAAACGAATCTCTCGCTATTACAATAATAGCATTAAATGCATTTATATTTGTTTGACTTTGAAACATAATTTAAAATGAAAAAAAATAAATAATTTTCTTTGAAAATTTAACGATCTGTAGGTAATTGCAAATTTTTTTTTTTTATATTTCATATTCCACGTACATATGTATTTTCATTTATAACTATGCAAATTGATAGTAAAAAATAAATAAACTCTCAATCTTAATACAGAATGCCCGAAAACTCACAAGTATAATTCTCGAAAATTTCAAAAATTCTTAAACGACTTATGTATATTCCATTAGACTGAACTGCTGAGAGAGTTTTAAAGCGCGTAAACGAAACGTCTAATGTGCTACGAAGAAAAACATAAATCGATCTTTTTGGTTGGCCTTATTATGTACCTATGTAAATCTGCATAATTTACCGAATCAATATGAAGAGTGTATTCCAACCAATACTTTATCGTATGCATTTTTTAAGTATTAAAATCGATTTATTTGTTTTTCTGCAATTCGTTGTAGTTATTGTGGTAGTATATTTATAAATGATTCAATCTATCCTTTGGAAGTGAATATATCAAACAACAAGAAGAGAAAAACTAGGGCACCGTTCACTATAAAAACCTATGGCACCAAAAAGATAAATCCAGCGCTGAGTGAATCTAGAAAAGCTATGGCTACTTGGGCTAATATTTCTTTCAGTGTAGTTTTTCACTCTATTTCAACTCACCCAAAGAGGAAAAAAAAAAGGGATCTAGTTTAAGTAGCACTTTTAAGTTGATATTATTTGGCCATATTCCCTTCAGCTCTTCAGCGAATCGACGGTCATAACAAGTAATAATTCTGCAGCTCAAGGTTGGGAATAATAAAATTAACGCAATTAAAAAAGAGCCCCCTTTCTTTTCGCAGTTCCAGCAGAATATTTTTTCGTTTTCGTGGAGGTTATTTGCTCGGGGTAATATAAAACACGAATTACGACGTGACGTTGTATGATGCAAAAAGTTTCATGTTGACCAATTTGTCCACATGTGTTTGCGGTTTCCCCCAATGTGCTGAAAATTTCATAGTGTTCTGCCTGAAGGGCATTTTCAGTTCATTTTTAATTAAAATTTCAATATATCCCTCTGATTTTATCACAAACATATCCTCCGTTGAACCCGAATGAAATGATTAAGCAACGGACAACTCGTAATTATTATGCGTTCTGAAAAAAGCGTTTACATCTTTAGGGTATTGATTTCGAATAACGAGATAAGTAAAAAAAAATTAAAAACTGATGCAGAGGTAATTTTCACCTCCCAATTATTAACCTCTTCGATATGCAGGAAATTGTTTATGAGCAATCAGAAGCCATATTAAAATATATTTACATATATTTGGGGCAATTCCCTCTGAGTAATTTTCACAACGAAATTGAATATTAATAATTTATTATTTTCCTATATGAAATTTTAATAAGTACAACTTAAGTTATTACCAATTATCATTCATATATAAATAAATAAAATATTAAGCTCCTTGGATTTATAATTCATAATATACTTATAAACGTGTTTTTATCACAATGCCATCACCATAAAGAAACACTTTACAACTTTATAATCCAATGAAACTCTTGAGGCAAATTAGTACATATTGAATAAACGCCATTTTCAACATTGTCATGCGCTTTTAAACTTTTAAATTCTTTTATTAATTTAAAGGTTTGAAGGAAGCATCCTGTAATTTAGAGATTTTGAAAATTCGAATGTATTAAAAAAGATTGCTAAACTATGTTACTAAGAAACCAAACGAGCTTTCAAAAACAAAACTTCACATATCGGGAAACTTTTGTGTTTTCGAATAGTTTTCTGCATATTTTATAATTTAGCCATTTTTACAAAGACATATTCAATTTCTTTATTAATATATTTCAGTATTTTTTTCTAAATGTACCTCACTAAAGAAGTAAGGATCTAAAGCGACAAGAAAAATAAAAGAATAGCCAATTACCACTCCCTGCAAAGAGCTTCCAGAACGGGAAAATAAGTAATATAGTACATAGGCCTCCATGGATGTGAGGAAATTATTAGTGTTAGAATTAGTGAAGGAAGTAGGTGAATTAAAAAGAATTTGAAAAGTTTGGATAAACAAAATTTTGTTATGGCTTTCTCTCTGACGAGAGAAAAATTAATTTTTGTTAACTTCCATTCCAGCTTTCAACTTTCATTTGGATTAAAAGTCAAATAAAGTACAAAAGTAATATTATTGCTGTGGGCCATGTCAAATGAAAACCAGAAATTTTTAAGACAATTTAATTTCATTTTCTTTGACGTAAATAAGAAATATGTATATGTACCTATATTTTGTCAATGTTGTTTACTCTACTCTTAAATTGTTATATTCAAAGTCCGCATTGTGAAGTGTTACGCACCACACCAATGACTGCTTAATTATGAGAATCTACCGAGGTTCACAATTCTGGCTAACAGAAGCCTTTTAAGATGCAGAAAAAATTAATTTTTCCTATGCAGGTTTTTATATTATAAGTTCCATATCTAAGTTTGTAAAATACGTAAATAAACAAGACAAAAATCCCATTCTGCGTATCGCCCTAAATTTAAGATGTAAGCAACTGAAATCGCCAACGGCAAGAGGATTATTCAAATACGCTTATCCCATTCAAGATAAGTTTAAATATTGGGGACGTCTATGATATTCAATTGAAGGGGAAATTTGGTCCCGCCCATTATCTCCACCTTTCCTTTAGAAAAAGTTTTGCTTTTAAAAAAGGTGTCTACTGTCGTGTTCTGGATTTTAGGAAAAGTTTTGATCATCCATCCTTTTCTTCCTATGAAACATTTTACTTTTAAGGGCTAGGAGAAGCGACTTATGATTATTCTCATATAATTTGTTGAATGAAGTCACTTAACTTATAAAAACTTAACCATCAGCATTTAATTTAAAGCTTTGTGGAAATTCCAAAGTTTTCACTTTAATTTTAGACAGAGAGTAAACGAAAGATAACTACAAATTTCGAGGAAATACGTATATAACAAGGAGTTTCAATTAACTTGGAGCGTCCATTTCTACTGTGGATGCATGCTCCTCTTTTAATCTTAGAGCCACGTTGTTTCATAGAAATTTCATTTGGCATGCTTTTCGTATTTTGCGCTGCACGTTTGAATTAGCAAAAATCAATTTGCCTGTGGATGCAGATAACGACCGCAACCCAATTAGTAAGTGCTCATATGGTTTCCGTCTAATATTCGCTAAATGAAAAGCGCTAAGAGTCCTCTATCTATGTACGATTTTAAAATGAAATGCTTGGCAGTGTTCCAGTATTATCTGGGGTATCGCACTTGGGATTTGGTTCTATTATTTTAAAATATACTCTTCTCGTATTTATATATATGTATATGTAAAGGTACCAAATTTGGCGACACTGAAAACTCTTGAAGGGTAGGAGGAAGCAGACAGTTTGCCTTACCTTATTATTTATTTCAATTCGTAATTTCAATGAAAATATCGTATAAAATTCAGAAATCATGCTCCTGAATGTTAATATTTGTGTTTAAAGAAACAATTTAAATCAGGGATCGTACTTACAGTTATCAGGAATAAAAATTTAAAATTGAAATTTAAAAGTTTTTTTTAAGTTATATCTTTATGCTTAAAAATAACATTTATGAAATGATCGTCGATATAACTTACCGAACGAAAATAATAACTTTTCTTAAATTTAACTATTCTTACTTGATTTTTATTTACTTAATCGAAAATAATTGATTTTTATTTTTGCTCGAAAGTAACGATTTATTGATCAAGTTTTATATTTTCGTTCGCGGATAAAAATTTTTACTTGAGTTTTACATTTTCCCTTATAAGTAACGATTATGTTTTAAGTTATATTTTTTCTCATAAATAAAAATTATTCTTATTATTCAATTATTATTATTGCGTTTTGTTTTTTTGCTTAGTGATAAAACTCAACAAGCTCATTCTCAGTAAGTATCAATGACATCAGATTTTTTTTATAAAGTAAAAGACTTGTCCTTATATGCTATACATCCTGGAAAAAAAATATTTAAAAAAAGTATATTTTTAACTTAATGTCCGAAATAAACTAAAAACTTTGATATTAAAAGTAACGAATTTCTAGAATGTTAGAAAAGAGCACATAGGTTCACATTTCATCAGTCATTGGAGATATGTACGTCTGACGAAAACAAATTTACAAGCAGCACGACTTTTGGTCATCCTTCTGAATATAGGTAAAATTGTAACCTTTCTTCACAGGAAGTTTTGAAATTTTCGGAAAGTAATTAAATTGAATGAAAAACGATTATGGTCGGCATTAACCCACACTATACGAATTCTAAAGTAACTTCCTCTCTACAAAACTTTTCAATTAAATCCTCCATGAGTTAAAACATTTTCCTAATCAAGGGGAAAATTCTTTATAAAGATATGGCCTAGTTCGAACCCCTTTAGAATTTGTGCAGGGCATCTTGGATGGCGTATTATATCCTCAGACACGAATCCCACCAAGACGTCAGAAAAATTTACATACGTGACAAGCCCATTGCAGCGAGTTGTGCCAAAAATTATCTTGAGAAGTATTTTAATGGCTTTAGGCGTTGCAGGAGTGTTAAGAATTTACTTAACTCTTTTAATAGCATCGAAGCAGTTTTTAAGTTTTACGTTAGTTGAAAATTTCTACATATGTGAGTAAACTCGTTTCGAATTATATATTCTGCCAGTTGCATTTCATACATGCGTGTTTATTTTAAAATAATTATTGTGATGTTTAAGAGCACAATTTTTTATTTAACATATATTCGGAAATATAATAGAAACTGCGGAAATGTAAGGGAATAATTTTGAACTAAAAATACACGCTTTCAATTACATAAGCTTATATTTTAATAGTAAAATGTCTTTTAAATACCGCATGACCTAATTGGATTTATGCAATATTCAGTTGACACAATATAATAAAAAAAAAAATAACCTAGCGCTTAGTTTATAAGGACTTATTCTGCGATATCCCTAAGTATAAAGCAAGCCACATCACACAAATCAAATCCTGAAAATCAATTTTCTTTAGTGAGATAAACGAATCTAGGAGGTCCATTTTATCAGAAGCAATTAGCCAGAAAGGGCTGAGATACGTGCCATGCGAATTCCCTTCGGGCAATCATTCTAACCTAAGATATATTTTTATTGATTGATGATGCGTTCGAACTGTTTTTGCGTCAGACGAGTCACGTTTTACCTTATTACTTGGGGTTTTCTTTTTGTAAATCACGTTCTGATTTCTTGGAAGCCTCTGATGGAAAAAAGTGTTGAACTATAATAGAGGCGGAGTTGTTATTCCGATTGATTAAAATGGCATTTTTAATTAAATCACATAAGATTGTTGTTTAGTTAAAGAATAAAAACATTCATTCCAAGCAATCCTATTATTAGATTAAAAAATATATAAAGTGGTGTTAATATTTGTTGCTACTTTTAGATTGGGTTCCTTAGTCTAAGTGAACTAGCTACAAAATTAGACTCACACTTATTTAAAATTTACAAAATTTTGAGAAAAAAAACGAACATAGTTAACACTATTAGGTAACCTTATTTTTCTTAAACAGGTCAGTAATCTGCAGAACTTAACTCTGTATGTTGTTTCAAAAGGGGTTCAAAGAGGAATAATTTTGTTTCCACGTTCGTTTAAAAACGCTATAATAATCATCTCAGTTGATTTTGCTTGATTAGTATAAAATAAATATAAAAATTTGCCAATGATTATATGTCTTTAGGCTTCCGATATTTCTATATCTCATATTTTTCTGAATTCTTTACATTACCTACACTAATTCAGTTTATTTTATTTGAATCTATCCTAAATATTGCCATATAATTCAAGGCCGTTCATGCTGTGAGAAGTGACAAGCAGCCCAGCGGAAATCTTCGGTTATTTGGTATTTTTGCATTTTTCTTTGTAATTTACCACCTTGGTGTAAATGTCAAGGAAATAAAGTAAATCAAGCTGAAATGGAAAATAAGTCATTTCCGGCTTTCTTGTACTACAGATGCTTATCTTAATTACTGTTCCGCGTCAGGACTAACGCAGAACTGTCAAGCAGTGTAGCTTTTATAGATTAGAATTATATTGGCCACTGCCTTTTACTTCGACATCCATCTTACGATCTAATCCAAAATAAAAGCTCAACCTTCTTTGTCCTTGAATAATTGTTTCACAAATAAGGAGAGGGACTGAAACGAGGCTGACGGTATCTTCCCGGCATTGATATGTTAATTAACAGATTTAAAAACCTAGAAAACGTACTTTTCCTGGGTTATAATTAATTGAGGTATTCTTTTGGCTTCCGCCAGGAGTGTGGTTGAAAATGAAAGGTTTAAAACGAAACATTTAAAACGGAGCATTAAAGAAAAGCCCAGAGGTATTTCTGCCAACCGTGGATATGAGAGCTTCCTCTTCACCTGGAAGAAAATGCATAATGCATTATTAATTAATTTCAGAAAAAAATTTCGCTCAAGAGGAGGATGACGCGTGAAAGGATATTTTTCCAGAAGGCTGCCGGATAAAGTTTTGTATAATATTCTTCGAATACTCAGTTGAATTTAACACTTTGGAAGGCAGGTGGAATAGTGGAAAATCGTTTTCTACACAAGAAGTGTATTTAATAATCAGGTTTAATTATATCTAACTATTTATGTCAAGAATTTCCGACAGGCACAAAGATGCTTTTTCTTTTGTAAAATGTAGCTTTTCTACTAGTTACATACATATATACAACAATGTATATTTATAACAGACAACAATAAAAAACGTTCGTAAATTGTGGGTCCCTTTGTAGTTGCATTATATATTGAAATTTTTGTTTGGTTAAACTAAGCATGTAGATACTGGTACATAATACAAATTGTATAAATATCTACAATATACACGAAAAAGCCATTTAAATAATTAACTACTAGTTTATAGCTTTCTTAAGACAGATATTTTAATTCCTTATATGTATGTAAATATATTCTCAAATATATAACATTTTGTCCCATGTAATTACTATTTGGCTAAGTAGGTCAAGGGATATATTGGTAATGTTACATTTTGCACAAAGTTAAATTTGTGTATATGTACAGATGATATTCATATTATTCCGCTTCAGGTCAGACTCATTTGTATTACTTTTTGAAATAATGATTGCAAGTTAATTGATTTTGATAGTAGGGATGCACTGACTGTCACAAATAATCGAGTATAAAATACATTCTATAACCACTGCAGAGTATCAACCTGAGATGTATTAAAATAGTTTTTTGCGAAAGCTCACATTTTTCCACAATTGAGAAGGCGTTAACACGAAACAAGGAGCACAATTTCGCCGGAGTATGGTTCCCGAAAAAACTTAACGCCTTACAAAGTGCTCCAATTGAAGCACTGAAAAACCGTGTCAACATCTCTTTGCACTTAGCGTTTTCGTCTCCAAAATGTGGCTACATAGGAGCACAGATCCGAAAAAACTAGAGAGATGTATCACAGACATAGACAGTAACATTCAAGGACTACGGGAGCATTTCTCGGAGCGTCCCGGTCCCATCAAACTTTCATTAAGGATAACATGTGACTCCTAACGTACGAGGAGGGCTTAATGCTATTTTAGGTGGAAGTCGCTATGACATGACGGGGCGATTGAGTCCTTCGGACTAGGTTTTTGGGGCATCCTTGGTGGCTTCTAAAAGCTCGTCTTCAATCACAAGATAAGAGACGTTGTGGTTTTGCGGACACGGGCCTAGACATCACCACCGCACCTAAGGCATTAGTTCGAAACCTTTCGCAGATGCACCAAAGAAAGTAGCTTCTTCGTATCTTTCATAGACGTATAACACGATACTGAATTTTTTTGCCCGGCTCAATCCTTTCGAGCTTTACCGAAGTCTGTTTGGGAGAAGAGGACTGATGAAAACACGTTTAACTCGTCTAAAATGTTCGACACCAGAAAGGGTAGAAAGATGAAACCCTGCGCAACCGTTGCGATAGTCCAAAGAAACGTAGGTTTTCGAATTTCGAAAGGGGCTTTAATTTGAGTCCCCTATCTAGAAGAGAAGTTGTGGGTGTCAAGACGCATGACCAAAGCGAATGTATTTTCTTGTGTTATAACACTTGCGGTGAGAGCGACATTAAGCAATACCCTGCCACTGGGGTATAGCGTTCAAGAGCAAAACAAAACCACCAGCCCTCTCGAGTTTCACAAGGTACGAGGATAAAGCCGCTTAAATTTCATAATGTGCCGCGGCCCGAGCGCGTTCTGCTTGGCCTATTCACGGTGTGACACTGACCTACCGAGAGGATAGAACTAAATTAGGAAAGTGCTAGCAATTTAGTCAAAGGGATTAATTAAAAAGCACCAGAGGCAGCCGAGTTTGAGCGCCTAATTATGCGACACCAAATGTGAGAAGATTTGCATAGAGGCGGCTACTGAGAAATGTGTATGGCGTTTGTAAAACCCTTAGAGAAGTTTAATGGATTAGACTCAAAACGACAACCTAGACATACTACTAGTCCTGAACAGCATCTGCAGATCGAATGGTAGAAGTAAGCTCAAAGAGGCTTCTGGGATTTTACCAATTAGTTCCAGGAAGATAGGGTTTCTGCAAGAAAAGAAAAGGAAAAGGGATGTTAAAATGATGTTATTGGGCATTCACACAACTTTACATTTAATTAAAGCCATCGCCACCTAACAGTAGATGCTTTAATCATAATTTACACGATTCAGAACATCTCAAGTGAATCACTTATTTCAAGTACACTTGAAAACTTCTTAAATATGTTCATATTCTCCTCAAAAGTTCATCTCAAAGAGGCTGAATTCTTTAAGAGTTTGTTTCCCTAGAAGTTCAATAACGTTGCGAGGGTGAAGCAGTGGTGGCCAAAATAAAAGCATGAGCAAGTTTTGAAATGGTGACCATGAATAACAAGAAATGTTTCTTATTTAGGCCAGTCATAGTCTTATAAAACGCTCCACGAAAGGAATATACATTTTTTTTTTTCGTTCGTGGTAATTCATTCCATTTGCTTGGAATAGAAAAAGTTATTTTTTCGCTTTTTCTGTAAAACATCCCAAGGGTGCTGAAATTTTATTGCTCAATAGAACTGTTACCAACTGAAAAAGTAATTCGGGAAAGTGAGAAAACTTTTCGTAGGCTTTTTCCCTAACTTTGGACGGGGAAGCTTTTATAGACGAAGGAAATCACTTACTTTCCATGAGTGGTTTCCTCTCTCATTATTGCCAACAATTGTTTCGAGCAATATTTTTTGAGAATTGAGACCGACTTAGATGAGTCTAAATTAAATAAGATTGAGTGTAGTGATCAATTTGCGAAGCGTTTTCGGTTTTAAAATCTTTCCTTAAATTTAATATTGCAATAAATCTCAATTAAAACGACCATTTTCCTTTTTATAATATGTAGGAAGATCGGCTTTTCTTTTTTCTTGCAGAAAGAGGATTTCATTCAAACAAGTAAGTAAGGTATAAGATTTCTTTCATCTTACTTAAGACTTTCTCTGATATATGTATGTACATTTTAAATTCACGTTCAACATGTATGTATATGTATTTGAAAATTCGTACACAGTATTTTAAATTTTAGGGTAACATATAATTTTTCGAATATGAGTGATGTTTAAGGTATTTTGTTATCACAAATTAAAACGCATTATTCTATTTAAGAGTTTTTTTTTTTTTGAGGACCAGGAAAAATAAATATGCGAAAAAATAAAAAAATATTCGTCTTGAATATATTTTCGTGTATACCATAAAAGTAATAATAATATATACCTACATTTCTTATAATTATATCAACTATATTAATATATACATATATGTATTTATTATTCGTAAATAAAATCATTTAAATAATAATATATTCGAAAAATATGAAACGAAGTGTCCTAAAGTATATGCTGAATATACGAAAGTCGTATTTTATTCGCAACTAAATATATTTTATTACAAGTTGTCGTATACGAAAAATATAAAAAAAAAAATATTTTAAAAATATACACATTTAAAGTATACATGTTTCCGTACGCGAAGATAGATAAAATATGGAAACATAAAATATCCATCCAGTTTAAAAGTAACAATACAAAACACTATAGTTTTCCCTATAAACAAATATTTGTTGTCAAAATTCGATTTGTTATTTAAAATATTTAAATAACTAATACGAAGGGTCGTACCGTAGATTCATCATAACTTCGCATGTTCTTTCGGGTGATGGTGTATACACAATTTATGTTAATATTTTTATACAAAATTTTACTAGGTGTGGAACTACATATTTTGAATTTTATCATTAAAAATACTTTAAATCGATCACGCAATCGAATTTAAATATGAAATATATGTTTTAGTGTTATTCAGTCTTTTAAGATGAACTTTAAATTGTCTTAATTATGACATTGTGGAAGCAACAAAGAGATACCAATACACCTGCAACATTATTTACGTACTCTGTGTGGTAATTTGAATACATCATACGTTACAAAATTTGCGTTTGAATGAGCTCCTCATCCCGCAGAACATCTGATTGTATGGAGGTAGGGCCGTTTGTTCTTCACCCGCACCAGCAGTAATCTCCTTATCACTTAGAACCAAGTTATGGCATAATGAGAGTTTCCAGGCACTAGAGTGATGTATGCCAGATTAAATCACGGCCCTCGGGTAATTTGTCTGAAGAACATTTATCAGTATTTCCAGATCCCCTATCAAAAACTTAGACAAATATTGTGAGGCGTTTCAAGTTAGTTGAAGGAATCGTTGATGCGTTCAGCTCTGCTTAATTACATACATTATCCACTTGAAATAATTAGCCGATAATAATTTCACCGATATTTGGGTTCGTATATACAGCCGGTGGTGTACGGCTTACAGAGCCTGGTCCTGGGCCTGGCCCTGGTGCCTGGTGCCTGGAATAATCAGGTGTATTTATGTGCACAGTCGATGTCTGTCCACAGCTAATTTGTCATAATTACAACGAAGAATGTAGGCTTTTATTTGTTATTCAAATACAGCACACTCGGATCAATCCTCGTCCAGCTAGGAATTAAAGCAGTATATGTAAATTTAAGCGCAATTACAGCGACCTCGGGCGGTTTGATCGTTTTGCCCTGATTAGAATTAATTGCTATCTCAGTGGGAATAAATTATGCGGGCGTCATAAAGGCTAGGTTAACCTAGTTCTCACACAAGAGCTATTTTAATACCGTTTTTGTGACGGCGAAAGAGGATTATATGGTGATTTTAAACGCCAAAATTATTTTCACTTGTAATTACTCTCATTTCTTTTATTTTGCTTGTAGTGTTGTCCGCGGAAAAATTCTGGCGAATAGAATTGCACAGAGCTTTTTCATTTCACTACACGATGATGGCTACAAAGCTGAATTCTCTTGTCTGAAATTAATTTATGGAGTTGAAAATGAAAATATTCTGCAGTATTGCACTTGGTAAAGTCCAATGTTAGTAGCTACTAATTTATCTTATCAGATTTCGGTTTCTAGAATATAAGATAGAAATGTATGATTTTATATTCATGGTTTCTTAAGAACTCTTAGTTTATACATTAATTATTATTGCTTTCTGCCCTCAACTTCGTCCGCGAAGATCTCAAAATAAATAGAGATAAAAAATTTAAAACGTAAAAGAAATAAGTAGAAATAAATTAGCTGGTCATCTTTTAGTCTAATAACTAAATAATTCATACATTTTTCCGCAGAATAAATATAATGTCTTTGAAAAGGTCTCAAAACAGATTTGTTGTCTTGTTGCGTATAAGAATTATTTGGCAAGATTTAACTTACGACACAACTACATAAGAACATGGAGGATGTCGCCCCATTATTATGCTCGGCTTTTTTAGCTGTCTTTCAAAGATGTGTATACTGTTTCAATTTACAAACGAATATGCTTTCTTTAATTAAACACCTATATCTGCAAATCTTTAAACTTTTATTTTTAGCAATTTAAAACAAAAAGGAAATAAATTCTAAATAACTATCATATAATGAATGAATAATAGAGTAGATGAATTCACAATTAATTCATTAACTTGTAGTTTACAAATTCTATGTACTACAGGGAATGAAACTGTTACATATATGTATATATTTTTTTTTTTAAAAACCATAATTGGCAACTTTCAATGAACTGTATAGCTAAATTCCACTCTTCGTGGAATGTATGAAGCTTAAATTACATATGAAGTTCAGTGTTGGTAATGCATCGATGGAAAGTCTGGCGAAAATTTTAGGGAATCTGATTTAATTAATTTGCATAAATCTTCAATATATTCCTAACAATTTTATAATAATTTATTTTATTTTACGTTCTAAATTGTATTTGAAAGCCTTTATAAAAATTCCTATATTTTATATGTATACCTACCTACTAATTTAAAAAGTGAAAATAGAGTTATACGTGAATTAATTTGAGTACACAATAATTCAAATAAGTTCAATAGAATCTACAACTTGTTCCTACACAATTTTCACTGATAATGTAATAATTTAAAGTAAATTGTAATTATTTATCTCCCATCCAAATAGATATTACCAGCTGGGAAACATATGCTTAAAGGTTGAGATTTTATGAGTCAATTTAAATTAATATTCCACCATAGGCTTTTAAATTAATATTAATTTCATGCCCCATTCGTGTACATACATAAATTATTCAGAGTGAAGATTGGGACGACCAGTGCTCTACATCCATTCGATTAATGGGATCCTTGACAAATATTCATGGGGTGTCATGAAAATCAAGTTCTCTATTTCTAATCAAATTTCAACACTGTGAAATTGATGCTAATCCGTTTGTTAATAAATATGGAGTGAGTAGAGAATTACAAACAAACCGTAAACTATGCAAATTTATCTTAATGTTTGCATAATTGTCTTACAAATTTGTTTACTCGGTTTTTGATTACAGGTTAACACCAAATTTAAGCCCAAACAAATAGCAGATTATTTTTATACGATTTTTGCCGTAGATTACAAAATCGAAAATAAAAGCAGTCAATTTACTTCATGATTAGCTAAAAATAATCCAAATACGGTCTTCAAAATCTGTATTATTGCTACCAACACTACAAAAGTAAGCTTTAAGGAGGATTTTGGTATTTTTTTATTATTTTGTTATGAAATAAACCGAGACTCAAGAAAAAAATGTTTTTTGTTGACCGGTGATGTTTTTAATTTGATTTAAACGTTTGCCGGGAAAAATCTATCAATTTATTAGCTTAAATAAAATTGCTGGAATTTCCAAAAGCAATTTTTGAGAAGGGTAGGTACACTTGAGTAATGCATTTAAAAAAATATAACTTCATAATTTTTTAATATTATAACGTATAAGAAGCGCTCTTTTTAAGATATTTGCAAAGGAAATCGAGTAGCTCATTGAAAAAACTCGATTTAATAAGCGCTGCCAAAATAATTCTTTCCAAATTTGCAAATTTGTTTTTGTTTATTTATAATACTATCAACGTAAACTAATTTGCCAATAAATTCTAATCTGAAATATTAATGAACCCCGAATAGCAAGTATAAAGCCATCCAAGATAATGGTCCTATTTATCTAGAGCTTTACGATGCCTTAAGCAGGTACCATATTCTGCTCTTTTGTATTCGTTCCTGTTCCCGTGTGATATTCCCGTCCCACAGTGCCCATATTGCCTACAATACTCCTAAAATATACATTTGTTAAATACCTTAATGTCAAAAGACATTAACCTGCTTAATGAGATATTTACGGAGGCTATAATTGTATATAAATAATTCAGTGTTATGTCTTCCACGATCTGATTACAATAAAGCCCAAGAAGTTTGTCTCTAAATCTTATGACTTTAATTTTATTTAGTATTTTATTATCTTAAAATATTAGCATATTATTTAAGGTTCATTTTACTTTATTGTTTTGTGTTGAATACGAACAATCAGGTCAGTTAAGGGTTTAAAATTATTGAAAACTATATAAAATGTATTATTTTCTTTCTTTCGTATATTAACAAAATAAATATAAAAGAATCTCTTGAAATTTAGCATTTAGTGGAATAATTTTTATGACTAATTAAAACTTACAAAAGCAAATATGAAACAAGTTTTGCACAGTTTTTCAATTGAGATATACATATGTATTTTAAAATGATTAATTGAACAAATATTAGTATCGAAAAGTTTCTCTTCAAACGTTAGATTTCCCTCACATGTTCGATGCCCTAAAATTTATCATCCAAAGAGAAAGTTTTGATGGTTAAAATATCTGTACGTCTATCTATGTATATGAAATCACCTGCCATCGTATAAATAATTTGATATGAGTCAAGTAAGCCAATTTATTTTGTAATAAAAATTGTATGTTATCAGTTGCTTTGATAAAGACTTCATGTTCAAAATTATTAATGTATCTTGCAAATTTGATATTTCTACGTCGCGTATATGCATTTCGTTAATACTAATAAGTTTCTAATACCCTTTTAGTTATATAACTACAATTACTTTAATTTTTAACAAAAACCTGTTTTAAATTTGTTATCCCACTTTACTTTCGTCGCAAATACGTGTCGTAGGCTAAGACTAATTAAGGAGTAATTTATACTTAGCTCTTAATTGCGCCATTTCTATAATACATATTCAGAAAACTAGAGTTACAATTCGTAGAAGTGAAAACAAAGATAAAATGATGTAACCTCTGAGCTAATTAGAAAAGTAACTTTCGTTTCATCGCGGTACTCTCGTATATTCTCAGATATAGAGACGGCCATAATTTTGTTCACATTTTGAGCGTTAATCTGAATAGTCTGAGCGTTATTCAACGGGGAAAAAATATGAAAATGTGAACATATTTGCACAGAAAGTTTGTTTCATAGTTCAGATCATCTGATAGTTGAAATTTCAAACTTTTCTTGCTTTTGTACAATATTTGAGATACAGAAGCAGGCAAGCTTGTAACCAGTAGTAACGTCGTCCAACGTTTGAAGTTGAACATACATTGAAAACTTTTCATCTCTCAAAACCACACATTAATTCTCGTAAGAGGAATAAATGTTAAGCACGCAGTTTGTATGAAGCTTATATTTTACCATTATGCTAAACAAACATGGATGGACAGTATTTAATCTACTTTAAATTTAGTAAATCTGCCCAGGGAAAATAAATGTCACACTCAATTTCGAAACTTTTTTGGAGGTTGAATCGTTATATTTTAAAATAATAGGGAAGGAAATGAATCGTTGAACTCAAACTATGAAATCAAAATATAATTAGTTGAACACAAGTAAATTTTATGAACAAAGACGGAACTAATTGTGGTCAAGTTGGTACCCACATTAAATAGAGTAAAGTCCATGACAGAAAAAGCAACCAAATCCCTTGGGGTAGATTGCAGTCCAATTCTTTAGTTTTACTGACAACTCTAGAATTTATGTTCGGCACAAAAGCTCACAAGACTGCTGCATTGTACAACGGCGAGGGAGGAATTAAAAGCGAACGTCATGCTGTGATTAAAGAAACTGTACGATGGCTTGTAAACTATTCTACTTTCTTATTTCCCCTGAAAATGAGAGGTAGCTGAGCTACTCTAATATAATCACTTGCCGTCTTGAAACGTTTTTTATATAGAATCCTTTGTTACACCCAAAAAATCGCATTATAGGACTTAAAAACAGCATCGGATTTTATTACCATGAAGTTAGAACGACATCATCCATATTTAAATAATACAACTTCTTTGGGTTGAATTTTGAAAAAATCTCAAAGTCACATTTATATGTAGCATTTTTAAATTGATTCAGAATTTGCAGTATTTCCCGAGTAAAGTATATAGGCCCGAAGCGAGGCCGCAGTATACCCGGAATTGAAGAAGCGCCCGATATACACCCGAATCGAGCCTGTAGTACTTTTAAAGAGGAATAAGATTATAGAGGCGCATGTAATACGCCTGTTTAAAATAAAAATTTAAAGTTCGGATGTTATCAAAGCTGTAGATATAAACTCTTTCTATTTGCCTTCTGTCTTATACTTTATAAAAATTTGGGCCTGTTGCAGGAGCGTTTCATAAAAATTTAGGCACGTTGCAGGCTGATTTTAGGGAAAAGCGGGCCTATTGCAAGCAGGATACAGGCGTGATGTAGGCGTGATTGTTCGGCAACCATGCCTGTTGCGGGCTTACAAAAATGTTTGGTTGTACATAGGGCGCGTTACGAAGATGCAAAAAGAATTTAGATATTTTCATTCGGGTTTCAAATAAACCATGATTAATAGTCTTAAATAAGTACTTAACCGTTTCATACCTGATGTTTCCTACTTATAAGTGCTACTAATTTTTTGTATTGCAATCAAAACCCGAAGTTTTGAAAATAGTATTTAGAGCTTAAATAAAATCCTGAAAAAAATCTTTGTGTTTCCTGATCAATACTATTTCAAACGTTTAAAGTTAAAATTTTGAAGTTCTAGGTTTTTGCTATAGCCAGTAGTAAAGGGTTAACTTACAATTTGTGGGGCTTTACATGTGCAAGTTTAGAGTATTTACCGAGTATATATTTAAACATATATCGCATTCCGGGATCACATATACACTTCATTTAAGTTCTCTCCTATCAGATATAATCTCAATCAATAAATGATTTGGTAAATTAATGTATTGTTATATTATACTATATATGTATGTACATATATATTATATATATTACATATGTATATATTATATTTTATTTCAGGATTTCATTCGCAAAAAGAAATTAATTTTTGGATAAGGAGCTAAGTTGTTTGCAGCTCACTAAATAACACTCTGATTAATATGTTCGCAGACCATTTGCATTTTAAAATTTTTATGACCTTTCCCTAGTCACTGCATAATCGGGAAACAATTTTGTAATGTTTGTGGTAATCACTGAAAAGCAAAGCATACACAGACGAAATCTCATTGTGTAAAATTGTAGCTTTTAAAAGATTTATGGGAAAAAAATTGGCGGGAATTACTGAAAAAGTAATTACTACTTTTCACGGAATAAGTAGAATAAATCACAGGCAACTTATCGTTGGAGTGGCACAAATCCACTTTTTGAACTTTTACCATACTCATCCTACACGCCATTATAGTAATTGGAATAGGGACCAACTTTTAAATGCAAATACTCTACAACCAGCGAATATATAATATAAATTAGATAAAACACGTTCTCATCCTGGAATACGAAGAACTTTTTAAATTAACCTCGTACAAATCAACCAAGAAGAATAACTAATTTAACACTGATAAAGCTTACTCTAATTTGTATTCATAATCGCCAGTTGGTCAAACTATTAATAAATTTAGATGATTATTAACGAAAAGTTCTGAAATTTTTAGTATAATTTTTAATTTAATTTATTAATATAAATTAATTTAGAGATTTGAATAGATATTAAGTAAGTACCTCATAATCTTGTCAAATTATTAAAGAAAGAAAAAATATTTATTCGAAAAAATGTTTTAAAAATAATAAATAAATAAGATGTTGAATTCATATAGATATTTCCCAAGCGTCTCGTTTTGCCAACATATTCCTAATTACAAATCGAATATGTTCTTCTAAAAAAACAAATACAAAACTAGATTTTCAAGGTTTGGTAGTCCTGTTCTCAAAATGATTGAATGGAAACAAAGTGCGCGAAATAAGAGCAAGTACACTTCTAGAAGTATGTCATCCTTGAATCTTTTACATGTCATGCATAAAAGTGAATAGAAATCGTGTCGACTTTTATTAGTATTGCAAACGAGAACTGCCTTTGATATCTTTGGTCACAAAGTAAACGCAAATGCCTTTGTATGTACATCCACTTTAATTTCTCACAAAAGTTTAATATGATACTATTTAATCTCCCTAGAGGAGTTAATAGCCACATAGACTGCAAAGAAGTTAATTATCTTTTCCCTCAAAGTATTAAGATTATCACAATATATCATCTTGTATTTTCATAAAATATAAATTGTTTATTTTTAGAACTAATTACAAGTGTGCAAAGTTTCTAATGAAAATTAATGAAATAACTCGTATTGACTGTTTAAGCATAAGCCGTAGGAGAGTTCATTAGTATTGTAAATCAGAGAAAAAATACATCCAGTTTAACAAATGTTTCTCTCAACAAAAAAAATGTAATGGTTAGCTATAAATTGCGTTATAATATGAGTTTTGTATATAAAACCAACCTATTTAATGTGGAATGAATAAATAATTGTATGAAACTGACATGTTTCATTGTGGATAATATTATATGAAATTTTGTTTTAACTTTAATAACCCACGTCAAAATATTCCTCAAAAGACGAAGAAAATTTGACATTTTGATTGATGGATAAGAGAAAAATTATCTGAACGTTTGCATCCCAAAACGGTTATGGCTTTGAGTGGAATCTTAAATAAAAGAGACCGAACTCGGAAAATGAAAAGAAATGTTATACCCTGAATAACATCAGCGCCCTTTTAGTAATATTAAGGAGCCCTTAAATCCGGCAAATTTTAATTAAACCAATTATACCAAGACTACAATAATTAGATCCCCCTTCATTAAATAACGAAACAACGTTAATCACACAACCTTAATGGCGCTCGCCCATAACAAGACATTATTACTTAAATATTTAGTAAAGGTTTTCAAAATTCTAAAAATACATTGCTTTAAGTTTTCTTTAAACAAAATTTATTTTATACTTACGGGTTCTTGCAAATCTGAAAATCTTCAATAAATTCAACTCCGGCTGCAATTATAAAAATATTCAAATAATTAGGGACAGGGAGATACCAGATTTTTTTAAGAGTCTTTAATCATTTTACTAGCCGACAGTCGTGAATATTCATTTTTCTTTGTTCGGTTCCTGGGCTGGCTTAATAAAAGCTTTTAATTTTCTACTTAAACTCCCACTTTCACAATTTCAAATTAATTCAGAAATCTTTATTAATTTTTTTTTTTAAATCTGAATCTAGATGGCATATTTTGAAATCATAAAACCCGTAGGTGTATTGGATTTTTGAGAAGCAGTCAAGTTAAAACTTGAATTCTGGATTGATTCAATTGAAAGGCCTTTCATTGCCAAGTCAATCATCTCCAAATTAAATAAAACGCAAGAACTAAGACCGAAGATTTATTCGTATAAAATTTAAATCTTATATGTATATGTATATTTAAATCAATGAAAGTAATATCTATCTAAAATTTGGAATTAATTTTCATAAGTATAAAATTGCACATCTAATGTAATTCAATAAATCATACCAATTAGGGAGGATAATGAGAGGAGAAAATTCAATCATTTTTATGAGTCGTAAGTAATTTTTTAGTTCTTCTCATTATCTTGTGATAAAAAGCTGCTTTCAAATAAAAATTAAAGAAAACAATTATTTCGACTATTTCTCTGTTTTTATTGAAACCCTAGATCAAATTTTCTCAATTTAAAGTAATAAAGTATAGAAAATAATACTAAAAAAAAGCTTTGTATCTATGTATAACAATAAGTAAACAATAGCATAAATTAATTGTAATTTGACATTTTCGTTTAATTTCGTAGGATATGAAGTTTGTAAAAATCTGTAACTCTTCGTTCTAATGTACGAAATGTAATTTAGAAAATTTATCTTGAACGTTAAGCCCATTGAAGCCGAGGCCAACAATGTCGTTGGACAAACATCATAATAAATTCATGTTATAAGCACTGTTTTAAAATTCTCCCGTCAATGCCATTGCGATGCCAGCGCCAAGTTCAATTCAATTATCCGCAGGCCTAATGCAAACTGTAAATTGTTCCTTAAGCACCATCTTAGGATTAAAGGAGGAAAATATTGCACGATGGGGCTTCCTTCAATTAGTAGCACATCTTATGGCGGCTTAAATTACGTGGAAGTAATTTTCTCGAGTACGGCTTTCCCTAAGAAATTTTGGCGAACATAATTTGAGTGTTTGGTGGTTGCTTCGTTATTATCCTGATAGAAGGAAACATAAAATTCCTCGGATTGTCCTCTTCACAAACATAAGAATACATTTATATTTAGAAAGTAGACAATTCTAAGAATTATATTAACATAAAAGATTTGTACTTCTTTATATCTTACTTTAGAATCTCATTCTATTTTAAATGTATCTAATTTTGTAATAAAAAGCAAAAATATGTCCGTCCTAAATTTCTGCCTGTTTTAATTTTGTGTTTAATTAACGTGTTTGAAGACTGTTTCCCAAAATCTCTTTTGCTATGTAATAAAACCTAATTTGCTTTCTCTCAGCCAAAGATCTACTGTAGAAAAATTTAATTAGTAAAATGTTCTTTTACTGACCTTCAAAATCCCTTGATTGGCTTGTTACTAGCAAAATAAGCTCTTACCTCCATTATACTCTTTGTTTATCTTAATTAGTCTAATTAAGGGACATTGCTGGAGGCTTACTTTGTTAATCTAAAAACTTTCGTTTACGCTAATTTGTTAACAAGTTTAATGGAATAAAATGTGGCAAAGAGAGACTTTCAAGGCGTTGGAAATCGATTTTTAGATATTCAGGGCTTTTGATGGTAATTTCGATGCTTAATTAATCATACTATGTAAATTATCCTACAGATCATGTAATTTTGCTTAGATTATAATCAAACCCTTAATTATCTCCCTAAATATACTCTGTATATACCTACTTTTCCAATTTTGTCTGAAATTGACCCAAAGAATCTATTTCATTTTTATATTAACATAATTTTAAACATTCAAATAAAATAATCGATTCAGTTTTGATTACGAAAGCAATGCCTGTCGGAATAAAAAATCTTTTAAACGATAAGAATATCCTTTTTCTTCCAAGAAGAAGTTGTACCTTCAGCAGCTTAGTATCCTTCTAATGTTAGCAAATCTCTCTAATTTATATTACAGCAGCAATTTTTTTTTCAGATTCGTAGCTGAGGCAATGAGGTCACGAACAATTTAATAACCTTTTCGTCATAAACTTTAAGGAGCCTTCCTTTATTCGATTTATGCGGTGTCATGTTTTTGGAACACTTTTTGAAATGAATGAACTTTGTTCCAATGAAGTTCTCTGTACAACGTTTTGGGCTTATTTCATTAACAAATTTTGTTGTTGTATAAGTTCCATTTTAGTTGTGCTAGATTTCAAAGTCAATAACTGAATTGAACCGACTCGTTCAAACCTTTTTATGTTCCATTTGAACTTATCTCTATGAAAAAGTCATGCTACTCCGGAAAGTTAATAATAAAAAGAATCAGAAATTGTACAAGATAAAATAAAATTTAAAAATTTGGTGTAAAGTATCCACTATAATAAATCTAATTTTCAATTTTGAAATCGTTGGATTTATTGCAGCTTGCTGTAATTTAATTGGGATAATAGTCGCTATTAGAGCGTTTCATTACTTCCCATGCAAATAGACTGTCGGGATATATTGAACTAGTCTTGTGCAAAGCATCGTCTTCGTTCTCGTATGTAAATTTATCATATACCTGATGTAGAAGATGTAGAAGATTCCTGACGTAGTAGATGTAGTTGATAATTAATAGAGGGCATTAGAGACAGGTTTACTAAAATTTCAATTCCATTAGCAAATCAAATGAAACCTCGTCTCTTACCGGATAGATATAGGTTTTATGCACCACAGAAATTTAATGACGTAAATAGATACGACTGGTTCATTACACATCTAGACAATCCCAGACATGTGGGATATTCAAAGTGGGTAAACATATTTGTGGAAAACAACCCTTCTGTTACCATTTAATTAGTCTATGTAAGGGATAAAACACCCATTAAGCAAAATTGCATTGAAAACTAACTCGAATATTTGTCCAAGAAATCTTATTAAATCTTATCAATAAGATTTAAAAAAATCACTCTTTTACAATTTAATACAGTTCTGTCTCTGAAACTATGCGCCTTTTTAAGAATTGTAAGTAATTTCGACAATGCAAATTTATCCGATGTGAATGAATGATTTCTGGTAGAATGGTAAATGAAGTATGCCGTTTGAAAATAACTCCCCCGAAAAAGCGATTACTCTTCACTACATAAATACATATGAGTCTGGCAAAAAACTGAAATTGTACAAGAATATTTCTCTTTCAATTATGTCCGGAGGAGCAGGTGAGCACTCTTCATTTTGGAATGAATAATTATTTTTTTCTGTAAACATAAAAAAATATAAATTTGTTTCCAGAGTTAAAATTAATCTTTTTGCTTTGGATAACATTCTTCACAGAATTAATTAACTTTTGAATAAACATGAAAAATAATATGACTTTTGGGGCCAATCATTGTTTAGTCGATTGGAAGGCATATGGCATCCTCAACCTGGGTATTTTGCTTCTTGTCCCATAAATAAAACCATTTTGGTCTAAACATAAGAAATATTACCTGAGGCAACGAAATCTGATAGAGAAAGAAAACTGATTATGAGACAGAATTTTCGAGAGATAAAGCTCTAATGATTTATGTGTTTTGAAAATTATGAGTGTATTTTCCACCCGCCTTAATTTATGGCTTTATTGAAATCTGTGCAGAGAGCTGCAGAAGGAAAATATATACTTATAAATTTATGAGCATTTGCTGCCAGCTTCGGTTTATGAAAACATAGTGTAATATGCTCTCTTAAGAAATGAAAATTATAATAAATCTTTGTGTTGTACAGTTGCACTATATGAAAAAGTTAAGTGTAATCGAAATCCAAGTCAGCAATATTTTAAATTCACAAGATTCATGAACTGTGATGAATTTATGAACTGTAGCTGCTAGCATCGTACTATCGTATATAGAAAAGTTAAGTGCAATCGGAATGCAAGCCATCAGTACTTTAAATTCACCAGTTAATGGAATATTATTTGTCTAAATAACTATGTATACGATATAATTTGATCACCTATATATACAACTTTAGTTCGAACTGTCGGTAATGCGCAAACAATTGCATCACGAATTGAATTTATCATTTCGGTATAGTATTTATACATCTATCTTTGATAAGCTGAAAATTGTGTACGCATTGTATAATTTTATTCAGGTTTGAGGTTTTTGTGGAGTCACAAAGCATTTTAAATGCGCAACTGAACATATTTACCAATTGTTTTGTCTTCAACGTTAAATATTTGCGGAAATGAGGTATGTGCATGTGCATGATTATTCGTTTGCAACATTTGAATTCAATTTGAAAATTCAATATCAAATAAAACATTCCATTTTCAGCTTTGTCCATGTTGTTTTTGGGATTTGGTTATTTACTTGTTTTTCAATATTATGATAGTAAAATTTGTGTAGGAGATGAATATTAATTTTTCCCTTTGTTTTACTATTAGTTCAGTTTGATAATAGTAAAGTGTTTACCAATGTATTTGAAAACGACTGCATTTACGTAAATAAATAAATTTCTTTTTTCCTAGATATATCTGTCTGCTCTCTCTCTCACTCTTTCTACCTTAACGCAAAATTTGATAATTCCAAATACTAGTATAACAAATACAAACAAAATTTGTGTCTAAAGGCTGAATAAAATATTAAATTAATTTAAAAAGATGAATGTAAGAGGATGTACTAAAATACGAGCTTACTCTCTGGTTCTTTACACTTGCCCTTACTAATAAATTCTATCCCACATTTCCGCTAGACGAATACGCTTTTCTAAAATTAAAACTATTTAAGCATAATAATCGACGCACAAATTTGAATATCCTTAGATCCTTGATTGCTAGTTATTCATTCGTTTACGAAATATTCAAAGCCACCACGAGGTGTAAGAATTATGCGAACTAAATCAACATATTGCTAAAGGCGCTAAAGCCAGATAAACATCACTAACATTAATCGATTTATACGTTAGCAGCAGCGATATATGTAGTAACACACTGGCAATAGGCAAATTAAAACAAAACAGGAGACGATCCTTTTTCACATAGCTCCCGGCGACGTTAATAAATTACGCAATTGCCTCTGGAATGGAAATTGTAAAGCCACAATTGGCGTTTAATTTATATTCCCACCGGGTTTACCCAATGATTTTATCTTGTTTGTAAATTCGAGTGCATATTATAGTGCACAATCTATTTTAGAATAAGTTATACTCTTGGACGGCTTTCTCAACAGCGCGCCGGGGATATAAGATCTACTTCGAAATTCACGCAAAAAAGGAAAGGTTACTGACATTATCTAACTAGTAAAATTCTGCACACATTAGCCAGACTTCTTATTCACGAGCTCGATTATTTAGGCCCTCAAGGAATTAATATATGTATAGTTTATATGTATGTAAAAAGTACATACGGTTACAATTTTTCTTTAAAAAAAATTTGGCAGGCATAGGTATTATGTAAGACCTTTTAATCTTTCTTATGAATTGGCAATCCAAATAAAGTATTTATTGATATGACAACATCTTTAGGCCTTCTAAAGCACATTTGGTGCTTACAACAAGTCGGAAGGGTCTGACGTGTTTTCAACCCGAAATGCCCTTTCCCGCTCAAATTCAATTCAGGTTTTGCATGTAAATCACTTTAAACCTCGAGCTGTCATTAAAAATGTATGATGCTTAATGATTATTTTTTACCGACAACCAATCTATGAAGATAGAGCCATAATAGAGCCATTTTTTAAATTTCAACTACAACCAAAGAAAAATTTCAACCTTTTTTAGAACTAAAACGTTGTTACAGCAAGGGTTTTTAATAATAATATTACTATAATATTTTATTTTAATTTTTTATAGGTCTTTATTAAAAATATAATTTTTGTTTGTGATAATACTTTGATACTGCAGCTTAACTCACCAAAAATATTTATGTTTCAACCAGCATATAGTAGTTTTAAAAGAACATCAATCTATTGAAGATATAAAATAATATTTTCCAAAGGGGAAGGACTATTTTTAAAATTGTGTCTAAAAACTATACCGCAGACATATTTTTCTTCTGGAGAAAAAATCTCTTCACTTCAAGGTAACCTCGAAAAGCCAAAACTTTTCTGTAACTTCTTATAATTGGTACGAAGTTAACTTAACGAGCACGTTTTGCTATGTTTGCACAGATCTCTTCCAATTGGAAATTTTATTTCACGATTGAAAAAATCCAACTGCATGCGGCTAATGCAGAAAGTCAGAAAAAGAGAGAAAAGGATTTGAAGATTTATTTCCTTCGGTAATGTTTTCTGAATGCTGGCTATGGAGCACTGCAAACACTTTCCGCGAACGGAACCAAGGACTTTCGTTATGTTTTCATCTCTCATTCAGTCTTATACATATACATAGTTGCAATTCTCCATTAATGTGATTATTGGACTTGAAAAAATATTAATATTACTAATCGACTTACCCATCAACACAAAAATATACTTCTTTGATTTCTACAATTAATGAAAAATCACTCGAAATTCTTCTAAATAGCGATGAATTGCATATAAATCACTGCAGGAACTGCAGCTTCGTTTATATCGTGTTTTCGACTTATTTAATGAAATAATCACATTGCAAGGGCAAAAGGTACTGAAATCGTGTAAAAAGCACTATACAATTGCCTCATTCAACCCCCAAGTCAGTGAAGAGCGGAGAGCCTTTGTCGAGTATTAAAATTTATTTGCCGATGCTCTGAATAGTTAACCTCAATCACGTGCTGGCAATAACTTTGCCACAGCGCCAACTCCTGTCGATTAGCAGAATTTAATAAATTTCATCGTCGGGAGCAATAGAGCATCAATTGACTATGAAATTACTTAGCAAATTATTGAGGATGATGGCATGTTTTGTACGAACACAAAGTACATTGGATATTCCCATTTTTACAGTGAATGGTATTCATTCATGAATAATTAAAATTCCACGGTTAATCAATAGTTTCAATCGCTATGTACGTTTTTGGCTGAAATTGACTTTATAGGGACATTATTTGGGAATTTGCTACTCTATATTTAATATTGAGCTGAAATTCAATCGAATATTTTGATATTTGTGGGTTCACTAATGCACAGTCCCGAAGTTTATAATGTGCATATACATTTTTACAATCTACCTAACCGAATAGGTCCACCGTCGACATAAATGCATTTTGAGTTTTACACTAAAAAACATAGTGGGGTCAGTCTGTTAACTCTGAATTTTCTACCCATGGATAAAACCGGCAAAAAGTTTTACTTGAAAATGTCTGTTAACTTCACGGAAAGGAAAGATTGAGCACTTCTCTTTTTACCCAATTTTACCACATTTTACTCATGCCTCAGTGCACGAGTAAATTTGGGTAAAATCATCGACTGCTCCAGTAAATGAAATAAATTTGTAATATTTTCCGCTGATTTCTTGATATTAAAAGTTTAGACGCCCAAAAAAAACTGTTCAGATTAGTCTGAACAGAAAAACATTATTGAATGGACTAATTCATATTTTTTTTATTTAATTACAATTTTTATTTAATTTAATTTAATTTAATGGAAATAAATTAATTTTATTGAATAATTTTAACTTTATTCGCAAGTGATAATAAAGTAATTCGCACAGATTTTGCCTTTTTTATTTAATTTTTGAACAAAGCTTGGCAATAAACTAGAGCAAGGAAATAAAATTAATTTACTAGGTGAAAACAAATAGAACTCGAAAAGGTCCATTTGTGCTGATAACAAAGCTGGGGTTGAAAGCCTTTGTGCACCTGTGACCAGTTCATATAAGACGATGCACATTCTGAATTAAAATCGCCTCTTAGCATCTACAAATGTAGCAAAGCTTTCATTGTTTCATAGACGAAACAATTCAGTTTCAAATTGGCTTTGAAAAGGAGTTTAACAATTTGAAAATTTGTCCAGAATTCTGATTTCATTTCGGAATTAGAAGCTCTACACCGTTCTCTAGATGAAATGGTTGTTCAATCACAGTGGCGTTGTGGAAGCTTCGGATTTTTCAGTTTTTTTTAAATTTGACTGTTTCGGAACATAAATCATTTGCGAATATTAAATAATGGTTATTCCACCAACGGCAAAAACAAAAATTATTTAATTTTAAGTGTACCTAATTTAAAACACGACGGTACAATGATTGGATTATAAGTCAATACATACTTTTTTATTTTTATTCAAAATATTAGTAGTATTTTATTCAAAACTTAGTAGACTCTTATGAATCGAGCCTGAAAAAGAAACACAACCAGGATGCAAAAAGTAAAAGGTGAAACACGTGTCTTACACGCAAAAACACATATTTCACTCAAGTGCGAAAACATCGTGGGTGGTAGCTTCCTGCAATATATTTTTGGGCTCGCTAATGTCATGGTCCATTAACTCGAGTGTGATTTTTTATTGCACATTATATTATTCTTATCAGTTGTTACATTACCCCCTAGGAGCCTAGATTTTCGGTAAAGAGGAACTCCGGTGCGTATACATAAAAATTAGAGATTTATTTCCCCAGTGGTTTCCAAGTGATCCGTACTGGAGATAAATCCCACAGCACATATCACAGCCTCACTTCAAATGGGTTTGCGGGAAAGGTAGGATTTATATGTTTTTGTAGACACCTCCAAATGTGCTGAGCACTGAAATTATTATCAAAAGCATTAAGAGGAGTCATTATATTTTCCTACATGCACAGAGTGAAGGATTAACGACAGTAATCAAATGCGGTGGACACTATCTTTCCAGTTGGTTATATGTACCAAATTCTGCACAATATTTTTGTTTGTATGTATACATTTCAGTGCGAAAACTAACAGAGGCAAAAGCATTTTTATCCAAACATTTTTTTGTTTTTGGATGGTCGAGGAATTTTGTCCATATTAGCGTGTATTGTTCGAAGTACAATATTCAATTAAAAGTTGTTAGTTTATATTTACGTTGCATTAGATTTCAGGTAAGTTTTTAATTAAATCCTCTTCTGATTGAGAATGTTTCGTGCCATGTGTCTTGCATTAATTAAATAAAACAAAAAATGTCATAAATTAAATTTGAGGTACAGTAATACCCCGCTTAACGCGGGGGATACGTTCCATCAAAGTAGAGGGTAATGCGAAACAGCGCTAAACGAGGAGATCTTAACATGTAAATATGTAATGGGGTTAGGGGAAGATGGATAGAAAATTGGTTAGGTATTAAATTTAATAATTATGTTTTTTTTAATAAAAATAAAACCAAACATTTATTTCTTACAAAAATAAAAACAATATAAACGAATATACTTATAAAAACAAATAAAATTCTAAGTCAGTCAGATCATTGAGTCTATTCTGTGTTTCCAATTTTCTGCCTTTTTGTCAAGAAGGCATGTAATGTAGTTTGCGTTTTCCTTTTGCGTTCTGTTAGAAGTTGTTGATAAGTGGTTAAAGCATTTATAACACCCCGGATATGTTATGTACATATTTGGAAACCTAGCGCTGCGCACAATTTCGGGGAATCCCCGGGTTGAAATAAAAGAGCGCTAAACCGAAACAGCGCTAAACGAAACAGCGTTAAGCGGGGTCTTACTGTATATCCTTTCATATTTTGCGGAAACGTTGTAAGATTGGTTCATTTAAGGTCAAAAGTAACGAATAGCTAAAAAAAGTTTGCCGGAATATCAGGAATATTTATATGGTTTGTACATTGTAAAGTATTTTGAATAGGGACATTGAACTGCTGTGATTATTTCGCCGTCATCGTCTCGTCTACTTGTATATCAGCAGGCACCTTTAAATGTACATATATCAATATTGGCTTCAAATAAATAACCCGTCTACCAGATTTAAATGCGTAATATCACAAAATCACTTTTGGCTAACATTGCAGACATACTAATTAATATTCCCCTTGTGGATATAATTCAGTAAAATTGTAAATTAAATATTGAACATCTACACCATGCCACCAAACAAATAGTTTTGGGGTCGTAGGAATGACTAATTGCATATTATTCAAAATCATAAATTCAATGCGATTTTAAAAATATGACAACGGCTACCACAAATTCATAGCAACGTCCACGTAATATTGGAGAATGAATCAATAATAAATATACTGATATTCAAAATTGGAATTTACTCACTAAGAGAATACGAACAATTTGGAACCTGGGAATCACAATCAATTCATTCGCCTATCTTTTGTTGGGCGTAGGGAAACAATGATGACCATAATAAATAAAATTTATTGTTTATTGCATTCAATTTCGTTGTTCTTTTGTATTCGAAATACTAATCTGAATTAGGTGATCCGCTTAAATTGGAATTCAGCATTTCATGTATATTTCATACAATGTAAGACTAAAACATGGACGATTAAAGCCAAAGTTATACGAGATATTAATTAAAAATAGCTTAATATTGCTTTATAGATACTCATAAATGACTTCAAACAAAACATGAAGCCGTGTTTCAATTTTAGGTTCTGGCTAATTATTCTATTTTACTGCTCCAATAATATTTTCCTTTACAACAAATAAGAGAATGTGAATTTTAACATGTATGCTCTGTTTCATATTATAGTGGACAGTAACATTGCATCGTGATTCACTTTATTTATTGCTAATTAAGTCATTATTCTTTTTGTTAAAGTTTTCTTGTAAACTAAGAATTCCTTCCAATGACTGCAAATTATGCTCAAAGTTTTAAAGCCTTGTTTTGATGACTAAAAAAGTAAGCTTTAACTATAAGGGTTCTTTGTTTTGCTACGGAACCCTAAAAACTATTAGTCTAGTAGTTGGATTTTGGCAAACTTTCTTATAGTTATACTTTTTTTAATTTTGCTAGCTATCTACGAGCCAAAACTTTCGAATGCCATTATAAAGCTATGGAAAGGAAAGAGAAATTGCGAGGAAAATTAGGCCCCAACCCAACTGAAAAATGGTTTCTGTATTCAATTTTCTGTAAGACAAATGTCAGCGTCATTAGTGCCTTCATAGTTTTATTGGCAGAAATGTATAACTCTATCAAATTACTTCATCCTTGATGACATTTACTGAGAACAGCCACTCATTTACCATACGAGAAAGGGGTTATTTTCCTATTCCTAATTACATACAAATTCTTTATGTTCTTGTTCGAATGCCTATTATGGTGTTATGACACGAAAACTTCAGAGAATTATTTCGTTTCTAATCGCTTCAACTAAGGGTACATATATATGTATGTATAGCATTTGATAGATAACGCAATACTACCATGAAATTTGTTTTATCGATAAACAGAAATTCCTCCCCTATGTTATATTATTCTGAAACACTGCAAGACTTACCAGACATACCTCAGCTTAATTACTTTATAGTAAATGCGTTGTTATTTTCGAATATGCGTTTCTCTGGTAACCTGGAATGAAAAAATAACATCGCTATCATAGCTCTTAATCCATTTGTGATAAATCAATTGGTATTTTGTATTTATTCGCATAAAGGATGTGAAAAATTTAAGATAAAGGATATGAGACATTAAAGATAAAAGTCATCCTTCATTCTCTTAGTATACGTGCAGTCACGTCCCATGACAGTGCTTTTACACTATTATTCAGTATTTCAAGAGCAGAAATTGATCACGTACGGGGATTATAGCACAAATGCACTGTATTGAATACGACTCAACTGAGCTGTGAAGCCACGGTTGCCTATTTTGTAGAATGCACAATACGAAAAAATCTATAAAATGTATCCCCAAATTGATTGAGAGGTTTAATTTTCTAGGAAAAATGGTACTTGAAGTATATTTGAACTTGTTTCGGTTTCTTTTACATTTTTATGTGGCAAATGGTTAGTAATTGCTTGAAAAGATTTTTTTAAAGTAATAGCAATTCAAAGAATTTAGAGAGACGTTTTGAGATTATCTTACAATAGTCTTACTTAAAATTCCATGTTCAGCTTTTGAATTCCTGTACCGACAGTTGAAAGTGATTATAATCAAATTACAAAGCCGTATATTTAAATAAATCAACATTCTATCTACGAGTCAATAATGTAAACAAATTTGTATCAGGAGTTACAAATCTTGTAACATGTAATCTTATCTTATCTGATTAAATTTCCCTTAACGAAGAATATGCGTATTCCATTTATTAACTAAAATAAGCGCGTATGGCACATATGTATATGAATAAAATTTCCAACCCAAAATCCATCTTAACTCTCATTTTGATAAGCTATAATTCATCTCAATACATGCATACGTTGACCATATCAAATAAGAAGCATAAATGACTTCTTGAATTGCTTTTCTCTCGAAAACTCCTCCTGATCGATGTTAACTCCTTTTTCTGTGTAACTTAGGAAAAATTGTCTTAGGGAAAGCATCACTTTTATTATGTGATTTCAGCGTTATATAAATCATGGGAATCAGGGTGGCAATAGTCCGTATAAGTTATTCCCCAAGATAAGGAAACTTTCTGAAAGGGCACTTTATGGACGAAATTACTTAGACATGTCACACAATTTCATCCAAAAATGTCTGAAAAGAATTATTAGTTAGATTGTGAAAAGCTGAATTATTCATGGAATATAAAATGAGGCAGTGCAAGAGTGAGGTGCCGATATTTTCTCAAAATAGCCTATAAAACCAATCTACAAAAAAAATTTGTTTATTTCGCCTGATTTTATTTCAGCAGTTGTTAATTTTTCATGCAAAATAATTCACTAACTGCACCTCTTGCATCAAAGCTATGTTCAAAAATTTCATCAAATGTTGCTCATATACCTTGCAACATTCAGGAACCTTTGCCAAGGGACTAATGTTCCTTTCAAAACTAGTTGCATGCCACTTAAAAGGATCTACATAGGTGTTATAAAGTTTCCGTCTGGAAAATTTTCTAAACTATAATTGCGCTGATGATTTTCGCACGTCCTCTTAAACTGAGAGACCTTCATGTGAATTTAGCTGAATTTATTTTTAGAGAAAATTCGTATTTAGAATTCAACTAGATGCAGTGCTTTTACTCCCTCGTGTTTAACCTTCCATTAATGATTTTGAAAGTAAGGAGTTCTTTGATCTTGAGCCTTACGTAAAATACTTCATGAGTGTCCACAGTTGAGAGCATTTACTGTCAAATGATGTATTAAATTTCATGTCAAATTTAATGCAGAATATGTATATAGTATAGCTTCGATTAGGTAGGAAAATTAAGATCAAATTGCAGGTTTCTCACAAATATATAACTCTTACTTTTTTTGTGAATGAATATAAGTGAAGTGTAAAAAAATTTGATATGAAATTTTAATTGAAATTTGTTTTAAAATTAATTTCTTGCCATTTGATTTAATTACCGGTTTATTTTAGATTGTTTACTATCATTGTCCTAGTTTGAATTATGACATACGCAATTGTTTGAAGGATTCAATAATATTCTCATTTAAGACGTTCCATTAAGTTTGAAACTCTCTGCAAATACATGAACATAAGTAATAGCGCAGTGAGGCTTATCTAAATATTCGAAAGTGTTTGAAGAACATTACTTTCATGTTAAAATCCTTTCTAAAAACCGCACGAACAGAAGATGGAAGGACTTATGCTTTGTGCTATGTAAAACTTTTCACAGTCCGACGTATTTACTTTTCCCAGTACTTACAATGGTTTTGTCAGCTTAGTGGAAACTCGCTTTGAATTCTCGTTGCTATTGTAAGTAAAAGTATTTGCCTCTGTAAATGCTGCACTTACCACAAATAATGCGCTATACCTTGCTGGCGTTCACATATTATTTTTGAGAGGATATTGTTATCAGAAACCTTTTGAGCCTTATAAGTGTGTAAACTTTAATATATGTACATCTAAAACATTTCAGAGGTGGGTCTAAAAGGAATCTTTTCTGACATATTTTTTCTTTGAGACCAAAGTGTGGATTTTCTTTTCCCACTATTTTATAATTGTATCTGACCTTTGTGTACAGTATTCTCGTCTATGTAATATAAAAATTTGGGAGTTGAACACAATTAATGATTCAACATCATTAATATTTTGTCGTGGATACTTAGGGATTCATAATATTTCGGGTAGCTATTTTATTAAAACGAAAGGTTATTTCTTAACCCTAACTCAAATGCGGTTTCGGAAAATGAATAATTTCTTAAATAAATTATTGTTTCCCCTTAGTCTTCTCCATTAATAAGTTACTCCTTAGTTTAGATCGCCTAAGTACTTTAGGGACCAGTTACCACTAGCATTTTTTAGACTAAGACAAATTATTCAAACACTTTTACTAAAATCCATATTACGACAAACTGTTGGGTTTAGAATACATCATACAATCGCATTATGCTTCGTCAAAATAGAGAACCATGGAAACCAGGTAAAATGGTACATCATTAGTAACACTGAAATATCTTGGAAACCGTGATAAGGGGTGTAGGTGGAAAATGAAACAAATAATTTAACAACTGAATCCCTTGGTTGGGATAAATTAAAAACAGATCTCAGCAAATTGTTCTATATTGTCGGGTATCATGTTTCTAAATTTTGTAGAAAGGGATCATCCTCATGAACATTTTCAATCTGGACTTGTATCCAGGAGCATTAAATAATTATAAAAAATTGTAGTCCATTTTTAAAATTATATGGTTACTAATTCCTTGAAAAATACAATTTTAAATTATCCTTTGCGAACATTAGGAAGATGAACAATATTTAAAATTCTTAAATCATCGTTGAACTTTGCACTAATATTCCTAAAGTTTCTTAATTAAATTAAAATAATTAAACGTAGCCAGATAGACGGAATACTTACTTAGCTTTAAAAATTGTTTACTGAGCCAAATCAGCCTCAACTGGGGTTTATTTTACGGCGCACTTTCCTCTAATTTGCAAAATGGAATTGTATCGAGAACATGAAGAGCTATGCAAATGTTTCTTGTTCGTTATTATAGTTGGGCTTTAATTAATTCAAGTACTTCACGTTTTTTCAGAAGTAACCCAATCTGATTGCCAAAGCGTTTTAGTTCTGTAAGTTTTAAAGGCACAAAGCACTAAACATAAAATATAAAATACGTCCCCTGCGGACTGACTTTTAAAATACGATGCTTTTGCTTTTATAAACCCTGTAAAAAAATTTCGAGACGGTCGAATATCTCGCGACATACACATCGGATCCAAAAAGGAAAAAACACATGTCAAATATTTTTTTAAATGAAACAATTTTGGATATTAAACGATTTTGTACAGAGAAATCTTCTTCCAAAAAAATTGAAATTCTTATCAGACCAGTCTGAGTATATCTATCTGTAAGAAATTTCAGTTGTTGTTTTGCATTTTCATTAGAGCCAATGTTTACTCAAATCACATCCTGAAAGTGGGGGTTTTTCGCACAACTAAACAAGAGGGGCTTTTCTTGAAATTTCTTAGCTGAGTTAAAGACATTTCTTTCCGAAAATGTTGGCTTAAAGTTCTTATAAGCATAATTATTTACTTTTACCTATAAAAAACCGACTTTTTGGTGTTCGTTAACCCTCTGGAAAAAAAAACCAACTAAAAAGGTTTATCCCAATATCCGGGTTACTTGAATATCATTGTTTACCTACGTGTCGAACCTTATGTTTAGGTTATGCCTTGATTTGATTTGCTAGACGTTCGACTTAAAAACTTTTCAAATTGGAAAAACTAGGGAAATTCAATGGTTTAAACCTTTCTTCGTCCAAACTGAAAACAGTCAAAGGATTCACTGTGAATTATAAGCATTCAAGAAGCTTTTACAGTTTAGGGCTAACTAAAGGGCACAACTTTTGTGAAAAGTAATTTTTTTCTTTTAATTTTCCAATTTCTTTTGTGGATTTATTTTAATCTTTTAATTACCCTAAGATAGTTTAGTAGCCCGATTTTTGGATACGAAGAAACGAACACGAAACTAGAAAATGGCGTGCTTAAAATTTAAACGAATTTAACTTATTTATAATGCTTATGTATTATAATTATCAAAAATTATATTTTTTCTAAGCACACAAAGTGGGCAATTACTTGGAAAACTCTGTTTCATAATCAATAAGCATAAGCATCTTTGAGGGCATTCATCAATAAATACCCTTCTAAACATTTCTAAAGGAAATTTATAAGGAGTTCAAAAGATGAGATTACTTGCTGCATCCCATTCCTGTCTGCTAGCAAAAGTAATGTGTAGTCATCAATTAGACCCGCATAGTCAGCTAATTTTGCAGAAGGAGTTAAGAATCTTACTGGCTCTACAGAGTGGGAACAAGCCGAAGATGCGGGATAATTTTACTACAACTTCTGACTGTTCAAAAGCGTCTGCAGCACATTAGTTCCCGTGGGCAGACAGAAATCAATATTTGCATGTTTAGGTTTATCAAAATCATAAGTGGGTTTCCTCACAGAACTTTTTTTTTATCTAAATTTACGCAAATATAAATTTAAGTCTAAATATTTGTTAGAAAAACATTTCGCTTGCTCTTTTGCATTTATATCGCATGTTATGAGCTTCTCGACATAAAAATAACACTTTGATAAACTAACAGACAGCATGCTTATCAAATTTCATAAATTCCCCGCAATCTTTGTGCTACCATTCATTTCGAATGGCTAGCCACTCTCACCAGCTTCCTAAATTGAAATTTTTAGAAATGGAAAACTGAAAATAATTGCTTATTAAAATCGTTCGCTTGTTTCGGTTTGTTTAGTCCAGCGGTTAAGATTACATTGGTAGCTTTGCGCGGTATCCATTAATTTTCATTCACTTTATCTCGAAATTTAAATTACGGCCGTTGTTTGGCCCGGAATAATTTGATTCTACTCTAATATCTGTTGCTTTTATACCCTTATCTACATTTATTAAATGGCGGCGTTGGAATTGGTACGTTTGAGTTCGACCTAGCGAATATCGTTTCGTCGAGCAATCATAATTCTTACTTTATTGGTAAAGAAGTTTCCCTAGTTACACCTTAGCGACATAATTCAACCTCCTTCACTTTAACAGGAGTAGAAATAAATTCGTAATTTATTATATAATTTCAACTCAGTAAATTTAAACTACTTCTTGTTCTTGTGGCCGTTGAAATTGTAATTGCTGGAAAAGGTCTGATTATCGTAATAAGATAAGCTAAATATTTCTGGAATAAATTTATTCGAATTGACAATAAAAATATTACCATTGACTTTATTCTAATTTCCGAAAATTACAATTTGAGATATTTCATAGCATTTTAAAAAATTATTCAATTATTTTTAAATTTCGAGACGTAAAGACAGCAAGATGTGATGCAACTGAGCTCTTTCTTAAAACTCCTTCTTCTTGCTGTAAAAGTGCTAATTAAACGACTTAATTCCTTTGAGGGGAAAAGAATTTGAGAAGTGAAGTTTTATATAAAAATTTAAAATGTTAAAATTAAACGATAAAGTTTGCTTTCTTGCCATACAGGATAAAAGCTAAAACTCACTTAAACACTTTTCGTTATTCTTGATTTAATAAAATACGCTCACAGATCGTACCTAAAAATCTTGGATAAAGTTTCCAACGAAATGTTCCAAAAGAATTCCGGAAAAATTTCTCTACAGATTCGAGAGAGTTGTCCGTGCGGAAAAAGAAAAGTGAGTTTGATATTATTTAACCATGTGTGCAGATTCAATTCAAATATTTAAATCGCAATTTCTATCAGTAGATTGCACAAAACAGATTTTTTAGAGTGTAGCTAGTTGGTGATGGATATTAACGAAGTGGACAATAATTTAATAATAACTTAATTTAATTATAATTTAATAAAAACATGGACTGCAGTTGTATTTATTTAAACATAGAAAGCACATTTTTGAAAGTTTTCTATTTTAATAGAAATTATTAGTCACGTAAGTTTTGCATACATTATGTATTGTATAAATTCAGCTGAGGGCAAAATTACAAACATGGATCTGGTGTTATCCATGAAAATGTGTTCACCTCTATACTTGCGTTACGTTGAAAAGTGAAAAGTGAAGTTTTTACAGCGAACATGTTTCTCAGGGATTACTTCCGCGGGGAAATAAATATTTTAATGAATAGCATTTGCTGGTCTTTTGTTGCATTAGAACTGCAAGAGAATTCTAGATGTAGAAGTCATCGTTGTAATTTGAACTTTCTCTGTGAGTTCCTGAAGCATCGAGTGTTCTATAAAATGTCGAAGTCACTATGCAATTTGCTTGATGATAAGATGTTGTTCTCTAGGTCTTCTACGAGTAGCTAACTCCCAGGGTTCTGCAAAACTCACGGTCTAAATTTACATAATGGGAAGTGCATGAGAATAATACAAATAGCGTCTGAAAATCCAATTCTTCTGAGATTGCATTCCATTTAAATTAGTCTTGCCGGTCAGTTGCCAAATGAAATAAATTTCTGTTTAATCAAAGTTTCAAGCAATTAACGTTATCAGCTGCACCATTGGAACTAATCCAAAGAATTTCACGATTAAGCACCCTGTATTCGTAAGTTTAAATTGATGTTAAATTAAACTGAAAAACGCCCTACTCATGAAAAGGTAAGTAGAGGCACGAAGTTTTTGATAAAACTATAATACTAATAAATTTCAGAGAGTTTTTAAAGAACAGTCCATCGTAATAGACTGCACCCATCCAAAAGGCTCCAGAAGTTTTACCTTGCCTCTGCACGAACTTTTAAAGGATAAGCTTTGTATACGAAGAAATTTTGAAATTCTTTTTACTAAAAGCGTATTGTTAGCCATTTGTACCACATTTTCGGTTCTCACGCTCCCATATCCTACAAGTTAATACTCATACTTTACCTTACCGGAAAAAGCTGTTCCTTTTCAGTTTTAACAAATTTTGTAAACCATAATGAAAATTTGAGTTAGAACAGCTTTCCAACCTTGAGGATTTTCTTAAGTGTATGTACGTACTACGGAATGCAGATCATGTTTACCATATATTGTAGTAAAACATCTCTATGGGTAAAACAATAAAACAGACATTGTAAGTGTAAAACTGAAATCGGAAATGTCATAAACTTTCAATTGGTTCTAACCCAAACATGAAATCGAGTCACGCAATAAAATCAGGAATCTTTATATGCAGGGTATAAAACTAGAGAACAAAATAAAATTGTGGAATTGAAAACCACCCTAAACACTGAATTTTCTCCATAAAACCCAGAAAATGTTTTCGTTCGCTGTTTATCATTTTCGAAACCTGAATGCATAATTAACAACTCTTCTTTTACATTAAACTCTTGAAAAGACGTTTGTACTTCTAAAATGTACAATATTTTTTGGTGAATTTAATAACACTCATAAAAGTAAGAACTAACTCTCGTGGCAGGCTTTAATGCTGAAGGCTGTGATTAAATGACATTTTTCATGCTATCACGTCGGTTAATCAAACTGCTTTTCTGGAATGGAAATCCAAAGTGGATCTCTTGTACATATAAGTTTTAATCATTTTGTTAATTACTCCTCTTCACGACTGCCATTTGAAAACCTAAACTAGTTTAGGTAATAAGAGTTTTATAGATGTAATTTCTACGAGATATTCGTACTCATATAAGTAATTCAGAAGAAGTAACTTAAAAGTTGGTGTAAACTATACTTAAAAGTACGCAGCGATAAATAAAGTCGTTCGTTTCAACATTAGGCTGAAGGTTTTCTAGCATAAAATAATTGTTTTTCTTTAATGATAGTTGATGTTTCGTTGTTTGCAAATGAAATTGATTAGGCTGTTGTTTTTATTATTGAACTGAATGAGAAAATTTCTTATCGAATAGAAAGATTACTTTTAGTTCAACGACAAATTTAATTTTTAATAATTGCCTATAATAGGAAATCTAAATATAGCTGAAAGCTAATTTGTTTCCTAAATACAAGAGCAGAAATAACTATATCAAATTTGCTCGAATATTCAGTTTTGTTAAAAGATATATGTCGTTTTGAACAAGTATTGCCAGCAAAAATTGCATTAAAATGCAGAAGGACGCTAATATAAATTAACTAAATGCAGCTGCGAGCTATTTTCTCTCCGGTTTTACTTGCAGTAATTATGCATGTACAAACCACTAAGCCTCAACATTATTACTGCTGGCGCAAATTGCATCGTATAAGCCAATTAAAGCGGCAGAAAGGGTAATTGAATAGCGCAATGTTCAAATACCCACGAGCACTGAACGAGCTCTGTCCAAGAAAAGCTGAAACTACGAATCCCAACTAAAATATGCTTTCGTTTTCCAGTATTTCAGTAAGAACTTAGGCGACCGTATGACAGACATTGTGGAAGATTGGTGCAAATTCCTAGCAATTCCCGAGCTCTAGGCTTAGAGTGAAAAGATCTTTCGCCTTTCCAAATTTACAACTTTCCAAAGTCCTCAACATGTACCAGGATTAAATTTATAATTCTGTGAATACACAACGGAAATTGGTCTGTAAAGCTAAAAGAATTATTTTTGAGACGCATACGATAATATTTACATTCAGCTAGAAGACAACCGAATAATACTGGAATATTTTTGTGGAGTTGTGTATCATTCCTGAAAATGGTTTTGAACGAAATATGCGGAAAAAGGAGCTTTTAGTTCCTACTACATGAAATCTCATAATATCCGTGGTGAACTGGAGTCTTTTATCCGATTTAAACACACACACTTACGTGTTCCAGACAATCAGAGTAAAATAAGAACTTCATCCGTTTGTGGCGTATGCAACCTTTATGTTCTCGGAACAATTTTTAATCTCCGTAGAAAGTTTAACAGACCATTTCCGCTTCGTTACCATTGTGTGGCCAGAAGAACAATTGGCGAAAGTTAACTTGTAGCTGCTGTTAAAGTGTTTTTTTTTTCTTACAACATATATAATGCGCATTATGTTGCAGCATAGAACTTCCATAGAAATTGTTCTCAAAGTTGATTTGCTTTAGATAGCTGACGGTTTTACATATCCAGAAAATTACTTGAATTGCCTTGTGTTTTTCTTTCTCTCTAAAAGTTATATTCGGGAAAATGTTCAGATTCATTGAGTTAAAATATAGAATGAAAAAATAATAACATATTAAATTAATATTTATGAAGTGAGGAATGTAATATGAATATTAAATAATTTTTATAAAAATTTTTAATTGATACTTGAATTATAGTATTGCCATTTTGTAGTTGTGTTTTACGAGTATTTACTCTGTAAGATTTATAAATCATATCCAGGATTTGAAGAATATGAAATTGAATTAGCCAAATCTCGCAAATAATTTAATTCGGTCTGTATATGTAAATAATCTCATTATCACATTTGCAGCTATGTACATAAATCAAACAGATCTCAAATTTATAAAATGATACTTTTCACATGGGAACAAAACTCACGGTAATCAGAAGAGGGACAAAAGTTGAATATCGTAGAATTTCGTTTGGTAGGTAAATTATTCGCGCAAAGAATTATCGCTGAAATTCTCTTAATATCTACATAGTCCTTTTTGCACGTTTTTGAATAAGCAATTACCCAGGATAAGATGAAAGTAGGCAGGGAATTAGGGAAAGCCCTTATCCTGATGGCTGTTACATGAGCAAAATTACCATCTACGTGTTCACATGGATTTTTAGAAATATTCCATTCAAGGGAGCAACCGAATGAACTGCACTCGACGTCCTTTATGTTTGCAAATAACATTTTATTATGAATATGAAATGGTTGGCAGTGTTCCAGATCAAGAAGATTACTCTTGTGATGATGGTCCACTTTTTTACATAGTGGGTGGATGACAATTATATAAGTCTACATACATATATATTATATACTCTGTATTATTTGCCCAATTTTGAGAAAAATTAATTTTAAATGCTTCAGGGAATTATAGTTGGATTGCAGCTATTATCCGGCATGATAAAAATATTGCCGACGTTCAAAACTGCTGTTTTTCCTGTTCCGCCACTTTTGCTCATTTTTATACCATTGAATATTGATTTAACATTAGAACCTAGAACCTACTTAATACATAAGGAATAAGTTCTGTCAATGTACATATGTACATAATAAGCTAATAATACTAATTAAATTATTAATCAAAATACTTTTTCCCTAACTAAAACGTTTAAAATTCTTTTTCACAAATGAATCAAAACGTTGAATTGCAACAATCCAACTGCGTAGGGAGATTGCTGGAATAAGGAACAAAACAATCAGAAAATATTTAGGTATGGGTTCCGGAAGCTGACATTTAGTCAAGTTGTCCTTAGATTGGGAGTCTGTAAATAATGTTAGAAAATTTGTTTGTGGGTACATTGAATTTTACACTTTTTAAAGCAAACACTAAGAGTGAAATGTGATCGGAATAATAAAGTGTCTAATCCCTGATTTTAAATATTCCATTTCTTAGGAAGAATTTCCGAAAATTTACATTTATTCTTGAATAAGAATCAAGTTGTATTACCTTATCTATTTAATATATTTTATATTTTACAGGAAATTTATAAGAGGGCACAATAGTATGTAGGTACATATTATGCGTGATTTAACATAATTTAATTTCATTTCCATTTCTATACTATCTCCGCTCAGAGGTGTCGTAGCATAAGGAATCAATTTACTTTTCCAGCAATTGCACCTCCTATTTGGCTTCCTATTTGCTTATCAATTACCACATTCTGAATAGTGCCTAAGTTCAATCAATTAATCTAAAGCGAGCCAATGCTCCTCAACAAATTGAAGCAATGCCGCTCATCGTAAGTATCTCGGTAATTCCTCCAAGTCCGAAATGGATTATAGCAGATTTCTAAGCGATATCCTTATTTACACTATTGAAAGTTTCTAGCGCTTGAAATCGAAGTGGCACCTTTATTGATTGAATGAAAAAATTGATTTAGCGAGACTCTGAATGATCACGAACGATACAAAAATAAGAGATTCGTGCAAGGTTTTTTTAAATTAAAATTGTATCATGTCATATTTTTTGCTATCTTGTTATATTTTGACGTAAAAATTAATTATAGAATCGGTAATTCTCTAAAAGCTGGCATAAAATATTTAAAAAGAAAATCGAACAAGTTAGAACTCAGTCAAGTAAAAATATTCAAACCATATTCTTTTCACAATTTTCGTCGATGAATTAAATTAAATTAAAATTTATCTCTAATTTTGTGAAAAGGTGTTGATATTATTTCTTCTTTCGCTGAGATATTTTAGATAAAATTTATTTTATATTATTCAGTTTTTTATTTGTAGCAATTTAATTTAATTTAATTTTGCTTTAAATTAACTTAAAAATGATGCTTTGAATAAAATGCGAAATATCTTCGTATCTAGAAAGCAACAGCCCAGTTTCTGGAATGGTCTTGTGGTATAAATTCATTCAAGGCGATGAAGGGAAAGCATGCAAATAGCTTCCATAGCTTCCCGAGTGTCCGTTGAGTACACAACATGAAATTCCATTCCAGAGGTTAGCACATTAGAATTGTTCGCTTGATTACACAGGTAGGCATAGAAGTTCGTGATGGATTAAACCTCTTCCGCGGTTTGGTTTTTTTTTCATTTCTATTACATCCCGCATAAATTTGTACCCATGGCAATTGCTTTGGATTTGAATGGATTAAGCACAGTGCGACCGCCGATGCATCGCTCTATTGAAGGCAGCAGATTTGGGTCTGATTGCGTGGTTGACCTGCAAAACCGAAAACAAAAACCAAATTGAATTGCTCGTGTTCTCAGGTGCAACATTTCAGCCTCACTACGTTTTCTCCGCTTAATTTGTAATTATCTTAATTAGTACCTATCCAATAGGTTTCCATACTTTTTTGAATCTACTATAGTGCTCATGAAAGTTATAGTTATTTATTACAAAATTGAATTATGCTATCACTTGTTTAAAACTAAAAGCAGACTTTGCTTATTACTACTTACATACATATATAGTATTGTATTGTAAAGTTTCTTTTTCGAAATTAATGTTTTTTTATGCAATTTTATTTAGATCAATTTTTGATTATGCGCAATTAAAATTCTACTATTAGGATTTAGAAAGAAGCGAAATATTCAAATATTTAAAGGCCTTATGAAAAGAAAATTCTGCATAATTATACAATACATCTCTTAAAAAGTACGATCATCTTCCAAAAAACGAAACTCGAGCTTTCCAAAAATATAATTTTAAAAGCAACTATAGGACTTTTCTCTGTCCTTATCAGCCTAAACTGTTTTCTCTTTGTGCGAAATAAATTAAATAACTTTAAATGCAAATACTCCAAATACCTTCTTGGGGTGAAATCCACCTAAGTATAATTAAGTATTTCGCTCAAGTAATAAAATAACAGCGATAAACTCATGTTTCATGCGAACTCTGTGGGCTCTCACACTTTATTCACCGCAATATAAATCTTCTTGTTGGACACATTTTAGCGGAAATGGCAACCATTTTTGTAGCTCAGTTGTAGAATTAGTTACCGCAGATGATTATTTTGGTTTTTGCCTATTTTCTCGTGTTAAACAAAATGAATTTTTATTTCAGTGTTTGCCACGTAAAATGGTGGAAACATACTCGTAAATATCACGTGACATCTTTTATGCGTGCGAATAAGAGTTTTGTTCCCACTGAAGAGAAAATAACCTCTTTTTTTTTCCAGATCAAGTAATTTCCACTGCAGTAAATAAGGCAATTTGTTTTTATAGACGACATTTTTAGGAAAGAGACCGTTTAAAATAGTTTTGGTGTTGCAGGTAATTTTAAAGTTTAATTTAAAAGATGCCGCGAATCGCAGCGCCTTTTAAAAGTTTCGCTTATATATCTTTTTCTTGCTAATTAAACTTGACACAATTTCACGGCAAGCGCTTTTAAAAAACTGTGAAGCCTTAAGAAAATAATTCATAGAAAATGCTAAGAACGAGAGCAATTGAAGCACTTTGTTCAGTGCTTAAGATCATCACTGTTTCTTCTAAATGGTTGCGTAACAATTTTCTGAATGAAACACTCTGGTCATAAATTTCTAGCAACGGTCTCGAAATTAGGTTAATACCAGCAACTGCCAGCACCTCCAGAATGCTCGCGCCCGCTAGTGAAGCAGGTTTCCTAGGGATAAATAAAGGGTTGCGTGCAAAGGAGAAATAACTTTCTCTTATGGTGTAAAGAGTTCATAGTCTTTATATGCATTGAAAGGAATATTTTCCAGGAAACCATCACGTAAGTTGCCCAGCAGTTTTTCCACTTTTCGCGCCCTTAATCACACGCCGCTGTGTCCTGCAGGGCTGCCGGGATCTAGACTCCAAGCTCTAATTACTCGATGGCTTCAGCTCAACAATGGAAGTCTAAAGAATTCCGCGATGGGCATAAGTCCGGCTACATTTCTCAATTTGAAAACAGAATATTGGAGATAATTGCATAGAGTTCGGGCATGGAAGTGGAAAATTTCGTCTTAATTATCAGTTTTCTTTGTATATAAATTTTTGTTGGTTTCGCAAGACTCATCGGTTGCCCTTATTTCTATCTTTATTTTCTTAGTGATGTTGTCCTTTGAGTTCTGCTGCATTTATTCTACTGTTCTTAATTAGCGCCTGCACATACCCTCCTTTTTAAAAGCTGTTATAGATAGCAAAACACTGCTCAATGCTAATTACAGCAAGTTTTTCAAGCAATTTAGGGTAACTAAAATGAGTTTCTGTGCGTTTTACCAGCAAATGAACCCTCTTTTAATAAAATACTCAATTTCAAGCGCATGAAGTACAAAAACCCAAATTTAAAACGTCTTTTACACCATTGAAGCTGAAAGCGTTTCTCGCTAAAATTTACTTAATGATTCATGAAACACTTCCAAAAATTCAACTAAAGTTAAAGTTCTCTCGCTTCACCGGATAATGAGTTTTCTCATTGCCTAAGCGGGCACATTTGCGTAAATTTTTAATAAATGAAGCCAGTTTGTGACTGAAGTAAAGAAAAATACTTAAGAGAACAGAAAAAATGTCAATTTGGCCTAATCTACGAATGCTTTCCTAGGATATTCTGCAACATTCATGCAAATAGGCACTCGTTTTGGTGCCCATATAATTCATTTCCTTTACTGGGGATAGAAAAAGTTTTCCTCTTCGACCATAAGCTGTAATACCCTAAGGATATTGGATATTATCTTTGTTTAAAAGCCGCTCTTTCTGGTTGAGAAGTAATTTGATAGATGCGAAAAAGAACTTTTCATAGACTATCCTCCATTTAAAGAATCTGAAAACTAAAGTATTTTTTATAGATTAAATTCGAATGTTCAGTATTTTGAATAATCTGGACAAAACAATTTATTTATTTATTATTTCGTCAAAGACTGACTGACTGCTTACGATACAGATAAAGGTAAACGAATAATAATTATTTTGTTTGACAGATTTATCCACTTTGGTTGCATATTTAAGAGCCAATTTCATAATCGCCAGATAAATTTATTCCTGTGATTTAATTTATCTTTTAATATTTACATAAGAATTTTTACAATTAGTGTAAACAATAATCTTTCGTTACAGCCAAATTCAGTTTTATTTGAAGAATACAGTCATATCATTCTGTTGAAAAATTTATCCCTATATGTATGTACATATATACAAGTTCATTATTACAAATATGAAAAAATATATCTGTTCTATATTTTTCCCCTTTATTTCTCTCGTTCTTTCTAGATTTTTCTTCAGAAAGGAAAGTACTGCTTTTAGTTAATAAACTTTGACAAAGAAAGCTGAAGAAATTACCTTTCTTGGTTTCTTTTCTCCTTCTTTTTGTTATTTGTTGTAATTAAGTATGAGGACAGAAACTTACCTCAGATATTAAAAATTCTGCATTAATTTTACTTGAAACTACAAACTGCTGAAACTTGCCTTGTTCTTTGAATAATTTCTTGTGACTAAAAGCATCCATTATTCGGGCAATAAAATTTCAGTACCCTTAGGATATTTCCGCCTCCCAAAACTTTCTGCACAGTTCACAAGAACGTGTGAGTAAAAACTTTATTGGAGTTTGAAAAGTCCCCTTTTATTTGCTGCAGTCTTTTAAATTTCGAAAGCAAAAGTTCAGCTTTTTGTGAATGCTTTCTTTTTAAGTCTATCTCGCTACGAAAGAAATCATTGCTGTCTTGAAAATTCAGGACGTTCTATCCTTGCGAGTTCCCAATTATTTTAAAAAGCCAGCTTTAGATCAGCCAGTCCTTCGAAATTTCAGCAATTTAATTGATAAATTCGTCATATAAACATTTGATGCACATATCGCCTGAGTGCAAATAATTGCATCCTTAATGCTCATGGCTACAAGTCAACTGAACACTTTTGCACTAATTACTTACATCAAAACTGGTGTAAGCAGCACTAATTTAAAACAGCTTTATGAGTTTTGAGCAACCACGCTTTATGCTCCCCAGAGGACCATTATTTGTTAAAACATACTAAAATTACTGCGAGATGGGCGTTCAACAACAAGTGAGGTGTAGTGTCGTGCTTCACATGTGAGTCACGCAAGGGCAATAATCGCAGGTGCGTTTTTATTCACTTCCTTGGCCAATGTTTGCCTTCTGCTCGGAGGTGACTGCCATAAATGTGGTTTGACGAAAGCACGTAAAACATTTTGTAAATATGTGCAATCACTCACGCCATATTGAAATTAAATGATATTTTGTAGGCTTATTTACTCCCAGGAACCGTACGTGATTGAGTTCATCAAAAGCTCCCAACTCTGCCAGTCTCTTATATTTTTGGGAGGTTTTAAAAATAAAAACGCCTGAACCACAGCTCACCAGTCGCACTGAATTACTTGGCGAAGTCCTTCAGTATTAGATTCGACTTAACCATGGAAGCTTATTACCAAGAACATGCAATTAAACACAAGCCTTAACATTATCCTCTGACATCTTCCTGGAGGATATGCAATCAGGATTCTCTGCACATTAGCGGGAATTGTGCACTCACGAAAATTCTTGTTAAATTAATTCCAAGTCTCCTCATTAAGAAGATAAATTAAATTTGAAATTATAGCTGCTTGATTCATCCACCTTGCGAAACTTTCCTCTTATAGGTGTCTAATGGATGAAGAGATGAGTGGTTTCCGAAAGATCACGAACCGTGCGAATAGATAATAAAATGCCAATCAAGAAAGACACCTTCAACAATTGTCAAAGGACCTCATACTTTGGTATGACACTCATTACTTCACTCAATTTTAATGCACGTCCCCTGAATGGAGAGCATTTTACCCCTAAGATTGACATCAATTGTAATGTTGTCTGGCAAAGTTCGCCGATCAATCTTTCAAGAAGATTACGATGTCATCTTCATTGCGTGACTTCTCTATGTCAGTGCAGTAATTTGTTAAAGTGAATTATGTAGATTGTGAATGTTTTGTCTAAGGAACAAGACGGTATGATCCACTTTTTGAAGATAAATCGTCGTCTCTTTTTCAGACCGTGTCGTAACGCGATGACAGCAGATATATGACAATCACACTTTGTTCCCCCTTAGCAGTGGCTTTGTATTGTGACATCGACACGAACTTACCTACAAACGCAGGTTCGTATGGTACATTTTTACTTTCATATTCCTTGTGAAAAGAAAGCGAAGGTGGGAAAATTTTATAAAAAGAATTGTATATAAGTATAAATAAAATTATGCTTCTACAGTAAGTATGTGCAATTGTGCAATTGCAATTCCTTCACAATAATTTCTTAACACAATACGGCCTTTATTAAATAGCACTTTTAAATATTCGAATTTATATATGTACTGTTAAGCTAAGTTAATAATAATAAATATAAAAATATTTTTAACAAGAGATAATTACCAAATTTTTAGGATAAAAAAAGCCTTTATAACTTTCCGATCGAATTTAAAAAGCAAATATTTATTCATATTTATTTAATTTAATATTTTCACTAATAGACCATAAATTTCTCATGCAACTGTAAATTTTATGATCCACAAAATATTTTAAAAGTCATAAAAAATTAAATCTGTCATAAACGTGATGAACACGGGAAACGGACAACCAGCCCTTAGAAGTGAAAACGGAACAGCAAAATTTGAATCTTAAAGCTCAGCGGGTAATTGGCAATGCCATCAGTTTTATGCTCGTATTTAAATTAATATTCAACCGAGGGATATTAAATTAATGCCAATTTTATGCCTGAGCCGTTAACATAAATTATTCAAGACTTTTATTAAACCAGACATAGGGGGCTTATGCCTGTACAAGAAATTGTAATTAAAAAAATTGGTATATTTAATTAACATATCATTCTCCAAAATATACTTGAAAACGAAGGGGGACAAAAAAAATTAAGACTGCTGAGGAAGCGTATATTTTGCATGATTTCCTACTATTTGAAATTGCTTTTATTCCTATTTGATAGAACACGACTTTTTCATTTATTTGTGCGTTGCGAATCTATTTTTATTTCATTCAATGTTAAATTAAAGTTGCAATTTTAATCAGTTACCCATTTTACATTCATTAGGTGGTCTCAGACTCTCAGAACCTTTAGACATTTAGACATTGTGGATTCGCTGCGGAGCAGCCGGCGCAAGATTCTCGGAATCTCCTCAAATTAATGGCAGCCACAAATCGTCGGATACAAAAATTTTATAAATATAAAATTTTTAATTTTTAATTTATGATTATGAAAATAAAACAAACATATTGAACTGAAGGATATTTTGATCCTTAGTCAAATCTCAAATTGAATGTACATATATTAATTTATTTAAGAAAACTCTGCAGATACAGTCGCAGACAAAAATGAATACTTATTGAGAAAAATAAGGAACAATAATGTTAAACTTCTTTATATCTTAGACAAATTATCAAATTAAGTGAGAGGTAAATAGTAAAAATATGATTTTTATTTGTAAAGCAAAATTGTTAAGAGACACTAAAAAGCCTCAATTGCCCTAAGCACTCAGGCCTTCAAATCCGGCTCTGATGGATTATATATGTACTGTATTTTAAAGCTATACTTCTTATTTCCATATTATAATATTTTATGATATAATTCAGGTTTCTTAGGCTGAAGAACTTATATTCTGAGTTTGAATCACACTACTATTAAGTTATTAAAAAAGCTGAAGTCAAAGTCAAAGTTTCCTTATTAAATTTTGAAAATTTAGAGAGGAATAATAAACTAAATTGCCCTGAATGAGAAAAAAATTAGTTTTTAACTGAATCACCTCTAGATTGAGCATTTTCTCTCGCCTTCACTGCACTTTTAATAACACTCCTGAACGGAGTTGAAATGAAGCAAGTAATTAAAGGAATTTAAGAGAATCGCCTTTGTCTTCCTGCTGCTGGAAATGGAAGTTTTTGTTATTCAGCCGTTCTTTTACTATTCACAATCAACAAATCTTTTGTGTAACCTCCGTGGTTTTGTTTTGAAAAGAAGTCAATGGATGGCGATTTAGAAGAAGGCAAGAAGGGTAGCTTAAAGACACTCTCCCTTAATTTGAAAACAAAAGGATTACAAATTAAGCCTATTTAAGTGGGATAAAACAGTTGGGAAGAAAACTTCGGTAAAATGTGAAAATTGCAAATCGCAACTGACAAAAACTGTGCTCTAAAATTGTAGGGATATTCAGCATTTTTGTAAAGAAAAGTCAATAATCCTTTTCAATGAAAGTTGGTGCTTTTATTTTAAACAACTTTTAATTGTTTTGGAATTATTGGAAGTTTCCCAAATATGTATATAACTATCTAGATTCTAGAAGAACTAAATATTGCACGGCATATCACAGCCGAGTATACATTTCATCAAATACTTATTGTTAGATTTCCAAAGCAGCCTACCGCCCAGAATTGAAAACTAAAATGTATTCTTTCAAATTGACAATGAATCACTTAGAACTGGTGGGGTATCCTGCAATAATTCTTCAACTCCCAAGTTTGAATGAATATTTGCTGATGCTAATGACAGCTAGAAAATACTTCCCATTCGATAACATTTTGTCAGTATGTGATGGCATTACATCCGACTACAAAACTTTTTCAGAGGACAATTACTTTTTTCACAGCATCCGACCGACTATAATACCCGAGGACCGTCCCGCGCTGAACTTCTATTTGCGCAATTTGCATCTCAATGCCTCTCCATACTCCACGCTAGATGACTTTTACAGAGTTTGTACAACAATGTATGGACTTTGGGATTTCAACTTTGTTATCGAAAAATCAAATCAAACACTTTAAGAAGACGTGGACAGATCGAGTCTTGCATTTTAAGCATCGGATTTGCGTTATTCCTTGAATGCAATATGGTGCCAACAGCAATAGATTGCTGTCCATGAAAAGGTTTGTACTTGAGACAGATGTAACTATAAATCGCCTGAAAAATATAGATTTTGGAAGAGGAATCATAACTTCTCTACGAGTCTTGCAAACATTACTGACTCATTATAGAACAAAATGGTAAGCCTTTTCAAGAGTAGGTACCCATTTTCTATTGTAGAAGACAATTGCAAGTTAAAGAAATGATAATAGCACAGACGCTTACATCCTTCAAGAGAAGTAGGAAAAATGACTGCCATAAAATGTATAAGGAGACCCACTCAAGAACATCTTTTGAATATTTCAGACTACAATCTAAGCAACATTACCTTTGTCAAATAACTTTCAACAACCTTTTCAAAATCCCTGTCATTAATATTGCATTACTCATGGAGAGAAGACAGGCCAGAATACATTACTTTTTCTGCTTCTTGCGAAAAGGGAATCTCTGTTTTTCAGTATTTTTCTTGAGATAGCGTTCCTTATTATTATTTGGAAGTTAATTAATGATTTGCTGATGTGCCCGTAACCTGCGGCGAAGGGGTCCAGTCAAAAGGATACTGCACAAACAGTGCTTTTGTTTGTTCGGAGCCATTTTAAACTATTTTGGGAGAGCTGATTATCTCTCAAAGAAGTAAATTAGCATAACGAAGGCATTAAGAATTTTTCAAATTAGCCACTCTCTGAGATGCGCTTTAATTAAACTAATTAGAAACAAAATTAAATTGAAAAATAACTTAACCACTGGAAAGCTTTATTTTACTTGTAATTAGCTAATTAAGAGATTTTAAGTTCACTCAAAGTCCATTTTCTTAATTAAATTCATCACTGCCGAAACCTATGTATTCTAAAAGTTTTATCCAAAGACTTTGCCAGTTCTCGGATACGTAAGTATTCAATGGCGAACGTATTAAAAGAAAGGAGTTCGCTTCGTTTAAATTAACCTCGGTTGATACACAGAGAGGATTTGCGGTTCAGTTTTAAGCACACTTTCATGATAAAATACCTCAAACGCCTCTAAACTGAATACTTGGAAATTCTGGAGTAGATCCGTCACTTTGGGAATTTTACAAATTTTTTGGATTTAGTATATACTATACATAGGTAAAATCATCAGTCAGTTTGAATTTATAACGCTTTGTTAAATTATATTTAATAAATTAAATTTAACGTGATTATTCGTATATGTATTTCTTTACATACTTAGAATTTATATCATTCTACTGCTTTTTCGCATCACTTTCACTGCGTTGCGTGCAATTATGTAATTTAACTCTTTTACATGCAATTGTCTTTTAATAACAGACTTCAATAAGTGACAAAAACTACATACATATGTATATAACTTAAATAAATTAGGTGCCATATCATGTACAATTAGAAATGATATATTTGGTGAAATTCCTATACCATGTAAATCAGAACCTTATTGCGTACATTCATTTCGCACAAAATACGGAACAAATTGATCCCCAAGTCACCTGGTTATTTCAAAGCCAAATCTCCTGAGCAACATTAATTTGCGAGAAATGTTCACCGACTCACACATGCCGGGAAAATACTGAAAGGTGGAAAATCCAGATAAGCTCCTACTAATTCATCCTTTAAGCCCTCAGATGGCCGCTTTTCGGACATGACTCAAATCGAAAAAACAATCAATTTATTAGACGAAAAATGATTGGAACATTCGCATTGGAGCTTTAATATAATTTATTACACATCTGACTGGCGTTATACTATCTAGCGAAGTCCGGAGCTTATTCTTGGCAAGGAGATCGTTATAAATTTAGTGATGAAAATGGGAACGGTCCAGCAGTTCAAGGAATTTCATAACCATTAGGGGAATTTAAGCTCTTTAACAGAGATACATAAATATTTTTCTTTTTCTTAAAGTAACGTGAATTCTGAAATTAATTATTTCCAACATTTTACTGAGTTGCAAACAAGTCGATGTTTTAACTCTGAAAAATTCGTTCCGGTCTTGGTATGGAAGCATGGCGAAACGTGCAAGTTTTTCTCTCACAATTATAATTGAGTTGAGGAGTTTAAGGAAAAAAAATATCTAAAGCACAGCACACAATAACATTAAATTGAGAGTACAAAAATCGTTGAGAGATGTGACCAGTTTACGTATTCAAAACAGCTCGGTTCCTCCTTCCCAGGGTTCATCTCTGACCCAACAACAGTCAGATAGTCTGGCGTTCTTGCGATAACAACAGGTGTGTGCTTTGCATCGTGCCCTGGCGGTTAGTCACGTAAACAAAATATAAGGTGTGCTTTTATATTTACCTCATTTCGGACAACTGACTCAAGTGAGCAGAGGGAAAGTTATGCACAATCGCAAATGGGATTATGCTTTGTACCCATATTACAGACTATTTACCTAGAGCTTTCTGGCCCTAAGCACGTGTTTAGGCATGTTGAACGAGAACAATGGATTAAATGAATTAAGGACACGCACTTTAATTATATGTGCTCAAGTTTTTCATGCATAAAACGTTTATAGAAAAGGCAGAGGCAAGAGCAATAATTGTTATCAGGCACCCTGCATAAGGACGTGTTTCGTAATTTGTACAATATTTACCAGGAACAACGCGAACACCAAAATGTAAGGTGGGTTATCTTTCTAGGAAAATGTCTTTGGATTGAATCGCTTAAACTTCTTCCCATTACGCTTTGAAGTAACTAACCTACAGTAGATGTTCAACGAATTAGACGCACGCTCAAATTTTTAAAAAGTTTCTTATTTTGTCTGTTTGGGGCATAAAAAGCCTTGAAAGAATTTACCTTATTGGTAACTTCAATTCATATTTATTTCTTGGAGATATTAAAAGCCGGGAAATCCAAGATAAATCCTTTTAGCGAGTAAGAGGTGAGAAAACATCAAAAATAGCTATTTTCTGCATTATTTGGTTTTGAATTGGTGAGGCGTAAGGTTCACTTAAAGTGGTAATAGTGTCTAATTAGTTGCTTTAAAGTTATAGCGCTATTTTAATAGTTGTGTGTTTTACGAAAATGGGACGTACAAAAAATATTAGTGATGGAAAAATAAAGCAATAATTGCTCTATTGAATACTAAAATGTATTCCCACCGAGAAATCGCTAGAAAAGAAAATATTTCAGCCTCTAGCGTAGACAGAGAAGCAAGACTTCTTGCAAGTGGACATCTATCTGGGAGAAATCAATAAAAAAACTATCCTAGAAAAAGAAAAATTTTTGAATGAGCGGACCGAAAAAATTTGCTAATTTCATTACAACAACATAGAGCGTCTGCCCGAACTATTTTTAAATACCTAAATGTCCAAAGAGTAGCGATATAAAAGATGACATTGCGACGAAGACCATATGAGGCTAATTTAAAATGTAGGTGCAGAAAAAAAAAAAAGTAATGAAAGAAAAGCGAGTTATCTGGGCAAGTTTCATCGGAATTTTACAATTGATAATTGGAATAAGGTAAAATATGTAAATTATTGTAATAATAGTATTTTTTCTTGAAAATTTAGTTAGTGGCAAGAACAATGAAAATTTTCACAAATTACAGATGATATTGAGCGATGAATGCCCCTTCGAGGCAGTTACCGAAAGTGCCGAATTTGTGAGGAGAACGTTACAAGGAGGACCAATATCCGATCCATTATATTTCGTCGATGGAACTTTCCGGCAGGATCAATACAAATTTATCCTTTCTAATATCCTTCTTCCCTACATAAATTCCCTAACTTATGTCCGTTCCTATTACGCATTTATGCAAGATTTGGCACCTTGTCACTCTTCCAAATTAATTAAAAACTTTTTATCTGGCGAAGATCTCAATATTCTAGCTTGGCCTGGCAATTCCCCAGAATGTCATTTTCTGGAATTATTAATGTCAGTTTGCCTTATCACATTTCTACACTTTTGGTGATATAACTCAATTAAATGAGGTTCGAAAAAGACGTTCTGTGAAGTAAGCAGAAAACGTTTTTCTCTTAAAGCTCTGTGATAACACAAATTAGCTGGCTGACATTAAGCCTTCAAAAGACTTTTGCCTTTGACGCAACCGGAAAGCCAATCAAGACTTTTCTCGGAAAGTGTCAAAGTAGTTCGCCTTAATGAGGGTGTATTTTTGTGAAATGCGAAATTATTTCCGGAAGACTTCTGAAGCTCTGCGACAGACTTTTATTTGCTTTTGCAGCTAGAAATACCTGCTTTATGCATATAAAAAACTATTTTGAATGTTTGGTGATAAATACGACCATCATTAGAAGCAATAGGATTAATATGTAGCTCCATAGGATTTTAATTAAGTTCAACTTCCTCTAATAAAACGAACCTCTTTGTCTTAACTTGCAAGGAGATCGATATCTATGCCAACAGCAACATTTGAATAATCCGGATATTGGGAAAAAATCTGTAAAGTTTTAGGGACAACTAAGAATTGATTTTGTTGTTTAAATCTTTTCCTTGGACTAAATTTAGTCCGTGGAGAATCAATTGATTTATATCGGACTAGTAGAAGGCTGGCGTGTATGGGTTTTATTTCGCACGAATAACTTTCGTTGCTTTCCTTTTAGATGGTCAATACCTTCACCTTAAAACCAAACACGGAGGAGAGGCAAAATTTATTACCCCACTTTATTATATTGATCCTATTTTACTACGCCGTTTTAAGATATCGTAAATTTTCACTTCAGTTTTATTGGGAAAGTCCGCTTATAGAGCTCATAGAGCATTCAACTTTTCATCTTCTCAGTTTCAGAGTTTAGCTCCTTTTGTAGCGATTTGCTGTTAGTTCGTACTTAAAATCGTTTATTTGCAAAGTGTGCCTATTACTGAGGTTCTTACCATTTTTAGGTCCTATACAAATGGTTTCTGCAGTATCGCTAAGATTGTTTAATTGGAAGTTGCCATTTGTGCCTGTACCGGGAAAACAGATTGAAAAGATGTGGCTTCGGTGAAAATGTCGCGGGGCTAAGGAACCGGCCGGATACAAAGAATACAATTTATAAGCTCTTAAAAAAAAACAGAAAGTTCCTGAAGCTTGCAATTACTTTAAATGCCGGGTCGACTTAGGGTCACTCAAGAAATGCCATAGCAGTAAAATTTTATGTTCACGGTATATCACGTAAACTCTAGCGCACATAAAAGCACAGAGTGTTGGAAATGAGGTCCATAGTGTCGCACAGCAGCAGTCTGAAGACTGACTCTTCGACAATCTGCACTAATCCTTTTATTGCTAAAAAATTTCGGATTCCGGTGTTATTTATTTCAGCCATTCAAAGGAAATCACGGGAAGAGAATATATACATATTAACTTTTCATCGAGAAACTTAAATTGAAAATCATAATCGCATGAAGCACAGAATTTGCATATAATAAGGCTAACTAATAAAAATTTATTCAATAAACCGTCCAAAATTTCGTTTTGTGCGAGATTATGAGAAATGTCGACTTATGACAATGTTGTAACAAAACCACTTAAAGACATTTGGCCCCACCGCATTTTTCGGGAATGCTGTAAAATTTGAAATTCATATTACCCGGAATATCCATAGTCTAGGACAGAAAGACAGAAAGAAGTTTGTGTTGCGGTTTGAGCAGACATTGTTTGCTGCTTTGCATTTATATTGGATGTTATGTGCTTGCCGACATAAATAAATATATTCGCCTTAATAAACTAATAGATAGTCACTTGGGGAATTGTAAAATCTTTTCCTCCGTGTTACGTCTCACGGAGCTGACATCATCATCACATATTTCTACTATTATAACAGCTTAATTATAATTAATTATACTTTTTGAGATAACCATATGAAATTTATTACATAGTACGGGTCTGCAGTAGACATATTGAACATAAAATTTAGGAATTTGTAATGTAATGTGAATGAAATTATAGTCAAAAATTAAATGCTTTTATAAGTTCTATAATTTTCTTCGTATAAAATTATAGGACTGTTATTGTGGAAAAATCTACTAGGTCGAAGTAAACTTTCGTAAATTACCATAACCTATAGAACTTACGAGTATGCAGTCGAGTGGAACATTTCCCTTGCCCATTTAAATTTTAAGTTCACTGAACTTATGCTGGGCTTAAAGTAGTTCAAAACTAAGTTTTAAAACATGTTCCCTTCAATAGAAGGGAAAATTTGTAGTTTATTACTGTAATCCACCAAATGGATCACGTACACGTTTCTAAACTAAACCTATTTTGTTAAAATTACGAATAATTTCCGCATTTGAAAAATTTCTAACATTGAACTTGAACTGTTAAACTTTTGAAAGTATCACTATAACTACTTATTTTCGGACAAATGTTTATAAAGTTGCAATGACTTGTTAATTCTAATCATATGTTTAATTAAATTTTGGGTCCATCAACACTTATGGTTAAGAATTTCATAGGATTTGATTGCTCTGTAATAAAGAAAGGAGCTGGGCGAAGAAACCGTGTGAGCGTTTTTTTCTGCTCCCTCCCTTCTTAATATCTGTAAATGTAAAAAATTCAATATCCAATATCATTTCGAAAAACACGTCATAATTAAGTGGTATTTTAGGTAGCATATATTTTACTTGAGTTGCTAGAGGAAGGTTCCGAAGTTCTGCTCCTACGGTTGTATCTCGGGACGACATTTTTGGGTTTGTTCTAGTCTGCGTTTTAAAAAGGCAACTGCTGCTAAAAAAATTACAATTTTCAGTTCAGAAAAGGTGTAACATGCGATATAATGCGAAGCCTCCGTTACGTACTCTACCAGTTCAAAATAAAGTAAAATTTGTTGCGTTTTATTATTGTATTCAAATCCTATACCAGATATTATATATAAAAGCTAGATTATTTTGTTTATATAATATCACCTCATTAATCACTATGCCTAAATTTGGTAGATATACATATGTACCTATGTTATATAATGGCTGGATAATATACAATACATAATAGCTAGTGTATTTACTTTAGCTGTAACATAGACCTTCTTTGTACAAATTAATAAAAACACAAGTCGCCTTCATGCTTAAAGATTCATCTGTTAAATTCCCTCTTGTCTTTCCTTAAGGCTTGCTTTGCCCTGGCTTTTCAGACATACACTTATACAACTTCCAGAGTTCAATAATGCGAAATAAATTCCTCAGGTCGGTGTTTCAAAAAGGAATAATTAAAACAAAATAAACCATAAGTCCTAGAGAGTGTGAGAGTATTTCCTTTATTTAAAGGAAGATTTTGTAATTCAAGGCAATTTCAATATCCTAAAGATGGACAAAAGGGCTGACCGAAATTTGATCTGTTGTGGAAGTTTCTGCTTCCTTCATTCGACAGCACACATCGAGGTATGGTGCTTCTATATATAAGATTGAAATGGCCAAATATGGACCTTGTAGTCCCAAACATTTTCGGGTGAATGAAAATTAATTTGGTAGGTTTCGGAAAGTTCAGAGTAATCGATGTAAATGAAATTTTTGTAAGGAATTCACATACATAAACAACATCTCATAGGACAATCCTACACCACATGTACCTACGACAGTTTGTATATTGAGTTTAATTTAAATACTCCTTCAGAATAAATCCTATATAGTTATATTTAATTTAATAAAGCAACTTAAACATACAAAGTCATAATTATATGTAGACATGTATATAATACGTCATATACCTAAGTGGATGGGTGCAATCATCCATACCTAAGTTACCAGTTACTATCCCAGGTCGATGTAAGTAAATTGTAATTATTTTAATTTGCTGAAGCTTAATTAAAAATCATACTTTTATTTATATTTATTTTAGGTGAATAGAGCAGAAATATATAATCAGAGTGAGCGGAATTTTAGTTTGCGGCAGAAAACCATAATGTTAACATAAAAACTGCATATTATGGGAAATGAGTACAATTATAATTTTTGAAATTAATTGATAAAACAAAATACTAAAAGTCGAATTAAACCTATTAAATATAAAAAATTACTATTTACATAGTTGCATGAAATATAATACAATAAAAAAAATATATTTAATCATTAATAAGGTTTAATTAATTATATTTCTCCTGTGCTCTGTGGAAGGGATTGCATAACTTCTTCGAATGCTGCGGACTAGAATGGTTAACAAACTAAATGAGAGCAAAGTACAAAATAATTAATGGTCATTAGTTATGATTGATTATCTCGGTATTTTTACGCACAGATGCGGATTAAATCGGGGAAAAGTATACCCATAAATGTCTTTTAGATTATAGCGATAAAAAATATTAAAATTGGATCATTAATTAATTACAAAGTTTCGCACTCCCGATATTTTCCAAGCTCGAAGAGTTTTGTAAAAGGCCAAAAACACTTTACATTTTCAATTTAAATTATTTCAACAGTTTCAATTTCCTGTAGGTATTTACCAACTGAAAATATATTTTGTAATATTGATTCTATGCAAATAATTCTGGATAATTGGGTAATTTTGCGATAATTTGAGTCATTTGTATCACCAGAAACATGCACCTGTTCGAAGTAAAATAAAATAAAATGTTTATTTCCTAGGACATACCAAAATATTTATATAAATGACTAGAGTAGTTTATTCGGAATTGAGGTAGTTGACTTAAATGTTTGAAATTCTTTTTTAGAAATATCTCAAATTTTATCTCGCTTAAGGGAAGGTTTTTATCTAGTAGTTATAATTTTTACATTCAATTCTGTAAGCGGAATTAACACGAAAAGTTTCCGATGGTACGTGATGATGTAGCTATATTTTATGAAAGAATTAAAGACTAAAGAAATACTTCATTACATGGAATTCAATTCAACCATAGTATGAGAATTTCTCTTGAATATTTCATATATCTAACGCACCATATTTCCCACAAGTGCTTGTAAAATTCTCGATGTATTAATTTTCTTGTGGTAATAAATATACAACACATTTCAAAAATCCATTTATAGAATTAAACTGAATGTATAAAGGAGAAGAATAGCATTTTATGGTCCCTATAGTCAATTTAAGACTACGTATGGCTGTATTACATTTGCTACATACAAGAGAAAAAGCGGCACTTTCATCAAGACATGTATTCCCTTCTGGCAATATTTAGGGGCTGATGTGAGTTTCATATGCGATTTAATTCTAAGCAACTGAATATCTTCAAATTGAAAAACTTGAGAATTAGGGCTTGTGATGTATGTGGTCAAAACGAAAGTGATTTTAAAAAGTTATAGCAGTACTAAACCATCATATTTCATATAGATATTCATTATTTGTTGTGGAACAGCTTCCTGAACTAGAGGGACTATAGCCAACCGATCTCAACCAAAGCGATGTAACAATCAATTAGACTTTGCACTACCATCAAATCGCATTTAGCATTAAATTTTAATAATCCGATTATCATGCCGTTCGTATCCTGCCGTGCAGGATATCCTTGCGTGTTGTGCTGCCGTAACATCTGACTGTTACCTACCTGTTGGTTACTGTATTTAACGGGGAATCATATGCATAATTAACAAGGATCCAAATTAGGCCTTCTCCATAACCGGTAAAAGTGTTTCACGAATCCGCCTATGAATTAGAATCAGTACTTTTGACTCACCCTGTCTAATGAATGAATCGCGTAAGTGGTGTGCGGTTGTGTAACTTAATTTCGACCACTTAAATTGCTTCGATTTTACAGCAGTTGTAGCCGTACACCAACTCAAAATGAAAATGTCTTCCAAACTTCATCCAGAGAAAAGAATGGCAAAGGAATTCATAAATTCATTGCAACAATGTTCCAAAATATTGCTGTCTTCGGAATTTACAACATCCGCTTCTGTAGCACAAATAAATTTCCCTATGAAACCACTTAAGCTTTATGGCGAAAAGTTAATTTTTCCTTGACCTCATTACTCATGTGGGAGCAAGCACGGCACAAAGAGTTGTTTCTTGATTTCTATAGTATAAATTTTGTAGAAATAGTAGAAATATATAGACAAAATTTATGAATATCGTCAGAACTTTTGTATTTTGTCGTGTGATTGCGAAATTCAATTATTATAAAAGTTTTTCTTCATTTATTGTAAACGAAATTTTTCAAAGCAATAAATTTTAAACGGATGGTAATCTCTTGCGAATTTTATTGAATTTAATTTAGAATGCTACAAGACTAGGATTTTTTATTTAATTTGTTTATACCCTCAACTCAATTTATGTTATATACCCATTGTTGAATTTATTTCCATTTCTATTATTTATAATCCAAAAAACAGTCAGATAATTTAAAATTATTTTCCTACCCACAAAAATAACATATAAACATACCGATGTGTGGTACGACGTACATAATTTCAATTACTTTTTTACAAAAAAGCTAAATAAATAAGTATTTTTACAGAAGCCTTTTAGCTTTGAGTAGACATTTCTGTTAGATTTCTGTCGGATGCATTTTTCGTTTTCCTTCTTAAACACGAGATTAAGCTGGACAGCCTTACTTAAAATTTCACTAGTTAGTCTAGTTTGTGACAAATTACATTGTATGAGCTGCAACCGGTTCGGCGGAAATTTTAAGGGTTCTTCTTATAAAAATAAAAGGTTCTTTAATTCAGAGTTAGACCAAATTGCGTATAAGCATAGAAACAAATTTTATTACGGTTTTAAAATTGTCCTTACCCGGAAGTTTTGATGCTTAAAAATCTTAGCCAAATTTTTTTATATGTATGAAATACAAAAACAAAACCTTCAGAGACGTTAAGAACAATTCGCAAAAATAGTATCATAGTGAAAAGTTACAAGATTGTTAATTTGTATAAAGATTCGCCAAAATTGTGTTGTAATGAAGACGGCTGCAAATTCACGACCGTAAGCCCGGTGTGTCTAGAGCAGGCATAATAACTCAATTGTGTGGTTTAAATCGTATTTGAATATTCTGAATGAAGAGAGAGATATTTCTTCCACAAATAAACTTTCAGTCTTTAGCTAACATTAAATCCAAGAATTTCTCGACAATCGTAACTGTGTTTCGCAAAATTTAATTACTGTTACAAAACATCTTACATTTCTCCTGAACTTCATTACATGTTAACAAAATCTGCATATACTATGTATGTATATAGTACCTTACCAAGAAATTACATAATTCCAAAAAGTATAAATTGCTTTGATATCCATAACCAAAGAAAACAGATTCGGTTTACCGTGAGTCGTCATTAAAATGCTCTTGAGCCTCTGTGTTTTAAACACATGAACTCGTATGTATTTCAGAATTTCACAATAAGGTAAAGTTATAATTTTACTGAATTGTTCGTACCTAAATACTTTCCACGTCGGGGTGGGAATATTTCCATTTTCAGCAGCACAAATTGATAATGCCGTCTACTATGGCCTGTTACATTTTTCAAGCCGGAAAAGGTGTCGAGGACATCTGCCTTTAAATGAAAGAACTTTATTAGCAAAAGGGTTCGTGGAAACAAAAATCTTATTTGAACCCCTCGTACAGAAAACAAATTGCAAACGAGATGCTGACCTTGCTACTGGTGTGTAAAGTTGCACGAAGGATATTCTCGGACAAATCCTCTTAGCTATCGTTGTGAAGAAAAAGGTTCATTTCACGAGACGGCAACGAATTACTTAGAGCTTTAAAGGAAAGTGTTTATTAGAAGGGCGCAAATTTTCCCCGAAAATAGAGGTCTTCCCGACCCATGTCGTGATACCTACACTTTTGTCTGTCGATTAATGCGAACGTAAATCATCCGTAAATTATCAAGGAAATAAGAGAAGCCCTTTTATAAGCTTACTGCTTCTTCAGCTGTAACGAGCGAAATTTATGAAAGCCATTTTAAGAGGTAGCTTTCAAAAATAAGAAGCAGGCTTCACATGTTCACGTGACGGCAGCGTTAGCACGGAGGGTGCATTCAGGCGTAACACTCGCAACTCGCACTAAAAACTTCCGAAGAGGTTTTGTAGCTGAAGCTCATTCACACAAGAGACTCACTGCCGTAAAAAGCGGCCCTAATAAATAGATATCACGGGATAATTACAATTTTCATGCTAATGAAAAATCCTTTACCCATTCAAGTATTCTACCTGTTATGTTACTTAAAAGTTTTGAGAACTTTACCTGCGGTCCTCTAGAAAATTATAGTGCACATTTTTGTAATATGGTTTTAGCAGAGTGAAGCGGCGGCTTTTATTACATTAACTTCACGAGCTTTAGCCTGAATATAACTGGGATAAAATCACAACTTTTCATGTCTTCTGGAAAACTTCCATAAAATGCAATTCCGCTCCGGCAGTTAGTGCATTGATTTTTTTCTAAAAAGATTTTTAAATAGATTTTTCTCTTTTTATCATTCAATGACAGAATATTTTATGTCGAAATATATATTTTTATAAAGTTCTTTTAGGTTACCTTTTTGAAACTTTACAGAGTAGTACGTTACTAAATTAACCTTCCAAAATTGTACCGATTCCTTAATTTTACTACCTCAATATTCACGAAGCCAAAAAATATTTATTTCCTATACCTATTCAGAATCGTCAAATTCCTATTATCACACAGAGACAGGCATTAGAAACTAACTGACAGAATCGATACTTCATTAAGCTTTTTATGTATGTATAGAGAAATAGGCCTTCATCACGAAGATTGTAATGAAATTATACGGCCATCAAGCACAGAAGTGCCACAGTACTATGGAACTTGTCCGATGCCAATCATGATTAATAAAAAATAAGTGGTTTAGAAGTCATATGCACGTTACAGTTCAAAACGAAAAAGAAGATTTAACTACTGGAAATCTGATAAGGAAATAGTCGATAAAAGATGGTTAAACATTTCAGTTTATATCTTGCACTAGTGTGTAGAAATAGTTAAATAATTATAAACAATATCTACTAAATTAATTTGCTTGCACCCAGAAAAAATTATGTTTTATTTCAAAACTAGCTCACCTGCCCTCGGCATTACTCAGGATACCAATCAATTAGTTTTAATCTGTAACATTTCTGACTTTCAATAAGATAAATATAGCGCTGTGCTTTTTCTAACCCTAATGAATAATTTAATTTTTCTAATAACAAGAATCCACCGTGGTTTTGCAGTTCTTGCTTTTAATTCGGTGGGTTGAAACGATTACCACGAGGGGCTCATTCGCTTGAGAAATATAGGAGCAATGCAGACAGAGGGAGATTATCTAATTTTTCTGAATATCCACTGTGAAGTTAAGGCTGCTTGGCTGGAACCGCTTTTGGACCGCCTTGTTATGAAACTCAATATTGCATCAAGTCCGGTTCTAGACAGCATCCATTCAACTAGCTTTGAGTATCGAAAAAGCGCAAGTTATCTCAAAGGTAGATTTAATTGGAATCTACAATTCCAGTGGGTTTCCATGTCTACGGAGGAACGAGAAAGCCATCATTAATTATCTGCTCCATTTGTGTAAGCGATACTTTTGTTCTTTCAATTTAAGTTTTCATTGCTTCATCCACAGGAGCCTCAGGTTCTCCGGAGAAGTTTAATGATAGCTCAGAAGTGGTTTTTAATAATTTGATTATTGACGCAAGAATACTTATTGCCCGCAGCTTTTTTAATATGTAGGAATAGCCTTAGTTTTATCATATATGTTTTTAAATATTTATTTGCTTATGCAAACCTCGCAATAATATTGTTGAATGAATTTCAGATTCTAGCACTACATACAATTGTATGATTTGTATTGTATAGGTATTGGATTGTAAGGTTGAGTTGGAATTGAAAAAATAATAATAATAATAATTTAAACAAACTCGAATAATTTGATTTTATTGACGATTTCAATTCAGTTAAATTTTCTCGTACCAAGGACGTAAAGTGGCGAGTCGCTATTAAAATATGGCCCTACGGTGGCCAAATTGAAGTAGTTTCCTGCAGTCATTGCAGATCGTATGTTTCCTAAAAAGCACCCAATTAAGCTCAGAAAAGCAATATTGCTGAGGTAAGTGACCTCCGATACTCCTAAGTATAGACGCAACAAGACCTAATGAAATTGAAGAAATTCTAAAATTATAGCAGAATCGTGGCTGGATGAGTACAAACAGATTTTCTACAATTCCCAACCAGAAGCCAAGGAGATCTCTATTCCGTCTTTGGAAGAAGTCAGGCTATTGAAGCACGACCTCCAGTGCAGGCCATTCTCTTGGTACTTGCAGAACGTTTACAAGGAGCTCAAGTCGGCATTGTTCGAATACTTCTCAAATTGTCTCCTGATTATTCCACTTTTAGGCTTCCTTACAGCGATTATAGCGCCTTCGGGGAAATAAAGAACGGTGCCAAGTGCCTGACTGCTTTTTCAGGGAGAATAGCTCTAAAGGAGTGCCTTTTTTCAAACCAAAGTGAATGGCATTTTCATGTAAAGACCGGGGCCGTGAGCACAAGAAAAAATGCATGTCTTACCGCCAGTAAAAAAGGAGTAGTCCTAAAAGCATGCAAAAATAAAAACTCGTAAATGTGGACGAGGAGCAATGGGCAATTGATCAACAGTGCAACCAAACTATGCTTAGAACGAGTCGCAAAAGAAGATGTTGCCCTTGCCAAGTGTTTGGATTTTCTGTACAAGTGTTTTTAAATACACTTGTTCAATATCAAATTGTTTTTGGTTGGGTTATGAATTTCATCTTCTTATAAATAGTTCGAAAATGCTGAAACATGAGACTAAAAATTTAAAAACTTTAAAGTCATTAAGCAAATTAATTTATACATTAATATTATCCTAAACTTTTGATCTTATCTTATTGTATAAATGTTTTATTTAAGTGTATATAAATATTTTATCCAAGCTTTTAACATATAGAACCTAATTCAAAATTATAGTAAAAAAGTAATATTGGAGCTAAATGTCTAAGAATTTCATGTTTTTTTAGTCACAAATTAAAACTGAAATCATATTTTTCAGGTGGACTGCTTTCGACAAATCCTATAAAATAGCTAACAACACCCTTCAAATTTTTAATTGAGATTTCCGGAACAGTTTTTCACCTTCTTTTAGCAGGATAATGAATTGCACATTAATAATGATTACGAATCACAGAACTACAAACAGCAAAACGTTTATACCTATGTATGTATCTGCATTTTTATGTTGTAACTTTTGTAACTCACTGTAAATTAAATTTCAAAAATAATATTGTTAATAGGTATAAGAAAAAATGTTTCATTATTATAAATGAATATATGTAGATTACTTTTTAAACATAATACAACATGTTACCTAATGTGGTGCGAACTATTGGCGGACCCATCAAATACGGAATATGAACTTTAGCGGGATTTTTTGTTTTTAGAAAGAATTCAATGTTGCCAATTTTATGAAATTTAATTTAAAAAGCTCAAATATAACAAATTATTTAGAGTGTTAGAACAATCTTGAGTGCGGTTTTGCATTCTGATGGACACCTTTTGTGACAGGTTGTACACGTTCTCGAGAAAAGGGAAAATTTCAAATTCCTTTGTAGGCTTAAAACAGATTATACCATATATGTATAATACATATAGTAATACAACCTCAAATATGTACAATAAATGCCTTACCATTTGTGCAAAAGGGATATTACAGAAAAAAATAATGTGGAGGAGTCCTTCGCATCTGCTGCCCTGAATTATCTAGATGCATTTGTAATCCTCCGAGCGTAAAATGAAATGTTCAATTTAAAAGGATATATAAAAGTGAAGCGAGATAAGCTTGTTACAGTAATTTCATTTCATTTGTAAGATGTTATTGAAAAGTTGTTGCGAATTGCTGCTTCATTCAAATTACTAGAACATATTTCTGGAAAGAAATTATTGACATGAAGGATACATACATATATTGCGTTATCCGAGTGAGTATAAATATTTATTATTGCAGGACTTAAAATTATCGTAAATTGGAGGTATAATAAGGTTATGCAGGTTAGCGTCTGAACAAAAATAATGTTTATTTATTTAGTCTTATTTTATTATCATTTCCAGCCCATCTCTTCTATGCAAACCGCAATATTATGAATGACGTTTTTAAAAGCTACATCTATGCATTGTTCGTGTTTTTATTTAAAAAATAATAATTACTAGCTGAAAGTACCCGACTTTGTTCTGGTTTAGATCCCTATTTTTTTTTAAAATGCTCCTAGTTAAACATTTGTGGAATATAATTAATTCAGGTTAGTTCTTATCTGATTCCAAGGTGTTCGTTGCTATTTACAATAATTTATAGTACATGTAAAGATATATCGAAATCGGTTCAGCCATTTCGAAGATTAGACCGGACAGACAGACAGACACCTCAATTTTATTTATATATTATATATACATATTGTGAGAGAAAAGATTCACACGCTTTGGTGATTATACTTTAAAAAATTCCCACAATAAAAATTTAACCATTCAAAAATGCTTGCACATTTATGAAATTGGATTACAGCTCAAATATTCTTTGGTATGAGCCAAATACGTCAATCTCTTCCAACATTTTTCGTAGAGAAAGAAAAACGTAATTTTTGATGTATTTATTACTCGTAGAAAAATAATTTAAATAGTTTATATAATAAATTCACTTGCCCATTCAGTGTGCAGATTTGCAGGCGCAATAAATACCTTTAAAAGCAATTCCTCACCTTCAATGATTCTTTTGCGATACACATCAAAAATTACGTTTAAAAAATTACGTTCAAAAAATTCCTTCAGGATAACAAAGTTTAGTCCTGCAAGTGAGACTGATAGCACTTCATCAAAATCAAACCGATTCCCCCGTGTGCACTCGTGCTTTTTTTGTCAATGCAAAAATTCATTTTTTTAGTTACTCTATTTACACTTCCGAAACAATAGATGTAGATGTCCAAAGCCCTGTGCACAATGCCCGTTGCTGGTAGACTAACAGAGTTGCCTTAATCGGATGGAATTTTAAAAGGACAGCGGATTTGAATTTTGAAACAACATCCGAATTTAGTGCAAAGAAAATTAAAATTGATTTTGCATGCGACAAATAAAATTTCCATACTAGCCAACAAAGTTGTGTACACCTTTCGCGTGTGCTGGCAAACAACACCACTGTTTTTACATTCAAACACGATTGGTGAATATTGGAAAATAGTTTCGCAGGTAAAGTCCCTCGAAATTGAGAAGAATTGTTTTACTTTTGTATCTGTACGAAATAACACATTTTTCATGAAAGTGGAACAATGTGGAAGATAAACTGTAAGCACTTTTAATTCCCAATACTCCTGAAACCCGAATTTGCCTTAATCCATCAGTCAAAATGTCAATATATTTTTCTGCAGAGTCCAGTTCGCTGAACTAGGGTCCCGGTAAAAAGCACATCAATCTTTATATTTGCTTATGCGAACTTTTCTACTTAAAGGTAAAATCCGTTCTGCCATTATTAACAGAGGAGGGTTGCTTTAAACCCTGAATGGGTACTTAAATGCCTTTAAAGGTATGTTGCAAAAATTAAGGTAGGTTGCTCGAACAAAAATAAAATCAATAAGGGTGAATAGAATCTCGCGCGAGAACTGCTTTTCTGAGAAGGCACCGTGATCCGCTAATTTTCGGAAATGCGCCAAAAGGTGACATAAGGACGAATTTGGAAAAACTGTTCATTTATGATAATTTCGCTGTGAACCACTCCTTTGCGGGGCGTTACGATCGGTTCCGGTAGGCTCTCGCCAGGCCCCGAAAAAACTTAGTAAGTGCCAATTTGTTTCGTTCGGTCCGTCCGCCAAATGCCTCCTCAGAAAATTTTCGCCTCGGGTAAATTTAATTCAAAGTATTTAATGATAATTATTATTTCGCCTATCGTGGAAATATAATTCTAGAATTCGAATTCGCAAAAACATCGTGAGTGCGCGAGTGGACAGTTTTATATGAAGAAATGTTTCGATGCTCCGCGGTGTTTTCGGTGAAAAGTGTTGTTTCTTTGTTCTCTTTTGCAAAAATTCGGATAGAAATATTTTTTTAATTTTCGTTTATCCGTCGCTAGTAATCGGGATTTATCTGAGTTGAGGCTGTTCGCGTATCGGTGTTTCTTTTTGTCTAATGGGAATTTTTACAACCTTAAGTGTAGAAGAACTCAACTTTATTGTGGTAAGTACATTTTGATTTCTCCTGCGGCTTAATTTAAATTTAAATTTATTTCGTAACTCTTTCTACGGAAAGGCTTAATCCAGCAATTTTTGGATTGTTTTTCTACCACCTGGGAACGAAATTACTCGTTTCGGGAGAGAAAACAAAATTAAATTTTTCTTATGAGAATATTTTAAGCGTTTTTTCGAAAAATATAGATACATCTAATTTTAAGTTGGTTTTATTTTAATTTCATCAATTCTATAACAGCTTTTCTTTTTCTTTTAGGCAAAGTAGTCACAGTAAGTCAAGTAAGTACTTATAAGCCAATTTTTTTCAAATATATTATTTTTATTCTCCTGAATAATCGACAACCAGCGGTAGGCGTTTGACTATTGGTGCGTTTACCTTATATACATAAATGCGATTTTACTAATCGCAACCGAATAGAACGTTTTTTCTCAGAAGATTTTCATTAAAACATAACAATTGCTGAATTCTTAGCATCATCATCATTTCAGCAAAGAAAGGATAGATATTAATTAAAATTTTCAAGTGCGAAAATCTCGTCAGCATATAATTTACGGATTATTCATGTTTATATAAAATAGTAATTTTTCCCATGTTAATTTTATTGGAAAATAAATTCTATTTGCGCTGTTCACAGGTTTGAAATAGCAGTCTGAAATTTCTGGAAGATTAGTTTTACTGCGATTATAAAAAAAGAGCTAGAACTATTGGAACTAAAAAAAACATTATATTGTATATATTTCCCCACATTAAAATGAATAAATATTTTAATTAGAAGGAAGCAGGTTCTAATAATTTTGTTTCGATGGTTTTTACTTCAGTACGATTGAATCACGTGCACGAAGTCCTAAAAACATAAAAAGTAATATCCAATCCACGAAAAACAGTTTGAAGTAAAGAAAGCAAAGTTGTGTAAGATTACACAAGAACACGGGTTTCCACCACCTAAGAAAAGGAGCTACGTGCGGCAGGCATTTCCCAGTGGGACCACTTTATTACGTTTGACATTTGCCACGACATGCCTTGAAGAATAATAAAAGACGCGTTTTCGGTCTGACGATCTTAGCGCAGGTTGGTGTTTATCAACGCTATATGAATCCGAGAGTGAATTTACAGGTCTTTTAATTTTCAATTTTTAGAGAATGGATGGGAAGAATGAAGCACCTGCTGTGCGGAAGTAAGGAACTTTTTATATTAAAGTATGAAAGAGTTCATCCGTCACAAGACAGTAACCGCATTTCATTCCACAATGAAATACTTCCCCTGTTTTAAGAATAATTGCGGCTGTACAATCTCAGAAATATAGTGAAATAATTGTCATTAAAAGAGCTTTACTTTTTTTCTTATAATTTATTTAATGGGCAAGATAATGGAAGAAAAACACTCATATTTCTTAATTTGCTTCTCATAGTTACTCTGTCTGCGAAGAAATATTTCTGTTAATGGATGATTTCTCATAAATTTCTTTTCTCATAACAAAAAGCTCTTGCGCGGAATCCTCTTTACTTTACTTTCGTAAAATCCTTCCCACCACCTCCACAAATGACTACTAATTCTGAGCATTGAAATATCTTTTCAAAAAGTTAATTTCACTTATTGTAGATGGAAAGATTGTGCGAAAGCAGCTTCAATTTTATCCTCTTTAAATATGATATTGAATTGAAAATATTCAAACGAGTATTATTATTAGTTTAATCTTAAGAACTAAGCTTTATATTATGAGATTTTTACTTTATTCTTATAAGTATTGTAGGTTTATATGATACTGCAAAAATTCGAACAGTGGTAGTTTTTAAGTTTTACTTCTAAATCAGTTCGCATGCGACAGCCGCAGAGAACGGACGTGAAATTTTAAACCTCCCAGCGTAGCCACTCACCTAATAATCAAAGTGCATAACACATCAATAATAAGTACAGTGCCCGCACGCGCAAACCCAAATCGAAATAAAGTGCACAGACCAGCAAAAAGAAGTGTAGTGCCAGGGCGCGAAAGCCCAAAGTGCAGCGTTTGTAAAGTGAGTGCATGTGCCATTGACCTACATAGGTCGCCTAAAATGCTAGCAAGCTCAAGCAAACCCAAAGACCCAGGCAAAGCGTGTGAATCACCGCTCTATGCCCCCAATGTGAAATTAAGTGGTTTAGTGCAAGACGATTGTATGGACGAAACCCCATCTAACTCAGGGGCCATTGCCCCCACAGGAATCCAACGCTATTTCAACATTATCAGCACCGAAAAGCGCAAACGTAGCCCAGCTAACACAAAATCCACATCAACGGCAAAAATACCTAAGACGAATGACCCACTAACAGGTAACAGCTTTGCACTACTAAGCACTGACGAAGAACAAGAACCTGCAACACCCCAGCATAAACCACCGCCTATATACATACGCGAACGCAGTAATAACGCGCTTACCAAAAGCATTGATGAAATTATAGGAAAAAATAAATACTACATAGTTGACCTGAAAAAAGGCGAAATTTATGAAACCAAACTGCAAGTCAGCAGCGAGGTAGCCTATACGCAAATTGTAAACTGGCTTGACAAAATTGGAAAAAAGTTTTACACGTACCAATTGAAGAGCGCTAAAGGGCTGCGGGTTGTCCTAAAGGGTATCGACCACAACGTAGACCCTGCTGAAATAAAAGCAGACCTAGAATCCCAAGGGTATCAAGTGAAATCTATCATAAATATAATTAACAAGTTCAAGCAACCTCAACCCATGTTCAGGGTAGAGCTTGATCCAGCCTGCAGTAAACCACCCAAAGGCAAGACACACCCCATCTATGATGTTCGATATGTACTAAACAGAAAAATATCTGTAGAGGAACCCTACAAGCGACATAGCCCAATACAGTGTCAAAACTGTCAAGAGTTCGGACACTCAAAAACTTACTGCAGGCTAACCAGCGTCTGTGTAGCTTGTGGCGAATGCCACCCAGTACGATCTTGTACCAAAAACCGAGAAGATCCCTCAGTAAAGAAATGCAGCAACTGCAACGGTAGTCACACCGCAAACTATAGAGGGTGCCCAGTGTATCAAACTATAAACCGTACCAAAACAACCCAAAGGTACCCCCAGACAACAAAACCCCTCAATCCACCTCGGCCCACTTTTCACAGCCCAGCAGGTCCAATAACCCAAGCAGCCCAAGCACAGTGCGAGAACCCCATCTCTTACGCCAATGTACTTAAAAACAACCCAGTGCCGCCACACTACCCCCAACAAGACTATACCACACAGATACTGATGTCACTAGCGGCAAATATACAACAACTTACAACCGCGATGCAACAAATGCAAAATACCCTAAATAAACAGACAGAAATTCTATTAAAATTACTTAAACCATGAGCCAAATAAAAATAGCCCAATGGAATGCAAACGGCATAAAAGGCCACCTACTAGAATTAGAAAAATTCATGCACACAAATGAAATAGATATAATGTTAGTATCAGAAACACACTTAACAAGCAGAAACAAATGCAAGATCCCTGGGTACATCTGCTACACCACCAACCACCCACAAGATAAATCCCACGGGGGAACGGCAATACTAATCAAAAGCAGAATCAAACACCATCGCTTGCCCAATGAGCAGCTGGAAAACATCCACTACACTGCAATAAATATAAGCGCGAGCACGATTAAATTCAACATAGCAGCCGTCTACTGCCCGCCTAAGTACCCCATCACCACAGCCGAATTCGACAAATTCTTCCAATCCCTAGGACACCGCTTCCTGGCAATTGGGGATTATAATGCCAAGTCCCCACACTGGGGATCTCGCCTCAGCACCCCAAAAGGCAAGCAACTATTAAAATCTATTCTCAACAACAATCTGCTCTGCTCAGCTGGTGGTAAACCCACCTATTGGCCAACGGACAGGAAGAAAATACCAGACATCATTGACTTCTGCATCTATAAAAACATCAATGCAGACCAGATTAGCGCCGAAACCACAATGGACCTATCCTCTGATCATGCGCCCACCATTTTCACTCTCTCCAGCAGACCCATGATTACATGCAGACCCAACAATCTCACGTCTCACAAAACAAACTGGAAGAAGTTCCAAAAACTAATAGGTGAATCATTTTGCCCACATATCAAACTAAAGTCAATTGAGGATATCGACAACGCAATCGAGTACATGAACTCAGCTATCAGAGAATGCGCCGAGATCTCCACCCCTCCATTAGTAAATTCTCACCCAGACAGGACATATTCCCCCGCCAACAGCTCTATACTTGATCTAATTAAAGACAAAAGAAAAGCCAAGGCCAGATGGCAGCAGTACAGATCCCCTGAGGCTAAAAAATCCCTAAATCAAGCCACTAAACTACTCAAACAAAAGCTTGCGGAAGAGAAAAGTGCATGCATTAACGAGTTCGTCTCAGAGCTGAACCATCTACCTGATACAAATTACTCGCTCTGGAAAACCACCAAACGAATTAAAAAACCCATTCAACCGGATGCCCCGGTCAGAGATCAAAAAGGCAATTGGATTTGCAGCCCAGTAGAAAAGGCAGAGGCCTTTGCGCAGCACCTAGCGAAAGTCTTCAATCCTACCATCCCACCGGAGACCACCCTCCCTCCAATGACTCCAACTCCATCAACAAACCAAATTAAATTCAAAATCAAGGAAGTACATAGGCAAATAGCAAGCATTAACAACTCTAAAGCATCGGGCCATGATGGTATCACTGGTAAACTGGTAAAAGCTCTCCCTATGTGTAGCATCAAAGGGATAACAAACATCTTTAATGCTATACTTCGCTTAAATTATTATCCAAAGGCTTGGAAATTAGCCACAATTATAATAATACCAAAGCCTGGGAAAGACAGGACAAAAATAGAATCTTACAGGCCTATTAGCCTTCTACCCATCTTGTCTAAAATATTTGAAAAACTGCTGCTAGAAAAAATGAAGGCAGCATTACAATCAAACAACGTAATACCAGATCACCAATTCGGATTTCGAGATGGGCATAGCACCATCGAACAGGTCCACAAGATAGTGAATGAGATAAAGACGGCATTTGAAGGAAAAAAGTATTGTGTAGGGCTCTTCCTCGACGTGGCACAAGCCTTCGACAAAGTGTGGCACAATGGACTTCTTTATAAAATCAAAACGCTACTCCCAGGCCAGTTCCACCAGATCCTAACTAGCTACATAAGCCAGAGGGCATTCAAAGTGAAGTATAACGACCATCTAAGTGCATCTTATCCGATCAATGCTGGGGTGCCACAGGGAAGCGTCCTTGGCCCCACACTTTATCTCCTCTACACAGCCGACCTACCCACCAACAACCAAATAACGACCACAACATTCGCTGATGACACGGCAGTACTCTTCACTCATCCTAATCTGCAGACCGCGTATAGAGAACTCCAACAGCATATCAACCGCATAAATGAATGGGCATCAAAGTGGGGTATCACCCTCAATGAAACAAAGTGTGAACAAATAACCTTCACTCTTAAAAAGCAAACATGCAAAGCCATTAAAATAAACAATAAACCCGTTACCATCAAGAGTGAAGTTAGATATCTAGGCTTACACCTGGACAGGAGACTCACATGGAAATCCCATATCAACAAAAAAAGCGAACAAATAAAACTCACTTATAACAATCTCTATTGGCTTCTAAACAGTAGGTCAAAACTTGACTTAAACTGTAAAATAACCATCTATAAAGCCATAATAAAACCCATTTGGACCTACGGACTCCAACTCTGGGGGACCGCGAAAACAACAAACTTAGCCAAAATCCAACGCGCGCAAAGCAAAATAATTAGGGCCATTTTGGGAGCCCCCAAATACGTTCGCAATGATATACTACTAAGAGATATGGGCCTAAATACAGTGGAACAAGAGGCCGTCAAGCTCAGCAGTAAATACGCTGACCGCCTGGGCATTCACCCTAACAAAACAGCCAGCAAGCTACTCACCTCAAAAAAATACCGCCGACTAAAGCGAATTGACCCAATTGATCTGGTACAAATAGCCCGATCAACCGAAGCTCACGGCAGTCAATATGGGGAGCACGCAAACGAAGCAGGTGGATAACACAGGAGAAATCATCAACTCAATCATAGTAAAACCGGTCGATGTGAACCCCGGAAACATCCAGACGCTGCTCATCGTTCTCATCTCACTGGTAGCTTTCAACCTGGTATATCAACTGTACAAGGACTTCCGACGGTCCATCAAAAAGAAGCTCATCTACGCAGGCAACACCATAAAGGCATAATGTAGCAGACCTCCACACAACACCCTCGGCACGGGCAAGGGAGTTGTTAAACTTAGATTTAAGTATTTGATAAACCTTATGCTAGAGACCTGGTAAGGTCTAATACATAAAAGACAAATAAAAGTATTTACAAAAAAAAAAAAAAAAAAAAAAAAAAAAAAAAAAAAAAAAAAAAAAAACTTCTAAATTTTAAAATTTTACCAACATGACTTGGCAACTGTAGGGATTGGCATATGTATATAAAATTAATTTTACATCTTATTAATTTTCAATTAAACTTTACATCATTCTATTCAATTCTTCTTCTTCTTCTTCTTTTCGCCCATAGTTGTATAAAATCCCTGTATAAAGTAACCTACATTCATATACCTATGTATATATTAAAATTTAGCTGAAAATCGGAAAATAGGTTTCTTATACGTACGGCCGTTTCTACTTAAAAATGATTCATAGGAATGTAAAGATTAGCAACTGCGCAGTATTTTCCCTTAGACTTATTGCGAGAAGACGCTAAGTCTAGACGTAAAAATCAAATTTTCTATACCTGAGAGCGTTTAACCGACCATAGATCAAAGAAGATTTTCCCTGGAGCCGAGATGCCCTTACGACAACCAAGGCACATATAATTCATTGCACTTCATAAACCTGTGGTATACTTTAAAGTATAGTCGAGAAAAGTCAATGAATTCTTGTGAAAATAATTTTAATTTAATGCATCATTTACTAAAGTCAACAACAAATTTTGACTAAGATAAGATATATAAGAATAGCAATAGTAAAATTTTTAATCATTTGTGTCTGAGCTTTATAAATACTTGTTTATATCGTTTCAGTTTAATGTTTCTGAAGAGTGCCGTTTCAAAAAGGCCTCAATCGACATAAACTTTAGAAATCTTCAAAAATAAAATTGTAATTCTTATTTCTTTAATTATTCTCTACAAACCTTAAGCGTATGTAAATCATTGTACCTTGGCGTACATCATTATAGGTATGTATACATTAATATACTTTAAGGATTCAGTAGTAAATGAGATTTTATTATGGAACAATTCTAAATAATTCGCTTTTTCTTCGTAATAAAGCGAAATCAAGTTAACTATACCTACATACATATATATATACTTTTTGAAGGACAAACAAAATGTTCGAATCCTAAAATATATTCCGTACCCAAAATAAGACAATTGTAAATGCGAACTGAATAAAAACGAAATATTTACAACGACCCTTTTTCAATTGAAATTGAATCCTAAAATATTCAGTGTATTGAAGAGGAAATAACTGATTCGAAGGCATTTGTTCCCAAAGAATATTTTACTTACGAAAACAAAAGACTTAGATTAGCAGTTTTTCTCTTTATTAGTCTTTTGCTGCAATAAATCGGCTAGAAATAATATGTTCACTCAAGCAAACTCTATTTATACCTGATTAAAGGAAGTAATACTCCAAATGGATATCTTCATGGCGAGTTGATAAAAAATGTCTTCATAATGCAACATGAGAGATGACACCTATGTATTTATATGATATGATTTACAACTTTAAGATACTAAGACCTTTAATGCGACGAAGCAAGCGACTTTCATTTAATATTTAAAACCAAGGTTAACCTTGCAAATAAACAGACTCAATGTCCATGAAACAAACAAAATAAGATTCCGCACATTAATAAAACAAATTTCGAGATTTAATCAGGTAATTAGATAGAAAAGGTAAATACATATATCACTTCTGTCACACCTTCTCGCCCTGACATTAATACGAGGAAACGGATACACCAGGATCTTGCCGATGCGAGGATAAATCGACTGATTCCCTGTAGACCGAATTTGTTCTCAAATAAAGTATCGACAACAAATCGATTGGTGACTTCGAATTGTATAAGAACCACCCCCACTTCCGAATTTCTGAAATGTGGTTGCTTGCTTAATCTATGTGACAACCCATTCTATACCAAACAGAGGATGGAAAAAATCCGTTCCAATTTGTTTCGAAAGTGTTGTGTTCCTACCTTTGATTTAAACCGGTGGTATCATGCTGAGAGGTTTTCGCCATTTATGCTACTGAGTCGAGTTATTTTTCTGTATTTGAATAATTTATAACCCACCCCATTAGCCCGAAATGAAGTACCACCATTTTACTAATTTAGTATGCCATTAAATAATTTCTGGAATTATTTCACAATGGAAATTAACTATCGGAAAGTTCCAGTATAAAATATTTCTGAAAGGCGCCTGAAGTATTAAATTCAAAGTTATCATAATTTCCTGCATTCGAGTAAAATATGTTGTTTCGAGTGCTTTTATGCCAGTCCACATGCATTCCTATGCGGAAAAGATTTTTGAGGCTTTTTGAAAATTGCTGCAAATACATTTGAAATATTTCCAGATATTAATTGGCGCAGTTATGCTTTGTGCACAAAGCCTTACAAAGTTGTTTACAAAAACTGATGTTTTATCAATTAATTGTTGTTACACTCCAGAATTTTGCAGAGTTAATTTTGCAAATGGAAATATTTCATTATACAGAGCATATAATGCATCAAAACCAGGGCAAATAAAATTTACCCTTCATTTCTAGCCCTTTCTTGACAGTTTAATTAAATGCCTACAAAAAAATTAATTCGCTTGGCGTCAAAATCGGGTTTTCGACCTTTTCTGAACTTCATCATTTAGGATTTTATGTTTTTATGAAACTATTATACATAATTAGTTCATCGGGTGTAGTTCAGTTGAGTTATGAAAAAGTATATTTTCACCTCGACACCACTGAATAACCAAACTTCGAATTCAGAAAGAACGAAAATTAAAGAAAATATTTAAGAAACTTTCCCTAAGTAAAATACTAAAATAGCATAAAACTTTCCCTAAGTAAAATACTAAAATAGCATAAAACTTTTTGAAATTTAATGTTTAGCTTCGCAGATTTTTAAAGTCCTTTAGACGGAATTGAATCGGAAATAAAGCAAAACTTATTATTTGAACTGAAAACTTACGAAAAAGAGATTGAAAACATAACATCGAAAATATTAAGACGGAAAAAATGTAGGAAAAGATACTGAAAACATACTGAAAATTTTATATTAAAATAGGAGTATCAGAAAGCAGATTAAAATTTCATTTGTCTTTGATGAGTATACCAACAAAAAACTGAGAAAAGAGAGTGAACACAGACTGATTCGATTTTTAGCCTTAGCATTTTTAGGCTTAGAAAATTGTCAACTTCCTAGTTTAATATTCATTCCCAGTCCACTTTTTTTTATTTTTTTCATCGGGGATTTTCTATGTATTGGTATTAAGTTCCAAATTTTAGCAAGCTTATAATTAAATTTTGTTGGATGATTACTCCATATATATAGTCCACCGAACTATATGTATGGCTCTTTCACAATATAGTTAAAAATATCTTTCAGTGTAAGTTTAAGGAAAATAATCTAAAATAGACAAAATAAAATTGAATAATTTACAATAATTTTAAGCAATACTATTGCGGTCAATGAGGTTTATACACTTGCCGACAAATAACTGACTTGTCAGTTATTTTGACAATTGAAATCAGTACTTAGTGCCAATAAAACTGACCCGTGTGAACCCCGGGTTAGCTTTTTGAATAGTTAATTCTACTAGGACTTTCGGCGCTAAAGCTATCGGGAAAGTGAGATGTTTGCAGCCGAATTAAGCGCACCATACGAAGTTCTCCGGCGTTATTAATAGCCGGCGAATTGTTGCACGTACGCGTTCCAGAAACTCCCCGTCTAATTGAAAGAGGCCTGGTCCAGGCCGATCGCAATTGGGACTCGGCGCAGGGTGGTCATCCTGTCGCAGCTCTTCAGATATCGTAATTTCAATTAACCGCTTCAGTTGGTGAGCACCGGAACCATTCTCTTTTGTCAATTTATGGGATACGCTTTCTCATCCGGGTCCAGCGCGGGCGGATGCTGCGGGAGCTCCATCGGGAGTTCGTAGGACATAGTGCTTCAATGTCCAGAAACGCCGATAAATGAACTGGTCATTTTGATTACGGCTCCGGGAAACGAAAAAATTTGAAAATAAGCCTAACATAAATTCGCGCTCGCACGCACCTCCACCGTGTTTAGTTTTTGCTTTTCTTTCCCGAACAGGTGATTATTTACAGGATGCGTCTGTTCCGCCAAAGTGGAGCTTTAGCCGCACACCAGGAGATGTCCTAGTTCTGGTACGCTATACGATTGCCAAATTCTTTCGAGTGCATACCCGGACTATTCGCGCTGCCGACAAATTGGGATGACTATCAGCGGAAAATAGGAATTTGATGATGAACGTGACCTGGATGACACTGTCGCCACGGTCATCCCCAAATTTTTTTGGGCTAATCCCTTTTACAGCCCTGCATCTGTTCTGGAATTTGATCGTTATTTTGGTGGTTCTGTGGTCACTTTTTTACTTTTTACGTACCATTTAGCAAATATGAAGTGCGATTTATAAATAAGCACTAGTATTTCCTTTGTCTGTTCCCCATATTTTGATTTAGTTTCTTACACTCTTTTATGTTCTTTCAGATTATAAATAGCTCTTCCAAATATAACAAATACGATAAATGTATTATAATAATTTATTTAAAACGCAAATATTGTTTTCCACTCAACGAGCATTGTTTTTAGGTATTTCGATTCCTCAGGATATATGTTTTGAAACAAATCGTGGTAATCGCAATGTGCGGTGTTTCTTAAAAATAGAACTAAGATCTAAGAGTCCTTTTCACGCATGGACAGTTCTGCATAAAATCTTATCATGTCAGCCCTAATAATAGACGAACAGGCAATTGATTCATATATAATTTTCATACAAGAACGGAAGATGAATAGTTGCATTCGGTAGTATAATTGGTCTATTTGCATAAATCAATAAAAGCAAGTGCTTTTCAGCGCTTTCATTAACTTCAATGACATCAAACTGGTCTACTCGTATCATCATCACAAACAATGCTGTGATTATTAATTGCCAACATGTAGTATATATGGTGTAATTATTGAATCCTTGTGGAGAATACTCGGCGCATAATTATACTTTGTCATGGATTAATTTCCCGACTGTATGCGCTCTTTCTTAGTTTATCAATAAAATTCGAAAAAAATCGTTTACCTTAGCTATATTTTTAGCATAGGTGCAAGTAAAAAACTAAAGTTGATTTATTTTAGCATGTTTATGATTCAAACTAATTCTCTAAATTTTTTTCGTAAGCGAAATGAACCCTTCAAATATTTTCAAATGGCAACAGGAAATATTTAAATTTATATAAATATATATATACATATACACACATACCTACATATATAAGATTTTTCATTCTCATTTTTGTGCAATTGTTTGATACTGCTCCGTTTGGTATATGAATAAGCTTATATACATACATGTTTTTATTTTTAGTGTGAAGAAAAAGAGAAATGATTAATTTAATGAACGTAAGAAAAGAATTAATTTTAAGGCAAATTAGGATAAAGGACTTGGTTGGGCTCCTTTTATTGCACAGCCCATTTTTATTATGTCTATTTCCCTCGCATTAGGATGATTAATGTAGCGAGTGAGAAAATGAGAACCATTTCATTAAGTATTTTCGAAATAATTTATTATATTCCTACGTTATATACTCGTACTTGCGCATTGCTCTACTAGTCCCTACCGATTTGGAATTTGATTAATTTAAAATCTTCAATGATTTATATGCAAAATATTCGTTGCTCTAAATGCTTAAATCACTTAAAACATCGTAGATTAATTGCTTTTAAGATCGATTCCCGGAAATACTACTGCTAGACTACTCGGAAAAGTATTGCATGTTTTTTGATTGAACATCACAAGCTACATATTTTTCAGTTATGCTATTCCCAATAAGTTACTGTAGAAGATTTAATTCAAATTGGTTTGGGAGCTTCGGGCTTGGCTGCAAAGAAACAGCATTGAGTCATCCACAGCAAACAGAAATTCAAATGTTTAAAATTTGCATGATATTATGAAATATATCAAATTTACATTAATTTACAATTCTAATCGGAATGCTCTATTCTGTATTTACTTGATAATATCGTTTTTGATTCTCAAAAGCATCTTGTTGCGATGGCATATAGACAACGTGTTTCCAATGATAGGAAAGGCGAGGCACGTGAGCAGTTTCAGAATTGACTGCAAAACACGTGCTGTTAATCTTCTGTACGTCGACCATGCTCTCATCATAAGTTTTGTTAATCAGAAGCAAGAACGTCATGAAATATTCTTCAAATTGTTGCCGTGCCGAAAATCCAAAAATCGAAAGCCTACAAACAAATCAAAAACTGAATTAAGTTATACAATTGCAAAAAGTTGGGAGTCGAGGGCGGCATTAACCTCTTGACAAACTTCTGCAATATATCGACATTAGCGAGATGCTCAACAGCAATCGAAGGCAATTTTGAAGTACTTTCCAAATGCTGGTCGCCACCAGAGTTCTGGAAAACCTCCAACGGAGTTACCGCGTACACGTAAAACTGGTCCATCAGAACTAGGGCGATGGCGATTGATCTCAGAATTTTCTGTGGAAAGGACCAAAAGTATACTATGATGAGAGTTTTTAGGATTGCAATAAAAATCATTGATGATATCTCGACGCCGGGATCAATATCAATTTTGATTTCAATCAGTTTTGCAGCGAAAATTGCTTTCAGATAACTTGCACAACCACACGCGCTTCCATCTCCGCAAAATTCATCTGTCTCAATTTTATGATCCTCATTGAAAATTGTGGTTCGAATCCATTTTGTCGTTCCGTCTAATATTATGCTCAAAAGCGGCACGTACTCCTCCGATTGATTAATTTTCGGCCCAGATGAACTCTTGACGCACTTCTGCAGGCTAAATCTGCCCAGATTTGTGCCAGTAACCGTGGCCTCGAGATATGTGCTTAGTGCAATTACAGCACAAAAGGAAGAATTTAATTAAAAGCTTGTTGCCATGCTCTTTTATAGATTTAACGATAAATTTCGATTCCACGTAACAAAGGCCAATATTTCGCATAGCTTCTCAACATTTTCGAGCAGAGCCGCCAGAGCTGCGGAAATAAATGATAGATTATTATTGTCTGAGCTTATGCCATCCGAATTTAAAACATTGATGCGCTGGAGTTTGGCACGGATATAGGGAGCATATGTATGTTGGTGCACAACTTTAGCACATTGTTTGTATTGAAATTTGGACTACCAAATATGCTTTTCTATTTCGTGTATGACTTTATATTAAGCAGAATGCGGACATACTCCTCTGGATGGGTTGTTGATGAAAACAGTATGACCTAATAAGTTAAAATCAAGTCTAAATTAATTCATAGAAATTACTCAACTTCATTTTGTATCGTAATTTTAAGAACGGTTTTCTAAGTACATATTAAGTCGGCTAGGACTGGAAAAATTATTAACTTTAAATAGAATTTTGGATACCTACATTTTCATCTTATCTTACAATTTATTAATACCTTCAATCAACGCTACATTTGGATTTTTCGAAAAACTTTTGTCTAGTTGCTGTCTTTGCCCTCTTTTGTTGAAGTTTAATCGTCGGGAATATTTTCTATACCAATTTTAGAAAAACTGGAACTTGCTGCTGTTTTACGAATTCTTAATAATATTTGCAGATTAAAAATTACGCAATTACTATTAAGTACGAATAAGTGCAATATTATATAATAGTTAGGGAGCTGGTGGCAATTTCAGTATATGATGTCATCGTCGTTGAGATTAATATGAAATGTTGTCTTCATCTATGTGAATACGAAAAAGGTAGCTATTTCGAAATTGCAAAAAATAGAGCTACCTTATACCATACTAACGCGTCTGTCTTTGTAATATCATGTTAAGATTACCCAAAAAACAAAAATTTCCAGGAGGCAGATTTACCAGTATTTATAAATATCTAAAACAACTATTACGCTTAAAGGCAAACCTGATGAAATGATTTCATTGTATACATATACCTTATTTTTTTCAACATCTTTGACAAGCTGTCGTTTCAAAACGCAGGAAAAAACTTTTTCTTATATTATTTAAGTTACTTAAATCTTTGTATTTAGATATCATGTTCTACCGAACGATTAAATAATATAAATTTTTCTGCTAACAGCTTCCTAGCTATAGGAGCTCTTCACAACTAATGGGCAAGAAGTCTTCGGGAAGAAGTAATTTAACTTTTCTTGTTTTCAAACCAGAGTGCTAGGTGCAAATCTCCTTTAGCAAGAAGAAGAAAACTAAACGCCCCTGTTTTCAACTTTCTTTAGCTGGATGGGCATTAAAATTTTACCAGACTTCATGACACAAAGTTCCTTTTAAAAATCCTAAGGATGGTAGGGACGTGTTTCCTATAGACGAAAATTATGATTAATTCAAAGCTTTCTGGAGATTTTCCAAAGAATTCTAATGATTCTAACCACCAGCCAAAGTCGCAAACAAGGCCACACTTTATCAAAGTTGAAAAGCACGTGTCAAATTACCCATATAAAATCTTAGTAAAATAGTTTAATTTGTCTGCAGCGCCAGTACTCTGATAATTTTTAACATTAAGCTCATCGTGGTTAGCTAAATAAATTTCTTCGAAATGCTGGATTACCATCTCCAGGATTATGGTGACACACGATAAATCGTTGAAATTGTGTGTGTTCTGAAAAAGAAGAGCGCCGTGCAATTAGTTGGGCGGGCATCTAATGAAGCGCCTAATTGCTATCATTAACCAACCTCCGAGCGCTAATATATTTATTTTCACAGTCTGGAAAGTAGCACCTGTATGGAATCAATCACAATTCCTTTTCTTTTGGGTAATTTGCACCATTAGTGTTGAGACAAACATTTTGGAAATTCGGGAGCAAATAACGTGGTTTTTGTCAATTTTTGTTAAGTATCAATTAGTATAAACAGGTTAGATTTAGGTGAAAATGACTCAACCCAAGAAATAGTTACAAAATCAGATCAACCAGGCTTAAGAGCTTTACCTTCATTCAAAATATGTAAATATTTTTTAAAATAAGTAAACAAAACAATAGTAAGTATATAAAGTCTAATGTCGACATTCGTATGAATTTGTAGGGAGTCCCAGAAAAAACGCTACTGTTATTTATGAAATTTTCGAAAAATAGTAAATTAAATTTAGTAAGCAAGTTAAGCAATATGTAAACCCTAGTTTATTTTCTAATAATGAATAGAACTCGGGACTTTCTTTAAAGCTAACTTGCACCTTAACATGAACATAAGCACAAATTAAGAGCAGAAAATAGTGAAATAAAGCCGGTGTGGTATCTACTTTTCAAGTTATAAAGAACAGGTTCAACAAATCATGAGAGCACCGCAAATAAATAAACCTTCCCGGAAAAGAAAGCAGTCTTATTGCATATGTTTCAACACCACGAGCAGTTTGACCACTTTCTTTCCGGCCCAGCCATCGCGCAAGAGGAAAAAATTCGGGGAAGCAGATTGGTCATGACAACGATAGCGAGAAAACCTCTTGAAACGTCCAACTTACCTTTGCCATCAGCAAGGAAAAAACCGACGAAAACCCTTTTTTTTTAGCAAAATATTTTTGTCACAGTTTCCAAACAATGATTCCAGAAGGGAAAAACTGCAAGTTCTGCATTTTGATTCTGTTCTCCTCGACTCCGCAAACAGCCATCCCCTAGACTGCATCCTCCTGGATGGAGGACACATCCTGCTCTTTATTCCAGAGAAGTGGAATGGATAAAGTTTTCTGGAATTCTCCGAAACCAATGAACTTTTCGAGCATTACTAGCATCAGTTATTTTTGCTCAATTCTTTGGCATGCTGCGATGTATGCGATGTAATGTAATCAGAATGTCTAGAGCTGCTGCTGCTGAAGAAAATCTCGAAACTGAGCTGAATTGAGGTGTTCGCTAACAAGTTGTTAATAATACTTATAGCCTTGGGAACCGAGACCAGCTTTCCGCTGTTTTGCCTTGTTAGGTTAACGAGAAATTTTACAACTGAGCCAAGAATAGACATCGAATTTGTGGTATGTAAAGTAAGAAGTAGCAACAAATATAAAAAGTAATAATGCCATATTTTACCTCACGATACCAATCTCAATTAATTCCAAGTTTTTCATTAGGTTATCGAATATCACATTCTTTGAATCCAGGATGCCGTAGGTCACGTTGAACTCGAGCAACTGAATCAGGAGTTCAAGGATCGGAGCCTGCACAACGGCGTTTGATTTCATAAAGAGCTAGAAATTAGAAAAGTAAAGCAGTGGGAACATCAGGCATATCCAAGGAAACGTACCGTCAAGCAGTAGATGACAAGTGGCTCAAATAATTTAATATGTTTAGCATAGTCCTTCATGTACAATTTTATAAGATGTCATGAGCACTCCTTCGATTTACGTAATTTCTACCAAACAAGAATTTTAATAATTGCTGTAAGCATCCCACGGTCTCGATAGGCTCATAATTCATCACCACCGAAAGATACTGTAGAATTTTCTCAATAAGCTTTTATCACATTCACAGATTTCGAGTGCTCTTTAAGATGAAGTAAAAGTGAAAGAAAGCATCAAGGCATGATGTGACCAGGAACATTAATTTTGCTTCAGATTCTTGATTTATTCTTATCTGAAAAGACGAAGGCGAAAAAATAGTTTCACACAAGCCATTAGGGGGAGACTTAATGATGAGCCTATATGACTTGAGGGACATTAAACTACTTCAGCGAGAAAACATCTTACTTTGTAGCTCTCAAAGGCTCCCTTAAGGGTGTTATGTAATCTTATATAGAAGTTGTCATTTCCAAAGTATCCCAGGTTGATGAATGTAGTAATTGCCTTTGTGTTCGCAAATAATTCAGTTTTTGGCGTTTTAAGAAATAGCACTGGCTTCTTATTCGAAAACAAGTGACTGGTACATATAATGTTTTCTTTATGTACCATAAAAAGTTTTGCAGGAAATCACAATGTATGTATGTACATTACCCGTAAGTACATCAGTTGTAAAATAAAATGCATTATTATAAACAAAAAGATGTACTACGATCTGATACACTCAATTTCTGTAGTTTACTAGTTCAGCACTCAATTTAGCTAAAAAACTGTTACATATTACTGAAAGCACAGTAAACTGCAAAAGCTTCGTTTTTAAACATAGTCATTAAAAGTGGAAACCAGCTGTGGAAATAAAGCAGCAAAACCTCCGCAAAAGAAATAATTTTGAAGGGCTAAACGGGTATATCAATATCAGAATAATTATTCATCTTTGCTCTTACTTACAGCTCTTAGGATATTAAAAACGAAACAAACAGACAGACACATTAAAAAAATAAATAAGCTAAATCATGCCCGGCAAAATCATCTACATATCTTTCATAGAAAGTTTCGAAATCGGTTTAGCCATCCTCGAGCTTCCACAAGCAAACAAACAGACCGAGAAACAAAATTTGTTTTGGGTATAAAAGTATGTATGTATGTACATATATGCAAATTTTACCGGAGCAGCGGTGTAGATTTGTATAGTGGGCAAACAAATAGACATACTTGACGTCGATGCCTTTTGAGCAATTTACGTAGTACTAATGGGATGTGTACATATATAGAAATAATTATATCTAATGTTGCAATCAATATTTATAGATTTCTGAATAATTTCATATATTTTAGGGTACTTCCATTATAAAATGCAACAGGAAACAAATGTTAAATAATACAATCCAGCATTTTTTATATGCATTTTAGTATCTACTGCATATCAGTATATATAATTCAGAGAATTATAATTAGTGGCGCTAATCAATATTTCTCTGATGCGCCTTAGGATGCGCTTTAATGGAAGACTAAAGACATAAATTGTAGAATAAGTTAGCAGTTCCGGTTCTATTAACGACCATCTATTACCTGCAGTATGGTTTTTCGTGTATCTAAAAAAGGATAAATCAAATTCTGTTCTATAATTGGTAGCCATGAATATTTCACAGCTCTTTCAAAGTAAACAAACACCCCGTGATATATGTTGCACTAAAGTTCGACTTCAAATCAAGCAACCAACACTTTCCAAAAATCTCACATCGTAAATCTGTGATTTTTCAATAGAACAAGCAATCAGCTTCAAATTGTTCCGAAGTTGAAAATATCGCTGCACTACACCTCACGTGTTGTAGCTAGTGAACAAAATTTGAGGTGGCACCACGAGTTTTCAGTAAGTAAAGCCATCGCTCAGTGTAAATGGAATTGCAGTCGACGACGACAGCAGTTTTAAAAGCGAATTACACCTACGACCAAACTTACCTGCAAGCAAACTTACCTGCGAGCAGCTTGGCCGGTATTTCGATTAAATCTCTCTGGCAATTTAGATCCACGGCGGTGTTTTGGTTCTTACAGGCGAACTTAAAGCAAACTAACTGCTGGAATAGTCTGCCAGATTGAATTCCGCCAATAGAACTTTGATGGCGTTAATCAAACCAAGCTTTAATTAAACATCAATAAATATCACTTCGGGGAATTGTGGAGGTGGATTGCGAAGTAAACAAGGAAATGGGAAATTGCATAACCTGCAAATTCTTTTCGTGAAATTCAATTAACCTATTTGTTGGCAGATAGAAACTTTCGGAAGTCTGCGTTCCATCTCCTCTAATGCTAAGGTCGGGTCATTGAACAAATTCTAAAGTGATTTCGACATTCTCTGGAAAATTCTATGGTCGAAAAATTCACAGAGCAAGTTCAAATTAAACCGATGACTTCCAACATCTGCATCTTCCGGTTGCACTCTCTGAATATATCGGCACAGGCAATCCACGGTATTTTCCCTAACGTGAAAATCTTCATTGCTAAAAAGTTCAAAAAGTTGGTCCACGAACATATTCTGGATGTGGAAAATTATTCATTCCAACTTCATACCGCATCCGCGTTTTTCATCAACTCGGTAATAACTTCAAACTTTTCATAACTTACCTCATAGCTGGAGGCAATGTCGTCTTCGCAGAATTCCCGGATAGACTCTTCTAGTTTAAATTCGAAATTACGTTAACGTACTTAATCTGCACCAACCAATACTTGTTCTCATGGCACAGTCGGAGCTGATCCAATAAACATTTCGGCGAGAAGACCCATTTTATCGTCTCTATGCAAAATAAGTTCTGTCAGGTGCTCTTCGTAGTCTTTATCATCATTAGCCTTATGCTGAGGTCAAGCAAAATAGTGCGATATCAAAAGTGGAAATACTTTATCAAAAGAGGTCAACGCCTCAATAACAACGGTGTGAATTTCGCCCCGAAAGCCCTAGGTTAGCATGCAAATTATTTGCGAACATCTACATACAGCAATATAGGAATGAACGATTTTCACTTTAGGAAAATAAGGAAACTTCAAATCGTTCCAGATAAAACTTCCTTTCTTCTACCATTTCTGAAAATTCTCATTGTTCCCAGTCGGAACCCACCGCAGATATTTGCGAACAAACTCAAGAAACTATCCCGCCGTCGTCATCAACTCCCCTAGGAGATAAATCGCCCCCTTTCCCTCCTTACAGCCATTTGGGAACAAGCATAATGACATCCATAACTTTCGCATTCTTCTGACTTTAACCAATTTTTAGATAAACCTTTTAAAATCCTAGCCGACGGTTAGTTCCTGCCCAACTTGGGAAGTGAGCAGGATGTTTGAAAAATTTGCTTAAGGGCAGAAATCTCGATAAAACTTGTACATTAGTTTCAGCGCAATTTTTTAATATATCCGCTCTACGTTCGGGAGAGGGATAAAATGAAAAATATTTCACTATGCTTCTGCATTTTGAGCATGCAGTTCAAATTATATTGAAATTTTGTTGTGCATCACTACGCCAAAAAAACTTGTAAGAAACAACTAACACATCTACTTAAACGCATGGAAAATTATGTATGTATGTACATATCTACCATATTACGTAACAATTTTTACGATATCTGTTACAGTTAATGAGTAACTTACAAAAACCTTAAGTACCATCTTTGGTTCACTTTTGCCCTTTACTCTACCTCCAGTAATTAAAAATATCTTTATTGACAAGAACTCAAACATCGATAAATCAAATTTGTCCCAATCAGGATGAAAATGCCAAGCCCTATGCATTACTAAATCAAATCTACAAAAGCGATAGGAGCTCAGAATGAAAACCAGCTAGTTCGTGGGGAGGGTAGCATAGGGCCATTGCTGTAGGAATGAAGCATCGCGGAAAATAGTTTATTCCAATTCATTTCATTTTGAAATTTCATCCGGTGGAAAATGTCCGTACCGCGGCTGCAAAATTGATGAATATTTCTAGGTTGCAATAATTCTTGGCAATAATGAAATTGCCAGCCGGAGTTTGTTTTTTTCGTACTAAATTCGTTCTAATGCTTCTAAAACAATTTAAGGCGATCGATGATACTCCTTATTTTATTTTTTATAATTTAGTTTTATAACCGTCCTCTCCGATTTAATTATATTAAAAGATTATTTAAGGTTAAGGTTAAGTTTTTAATTGAAATATTTTTAAAATTCTAGAATTATACGTTTCTGATTTGAATATCGCACACAACTTAACTATTTTCTTCTTTTGAAACAAATACATTTCCAAAGCTACTTTCATTAATTTTTACTACTTCGTTCAAACTCTATCTACTTGTAAAACCTACAGTAGTTTACCACTACAATAGTAAGGAAAGCTTTTACTCAATATCTAAGAGCTTCTAAATAACAAATGTTACTACGGAAACAAGTTACCACTTTGTACCAGTTTCACACTTGCAAATGATTTAAGGATGCGGGGGATTTAAAAAGGTGTTTTGTTTACATTCGCCACATCACCCCCTTCCAGCAATTTGCAAAAATTAGCGAAATAAATTTAAATTTATTTTAGTTGCACATTTCGAAAACTTGATTTTTTGTTTTTTTTTTTTTGTTATGGTTTGTAAAATGGTGAGTGGAATTTGAATTGTTAACTTGAGAATATTCAATGGACGCTGGCCAATGAACTTTTCGAATTTGACCAGACACTGGCTGGACCTTTGAGTGATCTCAAAGAGGTTGGATAAAAGTGTTATTATGATCTAACGTCGAAACCGAAAATTGATTCAAGGCATTACTTTGTAGTGTTGCGAGCATTGGGGTAATTTTTAGCTCTCTTGTATATAATAGATGAAAAAAATAAAGTTATTGTTGATTGGTGAGTGGCCTGATTAAGCTGTTGAGCTTTTACTCTTAATGTTTCTCAATTTTTTTTTTAATTATTATGCCTTCAAGGGCTCTCGGGGTCACCATTTAAGGAGATCGATGATACTCCTTATAAACAGGGTGTAAACAATTTTTCCGCAATATCTTGAGAACCGGAAGTATCACAAAACTTTTTTCTAATACCTTTCGTTGTAGAGAATTCAATTCTTTACAATCTTGGTCTAGATACTTCTGGCCGTAAAATTGAACAAATCTTTAGACACCCCTTTTCCAGTTTTTATAATAGATAAAAAGGATCGTTTATAATGATCACAAAACCTGGGGATCTTCTTTCTTTTCTAAGCCCAAAATAAAGCAGGGATCAGGCTGAAATTGATGAAGAAAATTTTAGCCTGTTAAAACATGTTCAAAAGTGAAGTTGATTTTGAGTAACAGATTGAGTTAGTGGGTTTAAAGAAAGGGAGAAATTCAATAATCGTAAATTGACTTAGTGAATTGGGAATTGAAATTAAAGGAGAAATTCAATAAACTTAGAAGTGACTAAGCGAATTTGAATTGGGGATTGAAATTAAAGGAGAGAATCCAACAAATGTGTTGGGCATAAGAAAAATTAGTAAAATTGAGTAGTATTGATGAACTTTCAATGTGATTTAAATGGAAATTTTCTGATGTATTGTTTTTGGTCATTTGATGGTCAAAGCAGGCAAATTTTGGGCAATGAAATCACAGTTTTCCTCTCCATTGTTTCTGAGGATGAGGGTAGCTTTTCTTTTAATGTGTTTTATTGAGGTTTATGCATCAAGGTCGGCTTTCCACCTTATCTACAGAGATGGCGTTCCTCTCTGCTCTACTGTTTGAGTATTTAACTTTGAACCACTTATGCGATTTCCCTTCTTGGTGATTTGATTCTCAAATGCCTGCATGTTTTTTTTTTATTAAAATTTTTTATTTTTGTATTACTACGACAAGTTTTTTCTATGAGACGCGGACCACCGCGTCGGTGATGGTACTTCCGGTGACGCCCGCCAGGAGGAATCTAGATGCAATAAGTCTCACAGTGTAGCAGATGATGGGCTGGCCGTAAATCGTTCCGACGCTCAGTTCTGGGTGGCAATCCTCCACCGACGCTTGTCTTTTTCATTAAAGTAACCATCTCCGCCGATAAAATTGTTCTTGCGTCTTGTCGACCTCAGTCACGCTCACCAGCAACAAAATTGCATTTGATGCCGTCACGGGAGCGGCGTCAGTGGCAGAGTCCCTGAAGATTGCAACATTTTTTTCCAGCTCATAATCATTGCTCGGCACAGCCACTAAATCTTGCTCGTTCCTCAGTAGATCCTCCGTGCCACTTCTGAGCGAGACGTGACTTACCAGAGCTATGTGACTATTTATAGACTTCAGGGACATGGCGTCTTCCTCCGCAGCCTTTGTTTCTGTCGCGTGTGACGAGGCTGGTGGATGAGGCTCCGGTCCAATTGCCGGCGCTGCTGATGATAGTTGCTGCGGCGGACTCTGGAGCCCCACTTTCGATCTCTCATCCGCAGGGACTTTTCTTTCTGGCGTACAAAAGCTGCTCGAATTTGTTGCGATTCCCGATAACTTTGCTGAAGGACGGAATAGTTTTGTCATGCTCTCTGTGATTTAAAAAGACATTAATGGGATTAGTCGCATTAGTCTCAGTCTGCTGGCTTCTAAATTAAGTACACTAGGTGAAGGAGTTAATTACAAGGACAAAAGTCCTCAGCAGGGCAGGGAAGTCTCATTTGTAACATTGTTAACAGCATTTTAGAAGTCTCTTCTATGGCTAATATGGAAGAATCTAACAGACTCTTTGCAGTATATTTTAAAAACTAAATTATAGCTAAACTAAATTTAAGTTTATAACATAAATACTTTTCATTTCATACGTTTTTCTAGTTATCTACATATTAGGTATTGGTATTTTTTTATTATATTAAATATATATAGTGTTCAACAAATCACTACATACATGCATCTGTAGAATTTGAAAATCAGCATCATATCAGTTACAGAAATTTATTTAACCTTGGAAAAATTGCATTCGTTAGTTGATGATTAATACAATTAGAATGAGTTTAATGCTATGATATATGTAAATTAGTCAATTGGAAAAGTTTGAATATAAATAAAACTATGTACCTAACCTTTAAAAATTAAATAGCTGATTCCCTTAAAGTACAAGCATGAACCTACCTACTGTAAAAATTGTAAATCGTTAAAAGTGTGAATATTTTCGAATATTTTGGGCCAGTAAATTTACAAATAAGAATTCTCAAGCATATCGCTGTAGATTTATTGTAATCTTAACAATAATTTCGAACTTTTTTAAAATCACAAATGTTGGTCATAAGTGCGAGAAGGAACGTTTCAAATTACTTTATATGCATCTGTCTAATTTTATGGTATTAAAACTAAACATTCTTCAATTCGAAGTTTCGGTAATTACAAATTGTTTTAAAATTTGAGAAGTTGGTTAAGTGTTTCTAGTTTCAATTTTATTGAAGCTGTCCATCCTTTTGAAATGTATTCTTTACTCGCATTGGTTTTTAAAAATTTGTAAACCTAGCGAATTAATTTGTAATAAATAGTTCCTATTGTGAGAAACAATCAAAAATACCTCCTAAAGTAGGAAGGACAATGGACAGTAGTAGACTTCTAGAAATGGGATTTGAATCCTACATAATAAGATGAATGTTGAGATTGTGACAGCAACGAAATCAAAATTGAGGCTGATAAAGCGGCTTAACTTACCTGTATTTGAGTGAGAAATCAAAGTGTTGATGTACGATCCCATTGAATAGGTTGACTTTTATGACTTCAGCTCAGCCCCCCTCTCGCCCTTCATGACAACTTTATTATCCTTCTCCCCGAAGGCAATTTCCGAGTCAAAATCCATGCTTTTGAATGATTCATTGTCGATGTCGCTGAGCACTTGCAGTTTATCATCGAGGTGCTCCACGGCCAAATGGGCATCATCTTGCGGTTCATTTGCTCCTAATATCGAATCGAACTGCTCGACATTTTCCATGTCGACTGATGGAGCTCCGCCTGCAGCGCCATTATCGTCGCTCCTGCGACCAAGGGGGCGGGCGCGTTCGGTGTTTTTGCTTGAACGAAAATTATTGCATTCACTCGGCTCTTCCGAGTCGCTGGCTTCAAATCGCATCGAAGCGCCCTTGTCTTCCTCCAGTTCTGATTTGAATCCGTCCTCAACCGTTTCCGAAGTTGATTTTCTTGCTGGCTGATGTTTATTCAATGTAGGAACCCCTCCCCCAGATACTGCTGTCTGCCCCAATTCACTGCACTTCGTCTAGGAATTTTTCAATTGAAATATTTGATTTTTTAATGATTTCCTTTTTTCTCAAGGAACTCACCGTACAGGGTGGCTGGTAAGCAGCTCATCCAGTGTCTCGCTTCGCCGACTGAGCTTCGAATTGATGACCTGAAGTGAGGCATTTATAATGGAATGATTTTGATTACTGAACAAATACAAGCAAACACCGAAGATTAAACTATCTGCTTGCAGTCGAAGATACTCTTCGCTATGATCGTAGACAGGAGGAGTTGCAAAAATCCGGGAACTCCAAGCACGTTGTTTGTATTTTGGTCGTTTATTAAGAACTCTAAAAAATATAAGGAAGGGAAGTCGTATCTTTTGTTTGTTTGTGCTTGGCAAACTCATTTCCTTTTCGATGTTGGGGAAAAAAGTTAATATTGCCTGCAAAAGTGCTTTTGCGTTGAACAAGTTCTTGAGGAATGAGAGACTAACAAAAAATCTATTCCCTTCAATAACTATCGATTTGTTGACCAAATAATTTTTTTGCTTTTTTTTGTTTTTAGAGTTCTTTCACAATTAAAAGAGAATTTATAACGTAAGACAAGAGATCACTTACCTTAGGTTTTTTTAAGTCTGTTGTAATTTGACCCATGCTGTAAAGTTTAAGTTTTGCATACTCCTACAGAGACGTGTTCCAACACATACCTACCAATTGATTCTGTGATTCTTTCTCCCTCTAAATCAACAATTTTTTCTGAGCTAAACTTTTTTTTAGTTTCCTCTTGGGAAAAAATTGGTCAATTTTGAGAAATTTTTTAAACTAAGCCATAATAATTCTACATTTATCAAATTGTAGGTGTACTTTAATATCACATTTAAATATACAAAATAATTTTTTTAAATTTATTTATCACCAAAATGGCGGAGCTGTGGCAGAGTGTTACAGCAAGGTTGCCGCGGGAGACCCAAATCGGCGTGCAGTCTAGTTTCCTATAGACTTTGAAAAAGTTTTTTCAGTTTAAGCATGTGCGAATAATTGCTGCAGTAACTAAAATAAAGAAAATGCTAACTTAAAAGAATGGCACGCATTCAGAAGTACCTAAATTAAAATTTCACTGAAAATTTCTCTATTTTCGCAGAAATAACTGCCAGCCAGGTTAGGTTTTTTATGTGCATTGTTTTCGGGATAAATTTTTCTCCACTTTCATGGTACATTATATTATTATACATTAAACTACCTGCTCCCTCTCCCCCCACCATATACCAAAAATTTTCAGATAGAAAAAAAAATTGATATTTTTATGACCTGTTCGATTACTGGTAAACGACGGTATTCTTTCATCGAATAATTTACAATATATTTCCCTGATTATCGACGTTCGCCAGCTATTTTCATTTTCCTTCAGCTAAAACGGTATACTCTAAGCAATAATTTTTGAAAAATCGTATAAATTCACTGGAATTGAATCGCGACGAGTTTTTCTGCTGCTTTCTATTATAACAGAATAACAAATGCAATCGGAAGAGCTATCAACAAAAGTTGCAGCATTTCAAACCACCTGAGTATAACAGTTAACATGTTTCATAGGACAGCGAGAACACAAACCACGATAGCTTTTTTAAACCGAAATTTCGTGAAGAGCTTTCGTACATCTGCTCGGCTGGAAGTTTTTCTCCACAATTTCGAAAAGTAGAGCAACCGATACTCACGCAAGAGCAGTTAATTAAAATATACTCAAAATCAGCTACCTTGCAAACTTTGAATTACTGTAATAATACCACAAATTTGATCTACTTGATTTGATTTTTTTCAATGTTGTCAAGTGTTTGTTTTTTTTCTCGATCGATTTCGTTAAAAACATAAACAAATAAAATGTATTTAATTATTTGCATTTGCAATAAATTGTTTCTTTCGTATTTGATACAATCCTAGTTTTTCATGATGGGAAATTATACTTATGGTTTCGTACTAAAAAACCTTTTTATTTAAATACATTCTTAATGAATTTATATTTCGTCATTATTTACTTCCTTAATGAAATTATGTTTAATTTAATATTATACTCGTATGCAGCTCTGTCATAAAATTTTACCTCTACGAACTTCCTCACATGCAGGTAATTTTCTCGGAAAGTGGGAGAGCCTGAAAATGGTAATGGTATTAAACCGATATTAATCGGCTCATTAGAATTTTGTACCTAATTGGGAAAACCAGATTTCTTACATTTACTAAACTTCATCGTATTTTTTAGTAAATTTACTAAATATTTACAAAAAGTTGTAAATCTTGAACAGATTGAGTTTGAGGTCTCCTCACGGATTTTAATAAAACTTTGTAGCAATGTTCATTTGGAGTCAGAAGTGACGAATATGCAAAAAAAATTTGTCGGTCACTTGTACTTCCCTGAGATATTTAACTTTAAAATTTCGTAAATTGACACTGACCACGTGTTTTTGCATATTTCCGTAAAATTTCGTTGCAAATTACATAAATACCATAAATTAAGGACAATTCCACCTTTTCATTAAGAAAAATTCTTCAACAATTTTTAAAATTAACGGAATTAAATCATTTTAATGCCCTTCTTCACTCAAATCAATATTGATTGGTTACCTTACCTTCATATGTGCCTGAAAAGTTTAAATAAAACACTAGATTTTTTTTAGGCTGAAAAGACTCCTTATTTAATAATTTAAAATATTTAACACAAGTATTACAAAATACTATAATTCGAAGTGATTATAAATTTTTCTTATGCTAAAAACTGGCCGGCCAGCTTCTTTTTACATTTTGTTTAAAATTTACTTAGGACTACATCATACTTTTGCAAAGAGCCAAATTAGCGCGCTTTCATTTTATTAAGAGTGATCACGCTACTTTGTTCTAAGTTCGTAAGGGTTTTTGTCACTGCCGAATCTCAAACGAAACCACGAAATAAATTTTTTGAACGACTCTAAACCATCATTGGTTTCAGTCAATCACATTGCATTTTCAAATAAATCCAAAAAATTGTTACATTTAAGTATACACATTTTGGGTAGGGCAAAATTTTATTTTAACATTAAGTAGGGAAGAAAGGAGGCTTTCTAAACTTAAATTAAAACACAATTTCCGGAGTAGTCGGGTACCGCAGTCAACCGCCATGTTGAAAAAAATTGTGCAAATAATTTTCACGCTATATCTCATTTTGGCTAATGCGTCTTACAAGAAATTCGTTAATAAGTTTATTTGTAGAGAACCTCCTATAATCTTACCTTAGTGAAATTTTGCCTTAAATTCATTTATAAAAAGTTATGAAAACTAGAAAATACAACTTGGCTGGAAAATAATCTTTTAGGCGCTAGTTTTTGTATCAGCTTCACAAAACAAAATACATATATTTCCTGTAGAGCATTTCATAGCCAACGTAGTGAAAATGTACTTTATTTTTAAAGCTGAAAGGATATAATATCAAGGTGGGAAATTAAATAAATTAAAATAATTCTTTGATTTCGCATCGTTATTTATTCGTTTAAATATTATATAATGAAATTATTATTTAATAATGTATTACTGTGTTCATTATAATTGGATAATTCTTTTCCATACCACCTAGGTAGAGGTTTTAGTCGGGTTTTTTATTTTTTAACTTGAGTAATAATTTCAAAATTCCAAAACAAAAAAAGAGTTTTAAAAGGTACATCTATTCTAAACTCACCTCAGTTTTTTGAATAACTTAACAAAGTTCCACTGCCAAGAAGAGCACAATTCTGAAAATAAAATTAGATTTAAAATAGCGGAACTAAGAATAAATAAGGCTTGGACGTAAGAATTATTCTCGGATTTTCGTTGCCGCAGATCGTCTCCTGGAGCTGAATGGGAATGTCGCTAAGCCTTTTCGTGTATCCAGATTCGGACAGAAAGTCTACGACAAAGACGCTGTTCCCAACCGAACTCGGATTTTAGACAGTACCAGTGTTTCATTTTTTACGTTCTTGCCTTAAATGCGAAGTAGTTGAGCAAGGTCATTGCATTTCAAATACAAAATATCATAATAACATTAACTAGGACATTTTTGGCAGTATTTGTACGAAGGTATTTGTGAAACTTTCTGTTAAGCACACGCTATCCCTAGATTCTCCTTTTCTAACTTTATCCAAAGCTTTTTCAAGATCGCATCGTAAAATGTTTTGACTGATCAAAAATAAAATATTTTGATTTACCTAGTAAAATCTAGTAATGAAATCCTCGCACTCCTTAAGGCAATCAAATACTTTCTGATGGACCGTCTTGACGAAGCTGCATAAAAAGTTGTTTAGATATAAAAATTATCTAAAATTCAGCAAGAACGAACCGTAATAGCAGGTCCATTAGCAGATCTGTTTCCATCGTTTATGAGGAGTTTTTACTTTGACGAAAATTACCGAGAGCTCCATTTTCCCGACTAACGTACACTGGCTTATCTTTTTATTTCCAAAAGTCGAGACATGTTGTTCCTGAAATTGAATATTTTCTTTAAACAAAATTAAGCGATATGGGAAATTAATAAACTATGCCAAATTGAATAATGAGTTAGTGGAATTTTCCTCACTTAAACCCCATGGATTTAATTAATATCTTATTTCAAACCTTAACCCTCTGCCTCCCTGATTGGTTTTAACCCTAACCCGAAATTCGCAGTTGTACGTAATTTATTGGAGATAGAAACCTGTTTGTTATCCCTATTAAACCTAAGGAGTGTTCCGCTTTTATAAAGGTGAAATTAATTAAACTGCTCATAATTTGCATCATTAGACTAAGAGCAACAAGGCACAGGCCACAATCAAATATTTAACAATTTTACATTGGTACACAAAAAGCATGTAACTATCAAACCGCCTCACCTATTGCAGGAAAACATTTTAAAATTGGTCAAATTTCAGAGAAGAAAAGTTTTACATAAATTTTCAATGAAATATAAATGACGGTGTCCTTTATGGGGATTATTGGTGGTAGCCAGCCATGACTAAAACAGGAGGTATAACACAAAGAAAAGGGTTCACACGATCGGAATTTAATTATAGTTTTTACCTCGAAGCCAAATCACCTGGGATAGAGGGAACTTAAAAACAATTCAAGTTATGAAATTTTTTAAAGACAAAAGCTCCTGAGGGTTGAGGGTTGACCTAAAAATGACGATTGCATCAAAGGGTGTTTAGGATGAGGGATGTTTTGAAAGTACATGTGATAGATACTTTCGGCTGTTCATGGTGTATGCTGTTTTATGTTATTACTGCTGAGTTGTAAGGTTAATTTAGGGGACATTACTTAGAGGGTTCGGTTTGGTCTGGGTTGGTTTAAAAATTGTTTAAATTGCAGTTACAGTTGCTTTGGTTGGGAAAAACTGGGGGTATAGTAGCTCAATGTTGTTCGTATTTTGATTAAAATGGGAATAGGGTGGAAATCTTCTCAGTCTTAGTTGCATTAGCAACATTATTTATTTATTCAAAACATGAAATTGAGATTCTATCGCAATTTAGTTTCGTTTATTTCTTTCTGAATATATTGGTTTGTATGTAGGTTTATTTTGGTTTTGGTTTTGGTTTCTAAAGTGAATTAAGTAAATTTAAAAAAAAATTCAATTAGAAAGACGTTTCTTCGCAGACCACTAATCTGATTGGAATAAATTTACAGGACAATTAAGAATTTTAATCTTATGTATCATTATTAAAAAACGATAGTCTTTTATATCTTCTAGAATTACAAAGAACAAGAAATTAATTGTTGATGCGAGAAACACAAAAAACAAACAGGAATTTTCTCTAATTTACGATGTTTTTATCATTATATTTACATTTTCATAAAGTAAATATTGAATAGTTTATCGTGAAGAAAATTACGTTATTTTGTATGAAACGAAAAATAAACAGATACTCGGTTGAGAAAGTTAACTAAATGTAACTTTTATATATTTTTATTTAAAGGTTGCAATTTTCTGAATACAAGGAATGAATGAAAATAATTGATGGACTCTCCACAATCCTTGTGTGTGAAATCACCAGTTGTTTTCTCGTTGTTTCTCCATACCCCAGAAAAAGCTGTAACTTTTAATGGATTATTCAGAGGATCTTTGTCAATAAGTGGTACAATTCCCTTAGATATCTTTAAAATCTCGGTAAAATGGGGAATATTGCTAAACGTCCTCTTTTTAAAAATTTAAAAGTGTAACTCAGTGAAGAACTTTTATGTGACGTTAGGTGTACGATATATTCTTATCAACACTAAAGCTATAAAACCCAAATGTTTTCTACTATTGCCAGGATACGCCGAAGTGGTTCTAAATAAATAAAACTTCGGAATTTATGTTTAAGCAAGGCCATAGATTATTTATTCAAATTAATTATTTCGGCGCTGATATAAACAAAAGTAGTTCTCGACAATTGAATTCACAGCGGCTTATTTTTAATATTGTTCTCAGCTACTTGGCTCGTTTCTCGGCGACAGCGATTCAGGAACTGAACTTTCTACGGCGACTAATTTACTCACACATATTTGGCTGCATGGCATTGCCAAAGTCAGTCTGACACTATACTCCAGCATCCGCAGCTCTCAGCTTTTAGCGAGTTGATTTGCATAGAAGATTTATGTAACGTCTATGGGAAGTAATCAGAGGGAAGGCAGAGTTTTCCAGGGCAACATATACGCAACCTACGGTGTGTTGCACTTGTTGCACATCATGAAATTTGTCTGAAGCACCGGGGACGACTCCACTTACCGAATATACTTCCGACACAGCAAATTGTGGTGAGAAGTAATCCATAAATAAAATTGATCCTAGGTGGTTGAACTTTACTAAGGCTCTCATCATTATTTCGAGCCAAGCTCACAAAAACACAGCTCGCTTTTAATTATTAATTATGTATACTTATTAAGGTAATTAAACACTCAGCTTCACAAAATATTCTTCATACATCACTGAGAAGCACTAAGTTTCCATGATTTGTGTCATAGCACTTCAACACATGATTTTTGTGCAGGGACAATTCACTTCACGGCACAATCTACCACAACATGACGGCACCTCAGAATCATCAAACCCAAATTACGGCTGACATTCACCGGCATCGGCTAAGTGACATTTAGGCGTTCCTGTGTTATGTAAGTTAAGGCCTGCAGGTCGCTTTATTAAATCAATTCGGCATCTTAAGATACGCGAAATTTTAAAATGCAATTGTCCCAAGTTTGTCTGGAGTCGTTGTATGCAAGAGGTGCTGAATGCCTGTGGACCCAGAGTCTAGACAACATGACCTCCATTAACTCGTTGGCGCTCGGGAGGAACCCCCCTGTTTTTTAATTTTATGTTGTGACACAGGTCCCAGGACCGAAATTCCCCAGAACATGCCTGCACTTCACATGTTCATTTGCGCAAATTTAACACCGAACTGAAATTTTTTCCCGACACATTCAGACTTCGAGCTTTGCCGAAACTTTTCTTAATGGAGAGGAGTGATAACAGCACGTTGAACTCGTCTAAATCTTGACAAAATCTAGAATCAAACACTGCGCAGTGCTGGATATCCCTACCATCACGATTCGAGGTTCGAAACCACCAGAGGTGAGTGCAACGCAACCCCTCGCGCCGCGCATGACCGCTAAAGGCTAGGGTTGTTTCGTTCATAGGGCACTTGCGGTGGAATGTCGTCTGCCGAAATCTATCCCTGGTTACATCCAAGTGTAAAGTAACACTCATGTTGCAAAAGTCACCAGGACTCACCGTATTCGTTTTGTGCTAAAGCCTGACCTGATTTCGCTCAGGTGAGCCCTATATTGACACTGACCTACCGCACAAAAGGCCCTATGTTGGAAATGTGCCTGCAATTTAGTTACACAGATTAATTATAATGTTTTGAGGGCGACTAGCTATGCGTGCTTAATTCCGATTCACCAGATACGAAATAATTTGCATGGTAAGGTGCACTAAAAGGAAAACTCCATAATTTTGATTTTTATTGCATGCAGGCCTTTAAAAAGTTGCAGTTTCACGTCCTTATAATAAAATACAGTCATACAGTACTGAATGGATTATAATGAGGAGTGGGATTATCCCAGATAACGAGCGAATGAAAAACAAATGTTCGAATTATCATGAATGGCTGCGGATATTGAAAGATTATTTAGAAAAAGAATCTCTCTAAATCTTGCAGCCTGATTAGGTAGGTACACAATGGATCACATTTAAGGAGAAAATAGCATTTGAATTAAACTTTAAATAATATAAGGTTTAAAACGATACTCGTTTATATGGGAATGTTTTGAAATCATTTACAACATTTGGATTTAATTTTGTTGTACAAGGGTATTAAAGGTGTTCATATTCTGTATTTAGTCTGGGTACAACCATAAAACAGGAAATATAACAAATCGAAAACGTTTTCTTTATACATCTAATAATTCTGTGTTACATTACACTACAAATAAATTTCCCCGATTTTCTTCCAGTGTTCCAAATATGCTGATTTTCCTTGAAACATTTTCTAATATTAATTAACTTGGGTTACTCTTTAATTTTCCAAATAGGAATGCGGTCTCGCTTTTTGGTGACGATGAATAAGAAGTATAATCGTTATTTATTCTCGTAAAAGTTTATAGTTATTGCCCAACATTTTCTTGTTCTTGCAGTTAATTTCGACTGCTCAGAATACGAAAAGCTCCTCCCTTCAATATTTTACTATTTTTTTTTAAACAGAAAGATCCCAAAGGAGTTAAATTTTATTGCCCAATTGCGCAGTTTACTACTTCAAAAAGTTATTCAAGAAAGTGAAAAAAGTTCTTCTAGGCTCTCTTCACAATAGATTAATGTCAGAAGTATTTATGGAACAAGAAAATTACTTATTTTCCACAAATGTTTTCCTCCCTCATTATTTTCTTCAGGACCATTTATTTCTAGGAACTGTTTTCTATGTTTCATCGTTTACATCTTGGACAAGGTAAAGGCTAAGAAAAGGGAAAATAAATATAAATTTTGTGTTGACGTTTGTTTTTTATGTATTGAAAATACATATTGATTATTTCGGGTAATAATTAATTTCCTTTTGTCGAATTGTTTGAACTGATTACAAAAGAGTATTTTCCTTTTTACAAAGTTTACGTTTCTCAATTGTAAAATAAATAATTTCTACGAAAAGTACCACATAAATACATAGGTTATGTTTTCCTATAACACCCCTCAAGCGCATAAAATCTTATAACGCTTTCTCCAAGAGGTGCTTCCAACCCACTGTCCACTGATATTCTATCCGCTGTTAATATGCCCAGATGGAGAAAAATTAAGGGTAAAATTAAAGCATTTATCAGCAGAAACAAAAGCAGATTTTGGGAACTAAAGCGCTTTAATAGATGACAGCGATTTGGGAGGATAACGAGGTCTCATTAGGAGATATTTCAATCATTTTTACAGCTGATTACTATATTTACTGCTTTTTCATTTATTTATTCATGAAAGCATGATTTCAGGCCTGATTGTCGATATAAAAGGAAGAAAATTAATTGGAGCTAGTTACCTACGAAATCCTCAAGCATAAGGAAGGGAAAATTGATTTATTGGTATGCTTTTGTGCATATTTTTGTCTTCAAATCATGCATAATTACATACTTCTGTTTACCATAGGATGGATGGATACTTTGGCATGTTATAAATATTACCTTTTTCTTTGTATACTACTAAAAATGCGCCCAATCTGAATTTAAACAGCTTAAAATTCAAAACTGAACTAAATTTATCGATTGTTTTATAAGTTCAACGTTACTTGCTAGTTTGACAAAATTGTGTCGATGTTGATTCTAGTAACAATACTTTCTGCTTTATATTGATGAAAATAAATTATTCAGCTTCAAATACAACTTAGCAACTACTTGTCAAAAGGGCCAAAATCTTTGCTTTTTGAAAGTATACCGAGAATAAAATGGCTCATTAGACCTCTTCAGGAGTCATAATGATATCATTCTTGATCCCAGCGTTGGATAACCCCAACAAATGATGCATAAAATTGAGGAGTTCTACTTGGGCAAAGTCGTCTTACAGCAGCCCCATTATCCAGCATATGTGGATACATCTCCACAGCCACAGATAACCTTTTTGACGAAGTAGCTTGCTGTATTGTGTCCAAAATGTCTTTCACACCGCCCAGACTGTCACGGGTCTTTGAGCACATTTTTCACCATAATTGTATTTTTAATGAGAAATTTGGTTCCAACATCAAACTACTTTGTTCGAATCATTGATCCGGCCGCAACTCGACTATGACATCACAGACACGAAATCCTCAAAATAACCTACGAGAGATTTAAGTTTATGACAAGAAAAGTGTGAGTATTATCTCGAAGAGAAAAAAAAAATCCGACGACCATCAGCTTCAAAGCGAAAATCAATAGAGTAGAAGAAGCCCAACAGAAAGTTCTGGACTTTAAATCTTTAATCCTCCACAAAATCTGTTTTTTCATTTTTATATTCGAATAAGAAAACCTTTGGCTGTGACAATTCGGTGATTTTCCTTTCGACTGATTAAATTGCCACAAGTGCGATCGATTTCAAAAACTTTAATTTTCTGGCTTGTGGCACAGCATCAATGCCTTGGATAAATCTTGCGTTACCACTCTGCATTTAAAATATTTTGGGCGAATTTCTTCGAAAAGTTAGGAACGAAACCCTTCGTAAATCTTTTGGCATTATCATAGAAATCCTCTTTCTATCAAATAATGGAAAGTCCTTGAACTCAAGCGGTAATTAAATTGAATTCATCCCAAGAATGGGTGTATACCTACTTACTAAATAAATTAATCGAATTTTACAAATATCATAAAACATTCTAAGAAATGTTCGGATTAAAGCATAGCTTAAGACTTCAATATGATAAGTAAATTAATATAGGCTGCTCCTAGGTGCAATTGTTTGGTTAAATTAGTTAGTCATAATTAATATGTATACGATATACCTCCACATATTTATGATGGGTGAGTTTAATGTTGTAATTTTTGGTATTGTAGTAAGGAAAGTTTAAAATGAAAAATAACTACCAACTTTTGAGGTAAAGACTGGCAGAGCCTAAAGTGGTTTTTGACACACTTTCACTTATCAATCTTTATTGCGCGACTTTTCTATGTCAACGAGGTAATTTGTTAAACACAATTACGCGAGTTGTAAGCGATTTTGTCTAAAGAAACAAAACCTAAGTTTTCTATTTTCCCCCTTAGATAAATTGCGGTCGAATGATTTTTCCTACTGGCGCAAAATCGACTACTACATGATTGATTACGATGCCAAGAAAATAGCTTTCGTTACAAATGAACTTGAGAACTTTCGAATCATTTATGTTAAAGGAGCTTGACGGAAACAGCACTTATCCGGACATGTGAGCTCTCCAATCAACGCTATAAATGCAAAAGGTAATGTACGACATACTCGTATGCAAGGGAACACAAAATTAAACAAATTGAATTTGAGGTCTCCTCGCAGATTTTGTTAGAATATTTTCAAATATATGTTTTACTTTGACTGGTTTTCTCACTCGTAATATACAATAGGATGCGATACTCAGACGCCCTCGTATCGTAATATACTATTATAATTGCAATAAAGGAAAACTAACAAAACGAATTTTTTGGGAATATTTTTCGTAAGTTATTAAATCTTCAACATAATTCAAAGCCTCGAAGTTTTATTAAAAAATATTAAATATAAGACAAGTTCAGTTGCAAATAGGCCTTCACTATTTTTTTTTTTTATTATAAGATTATTAAATATTCTTAGTTTTCGATTAAATATTCTAAGTTATCAATACTGTTTTTTATTTTTCGTGAATGCAGATAATAATAGAAAAATGTTTAGGTACAAATCTTTGTAAATCTTTATGACATATAAACAAATCCAACTCCAGAAATATTTGCCTCTAAAATCTCTATGAACAGAAGCTTCTATGTGTCATCGTTTTTATTGTGTACTTAGCAAAATATTATAGTCAGAAACTCTTACTTGTTTGTATTCCAATTGAATTCGCTATTGTTATAGAATTAGATTTTTATAAAACTATAAAGCAGCTTATATTTAGTTGGTAGAGATTTATGGAAAATGTCTGCTCATATAGAGCCATTATACAGTATATATTTGAATAAGTAAAGTGAATAAATATCATACTATAATAAAAAACAAAACACTTGCATATAATTGATAATATCACGTCCTTTGTATGTACTGAACGAAATGTTTACCTTTATTATTTGAATACATTTTTGATTTCTTTTAGATAGAAATCCATGCTTGTTTTACGGTGGGTTAGGTTGGTGGATTCTAAAACAAGTTATAATTATGGACGGAATTTTCAGGAAAATCTCTTTAAAAGTTCAACAGGAAACATTCTAAAACGTGAAAACATTCGCCTCAGAAAGTTTGCTTCTAATTCCGGATCAGTTAATAGTTGAAATTTACAAACTTTTCTTGCTGAATGGGCGAATGCACGCTGTGCAGGCAGATGAGCCCGGGACTAAAAGTAATAGCAGCAGCATTTCTACGTAAATGTGAAGCGAAAAAATTTCCATTGCTGGGTCTCTAAAAACTTCACATCAATTCAGGTCAGAGGGATAAATGTTTAACAGGGGCTTTGTGTTAACTTTCTCTTCTAGAATTTTAGCGAATGGAAGTGGATAGAATGTCTAAAGTTGGATGCATGTACACGTTATAGTATGTATACATATTTAATTATGTGTCGTTGATGGTGACTTATATGTAAAACGTATTATATTTAACCTATTGTAATCCTGCCATTAATATTTCTACATTTCAGTAAATTTACAGAAACCAATTTGCCTATTGCAAAACATACAAATAACCTATTGTCGAAATTTAAAAATTTCAAATGTAGAATGCAATATTACTATTTAAAAATACATGTGTCCATGAAAAGGAGCAACAGGTCATTTCAAGGCTAATAACGAATATGTTGGTTTTAGAAGTTTGGATATGTTAGACGTTAATATACATATGTAAGTGTTGCAAATGTTGAATTGTTTCATTTTGTAAAATTTTACTACAATTGCTAACAAATCAAAACTTGACAACCAACCTCTTCTAGTTTCTATTCCAATAGGTAAACATTTTCACAGCAAAATGTCATAACTTAACCCTATCGCGGGATCTCCTATAAAAATCAGTCGCAAAAAATCGATATTTCTTCCTCCTTATTGCTTGAATTGTCGACACTAATCTTAGGAATCAAGTCGACAACAATCGGATAAAACAGTGGTCATAAATATCGTCTTGTGCCCGCAGATAAGGTGAAGAAAACACTTTTTTTGGGGCCCGAACCTTTTTGTTCTATAACATTTTCTGATGAGTTGCAAAGCCTTAATCCATTATTCTAATGAGGAAAAGTGATGAGCTTCTACGAGTGCTCCTTACATATCAATATTACTAAATCGTGGTTATAAATTTATTTTCTAAACAGTTCGAATGAAAGTCAACAGTTCATCCGTCTAGGTAATGCACCTTATGAATTTATTTATAAAGTTATGCAGATACTCCGCTTAAGATTTTGCACTGAATTGAACTTTATGATATGAGCATACAAAACAATTTATATTTCTCAAAAATAAAATAAAACAGTCTAGAATTACACCCACTTTGCATTCAAGGTTTAAGGTTTGCATGGGTGAATATCATGGCAATTTGATGCGCTTTTCGCAAATATTAAACTCTTTATATACGTGACATTTTTTAAAATTTCAATTCAATGCGTAATTTCCTGCAAAACCTGGAACCGGATCCGATGTGAAAAGAACATAGCTAATATTAATTTAATATCCTTTGGTAACTATTTATTGATTCATGAAACATGGATCTTAAAGTATATGTCTCTGGTGTTATAATAATTCAGCATTTTTAAAATTCAGTGTGACTAAATTTGACAAATACCAAACCGGAAGAGAATTCGACTTTTTGTTGTTATTAAAATTCCTTAAAAATTATTATGGGGAAGACTTCAGCATCTCTGTCTTGCCTTTTTCAGTTTTCTATTGAAAACTCTTATAAAAGAAAAGAATATTTTCTGCAGCAAATTTCAGCCGAGTTTTCATATTGTATTATATAAAAAAATAATACAAATACATCTAGAGTCGTTTTCTTTCTAACACAATAATCCCATTGTTACTATGAAGGAATAATTAAAACCTGAGATGGTACATTTCTTTGAAAGACAGCGGGTGTGATTAAGAATTCAGGGTGAGTGTCTGAAAGGTGTTTTGTACCTTGTTCTAGTAAACAAGTGACGGCTTCCTGTCGAGAAATTGTTCTTGACTACATCGTGTAAGGATTCTGAGCTTCTTTCTACTCGTTCCTGGATAATTATCTATTTCTTTGTCTTCCACGCAAAGCTTTTATTTTCTGAAGTTTAACCTCGCGGGAAGATAATAGGCGACTTTAAAAAGAAGTAAAGACATTTCATCAGCCTTTTTGAAACTTTAAATTTTGACGGAGTAACTTCAAAGAAGGCCAAATGATCAAGTAACAAATAATCTGTTAGGTTCGGTTTGTTAGGCTTTATTTCTAAATACCGGCTTTTAATTTGTTAAGATTACAAGCTTAGTTTTTTAAATTATTTTTAGTTTACTTAGATTGGTATAAGGTCTAGGATCTAAGATGAGAGGAGGAGGAGGAGGAAGGTTATTAGCAGTGAAAATACAAACAATACAGCACAATACAAAAATTTTTGCTGCCGGAAATTTCTTCGATACCATTATTCAACTATTTCTTTTATTATACCATATTATTCCCATAGACCACAAATCAATTTCGAATAGTCCCCGCAGTAGAATTTGCCTGGGCGAGTATTAAAATGCTTCAGGTAAAGTAATAAAATAACTCTTGCATGAAGCCTTATGGCAACTAGAATTTATACGGTTGTGATATAAATCTTCTGGTTGGACATATTTTAGCGGAAATGGAAAACATTTTGCGGCATCGCGTTCTGTGGGTGGGCTATGAATGATTTCCTGAGGCTTAAGATTATTTCGGTTTTTATCTTCTACGGGGAGAATTTTGTATTGCAATTTCGCGTGAATGGAGTCACGCAGGTATACCTTTCAAAGGGCTTTAGATTCTTTTGCGATTTAAACTTTTATATAAATACGACTTGCTGGTAAGGGTTTTAATGGCTTCCCTTTCGTTCAGGACGCACTTTAAACTTTTACTGAGGATGACATTTACGTTGTATTAATAATGAATTGCCAACTATATTTCATTGTAAGAATAACAATTGAATGAAAAGGAAGAAGCACTCTCAATTCCTTTAGCTAAATTGCGTTTTTCTTGCGTTTCACACTTTAGTCATATTCTTTAAGCTTCTTGTCTGTCGCGAATTATCTATTTATTTACAAAAATTATATCTGTTCACGGACGCACTTGTTCAAAGTGCCACATTTGTGGAATTGAAAAATAAAGTATTTAACGCATTGAACATTTCGGGATTATAACGACAGTGCAGATGCTGGGTGTAAGGAAATTTTAAGTTTGGCCTGCATTCATCTTATCTACTCATTAAAGTAGTAAACCATTTAATTCGTTCAGAGAAAAATTAGACACCAAATTCGTCCAGAGTGCTGGAAAGAGAGAAATGCATATGCAGAAACTCTATTTCTATGCATTTCGATCTAAATTGTAAATTCGCGGGAATGGTGACATATTTGAGACTTTACTCACCACAACTAGTTTAATGGAATTTGCTTGTTCTGAATAGCTGATGCGTGCTTAAAATTTACTACAATCCCTTGGGATGGTTAACCCGTGCTAAATCGAAAGATCTTAAGAAAATAACTTATTCATTCAATTGAGGCAGCTCGGAGGAAATCGCAACCATCCAGTAATTTTATCCACATAATTGGATACTTTTCTGAGAAATGGGGAAGTCAAAAACACTTCCGAAATAAATCGACCCCTCCAGATAACTTTTCAACCGTTTTTTCGGAAGAAAATCATAGATTTTTCGTTTACTCAACTTTTGATTGAATCTTATTTATTTATTCTCGACGTGTTTGTCTCCTCTAACAGAAGTAAAGTTGATTTTGTTATAGCGATAACTGCCACATTTCTTAATGGATTTTGGCCGAACTTTGCGTGATGTAAAAGCAAAACAACAACAGAAATTGTTCGCAAAAAATATCTTCAGCCTAGTTTGATATGAACTTAAATTTAATTTAGAAAACGATTTCTCTCTGAAAAATCTTTTAATATCCAAAATTTTTCCTTCGTCCGCAATCGAGACAATAAACACTGTTCGAAAAATTTGAAATACTGAACTAATTAAAACCTAACTATAACAACGAACAAAAAATTATTTGCATAGCTCTTCATGTCCTCAATACAATTCCATTTTGCAAATTAAAGGAAACTGCTCTATAAAATAAACCTCAGTTGGGGCTGATTTGGTTCTGTAAACAGTTTTCAGACTTACTAAAGTATTCCATCTATTTGGCTACGTTTAATTACTTTAATTAAGAAACTTTAGGAATATTAGTGGGAAATTCGAAGATGATTTAATATTTTTATTAATATATATATTTAAATATTGTTCACCTTATTAATTTTATTCTTATTAATGTTCGAAGAAGATAATTTAAAATTGCATTTTTCATGGAATTATTATAGCATATCTGGTTGCTACTACTATGGAATGAAATTATTTAGAATTATTTAATGGAACATGATCTCCGAAAAAATAAAACAAGTTGCTGAAAATTGATTGAAGTTATCCCAAGTAAGATACTGAGTTGTTAAATTTTTTGCGTCATCTTCCACCTTCACCTTCTATCTGGAATTTCAGTAGAAATGTTTCAGTCCGTCTAATGATATATATTACCTGATTTTCAAGGTTCTCTATATTGACGAAGGAAAAGGAGTTTGAATAATATGTCTTAGTCTAAGAAATGTTAGTGGTAAGCAACCCCCAGAAGTATTTAGGCATTCCAAACTCAGGAGTAACTTATTTATTGAGACGAGTTGCTAGGAAATAGGAAACATTAATTTATTTAAGATGAGGCTATTCATTATCCGAAACCACATTTGAGTTAGGGTTAAGAAGTAACCTTTCCTTTTAATGAACCGGCTACCCGAAATATGATGAAGCCTTAAGATTCCACGACAAAATATTAATGATATTTGAATCATTAAATGGCCCGAGTTCATAAAATTTCCTATTGCATAAAAGAAATCACGTGTGTGGTGGGATAAAATTGTAGAATACTTGGAAAATAAAATCCAGCATTTTATCACAAACAAAAAATATGTAAGAGAAGGTTTCTTTTAAGATCCACCTCTGAAATTGTTTAAATGCATATTAAAGCTTACACGCATATAAGGCTCAAAAGATTTCCGATAACAATATCCTCTCAATCTCAAAAATAATATTTGGGCAGCAGTTGGTATAGCGCATTATTTGCGGAAAGTATAGCATTTACAGGAGCAAATAGTTTTACTTACAATAGCAACGAGAATTTTAGTGGAAACTTTTACTAAGCTGACAAAACCATTGTAAGTACTGGGAAAAGTAAATACGTCGGACTGTGAACGAGAGAAAAGTTTTACATAGCGCAAAGCATAAGTCCTTCCATCTTCTGTTCGTGCGGCTTTTGGAAAGTATTTTTATATTAAAGTAATGTTCTTCAGACACTTTCGAATATTTAAATATGCTTCAGTGTGCTGTTACATGTATTTGCAGAGAATATGAAGCTTAATGAAACATCATAAATGATAATATTATTAAATACTTGAAACAATTCGTAGTTTGGTATGTAATAATTTAAACTTCGAAGATGATAGTAAAGAAATTAATATAAACTCTAAAATTAAATCAACTGGCAAAAATATAATGTAAAAAAAAAGATTTTAATTAAAATTTCCAATTAAGGCTTTATTCACTTCACTTTTATTAATTTACAAAAAACAAAAACACCAAGTTTGAGTTATGTATGTATTTTTGGAAAACTATGCAACTTGCATTTAATTTTCCTACCTATTCAAAAATATACAAATGAAAATAATTTGCATTAAACTTTACAGAAAATTTAATACATCAGTGGACTGTAAATACTCTCAGCTGTAGATACTCATGAAGTATTTTACGTAAGGCACGAAATCAAAAAGCTCCTTACATTTAAAATCATTAATGGAAGGTTAAACAGGAAAGCACTGCAACTCGTGGAATTCTAAATATGAATTTTCTTTTAAACCAAATGCAGTAAAATTTACATGAATGCACAGTTTAAGAGAGCGTGAGAAAATCATCAATTATCGTTTAGGAAATTTTCAAGACGTAACATTAGCCCTTTTTCCTGCTTGTCAAACGTTCCTAAAAATCTCAAAGTATGTGAGCAACATTTGATGACATTTTGAACATTGCTTTGATGCAAGAGGTACATATGTATAATTTCTGAATTAGTTCTTGAAATAAAATGTTTGTCGCATTTCAATGGGAAAATTTTATAGATTGAAACGGTGTCTGAAATTTTTATATTTAGGGCGTTATTTTGTGAATTGGGCTTCTATAAAAAGTTTAAATGAGCTTACTGTCAAAGTATATAAATATTATTACACTTTTTAAAAACTACTCAATGTAAAGAAACAAAACTATGCTTATTAAGTAGCAAGACTCATATATTTCTTAATACTGTCAAAGTCTAAATAATTGAATTAATAGTTTAATCTGAGTTTTATTAGTAATATAGGATGCAGAATAATTTATGTGGCAAATAAAAATAAAATAAAGTGAGCTGCCATAGTAGCTTACCTAGTTTTAATGCATGTTTGGAAGAGCAAACCATATTCCAGAATAAAATTGAAGTTTTCGTAAAGAAATTTTCCCAGCAAAAATAATAAAAATTCAGCAGAATTCAACGGAATAAAACGTGATAATAAGTAAAAATTGTTGAAACAAAAAAATTGTATTGAATTATGTACCTACGTACATATACCAACTGGACTGGAAAGTTAGTGCCCATCGCATTTGATAATTGTCGTTAATCCTTCTCTCTGTGAATGTAGTAGGAAAATATAATTAATCCTCTAAATGCTTTTGATAATAATTTAAGTCCTCAGCACATTTAGAGGTGTCTACAAAAACAAATAAATCCTACCTTTTCTGCAAACCCATTTGAAGTGAGGCTGTGATATGTGCTGTGGGATTTATCTCCAGTACGGATCACTTGGAAACCACTGGGGAAATAAATCTCTAATTTTTATGTATACGCATCGGAGTTCCTCTTTACCGAAAATCTAGGCTCCTAGGGGGTAATGTAACAACTGATAAGAATAATATAATGTGCAATAAAAAATCACACTCGAGTTAATGGACCATGACATTAGCGAGCCCAAAAATATATTGCAGGAAGCTACCACCCACGATGTTTTCGCACTTGAGTGAAATATGTGTTTTTGCGTGTAAGACACGTGTTTCACCTTTTACTTTTTGCATCTTGGTTGTCTTTCTTTTTGAGGCTCGATTCATAAGAGACCACTAATTAAATTCTAATATTTTGGGAAAAAACAATAGGGCGTGTTTTAATTTACACTTAAAATGTAAGTAAAATGTGTTATATTTTCTTAACGTTGTTTGCAAAATACAATAAACATTATTTAGTATTCACTAATTCTTCAAATAACTACTACCACTAAGACACTGTGATTGAACAACCAGTACATTTGTGCAACAGTGTAGAGAAATACTGTCGTGAGTTCAAATATTGCACATATGCACATAATAAACTACGTGAGTATCAATGAACCCACAAAAATCGAAATTCTCGATAATAAATATAGAGAGGCAATTTTCCAAATAATATCGTACCAAAGTCAATTTCAGTCAATAACATAGTTATTGAAGGTATTCACTAATCGTGGAATTTTAATTACTCATAAATGAATACCGCTTACTATAAAAATTGGAATATCGAAAATACTTTGTGTTCGAACCAAACGTGCCATCATCCTCAATAATTTACAAAGGAATTTTATAGTCAATTGATTTTCTATGGATGCTACCGATGGTGAAATTTATTAAATTCTGCTAATCGACAGCAGTTGGTGCTGTGAAAATGTTATTTCCAGCACGTGATTGAAGTTAACCATTCAGAGCATTAGCAAATAAATTTTAATAATTGAGAAACCCTCTCCGCCCTTCACCGACTTGGGGGTTGTATCTGCTTTCTACTTTTTCTCTTTCAATCGGCAATCCTATGTATTTAGAAAAATACCGAGTGATTTTGAAATATATTTTTGCTTAGATTGGTATTAAGAAATATTTGTTTTCCAAAGAAATAGTGATAAGTTACTACTGTTATTAGATTGTAAGACCATGACAAATATTGTTTTCTACTTTAAATTCAAAATAATTCAAATAATTCGGACTTATTCTAGACATAGACTTAACAAAAAAGTCCTTAATTTTAAAATTAGTTTATGTTGTTGTACTAAATGACACATTTTTCTGAACAACATATTATGACAACAACGCTAGCAGAACAAAACCTTCATGCCTCAATCGTTACCGCCCGATTCTTGTTCTACATACAATCCAAAGAATTCAAATAAAGTTTAAAGTAAATTTGTTTGCAAATTTGGATTAAGGTTATATCAAAGAAACCAAGAACGAGTGATACGAAAAATAATTTCTTCGTAGGTAGTTGTACCGAAATGATGTATTTCGGAATTAATATTGACTTAATTATACATATGTTCATTGCATCATTAATTTTCAGAAGGCATGATAATTTCTGAAGCAGATAACTTACGAGAGTTACTCGTAGATATATGTTGCCTTCAGTAATAAATTAAACGACAATTTATTTCCATTTCCCATTACCTCGAGATGTCTAAAGAGCAAAACTTTACTACCTTTAAAACTATTTCGACCTTGAACACAATGCTGAATAAATAAAGCAATATTTGTCCAATCTTTTGAACTCTGTCAAATAAATTACAAACCCTTGGGAAACCCATCTACTTAGAAGAGGTAATTTGACCGTTTTTTTCCCATTTTCTTAAACTCAATCCAACTCGAATCTCTACAAAATGAACTGATTCAATTTGTTAGATTTCAGAGGGTGCTGCTCACATTATGTAAGTAAAATTCACTGAATGGCTTTAACGAACCGAAAACAATTCGTTGAGCCTCGTTTATTCCGACCGACGGATGGTCTCCAGAACCCGAACAGAAGTGTTTCAACTTACATCCCATTATTTGTTTACTCAATATTGCCACTAAATTGGGTAGAAGTAACAAGTTTACTGCGTCCAGGATCAGTTTGCACACGATTAACGTTTTTGCGATAGTTAAAACAAAAAGGAATTTACCTTTACAAAATATTATGTTCGCGACTTTTCCCTCATTAAAGTTTTTAATGAAACATGGTTTCGTCGGTTAATAGTATTAATATTTTTTCAAACCCAATAAATTCTTTTTGCTATTCATCACATTAATGGAGAAGACTGAATGAGATTTGAATACATAGCGAAAATCCTTGGATCCGCTCACAAAAAGCATTCAGAAAACATTACCCAAGGATATAAATCTTCAAATCCTTTTCTGTATTTTTCTGAGTTCCTGCATTAGCCGCGCGTGCATTTGGATTTTCTCAATCGTGAAATAAAATTTCCAATTTGAAGAGAAATGTGCAAACATGGAGGGATGTGCTCGTTAAAGTAACTTCGTATCAATTATAAGAAGTTACAAAAAAGTTTTTGCTTTTTGAGGTTACCTTCAAGCGAAGAAATTTTTTTTTCCGAAAGTTTCTAGCCACAACTTTAAAAAAAGTGCTTCAAGTAAAATTTTTATATGTATTATATATTCTGAATAGATTGATGTTATTTTTAACTTCCCATTTGGAATGGGTCCGCTTTATCGAATTGAAAATGTTGAAATAGCTCCACGTTTTGAGGTCCCTAGAGTCGGAACCCATTGATCGTTCGTATGTTTCTGAGCTTTTTATCGTCTCGCATATCTCGTGAAAAAATAATGAATGCTATTGATTCCGGAATGAGTCTAGTGGAACGCGTCTAGCGGAAATGTGGAATTAAATTGATTGCTAAAGGCAGTGTAAATTTGAGAACCGGACTGTAAACTCGTTTATTAAATACCTATATCCTGCTAAAAACATCCAATTAAATTAATTAAATAGTCACCTTTTATCCAGCCTCTTGTCACCGTTTTTTTGTTTTTTAGTTGTTTTATTTGGGTATTTTAAGTGTTGTGTTGAGACAGCAAACTGTGCTTTTTATAAATTTATATTTGGTAACAATTCTAGGAAAAAACGGTTCTATTGCATTTTATATGCATTTTATTAAATTTTAGGAAAAACTTTGTTGCAAAAATCGGTTACATTACTCTTTTTACGCAGATGTAACCGTTGTCAAATAAATTTACAGAACAATCAGAATTTTATTAAAAAAAAATTAATAATCTTCCCCTACACAAATTTTACTATCACAATATTGAAAAACAAGTTAATAACCAAATCCCAAAAACAATATCGACAAAACTGTAAACGAGCAGGAAATGTTTTATTTAAATAAAATTTTCAGTTCAAATGTAGCAAACAGTTGACTATACGCAAGCTCCGCAAATATTTAACATCAAAGACAAAACAATTGGTAAATATATTCAGATGAGCATTTCAAAAGCTTTGTGGATATATACTAAACTGATAAATTTAATTCATGATGCAATTGTTTGCACTTTATCGTTTACTGACATTTACATTCGAATTAAAATTTCACATGGCTGATCGACCATAACTATGTCCAATAACTAGTTGTTTAGGTATTTATGATACAATATTCCATAATATTCTAGTGAATTCAACGTATTGTTGACTTGGATTCCGATTTCATTTCACTTTTTCATATAGCGCAACTGTACAACGCAAATATAATGTTATAATTTTTATTTCTCAATATAACCACAAGCATTATTTATGATAAAATAAGGAGCGTATTACACCATGTTTTCATAAACCGAAGATGGCAGCAAATGTTCATAAATTCATGAGTATATTTCCCTTCTGCAGCTCTCTATACAGACTTCAATAAAGCCATAAATTAAGGTGGGTAGAATACGCTCATAATTTTCAAAACACATAAATCATTAGAGCTTTATCTCTCGAAAATTCAGTCTCATAACCAGTTTTCTTTCTCTATCAGATTTCGTTGCCTCAGGTAATATTTCTTATGTTTTATTTATGGGATAACAAGAAAAATACCAAGGTTGAGGATGCCATATGTGTTCCAATCGACTAAACAATGATTGGCCCCAAAAGCCATATTCCCTTTCATGTTTACTCAAAAGTTAATTAATCCTGTGAAGAATGTTATCCAAAGCAAAAAGCTTAATTTTAACTCCGGAGGCAAATTTATATCGTTTTATGTTTGCGGAAAAAAAAAATAATTCATTCCAAAATGAGGCGTACACCTGCTCCTCCGGGCGTATAAATTAAATTGAAAGAGAAATATTCTTGTACAATTTCAGTCTTTTTTTCCGGACTCATATGAATGTACTGAAGAAATAATCACGCTTCTAGGGGAGCTCTTTTCAAACGTCACACTTCATTTGCTATTTTACCAGAAATCATTCACCCACATCGGATAAATTGGCATTGTCGAAATTACTTACAATTCTTATAAAAGCATGCATTTATAGAGACAGAAATTATTGAACTGTAAAAGAGTGATTTTTGTGAATCTTATTGATATTAGACATTATAAAGGTTAAAAAGATAGCTGAGGTTACATGGGCATAAAGTTAATTTGATAACATATTTCAGTTGTCCATAATATCTAAAAGATAAATTTTAGGGGTATAAGAATTTAGCACTAACTAAATGTGAAAGCTTTTGTGCACTTTGTGCCTTGATTGAATTTAACTATCCACTGTCACTTAGAAGATTATTCATTCCGACAGTCTTCGCCTTCGTAAAGAAAGCTGAATCGTGCCATAGAATCAATATTTTATTTGGATGTTTAATAAATTAATTATATAAGAAATAAAATCTTTGGGTACAAAACAGACAAAACTGGAAGAGTGAATATATTTAGGGAGATAATTAAGGGTTTGATTATAATCTGAGCTAAATTACATGATCTGTAGAATAATTTACATAGTGTAATTAATTAAGCGTCGAAACTACCATTACAAGCCCGAAAGGTCTCAAAATCGATTTCCAACGCCGTCAAAATCTCTCTTTGCCACATTTTATTCCATTAAACTTGCTAACAAATTAGCGTAAACGAAAGTTTTTAGATTAACAAAGTAAGCCGCCAGAGATGTCCCTTAATTAGACTAATTAAAATAAAAAGAAAAAAGAGACGAGTAATGGAGGCAAGAGTTTACTTTGCTAGTAATAAGAAAATCAAGGGATTTTGAAGGTCGGTAAAAGTACATTTGCCTAATTAAATTTTTCTACAGTAGAAAATCTACAGGAAATTAGGTTTTATTACACAGTAATAATCATTAAACACAAAAGTAAAATAGGAAAAAATTTAGAGCGGACATATTTTTGCCCTTTATTACAACATTAGATACATTTAAAAAGATTGAGATTCTTAAGGAAGATATGAAGAAGTACAAATCTTTAATGTTAATATAATTCTTAGAATTCTCTACTTTTAAAGTGTGAATAAGTATATTATTTTTTCTGTGAGGAGGACAATGAAAAGAATGTTATGTTTCCTTCTATCAAGATTATCACAAAGAAACCAGCAAACACTCAAATAATGTTCGCCAACATTTCTTAGGGAAAGCCGTACTCGAGAAAATTACTTCCACATAATTTAAGCCGCCATAAGATGTGCTACTAATTAGAGAAAGCCCCATTGTAAAATATTTTCCTCCTTTAATCCTAAGATGGTGCTTAAGGAACAATTTACAATTTACATTAGGCCTATGGATGGTTGGCATTGCAATGACATTGACGGGAGAATTTTAAAACAGTGCTTATAACATGACTTTGTAATGATGTTTGTCCAACGACATTGTTTGCCTCGGCTTCAATAGGCTTAACGTTAAAGATAATTTTGCTAAATTACATTATATACATTAGAACGGACAGTTAAACTGTAAATAATGAATTTAATAAACTTTATTTCCAACGAAATTTGACAGTTGGCAAATATGGCAGAAAACTCAAATTACTATATTATTAATTGTTGTTTAATGAGGAATCTGTTGTGACACTACGATGTACCTATTTAAAGACAAAATAATATTTATTATTATTTTTAATATATTATTCCGAATAAATGTATTTGTTTAATAATCTGACCAGATTACGAGTTATTCACTAATCTCTAAATTAATATGAATTAATAAATTAAATTTATAATGATAATAAGAATTGAAAATATTCTTGTTAATATATAAATAATGACCTTTTGAAATGTTCGTCCTTATGTAACAGCCCGACACACTTGCATTTATTAACGCTTTGACCACCTGGCGATTATGAATATTCTAATTTATATTAAGCTGTGTCAGTGTTAAAATATTTATTCTTCTCGGTTGATTTGCACGAGCTTAATTTAATAAGTTCTTCCTATTCCAGGATCAGAACTTGTTTTATCTAATTTATATTCTAAATTCGCTGGTTGTGGAGTATTTGCATTTAAAAGTTGCTATAAATCGCGGACAGGATAAGTATAGAAAAAGTTTACAAAGTGGATTTGTGCCACTCTAACGATAAGTTGCCTGTGATTTATTCTACTTATTCCGTGAAAAACAGTAATTACTTTTCACTCATTCCCGCCAACTTTTCCCATAAATCCTTTAAAACCTACAATTTTACAGGACGAAATTTCGTCCGTGTATGCTTTGCTTTTCAGAGATTAATGCAAACATTACAAAATAGTCTCGCGATTATAAAACACAGGGACCAGGGAAAGCTTATGAAAGATTCAAATTGAAAATTATTTGTAAAAATATTAATTAGAGCATTATTTAGTGAGCTGCAAAAAACTACCGTTCACATGTTTTTTTTTTCTTTTTAAGTGAATTACTGAAAAATATATTGTGGAAATACAACTTTTTCCATGCGAATCAAATCCTGAAATAAAGGATAAAAATGGATTAATTTACCAAATCATTTATTAATTGGGATTAAGTCTGGTAGGGGAGAATTTAAGTTCTTAAGTGTATTTGTTATCCCATTCCGGCAGAGTATATGTTTAAATAATATATTGGTTATTATTATAATATAAAATATATAATCTGTAAATACGGCAAATTTGTATATGTGGAAGTCTCACAAATTGTAGGTTAGGTTATTTTAAAATTCCCTACACAATTAAGCATGATTTATTTGAAAATATTATTAATTCGGAATTAATCTCACAATGCTAGATTTGTGAGTTTGAGTTTTCCAAAATTCGACCTAAAGAAGTTTACAATTATTTAAATATAGTACATACTTAGTAGTACATATGAATGAATTTTTTAGCTTAAAACTTCATCGCAAGAACAACCCCGTGCAGTCTTTTTAGCCCTATAATGAGATTTTCTAGGCATAACAAAGGATTCCATTAAAAAAAGCGAAAAACTTTTGATCGGGACATAAATTCTAGAGCTGTCAGTAAAACTAAAGAATTGGACTGCAATCTACCGCAAGGGATTTGGTTGCTCTTTCTGTCATGGACTTTATTCTATTTAATGTGGACACCAACTTGACCACTTGTTCATAAAATTTATTTGTTTTTAACTAATTTTGTTCTAATTTCAAAATTTCAGTAAAACGATCTAATTCCTTCCTTATTATTTTAAAATAGATCAATATGTAACTCTCCTAAAACAAATTTTCGGAAATGAATGTGACATATTTTATTTTCCCTAAATAGGTTTATTTAATTTAAAATAGATCAAATACTATTTTATATTTTAGAAACCGAAATCTGATAAGATAAATTAGTAGCTAATTACATTGTACTTTACTAAGTGCTATACTGCAGAGTTTTTTCCTTTTCGTCTTCATAAATTAATTTCAGACAAAAGATATCAGCTTTGTAGCCATCATCGTGTATTGATAAAATGAAAAAGCTTTCAACAATTCTGCGCACCAGAATATTCCGCAGAAAATCCTAGAAGCAAAATAAAAGAAATGAGAGTAATTATAAATGAAAATAATTTTGGCGTTTAAAATCAGCAAAGAATTCTCTTTCGCCGTCACAAAAACGAAATTAAAATAGCGCTTGTGTAAGAACTAGAATAACAGAGCCTTTATGACGTCCGCATAATTTATTCCCACTGAGATAGCAATTAATTCTAATCAGGGCAAAATAATCAACGAACCCGAGCTAGAGCTAAAACTGAGGCCACCATGATTGCGCCTAAATTTGCATAGACCGCTTTACTTCCTAGCCGAACGACGATCGATCCGAGGAACCAAAAGTGTGCCGGATTTGAATTACAAATAAACGCCTACAGTCTTCGTTGTAATTGTGACAAATTAGCAGTGGATAGACACCGGCTGTGAACATAAATACACCTGATTATTCCAGGCACCAGGCACCAGGGCCAGGCCTAGGACCAGGCTCTGTAAGCCTTACACCACCGGCTGTATATACGAACCCAAATATCGGTGAAATTATTATCGGCTAATTATTTCAAGTGGATAATGTATGTAATTAAGCAGAGCTGAACGCATCAACGATTCCTTCAACTAACTTGAAACGCCTCACAATATTTGTCTAAGTTTTTGATAGGGGATCTGGAAATACTGATTAATGTTCCTCAGACAAATTACCCGAGGGCCGTGATTTAATCTGGCATACATCACTCTAGTGCCTGGAAACTCTCATTATGCCATAACTTGGTTCTAAGTGATAAGGAGATTACTGCTGGTGCGGGTGAAGAACAAACGGCCCTACCTCCATACAATCAGATGTTCTGCGGGATGAGGAGCTCATTCAAAGGCAAATTTTGTAACGTATGATGTATTCAAATTACCACACAGAGTACGTAAATAATGTTGCAGGTGTATTGGTATCTCTTTGTTGCTTCCACAATGCCGTAATTAAGGAAATTTAAAGCTAATTAAGCTCTTTCAGGTACTCAGAAAACAAAGCGCATAATGACGATTCACAGTCTGAATTCTAAATCTAAAAAAAATAAGATTGAATAAACGCTAAAACATATGCATTTAAATTCGATTGCTTCATCGCTTGCAAAATTGAAAATAATTAAAATGTAATAGAGTTTTTACATATTATGCAACTATTTAAACATTACAAAATATGAATCATTGTAAAAATTTGCGAATATTTAAAACATTTAAAAAAACATGTTATTTCGAACATTTTTCAATTATAATAATTTGTTCATAAGAAACCACATATGTATTGTGTACATATATACAGAATCATTTGAAGAATCTATGGTACGATCCTTCGTATCAATTATTTAAAAAGCTGAATTTTAGAAATAAATATAGATTTGTTTCGACCTTTCGATTTTATGGCAAATAAGTATTGGATAGGAATATTTTCACCAAATTAAACTGGCATTGGTATAATATGTATATTTGGCTTTGATTGTAAACCTTAGTAAACTTCGTGCTTTTTGTCGTTATCGTTTATGGAAAAATAATTTTAAATGATTTAGAAAATATTCAGCGATTCTCGTGCGACGGTCAGTGAGATTAAAAAAGTGAGCCGACAATTTGGAAAATATTTCATGTGTTTGTCTCTGATTGCTAAAATTGTGCAATTGATCTGAAAATGTTTATCTAAATCCAAGAATTCCTGTGGCATCGGTTGGCGGCGGGTAAATCGTGGTGAATTTTAATTTTTGCGCTTTTTTAAAATGTTCAACTGCTTAAAAAAAATCCCCTTGTTCGAATTCAAATTTGCAGCGGCCGCGTGAGAATGGAACAACGGCGACGTGAGCTCTCAACTTTGAGGGGAGGCTCGGCTCTTCCGTTCCGCCACAACAGGAACATTTGCAACAGTTGCAAGGAGCAGGTTTTCAGTTTTGTTTGACGGATAATTTCTAGAAAGTCAACTTAAATTTAAGCGCTTCTTTCCTGTTTTTATATTTTTCCCTAAAGCCCTGAAGTATTTCCTTTCTGTTAAAATTAAAATTGCAAAAATAGATGCTCCGGATTTTGATTCGCTGAGGGACTTCACAATCAGGTTAAATTCTGGCGAAGGCGAAGGTTTCATGTTTTATTCTACAGGGGAAATATTTTGCAACATGTGAATTTTATGCGGATTTCTAAGGACTTCATTTTTAAATTCTTTTGGGCTCTGGATTTTCATTCTTTTTAATAAATCTTAAATAAGTAAAGTTTGATAAGCCTAGAAAAAATTTAAACTATAATTTTCCACGATTTTGAATGTTTTCGTTTCTCCCCATTTCAATTTTTGAATCGAATCAACCGTTCGTTCCTTGAAGCTGCTCGAAGTTTTGCGGCAATTCCTGCAGTTTTCGTTTCCGCTTGTTTCAAATATGCAGTCTAATTTACCGTTGTTCTATAAGCGTTCTCCCAGTTCGTGAATTATTTTCGGAGTGGGCGGATGGACTGCGGGCGTGCTTCGATGGCCGCCACATTGGAAGAAAGTGAAGGTGATTTTGTGATTGTGTGCAACCGGCTGGTGAAAATTAAAATTGAATATGGAAAATGAAGAGCCGATGAAGTGAAAGTGTCGCTTTTTTTTCAAAATATTTATCTCGAGTTGTGCTTTCGAATTGAAGTGATTTTGTGAAGGTGTTTCAAAGAAAAAAGGGCCTGTTAAAAGTGATATAAACGTGCATGTGCCGTTATTTTTAAAGTGTTTCGTGGTTGTGAAGAAGAAAAAAGAAGAAGAAGGAAGGAAAAGAAGAGGAGGAAGCGAAAGGTAATTGGAAATATCAGTTTTTGCCTCTATTTTTAATGGATTTAAAAGTTTTGAAGGAGTTTTACAATTACGCGGGGATTTGCTTTTTTATTGAAAAGTGTAAACCTTAAGTTAAATTCTATGTAGTTGATTTTAGGAGTGCCAATGATTAAAAATCGTGCAGGTGCGGTATTTTTTTTAATATTTTTCTTTAGAGACCTGAAGGATTTCCTTTTTATTAAGTTTAAAATTGCAAAAATCGGTAATTCGGGTTGTGATTTCTTGAGACGTCATAAGTAATCGCGCGCGCGTAGCGAAATTCTGGGGAAGGCGAAGGTTCCATGTTTTATGCTTTGCATTATGCTGCAGTGCAGGAGAAATGTTGTGCAGCATGGTAGTTTTATGCGTTCACTGTTGCGGAGGGTAACATGTTTCTAAGGATTCAATTTAAATTATTTTGTGAGTTTTCTTTCAGGAAAGAGGGTTTTATTTTTCCCTCTTTTTAATAAAATACCTTAAATACTTACATTTAAATCTTAGATCGATGAAGTTAATTCGGAAAATTCGAGATGCTGGAATGAATTAATTGGAAATGATTTATGGAAAATGAGACTTTAAAATTTCGCACAATTTTTATGGATCTTCTTTTTCTTGGTGTGCTTTTGAAAAGTTAAATTCGTTAAATCTGAACGGGAGGGGCGGAGTCGTTAAAATTTATCAGAACTCCTTTTTCGCGTCCAACTTCATACCGAAATCAGTTATTTTTTATTCTTGAACGAGTTGGCGTCGGTTTTCATTGGAAAATTTCAAAATCAATTGCTGAGGTAGATAAATTTCACCTGTTCAAAGTTTTCGGTTGTATTTTTTTATGTTTTTATTATCGCCTGAATGCTTTTCTTTCATGGGAAAGCAGAGGATACGGCTTTTACGAGGATTATTCGGTAAAATTTAATTTCTGCTTTTCTTAAAAAATAGTTTTCTTGAAAAATAATTCAAGCAGAAGAATAAAATTAGCCAGAAATTTTATTAATTTTATTAATTAATTTTTATTTTATTTTTATTTTTTGCAGGATCATCAGCCGCATTGGGAGAATGTGAAAGTGATTTTGTGATTGTGAGTGTGCAACCGGCTAGTGAAAATTAAATTTGGAAATTCAAAATTAAGAGCCGATGAAGTGAAAGTTAAAATTTCGAGGAACAAGAAGATGAAGACGAAGAGCGAAAGGTAAGTGGACATTTTAATTCTAATTAACAATCAAATGAAATTTTATAATTTTACTACTTTAAAAATTATCAAGAACATTGCTCCTAAATTTAATTTGAATAATTCTCCATTTTAATATCTTAAAATTTGTAGTGTATACATTCCTGTACAATTTCATACAAATAATATATTCATGATAACTTTAATGGTGACTGTTTAAAAATTTCATTTGATTAAAGGATTTTACATTCGGAATACTTTTAGAATTACTGTTTAGTATGTACTTTTATTTATAGCCATTAAAAGTATTTAATGCATTTTCTATAGAAAATTCTAAACTTTCAATAAAAATTCTCTAATGAAGATTTTTTACAATCCCAACAATATATCCATTGCTCTAATTAAATAAAAAAAGTAGTAAAAAATGTCGAGAAGGGGCGAAACAATAGATTTTTGAGATACACTAATCAATGGAAAAAGAAATTGATCGAAAATACACGTCACCCCAGCTATATGATACCAATTTGCTTGATGTCAAGTAAAGCGAATTGTAGTCCAACAAATTTAAGGGTGATTGCAATTGATTGATTATGTTCCCGATAGCCATTGTACTTAGCTGAATAAGGAAAACCAGCTCACGGTCGTCCTATCGAAGTTTCATTAAGCTTAAGCCTCATTAGTTCTTGCACAGAAAACAAACATACATATCTCAGCAACAAACTTGTGTTGCTGAAATTGGATAAACCTCTGAATTCCGAAAGAAAAGTAAGCATAGATTTTTCGTGCTTAAACCTTTTTTGTTTTTTTTTTCAATTAAATGTTGGCTGGAAGAATTAATTTAGTTATATGATTCGCGCAAAATCCCGTCATAATTCGGATTTATTTTGAGCTAATGGTTTTCTTCGTTATAGTGTTGAGTAAATTCCTTTATATTTATAAATTAATCTTTCATTGCATATAAAACGTTGTCCTAGTATAAACTCTCACATAATAGTTGTAATCGCTGACGGTTCAACAAATAATTACAACGCTATTGAAAAAGTCCTTTTCTCAATTCCATTCAAATAAGTTAATGGAAAAATATTGACTTACAACAACGTAATGCGATTTCCATATTCTGGAAAATTTTTATTTGTGCAATTAAAAAACTGATTTAATTTAAATATTTCAATAGCGAAAGTATGCATCATAAGGCCAGTCTTGTAAGCATCATAAGCTCATATGTATACATATCTATAAATTTATAAACAGCTTTCCAACCTTGACAATTTTTGAAGTGTAGGATTGTGCTGCACATCTTGTTTTCTTGTATTCTATTATAGTAAAATATTTCTATAACTAAACCAATAAAACAAAAATTATAAGTGTAAAAATGAAGTCGGAAATGTTATAAACTTTCAATTGGTTCTAACTCCAACATGAAATCAAGTCATGCAATAGAATCAGGGGACTTTATATGCAGGGTATAAAACTAAAGAGCAAAATAAAATTGGAATGGAATGAAAAACCACCCTGGGCACTGAATTTTCTCCATAAAAGCCAGAAAATGCTTTTGTCACAGTGATGCTCTTTATTATTTTCGAAACTTGAATGCATAATTAATGAGTCTTCTGTTACACTAAATTCTTGAAAAGACAATTCGAAATTTATGTCTATTTTTAGGTGAATTTAATAACACTCATAAATGCAAGAACTATTCTCGCGGCATGCTAAAGGCAACGCTTAAATAAAATTGTTTATGCCATCACTGCGGTTAATCAAACTGCTTTTCTGAAATGGAAAACTAAATTGGATGCTCGCATAAGTTTTAATAATTGTTTTAATTACTCCTGTTCACGAATGCAATTTGAATATTAAACAAGTTTAGTAAGAGTTTTATAGATATAGATAGACAATTTGTTTTTATAGACGACATTTTTAGGAAAGAGACCGTTTAAAATAGTTTTGGTGTTGCAGGTAATTTTAAAGTTTAATTTAAAAAATGCCGCGAATCGCACCGCCTTTTAAAAGTTTCGCTTATAAATCTTTTTCTTGCTAATTAAACTTGACACAATTTCACGGCAAGCTCTTTTAAAAAACTGTGAAGCCTTGAGAAAATAACTCATAGAAAATGCTAAGAACGAGAGCAATTGAAGCACTTTGTTCAGTGCTTAAGATCATCACTGTTTCTTCTAAATGGTTGCGTAACAATTTTCTGAATGAAACACTCTGGTCATAAATTTCTAGCAACGGTCTCGAAATTAGGTTAATACCAGCAACTGCCAGCACCTCCAGAATGCTCGCGCCCGCTAGTGAAGCAGATTTCCTAGGGATAAATAAAGGGTTGCGTGCAAAGGAGAAATAACTTTCTCTTATGGTGTAAAGAGTTCATAGTCTTTATATGCATTGAAAGGAATATTTTCCAGGAAACCATCGCGTAAGTTGCCCAGCAGTTTTTCCACTTTTCGCGCCCTTAATCACACGCCGCTGTGTCCTGCAGGGCTGCCGGGATCTAGACTCCAAGCTCTAATTACTCGATGGCTTCAGCTCAACAATGGAAGTCTAAAGAATTCCGCGATGGGCATAAGTCCGGCTACATTTCTCAATTTGAAAACAGAATATTGGAGATAATTGCATAGAGTTCGGGCATGGAAGTGGAAAATTTCGTCTTAATTATCAGTTTTCTTTGTATATAAATTTTTGTTGGTTTCGCAAGACTCATCGGTTGTCCTTGTATCTATCTTTATATCCTTAGCGATGTTGTCCTTTGAGTTCTGGTGCATTTATTCTGCTGTTCTTAATTAGCGTCTGCACATTTCTTCCTTTTTAAAAGCTCTTGTAGATAGCAAAACACCGTGGAATGCTAATTATAGTAAGTTTTTCAGACAATTTAAAGTAATTAAGATGAGCTTCTGTGCATTTTTACTACCAAATGAACCCTCTTTGATTAAACTTCTCAATTTCAAGCGCATGAAATACAAAAACCCAAATTTAAAACGTCTTTTACATCATTGAAGCTGAACTTAATGATTCATGAAACAGATCCAAAACTTCAACTAAAGTTAAAGTTCTCTCGCTTCACCGGATAATGAGTTTTCTCATTGCCTAAGCGGGCACATTTGCGTAAATTTTTAATAAATGAAGCCAGTTTGTGACTGAAGTAAAGAAAAATACTTAAGAGAAGAGAAAAAATGTCAATTTGGCCTAATCTACGAATGCTTTCCTAGGATACTCTGCAACATTCATGCAAATAGGCACGCGTTTTGGTGCCCATATAATTCATTTCATTTACTGGGGATAGAAAAAGTTTTCCTCTTCGACCATAAGATGTAATACCCTAAGGATATTGGATATTATCTTTGTTTAAAAACCGCTCTTGCTGGTTGAGAAGTAATTTGATAGATGCGAAAAAATAACTTTTCATAGACTATCCTCCATTTAATTAATCTTAAAACTAAAGTATTTTTTACAGATTAAATTAGAATGTTCAGTATTTTGATTAATCTGGACAAAACAATTTATTTATTTATTTTTTCGTCAAAGACTGACTGACTATTTACGATACAGATAAAGCTAAACGGATAATAATTATTTTATTTGATAAATATGCAACCAATTAAAGAGCCAATTTTTTAATCGCCAAATAAATTTATTCTTTAAATACATTTGGCCCAATAATTAACTTAGCTGTGATTTAAATTTATCTCTTAATATTTACATACATACATGAAAATGTCTACAAATAGAGTGAAAAACAGGCTTTCCTCACAGCCAAGTTTAGTTTTTATTTGAAGAATAAAGTTATATCAGTCTGTTTAAAAATCAACCCTATATACAAGTTCATTATTATAAATATGAAAAAAAAAATTTTTTCTGTATTTTTACCCTTTAATTCCCATGAATTGAATTCCCTCTTTTCTAGATTTTTCTTCATAAAGGAAAGTGCTGCTTTAGTTACTAAACTTTGAGAAAGAAACTTGTCGAACATATTACTTTCTTGGTTTCCGTTCTCCTTCATTTTCTTATTTATTGTAATTAAGTATGAGGACCGAAACTTACCTGAGCTGAGACCTTAAAAATTCTGCACGTTGCATTAATTTTACTTGAAACTACAAACTGCTGAAACTTGCGTTGTTCTCTGAATAATTTCTTTTGGCTAAAAGCATCCATTATTCGGGTAATAAAATTTCAGTGCCCTTAGGATATTTCCGCCTCCTAAAACTTTTTGCACAGTTCGCAAAAATGTGTGAGTAAAAACTTTACTAGAGTTTGAAAAATTCCCCTATTATTTGCTGCAGTATTTTAAATCTCAAAAATATAAGTTCAGGTTTTTGTTAATGCTTTCTTCTTAAGTATATTTCTCTTTGAAAGAAGTCATAGCTGTCTTGAAAATTTAGTTCGTTCTGTCCTTGCGAGTTGCCAATGGTTTTAAAAAAAGCCAGCTTTAAATCAGACCATCGCTATTTCAACAATTTTTAATAAATTCGTCATATAAACATTGAATGCACATATCACCTGAGTGCAAATAATTGCGTCCTTAATGCTCATGACTACAAGTCAACCCAACACTTTTGCACTACTTACTTACATCAAAACTGGTGGAGGACTATTGTTTGTTGAAACATACTTAAATTACGGCGAGATGGGCGTTCAACAACAAGTGAGGCGTAGTGTCGTGCTTCACATGTGAGTCACGTAAGGGCAATAATCGCAGGTGCGTTTTTATTCACTTCCTTGGCCAATGTTTTCCTTCTGCTCGGAGGTGACTTCCATAAATGTGGTTTGACGAGGGCACGTAAAACATTTTGTAAATATGTGCAATCACTCACGCCATATTGAAATTAAATGATATTTTGTAGGCGTATTTACTCCCAGGAACCGTACGTGATTGAGTTCATCAAAAGCTCCCAACTCTGCCAGTCTCTTGTATATTTGGGAGGTTTTTAAAATAAAAACACCTGAACCACAGCTCACCTATCGCACTGAGTTACTTGGCGATGTCCTTCAATATTAGATTCGGCTTAACCATGAAAGCTTATTACCAAGTGTATGCAATTAAACACAAACCTTAAGATTATCCTCTGAGATCTTCCTGGAGGATATGCAATCAGGATTCTCTGCAGATTAGCGGGAATTGTACACTCACGAAAAGTCTTATTTAGTAAATTCCAAGTCTCCTCGTTAAGAAGATAAATTAAATTTGGAATTAAGTAGCTGCTTGACTAATCCACCTTGCAAAACTTTCCTCTTATATGTACATATGTAGGTGTCTAATTGATGAAGAGATGAGCGGTTTCCGAAAGATCACGAACCGTGCGAATAGATAATAAAATGCCAATCAAGGCAGACACCTTCAACAATTGGCAAAGGACCTCATACTTTGGTATGACACTCATTATTCCACCCAATTTTAATGCACGTCCCCTGAATGGAGAGCGTTTCACCCCTAAGATTGACATCAATTGTAATGTTGTCTGGCAAAGTTCGCCGATCAATCCTTCAAGAAAATTACGATGTCATCTTCATTGCGTGACTTCTCTATGTCAGTGCAATAATTTGTTAATCCGAATGTAACAGACTGTGGTAGGAGGAAAAGGAGGTTTAAAAACATCTGAATTCATAATGTGATATTACATAATACTTATATGGTTGACACCTAAATATTATTTTCGAATCAATTCTTTTGTACAGGTCCTGAACTCTAGAGTTATGCAGTGCAATTAAGAATTGAGGAGATGTTTGTAAAATAATTATTGCCAAATCTCTAAAAGACCAGCCTGCCACCAGGAATTGAGAACTAAAAAGTATTATTTCATATTCACATGACAATGAATCAGTTAGGAGTCGTGGGAGCATTCCGCAACAATTTTTCTACTCCCAAGTTGGGATGAATATTTGCTGATGTTAACGACAGCTAGAAAACGCTTCCCATTCGATAACATTTTGTCAGTATGTGATGGCATTACATCCGACTACAAAACTTTCTCAGAGGACAATACTTTTCTTACAGCATCCGACCGGCTATAATACCCGAAGACCGTCCCGCGCTGAACTTCTATTTGCGCAATTTGCATCTCAATGCCTCTCCATACTCCACGCTAGGTGACTTTTACAGAGTTTGTACAACAATGTTTAGATTTTGGGGCTTCTACTTTGTTATCGATAAATGAAATCAAACACTTTAAGACGACGTGAACAGATCGAGTCTCGCATTTTAAGCATCGGATTTACGTTATTCCTTGAAGGCAATAGTGCCAACAACAATAGATTGCTGTCCATGAAAAATTTTCAAATTTTTGTTCTAAACATTAAACTGACTCAATATAGAACAAAATGGTTATGGGTTTTGTGAGAGTATCCACTTTCTAGAAGGCAATTGTAAGGTTAAAAAATGAGAATAGACGCTTAGATCTTTCAAGTAGGAAAAATAATTGTCACTAAATGTATGAAACCCACTCCAGAGCATGTTTTAAATATTTCAGACTGCAATCTAAGCAACATTACTTTTATCAAATTACTTTCAACAGCCTTTTCAAAATCCCTACTATTATTAATATTGTATTACTCAAGGAGAAAAAACAGGCCAGAACTCATTACTTTTTTTGCTTCCTCCGAAAAGGTGTTTTTAAGTATTCTTAAGGTAACACTTCTTCTTATTATTCGCAATTTAATTAAAGATTTACCTATGTCTCCGTAACCTGAGGCGAAAGGTTCTAGTCAAAAGAATACTCCACAAACTAGTGCTTTTATTTGTGCAGCGCCCTTTTAAACTATTTGGTGGAGTTGATTATATCTCTCAAAGAGGGGAAGTAACATAGGGATTAAGAATTTTCAAATTAGCAGCACTCTCTAAGGTTTGCTTTAATTAAACTAATTAGTACAAAATTAAACTCAAAGCTAACCGCTGGAAGCCTTCATTTTACTTGTAATTACCTAATAAAGAGATTTTGAAGTTCACTCAAAGTCCATTTTCTTAATTAAATTCATCACCGGCGGATCTTTGATTTGGTGAATTCCATATGCTTGATTCACAGAATGGATTTGCGGTTTAGTCCTTTAGAACACTTTCATGATAAAATACTTCAATCGGATTTTACGTAGGAGACCCTATACCAATCGATTCCTTGCGCTGTCTTGAGCAAACTTTTGTTTTTGATCCCCTCTCCTAAAATTCATTCCCCATCAAAATTGACGTCAACATGTTTTGGAAAGTGCGCTTACATAAGTCTCATGCAAAAAGGGATAAAAGTCCCTCTCCAACGATGCCTCACTTGTTAGCATCAATTTCCAAATCTAGGAGTTATGAAGGTTTAAACTCAACATTTATCGAAATTTCGTTTTTTTCTTAACTAGGAATTTTTTAATAAAAAATTGATCTGTTTGTTGTAAATACTTTATCTAGTTATATTTTGCTTTTGCAAAAGTTCAAGGCAATTTCTGGCTAAGTTTTGCAATATGGATAACAGAATTTATAACAGACGCCAAAATTTATGCGCAATTAGAAATGATATATTCGGCTAAATTCCTATACCATGTAAATCAAAACCTTATTTCGCTCATTCATTTCGGACAAAATATGAAACCAATTGATCCCCAAGTCACCTGGTTATCTCCTGAGCAACATTAATTTGTTAGACATGCCAGGAATATACTAAAAGTTGGAAATTCCAGATAAGCCCCTAGTAATTTATCCTTTAAGCTCCGGATAGCCCATTTTTCGGGTATGAGACAAATCGAAAAAACAATCAGATTTTTTTATTAGACGAAAAATGATTGGAACATTCGCATTGGAGCTTTAATATAATTTATTAGTACTATTTATTAAGAAAACCGGAGCTTATGCTTGGCAAGGATATCGTTATCAATTTAGTCGTGAAAATGGGAATGGTCCAGCTGTTCAAGGAACTTTATGAGCATTAGGGGAATAGTTCTTTATCAGAGATGAATAATTTGCTTTGTTAAAGTTACTCGTTAGGTATAATTCGATGCGAAATCCATTATTTTCAACATTATATTGAGTTTTAAACAAGTCGATGTTTTGTAACTCTGAAAAATTCATTGCGTTTGGCGCTCCCAATGATCAAGAGGCTTCAGTTCTTGAGTTAATTTGATCTTGTAAAGGTGTACCCAGAGTTTTACGCAAAATTCGTCACAATATGATCATGAAAAACGTTCAAAGGCGCTTTCGTATTAAAATACAAAATTGTTATGTCCCTATTAGAAAACCCTTTAAATAGTAGGTATATAAATCAACTGATTCTCCACGGACAAAATTTATTTGAAGGAAAAGATTTGAGCAACAAGATCGATTCTAAGTTGTCCCTGAAATTCTGTGGATTTTTCCCAATGTACGAATTACTCAAATGTCGCTGTTGGCCTAGGTTTCGATCGTTCGTTCCAATGCTCTTCTTGAAATCTATTTGTTTTCTTTCTAAGAATTAATGAAGTTGAGCTTAATGAAAATTTGATGAACATATGGATCCTATTGCTTCTAATGATGGTCGTATTTATCACCAAACATTCAAAATAGTTTTTTATATGCATAATGCAGTCCTTGCTAGCTGCAGAGCCAAATAAAACTCTGTCGCACAGCTTCAGAGGTCATCTGGAAATAACGTCGCTTTCACAAAAAGACACCCTCATTAAGGCGAACTACTTTGACACTTCCCCGGAAAGCTCTTCACTCCCTTTCTGATTGCGTTAAAAATAAAAGGCTTTTGAAGGCTTTATGTCAGCCAGCTAATTTGTGTTATCACAGAACTTTATGAGGTAAACGTTTTCTGATTACTTCGCAGAATGTCTTTTTCGACTCCCATTTAATTCAGACCACCAAAAAAGGAGAAATGTTATAAAGCAAGCTGACATGAATAATCCCACAAGACGACATTAAAGATAAATGAGATATCTAGTGGATTTATAATAAAAGAAAGTACAGAAATTATAAGTATAAGAGTATGAGGTGTATTAAACCAATTATACGAATTTAATTTTTTTGATAATTTTATTTCTTTATAGAAGTAAAGTTTAAGTTTCTGAATTGTAATGAGGTTTGCCTTACTATTTCTTAATATCATTTTTGAATTAACACAGATTTTAAAAATTCTTATGCAACTATTTTAAAGGTTTAATCAGGAAGTCAATGAATGATATTTTCGGGTATTTTTTGGCCTATCTCGAAAAATATTGGTTGCTACAAAGGCCAATAGAAAAGTAGTTTAAAAGATTCAACCCAAAGATATTTCTTCCTAGAAAGATAACTCACATTTTGGTGTTCGCGTTGTTTCTGGCAAATATTGTACAAATTACGAAACACGTCCTTATGCAGGGTGCCTGATAACAATTATTGCTCTTGCCTCTGCTTGTTCTACAAACGTTTAATGCATGAAAAACTTGAGCACATATAATTAAAGTGCGTGTCCTTAATTCATTTAATCCATTGTTCTCGTTCAACATGCCTAAACACGTGCTTAGGACCAGAAAGCTCTAGGTAAATAGTCTGTAATATGGGTACAAAGCATAGTCCCATTTGCGATTGTGCATAACTTTCCCTCTGCTCACTTGAGTCAGTTGTCCGAAATGAGGTAAATATAAAAGCACACCTTATATTTTGTTTACGTGACTAACCGCCAGGGCACGATGCAAAGCACACACCTGTTGTTATCGCAAGAACGCCAGACTATCTGACTGTTGTTGGGTCAGAGATGAACCCTGGGAAGGAGGAACCTAGCTGTTTTGAATACGTAAACTGGTCACATCTCTCAACGATTTTTTATTCTCAATTTAATGTTATTGTGTGCAGTGCTTTATATATTTCTGTTTTCCCTAAAATCCTCAACTTAATTAAAATAATGAGACAGAAACTTGCACGTTTCGCCATATATATGTACCTATATTTATATCGTCTTAGGATCACTCAGGAAATGCCATAGTAGTAAAATTTTATGTTCAAGGTATATCATGTAAACTCTAGCGCACAGAGTGTTGGAAATGAGGTCCATGTGCCATAGTGCAGCAATCTAACAATCTAAAAATCGACTCTTCGACACATCAGCACTAATTCTTTTAATGCAAAAAAAGTTCGGGCCCCGGTGTCGTTTATTTCAGTCATTCAAAGACAATCACGGAGAAGAAATATATATTAACTTTTCATAAAAACCTAAAATTGAGAATTATAATTGCATGAAACATAGAATTTGCATATAATAAGGCACTGGCTAACTAATAAAAGCTTATTCAATATGACCATGTTGTAACAAAACCACTTAAAGACACTTGGCCCACCGCATTTTGCCGGAATGCTATAAAATTTGAAATTCATTTTACCCCAGCAAACAATTCGAGACGAAATCGAAACGAAATTGATGCACAAAATTCGAGAATGGTGAAGATAAATTTCGCCTGTGAAATCGATTCCAAAATGTTTTCGACTTGAAAATGAAGAAATAGGTATTTCGTCCTCGTTTCTAGAATGCGAATCGAAAATTTTTAGTTTCTCTTATGTACTTTTCGCGCTTCGAGAAGGTGAAACGAGTTTTCTTTTATTTCTCTTATTTGTCTCGTTTCAAGAAGGTGAATTGCATTATTCTCTTACTTTTTTTCAATATTCTTTTGTATTCTATAAAAGTTCGCAAAAGCGGAGTTGTTCAAGTTTATAGCTAATTTTGAAGTATACTAAACCTTAAAGTGAAAATATCAATGAGCTGACATCATCAGCTAATATTTCTTTGTTAATTTTACTTTTTGAAATAATTGTACGAATATTTGTATTTAAGTATTATATAAAGTTGGTTTCGTTTTATTTAATAAAACCAAGGTGGAAATAATTAATTTTCCATAGTTTATAGTTTTAATATAAAATAATGTCGCAATTTTAATTCCCAATTTAGTATAAAAACGAAACTTACTACAAAATAGACATATCGAACATAACAAAGAACGAATTTGTATTAAAACATATTTTGCAAAAATAAAAGTAGAAATGAAAGAAATTATGTTCAATAATTAAAAACCCCGTAAATATATAACTTTCCTTTTATAACTTCTATAATTCAAAATATAGTTCAATATTTATTTATGCATGTATATATAAGAAGGGTGAAAGATTGTTTTATAAAATGTATGAAATTTTCCGAGCTACTGCTTTTGCGTATTCCGAGGCGCTGCTTTTGTGAATGTATTATATGTCCCAGTGTCCATGTAAATGATCCCTAAAGTTGTAATTTCGCTCTATATAGGAGTAATATTACAATGCAAACAATTAAATCTACATTCCAATATATCAAGATCACCATGTGAATGAGTATTTTTACTCTCTTCCTGTGCAATTTTACTCTATCGAATAGTATTTTTACACATACTGAATGTAAATTACCTAATGAATATTTACATTCTCTTATAATAGTTTTACACATTACTGCATCATTATTACACTGCGTTGTAAATTTACAACATTAAACGTTGGCAAATTTTGTGCCAACGTTTAATGCTGTAAAATTACTCAAATATTTTTTAGAGTGAACACTTTTGTATGTCGATTAATGCGAACGTAAATCATCTAAAATCCACTATCTACTGCACGATTTAATTTCTATTTAGCGGCAGATGGCGCTGACTTTATTAAATGGGAAGTTTTGTACTTCGCATATTTGGTTAACGTGGTTGTCAAGTAATTTTGATTTGAAAAATTGAATTTTTGAAAAGTTTTTAGAAAGTTTTTAGGCAATATATAGTGAGGAAGAATTAACTTGAATGGTAATTAATGGAAAAGAAATATATTGACGGCCTGAATCAAAGTTAAATACCTGAATTTATTCGCCATCGTACGTTTTAAATGAAGAAGAAGACACACATAAAACTTTTGATAAACTTTTGCAGCCAACTTCTAATAATTAAATTTGTTTTCTCTGAGGTCGTGTTAACCTGAGATAACTAAACTTTCGTCTTATAGACTACCGTACCCTGCCGGTTTTGTGAATTCCACATATTCCCGCACACTTTAAATATCTTCCAAGATTGCAACTGCTAATTATTACCACTTCTCTATTTTATGATTAAAATATTATAATACTTGCCTTAAGTAACACTAATTTGTTTGAAGTAAATATGGAAATATAAAAAAATATATAACTATTTCTATTTCGTTGTCTATGAGTCGCACGATTAGTTACAGAGTAACACTGATTTAAGGTTAGATATCTAGGTTTAAATAACCATGAAAATATCATACCAGAAGTTTATTAATAATTCCTAGTTAACTGATTAAATTGTTTTGTGTAATATATGTAGAAAATTACAATAAAAAAGGAAAAAACTTTATGTATGTAATTCAAGTAGTATATTTATTCTTTCCTTAATTTTATTTAAACAAAAATAAAACTCGCGCTTCTGCCTAAACTTTGCATATATTTACATACGTTTTATTTTATTTTCACATATAGTACCTATATTTTTATTCATTTTTCAATGTATTTTGCCTGGGGTCACCCACATTCTTATAGTTTTAGGTAGCAGAATTAAATAAGCTGTGAAAATATCAGTCGATGAAAACAGTTTTGTTTACCTTCAACGCGCATAATATATGTATGTATGTATATTGTATATATTATATACGTATCTATGTACACCTGCATATAAATTACGCTCTGGTCTAGAACTCATAAAACTTTGTTAACATACATACATATGTACATATGCTGCTGTAATCGAAATAAAAATAAGTTCAAACAGAAGTTATCTGCAAATGAAAGCCGATAAGTAAATATAATGTGTATGAAATCAAAGAAGAAACACCCCCACGATAGGTGCACTTGATGAATTTAAATTAACACAATTCTCTTGATTATGAAAAACTGAAACTGAAAGACATTATGGAACCGAAGAACGAAGATAGCGTGGCGATAAAGTGACTTTGTTTCTATTTTCTCATATCGTCCAAGTTATCAAATTGCCCGTAATCAAAACTTCGTTATCAGTTGAAGAACTTTCAACGTTCAATGCTGCAAAATATTTAGAGCCACTCGCCTCCGTATCTGCCTAAAAATTACACGTGGTGCGTGAAACTGAATAACTTATAACTCGGAAACTGCGACACGTGCTGCTGCTTCTCTATTTGAACGTGACATTGGATTCTTCTTGTGAGACGTGCTCCATGAAATTTGGTGGTCGTTATTTCTCCTCGATGTTATTGGTCGTTAAAAAGTGAAATGTTGATAATAAAAAGAAAATCTCACCTTATACTTCTTGGTGTTTTAGTGCTAACAATCATTTTAATTTTCCGCTTAAACTTAAATTTTACTAAACATTTTAAAACTCCGGTGAGATTTGCTGAGATTCCGGTGAGATTTAAATGTTAAAATGTCATATTGATTTATTGGAATTTTATTTTCGCACAGAGTTATGTGTTGTCGTCGCAATATGTACTGCGCATAAATAACTACCTGAAAAAGGATTTTCAAGATGTATCACAAAGCAATAGAATTGGTGCATTTCGTACGTTACCAGATACTCGTGAACACAAGTATTAAATTTAAAACTTAAATATTTATTTAACTTCGAATTAATCTAAAACAATTTTCAGCTGTAAATACACTCACTACAATCTGCCGAATAAAATATCCGTGTCCGTCATAATATCTTTCTTAAATGAGCCTCGTTCGACACTGGCACGAACATTGACTTCTATACTCACTAAAACCCCTCAGAATTTGCTAAAGGAAATTATTTTAGTCGACGATTTCAGTGACGATGGTACAATTTTCTAAGCTTAATGGATATTTCCACTTTTCTAATAACCAGAATCCACAGAAAATGTTGGGCTAGACTTGCAGTTTTTGCCTTTAGTGCGGTTGGTTCGAAACAATCACCACGAGGGCCTTATTCGTTCCAGAAATATAGGAGCAGTACAGACAACAGGAGATTATCTGCTTTTTCTGGATAGCCACTGTGAGGTTAACACTGGTTGGCTGGAGCCGCTCTTGGACCGCCTTGTTATGAACCCCGGTCTTGCTGCAAGCCCGGTTCTAGACAGCATTCATTCAACTACCTTCGAGTATCGAAAAAGCGCAAGTTATCTCAAGGGTGGGTTTAATTGGAACTTACAGTTCCAGTGGGTTCCCATGTCTACGGAGGAACGAGAAAGCCATCATGAATTATCTACTCCGTTTGTGTAAGCAATACTTTTGTTCCTTCAATTTAAGTGTTCATTGCTTCGTCCACAGGAGCCCCAGCTTCTCCGGAGGAGTTTTTATGATAGCTCGGAAGTGGTTTTTCACCCTTAATGCCTTCAATGCAAACCTCGAGGCATGAATAATTTGATTTTATTGAAGATTTCAGTTCACTTAAGTTTTCTCGTTTTGCAGACGTGGAGTGGTGAATCGACCGAAATGGCTATTAAAATATGGCTCTGCGGTGGCCAAGTCGAAGTAGTTCCCTGCAGTCGCATTGGTCATGTGTTTTCTAACAAGCACCCAATTAAGCTTACGAAAGAAATATTGCTGAAGTAAGTGACCTCCGATACTCCTAAGTATAGACGCACCAACCAATGAAATTGAAGAAATTCTAAAATTATAGCAGAATCGTGGCTGGATGAGTACAAACAGATTTTCTACAATTCCCAACCAGAAGCCAAGGAGATCTCTATTCCGTCTTTGGAAGAAGTCAGGCTATTGAAGCACGACCTCCAGTGCAGGCCATTCTCTTGGTACTTGCAGAACGTTTACAAGGAGCTCAAGTCGGCATTGTTCGAATACTTCTCAAATTGTCTCCTGATTATTCCACTTTTAGGCTTCCTTACAGCGATTATAGCGCCTTCGGGGAAATAAAGAACGGTGCCAAGTGCCTGACTGTTTTTTCAGGGAGAATAGCTCTAAAGGAGTGCCTTTTTTCAAACCAAAGTGAATGGCATTTTCATGTAAAGACCGGGGCCGTGAGCACAAGAAAAAATGCATGTCTTACCGCCAGTAAAAAAGGAGTAGTACTAAAAGCATGCAAAAATAAAAACTCGCAAAAGTGGACGAGAAGCAATGGGCAATTGATCCATAGTGCAACCAAACTATGCTTAGAGGGAGTCGCAAAAGAAGATGTTGCCCTTGCCAAGTGTCGACGAGGAGCATTGTCTCAATTGTTTGGATTTTCTGTAGAAGTTCAAAAACTTTAAGTACACTTGTTCAAAACCAATTGATATTTCCTTAAAATTTGTTTTCAGTCTTTTAACAGGTCAATCAAATGAATCATTTAATACTTATTACAAGTCACAAAACTACAAAATACAAAAGACACGTATATGTATACATTATTCAAACGAAGAGCGTTTTTGTGGAAACGACTTTTTTCGACCTTGTCCCAGCGCATACTTTGAAGACTTAAGGGGGGACAACCATTTAGAACCTCGAAATTGAGCAGTTATTTCGGAATTTTTTTGAAAGGGAAGAAATGAATGGATCTTTTTGAAATTTTTACAGTTGATTATACTTATTTTAACGAGTATTTTCCATTTTTATAAATAAAAAAATATTGAAAATTCACGGAGATCTAGGATGATGAACCCACATGGTCGCGGAGGCATTCTTTTTGCGGTGCCAAGTGTGCCGCCGTGAAAAATGATCTGAAACAGAAATGCAAAAAGATGCGGTTAGCATATGCCTTGAGTCAATTGCAAGACCTATTTTTTTTAAAATAAGTTAAGAATTGTAGAAATGGCAGATATAAAATCAAAAATTCGATATTTTCAAGACACAAATTTCGTTTTGCTGATCAAAAAAAATCGTTAATTTTGAGAAATTTCTATTATTTTTGGGTCTTGCAATTGGTCTGATATGTTAGGAACACGTGTGCAAAATTTCGGCCCGATCGGTTGAATAGTCTCTGAGCAATCGTTGGCACCGAAAAAAACATAGTGGAAAAAAAAGTTTCGAGAAAAACGCGTTCAAAGTTTTGATATACATATGTACATATGCGTGCACCACGAAAGACGAAAGAGTATACCTGCGCTCGGCTTTTGGGTTTGAATGGACGTTGGCCTAAGTTATGAAGTTTTTCGGATTGTAGACATATTAAAGTAACTTTTGAAGCAAAAAAAAAAAATCGATTTTTTAGAGATTCTAAATGGTTGTCCCCCCTTAAGGCCGTTCTCCAATGCAGAAACCAACCCAGAACCAATCAAAATCGCGCAAACCCGTTCCATATTCTCATTTGCGTCATGTTCTCTCTCGCTCGTGTTTTGGTCAACCTGGATAACTTTTTACATGTGTGCGTTTTAACCAAAAATAATAGTCACTTATTCAGCAACCATTTGTACTAGAATAAGCGACAGCGCCCACCGCTGTCCCGCCGGTTGTCAAAACATCACTGCACTAATTATAACATAAGACACTTTAAAAATGTGTGCAATAATTTTAGCCCAGCACTGAAAGCAAAATTGAGCAGTTTTTCCGCTCAAAGAGTGGTAAAAACTCTTCCAGATTAAACATTTGCTACAGGATTCTTTGACAGCCGGTTGGTACAACTTCAGGCAAGGACTTGTACTTTACATGGGATTCAGCACTTGGTTGGTTGGTCGGCACATTGGAGAACGAGCAGTATAAACCAATTTGAAATATTTTTTTTCTTTTAAATTATCGTAATCGTAATGACTATGGTTGTTCGAGCCCATTTTTAAAATGTTGATTATTACTATTTTTTTAAAACATTTGAATAAAAAAATACCCTTCGGCAGCAGCCAGAAGGAAGAGGTAGATTTCAATGTGGTAAAATTGATTTTTACACAAGGGAATGTAATGCTGAATTTCCTACCCCCTTGACCGATTCACCCTATTTGCGAGATATTGCCACAAAGAATATGTTAGCCAAATTTAATAAAAATCTTTTCAGAAATATACGGTCTACATGGAAATAAATTAAAATATATAACGAGGTGAAATTCCCCCTCGCCCTTCCCCAAACCCGGAAATTTTTTAACTTTACTTAGATCTCGAACCAATAAATGCATATACAAAGCTGGATCAAAATCCATTTAGAAATGCGAAAGCTATCGCGATAACAAAATCACTTTTAGAAACTGATGTAGCCGCTCACCCCTTTGACCGATCACCAACATTTTGTAGCATGACTTAGAACTACATGTTGTCAATGTATATGTTAAGTTTGGTCTGTGGCGGTTAAGAAATACGAAAGATTTGGGGTCCAAAACATTTTTATATAACTTGCGTGGCCCCCATATCCCCACCCGCTTAACCGATTCCTCCCATTTACTAACTTAGTCAATCGAGATATTGGCGAGATAAACGTATAGGTGACGTTTGGGCACAATCAGTTAAAAAAAACGGCTCAATCACGTCCACAAGTTTTATTAACTATTTCGAATAAATTAATACTAATTTTTAAGCGAATGCGATCTCTGAGGTTATCTAAATAGAAATACTACCATCGAGTTGAGTAATAGTGTTCTTGTTAGGTGCTCGTCTATTAATTGCAAATTTAAGGATTTCTGCTTCAGTTGGGCATTGAATTATTTAAATTATAAATTAAATTTATTCTGGATAAAATTACAAAATTGTTCCAAGCATAATTGCATTAAATATATTCTTAAATGTTCCTATTATATATTTACAACTACATAGTTATATGGAAATTAGCAATAAATCAAATTTAAATTAAATTTAAAAGATTTATCAAGGTATTCCGTTTGTTCAATGTATTTACTTCCGACGTGAACGCTCCTACCCGAGCTACCTTTTGTCTGACCTAAATATGCTTATTCTAAAATATACCAGGTAGGTAATATTATAAGTGCAAAGAAAGTGCTATTAGATTTAATTCAAATACTAACTGCGTTTTTTTCACAATCGGATCTGTTTCAGATTTAGCAGGAAATTTTTCATTGAGATGCTTTTCACAAATTGTAAACTTTTTAGATAGGAAACGGCTTATGGAATTAAATTCAGTGACAAATTTCCTTGCTAATCTGCTCCGGGTCCAATTGTGAAAAAAACGCAGCTACTAAGTAGCCTGTGCAACTTCGGGAGCAAGCCAAGCATGCTGCAGTTTTTTTCTTTTCGTCATTGTATGTCAATGAATTTCATCGCAATTTGAATTAGGTAGATATATGTACTGTGTACATATGTTTAGTGGAAATAAAGATGTAAAGTGGTGTATGTATATCGGAATAAAAAATATGTTGTCCTTATTGGGATAGAGTACGCACATGCCAAATTGAATGCCGATCGTTTGGAAATGGAATAAACAAATAGACAATAAAGAATGAACTTTACTTTCGCATTTATTAATTGTATTTTTTAATGTCATCTACTAAGCGTTCAGTATGTTGTGCTGTCCTTGTCAGCCTGCACTCGTCACTGTCAAACTTTCCGTAGATTGCAATTCTATATCTTATAATTCCTGAACCATAATTAGTTCGTTTCATTTCAAAATGAGCTTCTTGAACTCCACCTTTCATATAGTCCATGGTAGATGCACTTCTATCGTGAATTTCGATTCTCGTAATAAGAAAAGGCGAATAATCGTACTTAAATAAAATAAATCCATACCAGTCATAAAAAGATTAAAATAAATGAAGTACTTACTGGTCCTGGAAATATTTCCACATGTTCTTTAACGTTCGCATCAAAATATCTGTGGTAAAGTAGTACGTCGTCATATCGGTCTCTGTAACCAGCAGTGTAATTAGCGGCGTTCGCCTCTCGTTGCCAAAGTGCACAGAGAATAAGAGCGAAAATGAATTTCATCTAAACAGATTGAGATGCAGAATATTAGCAATAAAGAGAAAACCATTTTCACTTACCCTTGGAGCTTCGAATAAGTCTGTCTGCGGCTCGAGTTTCTTTTAACTACTGCAGAAATATGTCGCAGAGGCAAGTATATATACAAAATACTTCTCTGCGAAGAGAGGTTCGGAGTTATTCAAATCGAAACTTTAGTACGCACATACTCTAAAAAATGTCTTTATTTGTTATTATAGCTACTACAAATTAATATCAATGCAGATAAAACCTAAAATTAGACCATGTCTAACTAAATGAACTATTTACAATAAAATCGTCGATGTTTGAAATCCTAATGTAATTGTAAAAATACTTGATTGAGAATCGTGTAAAAATAAATACTTCTTTAAGATACCTCTATGCTTAATAAAAAACAAATATTATAATTTAACGAATTAATACATCTACTCAGAAGTCAAACGCACACGGTTAGTTAATTCATTAAACAAATAATTTTATTTTATTTTTGTTTTTTTTTTGCGGGGGAGCGCCACCAAAAAAGGTAATTTCATAAAAAACGCATTTGAAGTTTGAGAAACACCTTGTTTTACGGTACAACGTAAACAACGTTTTACACAAAAATATTTCCGAATCGATTTGCAATGTTAATTTGAAATTTTGTGTGTAGGTACATATGTTCTCGTAATATATTGGATCAGGAATATTAAAAAATATGCAATTATTTTTACTTTTATTTTCATATTCTGGAAAACTTATATAATGTTATATAATTTTATACTAAAATTAATGTAAAACAACTTCAAAAAATTCAAACATTTTTAAAAAATGTAAACTCAATTAATGTGCTTTTAACTGTTGAATAAACACAAGTGGAATCTGAAATATCATTATTCGTTGAAATTGAAACAGTGTTTCAGACGAAGGCCTTGGATAGAAGCGTGCGTATTTATACAAGTTTTGCGTAAAAAATACTTTTAAAATGAAAGCTTAAAAAATAACAATTTCTTGCTTAGCCTCAGTTTTTACACGCGCGTCTACAAATTCAAAAATTGTCTGAAATATGTCTAATCTAAAATTCTTTAGTTCAGAATTTTTTCTCGTAGAAATCGAATCTGCGATAAAAAATGAAGGTTGCCATTTAAAATTGAAATGTTTACCCACGCCACCCACACGGGGAGAAGGGAAAGGGCTGTTTTTAAAGCAGGCCGATGACCTCCTTTATTTTCTGCATAGACAAGTTTTTTGTATGATGCGTTTTTTCCGAGTTATTTTGATATGTCAGATTAAATTGGCTACACAGTATATGCAAAAAGAATTTGTGAGTTCGCTTTTCTATCCACTACACAAAACTGGAGTTTAATTCAGAATGGGTTATAAAATAAATAGAAAAGAGAATTCGTAAGAAGGGAAGCCAAAATGAAAATTTGAATTCATTCATTTGGCGAGGAACATTCAATTTTTTCAATTATATTCTTTAAGAAATACGGCCTTTATCTTGTCTACAAGATTGTGTATGTATAAATGTACATTGGACAAGTACATTATATTTTTGAAATCTCTGTATTGAAGCACTCCTCGCACATGCCTGATCAGAAACGCAACACAAATAGAGTTTTTTTCATGGATCCAGTGATCCCATATTTTTTGTACCAAATATACCACATCCAGCGATACCCCATATTCCGGGCTTATCGCCCTCAAAAAGGCCACTTTGCACTTGTGAAAACACAGGGTGAGCATCTTGGACCACGCAAGTGCGAAGAATGGATTCACGGCATCGAAACCATGGGGCATTAAGGGTTGGACTGGTCGGCTAATTATTCGATGTTCGGTTCGAGCAGAAGGGATCCAAGTGACATTCGTGTCAAAATGGAGACAACGTCATTTCTACAGTTAATTATATCCTGATCCTGATTATGTTCAAGCAAATTATTCTAGTCGGAAATTCCTGAGGGACTTTCTTGGTTCATCGTCATTAACTTTAATGACGCCTCCCAAGACGAAAGATAAATTCTGATTTAGTACTTTCAGCTCGATTCTGTTCATTCTGATTTCTCCCCTTTTCTCTCTGATCTCATACTGATACAGAAAAACTATTCTTAATTTCATACTCATATCTTCCTGTTTTGTCTTTTACAATTGCATTTAAGAGGATGGAAATGGAACTAAGAATGTTTTGAGTTACAATAAAAACTTAAATATTAGATAACATAAACAAATATAAAGACTACCCACTTCGAATAATCCAAACGCGATCAAATATTCTGAGAGCTCCTCAAGTTGAAAAATTAGTGCTTAATTTGGTTTTGCATAAGTTCTGATTTCATACCGTTGATAAGCAGTATGAATACAGAACTTATTAAAATAAATTTCAATTCTATACAATCATATGGTAGGGAATCAGGTTGAGAGTAAGTTATCCTAAAGTGCCTGTACCTCCCATAGATGAATTATAAAAACTGAAGAGCTTTCTTGCTCCTCATTAATGAGGAGTTAGTTACGTACTTTTAAATTAAAATACACCATAAAAGAGTAAAAAGAACAATATTTTATAAAGTTTGCCTTTTCATGTAATCATTACCTTTAAATTTTTTGTGAGCATAAAATACGTCTTGCCAAACTTAATCTACTACCTTGTTTAAAACTTTATTAAAAATTATTTTTTCTTCACGTCATAGCCGCGCATGTAACCTTTGAGCAACCTCTAAAATGGATATTTTTCAAACCTATATTGTTTTTATTAAATACTTATGTAGACATTTTTTTTAAACACTTTTGGAACTCTTTTGTTTGGTTTCTTTTCAATCCAAGGTCTTTTAAGTTGTTATTGTATTTAAGGCACCATTTGAATTTCAACCAATATTGACAATTCCGATAACACTTGTGTTTTGTGCAAAATATATCTATAAATTGCGTTCTTATAATTTGGAAAAAATTTTGAAGTTAAATATTACTGTTTAGACGGGAATATTACCGTCGTTAAAAGTGAAAAAAGGACAAGAAAATATAGTGAGATGCCGGATGCGAATTAAATCCTCAAATATCCTTGTTTTTGAGACAGTATCCTTTGGCATGACGCCCCTCTGAAAACCGCAAATACCTACCCATTTTCATTTATTATTTACATAATTTAATTCGAGTTTTTTTTTATATTTAAGAATCGAAATGTCGATATCAGGTTTTAAAAATAAATACATTAATGCACATTAAATATTGATTACAAAAAAAAGAAGAAAGAATAAGTCAATATTCGTAAAAGAGGGGATTAAAAAATGCAAAACAACTTATGTATGTTGTTTTCAGAAAGCACGTTTTCCCAATGTTACAATTCTATATTTTGATACTAATCGATGTTCCAGACAAAAGGTTCGGAACACAAAAGTTTACTTAAACGAGAGAAGATCGACCTATAATGCATAAATATTACGATGCTCAATGGCTCGAATGAATCCTACTAATATATAAATGTGAAAGTATGTGAAGATGTCACGCTTAAACGCTTGGTTCACTAGTTTAGTTTTCTATTGAAGATACTACATATTCCGACTTAATATTTAGGCTACTTTTTATCCGCGGTATTCAAAATGGTGGACCCCAGATGGCGGCCAATAATTGTAAATTTCAGGGGATTTCCACAAAAAGTGGTGTTTGGCAGGTTTTGGAAATCCTGATTAAGAATCCTCAGTCAAAATTTAAAAATTCAAGATGGCGGATCCAGTATCGCGACCAAACATTTTCGAAATTCGACGAATTTAAGTGAAAATTTGTAGGTATACTAAGGGTATTTTGAGACCACTAATTTCGAATCAATTATCAAAATTTGGATATTCAAAATGGCGGACATAAAGGGTTTTCATATTTGATATAAAAAGTTGAAAACGAAGGTTTGCAGGTCCAATATGGCGGTGAGAAAATATATTAGAACAGGGTTGATGAATTATCTTAATTTTGAGCATTTATTTAGATGTGTGACAACATGATTAGGTGGACGAAACTTTCTATCACAAATAGGCAATTTACATAAAGTTTTCATCTTTAATGTCTCCGTATAATGCAATGATTCAATAGCAAATCCAAAAATACAAGCTTGCTACATTTTCAAAATTAGTAAATTTCGATTAACTCTCTGCATTATTTTTACACTCAACCTCTAGATTAAAAATACCATCCGAAATGGATTAATTGTTTTAAAAGGCATCTAAAATCTCCGAACAAATCTTGATCAGGAGACCAAGTACCTAGAATCTGTTGGCAAACCCCTTTTCATACTTCAGATCTTAACGCAACACCCTGTATATAGTAACACCCACACACACACGGTCTCTCTATCTTATTCTCCCTACCCAACTGTCAAAGCCATGACGTGACGGTGTTACTGTCCAGGCCAATTCGTGACGGTGGCTGCACAGGCCATGACGTGACGCGGCCTTGAAATTTCAACCTCAACGCTCCCAAAGACTTTTCACTTCAAACATTGTTTTTACAGAATATTGACCAGAACTAACGAAAAAGTCAACACGAAACGTAGAAACTTCAAAGCATCAGAAAGAGCATCTCCGATTGAGGAGTGTCTGTTCAAAGGGGGTTATTTTCGCTAAAATTAAACTTTACAAAAAACCGAAAAAAACTTACAGTGCAGTTGTTTTTTTTTTCAATAAGATTATTTATGAAGTAGATACTTATTATTACAACAAATTTGTTTTCGGCAGTTTTATTAACAAACTGCACCTTTTGTTCAGATATTCTGCAAATAGCACCCTTTCGATTAGGTAAATTTAGTAACAATTGACCCACACATAAACGTTCAGAAATCAAACCTAATTCTTCCAAATCAACTTTCTTAAGTCTCCCAATTTTTAAAATAAAAAATATAAACTAAACAAGAAATGGATTTAGTTTTAGCGAACCACATTTCTGATGTGTTTGAAATCGCTGTTAGTAGTGGTCCGCCATTATAGGCGTAAATATATAAAAATTATAAAAGAGGTATTTCGAAAACTAATAATAATAATAACTATTGTAATTTGATTCTAAAATAACGACAGCAAATGAAACAAAATCATAGGAAAGTTAAGCATATACTTATAAAAATAAATTCTAAAGTTCCTGTCATAAACTTTATGCCCCCCGCATGTTGGCTTTGCACGCCACCACTCACGCGATAAGCTAACCTCTGGTAATTTGCTTTACGCTGCATCCTTCTTGCACACTATTGCTATACTCTACGACAAGCTATTTAAGCGTGGTCGCTCACATACAGGGTTTCTACACGGTACAGCCGTTCCGTGTTAGTTTATAAATATTTCTATAGGTAAAATTCGTCACCGCCTATGTTATCTTCAAAATGTGTTTTTGGTATCATGTTCTACCAGCGTTGATAAATACTATACTTTTTTTCTTTCGAACTCAGATTTTAGTAAAATAGTTCGAATATCCGTTCTCCCATGTAGAGACCAACCACGAAGCAGCCAAAATCGCGCCATCCCATTCCATTTTCTTATTTATGTCATATTCTCTCTCGCTCGTGTTTCGATCAACCCATTTATTCATAGTCACCCATTCAGCAACTATTTTGTACTAAAATAGTGACAGCTCCACAGCTGTCCCACCGGTTGTCAAAACATCATCGCATTAATTCTAACACAAGGCACTTGTAAAAATGTGTGCGGTAATTCCAGCCTAGCACTAAAAGTAAAATGGACCAGTTTTTCCGCTCAAAAAGTGGTAAAAACTCTCCCAGATTAAACATTTGCCCGAGAATTTTTGACAGCCGGCTGACACAACTACAGGCAAGGACTTATACTTTACACGGGATTCTTGGTTAGTTGATCTCTACATTGCAGAACGGGCATAAAGCTCTACAGAAAACATATATAAAGTTTTATCTGGCAATTGCGTCCACAGTACTTGTTAAGTTAACTGAGCAAGAGGATAGCTTTCGTAAACTTCAAAGGAGACTTAAAATGAAGGCGAGTTAAATTAATATTTTCCAAAAACTTTGCTATAAATGTTCTAACTGTGTAAATGAAGGTTGTTTGGGCGCTTATCGTTTGCGTAATTTGGGAGACAACAATAGCAGTAGACTTTTACGAAGACAGACAATATGGCTCTGTCTTTAAAGGCGAGGCTCAACTTTTTCAGAAATACTACCACCTACCAGCCAATGATAAGGGAGTAGAAGGTTACATGCACTATCCCAATAGCGATGTAAGTTATAAGTTTTAATTATATTTCTTTTTTAACTTTTGTGTTTATTGTTGCGTTTACTTTGCTAATTGATTAATAACTTTTTACAAATTAAATTTTTTATTTTTCTCAATCTCATTAGGAGAAGAAAGTCTACTTCAATATCACGCGTATTGTCATTAGGGATTACGACATTCAGAACCCCACCGTCTTTAAACAAGACCCACACAAGTCTCTTGGGAAAATGAAATGCAAATTCGATTTTAGCAGCCTGACAAAAGGAAAGATTCAAATACATATTTACATTTACGGAGTTTATATAGGTCCATGCTCAACTGCAAGCGATTGAGATTTGGTAAAGTCTTTTTCACCAAAGTTGCAAACTTCTTATGTAATCTAACATGACAAAAGTAATAACGAAATAAGAATGATGTACTTAGATAAATAAGGTTTATTATGTCATTTCGATAGATTACAATTTGTTATCCAATTTAAGTTATGTAAGGATCTCAAATATTTGCAAATACACTAATAAAATTAAATTGAGTTTACTTTCTGGACAATTATGAGTATGTTCAAAAATCTTGAACTTAATTGGGACAGATACGTACATATGTATGTAAAATAACTTAACTCATCGAAGCACATTTTTTAAGATCTGTACAATTACAATATGAAAAACTAAATCCCAAATCTGTTAGACGAAAAGATGTTTCTTTAAAAAAATTTACATATATTAGGGACTTAATTCCATGGCTTATCATAAAACCTTTAATCTTTATCTCATTAAGAACCTCAACGTTGATTGATCTAGAAAAACTAATATTTGTAGGGTGTCCCCTCAATAAATTAAGTTTAAGCATGTGAGGTAACCTTGTGCCAAGGATTCATTTGCAAATGGTCATCCAGAGATAAAGCTGAAGAAAAAGGGGTCAAAACATTATAATATGTTCTGCCGAACTTTTTTTCAAATAAAATTTTTCATTTTATACCCGAGATAAAATTTGTCAGTATCCCCCGTGTATCCTAACGTCTACCAGTATATTCCAGCGACACTCATAATATTCCAGCGTCGTTTACGTATTCCGGCGTCTTCTGAGTATATTACTGAGACTTTCAGAATAATAGTCTACTACTAGTCTCTTCTACGAATACTTAAGTCTTCCGAATTTGGTGGACTTAGGAAATTTCACCATCACGTAAAAAAATGGCTTATGGGGTACCTACATGTAAATGTGAAAGTAAGTATGTGAAGATGTTTGTCCGAACATCACGCCTACACGATATTTTTTATTTCTTCAGAGCAGGTACCACATATTCCAACTTAACACATAGACGTAGAAATAGTTCGGTAAAACTAATTTCGAATCTATTATAAAAATTTGTAAATTCTATATGGCGGGTACAATATGTCAAAGACAATTTAACGAATTTGACGGATTTAAGTAATATGTATGTAGTAGGGTTGTTTCGCGGGAACTTTTCACGATTTTATAATACTATACAAATTTTAAAATTTTAAATAATAAATTCAATATGGCGAACCAATTTCTCGGTTTCTTATTGAAAACATTTCCATGAAGATGAAATACATAAAGAGTTTTCATATTTTATATATAAACTTGAAAAAAAAGCTTGCAACTTTAATATGGCAAAAAAATTTTCCTCCATTAAAAGTAATTTCATAAGAAAATACTGCTACCTTCACTGGAATGCACACCCAGAGTTTTAATCGAGTGAATATGTAGACTGGCGTTCAGTCATCACAATCGTGGCGTTTATAGCAGGCGGACCAGCCGGATAGCCACATTGAAAAGATTTGGCTGGTGCCCCGGATTTAAATCGAAACTCCGTCTGGGTTCGTCTGCGTCGGAGGAGGGGCATTCATTCTTCAAACCAAATTTAAAAGTGCAAAGCAAGTCCTCCTTACAAATTTGCAGCAAGAGCCTAATCGAATAATTATGCTAGCCCACCGCACGGCTGGCAGAATTGTAACAATATAATGGAACAGGGTTGTTGAATTATCTTAAATTTGACCTTCTATTTAAATGTGTGACAATATGATAATTTATATCTCAACTGACAATTAAAATAAGGTTTTCAGCTTTAATGTCCTCGCATAATGCAACTATACAATAGTAAATCAAAAAAAAACAAATATTGAATATCCTTAAGTTAACTATGATAAATGCATAAGTAAAGAAGGGCTGAAAAATCCTTCAGATGTGAACTGTGGTAACAAAATGAGTTTTGGATTATGGTTGTACAGAGTGTTTTTTAGTACGTATGCCAAAATGAGTGGGATGAAAGATCTGACCTAAACAAACAAAACATTGCACGGCAGGGAAGGGAGGGGCATGTCAATCGTTTGTGAGTTAAGGGGTTATTCTACTAATCACCCGATAAAAAAAAAGATGTCTTTTTAAAATGAAAATAAAAAAAAAATACAATAGATATCGTTTTAAATTTAGCATTATTGTTTATTATCGAATGAACATTAAATTTTTGTCAATTAAAACACATTTAAAAACAAAATGGCGGCTGCCAAGTCCAGTGACGTCATACATAGAAGTTAAAAAAAGTTTTGCGCCTGGTAAAACCGTGGTGAGAATATTCATTTGCAATAAAAAAAAAAACATATAATTATTAGTTTGGACTATAAACTACTGCACTGACCCAACTTTAGGCCAAAATTTATGTTTTTTTGCACTTTGCCATAAGTTTGAAAAAAAAGTGTCAATTTTCGACATTTTGTTGATTAAAAAATAACTTGCCATTTTGCCAAAAAACACTTTTTCGCTCTAAACTGTGGTCAGTGCAGTAGATAACCACTAAAGAAGTATGTAACCAAAATTTGAAGTCGATCGGTTAATTAGTTTTTTTGAAATTTTACCACGCGCGAAAAAAAAGTACGTTTCGAGAAAAACGCGTTTAACGGTTTTGCAACTGAATTTTTTGCTATACACAATACACAAACCTTCGAAATACCGAAGGGAGCGGAAAGTGCTATAAAATCAAAACGAATTAAGATATCGATGTGAAATTTTAAACTGTTATTCTTCAGATACTTTTCTATCGAAATATGCCGAAAAAAAGAAATCGAAAAAAATTTTTTTGATTAGTAGAATAACCCCTTAAAGGGTGATTCGTAAATTCCAATTTTCATGGTATGCACATCATTACTTTATTTATATCGTTTGATCTGCCCAACGCAGCGACATCCAACGCACATCAAAAATCTACTATCCTAATTTCCTTTCTGAAAATATCAATAATGTTGATCTACCACTCCCTACTGCAGATATAGTCACTTATGAAACAGGAAACATAATTTTTTCCTAGAATTCAGATTTTCCCCGCATTTTATCCGAAATTCATATAATTAATGCACTTATGTTTTATTTTTATCAAATTGCCCATCTTATTACATTTCCAACAAGATACAACACGTTCAAATGCAGAAAAAATATAAAAATTTATTCGTGGAAACTTTTTGTGGCACATTAAAAAAACTACATATAGCACCAGTAGTTATTTAATTTCCATCGGCGAGAATTCCTGCATATCTAGATGAAAGCGATGAATAATATATAGTTATTTAACACCCTGTATACTCCGCCAATATCACGGTTAAATTCGTAAATTGGGAGAATCACTCAAGGAGATAAGCGATAGGAGCTACGTAAGTTATGTAAAAATGGTTTGGACTTGATAACTTTCGTATTTCTTAACCACTTTTGACCACATTTAACGTATACATTCACAACATTCAAGGCCATGCATCAAAATGGTGGTGATCGGTCAAGAGGTGAGTGGCTACACCTATTCCTAAAAAGGATTTTGTTACCGCGTTAACTACCATATTTCTTAACCCATTCACTGCCAACTACGAGATATCTCGTGCGCGGCCCTCAGCACAGGAATTTTATTCAGTTTTTCATTTTAAAATTACTGTAAATGCCATTTCAATACTAACTATATCTGTGACTTAATATTATTAAATTTTATGAAATTCCATGTTTTCTTTAAAATAAAATATTGGCACCCAATGCAAGACACTCTAAATTTGCCTTGCAGTGAATGGGTGGATTTCGATTCAACTTTGGAAATACATTTATCGGCTGAATTATATTAAAAAATTGCGGTGTTTATATTAAGAAAACTATTAACTTAAATAAGCATTTTATTTCGAAAGATACATAAGTACGTAATTATAGTATAATGACTAATGCGGGGCGAATTTAGTTATAAAACGCAAAATCGAAAATTATGATATTCGGCAACACATTGCAAATTCAATTTACAATTATGATTTTGGGAAAAAAATATTTATTTACTTGTATTTTATCACTTTTGGGAAAGTTTCATTATATCTTCTTTCGGAAACACACGGGCCTATGTAAATTCCATAAATTTTAATGTTAAAGGAATGTCCTTTATTTCCGCTGGTCACAAATGTGAGATTTGTTCTTAGTTTGCCAATAGCTCCTACTGGGTTTGGTACCACAATAGGTGGACGGTTACAATCGGTTTTCATGACAATCTCCGAAATTTGAAAGTAGGTTTGCTTGTACTGCAAAAAATTTAAAAAAATTAGAAAATTAGTAATTTGTCTTATATTGCATAGATATATTAACTGTATAATAAATAAATATGTAAAATCATTGCCCATATTTTTGATTTTAGTATTAATGTAAAAAAGTATATACAATAAAATTTAGCTTACTATACTATTGGGATACGCTAGCAACACATCTGCAGCAACAGTGCTCGGTCCTCGTGAAAAGGCTCTGCTTAATAACAATGACTGGCCAGCAACTTTATCGCCATATCTTATAGGTTTACATCCATTAACGTTTGCCAAAGTTATGCAACTTATAAATATCAAAATAAATGTGATCACTAAAGATAGAAAATTCATTGAAAATATTTTAACAACAATAAAAATTATTTTAACTCACTTGTTAATTTTACTTAAGCGGAACTATGCTTCAGAAAACTTTATAGCCACTAAAAAAGCAACTGCTGGAGGAAGCTTTATATACTCTTTTTGAATTGAAAGCAGAGCTTTGGAGCCTCATGGATTTATACTTCAGTGCTTGACAACATTTGGTTTCTGAAAAAAGAAAAATACAAATTATTTACTATTAGCTTACCCGCTCCCGGCGTTGCACAGTTTTGTTAAAAGATAATTTTTTAATGCTCGCTCATGTTATATGGTTAGTACTCAATGAAAACCAGACATAACTAGGAAAAAGGTGACCGTTTTTTATTAAAAACATAATTGTTCTATCGTTTTGACTTTTATGAAAAATCCAAAAAACCCGCAAACTTTTTTAAGTTTTCCATGTTTTAGATCAAATTCACTTTAAAGTGGGATATAAATCTCGACATAGGCAAACAGCGCTAACATTAAAAAATTTAACTAAACTTTATAAAATGTGTAAAACACTATATTTTTGTGTTTACAAATTTTGAATATTTTATCAGACTGTTCTTGTCTGCTGTTAATTTTTCTATAATATTATTTTCATGAAATTTTATTATTAAAAGTGTTGTTTCAACAAATATACGCCTAAAAATGTTCGAAGTTTATAAAATTATTTTTATGGATATTTTGTAATAAAAAGCTGTAATATTGAATATGGGACTTTTAAACATAACAAAAAAAAAACCTGTAGTAGTTAATAAAAAGAAACAAAAATTGTAAGCTTTAGTTTTACTACGATAAAGTCAAACTAATTTTTTTTTTTTTTTTTTAATAAAGAAAAAATATTTATTTATATCTAGTATCATAAATTGAAAGCCTATATAATCAGTATTATGTTTAAAAAATGTCATCTAAATATTTCAGCAAATAAAAAAGTTACAGATTTATGAGACAAAAAACGTTATTTTGGCCACTGTGCATTGCCAAGCCAACCTATTATTATATTTGAAATTAACCCTAGGACACGATGAGCCCCAGGGAACCTGACCTCTCTATATGTAAAATTTTTTTTAAATTCATATTTACATAAATACAATATTTGTTAATAAATTGTTTATTTATCCTTTTACATGTTAGTTACTTTTATGATCGCTTTAAAACGTAAACCTAGAATTTGTAGGAGTTTCATTAAAGCGACCCATGTGCGTGTTTGTTCAACTTTTTTGATGGGGACGTTCTAGGTCAATGATAGTTCTCAAGTATTTCAACTAATATTATAAATAAAAGACTCAAAATTATTTAGGTATACTTACATTAGTTTAAGAACTTAGTTATTAAGGTTAAATAAAAAAGGTTTATTATTTTGTGCTTTTCCATTTTTTCGGCGGTTTAATTTTTTTGTTAAAAAGTATATTTTTCATTTATTTTAAATTGGTTTAATAACCCGGTGTCACCCGGGGTATCATAAATACTATTTAGTTAAAAACTGTTGAAAATTAAAAACGAAAATATTTTTAACGCATCCACATGATAGGCTCAAATAAACTGAATCATTTCACAGATTTAATTGAAAACCTGAAATTCATTGATTTATTTGAAAATGTTTTCCAGAATATTATGGAGGAAAACTCGACATAAAATTATATGTTTTATGAAAGAACTGTGCTCTGATTGCAGACATGGCTGCATTTAGGAGTATATTATTAAAAAAATTAGTTTTGACATTTGGTGAATGTGTTTGATTATAGAGGCAATTTCAAAACAGTTATACGTTTAAGAAGACTTTAATAAAGAATAGAATAAAAAGAGATAGGATAGTTTTTCAAAAATCATGGAAAGCAGCAAAACACATTCCAAAACTCATTCCAAAACTTATTTTGTTACCATGATCTGAATAGCTACGTAAAAGTTGTTTTTGTAAGAGTTTTTAGCAGCAAACAAAATAGATATTCAATTCAATTCCAAGGTGTTTTAATGTCTAATTGTCTTTTAAACACCATTTGTATTTCAATCAATATTGACATTTCAGATAACATTTTTGTGTTTTACGAAATTCCATTCCTACATTATAAACATTTTTTAAGTTAAATATATATTAATGATTAGACGGAAAAGTTACCGTCACTAAATATGATAAAAATGGCAGGAAAGCAGGAAATATCACCTGCAGGTTTTAAAGACATACTAATTCTAAACAATATCTACTATAAAGCCTTTAAGGTACTAGTACATTTTAAAATTTTCAAAAATCGATTTTTATTCTTTTGCATTTTTCAACTCTTTAGACCTCGAGAAATCACCTTCTGAAAACAGTATAAAACAACTCGATTGTTCAAAACATATGCAATAAATACAACGTAAAAAAAACTTTACACGCGTTTTTATTAAACTGGCGGACACTTATTCTCCGCATTCTCTGAAACAATTTTCATAATATTGGCGTGTTTTTATTTATTAATATGTCCTGCAGGACAATGAACCACAATTTGGCAAAAAATAAAAACAAATAAATTTTCCCAAGAAAAAAATAGTGGAAAAAGTAAGTCGATTTCTCAATTTTTTTGACAAACATCCACCATTTTTTTTGCATCGATTTTTCATTAACAGTGGTTAATTGTCCTATGAGAACTCTTCCTCTTTAAGATGCTCTTTGATTGTTTTCTTTCAGTTCTTCAATTCTATTCTATCCATGCCAAAAACATGTTTTTCGCAGCTAATAAATAAGTAATTAAACTTTGGAATTCAAATGTGTCATTTGAAACAGGCGTTGGTTAAACGTGTGTTTATTCAATTATTTAAAAGAGAATGAAATAGATGTTTACTTTTCGATTCAAGGCCTACTAAGCTCTAATTACCTTGTAGACACCATTTGAGTTTCAATCAATATTTGGCATTTGAGATAAGACTTTTGCTTATTCGAAAGTAAACAATATTTAAAAAATAAAAATTTCGTTAAACATTAAGGACTTCATAGCACTGTATTTTTGCAGTTTAACCTTTAATTTTATATAATAAAAATTCAAAGGCTTTGGTTTCAGCTAATCTTTTCATTGCTTTTAATTTTGATGAATAAGCAGTGGTATAGTAAATGCTGAAACGGAAAAAATAGTTATTTTATTGCAAAGAATCATGGACAAAATGGGTGTAGAACTAACAGAATTGAAAATTATATTATTAAAAGGTATTAGCGATTCTAGCTATTCAAATCGAACATAAATTATTATTACTCCAAAAGGGCATCGCAAATCGGTTGCTTCGATTTCTTATAATTGCTTAACCGATTTTGACCAAACGTTTATCCCAACAATAACTCGGCTAAGTTTGTAAATGGGACGAATCGGTCAAGGAGTGCGGATATAGGGGCTACTTAAGTTATATAAAAATGGTTTGGACCCCAAATCTTCCTTATTTGTTAACCGCTATAGACCAAACTTAACATACACATTGACAACATGTATTACATATAGTTCTAAGTTACAAAATGGTGATTGAGCAAAGGGGTGAGTTTCTAAATGTGATTTAATTACCGCAATAGCTGCCGCATTTTTAAATGGATTTTGATCCAACTTTGCGTATTTATTGGATCGATATCTAGGTTATGTTAGAAAACTGATTTTGAATAAGCTTGGCTAACATACTCTTCGTGGCAATATCTCAGCTATGTTCGCAAATGGGTTGAATCGGTCAAGAGGGTGGGGAATTCAGCATTTCTGGTTGCCGCCGAAAGGTCTATTTATACTAATCTTTAGTCCAATTTGTTCTTACTTACTGAGCTTTCGGTAAAAAATTAGTAAACATGAAACCACATTTTCCAATCTTAAAAAATGTGTAGTTCAAATTTTAAGGTGACACTTCTAAAATATCAGTGAGCGGTAGATTTAATAATAAATAATAGTATATTAAATTAAAACGCGGTAGAGGAATATGCGGACGTAGTAGAAAAATTTTCCCAGATGTTCTAAATCTAAAACGTAGTAAACTTGATAAAAAAGTCCGAAACGCGATAATTCCCACCGCTTTTTATTTTAAGTTCAAAAAGACTTAAAAATTCTAAGTCAGGAACGAGGTAAAAATTAAAAAACAAAATGCGGTAGAAAGTCCCAGGCAAGGTAATTCTGAACACCTTTCGAAAAAAAATCCTCGGTAGTCGGCCAGGTGCTACAGCTTTAGTAATTACCCAAAAACTATTGATCAGTTTCGGTGATTACCCAAAACCTTTTTTTTTTTATGTAGGTTAGGTCCTTTCAACTGCTGTAACCTACTCCCTTCGTTTCGTTTTCATTGCGCAAGTGCAAGATTATTGCATACTACTCTAATCCCTTCTTGCGTTACAGCAAGAGCCAGAACCTTAAATGAACTTTTTTAATACACTCTTTTACGGTTCATATAGATTTAATTGATCTATATAAATTTTTCTTCCTTACCGAAAGGTTAGCAGGCGTTGTTTTAGTAGAATTAAAAAACAATACTTAAGTTATTTTTAAGCATACTTCGGAAACAAGAATCATAAGTCCCCAAAGCCAGATATAGACAATTGAAAAGTTGTACCAAACGCTTGTTTTTGCGTTAGTACCGTGTCGCACAAAATATTTAAGTATAAATATACTTCTTTTCACGACTGTAGAAGCAGTAGTTAGCAGAAAGCTCGACTATAGGTTGATTTATTCGAAGCTCTAAAGGTAAGTGACAATTTTTTGTTTTTTATTATTAATATTTTAAATCTCTATCCCATCAGATGAAATTAATATTGGCTCTTATTTTGTGCTTTATTTGGGAACATGAAACGCACGCTAAGGACTTTACCGACGGTAAAAAAGGACCTGGTGACGTACTACTTTACTTCAAGTTAGTTAAGGGTAGAAAGTTGTTAGTGGATAGTTACCCGGGCCCAGTAAGGATATAAATTTATTGAAATTTCCAATGAATAATATGTATTTCTTTATTGAAGGACGATTATTCACCTTTCAAAATCACTAGAGTCGCGGTGTATGATTATCATGACTTGAGCACGCAAGTTCGTCAAACCGGTGGAGTGGGAGAACACCATTTTACAATGCACCGAACGGGCGAGTGGATCTCGCTTGATATTTGGATCTACGGTCGGTATGACGGTGATCAGTGCGTAAAGAATAGGACAAATAAAGACACTGAAAAAATTGTTAACCAGTTATCTTAATATTTAAAAAATATTGAATGACAAATTTTGAATGATTTTATGCCATTACTTTCAATAATTACAGTGAATACTAGAGAAAATTATAAGAAAAACGGGAAATTACACAGAATACGGGCTTTGTTTGAAATTCGTGTGTGGATAAAACTAAAAAGGTTTTTTATTTTTTCAACTTTCACTACACTTTTTACTGCCGCTTCGAATAAAATTCTGTACAGGATTTTCATATTCATATGCAGGCAACGCTATACCAATCGATTCGTTGGGGTGTCCTGAGAAAACTTTTGTTATAGGTTTTTGTGAAAAACTGTAATATTGAATAAGAAAAATGAATTAAAAAATCCCAGAAAATCCAATAAATTCCTATGTTTACTAACTAACTTTTAATTTATATATCTTAAATAATATTTACATATAAATTGAAATATTAAATCGGACTATCAAATATCGCTATATCATGTTTTCGAGTATCAACCAATGATATTATTTTTTCTCGAAAAGAAATCTAACACTGACATTCGATAGGAGTTTTTAGCGCTGATCTTGCAGAATTTAACTTGAAATGGAGGTTAAATTTATATGTAGGTACTACTATTTGCAATTCTTAGATATCATTGCTAACTGAATCGTTGTCCTGTTTTATCTTGTACATACAATTAAAATTCCTTCCACATAAAAAGAGTGAATGTAATAACTACAAAAATATAAAATCATAATTTTAATAATGCCGGGATTTCAAAATGATATTTCATTCATTTTTACTGCAGAATAAAGTGCTTTATTCAGAATTAATTCATGGAATTTGAAATTGGAAAAAGTAGTCCCCTTTTTTTTTATTTATATTCGTGTAAGTAGTTAATTATATTTTTATACGAAAGAAGAATTTGTTTACTATTAATTCTATACTTGTCAATGTACTAAATTGTTCACTAAATGCACTTATTTAAGGTCCTCAATTCAAGTTATTTCAAATTCAAAATTTAATTTTTCTTAGTCTGTGCTCTAACTAATTTTCCCACGTCTTCTAAAATAAAAATTGTTACGTTAAGATCAAAAACGCTGGCTGATTAAACTTAGTTAATGCCCAAATTCCGCTACCCAATACCGAACCGATTCAATTAGCGCATTTTAAGTATATCAAAATGGTGCACTTTTTGTTGCCTCTTACTCACACCATTAACCGATTTTGAGCAGTCAGCTATGGGTTTGAATTATTGTCAAATGCATTTTTTAGTATTACGCAGTTTTAATTACATAAACCCATTAAGTAATTACACCGAAATTATTAAATAATTTGTTTTGTATTTTAAGTGCCTTAAAACTAATGTAACCATGAAATTACTCAATTTTGAGATACAATTAAATTTCACACCATTTCTAAGTTTTTGCCAGTAATTTTGTTATTAAATTGTGAAAATTAGTCTTTAGGTATAGTATCCCGCATTGCAAATTCTTCTTATTTTATGCCTGATTTATCGACGAAAATAGCACAAAATCCACAAAAATAAGGTGGTGTAATGCGGCAAATTAATTCGGATTTACTTGCATTTATGTCCTTTTACTGTAACTAAAATTGAGTGGGGATTATAGCAAACGCACAAAAGTGCTCTAGTTTTCATCTTTGAGTTCTTAAAACAGTTCTTTAGCCGATGTAAACCGCATTTTCAGAAGTGAGCATTTCGATGTTTTTCTGGGAATTTTTCAATGAAAAATGTGTTACTCCAGAAACTTCTCACTGCAAAATTATTTTAGATTTGATGCATCGTTTGAGGAATTAGATTTAAGCGTGCAGGACACAATTAAAAATAAAAACAATTTTTAAATTTGCCGCTTTTTGCAGACTGCTATCTCGCCTAATGCGAAAGAAATAGACAGATATATGCTCCCTATATCTGAATCTGATAAATTGAATTAATCGGGTAATTTGGACGCTAAGGGCACAAAAGTTTAAAACTACAAGGGCTTTTACTCCATATAAGCCAAAAATATATTAATAGATTTCTAACGAAAATGCAGTAATTTTTCGATTCTTCGAGTTGATTCGAAGCCAATTCTCCCCGCCGTACATTTGTTAGTGGTCCGGCACACGAGTTTTCTGTTGAGGTTTTGTTAAACTAGAAAATTTTAAAACAAATTGCTTTGTATTTTTTTTTTTTTTACAAATCACTTACTTATACAAGGAAATTATAAAATAGGGATTTACTTTGCCCTCAGTAAGCTCAATTCAAAAGTGGCATTCTCTTATAAGGTTTGATACTGGACTGTCTCAAACTACAATATTACAGAAATGTTGAAAAAATTTGTAATATTTCCATTGACAACCGGCGTTATATTTTGTTGTTTAATGAATTGTTCAGTAAAACCGAACTTGAATACAACATCAACGATGACTTAGTTTTTGGTTTTGAGGATTTAGAACTGATTGGGGGAAGAAATAAGACTACATCAAGTATTTTGCAAGCAATGCGTGGGCTATTTAGATGGTCATGTTAATGGCAATGACTTAGGCGTTATATTGAAAGACGTAATATCAAAATTAATTGATATTGGATTTGATGTACATTCTTGGTGTCACATGCGACAAAGGAGAGAATAATAAATTGTATTTAAGAACATTGGAAAGCTCTACAGAATGACTTTGACTTTCTTCGATGCCCCGCAATTGTTTAAAAGTTCGCATAATTCTCTCTATATATGTATATTAACTGACGTGCACATTGACCCGGCAAATTTTAATCGAATATCAATTAAACTTGCAACTCAAGTTTTAAGTCACACAGTCGCAGCAGCGATCTTCGCTGCCGTTTCTGTAGGTTGCTTTCAAGATCTATTGGAAAAAGAATGCGCTATTAACACAGCTACGTTTATTACACGGCTTAACATATTATTTGACTGACTAAATAGTGTTAGCAAATTTTCTAAAAATCCGGCCTGAAATGCCTTGTCACAGGAAAATGTAAATATGTTAAAAAATTTGGAAGAAATGAAAACATGGATTTTAAAGCTAAGGTCACACATTGCAGTTTTTACCTTCCTGCAGCACAAAAAACTGCGAAAGTCGTGGGTTGCAATGTGTGATTGCGGCTGCAACCATGGTTGTCACACATTGCAACCCACGACTTTCGCAGTTTTTTGTGCTGCAGGGGAGTAAAAACTGCAATGTCTGACCTTAGCTTAAGTTAGAAGCACGAAGGTCGTACGAAAATGCCGTATTGTTTTGATGGCGTTGTTTGTACCATGAATTCTGTAGAAATTCTTTGGGAAGAGCGTGAAAACAAACAGTACAAGTACATACAGGGTCTACCGAAATTTAAAGCAAATAATGTTGCATAATTGTTTTTCTTCAGAATTTACGAATTATGAAGATTCCCAAAGTTAATGAGAATCAAAGATTATGCTCCCACAGAATCTAATGAATTCGATAATTCTAAAGATACTAGTTCGGAACAATATCTAATATAAAGCCGTTAAGGTAGATACTAGTACACTTTAGAATTTCCAAAAATCGGTTTTAATTCTTTTACATTTTTCAACTCTTTAGACCTCGAGAAATCACCTTCTAAAAACAGTATAAAACAACTCGATTCCTCATGAGGTTTTTTTTTGTACAACTTTTCCTCCACATATTATATTATTAAAATTCAACAAAATATTATTTTCCTAAAACAATATATTTTAAGCTGTATAGAATAAAGTACACTTTCTAAACTCTTAAACTTAACATCTACTCTGTAAACTGCATAAATGTTATGATAATAAATAATTAAATAAATAAAAAAAAAAAAAAAATAAAAAAAACAACTCGATTGTTCAAAACATATGCAATATATACAACGTAAAAAAAACTTTTTCTCAAAATGGCGGACAATTATTCTCCAGATCCGCTGAACCAATTTAAATAAATATTGTCGCGTTTTATTTATTAACATGTCCTGCAGGACATTGGACAATGAACATTTGGCAAAAATTAAAAAGAAATAAATTTTACCAAGGAAAAAAATAATGAAAAAAGTACATAGGTCGATTTCCCAATTTTTTTTACAACTTCCGCCATTTTTTTTTATCGAATTTTCATTAACGGTGGTTAATTGTCCTGTAAGAACCCTTCCTCTTTAAGATGCTCTTTGATTGTTTTCTTTCAGTTCTTCAATTCAATTCTATCCATGCTCAAAAACATGTTTTTCGCAGCTAATAAATAAGAAATTAAACTTTGAAATTCAAATGCGTCATTTGAAACAGGTGTTGGTGAAACGTGTGTTTATTCAATTATTTCAAAGAGAGTGAAAGAGATGTTTATTTTTAGATTCAAGACCTACTATGCTGTAATTACCTTGTAGAGACCATTTGAGTTTCAATCAATATTTGGCATTTGAGATAAGACTTTTGCTTATTGCAAAGTAAACAATAACTATTTAAAAAATAAAAATTTCTTTAAAAATTAAGGTCTTCATAGCGCTGTGCTTTTACAATTAAACCTTTAATTTTATATAATAAAAATTCAAAGGCTTTGGTTTCAGCTAATCTTTTCTTTGTTTTTAATTTTGATGAATAAACATTTGTATAGTAATTGCTGAAACGAAAAAAATAGTTATTTTATTGGAAAGAATCATGGGCAAAATGGGTGTAGAATAAACATGAAACCACATTTTCCACCCTTAAAAAATTTGTAGTTCAAATTTTAAGCTGACACTTCTAAAATATCAGTGCGCGATAGATTTAATAATAAATAATAGTATATTAAATTAAAACGCGGTAGAGAAATATGCAGACGTAGTAGAAAAATATTCCCAGATGTTCTAAATCCAAAATGTAGTAAACTTGATAGAAAAGTCCGAAACGCGATTATACCCAACCCTTTTTATTTTAAGTTCAAGAAGAGTCAAAAATTCTAATTCAGAAACGAGGTAACAATTTCGAAAAAAAATCGCGGTAGAAAGTCCAAGGCAAGGTCTGAACATCTTTCGAACAAAAATCCTCGGTAGTCGGGCAGGTGCTACAGCTTTAGTAATTACCCAAAAACTATTGATCAGTTTCGGTGATGGCCCAGAAACCTTTAATTTTTTTGTTTTTTATGTAGGTTAGGTCCTTTCAACTGCTGTAACCTACTCCCTTCGTTTCGTCTGCATTGCGCACGTGCAAGATTATTGCATACTGCTCTAATCTCTTTCTTGCGTCACAGCAAGAGCCAGAACCTTAATAGTACAGTCAATCTGTCGAAAAAAAGGTGCTGTAGTTCGGAAATCGACCCTGAGAATGAAACTTGGTGAGTCGTTAGAGAATGATGAAAGAAAGCTTACCTAGCGAAGGCCACGTGCTACCTCTGTGCGTTTTTGAAAAAACTCAAAAATAGTTTTGAAAAAACTCAAAAATATTTTGAAATGCATTTTTCTCGAAAACTATGCATTTTACAGAAAAATTTATTGAACAAAAAATGTAGAGGACACCGTTATCTACAATTAATGTCATTGGTGCTATGTTGTACAACAAAAAATGTGCGTAGTAGGTGGCGCTAAAGTGCCAAAAAAAGTGTTTTTCCACTTTTTTGTCCGGAAATTTTCATTTTTCAGCTACGATCCAAATAGAAAAATTGTTCCTTTTAATTTTATAAACAACTTTTATTTGAACATTTTTTTATACAACTTACCGTTTCAGAGCTGCACCTTGTTAAAGTATGAAAATTCCTAATCTCTACTCTCCGAAACTCACATAGCAACTGAAAAATGTGCGTTTCTAGAAGAATAGGGCAGCTGACTGAATCGGTCCTTTTGTTAAAACTATGCCAACGCTGCCGGAGAAAGTCACAATAGGACCGAGAAATTTACATTTTTCAGTTGCTATGTGAGTTTCGGAGAGTAGAGATTAGGAATTTTCATACTTTAACAAGGTGCAGCTCTGAAACGGTAAGTTGTATAAAAAAATGTTCAAATAAAAGTTGTTTATAAAATTAAAAGGAACAATTTTTCCATTTGGAACGTAGCTGAAAAATGAAAATTTCCGGACAAAAAAGTGGAAAAACACTTTTTTTGGCACTTTAGCGCCACCTACTACGCACATTTTTTGTTGTACAACATAGCACCAATGACATTAATTGTAGATAACGGTGCCCTCTACATTTTTTGTTCAATAAATTTTTCTGTAAAATGCATAGTTTTCGAGAAAAATGCATTTCAAAATATTTTTGAGTTTTTTCAAAACTATTTTTGAGTTTTTTCAAAAACGCACAGAGGTAGCACGTGGCCTTCGCTAGGTAAGCTTTCTTTCATCATTCTCTAACGACTCACCAAGTTTCATTCTTAGGGTCGATTTCCGAACTACAATTGACAGATTGACTGTACTATAAATGAAGCCGTGAATGAGCGTCAGGGGCGGCAGCAAAATTACAAATTAACGATACATCAAAACACTAAATTTTTACTTTCACACAAAAAACATAGGTTGTATTAAATTGTTAATGAAGTGGTTTTATGCAGTTATTGGGAGAAATATAACTTTTTTAATACACTCTTTTACGGTTAATGTTGATTTAATTGATCTATGTAAATTTTTCTTCCTTAACGAAAGGTTAGCAGGCGTTATTTTAGTAAAATTAAAAAAAAAACTACTTCAATTATTTTTAAAGGGCACTTCGGATACAAGAATAATAACTTCCCAAGCCAGATGTAGACAAATAAAAAGTTGTACCAATCGCTTACTTTTGCGTTGGTACCGTGTCGCACAAAATATTCGAGTATAAATATACTTCTCTTCATGACTTGCTTCTACAGTAGTAAGCAGAAAGCTCGACTATAGGTTCATTTATTCGAAACTCTAAAGGTAAGTGCAATTTTTTTATTTTTTATTCTTAATATTTTGCATCTTTATCCCATCAGATGAAATTAATATTGGCTCTTATTTTGTGCTTTATTTGGGAACAAGAAACGCACGCTAAGTATAATTATGTGGTTGGAGCAAAAAAAAATGGGAACGCATTACTTGTCACAAGGACAATTGAAGGTTATTTTGAATTCGTAGACTTTACATACCCAGGCCCAGTAAGAATATAAGTTTATTGAAAAATCCAATGATTAATATGTATTTTTTATTCAAGAACGATTATTCACCTTTCAAAATCACAAGAGTCGCGGTGTATGATGACATAGACTACCCAAGCAAGCAAGTTTATGTAGATGGTGGTCCGGGAAAATACCATTTTCGTGAGCAACGAAAGGGCGACTATTATATGAAGCTTGAATATTGGATATTCGGACTGTATGATGGTGATCAGTGCGTAACGAATAGAACACAAGACCAAGCTAACGCAATTGTTAGGAAGTTATCTTAATTTTTAACAAGATTGAATGAAAAATTTTGAAGCAGTGTTTTAATTCTTGCAAGTCTTGTAATTACATATGTAACTAGTTTAAGAACAATTACCTCCTGTGAACACACCAGTATCACTGCTCATATTTTTAATGTACTTATTGCCCTTTTTGCTGACTAAATTTGTTCTTGCCATATTGATATCCTTCTCCGTATCTTATTGTCTGTCTCTAACAACCTATTTTGTAATCCCTTGTCTACCATTCCTAATATAATGCAATCCCTTATAGCATCTTCGGCTCATACTCGCCGAATACGCACTCTTTCATCCATTTTTTAATTTTCATTATGAAATTATCGAAGAGTTTCGAGGGTGATTGGTTCCGGCTGTGGAACATGAAACTTGCATATAGTATTGCCTGCTCTCCAATGCGAAGATGAATATCCAAGACAAACTTGCACGGCAGAATGAAAGTTCATGAAAAATGATCGTTGCCTGTCACCAAGAATAACATTTGAATGAACATTTATAACATCATTCTCATCCTCGTCAACGAAGTTCCGAAAACTTCATTCTCAAAGAATGATCATGGAAATCCTGGAAGAACTAGCTGGTTTCCCGTATTAAATTATGAATTCACAGCTACATATCTGGCTAAACTGCTGCAGATTATATGGTTTAAAATAATTTTTTTCTTCTTAATAATGAAGCATTTAATAGCTTGCGAACGTTTTTGTAAACATAATATTCTAGGATAGTATTTAAAAGTTTCAGCCGTGACGGAACATTGCGGGAAGAGAAAGGGAAAAAGTCTTGTACTTCCGTAAAGCTCCAAAGTTCTTTCTATTCCAGCAACCTTCAATTACAGCACCGAGCCAGGATACTCTATTTAATATAGTTAAAACAGTATTTTGAAATTTCGAAATTTTCAATGAACTCCATTCCTAAAATAATTTTCCTAATTTTATTCTTCTTACGCAAGTTACATTTCTCTGATTATTGACCTGCAAATCCTGGCTGCTTCAATCACGGTAGGGCTGTTAGGTAGCAAAATTGAACATGCATAAATTCACTTTTTCTTATAATATAATATAATATTGTTGATAAAGATAAAGTCGTAAATTAAATCAAAATTATTTCGTTACTTCATATCGGCTTGAGATTTTCCATAACGGTTGTATTTTTTTTCGAGAACAATTTGAAAAAATTGGTCGGGTAGATCCGGAAAACTATGTTACTTAAATAAAAATGTACTATAGTATGTTCAAATAAAGCATTTCTAACTAACGTCTTACATTTATCTTTTTAGTTTTTTCTTTACCGAATATGCGCACTGTTAACATAAAATCTAAGAATTGTAATTTATGATTATAGCATGGTTCTGTGCTAGAAAACCAGTCGGTAATTATTTTAAATTATTTTATCATGGTCATTTTTTTCATTAGATAATGGGAAGAAGGTTTACAAAATCCGACGTTGTACTATAATTTTTAGCAGATATGAATATTTCTGACGGACATATTAAAACTTCATCTTCTTTACGAACAATTTGTTCACATATTTCACATTTTAATTTTAAGAGGACTTTCAACCCTACGTATCCTACAAAATATTGCATGGAAAAATATCCTAGATCAGCATATCCAAAATTAAGTATTGTGTCTTCAATAATAAGCCGTATTTAAACTTTAAAACAAGCTAATCGCTTGATTTATTCGTGCTGATTTTATTGCAATTCCGATATAAAAAACAAACAACTAACCGTGTTGCAAAAAAGGAAACTCTTTCTGTTGTCATTGCACTTGCTCCTTTATTTATTGAAGATTCTTCAGAAGATGAATTGAGTTAGTTGTTTGCAAATCTAAATCTGGTAATAAAACTTAACAGTAAAAGGTTAGAAATACCTTATCAACCTGATCTGAGGAGCAATTTCTTTTTCTCCAAAAAGAAGACTATCTATTGCAATCGAAAACGCTATTGAGGATTTAAGAGAAACGAAGCCTCTATACGTTTTCCGTAACGAACAAAGAAAGGTAAAGGTCATGCTAGTTTTTAAAACACTCCGAATGAACTATTGAAATATAAACCTTATGAAGTTCAATTGCACATTCTTTAGTTCTTCCAAACACCATTGGAATGAAGGAGAAGCGAATTTTTGAAAACCAGTTTTGTTTTATCTTCTATGAGGACTATGTTGGTAAAAAGGTTCAATTCGAAATTACATTTCGAACTTCAGATTTGTCTTCACTTAAAATGACGAACTGATACAAGTATCGCCATCTATATTGCTAATTTCAAGTTCTAGTTGGCACACATTGATTATATACAAGTAGATAAGTAAGTTTGGAAATTTAAAGTTTTAAAGCTGTGACGTTTGGTGCGCCACTAACGTTTTCGGTAAGAATCCCAGATTTTGGATCGAAGCAATGATATTTAAGTAGCTTTTTAAAATAAAGCCGAAAAAACTTAGAAAGCTGTAAATTATCTCAGAGATAAGTTTGCTAAGCATGCGTTTGCGGGACGTGAGATGCAGGGAGTGTGCCCCACTTCGGTTTGGAAAGCTGTTTTCATATCATTTTTGACTAAAAACTACATACATTATCATAATTATCGAAAATGTGCTTGACGGTGATAATTTTATCGTATGGATAGTGAAAATCTTCGGATATGTATAGCAAATTGGCTAATATGAGTGCTGTTTAGCATTCCACTGCATGGAGACCAGCAATCATTCCTTCAAATTCTCATTTTGAGGGTTTGCAAGAATCTTTTAAGTATCTTGTTATATTGCGATATAATAATTTTCTCTGTTACAAACTGGATTTTTGTATAATGGTTTTTGATTTTGACATTTCTGCATTAGAATTGGTATAATTGGGTGCATACTTGATCTTCTTATTTGGAGAAAATTAACTTTTCTCTTGAGCTTGTTAAGCCATTGATTTGCTTTTTAGTTAATCTTATTTTAGACTTTGATTGTACTTTGTATTGTTGAAACCATAACAACGCAATGAGTAAATATTGTTGTCGTTACAAAGACTGCACAAATGTGCTTTTTAACCTTTTTAAAGGTACCAGATGATTGCAGACGCCATATTTGGCTAAAGCATTATTTACAATTGGGAATTAATGCTAATAAAAAACCTTAATTTTTATGAAATACACTTTTCTAAGAATGGTACATATAATAAGATATTCTGACAGAAAAGTGTTAAGGCAAACGGCAATTCCAAAGGTTTTCGATGAACTAATTTGCACTTGTACGGAAAACCATGTCTAACAAGACATGGCACTGTTTCCAAAAACTAGCAATGAAACCCTTAAACAGAAGCATAAATCTGTACCTACTGTTCCATATTGATAACAATTTATCGATCACAATGTCCGAAGGTTCTCAAGAAAATGATTCTGAAGAAGAACTTGTGGTAAAAAAGAGTCCTCATGATAAAACCTATAGTTGGTGTTGGAGTATCCCTCACATTTCTGAGGCGGCAAAAAATTCGCAGTCCCAATTTCCTTCACCTACAAGAAATTTATATCACCTAAATAATATTATTTTTTAATTTTAATAATGCCGGAATTTCAAAATATTTCATTCGATTTTTCTAATCCTAATTCCTAATTGCTTCCTCAGAATCAACAATTGCTCCAACTCAAAAATGTACATTTAATAAAATACATATTTCCAAATAAAATTACAACATTTTTGTCGAATATCTCATGTAATAATTATATTTTGCAAAATTTGTTGATGCGAAAAAATTGCTCCTTAAATTTTTCTTCGAAATAATATCAGAATGCAAATTTGTTTGGTGTAAATCATTATACTTTGGATTAAGCCGTATCTTTCGCTTTTTGTTCGTGATAAAACGAAATCAAAATACCTATGTACATACATATATACATACATATATTCTTTTCCAAGGATTTTTTTATTGTTCTATAGTAATCCTAAAATATTCTGCATGCCCGAAATAAAACAATTTTTAAGACAAAGGAAACTGAATAAAAACGAAATAATTCCATAGACCTTTTTTCGATTGAAATTTAATTCGAAAATGTTTAGAGTATTGAAGAGGAAATAATTGATTCGAAAGCATTTTTTCTCACAGGATATTTTACTTACGAAAACAATGGACTTAGATTAGCCCTTGTGCTCTTTATTAGTCCTTTACTGCAATAAATCGCCTAGAAATAATATGTTCACTCAAGCAAACCTTACCTGATTAAAGGAAATAATGCCCCGCATGGGATGTCTTCATGGCGAATTGATAAAGAAATGTCCTCATAATACAGCCCCGGAGCGACGGAGTAAATTAATATTCAGGACCAATCAGCCCTGCAAAAAAACAGACTCAATGCCCTTGTAACCGCACACAACCGAAGTAAGATTCCGCGCATTCATAAAACGAGTTTTGGAATTTAATCAGGTAATTAGAGAGAAAAGATTCTGTCACACCTGCTAGCCTCGGAATTTCTAGTAGTAGTATTAGTGCCAGCAAACGGATGCACCAGCATCCTCCCGATGCGAGAATAAATCAACTAATTCCCTCTGGACCGAATTTGTTCCCAAATAAAGTACCGACAACAAATCGATTTTCTGGTGGCCCAGAATTGTATACGAACCACCCCAACTTTCTGATTACTGAAATGTGGTTGCTTGCTTAATCTATGTAACAATCCATACTTAACAGGGGGTGAATTAAATTGGTCCAATTTGCTTTGAGGGTGTTTTGTTCCTACCTTTGATTTAAACCGGTGGTGTCATGCCGAGAAGTTTTCGCCATTTGTGCTATTGAGCCAATGTATTTTTCGGTATTTGAATAATTTATAATAACCCACTCCATTTCACTAATTTAAATAATTTCCAGAATCATTTCACAATGGAAATGAACAACCGTAAACGTTCAGTAGAAAATATTTCTAAAAAGTGCCTGAAGTATTAATTTCAAAGTTATCATTATTTCCCGGATTCGAGTAATATATGCAGTTTCGAGCGACATATATAACTTCGCATGCATAACTATGTGGAAAATATTTTTGAGCCTTTTTGAAAATTGCCGCCAATGCATTTGAAATATTTCCAATGGTGCGGGTATGCTTTGTGCGCCAAGCCTTACAGAGGCTATTTACAAAAACCGACGTTTTATCAATTAATTGGGGCTATATACTCAAGCCTTTCACTGTAAAGTAGTTAATTTGGAAAATGGAAATATTTCATTATACAGAGCATGACGCGGTAAAAGCAGGGAAAATAAAATTCTGTTCCATTCTCGACAGTTTAATTACTTTTTAGTTTTTTTTTTCCGAATTCAATTTTCCAAATTCAGAGTTTGCTTAATGCTTATGCAGTGGTATCAAAATGAAAATATGCTTTTTCGCAACAGGAATATATCACAGGAACTAATTATTTACCTTTATAATTACATAAAATCTTAAAATAATAAATAAGTCCACAGGTTTGTAGGCATTCGAATTCGAAAAAAACACTTTAGGAAACCTGCCATGAGTAAACTACTGAAATAAATGCATTTTTTATTTTCATGTCCCAGAGATGACATTACACAGCATATTATTTTTTTGTATTTGAAGGTTTTGCAAATTTTTAAAATCCAAAGAGTAAAATTGAAAAGTAATTATATTACACATTTTGTGTTTATACATTCATTATCTTTTTCAAAAATATATTGAATTAAATCTTTTAGATGAGTTCTCATAAGAAATTCTTGTAAATCCTAAACTGATGCCAAATGACTCGATTTGGCACCTTTTCACGTCTATAAATTTAAAACTATAATTTATAACGTTCAATAAAATATTACATATATGAATGTATGTATATTACACGTCTCAGTTTGTAAATTATTTTGCCTAATGTTATTGTTTATTGTCATTACTATGAATAGCATGAACGTTCCAATTTAAAATAAACTCAAAATAAAATTTTCTTGGATGATACCACTACATAAGATGCATCTCAATCATCTGAACACGGATATCCTGAGATGCTGTTGCATTGGAATTCACATCACTTCAAATAAAGTGGTTCATTTTGAGACGTTCAATAGTTTCACATATCTCGAGACTCGTGGTACCAGTAAAATGCCGACTATAAATAAAATATATTTTTGAATATCTTTTAACTCTATTGCCTCTATGTACATATATTCTAAATATCGGAAAAAACAATTTCAGTTTCTGCATAGTTGTACAAAGTCGTACGTGACTTTTACCAAAATTTTACATCGCTGAATCTCATAGTTTAGTGTTGTGCTTTGTTTTGTGTTTTATATATTTTAAATTCAGGTTTGGTTTAAGATCGCGTATACAATTAGGTACTTGAAATTAAAATTATTAAGAAATAATATTAATGTTAAACAACGTTATCGCAGACTTTGCTTATATCTTAAACCTCCCCTGAATGAGCTATTGCGATGTTTTCTTAAAATAGTAAAAAAATAAAAGCTATCAGTGTATTTAATTGCGAGCGGTTTTATATGGAAAAGTCGATTAGATTAATTAGAGGCCAGGCTTTTTGGATTAGGCGTGAATAGTTAAATTTATCAGGGCTTTCGGCGCTCAAAGTTATCGGGAAAGTGAGATGTTTGCAGACGAATTAAGCGCACCATACGAAGTGCTCCGGCGTTATTAATAGCCGGCGAATTGTTGCCCGTACGTGTTCCAGAAACTCCCCGTCTAATTGAAAGAGACCTGGGCCAGGCCGATCGTGAACGGGGCACGGCACAGGGTGGTCATCCTTCGGCTGTTCAGATATCGTAATTTCAATAAACCGCTTCAGTCGTTGAACACCGGGAAAAAAATTCTCGTTTGTCGATTTATGGGATACGCTTTCTCATCCGAGTCCAGCGCGGGCGGATGCTGCGGGAGCTCGATCGGGAGTTCGTAGGTGCTTCAATGTCCAGAAACTGGGAAACCGAGAAAAGGAAAAAAATTTAAAAAATAGGCCTAAAACAAATTCGCGCTCGTGACGCACCTCCAAAATTCCGTCGTGTTCAGTTTTTGCTTCCTTTTGGTGAGCAGGTGATTATTTACAGGGTGCCTCTGTTTCAACCCACTCAGATGGCAATAGAACAGGAGATGTCCTAGTCCTGGTACGCTATGCAATTAACCACTTCTTTGGAGTGCATTCCTGGAAAATTCGCGCTGACGAAAAATTGAGATGACTGTCTGCGGAAGATAGAAATTTGATGATGAACGCGACAGAGGCAACCGGCCTGGAGGACCTGGAGGACACTGTTGCCACGGTCGTTCCCATATTTTTTGGGCTAATCGCTGTTACAGGCCTGTTCGGGAATTTGTTCGTTATTTTCGTGGTTCTGTGGAATCCGCAGATGCGTTCGACAACAAATTTGCTGATTGTGAACTTGGCCATTTCCGACCTACTTTTTATCGTGTTTTGCATACCATTTACTACTGCGGATTATGCTCTACGCCTGTGGCCTTTCGGAGATGTGTGGTGCAAAATTGTGCAATATTTAATCGTTGTGACCCTTCTTACAAGCGTTTATACGCTGGTCCTTATGTCCCTCGATCGATTCTTAGCTGTTGTTCACCCAGTTGCAAGTCGATCTATTCGAACGCAGAAAAATATGAAAATTACTATTGGAATACTTTGGATATCAATTTTGGTTATCGTTGCACCTGTAATGTATTTGCATCGCGTGGAGGTAAGAACTGAAAATAAACACAAACAACAAATTTACACTAATAACAAGCTAAAAGAAAATACAATTCAGAACTTTCAATATATCTATGCCTTCATTTCAAATTATTTTATTTGCCGGAATTTGAACGCTGTATTGCATGAAAGCCAAAATGTGCATACAGAATTCAATTAAAAACAATCAAAAAGTAAGATTTTCTATTTTCTTATTATTATTGTATTATATTTGTATATTGCTGTATTACGATCCAACTATAAAAAAAAATTTATTTGATATGTATTTAGAAAATCAAAGTAAATCAAGATCAACCAACATATTTAACAGATCATTCTAATCCCAAAACGAATTGAAAGAACAATTGAGGATTGTCTGTTCAAAAGGTGCTATTTCCGCCGTAAGCTAACTTTATAAAAACCGAAAAATGTTTTTAGTATTTTTATCAACAAACAAAGTAATAAACAGTCAATGTTCAGATATACGATTTTTTCACTTTATTACTTGGATTGGTCCATATAAAATTAGTTTTCATACAAAATTTTCAATAATTCGTATAAGTAGAATTTTGCATGGTAGATTTATCATATTCAAAATAACTATTGTAAAAAATTAACAAGCATTTTCTTTGCGCACAGTGGTAATTATAGTGCAATTAAGGATTAAACGCCCACTGTAATTGGTCTGGCCAGACAACTCATACTATCATCACTAAATTAATTCGCGGCAAATAAACCTGACGCCTAGGTTTAAACTTTATTAATCACTTTATTAATTCTCAAGGGATTTCTGATAAAGTGCATGTATATTCTACGTAATATGGTCAATAAGGTGGCCTTTTCATTTAACCCAATATAATTAATTCATCACCACTTATTTTAACCAGCGATTTTGTTTTATTTAATTTGGCAGGAAATTGTATCGCTGTTCTACCTGTTCACGAAGGGAAAAGGTTAATTAAATTCATGCTACCTTCATCCCATCGGGTTGTGTAATTGAAACAGACATTTTCCATTAAAAGCTTTTTTAATGTGCTTACATTAAAATTTGCAAAATTTGATTTCAGGAATTTGACTACAAGCAGCAGAGGTGGGCAACTTGCAAATATTCGAAAGCATACGATTGGAGTACCTACCAAGTCGTTTTCTTCATCATCTCATATCTGATGCCTCTAATTTTAATTAGTACTATTTATGTTCTAATGATTATTCGATTGTGGCGATCAGTACCCAAATCCGCGATGTCAGTTGATTCAACGCGGGGGCGAAAACGCGCAACGAGGATGGTCGTTATCGTTGTCACCGCGTTCACACTCTTGTGGCTTCCGATACAAGTAATCATGTAATAATTTTGAATCTATTTAAGCATACTTAAAATTATCGTCTACAGGTGATTCTGTTATTGAAAAGCCAAGACCTTTACGGTGCGGATTACACACATTTTAGCATAATCTTACAAATCGTGTCACACGTTTTAGCTTACTTCAGCTCCTGCATAAATCCGCTTCTCTATGCCTTCTTATCGCCGAATTTTCGAAAAGCTTTTTTCAAGGTAAGTTAAAGCCAGAAATTTAATCAATATTTCACCAGAAGGGCGTCAACAGAACAATTTAAATCTTCCTACGCAATGTATGCGTTATTTACACAAATTTGTACAAATTCTGGTACTATAGATATACCCGTATATGTAAAACAAAACATCCAGTTAAGTAGACATGAAGCATTTTGATTTCTCCTTGAATCTCTCAGTGTTTATTTAATAAGCTTCTTATATCACTAAAAATAGCCACCCCAATAAGAATTTTGCGTAATTAGAATTTCACATAAAACAACCCATTCTTCGTGGATGTATATGTAAACATTCGCAAATCGCTAATTTTCTGTAGAATTTCATATTTTGAAATTCCTTTTTTGTTAGCAAACAGGAAGTGCGGTTTGTATACATGGACGTGTATTTCTTTCTGGCTGCTTTTCGGCTATAGTTTGATTTAATTTCCTACACTCTTTTATACTATTTCAGGCTATAAACTGCTCTTCCAAATATAACCAATACGACTGTCCAGCCAAATTCACTCGACATACAACAGAAAATGGAAGATTCTCCACGGTGTTATGAAACTACTCCTGCAATTTTTATTTGAGCTTATTTCTTGAGAAATGTAATTATATACATAAACAAAATATGCCAAAACTATTATAAAAATAAATTTTGCAATATATAATAGTAATAATATTTTTTTATCTGGCTGAACTATTGTTTGATTTTATTCACTTTTTTATATAATATTATATATGTATATCTTTCCAGGCAAATATAATACTTTTGGGTAATTACATAATTTTCATTGAACATTTTAATAATTTTAACATAATTTTCGAAAAACCACAATACTGAAAATAGAGTTTTAAACTAATAATGGTAATAAAATATTATACATTTTTATTTAAAACGAAAATATTGTTTTGCGCTCAGACAAGCACGGTGTTTAGGGATTTGGGATCCTCAGAATATGTCTTCAATATTTCTAATTCGAGTTTAAGATTCTCACCCGAAAGCGATTTGCTGATGGAACGATTCTGGCCGACGGACTACATATGTATGTAAAACGATGTTGGAAACATTGAAAAGAATAACCCTTATATCTATTGTGCATTACATATTTATTACAACTAAAAATATCAAGTTTTCAGGTCAAGCAGTTTAAAAATTAAAATATCTAAGGTTTATGCATAACAAAAATTGAAAAATCGTGTTTGTTAAAAACATAACTAGCATCTAAAAGTCCCTTGCAAGCATGAAAAGTTGTGTATATATATAATCTTGTCATGTTAACCCTAATACGCTCCAGTTCTAGATAAACTGGCAATTGATTCGTAATGAATGGACCTATTTGCATAAATCAATAAATGCAAGTCCAACGATATCAAGCTGCTCAATCATCGCAAACAATGTTGTGATTATTAAGTGCGGACGTGTAGCATAATGTTGTTTAATTATTAAATCTTTGTGAAGAATTCTCGGCGAATAATTGTCCTTTGTTGAGGAATAATTTCTCGACGGTATACGCTTTTTTAAAAATTTTTTATTTTACTACATAGTTTACCAATAAAATTCCAAACATTTTTTAGTCCATTCGAATATTTTTAGTATACGTACATAACATAAACTATGTTGCAGTTTTACCTTGGAATTGCAGAGTTTCGGAGAAGTGAAAAAAAACCATTAGGGAGATTTATTTTAGTTTGTTTATGATCGGACTAAACTTATCTGGAAATTTATGATCGAAGCCACTCGTGAGTGAACTGAAGCGATGAAATATTCTCAAATGGCAACAGGAAATATTTAAATTTATATATATAAATTTTTTTCACTCACATGAACTTCTAATTATATGAATCTGATCCATTTTTATATAAGCAATACATGTCTTCATTTTGATTCTGAAGAAAAAGAGAATGATTAATTTTATGGACGAAATATGAATTAAATTTAAAGAAAATTAGGGTAAATGACTCCGTTATGCTTCTTTTATTGGATAGCCCATTTCTAAGTAAAAAAGTGAGAAGCTTTTAATTAAGAATTTCCCAAAATCATTTATTATTTGCCTATATTATATACTCGTGCTTGCGCAATGCTTTCCTAGTTCCCATTAGATTGGAATTTGTTAGATATAAAATTTTCAATGGTTAGGCACGATTGGTCGGTGCTCAAGCATTGTTAACGAGCAAAAGAATGAGAAATTTACTATAAAGTGCTTAAACATGAATAAATTGACAAGACAATCGGTAATTAAAACTGCAGGGGGAACTATTAACATTTTTAAGACAAAACTGGAATATTTAAGTCAAATTTTATACTTCTGGTTAATGTTAAAATATATAGTACACTTTTAAAACTAAACCGGCCAATCGGATTTAAACAACTTACGTAGATAAACGGCCGTTCGGGTACTTATACCCGTTTAGACTTTGTTGTAGATTGAATCTATTTCTATGTTATTAATCATAACAATTATTAATATCTTCATAAATATACTTACTAGACATAAAACGATAAAAGAAGGGAAGACATATATTAATATAGACCTGTTATGGAAGTTCTGATAGCCAGAGTGGCTATATTACACAATTTCCACTGATCAATAGTCACTGGGTTTGTAAAATACGATTTTTTAGTCAAGTAAATCTCACAGTGGCTATGATTTTTACCCACTGAATTATAGCCATTCCATTAGTGGCTATTTCTAAAATTAGTAGAATAGGGTCCATTAATTGAGTTTTGTTCGGTTTAATAGCAATTGTTATAACAATTGCAAAGCCATACGTTATAGATATATTTAGATACAAGCTTCATTTTATTTACTTAGCATTTTCTGCCATTTGCTGAATGTCAATGAATTGAAGAATTCTGTCAATGAAATGATTGCTTTCAAATGCATCATTTCGTAGCTACCTTGTTTTCGAAAACAAAATGATTGAAATGATATCATTTCACTCAAATTGGCACACGGTCTTAGTATGCATAAGTGGAATATATAAACTTCTTTTTTCTTGTAAATATAAACATCTTTATTCGATTATTCGTTAACAGATTAGTTCACTTTGTAATAAAAAGCGTGTTAGTAACTGTCTTTTATAGTTCTCTTAACATTAATTTATATGTATTTATTTCACTTTGGCTGAATACCTCTTTAAAACGCGCTTTCTGCTCCATGTTCAAGCGCTCATAAAAATCGTGGGCAGAGGTAAGAAACAGGGACACCTCGGATTCGCTCAGCTTACAAAAATCATAAAGCACGATCGGAAAGAACTTAATCAGATGCAAATTTATAGACGCCGAGAGAAAAATCACCGTCAAGCTCCAGACGCCTTTATTTTCTGGAAGCATTACGAACGTTGGCAGGGAGCATATCAACCAATCTTGCAGCATCTGCAGGAAGGATGAATCGATGGCCGACCGAAATACCTGGAGAACCGAGGACACCTGAGTTCGGCGACTGGACAGCATAAATTGAGGAATTATGAGTACGTACCTGGTGGACAATCTGCGCAATAACTTCGCAGTGGGGTTGATTTATCGACAGAAACTCCTTTATGACCTTCGTAAGGATCTCATTGGGAGGAACCAAGTCGCGAATAATCTGGCAGAGGACCTGACCATAAATCTTGGCGGCACTCGATGTCGATGATTTAATACAGTGCAAAAGGACATCAACTTTCTCCGTTTGCTGGGCGATTATCTCTGGATCATCCTGTACTATGCCATTTGACAGCTCCGTGTTCCTCAGTTGAGTAGAGGATCCTGCACCCACAAGAATTTTAGTATAGGGTTACGACATTAAAAAGCTAAATATGAAAAATGTTGTACTTTCTTTTACATTTTATCCGTTCACTCATGTTTTATTTGTTCTATCTTACAAGAAAATAACATTTAATCATTATCATTTGAAATTGGATAGATTAAAAAATATTGTTTATAAAAAGTAGAGCCAGGTGATAAGTAAATTTATATTTATCTAATTTATGTATTATACCTACTAATATTCTGAAATTATATTTCTACAGTATCCCGTCATAAAACTAGGAACGCTCTGAATTTTCGTCGTATTGGATAGAAATGGGCTGACACACCACACCATCGCGTACTCCTTTCCAAGTAACTACATTTAACTACATATATACAGGGTGTACCGTTAAAGTCTGAACAGGGGTATGCCAATCGATTCTACATGATCAACGTTTGTTCGGTTATTGTATGGGAAGATCGAAATTTTTGCTGAGAAAAAGGAAAAGGAAATTTTACTAAATATTAGTAAGTCTTGTCAATCTATGTGTAACAAGGAGTTTTCACAACAAAACAAAAATTATTACTTGAATTTAATCTTTCGAAATATGATTTCAAGAAAAATATGCATTGAAAATGCGCGATGTTCCTTATGTTATGGCAGAGTACTGTATATGGAATGCCCTAATCCACGTGAAGATTGGAAAAACTGGAAATCAAATCAAACCTATTTATGTGGGGCCACTACTTACCCGTATAAATGCATGTCAAAAGCAATTTCAGGGCAGGCAGGCAAAATCGCTCATTTTCCAATTTAACTAATTCCACCGAAAGCTTTTCAATTTTATCGCAAATCGGTTGCGGGGGCCCATTGATGAGAATAATACGCTCGATGCCCTGAAACCACACAAACGAGTGAGCGCCGTTGTCAATCAAAAAACCAATTAATTGGGCCATACATGCAAAACACACAAATATATGTTCTCGTTGGGTGTTCTTTTCAGTAAATTATTGGCCGATATAATGCTGTTCGACAACAAATTGCATTCCGGCACGAATTTAGCCGTGGTTTCAATCAAACTGAAATTCAATGTCCAGACTAATTTTGCGTGCACATCGCTAAATGGGAGGGAACTGCAGGGAGACATAAAAAATAATTTGAATAAGGCATCTGACGGATTATCCGCTTCGCGGCTGGTTAACGACAAACCTCTCCTCTATTATCCCGTGACGAGTTACATAGTCGACTATCAGTTCCCGCAGCATCGAGAGCTCCTCGCTTAATTTTCCGATGGTGGTGCTCGTCTTGGAGCAGCACTCGAGAAGGCTTAGCAGCCCGTGCAGGGTAGCGTTCCTGATGAAAACGTGGGAGCTCTTAAGATACGTCGAAATAATTGAGCACAGATAAGACAACTCCGATTGGGATGGTACCAAAATTGATTGCGTTTTGCAGAGTATGTAGATGATGTACTGCAAATAAATTTATTAAGATATACCCTGAGATATGGCAGATTATGTACTTGATGAGAGATGGTGTCATCGACAGCAACTATCTCCTGGAGCCTTAAAATTTTCTGCTTGATACCTCTAATCTGGTCCCTATTTTCGCAAATTTCACAGAACTTCGCTAGACTCGGCAGCACAAGAACATGATTTTGCTGGTGGGACAAAGGGATGTAATTAATTTATGTAAACTTCAAATTAAGTTTTTAGTTAATTACTTCAAGCAAATCACTCAAAATATCGTAGATTAATTGTATGCTGCTTTTTAGATCGACCCCCGACTGCTCGGAAAAGTAACGAATGTTCTTTGTTTGAATATCACAAGCTGCATCTTCTTCAGTCATGGTATTTTCCATCAGATACCATAAAAAATTTAATCCATATTGGTTTGGAAGATAGGAGGACGTTCCGATGCAATTTTCGCTACAAATATCTCTCAAATCACGCTCTGAACTTGGCTGCCAGAATACATTTGTGCCAGGGACAAGTAGTTGGATTTTATGCAATTTTTTTGAACTAGAACAAATAATGTTTTAAAGGATACAAAAATAATTTAAAGCAGCCACTCTTAAGAAAAGCTTTGAGGATTAACTTAAATATACTAAAGTACGCATACAAAAAAAAAGTGGCATAGAATCATTCAGAGTGAACATGATTTTGTACTTCTAATATGAGTACTTTATTCTATATTTTCCATTTTATTGGCTCACAAAATGCGAGTGTTTTCCAAATTTATTAAATACATATGAGAAAGATAAAAACAATAAAATGTGTGGAAAAACATTTACCTGATACTATCGCATTTGATTCTCGAAAACCTCGTGGTGTGGTGGCATCTAGAAAGGGCGTTTCCAACAGTGGGAAAAGTGCGACACGTGATTAGGAGTTCCAAAATCGCCTGTAAGCACGTGCTCTTAATCTGGTGCTGCTCCAGCACGTCGACCATGTTCTCATCGTAAGTTTTGTTAATCAGAAGCAAGAACGTCATGAAATATTCCTCAAATTGTTGCCGTGCCGAAAATCCAAAAATCGAAAGCCTGCAAAAAACAAAATTAGAAACTGCATTAATTTACCTAATTGCAAACAGTTGCGAATCGGAAGCGATATTAACCGCTTGACAAACTTCTGCAATATATCGACATCAGCGAGAAGCTCAACAGGAATCGATGGCAATTTCGAAGTACTTTTGAAATGCCGGTCGCAGCCGCCAGAGGTCTGGAAAACTTCCAAGGGGGTTACTGCGTATACGTAAAACTGGTCCATGCGAAGTAGGGCGATCGCGATTGATCTCAGGATTCTCTGCGAAAAGGATCAAAAGTACTATGCTGAAAGTTTTTAGGAGTGCAATAAAAACCATTGATGATATCCCGTCGCTCGAATCAATATCAATTTTAGTTTCAATCAGTTTTGCAATGAAAATTGCTTTCTGGATGATTTCCACATCCTCGGCACCACCACAAGCACTTCCATCTCCGCGAAATCCATCTATCTGCATTTTATGTTTTTCGTAGAAAATTGTGTTCCGAATCGATTTTGTCATTCCATCGTGCACCATATCTAATATTATGCTCAAATGCGGCGCGTACTCCTCCGATTGATTAATCTCGGTCCAGATGGACTCTTGCCGCAAGATGCTCTCCATGCACTTGTACAACCCGGTTATCCATCTAGATTTATGCAAATGGCTGTGGCCTCGAGATATCTGTTTAATATAATTACAGCACAAAAGGAGGAATTTAATTAAAATCTCGTTGCATACAGAAGGCCGGAGAATTTGCTCTTTTACGAATTTCTCGATAAATTTCGATTCTACATACAAAAGGCCAATACTTCGCAACTTCTCGACATTTTCGAACAGGGTCGTCAGAGCTGCAGAAATAAGGGATATATCATTATCATCTGAACTAATACTATTCGGATTTAAAGCAGTGATGCGCTGGAGTTCGGTGAGCAGCGCGGCTACAGACATTTTGGCGAGGAGGTTCATATTGAGATAGTTTATATGAGAGTTATGCTGGATACACTCCTTTTGGAAGGACATCATCATCGCCTGAAAGGATATGTCGATGCACGACTTTAGCACATTGTTCATGTTGAAATTTGTAGAGCCAAACATGCTTTTCATTTTCGTTTCTGATTTAATGTTAAGCAGAATGCGGACATATTCCTCTGGATGGATGGTAGATGAAAGTTGTATGACCTAAGGAATTAAAACCAATTCTGATTAAATTCATATAAAATACTCAAACACATTATACCTGCTCAACCATCCACTTTTCGTCAATGACTTCATTTTCCACTCGTGATTTCAAGAATGATTTTCCGTTAAGATGGCTAAGACTGGGGAGATTATTAACTTTAGCATACATGGATACATCTTAAGCTTATCTTACATTTTATTAACCCCTTCAATCTGCGCTATATTTGGATTTTTCAAAAATTCTTGTCTAATGGCAGACTCCAAGAGTGTTGCCATGGCCCTCTTTCGTTTCACTTTCTCCAGAAGTTTCGATAGAAGCTGCAGTTTAATCAAGTCACCGGGAATATTTTCCACCAATTTCACAACAAAGGGAACCTGCTCCTGTTTTAGGAATTCTTAATAATATTTACAGATTAAAACATAGTCGATCATACTATTTGTATAAGTGCGATATTATCTAGGAAGCTCCTCACAACAACGTTGCCATGTGCCGGAGTGTTGCACAGCTCCCGGAGGAATTTATATCTTTCTTCCATTAGCACGGATAAGAAGTCTTCGGAAAGAAGTAATTCAACTTCGCTTGTTTTCCAGGCTCCTGGGTCACTCTGCAATTCAAATAATGAGTTTCCGTAGAGTTTATTAAATTCTTAAAATTTCCGACTTACAAATTTTGTGCAAATCTCCTTTAGTAAAGAAAATTGCACACCTCTACTATCAACTTTCTGCAGCTGGAGGAGAATTAAAATTTTATCAGAGTTCATGACACAGAGTTCCTTTAAAAACTCCACTTGGAGGCACTCCATTCTAAGGATGGTTGGGGCGTGTTTGCCATACACGAAATTCTCCATCAGTTCCTGTCGAAAGTTGTGGTTAATTCCAACCTTTCTGGAGACTTTCCAAAGAATTCTAATGAATTTAACCACCAGCCAGTAAAAGTCGGTATCAAGGCCACATTTTATCAAAGTTGAAAAGCACGTATCAAGTTTACCATATAAAACTTTAATAAAATAGTTTATTTTGTCTGCAGCCCTAGTGCTCTGATAATTCTTAACATCAAGCTCATCGTGGTTAGTTAAATAAATTTCTTTGGAATGCTGGATTACTTTCTCCAGGATTATGGTGACACTCGATAAATTGTTGAAATTGTCTGCATTCTGAAAAAGGAGAGTGCCGTGCAATTAGTTGAATGAGCGGCTAATGAAGCGCCTAACTGCTATCATTAACCAAATTCCGAGCGATAATACATTTTTTTTAACAGTCGGGAAAATAACACCTGGGTGGTATGAAGCACAATGCCTCTTCTTTTTGATAATTTGCACCGTTGGTGTTTAAACGAACGTCTAGTTTTGTTAAGTGAAATTGTAGCTTAGCTCAAAAAAAATTAGTTTACCAGGTTGGCTCTAGGTGAATACGGCCCAACCCAAAAAATAAAAGACAAAACAAGCCAACCCAATATCTTATTATAATATTAATACATTCAAAATAAGTATATGTATATATATATTTTGTTTTAAATAATTAAATAATAGTAGAATAAGGCCTAATTTTTAATTACACTACTTTAAATTAAAATTCAAGTATGATATTTGTTTTTACTATACTTTAGACGTATTTTTATTTCTGTCCGCTCAATTGCGAAGATGTAGATTTAGTCAGGGTTCTTTTAATTAATTTGAATTGGTAAAATTCTCTATTATATATTATAATTAAATATCGTGTCCTAATTTTAATGTTCTGTACCAAACTATGCCTAGCAGAACCCCAAATCGACTACAAATTACACTAGCCTGTGAAAATAAAACATCACATTTTCGAGAAAGTTAAGATTAAACTAAAAAGTACTCTATTCTGGCCAACTTTGAAAAAAATTTATAAATATTAGTATAATTTCCTGACGGTCCGTATCATGACTATAGATGAAAGGTTCAAACCTAATTTTTAAAGATTCTACGAAAGCCTAAGCTCCTATTATTGTTAATCCACATTACTGTTTCTAAATATGTAGTCAACAGGAAAATTCCTATAAACAACATTTAGTGAATAGGCAATGGCAGAAAAACATTAGCGTTATATATCAAGTTTTCGAGAAAAACAGAGTTAAATAATAGCAAAATGCATATTTTTTCTTCGAAGTTTACCATGAACATGTACACAAATTATGAGGAGAACATATTTTTCACATTAGATGTGTAAAGAATAGTGACACAAAATTCGATAAGCCCATGTGGTACTTTCCCAGTTAAAAGAGGCAGGTTCAACAAATCATCAGGACATCGCAAATAAATAAACCTTCCCGGAAAAGAAAGCAGTCATATTGCATATGGCTCAACACCACTAGCAGGTTAGCCACTTTCCTTCCGGCCCAGATACCGCATAAGGGGAAAAAAAACTCCCTTAAGCAGGTTAGTCATCACCTCGACAACGAAAAAACTTCTTGAAACGTGCAACTTACCTTTGCCATCAACAAGGAAAGAAGCGACGAAAACCCCTTTGTTTCCAGCAAAATATTTTTGTCACAGTTTGCAAACAATGACTCCAGGAGGAAAAAACTGTGCAAGTTGTGCACTTTGATTTTACCCTCTTCCAGCCCGCGAACAACCATCGCATAGACTGCATCCTCCTGGATCGAGGGTACATCCGCCTGCGCTTTATTCCAGAGAAGTAGAATGGACAAAGTTTTCTGGCATTCTCCGTAGCCAATGAACTTTTCGAGCATTCCCAGCATCACTTCTTTTTGTGTGCTCAATTCCTTGGCATGCAGGGATGTATTGCTGCCATAATCCGGATGGCTGGAGCTGCTGCTGCAGAAGAAAATCTCAAAACTGAGAACCTTCAGAGCCAGCACACTGCACTCGCGGATTGAGCTGTTCGCTAATAAGTTGTTAATAATACTTATAACCTTGGGAATCGAGACCAGCTTTCCGCTGTTTTGCCTTGTTAGGTTAACGAGAAATTTTACAACTGAACCAAGAATAGCCGTCGAATTCCTGAAAGGTAAAATCAAAAGTAGAAATAAAAATGAAATGTAATAATGCCATATTTTACCTTGCAATACCACTTTCAATTAATTCCAAGTTTTTCATTACGTTGTCGAATATCACATTCTTTGAATCCAAGATACTGTAGGTCACGTTAAACTCGAGCAACTGAATCAGGAGTTCAAGGATCGGAGCCTGCACAACGGCGTTTGATTTCATAAAGAGCTAGAAATTAAAAATAAAGCATTGGGAACATCGGGCATACACAAGGAAACGTACCGTCAAGCAGTAGATGACAAGTGGCTCAAATAATTTAATATGTTTGACGCAGTCCTCCTCTGATTTAATTTTACCTAATGGAAAAGTCATAGCAGTCAAAAACAACTCGCGGAAAGTTAGAAACCCATCGAGGTCATACTCTGATTCTCCGTTTTCTTGTTTCAGAGCGTGGCCTCTTCTCGCGGCAAAGTATAATTTTGCGAAGTTGTCGTGATCATTCCTTCGATTTACGTAATTTCTACCAAACAAGAATTTTAATAATTGCCTGAGGCATCCCACGGTCTCAACAGGTTCATAATTTATCAGCACGGAAAGATATTGTAAAATTTCCTCGATAAGCTTTATCACATTCAGCGATTTCGAGTGTTCCTGAAGCTCAAGTAAAAGTGAAAGAGCATCAAGGCATGTTGTGACCAGGGACATTAATTTTGCTCCAGATTCCTGATTTATTGTTATCTGAAAAGGAAAAACGCGAAAAAATAGTTCAACATAGGTCATTAGGGGGATACGAAACTTAATGATGAACCATACGACTTGAGGGATATCAAACTACTTCAGGGAGAAAACATCTTACCTTGTAGCTCTCAAAGGCACCCTTGAGGGTGTTATATAATCTTATGTATAAGTAGTCATTTCCAAAGTATCCCAGGTTAATAGATGTCGTAATTTCCTTTGTGTTGGCAAATAATTCGGTTTTTGGCGATTTCAGAAATAGCACTGGCTTCTGATTGGAAAACAAGTGACAGTATATGTTCAATATTTTCATTATGTGTCCCAAAAAACTTTGCAGGAAATCAGAATTTCCATTGCCTGTAAGCACATCAGCTGTAAAGTAAAAATGCATTATCATAAAAAAAGAAATTTTACTACGTAGTACTCATAAATTCAATTCGTGCAATTTAGTTTAAAAAGAGTTATTACAGAATTTGCAGTAAATTTCAAAAAACTAAACATAGACATTAAAAGTAGAAAGCAGCTGTAGCGCTAGACGGTTGCATTCAATATTATAACTATTATTTCACTGTTTTTCCTTTCAGTGCTTAACCTTTAGCTGGCACACCTCTCCCAGAGTCACATAGCTGCCACACTGGGATCGTCTGCTACTCCAGATATATGTAAATGCTTACTATGAGTAAGCTATTGATTATTTTAATTTAAAAAACTGGCAGACTTTCTTCAAACTCTATAATTAGGTAGATAGGAGTTTTTGGAAAAATATAATACTGAATAAGAGTACAAAATTAAAAGCTGTCGGATAATCACAAAAATTGCTATAAATAAATCAAATGCAATTATTTAATTAGTACCCATGAGTGTTTCATAGCCTTTTCAAAGTAAACAAAAAGGCGTATTGCACTGAAGTTCAATCACAAATCAAATAACCAATACTCTCCAAAAAGTTCGCATCGTAAATCTGTGATTGTTTAATAGAATAAGCAATCAGCTTCAAATTATTCCGAATTTGCAAATATCGTCGCATCACACACACTTCGCACCTCACGTAGTTGTAGCAAGTGCACAGAATTTAAGGCAGCACCACGAGTTTTCAGTACGTAAAGCCATCGCTCAGCGTAAATAGAATTGCAGTCGACGACGACGGCAGTTTTAAAAGCGAATTAAACCAACGAACAAACTTACCTGCGAGCAGTTTGGCTGTTATTTCGATTAAATTCCTCTGGCAATTTAAATCCACGGCGGTGTTTTGGTTCTGGAAGGTGAACTTGAGGCAAACTTTCGCCAAATTAAATTCGCTCCACGTGTTGTAGTAGTCCACCGGATTGAATTTCGCCAATAGAACTTTGATGGCATTAATCAAACCAAGCTTTAATTAAACATCAATAAATAATATCAGTTAGGGACATTGAGTGGATTGCGAAGTAAACAAGGAAATGGAGAATTGCATACCTGCAGATTTTTTTCGTGCAATTCCATTAGCCTATTTGTCGTAAGGTATAGAACTTTCGAAAGTCTGTGTTCAAATGTTTCAGATGGTAAGGTCGCGTCGTTGAAGAAACTGCGAAGTGATTTCGACATTCCCTGGAAAATTCTATGATCAAAAAATTCACGGAGCAAGTTCAAATTAAACCGATGACTTCCAACATCTGTATCTTCCGGTTGTGCTCTCTGAATATATCGGCACAGACAATCCGCGGTATTTTCCCTAACGCGAAAATCTTCATCGCCAAGAAGTTCAGAAAGTTGGTAGACGAACATATTCTGAATGTGGAAAATTATTAATTCCTACTTCATACCGTATCCGAGTTTTTCATCAACTCAGTAATAACTTCAAAATTTTCAAAACTTACCTCATAGCTGCAGGCGATGTCGTCCCCATAGAATTCCCGGATAGACTCGTAGCTTAAATTCGAAATTACTTCGGCGTACTTATTTTGCACCAACCAATATTTGTTCTCATGGCACAATCGGAGCTGATTCAATAAAAATTTCGGCGAAAGGACTTTATAACCCATATTATCGCCTCCATGCAAAATCATTTGTAGCAGTTGCTCCTCGTCGTCTTTATCATCATTATCGGAAATCTTACGCCTTAGATTAGCCCGCGCAAAATAGTGTGACATCAAAAGTGGAAATACTTTATCAAAAGAAGTCAATGCCTGAATAACAACGGTGTGAATTTCATCCCGAAAGCCCTGGGTTAGAAATTAAGCATGTAAAATATTTTCGAGCATCTACGGCAATATAGAGAGAAACGATTTTCACTTTAGGAAAATAAGGAAACTTGAAATGCTTCCAGATAAAACTTCCGTTCTTCTACCAACTCTAAAAATTCCCTTTGTTCCCAGCCGGATATGTTTGGGAACAAACGCCTGAAACTATCCCGCCGTCGTCATCGACTCCCCTGGGAGATAATATCGGCCCACTTCCCTCCACACAATCGTCTGGGAACAAGCATAACGAAATAAATAACTTTCGCATTCTTCTGACTTGAACCAATTTTTAGATAAACCTCTTAAAATCGTAGCCTGCGGTTAGTTCCTGCCCAACTTGGGAAATGAATAGATGTTTGAAAAATCGTTTAAGGGTAGAAACCTCGATAAAACTTGTACATTAGTTTCAACGCAATCTGATCAATTTTTTAATGCATATTTCCGTTCTACATACATGGGAGAAACGAAATGAAAAACATTTCATTATGCCATCCATGAGCATGTAGTTCAAATTATAATAAAATTTTGTTGATCATTTACTACGACTAGTGTAACTAACTTTAGTAAACATTTGCAAAACAAACTTAAAAGAAAATAGAGAAAGAAACTCAGGCTCGATTGTAATCGTAAAAACCTACATTACTGACGAAATAACAATTATTCTAAAGAAAAACTTAAAACTTATACTTCTTAATATCATAACCAATTAGTTTGGATTTTTAAAATAATCCTTTTTACAACATTCTCGCAAAATAGGAAGCCTAAAGTAAAAATGCCCGGAAATTGTGGAGGTACATATTTTCGAAAAGTTTGCTGTTCCACGCTGATTAAAAAAATTAATACGTTTCGGAATTTTCGCGGTTTTTTCTTTTAACCCTAACAACTGTTCAAATATGTTAAATTTCGATCGTTAAATGACAAAGCAGTCATGATTGCTTGATAAATTTTGAGTTTGAACGATAAATATGTACAATCCACGAAATGAATTTAAAGGCACCCCCCAGTAATTATTGTTATATGCGTTTCTTACATTTTTGCAACTTATTTTTTTTTTTTTTTTTTGCTATATTCATTGTAGTATGAATTTGCTATGATACAAGACCAAATACACCAAAGAGTGGATACCCCTATTGACCTATTGACGTCTTTTAGCAGCAACCTTGCTTATTAATAATCCATTGGGTTTTCTTGGTTTTAAATTTGCCAGTCTTGAGTCATAGTAGTTTTACGATAAATCGGACAACTTTTTTTTTATAAAATCCCCTGAATTTATCTAACGACATGTATGCACCTCCATTAATTCAAAAATATTCAAAGACAAGAATTCATACATCGACAAATCAAATTCACCCCAATCAGAATGAAAATACCCAGCCCCATGCATTACTAAATCAAATCAATAAAAGCGATAGGAGCTCGGAATGAAATCCAACTAGTTCGCGGGATGCGACCATATATTCGAAAACATCCCCGACTAGCTGCAGCAATCAGGCATCACGGAAAATAGTTTATTCCAATTCATTTCATTTTGAAATTTCATCCGTTGGAAAATGTCTATACCGCGGCTGTAAAATTGATGAATATGAGTGGATTGCCATAATTCCTGGCAATGGTGAATGATGAAATTGCTAGTCGAACGCCACCATTTTATAATAAATTCCTTCTACTTAATACTTCCAAAATAATTTAAAACTCTCTAAGCTATAAAAAGAATACAGCACGCACCTATTTTATTGAAACAATTAAGCCACCTGGACGGCTGGGTCTAGGACACGGGAGTGAAACGTGGACGGATGTAGGTAGGTAAAGTTATATAAAACATTGGCCTTTAGTTACCTTTGTAAGCATCGCCAGGAGTCGATTAAAATCCAATGAGTCGACTGCCACCTGTTCTATACCACCGCCATAAGTCATCAGAGTTGCAGCACTGATGAAATTCCCGACAATAATTTGCACATCCCCCCGTAAAATTGGATCCGGATGATCGTGAAATAGCAGGGTATCGAATACAAATTGCTTTTGTTGGTGTAATCCAATCTGAGCTAAATCACTCGTGCTGCGTTTTTCTGAAGGTGGCAGTTGTGGCGGAATTTCTGCTAATGGGACTGAGCCCAGCTGCACGAGCTTTGGTGAGTGCTGTTTTGGGTATCTCTTCGTTTCAGTTATTTCCGATTTAGACAAAAGTTTTTCGAGCTGTTCATTCAGATTAGTGCAGTCTGTCTGCTGGAGCCCTCCGCCGGCCGCAGACCTAATTTCTTTGGCCAAGACCGGGTCAGCGCTTTTACTGAGGGGCGAATTGAAAAGAAGTGTGGTGTTGCTCTCGCCGAAGTGGTCATCCTTCATCTCAAGCAAATCATCCCCTTGGTCATGCATGGTGCGACCATTAGCCCTTTCCTTTTGGTTGGGAAGGGCGCACTCCTCGCTAAACTCGTTGCTGCTGTTCTCGCTTACCTCAATCGCGGCCTCGTCCGGGCTTTGGGTCAATTCAAATCTATCGGCTTCCAGAGGACGACCGAGGACGTCCGGTTGCAATCGGACACAATTAGCTATCACGTGTAGGGACAAGTTCTTTATAGAGACGCGGACCACCGCGTCGGGGATGGTGCTCCCGGTGACACCCGCCAGGAGGAATCTGGATGCAATAAGTCTCACAGTGTAGCAGATGATGGGCTGGTCATAAATCGTTCCGACACTCAGTTCGGGGCGGCAATCCTCCACCAACGCTTTGTATTTTTCATTAAAGTAACCATCCCCGCCGATAAAACTGTTCTTCGTTTTATCATCCTCAGTCAAGCTCTTCAGCAAAATTGTATTTGATGCCGTCACAGAAACGACACCACTGGCAGAGTTTCCGAGGATTGCAACATTTTTTTCCAGCTCATAATCATTACTCTGCTCAGCCACTAAATTTTGCTCGTTCCTCAGAAGATCCTGTGTGCTACTTCTGAGCGAGACGTGACTCGCCAGAGATATGTGACTATTTATAGACTCGAGGGACATGGTGTCTTCCTCCGCAGCCTTTGTTTCTGTCGCGTGTGACGAGGCTGCTGGATGAGGCTCCGGTCCAATTGCCGGCGCTGCTGATGATAGTTGCTGCGGCGGACTCTGGAGCCCCACTTTCGATCTCTCATTCGCAGGGACTTTTATTTTTGGAGTACTTGGGCTGCTTGAATTTGTTGCGATTCCCGATAGCTTCGCTGAAGGACGGAATAGTTTTGTCATGCTCTCTGTGATTTAAAAAGACATTAATGGGATTAGTCGCATTAGTTTCAGTCTGTTGGCTTTTAAATTAACTACACTAGGTTAACAACTGTCCTTATGTGCGGGGTGAAACGTATCATTTGTTATGTTGTTGAAAGCATTTTAAGAACCCCCCCCTTTTTTTTTAATCCACTATAAATAACTTTCCTAGTTTTTTGTTCTATAGAAATAGATTTATTATTATATGATAGTTGAAAATGTTTAAAATTCAACAATGTTCAACAGACTACCACATCTGTATAACTTTAGCATAAGTATCACATCAGTCCAGGACTTTATTTAACTCAGTAAAAACTGCCAAAAAATGGAATATATAAATCTAAAGTAAAAATAATTCTAGAGGATACAAAGAATATTGAACAGAAAATTTGTTAAAGGACCCCGCACTAATTGTATGAAAATTGGGTTTCGGTCAAATAAACTGCTTGAGAAGTCGGTTTAGTGTTTCTAGACCCCATTTCATTGAAGTTATCAGTTTTCAGACAATTTTCTGTATACTTAGCGAATTAATTTGTAATAGTTCCTAGTGTGTGAAACAACCAAAAATACCTCCTAATGTAAGACAATTGACAGTAATCGACTTCGGGAAATGGGATTTGAATCTGAAATTCGAACTACCTACGTAATATACATATAAGATAAATGCAACAGTGACGAGCTCAAAATTAAAGTACACAAATGGCCAACTTACCTGCATTTGAGTGAGAAATCAAACTGTTGATGAACGATCCGATGGAGTCGGTTGACTTTTGTGACTTCAACTCAGCCTCCCTCTCGCTTTTCATGACAACTTTATTATCCTTCTCCCCGAAGGCAATTTCCGAGTCAAAATCCATGCTATTGAATGATTCATTGTCGATGTCGCTGAGCACTTGCAATTTATCATCAAGGTGCTCCACGGCTAAATGGCTATCATCTTGCGGTTCATTTGCTTCTAATACCAATTCGAACTGCTCAACATTTTCCATGTCGACTTGTGGGGCTCCGCTAGCAGCGCTATTACCGTCGTTCCTGTGACCAAAAGGATGTTCAGTGTTTTTGCCTGAACGAAAATTATTGCATTCACTCGGCTCTTCCGAGTCGCTGGCTTCAAATCGCATCGGAACACCCTTGCCTTCCTCCGGCTCTGATTTGAATCCGTCCTCAACCGTTTCCGAAGTTGATTTTCTTGCTGGCTGATGTTTATTCAATGTAGGAGTCCCTCCCCCAAATACTCCTGCTTGCGCCAATTCACTGCACGTCGTCTCGGAATTTTTCAATTGAAATATTTGATTTTTTAATGATTTCCTTTTTTTAAGGAACTCACGATGCAGTTGGTGGCTGGTAAGCATCTCCTCCAGTGCCTCGTTTCGCCGACTAAGCATTGAATTGATAACCTCAAGTGAGGCATTTATAATGGAATGGTTTTGATTACTGAGCAAATACAAGCAAACATCGTAGATTTCAACAATTTGCTTGCAGTCGCAGATACTCTCCGCTATGATCGTAGGCAGGAGGAGTCGCAGAAATCCGAGCACCCCAAGCACTGTGTTTGTATTTTGGTCGTTTATTAAGAACTCTGAAAAACATAAGAAAGTTGTATCTTTACCGCTGTGATTCTGCTTTATTTTGTTTCTGCCTGGTAAACTCATTTCCTTTTCGAATTTGGGAAAAAAAAACTTAATATTTTCGACAGAAGCTTTTTAACGTCGAACAAGTTCTTGACAGACCAACAACAAATATGTCCAATTCAATGACTATCGAATTGATAGTGAAATAAATTGATTTGTTGGTTTTTAGCTTTCATAACTTTTCCACAATTAAAAAATGATTTATAAAGTTTTTTAGGACACAAAATATTAAGAGAGAACTTACCTAAAGCTTTATTAAGCCCATATTTGGCCATTGCGCCCTTATTTCGCGAGTTCTCGATGAGATTCAAGCAGTTTTGTGAGGAACATCGCCTTTTTATCGCACAATCTGCTGTAATTTGATCCAAAAATACCTAAAACAAAATAAATTTTTTTCTTTTTTTATAACATGTATACAAATTTGGAGTACAATTTTTGGTACCGGATAAGTTTTGAATGGACTTTGTTTTATAGTATAATAATATCAACAACAACCAAATGTGTGTGCATTCTTTAATTTTCTGTAGAAGCTTAATATTATTTTTTTATAGGAACTTTTCTTTCTCGTAATATTAATTCGCAAACATTCTAGGTTTGTATTACAATATTTTTGTGTTCAAATTTGCTGAACAATTTCGCGAATCGGTTCAGACTGAGAACAGAGGTAACATGTCTTGATAAGTTTTGTTTGTTACCTTATTCTGAACTGAAATAATAGCCGCGCGAAAAAAAAGGACGCCACCGTTCCTACAAAATCCGGCATTGTCCTTTAGCCGAATAATTTATTCACGAAAAACTTTATTCGTCAATCATTAATAAAGCGAAAAATCATTATTCGTTATTTTAAATAACGCGAATTAAGTTTATATACCGGAAGATATTATGATGATAAATTTTCATAAATGCAATATTGTAGTCTCAGTTTAATAGCTTGCTCTTGACTTTCAGATAATATGTTCGAAAAAAGGGCTGTATTGAAATCTAAATTCAAGCGTTAGATTTTGGTTTACACATTTAGTTGATCGCTGATTGTACGTTACGCGAGAATGCGTAAAGCTAGGTAACAATGGGGAAAACAGTTGCGTCATTACACAGTAGCCGATTTAAAAAATAATAGATAAATTTTAAATACACTCATCAAAAGTATTAAAGGATAATTAAAAGAAGGCAAAAATTGTTAATATTTTTGAACAGTTATAATTTCGCGAAAAATGATTCAATTTTAATGATCCAAAGCATTTTTGAAAGCTTGTATCTTTCTAGTTTATGAATCAGAAGATTAAAAAGTTTTATTATCCCCTTCTCTGTGCTAAACGTTAGAAGAATTAGAAAAAATTATCTCTTAATTTTTTATGAACTTTGAGAGTGTGTCGAGTCGAAACAAATTTCTTAAATTAAATAAATGGAAACATTCAAAGCTTGGTCTTTCCGCTTAAATATGTTATTTTATTTTTTTTTGTGGGATTGTTTTTAACGAAGTTATCAGCTGTTAAAGCAAATGTAATTATTTTAACTTTAAACTCCTGTAACTCCCGAAATAATAATCACACAATGATGTACGAGGTGTCATTAGAAAGCTGCAAGTATCCTCTTCAAAGTGCTTCTTTACTATTGTGTACAAAAACATTTGATTTCTGTGCATGTTTTTCAAAAAACACGTTAAAAAACGGTGTGGCAAGCTCAGTTTGTATTCGTGAGGTGCTTCACTTTCAGCGGTTTATGTCCGTTCCTTTACTGTATATTCATAGATATATGTATCTTGTTTTTTAAATAAGTATCGAACAAGATTTCTAAATTCTAGAACTTGTTTTTCTCTTTGTGCAGACGGGATTTTTGTTAATGAGTTCTTTTTTTTAAGAAAAGATTTGTTGAGAATCATAGGTCTAATTTTTCAATTAAAAACCTATCCAACAATTGAAAAATAACACGTTAGAACAAGTAGCCGAACCGACTGCCTTATCCGAGACACGAACCCAACCGACATTTCAACTCACCTCGATGAGCTTCACAGTCTCGTTGTCATTTAAGCAAATTTGCAAATTCCTGCTGAAGGCCTTGATGAACTCGCCGAGGGTCTCCACGAGGAGCGTCTCCCTGCGGCCGGCGATGGCCTGCAGGCAGGGAAGCAGCTTCAGCGCGTACCACTTCACGTTTTTTTCCTTGATGCGGTAGCAGTAGTAGGAAAAGAGGTTGAGGCAGATCCTCAGCGACCTGCGGTTAAATCAGTTAAAAACGCTCCTCGGTCAAATCGGCCAAAAACAACACCACCAACCTTTCGTTTCCATTTTTTCTGATCTCCCCGTAGAGGTCCAACAAAATCCGACTCAGCCGAGTGGGCTCCAGCGAGCGGATGATCCTGTTCAAATTCTCCTCGGCGCTCATCCGCACTACAGAATCCAGGTCCTCGGTGAACAAGAGCAGCACGCCAATCGCACTCGCCGAGTGCTTTGCGAAGTTCGCATGCGAGGTCACAGATGGCGAAACCATGCACTCGGAAATTTGGTGAAAGTAATTGAGCTTTTCCTTCTGGCTGTAAAGGAAAACAAATTGACACAAATAACAAATTTATTTATCCACGCAGTGGCCTGCAGCGGGAAATCCGCGGCGGAGGATACTCCGCAGTTTGCACTCCGCAATGAGGTAATCGCAATTCGCACACCCACCTGCACTCAGTGTTCCGCAACAGATCCACCGCTCGGGTGAAATTGCTTGCGGTCGCCAGCTTTTCCATTTTCCTTCAGCGGCGCTGGGCTGCAACTAAAACAACATGCTCCTGAACAATAATTCCTCAAAAATCACACCTAAATTCACTGTAACACAACCGCGACGAAATCTTCCCGCTGCTTTGACACTTTTGGAGTGAAGGAACAACGAACGTAAACAAATGTCAGCTGTCAGCGAAGCTTGTGTCATCTTAGCTTGGACCACTTGAGTATAACAGTTAACGTGTTGCATATCGCAGATAAGAACAGAACCACCATAGCTTTTTAACCCGAACCTCTTGAAAAGCTTTCGTATATTGGCTCCGACATTTTTTCCGGAAGTTCGAAAACTGGACCAACCGTTACACAGCCAAGCGCAATTAATTTAAAATCAAAATCAGTTGCCCTCAAAACCTCCAGTTTCTGCAACATCAAAAATTTGTTCTATCGCAATGTCTTTTTTTTTCAATAGTAAAGTAAAATCTGTCTCTTTTTCTTTTAACTGTTTTATGACCACCCCGTTCAAACTATGGCCATCAGTACCGGCATTTTTTATCGACTTAAATCTTGTATTTTATTCGTAAAAATATTACGGGCTTAGCAGAATCTTGGCCTATATATGGAATTGTTTAATTTGTATCCCCTTTTAGCGTGTTTTTACCCTAAAAAAGTGATTGTTTCTTAAAATGCGTACCAGCGACACACCAATCGAAATTTAGAATTTCGAGCTTCGAGTACCTATTCTCAATTTCCTAAAACAATCAGACGAATATTCTATTTAAAAGAGATTTTGACATAAATTTGATGCTACACAATTTCCTTTTTTTTTGAGGCCTCTACTTGGAAGACCATGATTTTTTTTTTTTTTGTAATCTTGAATGTTTGCTTAATACTAGCAGAGACAACTAACAAGTAGATGTGAACTCGCAATGTAAAACAGCGCGAACGAAACTTTTGTTAATAACGAGCTGATGGCCCTCTGATAGAAAGCTCTTTGTCAGCAACATTGCCAGAAGCGCTGAGACACATTCAGTTTAAGTTTAGCTTCATAAATTTGTTTAGAGCCAAACTGATTGGAATAGTTGGCTCAAAGTATTTTCTCTATTCAGGAATTTTTAATTTAAGTTATTTCGTCTCATAATCTCATATCTGTGTAGAGCAAATCAGATATTTTTGCAACATTATTTTATTGAAAATAGCAATTAAGAAAAATAATTTAAATGACTTTTAAAAAGGATAACTAATTTTGGTAAATGTCTAGATAAGGTCCTCACCCACCGGAGGGGCCGGCGTTACTGGTGAGTCGACATTTATTCCTTATATTATATTTGTAATATGATGAGAGTGGGAGGGGTCTAAAAATTTAAGAACTGTGTCTTCAAAGATAGTAATCGGCAAATACGCAAACTAAAATTTTTCGTTATTACATAAATACATATATCGCAAAAATCCCTATTTTTATGGGGTTATAATTTTTTTTACATGGGGTAACCGTCACGAAATTTTTGTGGGGGTATGATGTGGACATCCCTCTGAATCACCCCCACCCCGCCCCATCCCCTCCGGGCGTTGGGACCTTATCTAGACATTTACCCTAATTTTTTAGTAATATACGTATGTATACATGTTAATTTAACATATTTTCATGCGAGACCGAAAAATAAAAAATATTGTTTTTTTTTCGGCCACCCTAATGTACATGCTATATCAACGATTTACTCTTTGAGAACTCTTAACCGTTCTCTCCTTTTCTCAACATTACATTTGAGCATTTTCTACGCCTCCCAAGCACAATGCTTTCTTAATAAAACAAGTAGCAAAAATCGAGCCATTATACATCTGTGCTCGTAACATGGGTTTAAATTGTCAAGCCAAATTGGAGTCTTCAATTTGCAGTAATCTAGCATGTTTTTTAAAATTTTTTCTTTGAAGCTATTCTTAAAGAAATACTCTTCAAATACTTCAACATACTTCTTGCAAATTTTAAAAAATTCTTCAGTAGGGGCGTACAGAGATCCAAAATCATCACTTTGCTTATAGTTTCGAAATAAAATAAGCCATTCACTGGGAGCAGTAATAACATTATTAGAATTTATGCAGGCTTGTTTACAATCAAAACAATTTTTTAATATTTTCCTTCTAAATGCCTTCTGCAAAATATAGCCAGTAAAATACCTTGTCGCATTATCGGATAATTCTATGAAAGTTTTCAACTCGGAAAATTGCATTGTGATAAATATGTCATCATCTTGCTCCTTTTCAACAGCAATTTCGGACTCTAATTCAGAATTTGCACCAGGAACTTTTTCATCTGTTGTTTCATGAGTACAGTAGTCGTTATTTGTTATAACGTTCCAGTCAACATTCAGCATCTCGTCACTGTCTTCTTCACAATTAGCGAATTTTGATCTGTACATCAAATTTACGCTCATAATTCTACCAATGATTTGTGAAGATTCAAAAACTGTCGGATTTCGTTTTTTATACCGAATACGGCTAAACAAGTTTTCTAAACAGTCCTGGTTTAATTTATTGGTACATAAATAGTAACAATCTTTATGAATTTCAAACAAATTTTCTGAAAGTAAAAGTATACCATTAATGGTTTGTGACAAACCATTTAAGCAATTGATCTTAATTTTATTAGAAGTGGTAATAAATTCGAGACCTTCAATGAAATTCCTTGCATTGCTCAAATAATTATATACTGCATTGTCCTTTTGTAGAGCAACTTTAAGAGGATTAGGCGAATGTAGTGATTTACTGTTGAGACAGTCAAAAATATTGTTTAATTTTTCAAATATGTCAGCGGTACTGGATGCAACGTCTTTCAGTTCATCATTGAATAGACCTAACTTTATCATTGTCCTAATACCGGCTACAGTCCTTGAACTTAAAACTTGAACAGCAAGTCTAACGTTCATTTTTTGAAATCTGTCTGGAGATATATGTGCAGGAGTCAAACGGGGACATACTCTGGTTGTAGATTGTGAATCTATTAAATATAATTCTCTTATAACCTCCCAACTAGCGTACCGACCCATCTGATCTTTAAGACAATAGTTTATTAAATTGTTTCGCAATGATTTGAACAAATGAGGAGTATCGAAAAGACAGACAATTTTACTTTTTTCAAATATAAAATAGGGTTCACTTTTGGTTACCCCTAATTTTTTAAAAACGGATTGATTTGTGGTACTTTGATCACAAATAATTGCATTTACCGAAAGATTTATTTTTTTACACGCTTTAATATTTTCTTTTATCATATATTCCAATTTATCACCTGGAATGCATTTCTCAGAAACCGTGTAATTTAAAATTTGTTTCCATCCGCCAAATACACTTCTTATCATGAAAACACATATATTTTTGCCTAGTTTAAGTTGCCTATTTTGATTCCCATTACCAAAATCTACATAACCTTCAACTTTATCGAATTTTTCAGTATATTTTAAGTCCCTTTTTATTGCCATTTCATCAAACACAATAATAACGTCACGTGATTTTTGATCCAAACCAGAAACTGCAGTTTTAATTTTTTCGAATATATCGAACTGCAGACCCGCTTGTAAACCATTTATTGGAAGCCATTTGTAAATTGATCGTTCCGAGGGCAATCGAAACCCGAGCTTGACCCTCATGAAATTGTATGCTGCTGCAGACTTAAAAAATATTGCTTGGGCACGTATTTTTCTTCATCAAAATAAATTGATTTTTTAATTAACAACATTTTACAAAGTGTTTTGGTGTATTCTGAGACATTTACCAAAAAATCAATTATATGCTGAATATATGTCACCATAAATGCAATATTAAAAAATTTCTTTTTTTGCGCTTTAACTTGATTTTGAGAACGGTATAATTTCTTTGAATAGCTCAAATTTTGTTTTCGCAAAGTTTTGTTTCTTTTTTGGAGTGTCTGTACTTTTACTTTGAGCTTGTAATTTTCTTTTCTGTAATAGTCTACATTTTTTTCTCGGGTCTGACAAAAGCGACATGTACTTTCTTCAATTTGAGATTTTCTTAAAAAAATAGAACTTCCTGCTTTATCAATTTCTTCAAAATTTAAATCACTGCTTTCACTGCAAATTTCGTCTTCATTTAGATCATTATTGTCCAACATCAGTGAGGGGATGGCATGGGAAAATAATTTTTTCGTCCCCAAATCCTTTTTTTCAAAATGAACGTCACAAATCAATGGCGTTTTTAAATTTTCAATATTGCTACAAGACATATGGCATGCTTTTAACCATGAATCATATTTGTCTGTACCTTTTTTTGGAAAATTAAAAAACCTGCGAGCACTGCCAACACCCGTGCGATTCCTGCAGGATATTACACAGCATATACGCTTGTAAGGCGACATATTAAAACCAAAACAAAAATAATTCTTTATTCAAAATAACCTTATTCTTTATCCGACTACGCTTTATGCTAAAAATGCTAATACTACAACTTACTATTCTATGACTACTATTATTCTACAGCTACAACTATTCTACAGCTACAACTATTCTACAGCTACTACTATTCTGCTATAACTATTACTAACAGTACTACTGCTTATAACAAAATTACAAAAAAAAAAAAATTATAATCCAAATACAATATATGTAACCCCAATATAATTCAATATGATTCAAAAATTAATATCCCAATATAATTCAATCTGATTCAAAAAATTAATAAAATGCAATGCAAATACGAAATACAAAATACGCTTATATTCCCAAAATACTCCCAATAAACTATGCAAGCAGTCGCCAGCGCATACAAATTGCAAGTGAGTAAAAAATCGTTCCACGACGAAGTCAAGAAGAGTTTGCGAACACCACCAAACCTTTGAGCCATAGCAGCTAGGCTCATCATGTTCGGTGTTTCGTAGAAGCGCACACATTCAACTCATTTGCTTTTCTATCCCACTTGAGCCACAGCCGTATTGCATGCCCTTTGTGCTTCGCTCCTGCAGTGCAAAGCGGGCTGAGCACTCCAATCGGTAACTGTTGCGTTGCGCGCCATCTCATTTTATGAGCTTTGCAACAAAACTTAAACTTGGGCACATTTGAGAGACTAGCAGATACATTTCAGGAAGCTCTCCGGCAGAGCTTTAAAATATCTTGTGCCGCGCTAAGATGCGCCGCTTCACATCTACTTGTTAGTTGTCTCTGATACTAGATAGCAAAAAAATTGTGCCTCTAGCTAATAAAACTTGCTGAGAACAAATGTCTTGAAAATTGTCGTTTTTCCGCTCACCTTTTGAAATTTCCTACCAACAGCAATCTTTTGCCAAATTTTGCGTAGCATATGGATCTGTTGAAGCTTTTAGAATTTCGCCTTATATTATTTGGTGTACGGCGGGTACGCCACGGGAGTACTTTGAGTACCGCGTCCCGGGCTGCGAGCGGACGCGAGCGGAAGCTAGGGTTCCTAAATGGCCACGCGTGGGGAGAACCGAAAGGAATGAAAAGACTCTTTAACAGTTGGAATAACACTTTATTGCACTTTCACTTGGCTACACTACAAGAGTACTTAGCAAGGGGGTATTGAACTTTGGTGAGGGGCGCGCAAGAGCGAATCTTAAATGTGACTTGGTTGGCGAGGCGCGCGAGCGAGAGTGGCTGGACCTTGGTCCTTGAGGTCTCTCCGGGCCCGTTTCCTCTTCTTCTTCCTTTGACAGGCGAAGACCTCGCGCGCTACGAGTGCCTGTTTGCGCCGAGAGCGCTGCGGGCGCAAAAGGGCTGGTGGAGGCGCCACAGCTACTCCCTCCCCAATGACCTTCGCAGGCTGCGAAGGGAATGAGAAGGTGACTCTCTTTTTGTTAGGCGTTGAAGAGGGCGGCTCCGGGATGTCTGGAGGCGGATCTGACTCCTTGGACGTCTGAGGGGACCGCGGTGGCGAAACAACCATATGTTTCAGATCCGCCGCGGCGATGTAGGCGGGCTTCAGCTGGTCCGTGGAGAGCGTCTTGATGGTGCCGTTGACGTCTACAACGAAAGTGCGGTCGTCAACCCTCTTAACGACCCGATGGGGGCCAGAGTATGGCTGTTCGAGTGGCTTTTTGACCGAGTCGATGCGGCGGAAAACGTAGTCGCACGTAGCCAAATCCTTGAAGATGAATGGCCGACAGTTGGTGTGTCTGGAAGCTGGAACTGGACGGATGGCGTTGAAAAGGCGTCGAAGCTCCGTGACGAAATTCGCGGGGTCACATGTCGGTACTGGCTGAGGATTGATGAACTCCCCTGGGATGCGGAGGGACGTGCCAAAAACCATCTCCGCTGGTGAAGCCTGTAGGTCCTCCTTGAAGGTTGTTCGTAAGCCCAGGAGAACGGTGGGGAGCACCTTGGGCCAGGGAACTTCAGGCGCGCTATCAAAAGCTGCAAAAAGCGTGCATCTCATGGAAGCCTTGAGAGTGCGGTGCATTCGCTCTACCATGCCATTTGATTTGGGATGGTATGAAGTGGTGTGGATTTGGTGAGCGCCCAGAAGGCGAGACAGCTCGTGGTGAAGGTCGGCCTCGAATTGAGCACCCTGATCCGTGGTGATCTCGAGCGGCGTTCCAAAGCAGGAGATCCAGTTATCGACGAGAGCTCTAGCGACTGTTGCTGCTGTCATGTCGCGCACTGGAAGAGCTTGTGGCCAACGTGTGTAGCGGTCAATGATGGTGAGACAATGGTCAGAACCTCCGCGAAGCGGCACCTTGATGAGGTCCACATGAATGTGGTCGAAACGATTGTCCGGGGTCTTGAAGCTGCCGAGCTCTGCCTTGTTGTGGCGGTGGATTTTGGACTTCTGGCAGGGGATGCACTGCTTGGCCCAAAGAAAGACGTCCTTGCGCAGGCCAGGCCAAAAACATTTGAGAGCCACTCGCTTCGCCGTGGCTCGGCCGCTGGGGTGCGAGAGGCTGTGAACCGCGTCAAAGGCCTGTCGACGCAGTGAAACCGGCAAGTAGGGCTTAAGAGTGCCGTTGTACTCAGCACACACCAAGGAACACCCGTCGAGCTCCAAATGGTGAAGTTTTAACCGGGGGATAGCTAAAAGGTGTGGCAGCTGCTTGTCCTTGACTTGTTCTGCGCTGATGCTGCTAGAGTTTAAAGCAGCAGAGATGGAGATGACTTCCACGCGTGAAAGCGCGTCGGCGACGACGTTGGTTTCACCGGGCGTGAACTCGAGGCGAGTGTCGAATTGCGCGATGAAGTCCAGCTGACGACTCTGCCGGGGCGATGCCTTCTCAGACCGCTGCTTCAGAGCATAGGTCAGAGGCCGATGATCCGTATATGTCGTGAATTGCCTGCCCTCGAGAATGCGCTGAAAATGCTTGATTGCCGCGAAGATGGCGAGAAGCTCCCGGTCGTAGGTGGCATACCGTTGTTCGGTCTCAGAGAGCTTCCTGGAAAAGAACCCCAGTGGGACGTAGGTGCCATCGGGGAGTTGCTGGTCCAGGGCCGCCCCAATAGCTGTATTTGAAGCATCAGTGCGCAAAGCGAGTGGCTGGGTCAGCGAAAGGAAGGCTGAAGTTGTCGCAGAGGCGATTGCCTGTTTGCAACCCTCGAAAGCCTCGTCTGCTTCGTCCGTCCAGACGATGTTGGCCTTTTTCTTGGTCACGCCCTTGAGCAAATCGGTCAGTGGAACTTGCAGGAGGGCGGCCTGCGGTATACAGCGGCGGTAGAAATTTAGCATACCGATGAAACGCCTGAGCTGTGTGGAGTCCTCGGGCCTCGGGAACTTGATAATGGCCTGTGTTTTGGGCTCGGGTGGACGAAAGCCGCTCTCAGAAACGTGGTAGCCAGAGAAAATAACTTCCGCTTGAGCGATCTGGCATTTGCTCCAATTGATTTGTAGACGAGCTTTATTCAAGGTTGACAGAAGCTCGGTGAGGTGGATCTGGTGCTCCTGATGGCTATCTGAACTGATGAGAAGGTCGTCCTGATACTTGCGTACGAAAGGCAACCTTCTGAGCACGTGGTTGATGGTTCGCTGCATGGTCTGCGTTGCATTTTTGAGCCCGAGTGGCATGCCCAAAAATTCGAAAAGTCCGAAAGGCGTTGTGACCGCGGTCTTCTCGATGTCCTCCTGTGCCATCGGGATTTGGTAGAAGGCCTTGCGCAGATCGATGACTGTAAATACTTTGCCCCGGGCGTCCTGAAGAAGGTCCTCAATGACAGGAAGCGGATATCGGTCCGGTCGGGTGATCGAATTGAGCTGGCGATAGTCCCCCGTGGCGCGCCAACCCCCACTCTCCTTCGGCACCATGTGAAGCGGGCTGGCCCATTGGCTAGATGATGGGCGAATTATACCGCGCTCCAGCAGCTCGTCGAACTCCTTTCTGGCTGCGATGAGGCGCTCTCCCGAGAGCCGGCGGGGCCGAGCGAAAACCGGTGGGCCGTTGGTGACGATATGATGGTGTACTGGCAGATCGGGCACATAGGCCATTTCGCCAGCGCGCGCGGAGCCCTGAGCAAAGTTGTCGATGAGTTTCCTGTACACGTCTCCGAGGGGGCCGTCTGGAATGACCCTTGCCGAGACAATACAAACAGAGTGGACCTCTGGAGCTGGGCCGACCGTGCAAGGTGTGGAGAGGCTGGTGAGACCGTCTAGCAGACGGCGACCTCGAAGATCAATGAGCAGACCGTGGTGTTTCAGCGCATCTGCTCCGAGAATCGCCGCCTGAACGCCCGCGATGACGAACGTCCAGCGGAGAGGGCGGCGCAGGCCGAGGTTAAGTGTCAGCTGCTGCGTGCCAAAGGTAGCAATGGGCGTTCCATTAGCCGCCTCGAGCACTAAACTCTGCTTATGGAGTGGTCTGGCAACGCTGCGCTTGGGGATGATGGACAGCTCTGATCCCGAGTCGACGAGAAATCGAATTGAAGAGTTGCGGTCTGTTACAAAGAGGCGGCTCTCTGAAGAGGTGCCGGCGACGGCCGCCGAGTATGTCGCCGGCCTCTTTAGTTTTCCTGAGGTGCTGCTGCCTGAGCAGGGAAAGAGCAGGGCCTTTTACAATTTCGGGCGAAAGCGCCGTGCCTGGCGTGATACCAGCAGTACCCCGTCTTCTCGTCTGGTCCTGGTGTAGAAGAGCGACCGCGGGGCTGCTCCCTGCGCGAAACTGACCGACCCCTCTGACTTGGGCTGCGCGAGTGCAGCTGAAGCTCGCGGGCGATGTTGGTCAGCTGATAGATGGCCTGTCGCATCGCAGCAAGCTCCTGCGTGAGCTGGACGGGTGGCGGCTGCGATTGCGGCAGCGCGCAAATCGCTGGCGGCGTGGAACTGCGAGGGCGCACAGCCATTACTGAGGGCCCCATGTCGTGAGCCTCGTCTGCGACGGCGGCGAGCTCTTCGAGCGTTTGGCCCTTTATGAGCAAAAGCATGCGGCGCGTCTGCTGTGGCAAGAGGTCCAACCATCTTACCCGGAGGACGTCGTCCCCGACGCGCGTGCCGGCCAGCGTTCGCATATGGCGCAGGAGCTGGGATGGGCGCTTGTCGCCCAGCTCCACCCCTGTCAGAAGTTTATGGAGCTGGGCATCCGGTGAATCTGTGAGGCGCGCGATTATCGCGCTCTTGAGAGCAGTATATTTCTCCACTGTGGGCGGCGTGCGGATTATATCCGAAATGTCCGCAATTGTTTCGAAATCGAGCGCGGCAACCACCATGTGGTATCTGGTCGCCTCCGACGTCACCTTATGTATGTGGAATTGAGACTCCACCTGAAAAAACCAGAGCTCTGGGCTCGTGCGCCAAAAGGGGGGTAACTTGCATGCTCCCACGACGCTGACCTGTTGCCTTTGTTGCTCTTGCTGTCGCTGTTGCTCTTGCTGCCGCTGCTGGTCCTGCTGCCGTTGCTGGTCCTGCTGCCGAATTAGGAGCGCCTCACGCTCAGCAGCCAGGCGCTGTTGCTCCGCATCGTCCTCCATTCCTAAATCACGGACCGCCGAGCGTAGCTCCCGAACAGGCGAACCGAACACAAGCAAGAAACGCGCGCACAACGCTTTGGCGCGTGAGAACGCTCGTTCACAGTTAACACAAAAGGGAGGCGCGCCTAATGTAGGCCACCCGAAACACAGACGAGCAGCGCGCACTCACAGTCAACACTAAAGAGGGGGCGCGTCTAATGTAGGCCACCCAAAACACGGACGAGCAGTGCGCCTACACAGTCAACACAAAAAAGGACGCGCGCCTGACATTTGACCCAGCGACGCGGAGTCGGCGTACCCAAGCGACGCGGAGTTGGCGTGCCCAAGCGACGCGGCGTTGGCGTGCCCAAGCGACGCGGCGTTGGCGTGCCCAAGCGACGCGGCGTTGGCGTGCCCAAGCGACGCGGCGTTGGCGTGCCCAAGCGACGCGGCGTTGGCGTGCCCAAGCGACGCGGCGTTGGCGTGCCCAAGCGACGCGGCGTTGGCGTGCCCAAGCGACGCGGCGTTGGCGTGCCCCAGCGACGCGGCGTTGGCGTGCCCAAGCAACGCGGCGTTGGCGTGCCCGAGCGACGCGGCGTTGGCGTGCCCAAGCGACGCGGGGGTGCGCCCTCTCTCACCTTGTTTGTCACACCGCTTTTCACACTCTTTTTCACAGTTTTTCTCACTGTTTTTCACCCGCGCGATTGGCTATTGGGAGGCTTTTGCTCCACTCCTCTGAGGCACGAAAAATGACGATGCCGCGCACGCACTTCCACGAGGCACTCACCACGTACTTCCACGAAAATGTTTTTTCTGCGCACTCTCACGACAAACGAACCGACGCCGCGTACGCACCGCACATGAGTTTATTTACGGGGTCACCACTTTGGTGTACGGCGGGTACGCCACGGGAGTACTTTGAGTACCGCGTCCCGGGCTGCGAGCGGACGCGAGCGGAAGCTAGGGTTCCTAAATGGCCACGCGTGGGGAGAACCGAAAGGAATGAAAAGACTCTTTAACAGTTGGAATAACACTTTATTGCACTTTCACTTGGCTACACTACAAGAGTACTTAGCAAGGGGGTATTGAACTTTGGTGAGGGGCGCGCAAGAGCGAATCTTAAATGTGACTTGGTTGGCGAGGCGCGCGAGCGAGAGTGGCTGGACCTTGGTCCTTGAGGTCTCTCCGGGCCCGTTTCCTCTTCTTCTTCCTTTGACAGGCGAAGACCTCGCGCGCTACGAGTGCCTGTTTGCGCCGAGAGCGCTGCGGGCGCAAAAGGGCTGGTGGAGGCGCCACAATTATATTAAAGGCAAAATTAAAAAAAAAAAGTAAATTGCATACTAAATTAACTTTTTGTTCGTTATTTTGAATTTACGACCTCCTAAAATTAGTTCTTTGAGAAAAAAAAACTTAAGTTCACACAAAATAATGAAACATTCCTATGCAAAAGCCCTGAATTTGTATTTGGTCGATAGCAGACTCGAGCTGCTTTATATAAATCTCACGTTAAATATGTACCTTAAATACCTTAAAGCACAACTTAAAGGGTCACATTTACCTGCACGCGCCGAAAATATACGTTTTTCTTTAGGGTATACAAAATTAACAACAAAATAAAATAAAAATGGCATGTTATTTATTGATCATTAATGTTTAAATATGGGGACTGTTTTTATAACAATTTCAATTTCATGTCATTTTTTTCGTGCAAAATTTTGGTTTTTAAATGCTTATAAAACATTTCTGAAACAAAATTAAAAAAATTGGTACTTAACTTGCTAGGTAAAGGTATTCTTCTGAAGCTGCTCAAACAAACTTATTTAAAAATATTGAAAACTTTTGCAGTTTTCATGCCGTTGTAAAAATTATTGTTTGTTAATTGTTTTTTAAATCTCAATGATTAATAAAAATCATGACATTTTTATCTTATACATATACTCTGAATAACTTTTTAAAAAAGATTTCAATTCGATGCATTCAGGTAGATGTGATCCCTTAAATTACAAAAAATCAAAAACATTAGTGAAAGAAATACAAACAGAGAAATTTTCATTTTTATATATTGCATTATAAGATCAGATAGTATTGATTACATAAAATACTCCAAAATCAAAAGAATAAGTAAAGTAACAGAAATTCAAAAAACCCACAAATCACACATGTACGTAGCACTAAAATTAAATAACCGGAACTCTATTAAAGAAAGAATCGCAAATACATATTTCACATGGCGCATAATTATTTTCAGTTTGTTATGATGGCATCAAAAAAAAAAGACAGGGGATGATTTTAAAAATTTTAATATAATTTTAGAAATAGTAAGATCGCCTTTCTAAACAAAACATAATTTATAACACGCTTTTTCTTATCCTTAAATTAAGCTCCATGTATGTATGTATATAAAAAATCTTAGGATTTAATATTTAGATTTTTTAAATAGCTTAAAATCAAATTTTATTTAAATTTGACCCTGCATTTCTTTAATTTTTAAACAAGTTTGTAAAATTAAAAAAAAGCAAACACAAGGTTGTAAAACTAAAGTAGGTACTGCATGATGGGAAATTCTACTTCCGGTTTCGATAAACACTACTAACAAAGTTTTTTAATAAAATTATGTTAACTTTGATATTATGCAGGGTGAATCAGAAAGATTTGTTGCAAAATATACCAATCAATTCTCTGAAGTGCCCCGATCCTCGTTTGTTCCCAAACTGTTGGAAAAGGGGCAACATTTTTAAACACTTCTTTTCTATGAAAGGTTTCAAGTGTACGAGGGACAGGCGCCGAAAAAAACATGCAAAGAGTAACTTTTTCAAATGTTTTTAATTCACATAAAAATACCTAAACATTACACAATATTCATCAGAGATATTAAAGCAATTTTTTATCTTGGCAAAAAATCACTTTGACTTAATTGTTCTGTGTTCAGCTGGTTTAGCACAGTTTACAGGCATTTTGCAACTTGGAGCAGTAAACCCTCGCAAGCGTTCCACTAAAAAAACACACCATTGTCTGTGCTCATTTAAGCAGTAGTAATACCACTAAAAGTTTCGGCTCAAAAAACATTAGAACAAAATTCATCACAGTCCACACAAACTAAAAAAAAAAAAACATGTCTCGCGCAAAACAGGCTAAAAAAGTCTTAAGAACTAAAAGAATCGATGAAGATGTCTTGGACGGTAGAGCGGGGAGGGGCAGGCTATTTACAACGCGAAGCGATTCTCTTACCCATGGGGATTACGGAAACTAAAGATTTAAATAAATATTTATACACGAAGGCCTAGTTCCGAGTACTAAGAAGAGCACAGTTCACCGAGATAACGCAAGAGACCCGAAAGCGACTCCTCCTCTCTTTTTCGGGAAAGTAACAGAGACTTAAAAAAAAACAATTTGTTTATTATGAACCACCTAATTATGCTAGCGACGAGAGCTGGTCCTATCCGCGCTTCGACCTTAAGACTAACAGCGTTATCACGAGGAACGCCGCGATCCACGCGAAGGTCGCCAGGAAGCCGAAGTAGACGTCCTTTTCGGCGATTGCCCAGCCTCTCGTCAGGATGGACCGCAGCGCGGTTGTGGCCAGTGTGAGGGGCAGGAACGTTGCGATGTACCTGGTAAAGAGACCAAAATTTGCATATAATGATTTCAAGTCACCGAGATTCCTACCTAAGGACGATCGGCATTCCTTCAATAGGCCAAATGACCCCGGAGAGAAGAAGCGTTGGATAGAAAGAGCCCAAAGCCAGCTGGATTGCGTTTCTCTCCAGCTCGCAGACCGATGATATGACGAATCCGAAACACATTCCACATAATCCTTGCAAAATGGTCAGGACAATTACCAAGAAGAGATCTCCGTTGTTTGTAACCCCAAAAACAACCAACATGAAAATCAACACGAGCGTTGTTTGGCCACACATCACAATGAACTGGGTAACTACGTGCGAAAATAATATTTCACCGGGGGTAACTCCTGCCACCCACGACCGATCGAGCATTCCCTAAAGCAAAAATGAAAAATATTATAAAAAATGTATATTAATAATATACAAAAATAATTGCATCTCATAATCAGTTGTTAATCAAAAGGCGTTAGCAGAAATCAGTTATCACGTAATATTTTTTGAAAGTATTGAAAAAACATGTTTATTAAAAATCTCTGTTTTATTTAAAATTTCTCAACAAATTCTAAAATAAAATCATACCATTGTTAGTTTTAGCTAATCAATTTAAGACGATTTCATTACAAGCGTTTATTTAACTTCACCTAACCATCCCTAATAAAATCTTTAAAATCAATTTTCCCACACTCTCTATTATGCTAATGAGCTGACATTTTTTTATAAACACTTCGATTGCGATAACAATTATACGTTTAAAGTAAAAGAAAAGGCTGCTTTTTAAAATTACTTGGCAAAACCGAAAGTGCATATTTCTCGTCTGTATCTTTGCTATTCTGCAAAAAAATTTTTAACGTGTAAACTTTAAATTGTTGAAGTAAAATTTCTTTATAACATTAAATTCAAATAAGAAAACAATTTCTTTCGGCGGCAACCAGCATGAAGAGGTAGATTTCAATATGATCATTAAAATACGAAAAAAAATATGCCCGAAGGAGGGAAGAGAAATTAGATCAAACTTTATTTATGCATTAATGATATCAATACCTCAGTCGACTCTGGAAATGCAAACAATTGGTCTTGTGGGTATAATTACGCCCATATTTTTTAAGCTACTTTCATCAAAACAAAACTACAAATCTACTTTATACAGGGTGTTGCGCATTGCGTAAAGATCTTGTACGCCAATTCATTCTACTTGATCTCCTGATCAACGTTTGCAGTTGAAAATTTGGAAGAGATGAACCCAGAAAATACTTTATAAATTCTTTGAGAGATAATTGTAGGCCTTAACTCCCCACCCCATTGACGGATTCATCGCATTTTCGAACTTAGCTGAGGTATTGTCACGAAGAATATGATCAAAATCGATCTACATGGAAACAAATTAAAATACATAGAAAACTTAAAGTTCCCTTCCTTCCCCCAAACCCCGTTATTTTTTAATATGGCCTAAATAGTGAGCCGATAAATGCTTTAGCTAAGTATAAAATTTAAATTCATTTAGAAATGCGGCAATTATTGTGGTCACAAATTTTCAAAATGGCTTAGAAATGCTTCTTGTGAATGTACACATCAAGTTTGGTCGATAGCAGTTAAGAAATACAAAAGATCTGGGTCTAAACCAATTTTGAATAAGTTAATGTATGTAGCTCCTATCCCCCTTACCCCCTTGACCGATTCTTTCTATTACGAACTTAGCCGAGATATTCAAGGATAGGTTCGTTTGAGTATTGCCGTAAAAGTTAATATTGGTAGATTCTATAAAACTACTGAATTTATGAGTTTAGTATTAAGGCTAAATTGCACTTTAGGTGTTAATAATATATGTACATAGGTTTAGGAAATGTTGGAGCAAACTTAATTGCTAAAATTATCTTTCTGAATGGACATTTCAACATAATGCTACCATGTGAAATTTTCTTACAGTTTTTTTTTAACGATTTCACGTCTAGGTAAAAGAGTAATTTTTAATTAAATGCCTTTCATCAAGTAGGCTAAAAACTGAGCAATAAAATAAAAAATCACTGAAAGTGTTTCAGTAGCAATTCTAAACTTACCTCAGTTCTTTCAATAATCAATGCTGACGAGGTTAGTGCTACTGCCAAGAAGAATACAATTCTGAAAATAAAATTATGATCAGAATAATCGAACTAAAAATATATGTAAAGCTCGTACGTTAGAATAACACCCGGTGCAACGAAATCGGTGAAAGATGGATCGTCAGTACCGTAGATCGGCTCCTGGAATTGAATGGGAATGTCACCGAGCCTTTTGTTGTATCCACATTCGGACAGAAGATCTACGGCAAAGTCCCTGTAGGCGAGTTGTAGGTCCTTATTCAGCGTTATTCCGATCTGTTGGTTAGACATGTCTAACCAAACGCGGATTTCAGACTGTTCCAGAGTTTCATTGTCCGCGTCCTTGCCTTAAATATGAAAGAGGTCATTGCATTTAAAAAACATAATATCATATTAATATTACCTAGGACAATTCTGGCCACGAAGGCATCAGTGAAATTTTCTGTTATATACACAGTACCCCACGCGTCGCCTTGTCTAACTTTATCCAAAGCTGTATCCAGATCGTCGTGGAACGTTTTAATTACACCTTTATTAAAATGATGCAAGTACCGACAGCCTAAACTGACGAAATGGCATCCAGGTACCCATGTGCATTCCTAATAAAAGTTAAATTAAGGCATATTATTTGGTAAAATGTTTCCAAAATAACTCCTTACCGTTCCATTCATTTCACCGTTTAAAATAGAAATGTTTAGTCCCTCTGGATCCCGACCTATGGCTAAGCAGAAGAGAATAACCTGCATAACAGGCAATGCAAAAATAAACAGCATTACGCCAACGTTCCGCCACATTCGTAGAAAATTCTTTACAAGCAGCGCTTTTAGTTTGCCTTTTGTCGCCTGTAGAATGTGTGAATCAATCAATTATTGTAAATAAGTTAAAATTATAAAAAAATAAAATAAATATTTTACCGAGCAAAAGCTGGTTGTACAATCCTTACACTCCTTAAGGCAATTAGTTTCAGACGGACCGTCTTGATGAAGCTGCATAAAAAGTTATTTTAATATAAAAATAATCTAAAATTCATCGGGAACGAACCGTAATAGCAGATCCATTAGCAGATCCATTTGCATCGTTTATGAGGATTTCTTTACTTTGATGAAAATTTAAACCGACAACTCCACTTTCCTGACTAACGTACACTGGCTTATCTTTTTTATTGCCAAAAGCCAAAGCATTTAGAGAAATGTTATTGCTGAAATTGATATTTGTTTAAAAACACACTTGTCGTTGCAGGATAATCAAAAGGATTTACCTAAAATTGACTTCAGGAGCACCAGTACCACCGTTCGACTGGACCTCTTTTCGGGAGAGTTTAAGGAATACCTCTTCTAAAGTCGGGCACCTGTACAGTGATAAAAGGACCGACGGAGACTCCTCTGCAAGCAACTTTCCAGATCTCATCAAACCAATCTGAATAAGAAGCAAGTAAATAAATTATTAGGTTGCCCCTCTTTTAGTCAAGAAATTTCAATAATTAACTTTAATCATTAGAAAGAACACCAAAACATTAGGGTGTATTTATACGTTTTTTACGGTCCCATTTATCTCTAGATCTAACACTAATTGTCCAGAAATTTCAGACAACTAGTTCAATCTTGTGAACGGCGCAAACAGAGTTTAGTATCCCATACAATTAACATGGGAAAAATTACTTTTATTACATAAATGTGAATAACTCGTTTAAAAAATTCTCATAGCAGCGATTTATTGAGAATAAAATTTCCTACCGAAAAGGTCTTAAAGACTAAATTCGTAAATCCAGTTCGACCGCTCTAGGTATGCATTTTAAGACTTTCAAAATCAAAAAAAAAAAATTATTTCTAGGAATGTATTATTTTTACTTGATTTCCGTTTGGCAACTCAACACCCTGACGGGCTGGCTGAAAAGTGGCTGAAAAATAGCTGAACAATGACAAAAATAACCGACAATCTTCGACTTTTTGACTGGAAAAAGTATTTGAACATACTGATAAAATTGTTCCTCCGAAAATCAAATGATCTTAGAATTTCAAATGTTTCTATGAATCTATTTTCATTTATGAGTATTTGAATTTAAAAAAAATTGTAAATTTCAACAGCAATGGATTTTTTTGGATTCTGAAAGTCTCAATTCAATCAATGTGAATTTTTACGGTAATATTCAAACGAACAAATCCTTGAAACTACTGGATTTACGAATTTAGTTCTTCAGACCTTTTTGGCAGGAAATTTTATTTTCAATAAAAGGCTGCTATGAATGCATCATTTCATCTTTAGGTCATCTTTTTAGATGAAAAGCAGTTCAATCTTGACCGCCCAGATGGCTTGTGTGGATATTGAAGAAATATATGGAAAGGCTCCGATATTTTCATACAAGAAATTTTATAAGTGGATCATTGATCGTATAGAACTCTAGAATTAATCTTAGAAATACTTCCTGTCGAATAAATAGCCTCCAGAAAGTCCTTAGACAAAATCTCCTTCCACTCCCATAACTCAAGTGGCAGTTTATGCAAGATAACGATCCAAAGCATTATGCAAATTTGACCAAAACATTTCTCAGTGACCATAAAGTTGATGTTATGCAATGTTCTACTCAGTCACCGAATTTAAATCCGATTAAAATCTTTGGGCCATAGTTAAAGCGCAAATTATTAAAATAAAACAAAAAAAGATGATCTATGGACGCAAGTTCAAATTGCGTGCAATAATATTCCGGTTACCACTTGTATTTTTATAGTCTATGCCTAACAGAATAAGAAAATGTTTAGCTAATAATGTGTACACAACTTTTTATTAAATTTTAAGAGTTTGAATATTGATTGCTTTCGTGAATATTTTTTCAGAAAATATTGTTTTTTAAAGTGATCTTATTTTTTTGTCTAACCGAATTTGTTATGAAAGTGTTTTGTTATAAATCAGTTATGTAGAGATGTTGAAATTATAAGAATATTTACGATATAATGTAAGTACTATGAAGAACTTAGCAGGTGCTGTGGGTGGTTCTATTGTTTTGTCCAACACTGTCTGTTAGTTAATGATATTACTATTTACTACATATTGATCTTAAATATAGGGAAGAAGTTAAGAATTTAAATAAATAATTTGAGTTATGTTTCAAGTTCATTCTATAACCCTCTTTTTATACATACATATACATATATATGTACATATATCAAAGCTGCGGTCCCTTAGTGAGTATTTCTATTACATTGTTATAAAAAACAGAATTTCTTGTATATTTCCAGAATTGGAAATTTAAACCTTGTAAACAAATTAAGATAATGAGGCGAGGGTCAGTTTAATTTGTTTATTTTACATAACGCGTAATTTCAATGGTGGGAACAAGGATTCGTTTTTCACCTACGTTTCAAGTATACAAGTACGAATCTTGTAGTAAAATTTTTATTATTCAGTTGATGTTAGCGCCAACCGTGAGAAATTAAACTAGTGACGCCTCTTAAGATTTATTTCGAAAGATTAAAACCACTCCAGATCCAAGGTCATTATCGAGCACATTATTTTTTCCTGCAAACTTTCATGAATATTATTAAGTATGGATAATATGATGTACGAATGCAATTTATTGAGGATATTGCATTGATAAATTTCAGTCATTGCTACGATTGCGGTGGCGGCGCGATCATTTCGTTTATTGGCTTATTTGGAAAGTTTCCAGAGGTTTGAATCTAATAATCAAAGCAACGCCTCCGTAACTGCACAGATGAACATTAAGTTTGAAGGACAGAGGTAATTCATCATCTATGAGTAACTTTTTCAAAGATCTTTTTTTTTACATCTTGATTAGGTACGATATATAGGAAATAATAATAACTACTTCTGCTTTTACGTAAGACAATATGTTCATGTTCATATAAGTTGCATTATTATAAGGGAGCTATTTATCCAATCATTGCAAATCATTTTGAAAAAACGCACTTGCATTTAAGGTTGCATGCACGTCGAATAAGTCGTGCAAGTGCAAGTGGTCATCGAAACGGCCGCCTACATTATTTCATCACGACAGTGCGCTCCCGCCGGGGTCTGTGCAATCGTTCGCAACACTCATCGAAATTCCGGCGGTGGTTTGCGTATCACTTGCGTCGGCAATCAAAAGCGCAATCGCATTTTCGTCGAGTTGCGGTAGGCGGTCGATTGCAGCAGAATTTGATTGCTATGCGAGCGTGCGTCGGCAACTTGTTTCAAAACATTTTCTAGACGCACTGCGGCGACCACTGTCGCGTCCCGCCTTCTTCGGGGGTTCCTGGAGGAATTTAAAAAAAAATATATATTGTGCAATATTTACTCACCGCATGTGCCTGCCGAGCTTCTTCTATGTAATGAGTCGTGATAATCACCGTCTTCTGTCCTGCTTTCGTGATGTGTATGAGGTGATTCCATATGCTCTGACGTAACAAGGGGTCAACGCCTACAGTCGGCTCGTCCAGAATCAGCAGCTCGGGGTCGTGCATTAGCGCCACAGCGAACGACACTCTCCTCTGCTGGCCCCCACTGTAATCAAGAAATATTAGCACAACTCGCACGGTGTGTTGTCACTCAAGGTCGTCACTCACCTCAAATTTTTTACAAGTCTATTTTGAGACGGCAGATCGAGAAAATTCAGTAGAAACTGAAGTCGCTCGTTTATTTCGAGTGATTTCATTCCGAAGATCCATCCAAAATACATCATCGTTTCCTTTATGGTAAACTCTCCGTACAGAGCAATTTCTTGTGGCATGTAACCAACCCGCTTACCCGGAACCCCAGATCCTTTTGTTCCTGGTTTACCGCCAAGGACCCAAATCTCTCCCGAATCCAATCTTCGGCGGCCGACAATGCAAGAAAGCAAGGTCGTCTTACCACAGCCTGATGCGCCCAGCAGACCATATCTATGCAACGAAATTTGGTTTTTAGTTAAAATAATCTTGAATAATCGCACGCTCCATTGGATGGACGGCGGCGGCGACGACGTAAGTAAAGCACAAATTCAGATCGCGATCGCTGTATGGCTAGCTTCATTGACCTCAATTCCGGAGAAGACTATGGCTAGGGTGAGGGACGATGTCAGGGGCGCATGGGAATGTCTTTTGAAACTCGTTTTTACCTGACATTTTTGCGAAATTTGGTGATCACCTGTCGACTAATATTTGCATGTCAACACACATTATTAACTCGAGAGAGACCTTAGAGACACGTTTTTGAGGAAATGCCCAGGGCCGGCGGTTCAATAAGTCAGTGAGTCAGACTTAACCGCTAGTATTTATATAAAAAAAAAAACAATTTCGTGATCGCAATGTTCCCAACGATCTGGGAAGGCGTTATATCACTATTCTAGGCTAACTTGTTTTTCAGAATCTTTAATGAATGCCTCTTTCCAACATGTTCTACATACAAGATTGCGATTAATTACAAAGCTTTAAAGTCAGCCATCGGCTGTGACGCAAGTAATACCTGAGCACAAAAAGTTTACTGACGTCAAACAACCCTTAAGACGTTGAAGACTCTTAAATTCTTAAAAGTTTAGCATCATATCACTGTTTGTTCGAACTTTGATCTCCTGGTTTCTCGGCCGTCATGTTTTTGAAACCAGTTCCTTGATTACCAAGCATTCTAAATAATAAATTTAAATTTTTTAGTAACTTTTACACGCGACTTTTAGGAACTAAATCTCAGTGAATTAAATGAGTTAATAGCAGTTTTTGATTCAATAATTGACGTAGATATTTCAATATTTAATTATGATCTTATCTTAAGAACGAAACGGCTACGTAAATCTATTCAAACAAATAATGGGGTAAAACAAGTTATTGAAAAAAAGGAAGATTATAATTTATATATTTTAATACAACATTTTACTTATTTAACAATTTACGTACCCGAAAACTGCCTATATGGCCATTTTTGCAATAGCATCAGTTTAAGATCTTGTATAATAAATAAATAACTCTTCTCGACTTAAATGCTCCAAGTAATCGTATAAACCAGAATATCTCACAAGAGGACGATGCATCTTTCTGGGTTATTTATATCTTATGTCCTCGACAGAATTTTCGATCAAATTAAGCATGTATTTTTCCGCGATAAACAGCGTGTCCATTATGTGATTACGGTATTGAAAAATAAGAAGATATATTGAAATTTAAATTGTTCAGCAACTTATGAAGTCTCACTTTAAAAAGATGACAACAGCAATAATAAAAAACACTACTCAAAAAGTATTCTGAATTATGAAATGGAGTTGTACTATACAAAGGGACATTAAATGCATTGCATTTTTTTAAAATTACTGGAACAAAGGACAAGCATAGATTTTATTATAATGGAATTAAATGCACGTGCAAGCGGATGAGTATTGATAGAGTACGTGACACCTGTTACTAAAGACAAGATCTAAAGAAATAATGATATGATGTTTAATATATTCATTTTACAATTGATTTGAGGTTAAGTTTTTGTTTAACATGAACAATCAACAACAGCAGAAATTCATTTTAATGTCACATTCGATAAAAATCGAAATAAAGCCTCATGTTTTGTTTAAACTGATCTTGTTAAATGGAGAATAAAATATTGAAAAGATGTTAAATCTCCTTTTATAAAAGTTGTCGATAATTAAATAAAAACAAACAAATTTAGGTGCCACTTAAATAAACTAATAACACTACTTATCTGAATTGTATTTTTTATACCTTTTATTCAGATACTTTAGCAATTAGGGTAATCACTCATCATGTGTCTCTTTTTCTGCATAAGTATAAAATGGCAGTAAACTCATTTTTTACAACCTGTTTTTCAAGAAACTACTCAGTTGTCCTGGTATATAGCTACACAATTTTATTGAACATCTGGAATTAAACTGGTATAAACTGATAAAATAGGGCAATTAGATTAAGCAACATTTTGATTATACCTGCTTTTTAATTTAACTTATACATGTACGTATTTGCAAAATAATAGGATAGAAATTGAATATTGGATTGGCTCTTTGCATAAAAACCAATAGTGTATTAATATACTTTATAGAGTTGCATAAACTTAAATATGTAGATTTAAAAACGAAATGTAAATTTTAATAACTATTTCTGTCAAATTAAATTAAAAGCAAAAATTTCGAGATTTGAAAGAGAGAATTAGTCTTTTTCGTTTTTCAGGTTTTCAAACAAATAAAATCTCTAATGGTATTTCGAAAACTATGATTAGAATTAAATTTTATCGTTTTTTATCACCTCTAACCAAAAAATGTCGGACTTGTTTTCAGTGCTTCTCAGTAATGTAAGTATTTAATGTTTATTGCAATTTACGAAAATACAACAAAGTTTTTTGAGACAAAACTTGTTTTATGATTATGCTCATCACAAAATACGACCGTTTCAAATGGTATAGTTTTTTGAAGTTGTTTCAGGTGCTGCACACGTAAAATAGTCATTTTTGCATTTTTATGTTCACAACCAATTAACGCATTTGTTTGCAAAATATAAACCAACCGTTTATTTGTAAATAATTTATTGAAACTGAAAAATGAGAATAAATTCACGCAAGCTGCGGTGTTTTACTTATTTCGACGATTAATTTATACATATAATTTAAATTCAATAATATTGCAACAGTCAGAATGAACGGGATGATCAATAAATTAATTTTTATTCAAATATTGAAAACTTACATTGTTCCTTTTGCTACTGTCATGTTTAAGTTATTTAAAACTTGAATTGCTGATTTCTTCCTGCCGTATGTTTTGAACGCATGCCGCACACTTACTGCTTGTTGCTGTCGACTCCATGATGTCCCTCCGTCGTCGACATTTGCCATACTCTGGTCCGTACTCCTGAAAATAAAATAAATTTTGTAATAAAGTTAAATTGACTGTGGCAGAAAAAGTGTTCTATTAGCTTTTAAAATGTGTTTATTAAGTACTTCACCAAGGACATTTGAAAAGTGTCATTTTGTAAAAGAATCAAAATGTACGATACTATTTACAACACTAAAAGATACTTTTTGTTTCAAGATCGGAAAGCAGTTTTTCTTTCTTTAAAAAAAAACAATTTATTACTTAAACATAAGCACTTAACCCTTAAATTGGGGTCCGCGTGACCTCAGCCATGAACAATTTTGCTGTAATACTCTATTGCTCTTATAATGTTGTCTTGATAAAAAAGGAAATTTAGGAAGTATCTAATATTAAAATACAAAACGAATTGGAGAATGCTAAACAATTTAAGGTACTAAAAATAGGAATTACGAGTCTGGGTTCACCCCTAGTTGCCAGCTACGGGTTAAAATAATCTATAATGTAAAATTAATTCAATTAATTTTCCAAAATACCAAAATGGTTAAATACATTAACTCTATAGGACTAATCGGAAAAATCATGATATTCAAAAATTTGAGTGACTAGATGTTTCATCAGAGTATATACATAATTTAAAATATATGTACACATTAAATTTGTTTTTAAAGACGAGATCGACTTTAAAGAGCCAATTATTATTACCCGTTGCATAAAGTTCATACCACAATTATTATAATACATTTTTTCCGATAACATAATGAACTCTGATAAGATAATCTTTAAAATGCCAACACAGTGTAAAGTATAGTATAATAAAAACCATGCACAAAAAAAATAATTTCTGAATGATTAAAATAGGAAGTTTTAAAAGTATGGAGCACACGTATAAAAAATAGTGAAATAAGATTATTCCAATAAGTTTCATGAATTTATAATTAAGCAGAAAACGATTCAATTAAAGTCTGAACAATAACCACCAAATGTCTACGCGGATAATTGAGAGAACAATAACTCATTGTTGAGTGCACTAAGAACATTTCAAATTTTATTGACACCTTTGTAATTTTGAGTTAGTATTTTCGAGCAAAACTGAGAATAAATCATGATATTAAAACAAACTGCCTTCAAGTAAATATCATTCGATAACAGCAAATAGTAGAATTAAATTGTATTTTAAATTTATTAGAAATCTAACTAACGTTCACATTTAATTTTTTTATGAAAAAATTCTTAGTTTAGTCCTTACTTTAACAGTAGAGCTTGGATTGAAATGAATTCCTCTATTAATTAAAAATAAGAAAGATGAAATACACGTATACAAATTAAACCAAATTACACTGCTTAGTGCTGCAATAATTTGGTCGTAGCTATTGCCAAGTTTCTGTGCATTAGCAACATTAAATCAAATTAAAAATCACACGAACAGTCATCGTGTGAAGACGGTTGAATTTCCCAAACCGTCACTCCATCATCAGTTTAAAAGTGTTTAACCTTAAAATGTAAAGCGACTGTGAATAGAAATGGATAAATATGAATTTTCTTCCTTTGAATTAATCAACAGAAATTTAAATTGGTCACGGAACCAGTTGAATTTCCTTTGAGAAAATATTTCTTCAGCAAGAGTGTACCTTTCTCCAACAAAAAAAAAACAAATATGTTCCCAGGCAAAATACTAATTTTTATTTGAACTCCAACGAAGTGTAATAACCGAAATCACCCAGGGGCTCAATGCGCCTTAAATTGTGAGATAATTCCAGATGTTTTTATGCGGACAGAAGGTAGGCTTTCACTATTTCTTTACACTACAATTTCAGGTATGCAGAGTTACGCAATTTTCGTTCATTGATAATAGCAACAGCGATGGATGAGTTCAGTTGTAAATGGATGTGATTTAATCTTTCGGTTTTGTAACAAGTTCTCTTTCATCTGGAATTACTCAAAAATCATTGAGATTAACTTCTGATTAACTCACAAATGTTAGATAAAGTAAAATCTCGTTTTGGTACAGAGGTTTCTGTGCAATTGAACATTATTTTAACATACAAACTTGGACTTGTTTCACATTCTTCACCGCTATTAAGGTGTATACGTTCTAAGGTCTAAGATGCGGTTGTCGGTTAGTAAACATCACTTTTTGTCATGACTCCAAGGTCTTTATTGTATAGTATGCAAAATCAATGTCAAAATGTGTTTAGGTAACTATTTAAACGGATATTTTAAGTACATTGCGTGCCATTGACATTGCCTCACTCAAAGCATTTATTCGGTATGTTTTTTTCAGTTTCTTAAATATAATGAGGGATTAAAAACTTTGTTTACCTTGTAATTGCTATAAAACTCAATACAATGTCGTATATCGATCGACCTATTTACAGTCTATTGTTAAAAAATTTATGAGAACTCCGGCAGATTTAGTCAATTACCTTTTCACGACATTAAAATTTTCCAATACAATTAAAGGATATTGTCAATCCAATCTTGTAGTAATTTTTAAACGTTGGAAAACACGTTATTTTAATATGCAAATATGTATTTACCTAAGTTATGTAAAAATTTAAATAAAAAATTAATAACTTTAATATTAGTTCTTGAACGAACTTGTGGAGTTTTCGTCAAATTAGACACAATTTACATGTGACTGAATTGATTAGAAACTTATCAGGCACTGATTCAATATATAAATAAGTATAATTTTTTTAATGTGTTAATTTTTCCAACAAAAATAATGCCAAAAAAAGCTTAGAAATTTATTTTTTTTCATTTTGACTAATTCATTCTTGTGTATAAATTATCTTCTTCTTTATTTCGTATCATGTTGAGAGACAAAGACAACATTTAATATCAGTTAACTTACTTATTTCGAATTCTCTTAGTAAATACCAATGAATTTGAAGTCTCAACGTTTGAACGATCAACATCCGAACTATCATATTCTTCTTCGCTATGAGTGAAAATTTATATTAAATATGTATATTGGAAGGCAACACATTATAGAACTTACTTACTGCTTATTGCCTCAATAAGCTCTAATGAATTTAAAGTTCCCATGTTCGCTTGATCAACGTCCGAACTTTCACATTCTTCAATAGCGAAGTCATGTACTTTCTTGAACATTTTTTGCGTTCTGTTTTTTTGTTGCTAATATTATTTTTATTAAATTATAAAAAAAAACCTTGTTTAAACACTTATGATTTTCTTCCAGTTATGAATGTAGTACAGCGTTTCGTTATATTAAGATAACTAATGAGGATTATCATTGCATAACTTATAATTTCTATCTAAAAGTATATTAAACCAATCCGTAAATGGTTTTATTCAATTACATAAACCATATCTAAGTTAAATATCTGAATTCTAAATTAGGTTTACCTATAAATAAATTAAATAGGAAGGCGAACGCATTAGAGCATTAATTACGGAGCTGTGATTTGTGGTCAGAAGACCCGAAAACACAGAAGTGAAATATTTGTATGGCACTGTTCCTCTTTGCTACTATTTGGTTTTTAATATACTAAGCATAACTACCACTCAGCAAATTGACCTAATTTAACGCTTGCTTAGTGATATCTTTAAAGCAATTCGAAGGGCACCAGTTGGTGGAGTAGAAAGTATTAATTACAATCCAGCGCAATGTGAATTACATCAAGAGATATGGTGGTACCCGGTGGAAGCCATACCACCGGTGTCCTACTCCACAAGCAAGTTGTGTCGAAATCCAGGAAGTGTTTTTTGTTGCTGTTTTGCTACTTTGCATATTAAAAACCATATCTTGATAAATAAGTAAGTATTATAGTAAGTAGCCGAAAATGTAGTTTAACATCTTTAGACGAAACCACAGCCACCAATTCAAAAACAATGGCTGGCTTCACATCACATGAGCACCGAATCTTCCGCAAACCCCCGCCCGGTCTGTTGCAATATTTATTTAATCAGTCGTAATTCTTACTTTGCCCATTATACGCTTTTATATTATGAAACTAATTTTAGCAAGTGAAAGTTCATGCAGTAAGCAATAATGCTTTGAGCTTGTTCATGATTTTTGCGATGGCTAGATTAAAATTTTACTAAGATGCTGAAAGGAAAAGCAGAAGATTTGGCTTGAATGCAACTCATGCATAATACTTTATATGATTGTGTAATTTAGGAACGCGATGCGTGAAAACCAGATGAATTCGCCTACCACTGCGATTTGAGATGATGCTTAATTGTTCGATGCTTCAATTGTAATTCTTTGCACAGCTCCATTATAACATCAAAGCAACTTTTATATGCCCACCCTTGCGTGATGGAATATTTAGATTATGACTTTTCAGCCACAAAATCCCAATTAGCTGATCCGGAATTATTGTATAGACCCACTAAGGCTATAATGGGAACCAATATTGACGTTAGATTGTGCTTAATTGGGTTGCTAATTGTAATTGAGTCTTCTTCGAATCAAAAAGGATAATTGCTTTGCACTCAGAATAATCATAGTAGTAATTAATTGTAATCATTAGCATTAGCATTCACTTCCTATTAATAAGTGTGCCGATACTTTATGGTTGAAGAATAATATTTAATAATTTTTAAAAATACATATAGAGTTCCAATAAGTTCAATATTGATAAAGTGTTACCGGCAAAATTTTAATTTTAACTTTTAATTAAATTATGATTTTTTATAAATGCGGCAAATTACTTTTGCGGTTTTTTTAGTGGCCATAATTTATTAAACTGAAGCCACCTTATAACTACTAAAAAGGAGTAACACACCACATGAGAATGATTTATCGTCTTTATATAAACGAATAGGAATTTGGAACGCTAAAATAGTAATAGCCCATTCCAAAAAATATACATCTTTTAAGAATAAATGGGTCTTATTGTGAGAAATGAAACAAATCAATTCACCTCGTTTGTTGTGATTTAAGTCTCTATGTATAACAATTTTTCATACAATGTAGATATAACAAGTGAAACGAAATGATTCGTTTCGTTCTGATAACAAGACCAAATAATATTATAGTTACTGGCGTCAAAAAACTAGGAAATTTGTGCAAATTATTTATTTATGTATAGTGGTAAAGTATTAACAAATATTTATTCGAACCCAAAAAAGTGTTTAAGCGCAATGTTGGTGATATTATGATGTAATTTAAATGTTCGGCACTATATGCATAACACTTATACTAATATTAAATTTAAATAATATTATTTCATAATTCAAAAATATTTTATACTTACGTTATCAGCATATTTGTAAAACTATTAAAGCTATGTTGCAGTAAAAATTAATCCTTAAGGTCTTTCGCCGACCACTGGAGGAAAACAAGATCGTAGGTGAATTAAACGAACATTTTTCTATTAACACAAACGTATGTTACACATGAGCACACAGATGCAATTTGCACTGTACGGATTTCAAATAATTGATAATTTCGAAAAAGAAAAATTGAAATATGTTTACACAAGAGTGATATAAGAGCACGTTGGAAATAACTTGATACAATACACGGATCTACTGGTTCTGCTTACGGCTTTGATTGCAATAATATTTTCTTGTAAAGTTGAAATTTTGCAATAATAATAATTACTGTGGTGAAACAGCGATAGGAGTACTAACTGGTTTGCGAACAATCCATCGTGCGATGATATTCTGATATTCGAGTACCTACTGAAGTGTTTGTAGGTCTGATACAGAAGACACCTTCTTGCTCGAAGGCGCCAGTTCACCTCATTAACTCAAACTTTAATTTATTACATAGAACGATTATGCGATTATGATTCATCGAGATAATTCCAGAATGCATTCAAGAAAAATCAGTTGCGATTCATTTCATTTCCTCGATTTGTAACTGCAATTGTGCAGTTTATCGTCATGAGTTGGTTTTATTTATAAACAAATCCGCCTGGGACAACAAGCAAAGGTATAAAATTTCTAAGTAATCATCTGTGAGTAGCAGGTGTTAACGAAGTCAGCACTTTCCTCTTAGAGCAGTCTCTTCCGGAAAAGGTCCAGAGTCAGCCAAAATCTAAAGTCCAGCGGTTATCTAGAGTCTGGCCAGCCGGCAGGCGACGCCGTCACACATTATAAAGAAGCGGAATCAACATTCGAATTCGGTTTTGCTTTCCCGTTCGAACCAACCAGCCAAAGCCGGTTGACTTAACTATTACCCAACATCTCAGGGTTTTCTTGAAAATGCGACTAAGGCGGAGCGCGAAACACATGCATTACCTATTTAGCACAGTGGCTCCGATAACCAGCTTTTTACATGTGCTGCACCGCCGGCGGCCGCTATTACTTTCATTTTCTTTCGGAAAGTGTAATGCAGAGCATAATCGCTGGGTGGAATCGGCGCACTTTTCTTATGCAGGACGGACAAGACGCAGATGGAACAAGGTCAGTTTCTTGGGGAAATTACACGTATCGCCGAAGTGACCAATGGGAAACGATTTTTGCGGCAATAAAGTGGATGAATTCGACGAACACCACATTCTGAAGATAATCCGAGCATGACGGAAGCAACATTTTAATTGCAGGTCTTGCACCATTGCTGCATATTATAACAGCTAGAAAATTGATTTCCGGGTAAGAACGAAACAGTTTTAGTTTTATCACAAATTATTTAAAATACAAATTTCAGACTTTAGAATTTCACTTACATCCGAGTTCACGTCTGAACAATTTATTGGTCCAATTTGTACAATCAGTGAAAATGTAAGAAATTTTTAACGGATACATCTTTTACATTCTCCTGAATGTTAACTTGAAAAAATGTTTTTTGTTATTTCACTCATAATTTTATTATTTTTTAAACTAAAAGTCAAATTAAATGTCAAGTGACTGATAAGTCTGTATTAACATTGATTAAAATTGAAAATTCTAAAGTACAATGTACATATGAATGTTGTTTGTTCAAATGCTTTAAATCAGTTATTAATATTTCTTGAGTTCAACATACTTGGAACTGCATTTAATCGTCGTTAAAATTTTAGTTCAATTCAAGTCAATAAGAGTAGGTATAATCTAATCTCCGTCAAATTTAGAGGATAGTTAGTTAGCCAAAAATAATAGTACAACACATTATAATAGCAAGAAAAAGAGAAATTTAAAACTGTGAAATAATAATGAAATTTGATTAGTTGTCATATCTGCTACTAAAACTTGTTATGCAACTTATACCTAGACTAAATGATGTGACTGAAAAGTAGAACGAAATTCACGGTTCAAAAGCTGACAGACATTAAAGGTATTGACCCGATAAATATGCGTCGGTGAATCGCCTCAAGCGAATAATTTTCGAAATGACTTGCATTTTTTCCTCGGCGGAAGTATTTCAAATTAGGCAAGTACAACTAATCGGCGTTTGAAAGGTGGGCGGAATTGAAAGTGGTAATTCTTAGCGGTGTAGCTTTATTTAGGTAATTTTATGGGTTTTAAATGATACTAATATCGAGCAAAATAAAATTATTAGAACCTTTTATCGAATCCTCTATTTATCAATTTTTTATTGTTCTGGTTAGGATATTAAATAAACAATACTTTTTACTTTACTTGAACAATTTGTCTATATTCAATTGTAGTTTACTTTTCAATAATAAAATAGTTCAGAATCTATTCGGCTCCCCTCTCCATTCTTATGCTATAATTCAAGAATAATTCGTCAGTATTGCGGTTTCTTAAATGACATTATTCAACTACAAAAAAGAATATCGCCTATTTATTTTTTAATAAATTAAACAATTTAGCCACTGTTTAACAGCATGCTATTATTAAGATTCATTGATGCTTTATTTTTGGGTACTAAAATTGGCCACATGAAATGAATAATGATCAGATCTAATTAATATTCAAAGCAGCTTCTTGAACCAAGCCTTTTCAGGGAATTTCCAATATATCATCACGAAAATTCATGTCGCTTTTATCAATTTTTTTTTTAATTTATATACACTTATGTATATTTCTGAAATGTATTTAAGAAAAAAACCCAATATACCTACATACATACAATAAATTATTAAATATTATTTATACGTTTATACGTTTTTAAAAGGTAATTAATTTAAAAACAAAAATCACTAAGTGTATTAAACTTATTAATTCTGCGATCGAACAGTTCTTTAGCATTAGTATCAGGGTTATCTTACTGCTTTTTTTAAATAATTAATTCTCACCAAATGAGGAGGTAGGTTTGCATAAGAAACAATAAAACAGATATATTAACAGATATTAATAGAAATTCGCCAATTTGAATAAAAGCGGGTTCGAAATAATTTGGGTTTTTTTTTTTTTCATTTTAAAGCATATACATATAATTAATCTTTTTCCCTGCTGAAAAGAATTATTTAATCGTAGAAAAAAATTATTCAATCAATCATATACATATTCATCTTATTTTTGTCTACAATATTCGAAATGAACATTACAGAAAAACGTTTGTAAAACATCTTAGAAATATTCCTATGTTTATCCGTCCAAGGTGAAGAAAAGGTGATACACACAACTCGATGCTCAAACCATTAATTTACTTAATTTCTTGACCATTTACTACATATATGTAGTTAGCAGAATTTATTGTCCTATACAAGCATCGAATCAAATTTATTTTCTTATAAGTATTAAGTAAAAGAGGAACATATTTAAATTTCAAAGGTCAAAAAGACTGCATGGCATTAACAGTTTCACGTATGATTCTTTCATTTAAATTAAGAATGTATTCATAAGTCTTATCTTCTTTTTGGCAAAGCTTCATCTACATTTTGGACCTAAAAACCTAGGGTTGCAGAAACCGTTTGCAAGAAATCCGGATATTTATATAAATATATATTTCTTAATCTTGCAGAAATGCTAATAACTTGCATAAAAACCAAATTATCATGGTTTTTGAGGGTCAAGTAGGAACCATTATATGTGGAGCAAGCCGCACGGTTGAAGAAATTAACAAGACAACATTCGAAATAATTGATTTAACTGGAAATAAGATGGTGTCATTACCGCGTTTGCTCATAAACCAAAAGTATTGATTTATTTGCTTATCCATGTCGAAGGTAATTGGGAAGAATCACCGCGTCAGGTTTTGAATACCCAAATACGCGTCAAGGACAGTGGAAGTGTATGCACCTTCAACCAAAATGTACAACTCCAAGGCAGTTAGTTCAACTTACTACCCAAAACCAACGTTGCCAAAATTATGAAGTACAAACAAAGCAAATCGTACAATAACGTAATTATTATCGATTAGCACACTAGCTAATAGACTTTCGATTGCAAGCACATTTATTATTAAGGCCTCGTATACAATCGGTGGTCAGGCAAGGCCGCATGGCGAGTGGAGCAACGTGTGACCATATTAAAAACGTGAATTCATCAAGTCTGTTGCATAACCTTTGTAAATTTACATTAATTTCCGACTAACTTTTAATTATTAAAACCGTAAAGGTGAGACATTTTTTCGCTTAGAATAGTAAAATAAACATATTTGATTGCAGTTGTACTATCCAAAAATTGAATTGCATAAGGAATGCATTTACGTCACTGTCGTTCGTTACAAAAATGGTATTTTAATATCCAAATGGCAGCTTCTAAATCCAGAGGTGCAAACATAAAAGTTGCCCGTAAGGCGAGATCCGTGAATTTTTCATTGATACCCGTGCGCAGTGTTTATTTATCCATAATCAGGTGCTCATGTGTAACAACGGCGACATAACTTTCATTTCTTCACTTACACTTTTTAACCTAATCGATTTGGGCTCGTTTTCTTAAAACTCTTTTGAACTAAATTCGAACTGCTTCAACTACGCTTCCAAAAATAAGACAAACAAAAACGAGGGCTCCAACAGCAGCCAAGACGCACGTAACACAATTTTGCAACTTTATATCTTTCGTTATATGCACTGAAGTCGTCAGTGGACTCTGAGTGGCTCGCGGCCCTGGTCTCGTTTTAACTGACACTACAAAAAGAGTTAAGGAAAAATCAAGAGTTACAGAAAACCAACCGAAGTTTAAATCTGAGTAGCAACCAGAACGCACGATAGGCCAACGGTCAGCATCTAGTCTTTTTAGTGTCTCGCTCGTAAACCGTCTTGGACATGCTTCGCGCGTAAGTGTCCAAGATGAACTAACTTGGCGTTGTTAACATTTATCTCTAGGAGGTGGCTCGAGTAAGTATAGCGTACATTCGCACACTACTGCCGGAGTGTGGCAACAAGTAAAGGTGAAGCCCAAGTCAATTTTGAAAGCCGCAAAAAGAAAAGAAAAAAAGAAAAATACAAAAACAAAAAGCGACTGTCTTTAAGACGCCGCGCTCAAGAAAAAAATCTACGCTCAGGTAATTGACTGGCTTACTGCGATCGGACCTGTGGTGGTTGTGGGTTAAAAAGCCAAAGTCACTCTCGAAGGAGTAGGGTAGGGTGGTTAAAGCTTCTCTGCGCTGACCAGACGTACGTAAGCGCGGCTAGTCACTAGGCGGCCATTAGTTTCTTACCTTTAGCTGCGACCCAAGTCTATTTACTTACTGAATCTTGAAGAGATGCGGACTGGTATGTGCAACTATCTATAGAATTTCATAACGAAAATATGTACTCACTCAGGCCGCGGTTGGACGAGTGACGGTTGATTGATTATGCGCTTACGAGCGTTGAATTGCAATTTCTAGTAAGAGCTCAATCTCAATACATTGTTCACTCAACTAGTGATTCTAACGCACAGGTCTTAAAGTTTGTCGTTTACTTTTTAGCACTTCTGGCGTTCGTGTGGCAAATTTTTCTTTTTAGAATAGCCGCACGTTTGAAGATATTTTTTTTTTTTTAATGCAAACAAAATGGTTGCTGAACATTTAAGAACTATTTTAAAAAAATCATTTCATTTCTTCCTTGATTTGCATAAGAACCTATAATATTTAAAAGGAACAGTAGAGTGATGGATTGACAAACTTCTTGCTATTCATTTTAAATAAATCAACGTATTTTTAGTTCTTGTTCCTTTTGTAAGTACTGTTGATGTAACTTTGTAATTTCTTTGGAACACACAAGAAATACGCCAATGGGAAATTTTACACGATTTTATTTTAATTTAGGGTGGAATGCGTTTTTCCAGATTTTTCTCCAGATCTTCCAGATTTTTTTTTTTCAATTGAAAACATTCAATTGAGTTATTTCCATCTCGGGAGCCTAACGAACAAAACAAAAAAAGATTTACGCATATCCATTTTTCGAATCGTGAGTTATGGTCTTGAGTTCATACAAAAATCCCATAGAAAAAAGCACTATCAGTTTTACACGAATTTTCCAATTTTCCGGATAACTTTTCCAAATTTTCGTTCCCTAAAAACCTTATTCGGACTATTACGAATATCTTTAAAAAAAAATAGTCAACTCGTTCCAGCCGTTCTCAACATTCATTCTAAAAAATATTATTAAAAATGATATTTTTCACAAATTCCAATGGTCAAAGTATCATTTCTTGAAAGTGTAACTTACTTTCGATTGACATTTCATTTGACTGCTACCGCGGAAACAAATTTTAATTATAATAGAAAATAAGAAGGTTAACTCCTTTCTCCTCCTTTTTTATCGAACACAGAATTGAATGTATAATAAATCGATAGATCGACTTCTGACTACAACCACCTCTGTTGGTAACTATTAAAAATGTACTACACATCTTAAACGCAAAAAAAAAATTAATTGTCTATAATTACTTATGTTATGCTTACTGTATAATTAACACCAGATGCAAACAATTTTATAAAAATTAACTCGATCATTCCTAAGTAATCGGTGTACTGCACATACTGCATATACACTAAAATAAAATACAACAGATCTTACTATGATTTAACTATTACGGTCATTTCTTTAATACTATTTACAATATCACTCCCCAGTAAAAAATAAATCTTGTTTCTTTCAATGTTCTTAATTTTTTAACAGAAGTTTAACAGAAGAACTAAGTTTTTATTTCAAACCAAAAGTTTCACCTTTTTTGGCCCTAAATCAAAATTCAAAAACGCTAAATGATTGAAGACTATGATAATTTTAAGTACATACATATCAAAATATAATCCCGAATTTTCTAATTTATGATGAGCCCAAATTTTAGAACCACACTCAGGGCCAATCGTGTTTTCGAGATGTTCTGTCACGTACCATTAGAACTATACAAACATTTTTTAAACATTCGATAATATTTAGAGAATGCCGTCTTTTGAGCTTAGAGTCCATAAGTAATTTAAATTCATTACAATTTGGAGTTCATGAAATTTTGTTTGTTGTTTGTTTTTAATTTATGAGATTATTATAATTTTTGGCTAATTGAGCATACCTATTTTAAATTTTAATTGAATTAAAAGAAATTGAAATGGAGGACAAAAAACGTTATTAAGTGTTATGAAGCATCTACGCAGTTAAGATGACTTTAGAAATATAAAAATAAGAGACTACTATTTTTTTAACGTAAGCAAAGTTCAAGCGTATAACTTATATAATTCTTTTTAACCCTGCGAAAAATTTTCAGGCTGATCAAAAAAAAAAATAAATTCCAATAATACATATATTTGATTGTGTTTAGTTAATAGCATGTAGCATGCACGTGGATAAAAACCGGATTACATTGAGTTGATTGATGTGTATTTACCTTCAAAGGCTTATTAACCTGAACTGATAAATATTAATGAAAATAACAACTTGTTCTAACGAGTTTGTAAAGGTACCTTAGCCTCTAAACTACATAGTTGAAATATTAAATAGTAGGTACTATAAAGGAAATTTACCCTATATATTTTTTAAATTTGAAAATCTTTTTAACAAATCAAAATAAATTTTTATAAAAAATAAATGAAATAAAATTGAATCTAACTTATTAATAATAATAAATGGACAAAAATCAAGGCCTTCATACATAAAAACTTTTTTAAACTTTGCCTTCTTGATTTTTATGAATTACTGTAGCCAGTGGAAATACGCTGAATCGCCCGCATAGTATTATTGAAAATCTCCCCAATTTTACAAATATTTATACAGGCACCTCTGCAGTGCCTTTGCTTAGCTTTCTTTTTAATCTGAGCATCAAAAGTCGAGAAACAACATTAACATCTCATGTTTCATTGTTTAATTCGGAGGAGGCAATGACGCGTTGATGACCTCGGAATACGAACCTCGACTGCGGAGGTCACAATTCCGATTTTGTTCTACAAAAAAATTTATAATTATATAAATATGTAAACGGAGAAAAACCTTTATATGTATGTGCATAAAATATGCATCATACTATTCTGCACTTATGAGTGAACTAAGTACCTACATATTTCGATTTTCTTATTCTAACAAAATTAAATAAGGTAAACTAAAGAGATTTGAATTTAAAATTAAATTTTTAAGAAGTCGTAAACTATGCATGTCAATCAACATTTCTAAACAGTAATGAATCCTCGTGGCCTTGGAAAAAAACATCATCTGCACTTTATACAATCATAAAAAAAGCAGGGGTTTCCAAGTAGACTGCTGTAGTTACTGCCTAAGTAATTCATCAGAGTAAAACGTAAAAACCGCAAAAGAAAACTATTCAATGCTACAAAAAATTAAAACATCGTTGGTCATTCTAAAATTGCAAAATGAGACGTGCGCACATTGCGGAGGTACGTAATCCCGGATTAGCTGATCATTGACGACGAAAGACTTTTTTCTAATAATTAAAATTCTAAAAACTTGTATTAAGGAAAAATGATAATAGGTATGCGACGATTATCACGGATCGTTTTAGAGATTTCGACGTATGGCTTAATTTGGCAATTTACTACCAAATAAAAAATGCTTGTTGCTAAGATTGCTGTGAGAGTCGGACAGGTGCTTTTTTCCCTGATCTTTAAAATTAATATCCATTTCCTCCAGATAACCTTTGTTATTTTATAATCTGGAATATACTAAAAGAAAGTTAGTTACTTCTTTTATTCTGTTGTACTATCGGATTAACTTCATAAATAAATAAATAAATATCGATATATTCGCACGATTGTAAAGAAACTTGATCTTTTTTTAAAAAAAAAAATAAGTATGAATTTCAATTCGAGCATATCACGGTTTTTGTGAAATTAATTTAAAAAACTTTTAAGTTGCAATACATTCTCTTGTTGTAGCCAAGCACTAACTTAACATTTAACTTTTATTGTTCTAAATGAAGTTTACCCATCTGATTAAATAACATTGTACATATAATAGTTTTAATAATTTAATCATGTTAACACCAGAAGTGAAATGATTACTACATGTAGCTCTGCATACAGTAAATAGGATTAATTAATTAACCTTCTATTCCACTAGGATTAGTAAAGTGATTGGCGTATAAATTAGAAGTTAAACTAACACAAATGGTACGATCATGACACGAGTGTGCGGGTCACAGAGTGTAAAAATCCTTCTCTGGTAATTGATGTTTGCTTTGCGTCAACAATCTACGTAATTAATGAAATGAGGGTCTTGTGAACCCAAATCGATAAGTGTTAAGTGTAAGAAACTTTGCTCCTTTGACGGCTTTAAAGATTAAATAGAGAACAAATACGGCACATCATCCGGGGAAGAAAAATAGAAGTTTAAAAATATTGAGTCAAGGTAAAAAGCTGGTAACTAGCTAAACGAGCCTTAATGGATACCTTCCGCGTAAAACATATTTTTGTCAATTGAAGCCACAAACAGGTTTAATATGATAAATTACGAAATATTCAAGAACTCTTAACTCTTCGAGGGCAAAGCTCCTTCAAGGTAGAAGTAACATAAGGTTAGCCGGTTTTAGTTTTTATATGAAAATTTCTCTTTCGGCTGGCATTTAAATGAATTTGCATTTTTGTCCAGTCATTAACACTCTCATGAGCTCTGTTACAGGCAAAAAAAAAAAAAAAAATATGCTTTAAATTCGGAACGCATTATATCCAATAATACCTACAAAATTTACATTGATTTACACTTTACGAAGAGGAATCTGTTTTTATACTGCATAGATAACGTGGTCCAGTTTACACTGGCAGATAATAAACATTTTTTGCTATCCATTTTTGTTAAAAATCAAAACATCAGTGGATGCTTCTGTAAAGTTCTTGAAAAGGGAAATTAAATGCTATGTGATTAACGAAGTTAGAACACACAAAAAATATATCCTACAAAATAAACAATTTTTTTTCTTAATTTAATTAGAACTTACGCATTATAGTTTTTTTATTAAATTTTTTTGCGTAAAATCGATTTCGTAACAAAGCAAAAAATATGTTGGTTTCATTAAAGTTTTCCGAAGACTAAGAAACTGAAATTGAAAATATTTACTCCACATACATACATATGTATAATATGCTTTTGAAAAAAGTAGGATTAAAAATTCAAGAAAGTGTTTTGAAAAATTATGTATTTGCACACATATGTATTGTATGTATAGGAGCTTTATAGGGCATGAACATGAAACAACCATACAATTATGAAAACTTTCTTTAATATATTGTATGAATCTTTTTATGGATTATAGTAGTGGTATATTATGCCTGTAAAGTCTAGAGTGTCCATCATTTAAGTCATGCTACGAACTTGTAGCCAAAACACGATCTTTTATACTTAAACAGAATTGTTATCAGAAACATGACCTGATGAAAAAAGGGTCATTGCTGGACTTGTAATCAGCGAAAAATTCTATAGAAAATACCATATATTATTATTATTTCTTAAACAACAGCAAATGGGCAATTTGTATTATTTAATACAAGTAGAAACTGATCTTTTACTATGTAAGGGATACCTAAGCAACATTTTTCTGCGGTACACTTAAAACTCTATTGTCTAAACCCCTCTGTTTTTACCTTTCAGTTGCTAACCTTTGCTAAGATGTTAACTTTCAACTTTTAAGAAAAACATACGCTTACTTCTTTTCTCCTCTACAGCATAATGAAAAAGACGTAGCTTTTAATCCGTGCTTAGATGATTAATTACTTTATACAGCTAACAATGGCGACAACGTGTGTGATTCATCATTTCACGTCACGAATTAATTCTTCAGATTAGCACGCTTCAGCAAAAATGTAATAAAAAGGAAAGTTAAAAGCTGCAAAATCGAAAAACTTGTCTTTAAGGGTTTTTTTTCTTTCAAAAATTCCATTCATATCCATGTAAAGGTGTAACATCGAAAAGCTATTGGGAATGTAATTGACCACAAATGTTGCGTAAAGCAAGCATCAAACACCCGATTTACAGCGAAGGTATCCCACAAAATGTTTGACCTCGTTTTAAGTTGTATCCACTTATATCTGGCGGTTGCTTCTCGCGTCTTAAGACGTTGCTCAGTGTTACAGTTAAAACCTCGATCATAAGCTCTGTGGAAATGCTCCAGCTGGCTGGCTCACAACTTTCCTTTTATAACATTCAGCAAGCAGAATTAAAAAATTAGCCGACACCATACCATGCAAAATGTTCCAGACGACGCGTATAGAATCCCTTTTGATACCCGTGAAGACGGTGTCAAGTTTTATAAGACTGTAGAATGAGCGATGAGCAAGAGCACCTAGAAAGAGCCAACCAGCGCGAACGATGAAAGACATAATCGCAATTGAGTTGGCTCAATCGACTTGGCGTAATCGATTGCATCAGAGGTGAAAGTAGTTTCCTTGGCAATACCAACGCGTCACCAAAGACATGAACGGGCTCAAAATCTCAGAAGACGAAGGGGGCTGGCCACTCACATCTTCGACCATCATCCCAGCAGCAAGAAGACTGAGTCTGCGCAAGAAAACCAAAAATTGATCTTTGTTAAATATTTATCCTGACGCTCATGCGCCTCCCACTTTCGTTGCATGAACCATACTGTTTCAAGATTTGCGAATGGTCAGGCGCATTACCTAATTTCCACACCTCTTCCACTTCCCAAGAAATCGATTTGCGCTTGCGATTTACCTTCTATCTATTTTACCAAGTTGTGGCCCACTTCCGAACCTGAGTATTTTTTTTTTATTTTTCATTTTTTTTTCTGTCTTGAATGCGAACAAGTTTCCCATATCCGCGGTGCAAGATACACTTCACCACTCGGAACTATCGCTGCTCTGCCCTACCTGTCGCAGATACCTGAACGTGTCTGTTTTTCTGTTTTGGTTCAACTCCACGCTGCGCAATGTTTACTGCTCTCGTTGCGAACATTGCGATTATGCAACAACTGTCCGAAGGCGAACCAACAATCTTTTACTTGGTGGGAATCTCGGCGTCTTCCAGCAAAACGTGAAAATTGGCACCGCAAGAACGGCAGCCGGTTTTTGGCCGAGTGTAAATGAGAGAAAGTATTTTGCTGTCGCAGTGCAATCTAGCGCGCTGGTTATGAAGATTTTGTACACCAGCACCAGCACCTACGGCCCAATGAATAATGGTGCATAAGCATGACTGTCGAGCTTTGGTCATGCGTGAAATGCCCAACTGTAGAAAGATTGTAATTAAACTTTAAATTCCTGACCCCCACTTGGCGGCAAAAGAATTCGGCTTATTACAGCACCAGCAGTTTAATGAAAAGTTCGAAATGAGTGTGATACAGAAAATATTTTGTTTTTGTTTTATATGTCCGGGTTAAAATTATTAGCACCTGAAATAACACGACTGCTTCCAGTCAGACGTCTTGAATTATTTTACTATTGTAATAAAACAAAACTGTTGACGGTGTACTTTTCATATAATCAGAATGGAGATAGACAGAATTATACTAAGCTTTTGTATATACTTTTTTACTTAAAAATCGAAACTAGAATTTTATTTCATTAACACCTTTCAGTTGTGTAAAGCTTATTTGAAAGCTAATTCTAGTTTTATAGAGAGATTATCAAAAATTAATAATAAAAAAGGAAAATACATTTCTTAAACCCAATTTTTTTCTAAAACAAACTGATATGGTATTTTCGTAATCTACGAACGAAATTACTATGTAAAAGTAGTACACCACTTATTGAAAGAAAAAACAAAAATTAAACTAATAAAAGCTTGTCACACAGAACTTACATATATGTACATATGAACTAGCTGTTCGACTTTCTCAACTTAAAATTGCAAAAAATAATAATAATATTATAATACAATACCAACATGTCTTATATTAAAAGTCTAAATGACTTCCCTCCTCGCTGCTTTAAATTTTATTAATTATACTGAAATAAATATTGTGCATATTTTTTTAAAAATCCAATTTAAGTTATTAATTTTCAATAAAACCAGAAAAATGTTTAGTTATTAAAAGAGAAGAAATTGCGAAATCAATGTACATATATCTAATAACAATTTCATAGTTTAATTTTACTTATTATACATGTGTATGATAGTAAACAATTTGAAAAGAATAAATTCATAAACTATTAAACAAGTGATTGGTATGCGTCAACTAATACAAATACGATTGTATTAATATATTGAAAAGATAGCAATACTACCTTATTTCTCATACATCCATATGTAGTTCTGCCAATTTCAAATGATCTGAAAACGATCTTCAATAATTGGACCTATACCAACATATGTAAAAGCACACGACTAAATCACCGTTGGTATTTATGCAATTTGTCCCTGAAAATTGTAAGTAGTACACGTGCCTGGAATGTTCATTGGCTCTGATGTAAAAAGAAAACCTGCAAAACATAGTTGCAACCTGGATATAATTACAAATAGCCTTGTTTTAATTATAATGTTGCTACTCCATTCAAATGATTTTAAATATTTGCAATATTTTTATTCTACTTACTTAACGACAGAAATAAATAATTGATTTTAATTACAATATGAGCCATTCGTATACACAAGAAATTAACTGAATAATGCATTAATTATATGATTATAGTAAAACCAACTTATCAACAAAAACAGATTACATTTTTAATCGTGCATAATAAATGCAATTAACCTGAACCCTTAATTTCAAAATAAGGAAGTTCTATAAAATATGAGAAAATTAAAGTGCATACGAAATAAATAATTAAATGATTGGTTCTAATTAGAAAATGTATAATATGCTAATCACACGTTAATTGATGTCGGTTATATAAATTATACATGAAACCTGTATGCTTCAAATTTGTTGCACCTTTTTATAACTATACTACCGCAAATTCAAATAGGACTATTGTATTTTCTGTTGCAAAATGTTGTTGCACTACAACCAATGTCTTTTACACTTTTTACAACAATGTAATAGTTATTTTGTCGAGCTACAATTTTAACCTGTAAAAATAACTCGTTCTATAATATAAATGAATAATTTAACAGATGATAAATACTTTTAAATTAAAGAATATAAGAAAATATCCAACTAAAATTATCTTTTTAATTTCTTTAAAAACGCAGACCCATTTATTGGAAAACAATTCGATAAAAGTAACAAACATCGAAGCATTCCAATCTCTTCTGTTGCGGAAGTGTTGGAAATTTTCATTACTGCAAAGCTCATCTGGCAAGCATTTAAGTGGTATGCAACTACCACCAGTAGGTATAAAAGCTTAGACAACAACCGAGGTAATTTAATATTAATTTGGTATAAAAGTTGGCGCTTTTCATCAGGTACAAAAACCTGTACAGTCGCAAGATCTAAATAAGTTCTCACTTGAGGAGGGTAGTGTTGCCTGCCTTACGACTTGAACGACACCGCCAATTTAAATTAAGAAAGTATGTTTGTTTCTACTTACTTAGCGGCATAAATTAATAATTGATTTTAATTATAATATGTGCCATTCGTACAGAAATGAAATTAACTAAGTCATAACTAATTAGTATTAGGTAAGATTAAATTAATTATATGATTATGGAAAAAATACTAAATATTTTATCGTACATAATAAATTCAGTAGACCTGAACTCAAAAATAAAATGTGAGAAAATGGGACTGTATTCCAAATAAATAATCAAACGATTAGTTCTTAATTATAAATGTATCCTATTATACAATAACATTAGAAGTTCTTTTGAGTTCATATGACACTCTGTTACATTTTTTTGCAATTTTAAAATTATTCAAAATATGTTTTATTTTATCTTTTTAACCCTATTTTTGTATTTCTAAATTCGTATCGTTTGGTTAATTCTAAAGAAATAACCTGTTATCTATAAAAATAGATCCGTCTAGTTATTAAAATGTTTTGGTCCCAGAAATAATTTATCAGATTCAGATGTTATTTTCAGATAATATCTTTTCTGATTTATAAGTGATGTTGATTCTTTTTAAAAAATTCCTCGAAGAGAACATACATATGTACATATATAAGCTAATTAAAATTCGTCATTTAATTGCCAATAAGCAATCATTAAAAGATAAAAATCTTCTTTAATCAAATTCGCTAGCTTTTAAATTTAACAGCGCATAAAACGCCGATGACGACTTTGCTTTTTGTGCTATTAAATAAAAAAGGAGTGGTATAAAGAAAAACGGATTAGCCCCTATCTTGTCTTAAAACTATTGAAATACTCTAACTTACAAAGCTCTTAAACTCGTTACTTGGATGAAACTAGCCCGGCAGGAAACCTTTCATAAGTAACTTCCAGTTTTCTCAGGTGCAATGACATGAAAATAGGTTGGTATTAGGTCTCTTAACACAAAGTAAACAACTGCGTAGTTAAGATTGAAATAGTTAACCCCTTTACAAGTCGCTTAAATAAAAGCTCTAAATTCTATGACCGTAAGAGTTAGTTTACTCAAAACTAAATTGTAAAACAGTATCAAGTATTTCTTTACAAGGATAAATAATTCAAATGATTTTCCTAATAAAGATGTTTGATCCGATTTTGTTCTTCTACATGCAACCACATTTTCAAAACTGAGTTTTCTAAATTACTTTGACTTTTAAGATGGTCAAATCGATTTAAATTAAAAAATTAGAGAACAGCACTGAATACTATTGAATTGAATAAAAGATTGATGTTGTAATGAAATATTCGCTTGCTTGTATTACACTTTTTACCTTTATTTAAATTACTGAGACTGTACAAAAAGCAATACTTAGTTATATAAATATCTCTTTTTCAGCTTGAAATGCGGATATAGCCCTAATTGTTTCTTTTATTTTACGTAATATCTGCCTTTTTATTATTCTTGTCATCCACAAAACGTCTTTAAATAATAAATCTCGAGACAGAATTGTGCTCATTGTCGACTGGCAGTTCCCAATTTTCCCAATCATAAAAGTAAACAAATTTACAAAAGATGAGCTCATTGATGGCATATTTAAATAAACATAAGTATAGTCGCGTAAACAAAATATTGTTCTCAATTGATCTTTTGTAAAATTTCACGAACTGGTGCACCATGTTTACAGAGCACTTCATCTTGTATATTTTGGTCTGTGCAACAATTCACAATCGTCGAACAAAATAAGAAAGATCGAGGTAATAAAATTTGGGATTTTTTAATATCTAGAAATATTTGCATATGTACATATATACTTGTTTTACTAAGCTTCGAGGAGATAACATATTTTAATATTATATAAATACATATACATATGTATAATATTAACATGAATTGTTATATATACAAAACCGGATTATTCAAAAATTAACTACTAAAATAAGGCAAAAATAACGAAAAGCGCTTCTTGACGGAACAACATGGTCACATGAGAGGTGCATTCCAATAACAAAAACAAGGAAGAAAACGTTGACTAATGCACGACGCCAAATGCGCATTGTATGTAGAGAATGAAAGTGTTCAGAGAATTGCAGGGATTTTAATCGCTGATGTACTTACACTGCGGAATCGTCAGTCCAGCTAAACATTTTCGCGTACTTTTTCTGCATTTCAATCTTATGCTCGTTATTCTCCATATTGATTTTATTTTATAATTGTTGTTTTATCAACTATACAACGAAACGATCACTTATAAAAGGCACAGGAGATTTCTTCAGCACGATATGTAAGATCACTACGCACACATTCTGACCGCCGATATTTTCACTTTTTTTCCGGAAAAGGAAGTCCGGCTTTTCTGTGTTCCAGGGCAATGGGGCTAGACTTTCGACAGGACGGCTGGTTATCCCGAACGCGTAATAGTGTCACCAGAAAACCGCAAAAATTAGCTAAATCGATGTACGACGGATCCGTGAGACGACTGAGAGGAAAAGCACGCGATCGCGACTTCTGCCTGGAGAGGGTACAGCCCGGTTCCAACTACTCCGCAAGTTGCCAGGTAGAAAAGTGACTGGTTCGAGTGGTAACGTCTATGTGCGACAAACTGCCCGGAGCTACCTACTTCCATATTGAAGATTGGTAACTGAGCCGGAAAATGCACGGAATTTTGGGTCGCTCAAAAATTCGGTAGGGGAAACTGAGAATTTGACCAAAGAGTCTCTTATCAGGCCATCCATTCACAGCGAAGATTTATATCTTCTAAGAAAGAGCATCGCGCTTTCACCTACCCAATTTAGCAATTACTAGGTACTGATTATAGCCAAACGTTCCCTCATGCGTAAACGCGCTTAAAAGAAAGTTATATATATATATATTTATAAGTGCGCTTTAAGCACATTTTGAAAGGTTACTTGACTCACCTTCGAAAGAGTCGCAGTAGAAGAACAAAGGTTGCTGGATGCGTCTAAGTTCAATCACCCAATCCCACCAAAGTGCACAATCTATGATCACGCAAGATCGGTGAAAAATCTGTATGTAAACGGAGGCGAACCAGACTGACTCCTTAAAATAAACATTTCTCCATTTAACGCCATTGCGTAATCATGCTGTCCATTTTTGAATTTCCAGCTGCAAATTACCGACTGAGCGGTTGCATGCGCATATGAAGTGGGATCGGTTACGAGTGTATTGAAAACGAAAGTCTTTCTCTTCGCTTTTTTGTTTACGTCCTCCACTTTCGTTTGGTTCATATCTGCGGCATTAGCTCCAATCGCTAGTGCGACGGATCCCACTTCACTTTCTACACCTCAGAGCCGGCTAGCGAGCCTATGGATGATTATGCGCCAATCATGGCACTGATTTAGCCAGGTATTGTTCATTTTCACGGCCAACATTTTTAGCTTTGTTAACTTCGGTTCTTGCTAGCTGCTCTCTTTAAAAAAGCGAAGGTCAGGCTGATTAGATGAGGCGTTGTGCGTATCTTTGTTGAGTGTGGTGCTTTTGGACCAACCTTAGTTACCTAGCGATTGTCACCGGCGTATTGAATTCTTCTCACGTACTTCCATGAGTGATGAGAAGTGTCTAAAGTCCAGGAGATGGTCAGGTGGACTGTCTTAAAACCGATAGGTGTTCGCTTTTTTCTTTTGTTGGAAGTTAATACATTGGTGTCCCCATTTCCACTTCTGGTTAGGTGACGCGAACAGTCTTAGTTAGTTGCATTCATGTGGATTGAATTTAAAGATATCAACTGACTACAAACAACATTTTTTTTAATTAAAAAAGTTTTGCAATTTCATGCCTTGCAGACCACACGATTATTTTCTTTTATAAACCCATCGTGTAATTTTACTGAAACGGACAGAAAGAGTCGTTTTGATATAATGCAAAACCAGAAAAAAAAAAATACAAAATACTCGGTATATGTATCTAAAGTTACTTTGGTAGTATAACCTCATGGGTGAAATTCCATTGTAAAATGTGTTTAGGCTACGAAGACGTTTCTTTGATTAAAATATTGCATTTTACTCTTTCGATAAATATTGTCTACCTAATAAGTATTGTTAAAATAGTGAAAGTTATCTTTTTTTGTTTGTCATGTATATTTGATTTCACATTTGAACAGAACTTTCTTGAACGATTGCACTAATTATGCTTAAGAAAATTGGGATTATATACCCATTGTGATAGACGTATCATTAGACTAAAGGCACGTTAACTGGAATTTGGTATTCCCATAGTCACTTAGGTGATAATAGTCACATTTTTTCTATTTTAATAGTCGATGTTATGCGCAGGTGTCGTCAGAAGTGAGATTTTGATTCGCACAAAAATAAGCAGTCGACTAAAGTACATAATTTTAAAATATAAAAAATATCGTCATTTTTGCAACGGAATGAGCTTCTAAAAAGCCCTTTTTGGATAAAAATTCCTTACTAAAGTTCCTAAATTCTCATAAATTCATTTCAGTAACCTTGATTTCAATTAATATTTTTGTTCAAAATGGATGATGACATGAGAAGAGTCGTGTCGAAAAAAGTGATACGCCTAATAGAATAAGGGTGATAATCAAGGACACTATCAAACGAACAAACGTTGTTTATTTAATAATATATAAATTCTTTTCGGAAATGGATCGAACGATTTAGATAGAATTTATAGAGTAAGGATTTTCAAAGAGTGAGAAGTCGATTTATCTAGACCTCATTTTTATATAAAAATACAACATCCAAAAGAAAAAAAAAATTATTTGTATAATACTTAAAAAAAAAAAACAGTACTTAATTAAAAAATTAATGGTTGAAAAATAATAAAATTTTCGAAATGTGGTAGAAAGGAGTAATGAAGAAAAAGCCAAGGTATGTGATCATTGACGCATTGTTATATAAAACTGTAAAAAAATACACCTATGTAACTATGCTAATATGCCGTTTTACCTATTCTAAGAAGATTGAAGCATCTTAAAACCGCCTCCGGTTGTTTTAGAGCAAGCCATCGAAGCTGAAAAGCACTGCATTTGCATCTGCGCTATGAAATGCCGTTCTTCAAGCAATTTTTGTTTCTTCTTCTTTTCCCGCGTCAATTCCCTTTTGGTTGTGTCTAAAGTATTCCGCAAATCATCCACAACGCAATCCTTAGTTTTATCATCCACTTCTTTAGCATTCAATTCTGCTACTAGGGCTTTCATTTTCTTCTCGTTCACTCCAAGGGCATGCTACAAAAATTCAACAAAATAGTTAGGCCCAAACTTTCCAGTCAATATCCGAATTACTTAATTCGTTTAATTCGATGTTGCGTAGAAAAATAAAAGTGGGGAGGAGGGGAGGAAGCGTAGCTCTCAAAACCTAATCAAGGAAAAACTTTAAAGCAGTTTAGCTAAGTGATCTTTGAAGGTGGATGATACCAAAGAAAAAAATTTGCACATCCGCGTTAGGTCACATCCAAACCAGTTACTTGTCTAAGTAAACAATAAAATTTGCACGTAAGTGATAACTCGTATTGGGTGAAACGCAGCGGAAAAAAAAATTGAGGTCTTCCTCTAAATTTAGAACAAGTAAACATGATACGAACATTGATAAATGAGGTCAAAATCATAATTTTTCGATGTATGTACATATTTAATATAAATCTATGATTTTTCAAATATTAAGCCACTTTGATGCATAATGGGATATTCTCTTGAATACTTGTGATTGAATGAGAAAGCTTTGCAATATAAAAAGAAGGTTGTAAAAGATAATTTTAAATCAAGATCAGGTCAGTTAATGAGGATTGATCTTTTAAATACATGTTTTTTTTACCTTTACTTCATTTAACTGCGCCTTTACTTTATAACTGGGCAATTTTAGCATAAATTCTTTCAAGCTATCGTATAATCTTTGAGCTTCTTGCAAGGAGCTTTCTCGCTGAATTGCGACTACATTTTGTGCTAGAACTTGCCTTAAATTATAAAATACCTTATATTAGATAAAAGTAATATACATGTGCACAAAATTACTTTTGCAGGCTTTGCACTCTTTCCATGAGTATCACTTTTTCTGGATCAGATCCTCTTAATGCACGCCACCTAAATAAGACAAATAGAGATTTCAATTTTTTTAAAGCAAAACGTAATTTATGTATATAAGATTTATTTGACCTGTGTACATTCATTGGAGTCAACATTTCATCCTGAAGAGCTCTTGCTTTGACCCGTTCCTGATTTAACACTCTGTGCATTCGTAGCAATTCTCGCCGACTTTGAGCAGCATTTTCTCGATCTTTTCGAAGAATTTCCTGTTCGGATCGAAGATTTTGTATTTCAATTTTCAACAGCCGCATATCTTCCAATTTTGCATCATACTGCAAATTTCCTCGATCAATTTCGCTTTGCATTAAGCCAATCTTTTCATTGAGAGATAAAATTTCCTGATTACATTTCGTAAGCTGGCTAGCAAGTTGCGCTTTAGCATGCTCAATTTCATCCAAATCTCTGTTGATTTTAGAAAACTTTTGTTGTTCTTCCTACAAATCATAAAATTTTTGAAGAATTAAATATTATAATTTAAATTTTTAGGTTACCGCCAAAATTTTATAAAGATTATCGTTTTCCTGTCTCTTTTCTGAAAGTTCACTTCTTGTGTTTTGAAGAACAACATGACTATTTTCTAACTCCTTCTTAATCTTGTGTTTGGCTTTTTCTGATTTTTCATATAGGTGCTCTAATTTACTAATTTCAGCATCTTTTGTGATGATTTTTTCTCTCAACTCCTCTTGACACTTAAATGAAATCTGAGACAAATTTATTAATGTGTAACGAAAATATACTAATAAATAATTTCTTACCGTCAACTGCTGTTTATTATCATCTCTTTCTCTTGTTATTGCTACCAAATTTTTCTGTAGTAAATTTCTTTCATTGCGTAGGGTATCTACAAGAGTTTGAACACTAAGAAATTTTGCATGTTCTTCGGTAATAGTTTTTTTCAATTCAATAATATAGTTGCGCTTCAGCTGATTTTCGGCTGAAATTATTTTTTTAACAAAACCATGTTCAGAAATCTTAATACAAACATATACTTTGTAATGCGTATATTTTGTCCTCAAAAATTTCAATCCGCTCTAACAATTGATCAATTTCTTTTTGAAAACGTGAGAATTGTATTTTGGAGTCCCTTTCCTTCGTTATGTGTGCTTCCATCTCGGCTCTTAAGTCGTCTCTTTGTTGCTCAATAATAGCGACTTTGTCCTTAACGATTGAAGCTCGCTTCTTCACTTGCACCAACTCTGTCTTGGCGACATCGCGTTCCTTAATAAGTTCTGAGATTCTCTTCGTATACCCTTCGATGGACTTCTTCACCGTGTCAATGTCTTTCTCGCGATTGTTGATTTGAGTTCTGTAAATAATAAATAAGACAAAAATATCTGAATATATTGTATATTATTCTTGTTTCTCTTCTACCTTCTTTTACTTACTTATATCGCAAAATGTCGCCATCGGCTTTACTTTTGGCCTGCTGAGCCGCGACCAGTTTTTTAACCAATCCATCATTTGCCCTTGAAAGATTTGCACATTCTAATTTAATTTTGGTGCATTCTTCTTCTTTAATCTAAAAGGCAATTTTCTTTTAATTTAAATATTCCTGATCAACTACTAATATCGAACACAACCTTTAGCATGTGAACTTTCTGACTCAATTCAGTCAAAGCCTTGTCTTTTACGTCTATCACATTCTCTAATTCTGCTGTAGTTTTAGCCAATTTATTTGATGAAGTTGCAAATTTCGACTTAATTTTTAGTACATTTGATTTTGCCGCTAATATTTGCAAATTTAAATGAACGTTGATTTTCATGTATCGCTCACACTGAAAAAAATTTAAATCAGAAAAATGAACGGTTTTAAATTTTACCTCAATTCCCCTGAATCGATTCTGCCAGACTTTAATTTTGCAATGTAAATTTCCTATTATTATTATATTTAAAATTGTTCATAGCTGTTGTAAGTTCATTCATTCACATTCATATTCATTTACCTGCTCCTTTATTTGCTTTTGTTTTTCCTCAGCTGCCTTCTTCCATTCCTTTGCTTCATTTAATTCCCTGCTGAGTAATTCTCCCTGCTTTTTTTCCTTTATAATTTCATTGGAGGCATTCTAAAATAGTAAATAAATAAATGGAATTAATTTTCTTTAATATAAATAAATATTTGTAATACATCCAATAACTTCAAGAGGTACTTATTCTTTTCTTCAAGCCCCGAACAAATATTTTCCATTTCTGTTGTATACATTCTTTGAATTTGCAGTCGTCGATTCAGCTCCTTAATTTCTGATGTGAGCTCTTCACGTTCTTTTATCAACTTCTCCTTGAAAGCAGCTGACTCTAGTTCCGTGCTGTAACATTTAGTAAAATATAAATATTTGATATTTTTCTCCAACATGCCCTTACTCATCGAGAAAAACATTTTTTTTAATTTCGGATTTTTTAACACTTATTGGGGCCTCGTAAGTATCCAATTTTTCACGTAACTTTACCACCTCCTGTTGCGCCTCGAGTTCCCGGGCGTGTGCAAAATCAACTTGTTTCCATGCGTTTTCTAGTTATTTAATTGTTGAAGACAGTTTCCAGAAAATTTTATCAATTTTTCATACCCATGCTTAATCTAAGCCGATGGATAACATCTTGATCCGCTCTAGACTGCTTGTTTGCTTCCTCCAGCCTGGCCTGATCCAGGACTGCTTCCTCCTGGAAGTTTATGATTCTCTGCTCACTGGCAGTCAAATCAGATCGAACTCTATTGAAAACTTTTTGCATTTGCCGAATAATATCCGCAGAATTTTGCTCCCCAGTTTTTTCTAACTTATCTATTAACTTTAGGCAAAATAAAAATATGTAAATTAATGAAACTAAAAGTTATGTTATGTATGTTACCTCGTGTACTTTATCATTCACTTCTTGAAAATACTCCTCACTTATTTTTTCAGGTAGCTGATCTTCATCAGCAGAATCCTCACCAGTTCCTTCACGTTCCATAATTCTTTTTTAAATACAGATAAGAGGAATTCTTAACAAATTCCGATTTTCACTCGATTCAATTATGAGGAATTCTATTACAGTCTGATGTTATTTTTATATCGATTATCATAAGGCAAATGAGGAACAGTGCGAAGGAAATGAATTCGTATTGACTAAACAATTTTCGTGGTTAGCATTGAGGAGAATTTTCTAACAGATTTAAGTTTGCCAGTTTGGTGAGAATGATGAAATAGTTTGCCCTTAATATTGCAGTTTATTTTTTCAACCTTATTTTTTAGACTTGCATATGGGGTATATAAAGAATTTCGACGATAGGAGCCGTATTTCTAAACCAATTTTGATCAAAGCCTATCGGTCAAAGGGTTGGGTGGACGTTATCTTATGTAAAAATAGTTTAGACCCGATATCTTTTGTATTTCTTATCAATCAAACTTGGTGTGCACATTCACAAGATGTATATTAAAGAAATGGATTAATATCAAAATGTTGGGTGTACAAAATAATAGCAACTGGTTGTTAAATATTAAACAAATGAAATATAAATCGGTACCATATCAAATTTTAATTTTAGTTCAAGAAATTCCATTTAAATGAATCGAAACAACATAAATAAGTTAAATATTTTTCGTCAAGCTGTACAAACCTTTCCAGGAGGTAATGGTATTGGTTTTTTCGCTTGAAGTTTACTTACGATCGTCTTCTCCCTAAATAGCTCCTTTTTCACAGTCACTAAATCTGTAGTCAGTTCCGCAATCTTACAATCTCGCGTTTGTACTTCAATTTCCTTTGCTGCCATTTCAGCCGTTAAAGCTTTTAGTTTTTTCTCACGATTTCTCAAAACCCTCTTTAGGTGATAAACAAAAGTAAACTCAAAGTATCCAATAAAGCTATAATTCCTACCTGTGCATTAACAAAATCTTCTTTTACCCTGTAGCTTGGTAACTTTTCCACGAATAATTTGAGAGATACGTAGAGTTGATGGCAATTTTTTAAGGACTTTTCACGCTGAGATCCCTCAATATATGTCATAAGAAGGCGCCTAGGTTATAAAATAATAAGAATTTAAAAATCGTAATACGATTCGTAAAATGATTTGTCGAACTTTTGAAGAACCCTATTTTTCTCAACTAAAGAATATCGCTCAGGATCAGTTCCTCGGAGGATCCTCCAGCGATGAACGTTCACAGGCACGCGGAGGTCCGCTTTTAAGGCTTGGACTTCAACTTCCTTTTGATCTAAGTTCCGCCTTAGTCTGATAATTTCCCGTCTCATTCGAACCGTTTGAGCCACGCCGCGCCTAAGAACTTCTCTCTGCGTGTTGAGATGTCTGATCTCCAGTTTCAGCAGACGAATGTCTTCGATTCGTTGATTATACTGCACACCGCCTTAAGATAAAATGAGGAAGTCGAATAAAATGGATTATGCTTTAATTGTATAGAACCTCTATCAACGGCTGTCTGGACAATGTCCAGCCTTTCTTTCAGAAGTGAAATCTCATCATTTCGACGCACCATCTGCAGGCCAATTAAATTCTTTTCCTTCGTCGTATCCTCCAGCATATGTTCCAATTGCATAAAACGCAATTCATCTTCCTAAAGGCGTAAAATAATAATAATTTAATTTATATTATTTGCCAGATCGTGACATAATCTCGAATGTGAAATTTTTTAATTCCATTTCTCCATTAGTGATAGTAATAATTCACTTACGATCCCAAATGTTAAATCCATTAAAGGAATAAACAGGATTAATGGAATTAGTTGAATTTGAACTGGAACTGGAAAATTGAGACACCAAGATTCCAAACATTTGGCTGTTGAGTCGTTTGGAAAATTTCACTTAATTTTATAATTTCTTAGAGTTAGACCACTCTAGATTTTTAAAAAACGATGCGCTCTTTCCTTTTTGCATTTTCGCATAGCTTTTAAATTATCTAGAATGTTTATCTGTAAGGCTTTTTTGATATATGCATCCAATCTTGACCTACATATATCGTGTGGAGTGGGCCGTAAGCGGGCGGCGCGAACGCTAAATTTCATGATTCCGAAAATTTTAAACTTGATTATTTCGAAACCACATTTTTTTTCCAATTCGCCGTCAAGATTCAGTAAAATCTACTGGTCCTATTGTTTCCCAATTTTAATATGAAATTCAATACACATTGCCTACTCTGGTGGTCCTCCGAAATTATTCTATTATTGACAAAAAACATGCAAAAATTCGCACCTAAATTTTCAAAAACATCTATAAATTTGCTTTATTTCGCGGTTCTGAAGTAGTCTGACCCTTTAATTCAATTTAAATACCTTTTAGTTAAAAAAACCCTCAAATTTTTTAGAACTGCAACCCAAATTGAAGGCAATAGGGTGCTCTAAAAAATGCCTAGACCAGCTACATAATTTCAGATAATTTGTTCGAGTAACTCTCATTTTTATTTACACTCTCTGTTTTATTTAATACGTGTTTTGCTTTTATTTATTTTTAAAAATAATATGCATCGTTTGTGCTAAGCTTATCTATCCATTGAGTCCAAAACATCACAGCCAAATATCTTAAAGGGATTGAATTTCTGTTAAAAATCTTACATACTAAAATATTATTTTATGCGACAGTGAAATTTAAAAAGAAAGTTCGAGTGGGAAAGAGCAATGAAATTTAAAATTTTGCAAATTTGTCACTTAATTTACCGCCAATGTTTTTTGTAATTTCTCATTTTTCGATTTCATATCCTTTAGCTCCTGCCTAGTACTCGACAGTAATTTTTTCGTTGACCGCAATTCTGTGAGTACTTCTTGTTTTTCCTTCTGTAGCTTATCGATTTGCAAATGCAATTGATTAATCTTATTCTGGTTGGCACTTATCTCCTCGGTCAGTTGGGCCATTTGGTGAATCGTTACCTAGTGTGGTGGATGAAACATTGAGAGTTTAAAAAAATAAGTATATGCATGCAACTTACAGCCTGCATATTCTTGAGATTAGTTCTTTCTTCTCCACAACTTTGAAGAGATCGTTGTAACATTATTCGTTCTGAATTTGTTGTTTCAAGCCATTTTTGGACTTTTATCAAATTCGCATGTTTATCGTGCAATTGTCTCTGGAGCTCAGAGATGTGATCAGCTTTCAATTGAACTTGTTCTAAATTTGGCAAAATAATTTTGGATGATTTATTATTCAGTATTTAAATACTGGCAGCTACAAGACAATAAGCTTTAAAATTTCATAAAGATAGACAAAATTGCTAAACAAAGTTTATCGTTTATCGATAGGAAATTCTGTAAAAGGAAAAATATCTATTTAGGAATACAAAATACTCCTTCTAACCCACCATAACCCATTGATCGTGCATAATAATTTAAATAATAATATGCGGAGGATTTATTTTACTTTTAACTGGTTTTATATGATATACCTGAATTGACTTGCTCGGTTTTATTCCAGTTTATTAAAAAACATCTTGGGGAGGATCAAACCCTGCGATTAAGGCAAGGTGGGAAACATTTTTCACTGTCTCTAGTTTGCCAGCTCGAGCAAGTCTCGTTTTCACTATATGGTAAATATGAATTGAGAAAAAAAAAAAAAAAACAAATTAGATAATTCCCTTAACCTTCCGAAACTATAATTGTAAATTAATATTGCTGCTTTTGGTCTACATTTAGGTTCATCTAAAGAATAACTATGTACATCAAAATTCAGCTTTCTACTTTACACGATCTCCGAGAAATCAGAATTACAATTACCCTGAAAAGTATAATACTATATAATAAACTAATTAATGTCTAATCTAATCTAATCTAAACTGTTAGTTAAAATATTGACGGTTATCTTAACTTACAAACAAAATATTTTTTGCTTATTTCTAGTTTTTCACCATATCAGTTCTTCTAGACTGGCCAGAAGTAGTCACTTTTTGAAAATGTTAACAAATAAAAAAATCCTTCTTTTTCCATTAAATTCTATTATTTAAAAAACTGTTGAATAATAAAATCTTCTCCTATGTGGAAAGTAATACAGTTATTTAAAATACACCTTCAAAAACAAAATGTCCCAGAATTGTTCTTTGAAATCGAGAAAAAATCGTCAATTTTTCACATAAAATGAGCTTTTGAAATATTTTTCTTGGTTTTCTCGACAGGTACACAGAGATTAAAGTAAAAATTAAAATAACTAAAACTGTGCCACGTCTCAATACTCACCAACGTACCAATCAATTCTGTCGGTGAGCAATTCTGCTTCCTGAATTTGTTCGTCACGTTCCTTCTCAACTCTGGCGATAATTTTTTTGGTCTCTTCTAATTTCACGGCTTGCTTCCGAATGTCCAAATGAAGATTGTCGATTGTTATATTCCTCATTATGTTGATGTGTCGCAGCTCAGCATTTGTGTTATTTGCTTTAACGAACTCAGAGCGAAGAGAATCACGTTCATGAGTAATGAGATCCTTTAATCTTCGAATTTCTTCCGTTTCGCGCATTTGATTGTGAATATCTCGCTCTTTCGTGTTCAGCTGGCCCCTGATTATGCAAGGCAATAATATAATCAATTACAATTCGAATTTAACTGCAAGAGATTCAATCACAACAGCTCGAAGTTATGCTTATTTTTTGTCACTGATCAATTTAAAATTTGAGTTGTTTCCAGTTTTGTAAATATTATAATTACATATCTACATATATTAATAATAAAATTGTCATAATCGCTACATTTAAATCTGCTGTCTGAGCACAATAAAGTCATTTGTGACATTTCTGACTTAAAAAATACGTATTTATGAAAAAGGTACATAAGAGTTGTTCAGAATGAGATTTGAAATTTATCATGATTATAAATACATATGTAGTTTCAAATTATCATGACATATCAAATTTTAAATTGGAAACGATTTGAAAAGTGTTCAAGTGATCAAATGATCACGGCAATTTGATGAAATTTTTCAAAATTTTCAAAGTAGGGTAAAAATTCTTACTTGTATTTAGACACCTCAGCACGTAGTGTCATTGAATCCTTTTCTAACTTGAAAACTTTTATGCTAAGGTTATCGAAGTCGCCTTGAAGTTTTTTCAAGTTTTTCGATTTATTAGCTATCTCGAGGTCCTTCGCCTGTATAATCAATTTATTGAAAATAAGTTCATCTTCCTCAAGTACAAAATTACCGTAATATCCCGCGAAATTTGCTGAACTTTCTCACTCAGAAGTTTTCGATCGTGAACACAAGACTGGTAAGTCTTCTTTAATTGCGACAACTTCTTTTTGTATGCTTTGAAATTGCTCTTAATTTTATCTAATCCAATTCTAAGCCTTTCTATATCTTTTCCCTTTTCTTTTATAGTGTTACCCTGGTCCTCGATCTACACTAACACAAAACAGAAATGAAAATTAGATCAAGCATTTTTGATGCTTTTTACCTGCTTCTCATATGTCTCACACTTCTTTAAAAGATATTTGTTGGTGTCTTTAAGGTCGTCTGTATTTTTTATTAGTATTTTAATCTTCCTCTCATTTTTGTTTTCGTTCAATTCCATAACCTTTTCAAATTAGAGTACTTGCATTAGTCTGATCTCCTGTAGCCCCTTTTAAATTAAATAAAAGTTACCTCAACTTGCCTCTGTAAATTCCTGTTTTTCTCTTCAATTTGTTGGCACATTTGCTCCAAGGTCTCGCCGTAGTATCGCTGCAGTTGCAATCTCTTTTCTAGTTCCTTTACTTCGCCATTTAAGCGGTCGCGTTCCCTTAGAATTATCCCCCTATGCTTAGTTAATGGGCCTAGACTGAAATTTGTGTTAATTAAGAGTTAATTTACCCATAGATAAGTTTCTAAGTATTTCAGTAATACTCCTCTTCGGCCGGATCAGTCGTTTTTTGTTCAAATGTTTTACATTTACTCTGAAGTTCAATAATTTCTTCCTGATAATCTTGCTCTCGTACCCGAGATGCGTCAATTTCACGCCAAGATTCCTCTGTTATGCACAAATTCAGGAGTTTTTATATTTTTAAAAATTTACTATTCAACCTAAAGAAATCTTTAGCCGATTAATTGTCTGTTGAGAAGAGGCCGTTGCCTGAAATGATGTAATAAGCTTCTCATCCGCATCTGCTATTTTCGGTAATAATTCTTCATTGGTCTGCTTAATTTTTTTATTTTCACTGTTGAGAAAATTACAAACTTCGATCAAACGCTTAAGTGCTTCAGCTGCCTCCTGCATAAATTCTTTTGACAAGAAATTTTGCATGGCCTAAAAATTCTATATGTTATTTCACAACATTAATTTTACTGCGTTTACTTCATTAGCCAAATAGAGTTCTTCAATTATGTCTTCATCAGAAAAATTAGAGATTTCAAGTATTTTTTCCGGATCCAGATCATCATCACTTTGGAACTTTTCAAGTTTCTCAAAACGTTCCTCTTTCATTTTCGCCATTTATGTTATATTCTCTTGAGAAATATTTCCTCCCAGAAAAAATATAAATACGTATTAAGAAATATGTGACAGCCGAAATAACTTGGTCTGGTTATTTCCATAGAATAATTAAGCAAATTCAGAGCCAACTATCACTGGCTAGAAGAAAAATATTCGCACAAGACTGAATTTTTTGCAAATATGGCGTGATATGTTGATTTTTTAGAAAAATAAATTAACTTACAACTTACAAAATTTCCTACAAAAAAGTTTGATTACTTAAGACGTAAGCAACACTTTTCGAATTAAATTTGCTACTAATTTATCGAAATAAGTTGAGTTCAAGTCTCTTTTTGAATTTTAATGAAATGTGATAGAAACTTTTATTTGTGGTCAGTAATGAAGATATATTAAGATAAGAGTGAACGACATATTTTTTTATACAAGAATATCTTGATTTCGATGTCATTAAACTTACTTAACATCTGTTTAAAACGTCTATCGCGTGTATTTCTCGAAATATGTAATATTATGAAAAATGAATGAAATCCATAGAGCCTTATATTGGTACAATTATGAGAAAATAAAATACAACAACTGTATTTAAAAGAACACAAACCAGAATATCAAGTTAAGTACATCAGTTTTCTTATTTAAAAATAATTTAAACGTTAATTATTATATATTACTGAATTTTATGGTTTCTGCTATTTTTAATTACATTTTTATTAAATTAAAACCTGTAAATATTATTTCATGTTTTTAAGCAAAAATCCTCTTCTAGGTTATTGCAATAGGGGACTTTCTTAATTAGTTGCAAAAATCGAAAATATTATTTAATTTTTCTTTTTACAGTGTTTTTTCGCTCTTATGCAAACCACATACACGATATCCAAGAATTTGCAATTATTAAAAGGAAACTAAAATTTTAATAATTTGAAACTCGTTGCTATAGGCTGCGTTACTTAGTTAGCTTACGTGATTTCATCGCTTGAAGTTATATTTGTACATTTAATGTTATGAATTGGTTTCATATAAAAAACAAAGACTTGATCTATTTAACAGTTTGATTTATTTAAATTATATTAGACTGAAAAAAATCACATGAAAAAGTTTGTTTAACAGGTCTGTGTTAAATGCAGTCAAAATTAAAATTAATTTAATAGAAAATATATTTGACGTATTAAAGGTGTCCGATATAGATATAAATGTTTATTATTTAGGCAAAATACGATCTAAACACAAAAAACAAATAATCAATCCTCCGTAATCCTTCCTCCGCATGTAAGGGCTACATAATTTAATCTAACTAATATACAGAACGGAACGGATATATAGCAAAACTCCAGGGCTAGAGAAGGACAAACGGAAATACGAACTTATACCAAAAAGATACATCTGTTCCAGAGGAGGGGGATTAACTCAGGCGATAACCTAGCTTACATCCAAACAACGAAGTAAGAGTTAAACGTAAAACGAACGAACCGTCTTAGTGCTAAATATGTACAAGGTCCAAAATCTTTGCGCCAAGTCTTTGGGGCCTGCGGAGGCTACCTTCACGCGCCCACCTCGCGCGCGTAGCACTCGCGGCAGACGCGGACAGCCTTCGTCAGTCCGAATTTGGGCAGGGGTGCGGAGGAGCTGGAGCAGCCCCCGCAGAAGACTCCCCCGCAGTTCCGGCAGTGGTGCCTTCGTCGGAATGCAGTAAAAGGAATGGTGCAAGCCATGCACCGCGGCGCCTCGTCGTCGGGGATCCACGGCGGGGGCGACTGTCGCAGCGCCGACTGTGCACCGGTGGCAGTGTTCGTTGGCATGGCAACAGATCCGGGGCAAAAGTGCGGGTTCGAACTAACCCCGGTCCTCGTCGTCCGGCCGCCAATCGGCGAGTTACTCGCGGACGAGTTCGCCGGGCTGTTGCTCCCGGAGTGACTTCCTTGCGAGGAGTGTCTGTCCCTAAGGAAGTCCGTCCTCCCGCTGTTCGCGATCTCACTGGCGTCCTCTCCAAGACTCCTACTCCGGGAAATGTTGTTCCGAACGGTGCGGATGTCCGAGTCCAAACTGTTGCCCCTTTGGCTCGTTTGTCTTTCCGCGAAGACGCTGTCTATCTCCGCGTTGACTTCTTCCGCAGAGTAAATGCTTTGGTTGGATCCGGCATTCTGAGGTATAACATCGTTTTCACTAGCCCGAAACTCAAATAGATCGGCATCTTTTGACTTTTCGGATATTTTTATCTCTTCTTGGGCAGGAGTCATGTTCATGAGAAAAACACTTCGGAGGATTTGCCTAAGATCCGATGCAAAATTGGTTTGTAGTTGGTCAGCTACGCCAGCAATGCATACGAAAAGACGATGCAGCAAATTTTCTGTGCTTCTGAAACGAACAGAAAAATTATAAAAATACAGTAGGAGAGTTGGCTCCGGTTTTGGTTACATCATTGCTAGAGTGAAACTTTTAATAAAGCAATTTGAAAGACATTGAAGGACAAAAACCAATTTCAATTATTTTTTAAAATATGTCTCCAACTTTTCGTTGGCGGGATCTTATAAGATACGGTGTCATTTTCTGACCTTCTCTTTTGAGTATAAAAGCGATCAAGAGCATGTCGGGCCATTAGTGAAGGGTTCCGTATAACTGTTACTACATACATGCATAATCATTTTAAATTCCGGACGGACATGGCGAAACTATAAGAGTTCTTTTTTTTGCTACCGAACCCTAAACAATGAACTAATACAAAATTTAAATCTTTATCTCGATTAAATTCTGAGATAATTATGTTCTGAAGAGAGCACTTTCGATATTCCATCTTTCTTTTAAATTTCATATATTCCCCAAATGATTTTACTTTTGTCGACATCAAAAATAAGGCTATATATTTTGCTGTTTTGGTCTGGGAACTAGCCTGAATTTATGTAATTATTGACCCAAACTTTTGGCTGCAATTTCCTTTTTTTAAATTAACGTAATAAGTGTGCTTCAGACAATGCATAGTTCCCGTGGTCCTAAAAATATTCACTATATATTTGATCACTATTTCTCGGCCTGAAAATACAAAAATTTCTGCATACGCTCTTGGCTGTAGAGATTAGTAATATTTTACATTTCTAGATTAGAATTCAGACTTGCAAAGGAAATACGTTCCAAGCATCTAAAATATAACTTTATTCTTTAACTTTACTTTATGCGTTTTAACTTTTTTTGTGCTCAGTGTCGCCGATATTATTAGAAAAGAGAAAAAAGACAAAAAGGGGACACTAGGCCAACATGGATCACAAATTGCGGAAAAATCACGTTTGACAAGAAAGCACCTATTGTCATTCCATCTCTTTCCCTCTTATGTGAAAATCAATTTCCCCTTCGAGCTTTAAAGCGGGAAAACTGATTCACTACACGGATTTTACATAGTATGTTCTATCATATACTCTTTGAAGCTTTTTGCAATGATGATACCAATTTCGTATCTAATTTATAGACCTTGACTAACAGAAGAAATAACTTACTTAAATTTCATTCTCCCTGCAGCCCGGAGGGCCAAAGAGACTTCATGCGGATCACCGTCTGACAGTGAAGACGAAGTGTCTCCACTCGAGGTGTCCTGAGTCTGAGTCTTCAAACGTCTTTTGGAATGCTGCCGACTGCGGCGCTGCGAGCTTTTGCTAGATCTCCTTGAGCTTTTATCTTGAATATAGTTGCTGGAGCTGGCGTAGTCGCTGTTGGCTGAGTTTGGTGATTTTATTGTCTGTTGCTCGCTTTCTTCCGAGGAGTCTGTATCCATTCTACTGCAGCTGGGTTTCGTGCTGTTGCTGTAGGCGTTCTTCCAGTTGTCCGAGTATTGATCAAGGCAAGAATTTTCATTAATTTCTTTCAGATTATCTGAGTCTGGCGTTCTATCTGATCCGGTGTTCGTCTCGGTGCTAATTCCCGAATCAATGTTATTGTTACTACTGTGATTTTCGTTGCCGCCGTACTCATCGTCACTAGCGATAAAATTGTCAGTTAGCGGGGCTTCGTTGGGCTGAAGAAGGTTTCCAAAGTTTGTATTTGGAATTAAATACCCGGAGGCGCAGTCAGCAGTAACCAAATTTTCCTTTAAGTCCTTGCTGTCGTCGTCTGTCCAGTCGGAGGACGTGTCGGACGCCAGTGAGAGGGATGTAACCAAGTCCTCCACGTTGCTATAGACACCAGTGAATACTTCACGATTGGTACAATTGCTACTATCAACTATGTTACTAACTAAATCTTCATCACTATTCGACTTATCATCGTTTACTTCATCACAGTTTGATTTATTCGATTTCAGATGGATATCTTCGTTTGTGCACAGCAATTTCTCCAGCTGGTACAACTCGTTTTTGTTCAGCGTCCTCAGAAGATCTCTGATTTTGATCAGGATCGTCCTGAATGGGCGGAACATTTCCGAGAGGTGATCCGCAGCCATGTCCATGTTCAGAGGGCCTTTGTTGTAGACGATCAGTCCGCAAATTATAGCCAAGCGGGGGATCGAAAACATGAGCGCTGGATCGAACGAGTCCACCTGATCCTGCTCCAGTAAGCTTATGCGCAACGCCCGCTGCAGCGTTTCGGAAAAAAGGACGCAGATCAGCTCCTGCATCTCGTACTCGTGCTTCGACTTCACCTGCACCATTGCACTTACGTACCGAAGCTCAAACTCGGCGAACAACCTGTCGAAAATCTTCAAACTCTCGTATAACTGTTCCGTCGCGGAATCGTTAATATCAAGCTTAAGCGTTGGACTATTTGGAATATTGTTCCGAAGGCACTGATCCCTTAATAAGTTTCGCACATTATCCAGACTTTTGGTTACTGCTTGCGCCAGCGGCCGCATCGCCGTGCTTTCCATTTCGCGGTTCATGATCGAGGAGCCCGCGGCTAAGCATTCCGCGCCGAACCATAGTTGCCCTGCTAAATTCTCTTGTAACACCTCCTCGGGAAATTTGGCACGAAAGGCTCTCGGCGCGCGGTCGTCCCCCAGTAACTCTTCCATTATTTGATTTGTTATAGAAAGGACCTTGTCCTGTAAGAAAATTATAGGATATCAGTATTGTTAAATTTAGTTTTTATTTATTTATTACTTGTCCTTGACGCAGACGACTCACTAGCCGGGAACATCTGTCCGGCTCTGCCCGACCGTCAAAGCTATCCAACTCGCTAGCAACGGCTGTAAGGGCCCTGTCCGCATGGTAAAAACGAGCCAGAAGGGATTTGTCATCAGCCTAAAAAATTAAAAAATAAATCTTAATTATTACTAATATAATAATCAACATTTATGTGGGTTGTTCTATGCTAAGTGAAAAATCGATTTCCTGAGGTAATTAAATATAGTAGATGTTATTGGAATAATTTAATTATTATCAAAGGTAACAAATAAACTTGTTCTGAATGTGCCATACGTAATGAAGTTAACATTAAGTATCAAAACAGTCCCCTGGCGTGTCCCAAACCCTGAATTCTAGATCAACATATTTGTCTTAATTTTATATAATTATATAATTATTGGAATTCAATTCAATGTTATATTAATAAGTGGAAATAATTATTGGAGCCACCTTTGGGGACTTATTTAAATATAGTAAAAAATCTATTATAATAAGTTTGAGTATGATAAGACTTCTAATTAAAAATATCTGATACATTATTCAAAACCAAACCAGTGATATTTTGAAAATATTTCGAAGCCCGCGTTTCCTGAAAAATTACTTTTTATCGAATTATTTCAGGCGATAAGTACATAAACCAACTTTTTTAACAAGTCGCCATTTTTTTCTAATTAATATTTTTTATTATAAAATTCCAACCCATTTTTTATTTATGAATTAAAAAAATCATTGTCCATATTTCGATCTGATTATTCAAAAATCACATAAAGCCGTTTACTTTGAAACTTTTTTAGGCTACTACTATTACCCAAAATACTATCAGAGGACCAACAACATAAGCTTAAGTACGTTTCTATTTAAATTAGATAGAACATCATTGCTTAATTCAAACATCAGATAAAAAGCATTTACTTTTACACCTCATACACGATTTTCTTAGGGTCATCTAATCGATTGTACTTAGTTTATCATTATTGTTTTTTAAAAGCGAAATATTTCAACACTGTAATAAAATGCTGTCAGATACTTAATAAATATCCGAACAAAAATTCCGCAATAAAAGACCAAAACTCGTTGTTTGAGACTATAGTGTGGCGAATTAAATTAGCAGATAGTAGGTACATATGTAAAATAGCTCGAAACTCTAACTTGGAGGTTTAACCAGAAATTAGTATCGGCTTTTTGTTGGCAAATATACGAATAAATTATACAAAACGGTCAGGCTTTATGGGTGAATATAAAAATAAAATTTTCGGACGCTTCTAAAGTCGAAACATATTTTGTTTCAAATACATTTGCAGCAAAAATCCACCACTACCGAGTTTAATTGTGAGTGTGTTAAATTTCCTTACTAAATCCGGGCATGAGTCTGGATTTTTATGAGAAACTAAACAACCGTAGAGGCCGTTGAATTTTGAAGGCCAATTAAGACAATGTTGGCTACTTGTATGGTTTGTGGCGCGAGATCAATTCGCACCTGAGCCGCGCCGCGTTGGGGCCAATTAACGAATCGATATTTTTGAGGAAAGCCAAATAAACGAATTGTGTCTCTGGCTGCGGGGGGATTTATTTTTGTATTCGAAAAATCCAATGAATTATTTATGGTGAATTATAGCGAACAGCTGCACCGGAACCTTGGCTGGCTCCTCATCTCCTCCAGCTGCTGGTACTCGGGCTGGTGAGGAAACAGCCTCGTGACTAACGAGTGCCCGCCAAGACAAACAAACGCAGGCATTCACTTTTCGATTTTCATTCAGCTGAATATGAAAAAGCTTGTTGGTTTGCATACGTATTTCAACTGTGCGCAGGGTTCTTTGCGATTTCTTAGAAGAAAAACGTCTTGGGCTTCGCACACAACTCCTCTGCGCAGCAGCTCCAGATGTAAAACATTTGTTTACATTCTTTTCACGTTCACCGCTTTGTGACAAAATTTTTGCGTTGACTTTCACTCCACAAATTTGCCCACCTCGTCGACTCCCTCCTGCTCTTCCTCCGCCCGCAGTTATGACGAACTGAATCTTTTCCAGGTAGAAAGTTTTAGTGAGTCCGATGAAGTCCAACTTCAGAAAATTACCTTTTTAGTAACGCCGAATGAACAAGCTTTTCTTACTTGTTGCAAAAACATGGTAACCAAAACGAAAAGTGACTCAGATGGTGACTGTGGTACCAGCAGAAGAGTGCTACGTTTTTTATTTATCCAAAAAGAATCGCGCGTTTAATTCGATTAAATAATCATCAGTTGGAGGAACTCGTCGCACTAGTAATTTTTTCGAATTTGCGCTGATTGTCGTGAAAATGCGCTGGAGCTATTTCAAACGATTGCTTTCACGGTACAATTCCCAAGGAGGCTTTTCAAATTGTATTTTCGTGGATCTTTCCTCATTTCGAATAAAAGAGAAATTAAAAGAGACGGCGCCGCTCGTTGCTTTTGATTTATTCGATTTTTGAGGAACACACAAATCTGGAGAAATGCATCAGTCCATTCATAATTTTATTATCTCCATTTTTAGATTGATCACAATTAGCAGATTGTATGAATAGACTTTCTCAATCAACATAATTTGATATTGCACAAGTATTAAATGATTGTTCGAGGGCTTTTAAGGGGTAATACTTACTAGCTTGCAAAAAATTGAACATAACTAAGGCTGGGCGTAGTGGGAAAACTACAAATTATTCCTGTTACTTTATATACTTATATTTGAGTGACTTCGTGGGATCGTATTGTCATTAAATACAGCTTAAAATGGTCACTGAACTCGATTTTAAAAGAAATCCCTACTCGCAAAGGTACGCGATGAATTTTGACATTGAGTTCACAATTCAAAGTGGGCTTTTGGATATTCCCTCAAGCATCAGGAATTAATCCTTACATAAAACCGAGGGTTCGTCCGATAAATGACCCAGGGCCTCTCATACATGCATATATTTAAAATGCTTAATAATTACCACCACTAACAATTTTATTAATAAACTCCACAAGCAAATAGGATGGTAGTCTAAAAGTGGCAAAGATATAAATTATGTAGTTCAAGGATGTTTCGGTCTATTAGTATCGTAGTATTCTCTTATCGCGTTAATAATTAAAATATTCTGGTGAAATTTTTTTCTCACAGACTCATAAGAACTTATTTTTAAAATTTTTAGACCCAATTATCTCAAATGTTTTAGTTATTATAAATTGTTACGTTATCTCTTATTGACTAATCTAATATGCAATTTCTAATCGCAAATGATGATGTGATGCTACATACAACGCCCTTTGTCACTGCTTTGAATCTTTCAGATACGAATGTCGACGAATAACTTCCGCTGATATCGAACTGAAATTTGATGCGTTTCATCACTGCAACTAAAAAAAGCTTTAAAGCTGAATCAACACGGATCGGAATCACTATTATGAAATGACGTCAGACCTGAATCATTGAATTCTTAACTAAAAAAATATGCTAGAGCTTTTGGGAATTTCTATATAATAATAAAATAATTCAATCAACTTAAAATGTTGGGAACTACAGCTTTTTATAGGAGGCTTCTTAGAAAGAAACAAGATTTTACGGGTTATTTAAATATGTAGTAAATGCAATCGCATAAACGGAAAAACCTGTCAAGTGTGGGCGAGTTTTAATTTTCTGACTCCGGTTTGGTAGGCATAAAATATTGTTATCGGGTACAGTTTTTAAGAATTTTTAGGCTTCGGTAAACAAACAAATTATTTAAATATCCAAATCCATATATACGTAAATTGTCTGGTACGACAAGATATAATAAACAAGTGATTGATAATGCAAATAAGTATAAAAATATCCCAAATCTAATCAGAAGCAATAATTCTATTGTAACTACAAAAAATTGAGACCTTCTGTAAGCGATTGTGTCCGATTTTTAAAAATAATGCGCCTCTTGGCAATGGGGGCTTTTTCTTATCATTGTCTGTTTGTAAACATTTAAAAAATCTTTTGAGACTGAAATAAGGTGAAAGTTCACATCAAGTGTTAAACAGATAAGGAAATTAAAATTTAGTGAGAGGAAAATTTCACTTTAAGTTCATTCTCTTATAACACTTTTGAAGTAATCGGATTTATTATTTGTGTTACACTTATGAAAACAATCAAGAAAACAGTGTAACGAGGTAGAATATCATAAATAAAAAAGGTGTTTTGAATGCCAGCCAGTTGAAACATTTATTTTCGACATAATATTGTAAAAGTGAATGAAAGCTTGAGCTCTGTGCAATAATTGCAAGTAATTGCATCGCAATCAAACTGGACTAACATGATAAAAATTCCACTGTAAACGAGCGCACACACTTGCAAAAAAAAAAAAGAGAAATTTAGTGCGTTTACTGGATTTAAGAAGGCATCTGTGTCTGTGGCTATTCAAAAAGGCCACAACAATTCGGTGTGTGATAATGGCTTAGCGTTACTCAAACTGGTTACATTTACAAATCGATTAAGTAACAATTATCTCATGATTCTGTTAATCGGAGTGACCTAGTGACGGAAGCATTTTGTTATACAGCATAACAACAAAACTAGTAAAATTTGCTTACACATGAATTAAGTTCTGATTTGGTAGCAGTTTCTGGAAGGAATTCTATTAAAATTATTACAACCTGTGACTTTGACTATTTATGTAAGACCTAAAAAACGCAATAATTGCACCAGGGGACTCACGGAAACAGCTCTTGGTATTTCCCCATTTGCTGCAGAGAATTATTTAACGCCATTTTAAATTGTGTTTACACGAATTAACTGTTTTAGCAAAGGTGATGAATCATATCGTAATTATAATAAATGCGTATGCCGTACACACGAGAAAGAAAAGAACCTCGAAGCGTACGCAAATGTTTGATTTTTCAATTCCACCGTAGCACAACTACGTCACTTCCTGGTTAATTATGCCATAAATTAATGCATTCTATGTGCGACTCGTAAATTTGCACTTATATAAAATGTATTTTCCAATTATCAGTAGCTCTACTTCTGATTGGGAGTGCTTTGACAATAACAAATTCATCGTAAAATTCCTTATCTCAATTTTATATGTTTTATCAAGCGATATTTTCTGTTGTTGGTTGATATTATAAAAAAAAAACATCACGTATTTATGTTTACTCTTTTTTGAAAATTAGATTGTAATTTAAAAAATTCTTTAGATACGATAAATTCAAGACTGGGTATAAACGTTGTTTTTTTTTTCATTATTTGAAACTTGGACATACATTAAAACCCTAAACGAACAATGACCTGAAGATGAGAAGAAGCATTCTTTAAATTCATAAGTGAAATAAGAAACAGTAAACATTACTACTAATTACTTTACACTGATGACTTTAGTGACAAACCTAACGACTGTGCAAATAACCCACGTCGATGCTCTTTGTTTGAAAAGTAGAGGTTAAAGAATTTTTACTTTTTGTTTACCGATGGTAGATTTCGCGATAGTATCAATAACGAAGCGTCTTAAATCTTAAAAGGCAGTACTTTTAGTCAAGTAAAATAATCACCTGACCTTGGCAATAGAAATAAGCAAAAAACAGCAGTAATGAGTGCTAAAAATAAAAAAATTAGCTCTAAGGCATCTTTATTTTCGTACCGAGGATTTCGAACTTAAAGTAGAAAAAAATAAAATAAGTTCACTTTTTCAAAAGATGATCAATTTTAATTTTCCTGTAAACTGTTACAGTGCACCTCTAAGGCCGTTTTCGAATTCAGATGCACTTGTACTTCTCACTAACTCTTCGGACTGCACTTTTCTCAGCTCCTATAGGCTGTTCGAATCGAACTAATCTAAATTTTTTTCGATTTCAATATCTACGATATTTTTAGTGTAGTTAAAAGAACACTTCAAGATTAATAGATAAAAAGTGCTAGCTAGCAATCTACGTATGTTTTCAAACGCCCTAAGAACTATTCGCAATTTTTCGGAGAACTTTTAATGCAGAAAATAGATTTAAGTGCAAGTGCATGTGAATTCGAAAACAGCCTAAGTCTAAATTTCCATAAAAGTCTCGATAACTGCAGAATACAGTTGTCATATTCCCATTTTCCTTAAAATAATTTATTATATATTAGTTAAAAAGGTCCTTTCCCCAAAGCAATTATTTCAAGGGCGAAAACTCTAAGCCTTTTATCTGAGCACTTACTATAAATCTACAATGTTAAATGTTTGTAAATTGATATGAAATTGAATGATAGGTATATTTAACTTTGTATTTCTAAAGTAATTGAATTCATTACTAAAAACAACAGATAAATCGTTAAAACCACCATATCCATTTTATTTCCTAATCATAATTCAACAAATTAATTATTGCACGGCTCACCTTTAGCAAATTACTCACCAGCTGTAGAAAGCGGGTTTTGTTTATTTTTATGCCTTCAAGTATGAAATTTTCAATCACCTGAGAGGGTTTTAAATTACATTGTAATCATTTTATGATTCAAAAATTAGAAAAAGTTTTCGATGCGAGATTTTGACGAAGACGCACAGCAGCGTTGTTTATTTTTTTAAAAAAATGCATGGAGTGAGTGAGCTGTGAGCTGTGCAGAATAGGTTGTTAGAATTTTAGTACAAAGTAAATTCGTATGTAATTATTTGTTTTATCAACCTTTCAAAAATATACAATTGCTCATCAGTCAGTCTTTGTTTGTTTAAGGTTTAACTTAATCTATAACTATTTTTAAACTAAAAAGAGCAAGCTCCAAAAAAGGCCTTTGTTCATTAATATTCAATAATTTTACGCAGAAAGCAATAATTTGAAGATTTTCTATTATTAACTAATTATTTAACTCGATAAAAAAATCGTACAAAAATGAAGAAAATTGTATTGAGAAGAGAAAAGGACCAGCTTTTAAATGCTTCCACTAAATTTCTCATAACAATTTTGCTTGCACCCAATAGAAGCTCCTAAAGTCCATAATTTTTCTAGCTCTTCTAACATTTAGTTTTGAGAGTTTTATTCGAAAACTAGAAAGTGTAATATTTCAAATGAGCCCTTTTTATTAAAATTTAGTAGTTTTAAATGTTTTAAATTTCTTTGATTATCCGTTAAGTATTTTTTTTTAGAAGTGTGTTTACGACATTTTAGTCATAATATGAGACTTGACTTGAATAATTCACCGTTTGTGTTGTCTTTTTTGTTTTTTTTTTTAAATCAGATCACATATGTATTGTATATTGACTTAAAGTGTTTTACGACAAAAGCTGTGTATAATAACAAATTTAGCGCAGTATTTCTCCACAATAAACCTGTTGAATTAAGAGCTGATTAAGCCTACAATTACATGCTATAAACTAGGTTTCTTGGATCTTGTAGGTTTTACGGGAAAACTCGAAGTTACTCGGAATCTATGAAACGATTAGACATTGGATGTATTTGCATAAGACGAGACCTTTCGTAAAACCTAAACAGCATCGTTCTGAACGGCGTGAAACGTTTTTACGAATAGTGTCTTAAAATAAAAATATACGGAGGATTTTTGTCACGCAACAGTGTAGTTAACAAAATTAAATAAATTGCATATTATGCAGCCATGCGCACGAGCGATATGATTGTGCGGGTGGATTTTTAGCTTGGCTAATAAATAGAAAAACAAAAATACCGAAGCACAAATTATTTAATTGGAAATGTTTTTAATATGTTTTACTCCATAAACTTCACCTAAGATTAACTAAGATAAAGGTTGGCTTAAGGACAGACATCCTCTAAATGTTTTGGTCAGACTTTCACGGTTTGTTTGAACTTGTACTCCATAACACATAGTAATTTTAAATTTTTGTTCTCTAGAGTGCGGCAAACACAAATACAAATTATAAAAAAATTACAAAACTATCTGAGTCCCCATAAAAAGTGATTATTTATTGTTTGTGAACAACCGTGTGAGACTTGTGGCACGTTGTTCCGTTGCTAGTAGCGCGGTGGCACTAAAAACAAAATTTAAACTAGTGCAGCACCCGGAGAGCGAGTCTGGGCGCAAATTTGCATCAACTGCTTGCGAATTCAGAACTATTCAAATGAGCTGGCCTGCAAGTGACGTGCTTCACCGCTTGCTGGGGCTCCCTGCCGACGTAAACAACTCAACGAGCGACTCTTGGCGGTTTTCTTATTGCCGCGACCAGTCGTCGTTGCTGCCCAAGTTCTTCCTGGAAGTATAAAAGACGGACTCGTCTGGACCAGAACTGGGAGGTCGTTATGTTCGGAAGCGATTTAAGATAATTCCGCGCACTGCGTAAATTCACGATAGCCGTTATCTTGCCCACCTTCACATAACTTGGGCGCCGGTCGGGCTCCTTGTGAGGTGCCACCGGAAGTCGGAGTTCGGTGTCCCCCGAGGACGAGACCAAAGACGTTGTTGGTGGCTGGCGCGAGGGGAAGACACGCCCGCGCTGCGGAGGGCAGCAGTCTGGTTGGACATCTGCTCCCAAAAGATTCACAAGGTGTCGAGTTGCACTGCCAGGCCAGGGCTGGTCAAAGCACGGCTCGGAAGCCCCACGAAGCCCGGGACTGGCCGCAGCAGACTCGCGTTTCAGCCGTCCACTCGTCCCAGGATTCATGAATGACTCCAGGAGTCTCCATGGAGACATCCGCGAAAACAAACGTACGGGGCACGGCCAGCGCTCAGCTGTCAGAGGCGCCGTGCGCGGGGTACCCTGCGACTCTACACAAAATTCTTGAGACTTCTGGCCTGAAACGGGGTTCGCTCGACGACAAGACGTCCAGCCATGGACTCAAAGTAGGCGGAGGCTCAAAGTGATTTTTCCCAACGATACGAAACCACTCGACGAGCTCGGCTGATAATGAGCCAGGCAAACACAAGTCACAGGTTTTGACAACTCCACTGGAGCCCCGCTTTGTGCGGACGCACGAGGGCGCCCATGGCCACGGTGACGGGGCTCCGTAAAAGTTTCGCGAAGCGCCCCAGAGTCGCGGTCACAACAAAAAGCGGAGAAACTCCGCGCTTTACCTTTGGCTTGTTCAGCCACTTTCGGAACGTATCCATGGCTGCCTCTGGGACGGTGTCTGGCTGGCACTCGGGGGCTCGGGCTCGTCTCAATCCACTCGAAATGTCATCACTCGGGGCATATCACTGGCCAGGCCCGGGTTCGTTCACTCCGCCGCACGCACTTCACAATATTTTGCAAACCGTTTGCAGCACAAATTGCGAAAAAATCACCTTTTGACAAATTGCTTCAGCCCCGCACGGAACACACGACCAGTTCTGCTCGCCTCGCACGTACGTCTCCCCGCCTCGCTCACTCGACGGCTTTTCTTCGTGCGAATCGGTCGGCGGGCGTGATGCGTTGCGTCGCACTCCAACGCGCTGAATTCAGGGGAATTTCGTCTTCTTCCCTGACTCGTTTTTGTTTTGTAGCTTCCAAACAGGGCGTTTTTCGGAAATTGCATTCAATTCTAACTTTGTTTACATTTTCAAACCCACTCTAATTAATCCAATAAGAAGAAATCAAGTTACCCTTTCGCCTCAACGAAATTCTAATAACAAAACTCAAGTTCAACTTTTTATCCAATAGATGGCATCAGAATCGGTTAAAATTTCTTATCAGATTATAAAGGCGGGAAATTTGAAAAACACAAACAGTAACTTTTTCTTCCATCGAAGTGTAGAATTTAACTTAAACCTAAATTATATATGACTAAAAACATATAATAGTTTTGGAAATATTTAAACAAATCTGCACATATTTATTTGTTTTGATGGTATTCCATTTTTAATTTAAATTTATTTTTTCTGATATAGATTTACAAATTTAAGTAAAAGTTTTTTGCCTTGCTTGAAATTACGATTCTTTTTTTAAAATTTAAAGCAGAGTTGTCTCCAGGTATAATAAAGTGGGCCGATTTTTTACTATAAAACTGATGTGAAATGTTTTTTTAAATGTCTGATATATTGTACTTTAAGTTAATTAACACATTTTTTTCTGTTATTTATTTTAATTCTGTGCTATTAAAACTGATCAATATTTTTAATGTTCGTTTATGCCACATAGATATTTTTGACGAAACGATATAATATTGTTAGTGTTAAATGTCTAGATATAATTATGGACTATAAACTAAATACGTAGTCAATGTATGCAAACAAATAAGAAAAGCTTTCCACAAAATATTAATAATAAAAAACAGTCTGACGTTGAGGTTCAACATATACAAACACAATTCAGCCGCTAATTAGCCTACAAAGTAAAATTAAAAAAATCCAAATTTTATTCCACACCCTAAGCTTTTATATGTAGATCTCAAGGTAATGTCCATACATCAAATTTATAGATTTACTTTGCTTTCGATTAAGAATTATACGGTCTACGTAAATAAATTAAAATATATAGCGAGATGAAAGTCCCCCTCCTCCTTCTCCAAACCCCGCAATTTTGTAACATGACTTAGACATCGAGCCAATAAATGCATACACAAAGCTGGATCAAAAACCATTTAGAAATGCGGCTATCGTGGTAACAAAATCACTTTTAGAAACTGATGTAGCCGCTCACCCCTTTCACCGATTACTGCCATTTCGTAACACGACTCAGAACTACATGTTGTCAATGTATATGTTAAGTTTGATCAATAGCGGTTAAGAAATACGAAAGATTTGGAGTCCAAACCATTTTTATATAACTTAAATAGAATCTATTTTCCCACCTCCTTGACCGATTCCTTCCATTTACGAACTTAGCCGAGATATTGGCGGGATAAACGTCTATTAATTTTGAAGTCTATTTTTCCAACTTATATTTGACCCACATTTCAATCTCTTACAAGAATGCGTTATTTTGTAACGAATTTTTAAAAATGTCGAAAATTCGTTATGACTTAAGATAGAATAAAATATTTTTTTCTTTTAAATTACCTCTATGACATAGTTAATTTAGTATTAATTAATGTACTTTTAGTTATTAGGTAAAATAAGTGCAAAAAATCCGACATTGTTTAGAATTTTTTTTTTTAAATCCAATATAATAATAGTTTGCATCACTCAACGCATTTTTAGCCATTTATTGTAAACAAAGTAGATCCAAATGTCTAAGATTGATGTGTTTTGCTCTGTTTTTAATAATGTTCGTATATTGTTTTAAAATAGATATTTAAGTTAAATGTAACCACATATTAAATTGGTTTAAAGTAAGATCATAAAGAGCTTTTAAATTTAAAGGTAGAGTTTAAATTACCCGAAAATTATTTCAATTTGTTATTTTGTACCCTACGTTTTCATTTTTAAGCTATAAATATACCAGGTCCTATATAAAAATCGGTTAAGTAAAAGTAGTTTAAAAAGTCGCAAGATTTAAAACAAATAACTAATTAATTAAGTAAGCCAATGCAGTTTAATTATAATGATTTTGTATTGTTATAGGGACAGAATATGTGTAAAGTTTCATGAGAATCAGTTAAAAAGAAGCACCTAATTCAGAAAGATTTGAAGGGCCAAAATACGGAAGCTAAATAAAACCGTATAAAAATGGAACCATTATAAAATCACTTTGTTGTCTGTTCTTGAATACCCTTTTTCTTAGGTACGGATAGAGGCATTAAGTTAAAATTAATATCAAATACTAAAGTCTACCAAGGTCGCGTCCTTTCCAATTTTTGTTTTGATATATGTAATAGAATAATTAAACTAAGTTAATTAATAATGATTGGTACTTGTGCTCAATTTTTTGGTCGATAAATAATTGTAGGTGTTTTGAATTTTTAATGAATGTGTGCTGTATAAAATCATGTGACAAATAAAAAACAAAGACACAACAAATTTATTTAGCTAATGAAAAGTTCATGACATTGACTCCCAAATTAAGAATTTCGAGAAATTGAAAAATATTTGCCAGTTTTAATTAATTAATATTAATATAGTCTAATTTAGGTGACTTGACTTAATTTTACCCAACAATGCGACCCAACATACAAATTTCAGTAATTACTTCAAGTGAACCACAAATTCCTCCCCGAGTGCACCCCAAGATCTCCGAAGAAAGTGCGAACTGGCAATTACCACTCTTTAGAAAATGAATTTGCTGCCCCGTAAAACGAGGTAATAACACACTTGAGGCTGAGTACATCCGCCGAACGAAGTGGTCGTTACGAGCGGAGCTATTCGGATGCCCTTTTGTTTATCCTCTTAAATCGGGTGGTAATTTTAATCAGCAAAATGTATTGAAAGGGTTCAGCGGTGGGCAGATGAATGCCACGTTAAGCCCTGCTTCTTCCGTCCAAACGTGGAATTTCCTCTAATAGAGCCAACGCGATTTGGGAGGATGCTCCCGATAACATCGCGAAATCCTCAAGTGTATAAAAGGGTTGCTGTCGAGGTACATGCCACAGTGAAAGTAGTTCTGCTTCGGCTGTAACATCCTTCAGTGATTTGGGGATATAAAGATTTAGAAGGTAGTTAGTTTGTGGTATTACACTTTATTTTAAATACAATTTATTATACCAGTGATATATCTTATTAGAACTTCTGCCACCTGATTTGGAGTAGACAAGGATAAAATTCTTAAAAATGTAAAGTTTTTGTTTTTTTTAAAATAGCCAGTGGTCTTAAGCCTACGTATGTTTCAAAAGTTACAGTGTTTAGATTAATTCAGCGTAGACAACCGATTTATTATCGAAAGTACTTCTTAAATCATATAAATATAAAGAGTTTTAGATTAATATTTTGATCAAAATAAATGAAACATTAATAGACTCACAATAATACTATTATAGGTATGTGATATATTAGGAAGACGTAAATTTGAATTTTCATAACAAATTTCGTTAAGGTACTTTTTGGGCTTTTTAAATTCTTCATGAGCATTTTCAAATAGAAAAGGTTTTAAACCAATCTTTTCTAAATAAAAGTAATGTTGTAGCGTTCTTTAAAAAATATCTTTTGGAATAAGCGAATAGATCAAATATTGCACTTACATACATTCATATTTGTATCTATACTGAGAAAAGGAGGATTTACTGCCTATAACTAGTCTAGTAGCAATACCAATACTACTAGTTAAATTTTCAGCTTACAAATCACAATAGTTGTTTCTTTCTAAACGTAACATCAACATTGATAGTTCTAACTAAACAATTACTCCTTTTCAAACTAATAGTTTTCTATTCAACTTCAATTTCAAACAATTGTTTTCTCGAATATATTTTTGTGAAAATTAAATATTAATATATGTATATATTTTACCTTCATCAGAAAATTCGTTGAAATAGCAATTGTTTTGCGTACAATTATACACTATTACTTATTATTTGTACCGATAATATTTGTCCTTTTAAAGAATTTCTTTTAGAAAATTACATAAAGTATGTACATAATATGCATATGGTGAAAGTTAAAATAATTTTGTTGATGAAAGTGATCTGCGATGTTTCATACATATTTACTAATCTTTATCATTTTATAAAGTTAGTGAAATCTATATAATGTAAATATTCCAGTTGATTGTCATTAGTAGGAATATGTACATATGTGAAACGCCAACAATGATAGCAATAGAAAATTTGAATACAATATATTTTATTATAATAAATTAATTGTTAGACCGATTAACTATGAAATTACACATAGTATTTCTTTCCGATGACGTAATTTGTATGCGTTTAGTACCTACTTTCTTAAAATTAAAAAAAAAAAGAAAAAATTGTGATATCAATCTGACCTGACCCATCTCCAAGATTTTAAAAGAAAACGTCGTGAAACAGTTGTACAGCCACTGGCTTTGGATTAATAAATCCAAGACACCTGTACACCTGGATAGATACCGAGTACCAGATGGCACTACCTGATTCAATTTTATATTTTTCACCTGCAGAAAAATGTTTAAGCATCAAATCGTCGCTTTATTCGTCCTCTCGGCTGTGATCTGCTGCATGGGACAGACGTTTCAATACTCTCGTGGTTGGACTAATGGCAAACGCGCTAATTCGCATCTGCATGAAGATTCCCTTCTTCCGGCGATGATCGAAGCAGACACTCAGAGGAAACTTGAGAAGTAAGTCAGCCAAAGCGAAGTGCCAATTTTCTATAATATTACTGACTGTCTAATAAAAATAAATGGGTTCTATCCAAATACAGAACATGCATCTTTTTTTTTTAAATTCAAATAATTAATTATTATTTAAGATGAGTCTAATTGATTATTTCTTGTTGCAGATGCCTTTTCAGTCTTCAGCGAATGGCACAGAGCCCTTTGGGCTTCAGATTGCAGCCTATGGGCGGACGTTTAAGTGACCGTCATCAGTCCGGTGAGATAATCGACGACTTTGGCGGTGATCAGCTCAACGAACTGAAGGGACAAAATTGAGGCTGCAACTGGAACGATTATGTTTACCTACATCTTACTCGAAATAGGCCCATTAACTTGTAACGGTCGAGAATTAAACTTTTGGAAGCTTTCGATTATATTTTCTTTCGCTCCGATCCTTTCGCCCTCATCCTCCAAATTTTGTAAATTATGTTGCCCGTAGCGCGAATTGATTTTCCCCGAATTCAGAGGAGCTCGTTGCTCTTTCTTAAATCAGAATTGAAAGAAGACAAGAAACCAAGAAGCCGGGCCAAATTAAATTGCCCTCCCCTGTCGACGCTGAATAATTCAGCGGGACCATCTAGCAGAATTTTTCATGGGCAAGAATAAAACCCAATTGTTCCCTTTTCTCAGCTTTTAAATGAAATGTTTTTTTATTTCCACTCGCCAGCGGAGTACCCAACGAGGATCCACCGAACCGCCCGACCTGGGCCCCAAATTCTCCTCCATCCAGCTGATTACTCTCCTGCGTTTGCTCTTAAATGGTTTTGGTCCAGGGCCCCAATTGCTTCCGATTTCCCTGCGCCCTTCCCAGACCACAGGCCTGTCGCATTCAAATGGCCTGTAATTTATCGCAGATTTGGCCGCCAGTTGGAAGGAAAGGAAACAAAAGGAAAGGAAAGGAGCTGAACTCGAGCCTTGGACCCGGTGCTTGGTGGTGACAATTCCCTCAAAGGGTGCACCTTTGTCACGCACTCCCCGGGGATGTCGAGGACTTTGTCGCCGATGTCAGGGACCAAATCACTTGACCAATTTCGAGGGGTAGCACCCTCGCGGGCGGAGGCGGCAAGCGGCGTCTAATCGGAGGGGTGTTTCTTGGCCACACGGGGATCCAATTTCAAATTTACAAACAATCTGATGGTGCTCTTGGATTAATCTCGTCTCATCGGTGATTCGGGAAAGCAACATTTTTTCAATTGACTGATGAAAACCCAATTGCATTATCGGGTTAAATGGCCTGCGAAAAGGGCATATGCTTCGTAAATGAAAAAAAAGAGCTGGGAAAAAGGTTTACTTGAATTTCAAATTATTGGGTTTTTCCAGTAACTTTAATTTTAGAGATTGGCATGTATTATTTGCATTTTTGAAATATATTTGTATCGTATTTAAATTATAAAATGACTGAAGACGATTAATCTAGCCTATATATTGAAAATGCCATTTTGGGCTCGATAGTCAAAATAAATTGTTTTATCATTAGGCAAGAAGAATTTGCAATATATGCAAAGCTTCCTTCATGGGTAGCGATATACATATGTACTTCATTTACCTTGTACTTTCTCTTAACTGTGTGGCAAACTGTGCTTTTTAATACTGTAATTTAATTTAGCTAGATTTCTAGGAGTATTATTTTTTGCATAATAATTATGGGTTTAATTCCTGGAAATTATATGGTTGCCTCCTATAATGACTATACATTATTTATTGTAATCTGTGAACCACAAATTCTTTTACGGGTACATTAAAAGCAATGAGCATATCGTGCACGTATTTTAAAAAGCCTAATTATAGTCTATAAATAATTTATTTTGCAAGTTATATAATCATTGCCAAACACTCAGCGCTATAAATGTAAAAAATATTGTTATTTTTGCTGCTTTTATATTATTGTTTCCTGTCTAAAGGTAAGTAATTCTGGAAATAATGATCTTTATTCTTATAATGACGTGGTCTTCATTTAATATATTTTATTAATTTCTCAATTAAATAAAATAAATTTAAACCCATTTACTTAAATAATTATAATTATAATCAAATCGAGGGACGAAACTGAAAATTTTAAATACGTACAGTCAGTCATTACTTCTAAACCACACAAGCTGTTTATGATCGCTAAATACGCAATAATTGCGTGAATAATCTTTTTAATAATGGTATAATTTTACCAATATCATCAAAATTGTTTGGTTCCGTTTAAAGTTTTTTACCCCCAATAATAATTAAAATAAAAAACATGAAATGGGAAATTCTCGGAAATAGACCAAAAATTAATTTTGTTTATCAATCTAATCGCATTAGATTGAAATCCGCAAACGCAAAAGAATTTATTAACGCTAAAAGCAGCTTAGCCCGCCTTCACAAAATTTTTAAATTAAAACACAAAACTAGTGATGTAAATCAGCATAATCTTTTAGTTTTGAGGTAAAAATATTTGAAATTTTGAGGCATTTTTCCAACCTTTCGCACACCTGCTTTGGAATGTTAATATTTGATGTCCTAAAAATTGATTTCAATAAAAAAAACAACGAGAACCAATCATCAAACCAATGGCAAATTTTTTTGCGTGTCTCTGAAACGGTAGAAGGAAACAAATTGAATACCGTAAAAAGCTTGCTTTGGGAGCTAATTGAAACGAATTAGGTCGATGAATTTTTTATGGAGCCAAGAATTTTAAAGAGGCGAAATTGAGTGCGAAATCAAATCACTGGTCAAACCAGGGGTGCATTTTTAAAACTCAAACAGGACCCTCCCGAGAATCTTTGAATTTTTGTTTGTTATTCTTTTAAATATTTCATGAAATTGCCACTGTTTAAATGGAAAAAGCGAGAATATTTTACTACGAATTGTTTGTTTTGTATCGTACATTTTTCCACTTTTTATATTATTCCAATGCCATAGTTGATTGACTTACAATTCGTATCAATCAAATAGACACTTCGGGACGGTAGAGCTTGTGTTAAGAGAAATAACATTTGAATGTAAAATTGAAAAGCTTGTTATTATTTATTATTAATTTCTGTCTTCATATCTTAAAGATCTACCTGTGGTCCCAAGAGAAATAGCCAAATGAGTGCCAATAAATCACCATTAAATTATTTAAACAGCCCACACACAACAAACGTATGTCAGCCAAAATGATAAAACAAAGCGTAAATTATTGGCTTTATTGCATTCGCACCTTTGAATAGTAAATGTAGTTAACAGATAATTTACTAAAATTGCATAAATCTGCTTATGCGGTGGACATTTTGTTAAATAAAGTATTATTTATTGCTTCCCCTTCAGAGTCATTGATAAAGCGGTTCAAGCGTTGATTAATACTTTGTAGTAGTTGACAATTATTTTCTCATAAAATCCAATTCAATTTATTGATTGCATTAATTTGCGTTCGATATTGCCAATTAAAATAACGCATTTGTTATTAGTGGGACTGTTTTGATTTGTATTAATATTTTTAAAATATATACATGTACAAAATTATCTATCTTTTAATATATCATCGTTAAATAAAAATTTCTGGATTTTGAGTAGATGCATCATATTTTAAGATATTATAAAATTAGTTTATTTTTATATTAACTTTTCGTTAATTTCAAAATTTGGTTTAAATTCACTTGTTCTTAAATTCGGACGAAATGGACCTTCACCGAAATTTGTCACTTTTATTTTCGGTGTTGTTGCAGTTAGCAGATTTGAAGGAAAATTGATGAAAATGTGAGTTAAATCAAACAATTTTACGAATTTATCATTTAAAACAATCAAAACATAATAATAATGTTCCAGGGGTAAACACACAAATTCAAGCCAATTCAATTCATCCGAAAAGGAGAACACCTAAATTATTTTCGTACGAATCTAATTTTCGTATTCGCAAGAAAATAACAACAGGGCCTAATGTCAAACAACACATCACATTATTTTTACGACGAAATAATCTTCACATTATTTTAGTTCACTCGACAATTATTAATATAAGTAATTAAGAAACTTTAAAAACCTGAAATTCAAAAATAGCAAGAAATTTTATATGACTCAATCATAAAATCCAATTGGACTATTATCTTTTAAAATATTATTCACTTAAATTTGATGATGCTTGTTGCCGTTCACTTTTACAGCTTAAATTGTTTTTAAATAAAATATGAAATTGGTTTTGCGATCTGATCCTTAATCTTTATTTTAAAAGTAATGTAAAAATTTGTTATTGGAATCGAAATGACCACAAAAAGAAGCGAAATTAAGTATAGTTGGCGATTGGGACAGCGAAAATAAAAATGTAATTAACCGGAAGTGATTATCAAATGAAAAAGGGATAAGTGGCAGTGTGCCAAACCGTAATCATCTGACGACACGAAAATCATTTCAGGAAATTACTTACCTCGGAGGCGTTCACAGGCGGCAGGAAAAGAAGGTAAAAAGGAAATTTAGGATCCCTCGCTACCGAATCAAAATGACCCCCGGGTCCAATTATGTTGTTACCTCGCCTGGGACACGCCAAAGGGCCCGACCGGACCGCCGTCGATATTTTTGAAGCGCCAGTGGCCCTACGGAAGATTAAACAAAATTCTTAGGCACAGTTCACATGCTCGGCGCGATAACGTTCATACCCCGGAGATTAACCTCGCGACGCAGGCGCACAGGCCTCTGTTTGTTGTCACTTTGGACACTGCTGCGCCAGAACGCTTCGTCCGGTCGCCGTCCAATTTGTTTTATTTATGTCCAGACTTTAAAAAAAGCTGATGAAATGCTAGAAATCGTCGACTGGCTGCCGCGCTATCACCTGAGGGAGAGGAACGATTTCATTGGGCCCTTAATGGAGGGATACGCGGACCACACCGACTTTTTTTAGCATGATAATGCGCCTGTGACGATCAGTGACTCACCTAAAGGCTCTCTAATGACGGCATTGGGTGACGCCGTTTTACTGGACAGCAATTTATTCACGATAGCGCCCATTAAACGACCGTATGACGCCACAAATACACTTGAAGAATTTTTTAATATCGTTTTTCTTAAGTTCATTCATTTCAGCCGTTACACCAGAGACAGATTACGTACGATTTTCTTAATTGGTTTTTATGTACCGAAAATTGAAAATAAAGTTTAACTAATGATATTTCTCTAATATTTACCCATTTTATTTATTCTAGCCATGCCAAAACTCTCAATGCATGGGCACGACCAAATATAAAATTGACGAATGATAATTCATTAATATTTTTGACGATAAAAAGTATTATGTAAGATGTACATTGTACATACTATTTTGAATTAAAATTTATAAATCGCCGAAATTTGATTTTAAGAGCCCTATCCGTCTGTAGCATTAGGAACAGGTAAGTTAAATATATATGTAGCAGCTGTAAGGGTAGAAAATCCTTGAGCATTTTTTGCCAGTGGCTATGTGGCGAAAATAAAGAAAATAAGCTGGAAAGTAACCCTCAACCTGAGAGATGGACAGTTTGATTGATTATTGGGCAACTATGTGGACAGGCAATTGGCTCGCCAATCTCATTATCTCCCAGCCAGGTCTGTCCAAATACATTGAGCTTATCCCTTTCGTGGGGTTGTCCTCGATAAAAATGTTCGTGTCCAGCTAAATACCGGACATTGTGGTGTCGAAACCTGAACATTTTATTCTCACTGAGTGGTCAGCCTTCTTTGAAGTTCATAAAATTCTATTCGCCCCACAGGGTCTCAACCCATTCCGATAAAGACCCGGATCAAGTCTATCAAATTTCAATAAAATCTCTTGCACCAGCTCAATCGGTTTCCCAGCAAGCTAGGCTTGTATAAGGGCAAAGGGATGCCTGCATCCCTTGCGGCATTGCCAACGAGGAGGGTGCCAAATTGATTTCGTGTTTGTTGCTGTTGATCTGCAAATAACATGGAATTGCATTTTGAAGTTAACCTGAAGCGAAACGGAGGGGCTTGCGACAACTCGACTCGTTTGCTAGTTAAGAGAAACGTCGTACCATCAGCCCCTTTGTCACACGACGTGTAATCCCGCCTGTCTGGCAAGTGATAATTTAATGCGCTTTTCACAAAAACAATATGTCTGATGTTTTGAAAAGTGACAAGAAATTGATACAACGAAAGGCCCTTAAAATTTCAACACAAGTTTTTCTTTTGCAGGTTATTGATGACCTTATTGATTTGAAGTCTTAAGTGTATTTTGTAAATAATTACTAAGAAGTGATATGTATGTATGCAATAAAACTCAAATATTCCGTTGTTGTGACAGAATATTTTTCTATGATTTTATGTTGCCTTCACTCACATGAGTCAGTCAATTTGTTATAATTATAATTAAGTATATAGTATATATGTTATCTCATCTAGACAATAGACATACATACATATTTTGAAACTGATGTAAATATTTTGGGCTAATTAAGAAAGATATAAGAATATATTTATTATATATATAATTATCATCAACATACACAAAATAAAAAGAAGGTAATAAATATTGTAAAAGCAATAAATTTAGCTACAGTAGTTAGATTAAGAGTTAAGCAGACTTTTTTTCAAAGACATTTTACCAAGGTGGAGGTGTAATAAATTGAAATGCTCATTATAATTTCTAGACATGACCCATACTTGGTTCACAAAAGTCGTAATTAGTTCTGTTACTAGAAACTTAAATGAAGTTTCGTCCTCTAGTCAATCAGGGGCGTGAATTAAAATTTACCAAACTCAAAAGATTCGCAGAGTTTATAACGCAAGTAACGATATCATGCATAAATAAAGGACCGGCAATTTCTCTATGTTTGGACAGAGACGTCAGTTGTATAAGTCTTAATATACTCTCGTAAGAAGGAAGATTTGAAAGGTCATTCCAGCATAAGTGGCGGAGAAAACGCTTTTACACTTGCTTCGATGCATAATGAGGTCTCCAAATTATTAGGGTTACTCCAAAATAGGCCGTATGAAGGCGCAAAATATGGCTTTAAAAGAATAAGGATCGATAAGATACTTCGACCAATCATTTATGTTTAAGCCAAAATCAAAAACTTGTTCTTACAGAGAAATAGGCGTATTATGGATTTCATAAGAAGTGTCTATGATGGAACATTTCCTACTAAAAAAGATGAAATTGCATTTTTTAATAATTAAGTCCATATGATTCTTCGAGCACCGCTTAGCAAAGGTAGTAAGATCTTTCTGAAAACTATATACATATATGTACATGATATATGTATATATACATACATATGTTTAAAGCGTCGTCGAAGTCGTTTCTATTAATATTATTTTTTTTTTAAAAAAGATTAATAATTTTCTTCTTGGGTATACTCACAAACTTAGTAACTTAATTTTAACAAATACTCTAAAAATGTTCATTATGGTATTCATTGATGAAGTTAAAGTTTGTGAAACTGATCATGTCTGTCTAATTCTTGAAAAATTCTACTTAATTCTGTAAACCTTTTTTAAAAAACTCTGGAGAAGTATTAACAAATTTTGGAAAACCGTTGTAAGTCCTATAAAATCTCTTTGAATTATGAAAAACTCAATTCGGAAAATAAATATTTAAACGTATATAAAAATTGTTCTTGGTTTGCATAAATCAAATGGCATACTGCAGCTATAGAATTGAACCTTTGGTCATTAAAACCTATGTATGTAGCATGATATTTAAATAACACGTATCGTTTATATTGAAGTCCTAGCGATCTAGCCATGTTTGGTCATTTAAAAAAACAAATCGTGCCATAAGCTCTTGCAAACAATTTTATATTTCCCTTCGTCCAATTCATGAAAAACTTAGGATAAACGAGAAAGTACATTAAAATGGAGAAAAATCGATTGGGGGAAATGAAGTTAATTAAAAATCCGTCCAAATTTCCATCATGCCCACAAGCACTCATTCAAGCGGCAATTGCGACAACTCTCTGTTTGCTTTCCGACACCAAGTAATAACTTAAACAGCCAATTCATTCGAATCACTTGACGGTGGCAGGGCCAAAATTGAATAAAAACGCCCCTCGCATTAATCAAAAAACACCACCAGAACGGATGTTCAGGGCCACTTGCATCCCCCGAACAATGCTAAATTAATAACTCGGATGAGGAGTCCCTTCACGCGCAAGGATGCTGTGCCGCCGAGGAAAAGACGGGCATCTCTGGCATACGCAACACGCACGCACCGTGACCAGATCCTTCTGGATATTTGAATTCATAACAAGATAATCGGTCCACCGGGACCAGAATCCGGCGTTTTGGGACTCTGGGACTACTCGAATAAGTGAGACATTGAGGCCCTGGTGCGGGTGGCCTCTCTGCTGGCAGCAGCCAAATGCATGACTCGTAATTGCATTAAAATGCAATTAAGGACCTTCGCAAAATAAGGACGATGGAATGCACGTGTGCAATTCCAATTTTAGTAAATGAAACGAATTACCATGGGCACAATGAAGCCGCACTATGCGAGATGAGAATTTGAATATTTTCATTGGGATTTCAACTGTGTATGGCCACTCATCCATTTTTTAATTTTAATATATAATAGGATAATGTGGAAATAACCCATGAGACTAATATTATAATTATAAATAATGCATATCTAATAAGAAAATTAAAGAATAGTAGACAGTTATGTACATATACATGCATATACAAAAAAAAAGTGCTAATATCTTCTTTTATATTTATAATTTTTGCATAATACATTTTTTTACGTATTCAGCTAGTAAATAACTTTAAAAAACTGAATCAGGTAATGCGTGGGTCGAATGAAAACTGCAACAGAGTAAGTACATTTTACGTATAAAAGATTCCCGCCGGCAAATTTATTACCTTCATATTATTTTTCCTTCTACATATAAAGCTCAAATTAAGAAAGCTTTTAATTCAGAATACTTTGTAAATGTTCGACGTTTTAAAAATCTGAAATTATATACATAAATCGTGTTTTGTCATCTTACATTGTGTAGCTTGTAAGTTGTAAGTTCAAAAGAACAAAAGCATCTAAGTTTTTGCCGTCGGGTTATTAGCGTACGATTTTTATGATTTAATTTTATGTTTAACGTACGTAAAGAGCATATTCCAAATACATAAATGATTTTGCATTTTACAATAATCGCGTTTTAAACAAGATGGAAAATTATTTTTAATTTAATACATTCGAAACTTTAACGAACTTGGAATTATAACTCAATTGATGAATTTATCTTCCTGGCAAAACATCTTCTTAAATATACTATGATAAGATATTAGTTCTATTTTTTTTGTGTTAGAGCTAATAGAAAAATTTTGTTAGCTAAAGAGACAAAGTGTTAATTACCTAAACTAAAGATAAAGAGACGAATCATACAAAATACAATTACAATTGTTTAACTGGTGTACGTTAGTTAAAAAAGTTCTTTTCAACTTCGTAAATTATTTGAGACGAACGACGATATTGATTCAAACTCAAAATTTGTTTTATTTGTACACTTTTAAAAAATTGACTAAAATATAGCGGACATGCAGACAAATATTTGATAATTACCTTTCATTAATTATGTATAAAAAAAATATATGAATATATATACATATGTATTTTCTACTTACCGAAAGAAGTTTCTATCGAGTTCTAGCGACTAAAATCACTAATGATGACAAACAAGTTGGGGATTTTTTAACACATAAGACAAAATTCTGCTTAAACTATTTTTATTGCATGTGATATCCATTATGTCTGTTATATAATACAAGAAGTGTAAATCTAAACTAAATCTGAAAATAATTGGTACCGATAGTAAATCAGGAATTTTAATTAAAAACGCAGTCCGCACAGGCTTTTCGGATTTTATCAACTACAAACGTTGGTACTACAACCTTAAGTAGTTAGCTACTTCGCATTTCTCTCTGACGTTAGATTCGCGCTTTTCTTGCCCTAGAATGCAAGAAGTCATTCAAATTAGGTGCTAAACTATTTTCTACTATTTACAGAAAACGCCGATGAAGTAGCCAATTCCGCCCAGCTTCCAGACACGAAGAAATGTCATCCCAGCGAGCTCTGTCTTATCATTTTTTTTTTTTTTTTATTTACAGGGAATGTCAGGATTGCTATTATCACAAAATTGTTTTATTTTTCTTTTAGAAAAATCTACGAAAATATTAGCAACCGGCCGCGTGCTGCTCGGCCCACGGCTGGAGGCCGTGCAGGGCTGCCAGGGGTGCTCCATTCGTTGTGGGTGCTGCGACCGACGACATGGGCGCTGTGGGCGGGGCGAACCCTTTGCTAAGGGCCTCGGCTTGCAGAGACAGCATCAGTCGATTTGCGGCTTGCCGCTCGGCCTCCCGCTCCTCCGCTGTTTGTCGCCTGAAATATAAAATATAATAAAATAAGACCGGTGTGGTGTCACAGGTGAATGTAATTCGTTACTACTGAGGCACTGAGATGAGAGGAATTAACCACCCGTTCTCTGCCTGATTACTTTTCAAAATTGCACAAATGGGAATTTTGACGAAAATTAGTTTAATTCGTCGAAATTAAATTTTCACAACTCCACCTCAGTCCGCAAATGTGACGTTCATTATCCGGAGCTAGAAATTCTTGCCATTCCCCATGGTATGCGAGGGCGGAGGGTGTGCATTCGTTACGGCATGAACTCATGGAACGAATTCGGAGCCAATCCTCCCCTAATTTGTAGCGCTGTACTTAGATCCGCCATCGCTTAAGCGCCATTAGAGGCACCCTGCACAGGCACACTACCAACTATAATTAGGCCCTTGTTCGGCTTATAAATATCATACCCTGCAGAAACTATAGGTATAATTTTCGGGAAAATATCTGACATGCTCACGGGTGGGTGTGGGTGCGGTCTAATTACCTGGGGACTCTGCCAGAGGTGTGGAAAAGTTATAACATGAATATGTCATACGATGAAACCACTTTGTCTTGTTAATAAAGGGATGATAATGGTGATGATGCCACACATATGGCTTATTATTAATTACTCACTGGTTAATGAAAATCTGACTGGGATATTGTACCCATTTCGGTGCAGTAAACACTTAAATATTTAATCGAATTTGTTAGGAATTTTCTCATTTTAATAAATACAATTTGTTAAATTATTTAAACAGAATTCTTTATGTACGCATTATTGATATAGCATGTTATAAAAATGTTAGCAGAATATTTGAATATAAATTTTAATATTTAACTAAATTGAATCTTTAAAGAGTGCTTGTATTTATTTTTAGAACTTTCAATTTAGCCTTTTCTCTATGTCGTTTTGTAAGATCCAAAGGTGGAACCCAATAAATCAAAGGCTTTAATATCCAATACTCAAAATATTTTCGTCTGTCGCTTACACAATATTTCTAATAATAAAATCGTCACTATTTCTTTTCTGTGAGAAATTCGCTTTTTTAAACCGGAAAATGGCATCAAGTTCAAGAAGTTGTAATAATTTACCCGATAATTTTTCTTATATTTGTGAAGAATTTACCGTGGAGAAACAACGAAGTAATATAACAAGCTTTGTTTAAAATGTTAAACGTGCTTATTTTGGAACAAATATTGTGAATCGGTACAAATCAATGGTGCCCCATTATTTCTATATGTAGGTATATCAAGAACCTTATGTGATAGACAAATATTAATACCATATCCGAATTCAGCACCCCCAAAATTATAAATATTTTAGATGTCGACAATTTTTAAAAAGGTAAATTTTGCAGACCTATGTTTTGTAAATGTCTATAAATTTGGAAAAATTGTAAAATGTGGTACTTTTTCTGCCTTCTTTGGTTCCAGCTTCGCAGATTGTTTGAGGCATTCTAAGGCATACATTTCAACGCAATACAAGCATTTCTTGGAATTCTTACAAAATATCTGCTTATGGAAATAAAAATATGTCCCAATTTTAAGGAATTTATTAATCTGCAAAACATATTATACATGTGCACAAATTGTTTCTATCAAGTTTAGGTAAATATTTTTTAGTGTGTATTTAATAATTCAATAATATTAAAGTGTTTGGCGCACGGAATCCACTTGAGTTTCTATTTAACGTCGTGTATAAACCAAAAGTGCTCCGAAATTAATCAAAGTATACCAAAAATGCAAAATTCGATAGTATTAAAGAAATGCTCACAGCTCTATATTTCGTTTTGTTTTGTCAAGTTTTTCTGTACCTTTTTAGAGCATTCCCAAAATAATGGTAGGTTAAAGAGGCCTAATATGAGACCCTACCCTAAGTTGCGACTCTTGTATTATAGATAAACTGGAAACTTTCAACAAATATGTTAAAAACAAACATTTTTAAAAGTAACAAATTTTTTTAGGAGACTTTAATGATCTTAAAGCTTCTTTGAAAACTGAAGGTTTATGTTATAAACTGAAATCTTCATCCAATTGTTTCTAAGGATTTTTAAGAAAATTGTGAATCATAAAATTAATTTGAAAAGAAAAAAATCGAATAGAAACTAAAACAATTTTTCTGAAATATTTGAATATATACCTAGTACTGTATGTATACTCACAATATATATACATATATATTACGAAATAATAAATAAAAAAATAAAGCCTCAATAAATGTGAAAGTATCCAATAGAAAATTTAAATTAAAAAACGTGCGCAAAGATGGAAAATGGAACTGGGGCATTCATTAATTATCCGAACACTTCATCTTCTTCCAGCTTAAGCGTTATAATCGCAAAAAGAAGCGCATAAAACGCTCAAAGTAGCCGGTAAAAATTTTATTAAATTACTTCTGACGTACTTTGTTGGTCGGCAGACAGCTCTTGATTTTTTTACAACCGCTGGGACCCTAAAAGTCCTTTAGGCGTACCCGAAGGAAAGTGAAAATTAATTAGCAAAGCTCCTTCCCGCCACGTCCAATCTTATTTGGGGATGCCGCCAAAGGCACAAGGAGGATTTGAGAAAGTGCCTAACAGCTCCTCCAACCGCCGCTGGTTCTCTTAAGTTTCGAGATTTAAATCTTAAGAAGGGAGCTCCCAGGGGATCTCTTGGCAGGCCTCCCCTCGTAAAGAGTTTCGTAGTGGCTACAGATTCGGGATAATGGCTATGGAAGCTTTTATGCATTTAGAGATAATTAGAATGTCGCTTAAGGGGGGTTTTAATTACATTTTTACGGTGTGGACCCTTCTGAGGGCGGCTAAATTGTCATCAGAAATGACTTGATTTTGGGCAGCAGTTCATTTGCACGCAGTCCCCAATTCCACAGAGCGATTTTATTTATTTCTGCTTTTAATTTTATCGTCGCCCATTTGTCTGTACCTTGTTCACCCTGTAGGGGCGGCCCCCAAACCGGGTTTCAAGTAAAACTTCCCTATAATTTTCTCCCTGTTCCGGGAGTCTCGACAGCATTACCACAAAAGACACCCTTTCCTCGGAGCCCTGCCATTTTATTCCTCCAGTTGATTCAATTACCATTCAGACGGTATGTCTGCGGCAGTAGTAAACGTTAGATCGCCGGAGTATGGCGCGCCATTGTTTCGTACCTGGCCCAGGATCTGCAGGGATAGACAGGTAAGCCGAGATATCTGCTGCTGGATCTAGCGGAGCCCTTCTTTTGTGGAGGCGTACTTGTCATTTGTGTTTACTTTTATTTCTTTTCTGGAGTGACTTCGTACGTGCCGTACAAAATAAGCTCCAACTGGAGCCGGAGCCCCGCAAACGAATGGCACTCAATTTGTGGCCTATTAATTATTTAGGAGTTTGACAACAAGACGAATTTGCTAAAACAAATTGGATTTTATGGAACCTAATTGACAGTCTTGCAAATCGCCTACATGCGGTCGAAGTCAAATTGGGGTTCATCTGCCCAATGGACATGGATTTCGCTACATACCTACACTATATAAATATATTAAAATTCTAGCAAATTTTTTTCGATTTAAATTTAAAGAAATCATTTTGCGATAAATATAATTATTCTTCCGGGGTAACCCGATTTAAATTGCAACAAGTATTATTTATGGGGAGCATTTCCCAGCTGCTGGTTTAGGCAAAAAATGTTTCTTTCAAAATGATAGGTAATTTGTCCTGAGCCGTATTCCGCCGGAGCGTTTTAGGTGTGAATGCGAGGCACAAAACGTATAGCGATGTTCAAATTTCAATTACCTCGCACGAAAAATATGAGCACATTAATCACGGTAGTGAGCAAAGAGTGATATTTATTGCCTCCCCGTATTTTTGATATGGTTACGTAAAACCCATTTGAATCCAGTCGTTTTTGCCTGCATGACTCAGTCCCGGGTAGAGCATACAATTCCCACTTGAATATGAACGAATGAACGAATTTCCGCCATTATAATTTATTCCATTTTAATTTCGTTTCTGGTAATTTATCTTAACCCGGCGACTGGATTTCGTGGGCCCACCAAGGTGCCAGGGACCCTAGTGCGCCTGCCATGAAGGAGGCATGGGCGGCGTATCCCGGCCGAGTTTTTACGAACCCACCAATGGGGCCCCGGTTTTATTGCCTTCGACCAATATGCAGGAACTGTGGGCCCCCTCAATGCGAAAAGTGAGACTCCGCTGGCCTACGGAAGTATAAATGAGGCAGATAATTGATCCAGACATTGCAAAATTTGTGGCTGTTGTTAATTAACATTGATTAATTACTTATAAACTGACTCTGATTAAGTTGGGTTTACTTTAATTACTTTCGTGAGCGAGATCTACTCAATTACGGGCGGCAAAGCGTGAAAATGTTTTATAATCGAGGCGGGCTTAATGTGACTTTTGCATGTCTATTAGAAAATTTACTACATATGTATTCGGTATTTTTTTATAGAACATTAAATTTTCTGCGAAAATTATTGATATAAAAATAATAAGATGACAGATGAGCATATGAACTGCCATACATATAAAGTAAATAAAATTCAAATAAAAAATTGAGAGCAAGAAAGAGATTGACAAAAATTATTATTGTATAGTAGTATAAAAACAGGATGTAAAACGAGGTAAGTTTGGCTCAAAAAAATATAGTAGTAGGATCATCATCTTTTATTTTTATATCCTTCGATAGTTCTTTCTGAACGCAATTAACTGAAAATAATGTAATATTAGTAACATCGTCGCTTATTGATATTTTTTGTAGCTTGGCCCAAAGTCATGCCAGGGTTGGAGTGAGTTTGACTCATTGTACAATTTTCATTATATTCCAGACGAAAGTATGAAGATGGGTTAAGTAAAAAAAAAAGAAAAGAAACTATTATATAATTTGCATCAGAGTAGAGCGTATTGTAAATACAAAAGTTTTACTATGTTGGACCAATCTCACCCCGAAGAAATTTTAGTTCCAAATAGAAGTCCGATCCCAAAATCTTCACTTGGTCTGCAGCTCGAATTTAATTCCACTTTTGAAACTTTGTCTTAATTCTTATTTTAACTTTTAGATCTCCGAAATTTTACATGTTATTGTGTGCCAACAACAATACCTACTTGACAGAAATAAGTTTATTAAATTTTCATTCAGTATAATTCACTTATGTAAAACTTTAAGTTTATAAACAATATTTCCTCCTTCATGCTTTCAGTGGAACGATTTGAGTAAGAAAAAAAATTAAAATTTCGACCTGGGAAGAAATATGTATACATATGTAGTAGATAACTTAATTTTTAAAATTCTCAGTAAAACAAGAGTAAATAAACCCTTGAGATGGGATTAATGATTGCATTAAATATAAAAATTAAAAGCGTATAATGAAACACAAATTTTAAGGTTTTGAGGTTAATTGTAATTAAATATAGGTACACTGAAAAAAATAAAGTTGGTCAATTTAAACGAAAAAAATTGTTAAATGACCGCGCCATACATTTTGCCGAAACTCTGTAAATTTTTAACATTTTCGCTGTTCAATACTAACTATTAAAAATTGTCAATTCAACAAACGAAAACGGAGAGGCTGTATCGTGTAAAAACCCTGCAGGGTTACAGGGATATAGTGTCTTCTTGTTCAAAATCCGAGGTCAGGAGATTAACTATTTTTCGTGGTTAAAAATAACCAATTTTGTTGTTTGGCGCCTTTTTAACCTACGATTTTGGTTATTTTGACCAACTTTTTTTTTTCAGTGTAGGTATTTACACTTTGGCTCACGCGTTCCGCAAATCAGAGAATGACAAGAGCATCTTAAAAATTCAAGATGCCCCAAAGAGTGCCGCCATGTTTGAAGTTATCAACGGTCCAAGAAAGCCATTTAATCAATACACCCCCGCTCCTTCAGACGTCGCGGCAACCAAAATGTGTTTCGGAGTAGCGGCGTGGGGTATGTTTCAGCTGAGCTCCGCCGGGCTACAACTCAATTGACAAATTTAAATAAGGGCGGGCAGGATCCGGAGCATGGCGCGAATGGGGCAAAGTAAAACAGCAAAACGTGAACGCCATTGGGATAAATTAAATATTAAAGCGGTTTTTATTTTAAACCCCTTAATGCTGGCAGTCGGGAGAACTTTTTAGAGCGTTTTTCAGATATAACTGGGGGACACAGCATGAGATGCGAATAAAAACTTACCCGGCACAAAAGAGGGAGCTTAAGCAAACGACTTCCTCCTCGAAGGCTCGGTGGAAAACTCCTACTTTATTCACATTATACCCCGCTGAATTTTTAATGAATCTTAAATACCAGACGGGATGAGTGCGCTTGTACCACTTCGTGGGGGTGGGTCTGCTCACATTCCTGCCAATCCCACCAGGATTCTAAATCTTGTAGCTGAGTGAAGTATATTGCGGGAGGAAATTTTAGGTGGAAATCGTTAAAATGTGTAAAATCGATTAAAAGGGGTAAAAAGTATTGCTTTTAACCCTACCTTGTGCGTACTTACATTTTGGAAAATTACGCATAGTTTGTTTGTCGAATTGGTAAGATCGAGTAAGAAGTTTACGACATATTTTACGCAGTAACAAAAACTTAATAATAAATATGTATACATACGATTTTATTCTCGTCCTATAGAAAAAAAATAAATAAAATATTCGTATATTGATATTGTCCACTCTTTATAAACATTAATTTTGCTAAAAACATTATACTTTAAATAACTACAAGTAATTACTTCATACCTAACATGTGATATAAAAACCAGAAAAATTAAATCAGAGTTGGCCGAGAACAAACTAGAAAAACAATTATAGTGCAAAGGGATTTTAAAAACAGTACTTTGAAAAATAATGAAAAACTACATATGTACGTTCTTCGAAATTTCGTATCTTATGATCGATTTGACAAACAAACAAAAAAAAAAAAAAATTGTAAACAGTATAAATTTTCAGACAATTTAAAATTATCGGTTTGACATAGAATCCATATGTAAATCCATATATGCAAACATATGCGTAATTTTTGACTGAATAAAATTTTCTTTAGTATCTACCTTTTAAGTTTTGGCTGATATTAGTTTCATAATTGATAAAGATTGTAATAGTACATTTAAAATAAATTATTTTACCATTCTTTAACTTCGTTAAATTATAAATTGTCGAAAATAAAGTAATTTGTTCTGTATCTAAAAATAATCCACTAAGTTTATAATAAATTTTTCATCCAACTATAAAAGTGGCATTGTTGAATCATGGGTTTTCTTATAAGGCCCAAGTATTTAAAATGAGGTAAACCCACTAATGTTCTTATGAAATTAACCTTATTTTGCTATCTTACCTTATATTAAATTTCCACATTTCAATTTAATAATTTTTTTTAACTGTTCGTGACAAATCGACAACGTAAGTTTTGCGTTGTAAATTGAGGAGAAATATTAGCAACAAGTAATTCCATAAATTGCTTAAATATCAGCCCGCAGTGTGTTATTTACCGCGAATAATAATCGCAGCTCGATAATTAAGTTAGCAGCATCCAGCGGATAAACATGTCCGTCATTATGAAATGCAAAAAGTACTCGAACCATAAAAGTTATCGCTCTAACTTTTCCGTTCCCCGCTGGTTTCTGTTCATCGGTTAGAAAAACTAAGCGGTGCGATCATCGAGGAATTTAAATCGCAATTTGCCAAGATCGTCGAGCCAAACGAGGAAAAGAGCGGCAATTGGAAGAAACATAACTTTGTCTCAGACGAAATTAAAAAAGAAAATCCGGAAAATCATTAGGGGTAATTGGAAAATAAGACCGTTTCCCATTTGACGCAAAAAACGAGTATTTCAACGATTGCTCCATTAGCAATTTGACCGCAGCCAGATAATAACCCCGGCCGCAATTTGCCAATGACAAATGACAGAAAACAGAAAACAGCGAGCTCCCTGCTCCCTGCTCCATGCTCCCTAGGAGCCGGGTGCGTCCTGCGGGAGTGCGGCCCGCTGGAAGGCCCGGTCCCGCATATTTATGATCGTGTCCTTTTATGCGATTATTACAAAACCGTAATTGCGCTGGAATTATAATTGATTATAACAGTGAGCACACACAGATAGCTCATTTGGGCACGTAGTCAAGGGAACGTAATTTAATTTATTGGCCAGTTCCAGGGCCGGCCTCGGGAGTTCCGAGGTGGGTGTGTGCGAGGAGAATGAACCTAACAAACCATGGCTCATTGTAAATGACTCCATTAAGTTATCACTTGGACGGAAACCTTGAGCCAGCCGAGCCGGCTGCGAGCAGCTATCCGTTTTTGCTGAGAAAGTGTAAATTAGTTCCTCGCAGGTATGCAGGCACTCACTCGATACTGAAAATTGATTTAAATTAATGTCCGCACCTCCTTCGCCAACTGCACACCTTGATAATACAATCGAAATTAATCCATGACTTTGAGGTTGAGGAAACATTTTACGGTCACTTTTGAGTCAATTTGCTATTTGCTATTCGGACTAATTTCTAAAAATTGCAAGCTTTGATATGTATAATCATTTTATTTACATATTTTCAACCTTATTATTTTTATGGCATATAATAGTCGAGTTTGGTAGGCACTATTATAGGTATTATAATAGCAAAGTTTTAACTTAGTTTTGAGCGATTCTCACACATTTATATATGTATATCAACATTTTTTGAAATTGTGGAATATAATGTGAAAGTCTTTTAAAATCTAATTTTATACATATAATACTCTACTACATATTTACTATTTTCAAAACATAATTGTTCTGGGATAGAAAATACATATATGTATTGTATGTTCATTGTTAATGAGCCTTGAATGAACACAAAATTGTTCAAAGTCTGTCTTTCGTAAATATTTTGACGGCAAGATAAGTGCTTAGTATCAAGCTTATACTGCACATAAATTTCTCTCTGTTGGCAGTGCTGAGTTTGTTAGATACCATTTTGTTATATTTAGTGCAAATAGGCTTTTTCTCGAAGATACGAAAACAAGTTGATGAAAGTTTGAAGTTGTTTTTGAATAAATATAACATAACTAAATTCTGAAATACATAATAAGTATTATATTAGTAAATTATTATAATTACCTACTATCTAAATAAACTGACTTCGTTTTCTTTGAAGGGAATTTTAAAAAATATTAAAGGACTTGAGCTGATTTTTCTAACTTTCACTTCGTTTTTATAGTAATGGGTAAAAAAAGAACATAATGTTTTGCGTGCTTATGTATGTTTTTTCTTATTCTAATTTATTTTGTGAATGCACGTACATTACGAATAATTTAAAAAATATGCTATATTAGCCGGTATACATTTTGATACACATAAATACATGTACCAGTATTTTAAAAGCCCGGAAGAAAATTTATCATAATTTGTTTCATTGCTAAAAAAAAATACACGTGAGTGAAACATGCAGAATTTTTACATTGAAGAACGATTTTTACCATATTAAAGTAGCTTGTCGTGATGGTTTTGTGAAAATAAAAGTCAAAGTTATTTAATCGTTCTTTTTTCTTTTGAAAAATTTTAATTCTTGATTATACCGTGAGTGGTTTTGGAGACTAATTGACGTAGGCAAAAAAGTTCAAAAATAAACTTGCTTGAACTTGAAAAATCCCGACGTTAAAAAAGTTTTGTTTATTATTTATTAAATCAGAAAGTGTTTACGGTTTTTTTTTTGCTCCTACTGTTTTACTTATGTAATTACCAATTTAAAAATATGCCTTATTTATTTTTAGAAGGCCCCTAATAAAACCAACAAAATCGATATATTTTTATGGACTAATTTAATATTTTAATAAAATATGCTGTTCGTTTCGTATTATAAAATGATTGATGATTTATTGATGTTGATTTTTTGGCGATCATATACCTAGATACTGTAAATAACTTGGTGACTTTTGCTATTGAATTTGCCTATCACTTCAGTATTCATACCTAAACATAATTTGGTAATCAATTAGAGTAAAAGTAGGATGTTTTTGTAGCTTTTCATTCGAGCAGGTAAGTGAAAGTACTTGTTTTTATGAGTGATAGGATCTGAAGACCAAAATGTGTGTTCTTGATTTTTTTAATAACCATGGTTTTTGTTTTTATTTAAAATCAAAGGGCACATGTCTTTAGATGCCCCGTATGACTTTTTTATATGATTATTGTATAAATCATAAGTTTTTATGTCTGTCTATGTTATAGAATATGCCGCAAATTTCATTTTTTATTGATTTTTTACTTATTGTTCAGTAGAAAAATAACTAATATTCTAGTATAAATATATTTTTTTGGATGTTGTTAATACTTCAGAAAGTAATATTTATTTTAAAAGGTGTTCAAAAGTATAAAAGAAATCGAACGTCGTGCGAAAGTCCACTAGCCTTATAGAAAAAGGGTAGTGGAATATTAAATTATGCTTAATGGTAATAAGATAATATATGTAGATATCAATAAACCATACCTCCACTTCGTCCTCCTGTTTTGAAACCACGTCTTAACCTGAGCGTCTGTCATTTTAAGACCTCTAGCCAAGGCAGCCCGTTCCGCTGACGCTAGATATTTTTGCTTGTGGAATCGTTTCTCCAGCTCGGCAACCTGTATCCTGGTGAACGAGGTCCTCGGCTTTTTCCGCTTCGGTGGTGTTCTGTTTTGATAGGGATGGCCGATCCGCCGGGCGATCGGGAAGGCAGCTGTGAACAATTAAGGCAATTCTCTAGTTATTACTTAAGCTTCCAATTAAATAAAATATCGCGATAGGACAAACCGATCACGACTACGATAGAAACATTCGTATAATTATGTCAATCACTGTAATTGCGGCCCGAACGGGCGACCATTAGTTTAATACCAGCCCGCGACCGGCCGTCACAGAGCGGCGATTCGCGCGGGCACATGCTGCACTCATTGTCGATGCCAAGCAAATCAATTAGCGTAAAACAATGCGAGGAGCATAACTTTGTGGCGCGCCAACAGGTTGTGGCATTGATGGCTGATGACGGCGACGATGATTGGCCGGTTGCCTCGCAATGTCTGTAACTTTTATTCTGGCCGCGAGCCCCGGACCTGTGGGCACGGACCGCGGTGCCATAGTCATGAATAATGAAAACGCTCCATTGAGCAATATCACTTGGATATTTTACGGTTCAAGTGACCAATGAGAGGTTGGGGCAATTCCCAGGTGATTATTTACGAAGAAACAAGATGAGCTCTGTGCGGCGACTCGTTTGCATAATTGGCACTTTCGAGTTTCGAGTATGGGATGCTCCGTACCTCAGCCCGGAGATCTCGTGTGCGTTTTATCTTATCGCGCAAATGCGCTTTTGAGTTCTTGACAAAATCATATGGCGGCATAACGAGCGAGCAATAAAAATGGAAATTAGCGCACTCATTCGAGTCCGATTAAGCAAACTTTGTGAATGAATAGGTAAAGAGCTGATTAAGTACGCGCTTACAATTTGTAGTCACGCGAGCACCTGGTTGTGTTTAACACGGACACTTGGACTGCTTTCATTACTATGGTAATCGGTGGGTTAATGTCGCAACTCAATGGCTGCTCCGCTGAAGTTGCCCAAACAATCTCGTTAGTTTGCAAGCAAAGAATCCAGAAAATTGTTTTTAAAAAAAAAATATTAGATAGTCAATGAAAATGTCTAATTCCTTGTATTAATAAACACGAGTCTAGCTCGGAAGGCTGGTTTTTAGGTGAATAATTCTGTTTTTTCTCAATTATCGAAATGATTTCTTTTCTCAAACATTTCGTTTTAATAAATTGAACTAATTTATTTTATTTTAAAAGCCAAAGTATTTCCATGATTTGAATTGAAGGTATGTTATTTCGACGCTCCAAAAAACCTTGTATGGTAATTAGGGTAAAGAACGGATAGATGCCCCAAGTATTAAAAGTATTATTTCCAAAAAGAAAACCGAATCAGTTTGTCGTTATTTTGATACCTTTACCGGAAAACTCTCATCTCAACTGTTAGCGTTGAAATGTTTATGTAAATATATATTATGAATCTATAACTCTATGTTTAATAAGCCCATGTTTTTGTAAATACGGTTTTACTTAGAAAAAGTGTTTAAAATAATTTTGCATTACATCCAAAGCGGACACAAATTTGACTGAAGACAACATTTATTTAAATATTTGCGGTTATTTATAATATAGAATCAAACTAACTACACAATGAAGTTTGCTTTATTTTTATATTTCGTAATAAATTTAATATACAATACAAATCATCCGTTGACTGGTAAAACTAACCAATGGAAAAATTACGATTTTCTGTTTTTAAATTTTATTAAAAGTTAAAAGTCCTACCCTAGGCCTACTAATATTTTTATTTATTTTTGTATTGTCATTCTGCATGCAGTAAATAATGATTGCAAATTATTATACCCATAAAATTGCTCAAAAAGCTTTAAAATTCTTGTGACAATAAAAAGATTTTATAAAAATTCCACGCTTTTTGTTTATAGCCTCCGCTCTGGAAATCAAATTTTAGTAAGTTTTCAGAGGATAGGCCACTTAGAAGGTTATATGAAAACCGAAAACTCGTAGTTTTGTTTTGTTAATTTTTATAAATTACAACTATTCGATTATATGTGTTTAAAATTTTATGTTAATCTGATCAAACATCGATTACTTTAAAACAAATGAATCAATTATCTTCGCATACTTATTTCTGACATAATTTTATATTTTAACAAAGAATTTTAGTTTTGCTTTCATATTTTGATTTTAAGCCAAAAGGAAAGATTTTATTCAAACGATTTTTATTTTGTTGAACACGAATATGTCAATAAATATTTTGTCTAGTTTCCAGAATGATTATTGGTAAGTGACTTTAAAGATTTTGATTTTGAATAAATTAGCTTCGAGCTTAGATTGCCCCGAAAAAGCAAAAGTTCTATTTTATAGGCCAACAAAAAATAAATAAAAATCATCTTATTCATGGCCGCATTACTAGATATAAGCTCTTAAATTAGTTTTAAAAGACTTATTCGACTGCTATCTTAGCCACAAGCTCCAACTTTGTTTTATGTAGCGGAATTATAGTCATTCTTAAAAGTAATTACTGAAATTTTCATTTTTTTCATTTGGTTAGTTTTCCCAGCCAAACGACGAAATATTTTATATTAGATGGTAAAAAATATATGTCTCAAATTTTCAATTATTTTCAAAATTTTAAATAAGGCTATGTGAGGTATTCCCTATCAATGGCATGAAATAAATATGAGTGTCTTAAATTGGACCGCAATCATAAATTGACGCGAAAGTTGGCGATGCAGGAAGTGTAATAAAGCACCTAAAATATTCGGACTCAAAACTTTTTCAAGGAATCATGAATTCCCGGGCGTACACGGGCAATTACCATAACCCACCTAAAGATCAAATCGTGACTGGTAATCCATAAATACTAGGAAATACTTCCGAAGGCAAACACGATTTATGACGCATATCAGATCCGCCTGAAATCCAGAGAATCAATATTTGAATATGAAAGCGGTCATCATAACGCTCGCTCGGTGGTATCGATGTCAGGTGATGCGATAAAAATGGTGAGCTCCCTCGGAATATTTCTCAAAGGGCTGGAGCTAAGGAGAATCTAAAAAACCCCCAGCAAAAACGAAGCAGGGAAGTGCCCTATTTTTGGTGGAGGAGGCGCGGCATATGCGAACCCGTTTGCAAAAGTGCCCTTTTTCGGTTGCTCTTCGAGGTAATGTGATAAGGATCTGGGGATGGAAAAGATGTGCAAAAACACTCGTCCTTTAAATTTTTATGTGTAAAGCTTTGCTTGATTTAGACAAATTGAAAATGGAATATGAAATGATATCCCAGCGCTCGATGGTTGAATAACGCTTATCGAAAATTTGAATGATCTAGGGAACGACCGGGCGTTTGAGCTTCCCCGTAAATGTGATTGGTAAATCGTGTCACTTGGAGGAACTGTTTGCTGTTTATGTAAAACGATAAGGGAAAATCAATATACCACCCTTCCTTGCGAGGTACGCGGCATCTGGTTATGAAAATAATTGTTATTGATATTGTCCTTTTATAAGCACAAATATTCAAATTGGAAATTGTGGCATAAGTACGTACATATATGTTTCTAAACTCCTGTAAGATAGTCAATACATATATTGTATATAATATAATAATATTTAATATAATAAAGGCTTACAAACTCCTATTTTTAATAATACTTCAACGGAATTGGAATCCGAAACGAAAATAACATATATAAATTATTAAATAAAAACGTCTTCTTGATTACGAATATAAAACTAAAATAATAATACATTTTTAACTAACTAGATAATTTATAATTCAATAGCTTGTGGCGGCTTAATGATATTTACGAATTTAATAAAGTTATTAAACATTAAAGATTTTATAATTTTTCTGCTAATTTATAGAACTCTGTAGGTACCTACACGTTTTGCTCGAAAATATTTTTCAGAATATCATAGCTCTACTATTAAATCAAATACTGAAAAAAAAAACCAGTTGTAATTATTTTGTAGCTCTAAAAGTTGTGTATTTATATTAAAACTCTTGAAAAATGAAAAAGGAAAACTTGTATAAAGCAAACAAATGAACTTTATCTACTCGCATTAATGACCCGTCAATTATAGAGAATGAATATAAAATTCGTATAAGGGAAGGTCGGGTAGTCCCGGACACATAAATAGAGTTTGAATACAAATTAAATGAACAAAATTTCATTTTTTTATGCTTTTAGCAACTCTTTAGCCCCTGTACCTTTCTTGACATCCGAAACAACGTTTTACCTTACTCAACGTGCTTGCTTTCTTAGTTATTCACATGAGAAAAAAATACTTGTAAAAGAAACTTTAAACCAAAATTACTGCAACCAAATACTTGGCTCGTTTTCAGTTTATCGAGTTTTTGGTCATTACAAACTTTGTAATTTTTTCCGTAATTTCTAGTAATCGGTTCCGTCTGCGAAGTTTCTCTTGCAGAATTAACAGAGAGCATGGTAAACAAACAAATAAAATTTTAAACAAATTCCCATAGTACTTTATCAAATCTTTGTTGCTTCGCCCAAATCATTGGGAAAAGTTCAACTAAGTTTTGTAAAAATCGAACAATATAGGTAAAATTGGTACAATTGATTCCATATCTTTGAACAAGGCCAGGATTGAATTTTTGTTGTGCTTGTTTACTTTTTAACAAAATTCCTGGTAATTTTATTTTTTTTAGCTGTGTTTTTTTTTATTTTTTTTTAGCCGTGTTTTTTTAGATTTGATTTTAGATTTCCTAGTGGTACCTACTTATGTAAAACTTCCAGGCTTGAACCAACATTTTCCAGGTAAAATTAAGTTTTAAAATTGCAAACAGCTACATTTTTACTAGAGCAAAGTTCTATAGAAGTCCTAGTCAACTAACCAAGTATAACTTAGTTGAATTTAAACAAGCTAATTCCTACTGTTTAACTAAGCTTTAAAGGTCATACGTACCTACCTACTAAAGAAGTTAATTTGTTTGTACAAATATTAAAGAAATTTTTAACTATTATAAATTTTAAGTATATAGTTGTTGTAATCAAAAATACTTAGACAAAATATCAAAGCCATTTCTGATGTAAACATAACGAAAATCGAAAATCGCTAGGATTTTTTGCATATTCCCATAAAATTTCGTTGCAAATTATATAAATATCATAAATTAAGAACATTTCCGCCTTTTAATTATAAAAAATTCTTCAACAATTTTTTAAATCAACCATTTAAAAGTAAATATCTTTTTCGATTTATTGACAGTGACGAACGCGCATTTGTCTTATGAAATGATAAATCGAAGTAGGTATACAGTATATTTTTTTTAAATCGCAAAAATTACAAAAATTCGGTGGAAACATTTTTAATTTAAGGTTTTTCCATCATTTTCACCAAAACATTGTGTGAGCATAGAGAAATTGCGGCGAAAAGCTATTACTTTTTAGAATTTTAAAGTTTAATATCTAAGGAAAGATAAGCGACCGACAGATTTTTTTGGTCCTAAATGGATATTACTACAAAATTTGATCAAAATCCGTGAAGAAATCTCAAACTCAATTTATGCCGAAATTTTGAATTACATATTGTTGATATTTTTCATTTATTTATTTACAATTCATCAAAGGCTGACTGTTAAAATTAGGATAAATAAATCGTGTTAAATACATCTTTATGGTTAATTTTGTTTAGTACATTGAGCGCATATACTTTTTTATGTTATTTCTTTCAATTTCAAAGCAGACCGCTCCTGATGAGTATCAAAGAGTACAACCAAATGCTAAGAAGAAATTTAATTTCGCAAATATAAAGATTGAAAAGAGGATAAGGGCAAATGATGGGAAAAATCGAAGTAAAAATAACCACCGATTAGTGCCCCTTTAAAAGGTGCCTTCGACACATGACTGCGAATTAATCAAAAAGCGCAGACATAAAGCTTATTTAAGACACTTTATTCGACAGGGAGTCCCGCCGGCCGGGGCCATTAAATCGCTAATCCGGGCAGTGATACACGGCGCCATTCTATCGCGGAGTATGATATACGCTATCAAATTAAAGGAACTAAAAGGTTTTAAAAGAGACTTAAATTCCGGGCATTGCTGCACTCGGCTGGTCGCGGTGCCGATCGTCGCAGGGAGTTAAATATTTTAAAAAAAATCTGATACACGGGAAAAATCAGCGCAAACGCGGAATACGCGACCGCCCAATGAGTAATTAATTCTTTGCAGAAATTAAAAAGTCGTGTTAACCACCTAATTAAAATGCCAAAGGTATCTCGAGGTGCAGACTCGATTGCGGGCCTCGGCAGATCCTCCGCGACGGATTACGGAAGGTGAACAGCGCAAAACACTTATTCGGATGCGGCGGGCTTGGACCGCGCCTCGGTGCGGTCGCAGCAGAGCTGCTGACAACTGGAGTTCATAATGTAAACAAATTAGAAGAAGCATCCGACAAGAATTCCAGGGCTCCTCCGGGGGGAAGGCGCGCGCCCCACCGCCGCTCTGTCCGCGCAGAACACGTTTTTATACTTTGGATTAGCATTAAGGTGATTATCGATTTTTTTCTCCTCGCCGGCGGGTCGGCAGTCATCGCTCATTTCATATGCAATGCCGTCGTCACGGATGCTTTAAAATAATTATCTGGTTGTACAACTGCGGGGCTCCCCGGTGCTCCCCGGGGTCCCTGTGAGACGGCTACTGTGCGGCAAAACCCTTTTTATTTTTTAGCCTTTTCGCGACACGTTTAATCCCGAACAGTGCCAAATTAGCTGAATTTTGTGCTTCTGCTCAGTACCAATGTGAGTGTTAATGGCAGTCACATTTAAACATATTCCCGCTTTTTACGGGAAGAAAACATCTATCCCATTTTGCATTTCAATGGGGAAAGCGATACTGTCCAAGTTTAAGTGCGCATGTCCGTGAATAAAGCAGCGAAGTATGGATTTAAAAACAATTTCAGATACATTTAGATATTTTTGTTCTATAAAAAAACGGAATAATGGGACGGATTTTCACGCTTATTAAATTGTAGGTAAATAGCATTTCAATTTCTTGATCAAAAACAATAGTTACAACACATCTTCATGCCTTTTCTAAGTTTAAAAACTAACCTAGGACAGAGACATCAGATTTTCTATATAATATAACATATAAAATCTTTGGGTTTATAGCTAATTGAATGATAGAACGAACCAAAAACGAAAAATATAGGAAAATATAAAATAATATTTAAAATTATTGACTCAGAAAGCCCATTACTATTGTAATTTTACTGAAAATTACCCAAATTGTGTAAAAAGCGATGTTGAAAGGCCATTAGAGCTTTTATAAATTCTTACTTATTTAGTTTTGCAACCTCAATGTTTACTGTTTTAAATTTCAATTTTTTTTTTTTGAAATATTAGTTTTAAAAATATATTCTTTTTTTTAGAACTTGTTAAGAATTGTTTATTGGATGAACATTTAACATAATCAATTAGGAATGTAAAAATAATATATTATATGTAATTATATAAAATAAAAATGTGATTCATTCAACATAATCAAAAGATCATTAAAATATAATAGTAACGTTTTTATCAAGTCAATCTTCATGAAATTTTAATCGCAACTTTATAAAACTGTTGCGTTTTCGATGAATTGAATCGTTACAAAAAAAAATCTCTAAAAAAACCTACCCGAGACTCAGCATTGCCCACCGCTGTTGGTCAAAGTCCTCAATTATAATTATTATTCAAATTATTGACAGTGACAAAAGGCATTTGTCGTGTAAAATTAAATTTTACAGACTTTGTTCGGTTCGGTTTGAACAAAGTCGACACTGCTGAAGCAGCTGTGTGAATTGCCAATTACGAACTTTGAAATACAGATAAAGATTCTTTAAAATAAACTAAATAAACTATTCTTTTCTTTTGAAAAATATCCCCGAAAATCACGCATTTTTCAGTCTTTTACTGCTAAGCATTTAATCTTCTTGTTGATGCATGGGACTTTCATTGCTTGACTATTAAACATATATAGCAAAATACGAAAAGTGGTATTTGTTTTCTTTTAGGACGTAGGTAGTTATTATTAACTGTAGTTTAGAGACAGACAAAAAATGAATTATAATTGAGGTTTTATAAATAAAATATAGCTTCTAGATGCAAAAAAATTAGGCCATTAAGACAGAGCTATAAATCCTGTCTAGCGCAACAATTTTTATTGTTTGAAGTTGCAACTTGAGGTTTGCTATGACTCATTTCACCCGATTGGTACCATCACTTGCGAATGGGTATTTTGACAAGGAGGAAAAAAATTGGTTCGATAAGAACAGCCCAAAATCCACGGACAGAGAACAAACCTTTTAAAGTTCTTAAAATTTTTTAGATAACCGAACCGGATGCCCGACAGGCAGGCTGAGTGGTCGTGTCGTACGCGACAAAGTTGTTTTCAATTACGTTTTTATCTTAAAAACCTGAAAATACAATTATTGGCGCCTATCGAGACACCACCAGAGGACGCTGACAGCATGACCAGGGCTCCGCCAACGTGGACCACTGAGTCCCCTGCGCCCCGATAAATTTTTCATTCCTTTCAATGAATTGCTCCATAAACAGCAGACAGCTTAAGACAAATGACACTAAATTGACGTAAGAACAATGCGGCCCTCGGTAATTATGATATAAAAGTTCAAGGTGGACGCCCGCCGCCGCGCCGTGCCGCGTCCGTGTCGAGGGCATAGGGCTTCCCGCCGGGTCTGGCCAATTTCACGACCACTAAACTCTGCTGCACGTGAAATTGGCGGACCGATTTCTATCTCAGATACGCCGGGTGCCACTTGTTCGACGCCCAAATTGCCGGCGCTTTTTTCGGCTCGCAACGCAAGGGCTCCTCTGACAGCCTTCCGGCCAAATGGGTTTTTGAAAATTGCTCTGACATCTCGGATTGTTTTACTACCTTTAATAAGACATCAGCTCTGTCATTAGCTACCTGTGTCTTATCTGACCCGTTTGATTAATTATTTCTTACTGTTGGGCTCGGCCGGCTACTGGTTTTTCGCTTTTTGTTGGAATATTAAACAAATTCTGTTTTTACTCGCGATCAGACGAATTTTACTCGAAGAAAAAAGCATGTCATTAACATACCCGTTGATTGCTTTTTCATATTAAAATTAAATTGAAATCTGTCAAAGATCTAGCTTTGGATTTAATAGCGTATTTTTATGGCTTAATTTCTGAATGACATGTCATTTCGCTATTTATCTTTTCATATAACAATATTAAATGCGGGTGGGCAGTCAGTTCGTGAGGAATTATAGTTATTTTATGATTGAAAAGAGAGAGGAAGTTTGCTACAGGAACTATCGTAATTTCTTTAAAAACCACATCTGAAGGGTTTAATAGCAAGAGGTACACACCTTACATTGATTGTGTATAGATATTATGAGAAACATGACCTCAATCTTTATATGTAATCTCTATACATACATACATATATCAACATAACAATTATTTTCTTATCTGCTTGAAAGAAATATATTTTTATGTAAAAAATAAACAATAATGCTTACTTGTTATACTTGGATAGACCTTATAAGAGATGGGTGGTAAAAGAGAGAAATAGTAAGATAATGGGTCCATAAAAGGTAAATTATCCGTCGGGAATAAGTTTTTACCTGTAGATTTTCAATAAAAGTTCAATTCTGACATTATGTTTTGGAGGCTGATAATAAAATACTAACAAGAAAATCTTCCGATGCAAAATGTAGGTGTTTTGGTTATTTGTTTTTTATTCCTTTTCCAAAAATAAAAATGCCACTTTAAAATAAAAAATATTTAGTAGTGTTGTCAGTCGAATGTTACAGAATTCATTTAACTTTCACGTCAGACTTTTTAAATGATTTTTAACCAGCAGTTAATCGAAAATGTTAACCACATTTTAGCAGTACACTGTTTTAACAAAGGTATGTTAACATTCGCATTGCCTTTTAAAAAATTAAAAGTATTAACGCGTAAACGAATGCTTAAGACTGCTCAGCTACTAGTGCCAAAAGCCTATAAAATAGTAGAAACTGACTAAGACGACTTTTGTTCATCGTATATCTTACACATAAAATGCCTTGGAGTTTACAAAAGGTTATAATGTGATTTTGATAAAAACTTAATTTCTGCTTTAAATATACTACTTACATAAATTTTTATAGTTCAATAGTTCATTTACCTACATACAGGTATGAATAATTATAGCCACAATAAATATGAACAAAAACAATATTAATAAATAAATATATGTATGACAACATCAGACCACTTAAAAGAACCGTCTGTAGAAAGTTGACGCTGCATGCAATCTTCTTTATGTTTTATTTATTATTTGTAATAACCTTTGCGTGACTCAATCAATTTCAGTGAAATTCACTTAATAGAGGAAGAGAACAAATCTTTCACAAAGGTGCATTTCACATTTGCAGTGAGTTTAATTCCGTCTCTTTTAATTGTTACAATTTAAAATTGCAACAGCCTTTCTAAAACTTCAAATTGCAATCAGTAAAAAATATTTCACAGCAGTGCCGCAGTGTTAAAGAGACTTCTTTTGCAAATTATTTAAATTAAAAAAACGACTTTTCCCAACTGCAGAATTAAGTAGCTACCGGCAGCCGACTGGTTCTCCTTAACTCCATTTAATGACCCAAACTGCCTCAGTCAACGACCTCGAGGTGATTTCGCGTCGATAAAACTTACATACAATTTGAGACTTGCGAATCGTAAAACTTTGATTACTCACCTGCCAATCTGTCTTTGACAGCCTGATGGGCGAGGGCGGCGTGGTGGAGCGGCGGGAGGGCCCAGGCGAGTGGGGACCTCTGCGGCGGGACCCTCAGGACGTGTCCCGGGGGGTAGAGCGGGTACGTGTAGAGCGCAGTCGCCGGCGTGTAGGGTGAAGTGCTCAGACTCGTTGACAATTTGTTTTCGCTGTCGATGATGTCTTTGTCAGGACTTTTGCTGCTGTTTTCGAACGGCTTCGATAAAAGTCGAGATATGCTAAAAGGCAGATTTTCGCTCGATGATCGCGTCTGTTCCGATTGGATCGATTCCCTGCGAACGAGATGAGGGCAGAAACGGGCATTAGTTTTGATGTTCATAACCTCGCTTAATATAGAGGACGCTGCGCAGTGCGTAGGTAACGCTTAGCGTGATAATTTATTGTTCGTACTCAGCCTATGCGCATTAAATGGACGCTGTTATCGTCTCTACAGTATAAATTATTTTGAAGTGCTGTTTATGGTTGAAATAAGGAGATAATGAAATGAATTGCTAGTCAAACGCCGTGAACACTAAGTAAATGGATACGGCGTGTCTTGTATTAATATAAAGCTTTAAATGCCTTCCTCCTTAAAATATCTAGCAATTAAATAGAATCTATAGAAGTACCTCAGTTAAACTGCTGGAATATGTACCTATCAGATTTTACTTTAAAGTCGTTGTATTCATGACTAATATTACATGGTAAATCTTTTAGCTAAAATGGTGTACAAATTTCTATATGTATAAGTCATCTACAAAAAATGTCTTTTTCTTGTCATATTTAACAATTGAGTAGTTAGGTTAGCGAAAAGCCAATTCTAAGGTCACAGATTCAAATTCTGTCTCTGGTCAAAGTCGTTGCTTTTACGAGTAATTCCCACATGTAGGGTTTAGCGTACCAAATAACCAGCCACTAAACTTAATTGTAGAATAGTAAAAAATATAAATATTTTTCTGCAGAATCTTACGACTTAAGTATAGGAGAATTAACAAGTTTATACAAACTTCACCTTTTCTTTGTACTTTGAATGAGCTGTATTTTTTAATTTGTTCAATGATAACTAATCACTAACATGAACATCACGACGTGTTTTTGAAAAAATAGTATGAAAATTAAATAAATCGTATTTTGAGCATATGTAAAAAAAAAAAAAAAAATTCGGGAAATTTAAAAGTGCTCACATGAAAGCCTAAATCCTTATCTAGATGTTTGAAGTATCACAATTCCATAGCTCATACTAAGGAAGTAGGTCTTACTAGGAACTAGTTTTTCATGAGCGTGCGCTACTTGTAATTTTCATTCACTATCAATTATGAAGTAATTGGTTAATGGAGAAAAGTGAAATTCATAGAATATATTTAGGAAAGTCTTATAAATGGTAGTCTTTTAAAAATGTTAAAGTTTTTCTCAAAAGCATGACGTGATGGGACATTTTCATTTATGAATTCGTAATTCACGGAAAAAATTCTATAAAAATGATAAATCACTTGTTTAGGGGCAAAATTAGTGTAAGTCAGTGATTAATATCCAATATGAGAAAAAATTGTTTTCCCCTAATAAATTGAATTAAAACCTAACATAATTCTTCGAAGACTATAAAAATCCTATCACAGCGGTTTCAGTAGTGCTACTTTTTAAAATATTAGGTTTTTGAGATTTAAACAGATTTTAATTTATTAATATCTTCCATAGGTATACATAATGCATGTTGTTTTTTGTATTTGGGAATATTTTAAAATCTTTTTCCCATTGAAATTCTAAAATGAGAAAGATAATCCCAAATGCTCTTCAACGCAAACATACAAAATTAAACATGCTTTCTCGGAGCAGTTTTGAGTGACAAGTACGAAATTAGACACACGCGCTGCTATGTATCTAAACTAAAATAGGTACTTTAAGTATGCAAATATTCAGAATCACTTTCCAAGACAAAATTTCGTCTCTTCACAGCCTTAATGTGACAGCTAATTGTGGGTTTACTAATTACCATAAATTATTTATTTTCGTCTGTTTTCATTTGGAAAAAGATTTCCTTCTATTAATGGAATCATATTTGAAAGAAAGGCAACCGTATACTACCATTATTAATTAGATATTGATAACACTGATCAACATCAATTTATTTTTTCCAAAAAAAATTGGCAAATCATTTCTAAATGATTTTTTCCATAGATTACGAATTTGTAAATGAAAATGGGCTTACTTGAAGAGAAAAATAGAGTTAAAAATACAAAAGACCAGGAGCTTATAATATTGCTCATGTTGCTCATAGCTGAAATCTAAATATAATATATAAAAATACAAAAGGAAGGAAGGTTAATGCCCTATTTACTTATTTTTCTCGAATGTGGCGAATAATCTACGGAAAAAATCCCATTAAAAAAAACCTGCTATTGATTGAAAAAAAAAACCAAAACGTTAAGTTGTTGATTAGTATAATTAATTATTATATATAGAAATGAATGAATGAATCTGATTATTGTATAAAATAAAAATAAACCGTGTGATTTAAAAAAAAACACTGAAATTGTGTTTTATTGTATATAAATATTGAAAATTGTTTTAGAATTTTCGTACTTTATGAAGTATAAAATAAAATATGTTTCTTGTTCATACCAGAAAAAATTGGTGACTTTAGAGGTGACCGGGTTACTGTAAGAAAAGAATAAAAATGTTTCTATCAAAAGTGGAAATATATAGATTTTTTGCTTTTGAGAAACATTTTATAAAATTTAATAAAGAAGCATAATTGTATGAAGATTTAAAGATAAATTAAAGAAAATGTGGATGGAAGGTAGTTCTCGAATGACTATTTATCATTCCAAGCAACAAAACCTTGAGTCTTCATAAGTCTTTGTATATAAATATGTACATACATACATATTTGTTTAATGTAGATGATATAGGGTAAAATATAGAAAACATAAAGTGCCAGTCATGTTTTGTTATTTAGATGCAGATTCACAACTAATCTACGGTCTAAAAACATCTAAAGTAGCATATTCCAATTTTAAAGGAGTATACCAGTTCACAAAAAAACACATTAATAAAATTTAACTGATTAAAGAATTCATTGATGGCGGATATGGTGAACTTTATACGATTTATATTAAAAATACACACCATTTTTTAACAGAAGTGCAAAATTGTGAAGCTAAAGGTCACTTTTGTAATTTTAAAAGATGTATGACGAATTTTATTTCCTTTTTATAATTTCCTGATATCTCTATGTGTAGTCTTCGGTTATATTTTAAATTGAAAAAAAAAAAAAATGTAAAAGTTGAAAAAAGTTAAACAATTAATAAAGTAATTGGTGCGATGAATATGGTGAAGTGATGAGTTTTCTTGTTTGTGAAATTTGTAAAATTGAATCTTGGCAAAATCGTTGTAAAATGTTAAGAAAATAAGTTTTGTTATTCACTTTCTTCTTCAGGCCTGAAAAAATGCGGTATTATAAGTTTTAAACTGGTTTAAAGTGTTTAGTTTCTTTCTTCTCGATAACTTTTCTCCTGAACACAATTATTTTGGTTAAAATCGTCCAAACGGTTTAACTTAGTAAGATTTGAGTTACAAAAGTAATTTATATTCAACAAATTAGCTTAAATGCTATTACGCTAAAACCATTTTGGCAAAAATCAAAGGTTATTAAAGGAAAAGGTATTTAAATGAGAATTCAGAAGGATATAAATACTTTATTAATTAATATATTTCTATATAGCCCACTATTTAAGTGGTTATGGTAACGCCGTACAATAGAAACAGTGCCTAGATTAAAATCAGCCAGTATCAGAATGTTGAAAATATTTTATCTTTTAGATTTGTATAATAACATATTCATAAAATTTGGCATTTCTAATATGTATGCTGCACAGAAATGTTTTGTTTTACCAACTTATAATGGTATAGAATTTGTTATCCCCTTTCATATACAAAATTAAATCATTCATTGCAACACGACGGAAAATGCTGCTTCTCATGAAATGAAAATGCAAAATTACCTCATGTGCGGTTCGGTGTCATCGTAGCAGCTTCCGCCGTCCAAATCAATGTCTGAGCCGGTCCCACAGGACATCCTGGAGTCAGAATCCACATCCACATGTATTTCCTGCTCGACGTCCTGGTCGTCGTCCTCGTGGCCTGACATCTTCGGGAGCAGTTCCACAGTTCAGTTAACAAAAGGACTCTACTAAAAACTCGGAATATCCAACAACAGCACCACTCACTTCTCACTTCCCGCGGGCTGATGAGTGATCTCCCGAAACGAAATCGATTTCCACTAAAATACGTTAAATTGGAATCATTGCGAGGAAATCTCCTGATGCCACAATTAAAATCAGGTCTATTCTATTCGGGGACGCAATTAATTAATCACAAATCCCAGAGAAAAAAATGTGCCGTCACACCTTCCCGACGTGCAGTGGCGGCGGCTATGCGGCGGTAGCGACGGTACGGCTCAGCGCGCTAATCAAAGTGTCACTTGAGTTAACACATCCCAAAAATAAGAGCGGCCCAAATTCGCAACCTGGCGGCACCGGTTTAGGTATTGACGAGTTTTTGTTTTTTCGCGGTGATTCCGCTCTAAAATGCACCTGGTACAAACCACCCAACCGAACTGGACAAATGGAAGTTCTACCGTCAACTGAACCGAATTAGCCACGCTGTTGCGCTCCACCAGGCCCCGCGAGACTCCGCCCACCTCGTTAGCGGAGATAACGGCACCTCCGCGCTGCAGACATGGAGAACGAGCAGACCGGCACGACGTCGCGGCGCTAAGTAAATGGAGGGCCGCCATCTGGGGCTCAAATATGCCGGCGAGCTTGCCAAGATTTGCCAAGTGGGGCGGGCACCTGGGCTGTGATTGGTCAATTTGCAGCGCCGGTGGGGGTCTCCATGGCCAGGAGTGCTGGAAACCTGCTCTCGTTCGCCACGCCCACGTATTTTGATTTCCGAGAGCGATTAAGTTGCAGATAAAGCGGCCAAACGGATTTGCTCAATCTTTAATTTGGCCAAGTTTCATTTTATTTGCCTTCCTCGACGTTGATTGCCGTCTGTCTCCCTCGTGCGCGCGGAGTGGGTTCGGACGGGCCTGGTGCTGTTTACGTCGGCAGATTACAAGCAATTTCGTCCCGTGCTTTGTCTGCTTTTACGACCTTTTCAGGATTTTATGGTTTTTCCAAACCTCTTTGTATGATAATCTAAGTAAATAGTCTTTCATCTCTTTCCTCGCGCTCGCCGCAGGTACATAGCGCCTTAGGGCTGTCACTGCATGGGGAGATGAGCCCTTCATACCACCGTCCGCCGTCCGGCAGAACAAAATTTTAGGGTTGGTTCTTTTCCCAAGGGGGGGTATCATCATTTCAGAATCTCTCTGGACAGCAAATGCACTTTTTTGCAGGGTGCAGTTCGTTACAAGATATCATTTTGTTAGGGCTCCCTGATTTTTTAGTTAAGGTAAAACCTCCAGGTATTGTTCTGACAGACAGATATTTTGTCTGTCAATCCACGTTTTATTTCCTCAGCATTAATCCCCGTCCCACAATTAATCAGCTCCACTGATTCATTGAAATTTTAATTTTTCTCGAATGAGCTCCAAATTTGAATTCATTGAAAAAAGTAACGACGGTGGCAGACTGGGTGTGGGGGGTGGGTGGGGAGGGGGAAGGTACTACCTTACTACCAATTTCCTAAAACCCACTGGTGCGACGGAGACAAATGAGTTGGCAGGTCCATCGCAAAGGCGAGGTGAAAATTAGAACGGAGAGCAATTTGCGCCCTCTTCAGGTGTGACTCTTCTAAGTTGATGCGACAGGTAACTTGATTGATTTAGAAATTCACCTGAGGAGTTCTCAGGCATGCAAATTAGTTGTGTTGCACAGTTATCGGGTTTTTAATTGCCCGGAGGCACGTGCAAGCGAGCCTGATGGCTTCCTGGTACCCGGTATAATTGCGTCGATGATTTATTTTTTTTTCTATTTTTTATTTGTCGATTGAGGCAGATATCGATCCAGCCAGCCAATATGGAAATAGATGAAAGTGAAATTGTGCTGTTTATTGATCCAGTTACGTCTTAAGAGCTGTGAGGTTGAAGCACCTGACCCCCGGTTGCGAAACCGTTTGTAAATGTTTCCCTTTGAGCCGGAAGAAGAAGCATCCTATCTGAGCTGGCTGTGTAAGATTTATTGCTCAAGAAAATGGTGTTTCCTTAATTTAACTGCTTATTGCTAAGATTATCGAAAATTCTTTGTCCAGATTTTCAGTAACTTCTTCTACTTGTTTTTAAAAATGTTTAACAACAAATAGACTAACTAACTCTTAAACTGTCGACCTTTATGGCAGAAAAGTTTTAATTTTAAATCTTTTAGCTCTCTTTTCACATTAAACGATTTTTAATTTCGAATATCTTCGAAATTAAGGGTCGAACTATTTTTTTTTTTTTATTTTGATGACTTTTAGAATTTTAGTGTTAATTACCATATCAAGGGAAGGCTTTGAGATATTTCTTCAATTTTGATTCGGAACCGATGGAGAAATTTTATGGATGATTCCAATAACCAATTCTCAAAATCCTAATCTCTATCTTCGGTTAAAGAAAATGGTGATACATAAAATATTATAATACATATTTATTAATTATTTATATTTATCAAAAGCATTAGGAAGTAATATTTTTTTAATTATTTAATTAATTTATTTTTTTATTATGTTTATAAATGTATACAATAGAATTTATTAGCTTTTTATTGTGTATTGCCTGAAGAAAAATCTCCACACCATAACTTTTAATAGGAAAATCATTTGTTTTATATTGTAAACTTTTTTTCAATTATAAGTTAAAAGTTTAGGTACCATATGTAAAAAGTTTCGACTTCTTAAGATTAAAAATTGTAAATTTGCCTTATTTAATGCCTGATTTTCTATGCAAACCAAGCAAAAGAATCAGGTAAATTATATCGTCATCCAAGCCTAACTTTAAATTGAGTGTCAAGATCAAAGGAAGGTTGAAGATAAAATTGTTTAAAGAAGCGTAACAGAAATTTTTTCCAGGTTTTTTTTTTTTTGTAATATAGAAGAAAAATAAAAGATTACCTTCACAACATTTTTATTTCATTTCTGCTTATATTTTATCCCTATTTGTGGATTTTAAAAGCTTATGTTTTGTGTTATGCTATCTTAAGCTAAAGAAATGAAAATTTTCATAAAATATTTAAAAAAGAAACCCTCCGTAAACGGCTATTAATTTATTTATGATTCAAATCGAGAATGATTTTATTTCTGATCTGGTCTACTGAAACGAATTTAAAGTTTGATGCATTTTCGATTTTGTATTATGATATTTTTCGTCATAGTGACCTATTTTTAATTAAAAACAGTAATGAAAAGGAAAGAAGTTGGTGGGCTCGTTATACTGAAAAATATTAACGGGTTATGTTATAATTTCAGAAAATTCTTTGGACGTAGTATCGATATTAAAAATTTATATATTTTTAATTAATTTGTTAAGTCGAGAAACAACTTTTATGGGAGAACCGAACTACGGCGCATTACTCCCAATTTAGTTTCTTTAGTTCGGCATTAATCCGTTGACCTCGCAGCCTGAGTACCAACGGTGCGGCAATATCGCAAGTATCCAAAGGATTCGTGCCAGGGTATCCCTAATCAAATTACGGCCATTATATGGGAAATTCTGCAAACTCATCCGCGTAAAACGATGCTATTCTCATGAATAGAACAGGCGCCGGGGGTTGTTTCATTTCGACGGGCTCGTTGCCATCTCGGTGGGAAACTCTTTTGTTGTCGGTGCCTCCGCGAGCAGCTAACATTTTACCATTTTTACTGCTGGCTGGTCATACGGCGGTCCCTGCCGGGAGCGCAGACGAAAAAGAAATATTAAGAAAGTATGCTCAGAGTGGTTCTGGATAGTCGGGAATCGGGAGTGGGAGCTCCGGGAATGGGGCCCCATTTCGCTGCCAGCCAACACTTGGGCGCTATCCAACTCCCTGCGCCCCTCGTAATCGCCGGGAGAGGAGGAGCAGCACTTGTTACACTTTTATTGAATTTAGTTATGACGCTGGGAACGGCGCTCTGTCCTTCAGGAGCCGCAACCCTTCGAATCGCAGCCATAGGCTGAAGCAAAGGCGCTTGTTTCGGGAATTTATGGGGGGCCAAAATGTGGCGCCCGACTGCGCGAATCTGGCAGGCCGGCTGGCGGGGCTGTGAATTTATTTTTCATTTTAGCGGAATTGCCCCATTTATACGACTCAATTATGTCGGTCCATAATTTAGTCATTACCCCCCGCCAGCTTTATAGTCATGAACTCGGCGATTGGTGAAGTAAATGGGGACGTTATCTTTATGAGTAGTAATTGCGATCGCGATTAGAGAGATCCGCGGGACGATAACTCACTTCGCAAGTTGATTTCGCTGAACCTTCCACCGCCGCACAGTATGAGGAGGAATCGCAGTTGATGCATCTGTTCAACGTCGTTATGTATTTACAAGTGAATGACAAGAGTGCACTTTGTTGTCCAATCTTCATTTATTGCAAATAAGATAAGTAGGTAGATAACTTTTGTACCTATATAAAAAAAAGCTTTTTAAGATATGAGAAATTGTCCGCTTCTCAAATTTAATGAATAACTTGATCCTAGCACTACTCAGTAATTTGAAATAGCCTATCGAATTGCACAATTTGTTATTGCATTATCGTTTTTTTCGAAAAATGTACCGAATTTGGTACTAAATTTTAAATTGTTCTCAAAGTTTACATCACAGGTACCTACCTACAATACATATATGTATATGAAACAAATTTAATACTGCACGAATTGTATATATTCATATACATATACAGGGTGTTGTATTAAGGTCTCAACAGGAGTATTGCAAGGTTTGTTCGGAAACCCCGAACTCTTCCCTCCCCCTAAAATTGCAATTGAAAATTTGGAACAGGTGAATCCAGAAAATGCTTAGTAGGTTTTTCCAAAGACATAGTATCATTTTGGCTGATAACGTGTTAGAAAACCGTGTCTTCAAGCGCTCTAAGGATAACTCTCACGAACCAATGCGTCAACAAACAAGTGAGAGATGCCACGTCAAACTTCGAAAATGTCAATTTCAATGCCCAAAATTAGATTTTGGTCCTTCGTTCTGCCGATGTTTTGAATGGGAAAATCGAATTTATGTTTTTATTGAGAAAAAGCTTCCCCGTCTTATGGCCTTTCTCAGAAAAAAAATCACATTCGAATCCGACGTCGCGGTGTGAAGTTATTCGTGTTGAATATGTTTCTCAAAGAAATTGATTGAAATTAATATTATTATTAATGTGTCATTTATTGGTTATTATCTACCATAAAAAAATTATAAATCTTTCCGAAAAAAAAAATTGAAATGTTTTACAGGGAAATTATAATATTATCCAATGAAAATTGCATATAAATTTTAGAATAATTATTGAACGCTATATTTTATTAATTTAATTAATAATATATTTGATTCATTATTTTTTTTTTAATAAAATATACAAAATAATACCTATTAATAAAAAAAATTAAAAAAAGAATAGCTAAAGTATGTGCAATGTGCATATCTGGTATGTATACAAGCTTGAGGAGAAAACTGCAAATATTTTTTCTCGAAATTGACTGGATACCTACTGAGCGCTAGTATTTTAAAATGTTGACGCTATAAGGTTATAACATTATACAAAAGCTTATCCCAAACTGCAATTCCCACCTCGGATTCTTTCCTTCTAAGTCCAAAAATGCAATGTACTTCCAATTCACTTGAAAATATCTGTGGATTTGTAGTTTTATGTCTAATTTCTAGGAAATTACAAAGAATACTATAAATTAACTGCATATGATCCTATTTGGTATAAAACGACTGGAAGTCAGAGACCTGTTTGATCATTCCTCTCCTACATATATTCAGAAGAGCAGTATACAAATGCAAACTTTACGAAATTTTCATTTTGTCTACAACTGTAGATAGTCAGTCAAATTACAAGTGTAAACATAAATTTTTTAATATTCTATAAACTTACGCATGTTCTAAGTTCTCAGTTCTATCGTGTTTAGTGTTATTCTCTAATTATTAGCATAATTATTGTTATATTAAAACTTAATAATCAATTAAAAAGACAGTAATTTTAATTAACTCAAAACGAATTTGCGTTCAAACCAGTTGGTTCACCTGTTGCACTATTACTGCAAATAATAACCCAAGTCTCGGCGGTTTGAAAACAATTTGAAGTCGGAAACGGAAAACCTGAAACAAAACGATTCAGAATCATATGAGCGGTGAAGTCTCAAAGAGCCCCATTAGTACCAACAAATCGTTTAGGGCTGGCGGGTGCAATTATCATCATTTTGACTGTTTGTGTTTCTCTGTCATTTGATAGGTGGCCTCTGCCGATGTCTTCAACTTCCTCACAGACGATCATCAATTTGACTCGTTTTCTATTTTTTTGAAATATTCCCTGCCGGCCGTTCCTGCGGATGGAAGGAAGTTGCGGTCAGTGGACAGACGGTCGGTGTATTTTTCGCATCCCTCGAAAATTGGTCTATAGTAAGCCTGGCTAGCGAGCTGACACTCAGGGGAGTTTCAGTTTGGCTCATTGTCATTAGGAAAAGACGTTAATTGGATAAATATGAGCACTGCTGGCAAATGACCTGGAACAACTTCTCCTTAGAACTGTGAAAAATTGCTTTTTAAGTAGAAAAATGGATGTCTGTCTAATAAAAAAATTAACTTTTATCCGCCAAGCCACTAATAAAAAGTCGTTTTATACTATCGTTACGTTTGTCATAATGTGTTTAGCATTTATTATAATATTTGTAACAATGTCACATATATGTATGTACCTAGATCATATTCTATAAAATATATATTTTAATAACCTTATTTATTATAAAGTTAAAAAATATCATCTTAATTGCAATGTGGAATCTTTGGAATACTTGTATTTTTAAATTATTAGCAACACCTCTATAATCGATAACTAATTATTTTATAAAGGGCTGGAGAGCATTAATTTTATTTATGATTAAGAAAGATTTGCCTGTTAGAATTTCCATGTTTCTATCAAAAAATAGCTTACATCAAGAAAAAGTAAATGAATAACGAACCTTTACCAGAAAAATAAAAAAATATAAATCGAAATGAAAAGCATTCGTTGCAAAAATATGTTACTTTCGTGGAGCAGTTCGGATACTTTGTATGCATGGAGAATATCCTTTTTACTTATTCACGGCGAGCATTGTTCACGTTTCCCTTTATTGTTCTAAGTAGCATCCTTCCAACTGTCATGGCACATAAGATTCACTTTTATGTGGTCGTATCAGATTGCGATATGTCGACCTGCAAACACAGAGCCCCAAGAAGGTCTTCCCTGTCCCACAGTTTGGTCGCAAGTAAAGTAAATATTTTTGGGTTTTTTTTTAGACGAAAAGCAACCCGCCGGGTGAAGATGGTGAACTCAATTCGATCCTAAAGAGCGTTAAGAGTGAAATTGTGTTAGTACCTCCGGCTGGACTCACTGCGCTATCATTTTATGTCGCTTTGATTGTGTGAACTGAATACAGAGTGCAGGATAACAGCTAGAGAATTTTAATATTTAAGTAAAACGAACAGCACCGTCCGAACTATATTGGAAGATTGCAATTGCGATTTAATGGGATCCACTCGCAGTTGCAATAAATTAGATGAATTATTCAAGCCGCCTCAGTTCGGCATTGTCCGTTTCGTCCAATTTCTGCGAGTAATTGTCCCGGGAATAGCTAACCCTAAATTCAGCCCGCAATCGTGTTGCGGCGCTATTACAGAAGTTAACTGCTATTAACGAGCCCATGTAGATTCCAAGACGAATTTTGGTGGACCAATTGTTTTATTTTACTCTAAACATGGCAGAGTATAACTATTACGACGAGAATAATCCTCCAATAGTGTCTATTACGGAAATTGAAACAAGTTCCTTGATATTCTGCGTAGGTAAAGTTTTGGGATTCAACTTGCCTTCTATTTGGGGATATTTTAAGACAATTTACCCATTTATATTAGCACATCGGACTAATACTAGCCCCATCTAATTTTACTAATTCAATGAGTCTATCTTATGAGATTAACTTTTTCCTACGATTGTTACGAAAATAAAATGATTATTCATCGAATCCTCGGCATTATAGGGAAGGGAACACATATTTCATAATTTTTCTTGAAGTAAATTAAATATTAAAATTTTCCATATACTATATTTTAACTTTTATGTATTTTCATACTTTTTTTAATTAGTGTACTGTACTTAAAAAAACTTAATTAAAGCGGAAGTGGAAAAGTTTTTGCAACTTACTGCTTTAAATTGAGAAAACTGTTTTCCACAATAGTATGGATGCAATTAAACTCTTGTAGTATCATAACGACAAAGTGGTGCATGTGGTTTTAGCATAATTGCACTCCTGCAATGCTTCTTAACGAAATGGCTCTGTTATTCTTGCCTGCGCTATTAAGATCCGAAGGTAAGTAGCAGAAACTAATTTCTTGGGACCGAAGATCTCGCGCAGCGAGTCATGCACGTTGCACACCAGCCCCAGCAGAATGACTTAAATAATAAAGAGCAATTTTGCCCGCGATTTCATTGCGCTGCAATGTAAGTAAACATGTACGTTAGCGGAATCTTGTTTTCGCCGAGAAAAAGACGCAGATCCAACGAGTACATTGCATTAAATTTTCACATAAACGAATCCTTTATCAGAAACCTTTGGCCTCGCCTTGGCACAAACAAGTGCACTGTGCGGTCGGTGGGCCCGTCCGGGCGGCACGGCGGCGGTTGGCTGCAGCGAGGGAATTGAACAACAATTCTATTAAGAAAAATGATTCCTGCAAAATGGCTGAGTTCAATTATTCAAAATGGCTGGATGGTTGGCCGGCTCTGGCGGGCCGGGAGCGAAGTGAACAAATTGGTCATTGCTACCTCAGCTGCGGGCACAAGTACCAGAACCTTTCGAGGTTACATGCATCGTTAATATCCCGCAGTCGAGGCTTTCGTTTTGGGCCAGCGAAAAGAACAAATTGACGAACGATCGCCTTCGTCCGTTGCTCCGCTGCGCCGCGCCGCGCCGCGCCGCAGACGGGCTTCCACTTGCAATTCCCTCGGCTGATTAAAAGTTTTGGGTCAAGCTCGGAGGTACTTTTCTGAGATTGATTGATGTTTTGAAAAATTGCAGAATCTTAAATCTTTTCATATATATTTTTTTTTAATCATCCAAAGTATCTAGAGATAGCAACAGTTCGAAATTAATCGATTAATCGGTCATGAAGGCAAAATAATTGATTTGATAATCGGTGATCGAAAGAGAAAATATAATATGATTATTCGATTAATCAAATCAAATTAAACTACTATTATTGCACTCATCTGATTAATCGTTGCCATCTCTAGAAGTACCTAAATCTATTTTTGGAATATGGGTCTAATTCCTATTTTACAATACAACCATCTGGAATAACTGGTTAATTTTGACTTCATATACATTTTCTTTCATGTTTTTATATTTTTATTATACGGATTTTATTTCGCCAATCGGTAAAATACGTGGTTGATTATTGCTTCAGTAGAATATTTATATTTATATATATATATAGGATATAATGAATCTTGTGGACACGATAGAGGCCGTATTTCTTAATCGATTTTGATCAGACTTTGCCTACACGTTTTTTCCGCTTATATTAAAAAGGTATTTTCTTTTTTTCTCTTCTATTTATACATATAGATTTGATTTATTAAAAAATGTAAAACAATTCCTAATCATTTACTTTTTAAAGTGCCTACTTCTCCAAGTTTCGAGTCACTTTTTTTCCTTAGAGATTTCAAACCCCAATTCATACCCTTAGAGGTTGAGTTTTTATATAAGGAACTTGGCTGCACAATTCCAAGTTTCTACATAGACCCAGCAGTTGGGACAGTGTATCGATATGTTAGTCAGTCCGTTTTTCTTTTTTGCATTAACAGAAATTTTAAAACTTGCTGTTTTAGCTTCCATATCCATAATAATATCCACCACGATTATAATTTAAAAAAAAAGATTTAATTGGTGAAAACATACTATAGTGGTTTTTTCGATTTAAATTAATGTCTTAATCTAGATTTGACCTTTTAAGTATATTTACGATGTTGTCATTTAGTGAATTCGAACGTCTTCTTTAGTCAATTAATCAATTAATAAAGATGGATTTAACAGCCGTCTAATTGAATTTTCAAATCATTTAATTTTAATTAAAAGTTTCTAATGACAAAAAAGCTTGTAGTCCATTGACACCTAATGTAGTTAAATTATTAACAGCAAAAGAGAAATCTCAGGCCTAATTTAATTCACACTGTTTAGAGCGCACGAGTTTAAGAGACGTCCATTATATATTTTTTTTTAAGTTGTTTGTTCTGAAATGAAATATATGCAATCCACCTACATAAATTACGTTCGTACACGGTTCACTTACCTCCCTCGCGTTTTTGAGCAGAATCTTAATCACCATTAGATCAAACAATGGGATCTCGCGTCGCAGATCGCCCGTTTAGAGCAGGTACCCAGTTTCCATTAGGAGCACTTCTTCCGTCGCCGGAGCCCCTCTGTCGCGCGGAGCCCTAACATTAAACAAAGAGCTTTTAAAATTCCTAGGTGGTCACTCATTGATCAGCTCGCTTCCTCTTGATCTCAACAAGTTGTTCGGCCCCATTTGCCTTCGGTCCGCTCAGATACACGGTTTCCTCTGTTTTGGATTTCCTTTAATATTGAACGCTTCTGGAGTATCACCGGCGCGGACTCATTAAAATTCTAAAAGAGTCGGGTAAGCGATAACTGATGTTTAATTAACTGGACGAAAAGACTCGCCTCGAATTAATTAGTTCGCTGATTATGCGCAGAATATTCACCTTATTGGCGTCTCTCCTTTTCTGGACTGGGCTCAAAAGGAAGAGATTATTTTATCAGCATAACTGCCTGTTTGTTTATGTTTTTGCGAACATTTAAATGGAAGACTTTTCTAAATATAAAATGTGGCGCTAATGGATACTGGGGTGGATTCGAATTATAACGAATTATCGGTTTTGGTTTTTACTCAATCGCAAACTTACTGATTACTGCAATATTTGTTTTAGTTTAATGTACCTATATCTATCTATATTTTTATATTTGGTACATGATACATATATTGTTTTCAGAAACGAGTATCTTTAATTGGTACGAAATGTAGGAGAGTTTTCTGCGTTATACCCTGGACACATCAAGTCATTAGTATCTACTAATTCTCCATTATTACAACAGTGTGTTAACCTATTTTGAACATTATATTGTCATAATAATCTAAAAACAAATTATTTAATTAGTTCGCTTAATGCTTGTCATTTGAGGGTGATTATCATCTCACTTTCAAGAAAGAATATGATATTTTTACTAGTTTATTTAATTTTTACCCAAAAATTAATCTGATTCAAATGTCAAATACTTTCAACTGAACTTTCAATAATATTCAGCAAACAGCGTATTTGAAGAGTTCGCGAATTCTACTGTCCTTATAAATTGTTGTTATATCCTTATAAATCAGCAATAATATCTACTATAATGTAAAAAAAGCTGATAAAATTTGACAGTTGTTAACCACTTTATTAGAGGTTATATTCAACATAATCTCTTAATTAGGGTACAGTGTGTCCAGGGTATTGGGAAGATACCTTTTTATCAGTATCAGTAAAAATTTGTAACAATGAGCGCTTATTTTGTGCCGTTTTGATAAGATTAGATATCAATTTAGATTAGTGATGAGCAAAACAAGAGAAGACCAAGACTATGATACTCTTGATAATGGGCTTGGTTCTTGCACACTCACTCTTGGGCTTGGTCTTGCATCTTTGACTTAGTCTTGTCAAGTCTTGGTCCTCGTTTACAAGACTCTTGCAGTGATTCCTGAAAATTATTAAAAATTAACTGGGGTAATTCATTAACTAGGATATATGTGCAATTAATTCATCATTGTACTTAGAAAGATATGGGAAATGATAAAATTTGAAAGTGGATAAATTGGAAAATACGATTCTTGATTAAGAGTGCAAAAAACTCTATTTAAACTTGAATATCTGTTGCAATATCCCAAGAACATCGTCACAGCTCATCAATTTCAATCCACGAAGCAGACCAGATATACACAGGTCTTGATAGGATTTTGCCGCGCGCTAATGAAGTCTATAAATTTCTATGAACCAGTTAATATCGGTGCGACATTAATTACCGCGATAAGTGGCATTTAAATTAAATTCACACTCAGAAATTGCACTCGATGAATTGTTTTCCACTTAACATCTTGACTAGAGTGCGCCCACGCTTTTCGTCTGTGTCGCGAAGCCACTTCTTCTTAAGTGAGCGTTTTCGCGGCGGCGTATACGTTTTGTGTCTTCGCTTTGGAAATTCGTATATAATCCAAGAAATTGTGAAGGCAGGCTATTTGCTAGCTGAATTGCGAGCTGAGGACAGACAGGTTTAACATGTACAAATGTCGAGTTCACAGCTATGCGATACACTTAAAGTGCTAAAGCTGGGTCTTAAATTTTAAACGAAATGTATCGATTGAATCTTATAAGACGAAATATGCGCCTGTTTATCGCGATTGCACATAATTTAATAGTGAAAATTGATATGGATTGGAAAACGGAGGCGGATTGGAAAAGAGGCTTCCCACACTTATTAGTGAAACGATTTTGAATTTCCCTAATTTATGATTTCGTAAACAGGTAATCCGGGCTGCGTAAAAGCGTTTTGTTTAATCATACCAGACGAAATGCCTGTTGGGATTGAATAAATTAATGAGTTAGGCGGTAAATGTGAATTTTGTGTTAAAGAAAGTTTTCCTAATGCACATCTTCACGTGTACAAATTATCAAGTCTCGAGGATTTATTAGCATTTCTCTCACCTGTTGAACCCCGCATCCCTCAGCACATTCAATTCACGCGAAGATAGGGCGAGGAGTTCATTTCACTTTGTGTCCATTAAACGCCCGATAAACATCTGTTGAAACTAAAAGCATTTAATCGGAAATTTTTCGTACAAGTCAGACAAATCACATAAAATTAACTGCAAATTAATAAAAATTTGTCAACTCGGCTATAAAGCTGGTTCCAATCAGCGTTAAAATTCCAGCCTGAGCCCGCGGGCTAAGTTCCACATCACGACTCAGGTCGGCATTGATAAGTAATAAGTCGAACGGAGAAACCTGAGCGTTTTTCATCGACATACCCCTTGTAATTCAACAAGAGATGGATCGCCAACCTTCCGGTCGAGGTCCAAATTTTGCAATTGTCCAGGCAAAAAAACGTCCTAGCGCTTAAATTTACTTGCAGTGAAAGTAATGCTCACTTAATTCGTTAATTGACACGACTCAATTAAGAAATCTGCCATGATTTTGTCCGAAGATCAATATACGAGTATATTTGGGATTTGGGAACGAATTTGGGGCAAGAAACCCGGACAGAAAGGGGAATTAATTATTCAGAACGTGTTTGGCGGGAGAAAGAGTTTTCAAATACCGGAAGGATATTCGGGGAGCACGCAGCACTGAGCACATTCCCGGCAATTAAGTTTACAACATAACACACGAGTCTCGCATTAGAGCGGCTCGGCACGACCGCCGGAGCCCTAGGCCGGCTCCAGCCCCGGCCAGCGGCTAGTTCCTTTCTAATTAATCACATTCTAGTTAGCAAGTGCTGATGGCTAAGGTCGACTAAGCGCTGTCGGACCGATGACTAATTGATCCCGGCCGAATGGAGCCCACTTAAGGCGTCTCTCAACAACGCTTTCGATAAACATTGAAATTAATTTACATGGGACAATAAGATAAGCCCGGTGTGGAGGGGTTCGGGGCATCTGGACACGGATCCAGCCTCCGTTGGTTGATGTCAGTTCCCGAAATTCAGAAATAGTTCTGGTAGCTGTGCGTCTAAATTGAATTTAGTTATAGCACGCCAAAAACCTCTTGTATTTACCAAAAATGTCAATTAACCTCACATCTCTCCGGTGAAAATTTGCAATAACTTAAATACAGAGATTTATTGCCCGTCTGGCCATCTTCGTCAAACACACACGAAGCCACTTTGTAAAACACGTGCTTTAATAGAGGTACCTTACTAAAAAGCTTTTAAGATACAACACGTCTTTTAAAATGTTAATGAGCGTCAATCAAGATTAGAGGCTCATACGCGGGGTCCGGGGAAGACGGGTCATTTGCACAGGTATAAGTGGGATCCGGTGGAATACCTGCGCTGGTGGACACATTTTCGAGCGAAAGAGGCCCGGGCACGAGACTGGGTCGCCAAATAAAAATGATAAATACGAAAAACTTTAAGAGGCGTTGATAAGGTGTCGCTTAATTTTTATTAATGTGTCTGTCCCTTCCTTTTTCGTGATTTGAACATTGCTGATTTTGGAATTTGAGGAAATGGATTTTGATTAGGGATGAGAGTGGCATAACCTAACCAAAGTAGGAAACCTTGTTATTAATTTTAATTCAATAATAAAACATGATCATAACAATGAGCCTATTATGACCATATCTTTCATTTTCGGGATACAAAATACAGATCTAAATTTCAAAATATGTTCTTTAAGAAATCAGACAACTCGGTATTTTTTGGGAGTTGTACACTTTTTGATTATACCTTTAAGATTACAACGAACTTTATTGAGTTTCAAAATTTAAATTATTTATTTGTATATATGCTCTGTTGAAGTTAGAGCTGCGAATTTCGACTCACAACTTTTTTTATAGACTAAAACATGACAATAAGGATAATTTTTAATTATCATTCATATTTGTCGTCGATGAACTAATAATAAGTAATAAAAAAAACTTATACCTACAAAATAAAGTTTATGCTATTTTATGAAAAAAGTGCAATTTTTTGGAAATCTTTATCACTTTATCACAATTGGACTCAACTTAATTCAATGTTTTTTATTCATCGACGCTAAAAAAATATTATCTATGGAATGAATTTTGACCCAAATTAATCTGACTAATTGAACTCGAATTATATCGTCTGCGCCGACTTCAAAAATGTCGTTATGAAAAAAAACGCTTTAAAGTTTATAAGCAGCTATGAAAATTTCGCTCTTTTCTGACTTTCGGAATACAATAAAAGATAATTAAAATGTTTTCATTTTTACCTCTCTCCCCTAAAAACATTTTTAAAAAGAGAGAGTAGCACCACACGGGACTCAACGAAAATGAGCGAAATTGATTAAGCTGTAAAAGTAATTGATTATTAAATACAAATGACCTCCATTTTTATTAATTACAGAAAAATTCGATTTGGCATGGACTTAATGAGACTCTGTAAAGCATTGGATCTGTTGCATATAAACATATTTGATTTTTTGTCTTAGATCCGAGATATGGTAAAACTGGCGTCCATTCTTGTAAACTTTTCTATAATCAAAGATTTTCTTTGGTGTATTTTGGCTTAACTTAGACGAATTTTCTTGGCGTAAGTCGTATCTGTATTTAGTAAATTTATCAGGACCGTCTAAATTGAGTTTCTATCAGCAAATTTCACAAAAATTTTACAACTATAGATTCATTAAAATTTTTATTAATAATTTTTTCACGTACTTTTAATAATAAAAAAGTTATAAAGTCCGAAAAGACAAAATAATGTGAAAAGAAAATATTATGAAATTATGGAAAAGATTTCCTGACACAGACTTAACTTGCTCATTGTCTTGTGGGTATGCATTTATAAGTTATATTACTGGTTTTTATTTTATGTCCTTTTCGGTAGGGTCGAAAATACGCTATATTCAACTCAAATTTACACTGAGAGAAAAATTTAGTCAAATATTAACTATTTTTTAACAATTTCCATAGTTGATTACTTGCAAACGGAAACAACAAACATTTCTTCAAGAGTAGTTGAAGATAGTTAAAAATTGTAACAAATAGTCAGAAATTTACTATGAAATAGCTAAACGACTATAACACTGATAACTAAAATGTAGTCATAAATGACTATCACAAATAGTTGATTCTTCAGCTCGCTTGCAATCTCTATAACTGTATTTTAACGTTCATTTTGCAGTTTTTATCCTACTACTTTGTAATCAAATTAACCTCGCTGTAGTCAACTTCAACTATTTTATAGTAGATTTTTACTATTTTACTACTTTGTAGTCAATTTAACCACTTTATAGTCGATTTAACCACTTTATAGTCGATTTAACCACTTTATAGTCGATTTAACCAATTTATAGTCAATATAACGGCTTCAGCATTTAACTCTTGTGATTAGATTCATTTGCAAAGAAGGTCCTGAATGAAACAGTGCGCGGTGTGATAAGTTTGTGAAAGTGAAAATAAGTGAAAAATTTGTGTACTTAAAGGTTCTCTCTGTTTTGGAAAGATATGACAACATTTTTCTATAGAAATTATAACGCAAGGTAATGTAATATCACATGTTATCATTTTAAAAATACAATATTATACACTAATTTAAATATTTCATTCATGGTACGTTACTCATAACCAAATTGTGTTCTTTTCGTTCTAAGTACGTTATTTTTATAGATATGTAAGGATTTTTCACTTCTTTTCGGTGAACAAAAATCACAGGGACTTTTCAGCAAATGGTCAAGTTTTGTGCTTAAGTATCCAACTTTGGTAGACAAGATTAAGGACAAGTCTGGTCGGCGATTATGGGATTCATTGCAAGAAAATTCAAGTGAAGGTATTATGTTATTATTTATCCTTTACAATTATTTTTACTAATTGATAAATTATTTAGATTCAAGAAATGTCGTTTTGGCTTTGCTTCTACATTGTATATTACAACCTGTCAGTCGCATCAAAGTAAGAAAAATCGACGAACGAACTGAACATTGGCGCCCCACTATCACCGCATCGCAGGAAAGTTTCATCACAGTTATTGTAAGTGAGAATGACCTACTGCCCACTGTAAATTCAAGATCAAAAATGTACCGCGAAATGGGTTTGGGCTGCCAGCCATATACATATGTTAGCTATAGGCGAATCAGTTTTCAGTATCAGAACATTTTATGTAATAATGGAAAATACGATTTATAAGTTCGATAGCTTTCTGAAAGCGCTTGATGTATGTTTCAAGATATTTAACATTTTCAATTTAAAGTATACTTTAGAATGCGAATCAGTTTGGCTTTTTTGTGAAAAATTTTTCCATAATTTGTCAGTATTTTTAAATATGAATTTGTGAAAATTACAAAAATGGAGAAGAATTTAGTTGCCATGTAACTTACCAAATATGTATGTATAAATATTATTTCTGTAAGATGTATAAATATTATTTCTGTAATGTATAAAAATTATATGTATATATTTTCTTTAAAACTGTCTTTATTCTTATAACAATCCTATATTTTCAACCAAGTAATTGTCATTAGTAATCTAATAGATTTATTTGTTTGCATAGCAAAAGTGTCCCAAAAAACAAGAGCTTATCTTAAATTTGCTACTTTATGACTGAGAAATTAATTAATCGTCTTATCTGGTTTATATGGTAATATTTTCTTAATTTTTACCTAAAAGGTATAACCAAAATAATTACATCAACAAGAAATAAGTTAAAATTGACTATGCTATAGTTGAAGACATGGTAAGTTATTTTGACTATTTTATTGTAACATTTTATTACTCTTTATTCAAAAAGTAGTAAACATAATCAGGGACAATAAAGTAGTTGAAATCTACTATTTTATAATCAAAAATGTTGTTACAAATTTTGACAATTTTGTAGTAACATTTTATTACTTTTTATTCAAAAAGTAGTAAACATAATAACGGACAATAAAGTAGTTGAAATCTACTATTTTATAATTAAAAATGTTGTTACAAATTTTAACTATTTTGTAGTATGCTTTTATTAGTTTGGTAGTCAAAATTAACTAATTCTTAGTATCACATTTGACTACTTTACAGTTGGTTGAAAATTAGCTATGAAAATAGTTAAAAATTGGTTGATTTCAACTACTTTTTTCTCTCAGTGTATTAATATAACCACTTTTAAAACATTTCCAAAATATTGGGACTATCAGATGTTTTCAAATTAAAATTACCTTCTGCTGAACGATTTTGAAATTAGAATGTTCCACTTATGTACATAGCTCACTCTAATTAAAAGTGTCTATGAAAATGGTAAAGCTAGTATTAAACAATGAAAATGGTTTTAAACAAAAAAATGGGTTTTTGAAAACCTTAGGAGAGGTAGTGACTTGGTTAGGATAGTTGACCTTAACTTAACTTTGCAACAAAAGAATTGGCGCGGAATCGTTTGGAATAAGCATAACTTTGTTAAATCGGTCTAAGTAAAAAGCAGTCTAACTCTGTCTAATCGTCGTTGCGGAGCAAATGGCGCATTCGAACGTACTTGGAAGTGCATTTGATTAATATTCCGTGTAGCCTGCAGAATTGTGCATCGAAAACGACGACGGATGCGGCGAGTCCGAAGCCCGAATGCAGTGCCCCATTGCCCAGCGGAGTCGCGGCTCGACGGAACGTGATCGTTGCTTATATGCGCCGATATCCCGACGTAATTGGAAATTATCTTTCGGTCCAGTAAATATCGCAAATTGCTATCTATCGGATGAGTTGTCTAAATAATATCCTTTTAAGAGGAACGAAACTCAATCAAACATGAAATGGCATTTTGCTGGCTGCTTTTTTCGAGTTTTTCAATTTGCGGCCGACAGCTTATTTTGCTTAGAGTGAGAGAGCTGGGGCGCGAGGGGTCAGCGGTATCGCCGCGGTCTGGGCACACTATTAGATCACGTACGACGGTTTCATGATGATACAAATTCGAAACGCAAATTTATGAAATTTCATATTCGTTTTCCACTTAAGTTCTGAATGAAAGTAAAGAGCGATATGGAAAGCCATTTATGTCGAATGATTGGGTTTCGGGGCCCGACGACGATCGGGACGGCTCCGCTGGAAGTGAGCGTTAACGTAAATGCATGCGTTTAAGGTCAGTAATTGCCTCATCGAACGTGAGTTATCGGCCATACTTGATTGAGCACAATCGGGCTGAAACCACCGACAGGCCGAGCGGCCCAAGTATAGGTGTCGAAGCTAATTGCGGTAGCAAATGGAAACGCGCTCCGAGCGTTTTTAATGGAATTCGTCGACTATGATCCGATGTATGTATTTTAATTGCACGCGCACCTTTATTAGCAGATTTCCTTAAATCGATTATATTTCTCTGAATACCTGGCTAATGCTGCTGTCACGAACTTCGGGAAAAGCAAGGCCTAGCAGAGGCTTCACATCGAACGATGCTTTTTATTAAAATGCGCTGTTATTTCTGAAAGACGATATCAACAATTGGGTCATTGTTAATATTTGAGGACTTGAAATTTACAAATCATGCGTAAAAAAATTATAAAATTACGAAATTACAATTTTCCACAAGTCTGCATATTCTCACAATTTAATACAATTTAGTATCATTTGAATCGCGCTCAAATTAACTTGATTATAAATAATATCATACCACACTGCAAAAAAAATTGCAGTTGTAACTAAATGCATTTCGTTTATATCCACTTTCTCCAATTATATGTAATAAGTGTTTTTTTTTCTTTGAAAATATAAGTATGTACTTCATTTAAATCAATACATATACATATTTATGTCTTTCTCATCTATTTGATTTGTTAGATTCATTGCATATTTCTTAAAATTGCAAATAATTTTTCCCAATCCATATAAGTAGTTACCCTATTTTGTTTGTAATTATATATAAATTATATTTAAAATGTGTATTTAGTTTAGTTTAGTATATAAACATTTACAAACTAAAACTTATAGAACCTTCTGCGCTAGCCGAACACTCTTTCCGAATGAAATATTAAATTCCGGTTAATACTTCCTACAATTACATCCTGATAATACAAAATATTTTATTTATGTATATATTGTAATAAATTACAATTGACATAAGTGAGACCAGGAGTAACTATAAAATGATTATGTTGTCAGGACTAAGATATTCTCCATGATATGACGTTACAGCAGACTAGACCCCCATCCACCATGTCACATTTTGTCACACTTCTTGGACCCTATGGATGACCCCAAAGTTTAATTAGCAAAGAAATTGCAAGAGATTCATTTTATTTTATTTATAATTTATAGAAAATTTACTTTCTATTAGGATGGGGTATGATTTCGTCCCTTACAAGTATTTTTTAAGGAACCTAACATTTTCTCGGTCAAAAATTTTAGTAATTTTTATGGGACTGATAAATTAATAAAGAAATATTTTTTGAATCCATAATTTTTCTGAGATATTATATTATTAGTAATGTAATGACATTACACCTACCTCTTAATTTCCACGGTAGATACCTTCCTGGAAAACCCGTGCAAATCGAAACTGTGTAAAAACGAGACACATATTATAATTCATACAAACTAGAAGAAGATGTTCAATTAAACTTTAAACTGTGTAAATCGATCTAAAGCAGATAAAGAAAAATTGGAGATATGTTCATTATAACCCTGTAAAATGAGATAAGGATTAAATGAAACAAAGAGGTTTGATTCATTAATTTTTTTGAGACTATTTAATGCTTAAACTTTTTCATTTTATCTTAAAAACATAGTCATTAATTAATAATATTTGGCACGTTCGGTTCGGTGTGTTAACACTTAATTGGCCGGCCGGTAAAAATACCCATTTAAGTGCCAATTTATCAATCGACATATAAATTTATTCCTAATATAAAGTCGGCGCAATAATCAAATTGACTATGACTGAAAATATTGTATTTCTTTAATTTATTGAAAACCTTTCCTAAAAAGCATATGTAAACAACCGATAAGGTATTACCTAGTAAATTAAGTACCGCGCAAATCTAGGGATAGGTGTACATATATTATAAGTTATATAAAATGAAAATTTTTTCGTCCAGCTTTCTCGAATCCAGAATAACTTGTTTCGTTCCACATAACTTTAACTCCCATTGAGTTTAAGTCTAGACTTATCTAAAGTTATGCGCTTTTTCATCGTTCAGTTTCTTTAAGCTTTAAACTTTATAAGTTCTGAATTTATTATGACAATTTCAGGGTTTTATAAATTATTTCATGAATTTGTCTGTGGTTGATGTCTCCCATAAGCTTTCATAGGTCTCTTTTAACCTCGCTAGGGGCGAGCTTAAGAACTGATAATAAGGTTGGCTTAAAGCTTGATACTTAGCAGAGTTGTGAACCTTAATGTACCTGCCTGTATTCTTTAACAGTGACTTGAAGAATTAACGTTTGAAATCGAAGATGATTTATCTATTTTTCCGCTTTTTATATCCTTGTATTTACATACATATATATATATTATAATATTTATTTTTCTTATGAATTATTAATAATCTAAAAAACAGTCTATTATATTAAACGGTCTAACATAAACAAAATACAGGCCATGCCTTTTACACACAGAAGATATTCACTGATGGATTGGACAAACACTGTCAAATATTTGGGCATCATCTTTGATAAAACCCTCAAATATTTTAAACACATTTATCAGCAACAAACAAAGCCAACATATTAATTAAAATATTATACCCATCTATAAAATAAGCTGGTTATGTATAAAGACTAATATTTCAAGCCTTCATGTTATCCAGTTTGGTGGTTTCAATGCGCCCAGACTATAAAAATAAAATCCTTAAGATGATTCTTAGTCTATCACGGCCTTTCTCCACACTGAAATATTGGGCAGCATCGCGGAAATTGAGTTTTAAGAAACAAGGGCAAACAATTTTTTCGAAAAATTCTCTTTCTCAAACAATCCTCTGATACTAGAGCTACATACCTCCAGTAAATTCGCAGCAGTAGTCGTTTTAAGTAGTCCTAAGATTTAAATACTAATATGAAATAGATAAATAGGTAGTAGTTCTTTATTGGGTTTTCGTATAAAAATTTTTCCAACTAAATAATTAAATATATGTAACTAAAATTATATTAACTACAAATTTTGCTAGACTAAATAAGAATATCATAGTTGAATGAACACAGATTTTGGCACTAATTATAAGATTCTCTATTGAACAAAAATTATGTGTTATTTAATTAAATAAAATTTCTCTTTGTCTCTTTTTGCTTTGGTTAAATACAAATGCGTGCAAATTATTACAGGGTCACACAGTTTAAAATATTTTATCTATTTGCACCACGAATGTGTGCTTGCCTGTGCACAAGTTACTTAAAAATAAAAAGTTTTAATTGTGCAATATAATTTAGTAACGTCTTTTACTACGTAAAGAGGAATGTGTCGTTTGGGCGGTAAATGAAAATAAGCGCCAGCCAATCAAAACAACATTGTCGCATATTTGGCCAAAGACTGTTCTTCAAATTATTAAAAAGGAGCAGAACGCAATAAATTAAGAGAGATACTAGAGGCAAACATTGAGCCGATTGGCGACGATTCTGTTTTTAGAGCGATCAAAGTGCGCGTTCGTCAACTTGAATTAGCTCCTCGACGTGCAGATTTCTATCAGTTGCCCGAAATCCGCCGTGAATATGTCTTTTAATTAGCTGCCTTAAGTCCCTCTAATTAGGGAGGCATCGCATCTAGTTCGTGCTGAAGAAGTACTCGAGTTATGCAAATTGTACGTCGTTTCCCCCTTTAACGGGCAATTTGCATACGGGTTTTTGGCAGGCGTTCATCGTTGGATGCAAAGCGTTACCGCTCGCATTAAGATCATTAAGAAATGTTTCATTCGCGTCTGCCCGGCGGTCTATCGTGACGAATCCGCCAGTCCAATTAATAACCGGGCCACGCACCCATATGTTTTCAGATCGACCGTGCCGGACCCGGCTGTCGTCTTTCGATAAGAGACATCCGCAGCGTCCCGGGACTGTCCCGATGTTCTCGTAGGTGTGCACGCGTACAATTAGTTTTCTTTAATTGCTTAAGATGACGAAATTAATTAGGGAATTTGCCAAGCGGACACGCCAACTGAGAGACCTGTTCGCATTCGGAATGCATCCGACAATTATGCACAATTTAAAGGATCTTTGACTGCAACTTGGATTGCATCTCAGGCGAACGCAGGTGGTGACAATCGCCGGCAATCCCGTTGCCAATTTCGCATATCTTCGAAACACTTTATCATCTGCTTTAAGAGCAGACAACAGATCTTGCGACGTGGTTAAATTACATTGCGCGGCGCGATCTAATTACAAGCGAGCGGAGTATAAACGCTATGATGTTAAATCTTTCTAGCCTCCATGATTGGGCCTAATGTCTAAGTCTGTTTGGGATGCTGCCATCGGATTGCAATTGATTCTAATTGCCCGGACCATACCTTGGAATTATTAATCCACCGCACGTTCCCATAATTTTAGATTTGTCTATGGCGTCATTTTGTTTTGAACAAATCTTTGTTACAGCCTCTTTGCGCTTTGTCGATTTAATCACTTTATTTTAGTCTTTACAGCAAATGTCCTGAATGCACTGAAACGCTCAAGACCGGTTAGTACTTTTATTAAAATGTCGTGTTATTACAAAACTCATCAGGATGAAACTTGATACAAAATTTATGGTTTTGTAAAGCTGCTAATGCATGACTTAGCTGCACAGGGCGGTTAAATAAATTATTCTTAAATCGATCGAACATTAAGAAATAAAGGTCTTAAATTGAAGCCTCAAACTTATTCTGTTTTTTTGCATCGTCGTTTTCTGAAGATTATTGAAAATAAATTTCAGATGAAGATTTATGAACGTAACGCAACATGATTTTATTTGCATCAATTATAATTTTTAGTTATTGTAAGGTTGATTGTAACAATTAAAGGTTTTATTATAGATATATATTCTACCACTTCTTCAAAAATAGTGCCTTGTTCTAAATTTTATACGAAAAGAATTGAAAAGAGCATACAAAAGTCCTCCTACAATAAAAAATTTCGGTCACACTAAGTATAAACGAAATTTGAAATTTCGAGCGTATTCAATATCACAATTATTATATTACTTCGAAATTAAAGTCAAATTTATGTCGAAATCTATTTTTAAAGGAATATTCGTTTCAATTAGTTTTCTAAAAATTCTTTCTGAAATTAAAAACAACGAATGTCAAAATGTTTAACAAATTCATTCAGTTATGCTTTTGGCTTCAATAAATTTTTTCATTCAAAGTGGTTAAAATAATTCAGTAGAAAAATCCTGTCGAATTCTTCTGAATGCTCAGAAAAACTAATGGAAATCAAAGGGCACTAAAATAAATTTGTGAGAATTTTAAAACCTTTATTATGGAATCTTTATCCAAAAAAGTTAAAATATGAACCTTAATCATTATAATTTATGTTAGTAAAGTTTATGTAGTTGGGGGGGATTAATGATTGAAAATTTTCTTAACAATTTAAAATTACGAGGAAGGGTTATAATTTTGAAACTGACTGTATATAATTACTGCTGTAAATAATTTAAGCATTAAATCTCCAACTAAAGAATGTATGTTGAAAACTACAAATAGCCGTTTTGTTAACATCAAAATGTTTAATTTAACAAACTAAAGTTCTTCTCTCCTCATATTCACAAGATGCGGAAGTTGCAGCACGCTTTTTGATAAATAAAAGATGACTGCAACACAAAACAAAGCATCTTCTGGTGACTGTATGCAGAATATGCGAATTTATTAATACCCAGTCTTTGCGCCGCCTCTAGACTTTCTCTTCGAGAAGAAATTACCGTGAGTTTCGCTTCGACGAAAATGGAGATTTATCTCATGTCATTAAGTGATGCTAATTGCTTTAAATAGAGCCAACTAAATAAGTAATTAGTCTAAAATTAGCCGAAACTGCATAACCGTGATTAATTTCAGTTGATGAGTTAGTCCCGGGACATACAACTGAATCAAAAAGAACTGCTTTTGTGGTGTACGATGGAAAATTATACATTTTATGGAAAACGATTTTCAATTTCTTAATTTTGTTGTTATCCAATGTAATAGGTACAGAACATTATGAAGTTACAACTTTATACAATTTTAACGACGCTTAATATGTTGTACGAATTAATTTAATATTCAAAGTTAGTTAAAATATAAAAAGTTTGGATAATACATAAATAGTGTAAGACGATTCCTCGCTCAATCTCGTTACACCCTTTAAATTATAAATCAACGGTAGATGAATAGCATCAACTGTTGCGAACCGCAAAAAGCAGTAACGAGAAAATTTTCATTTTAAAGCCGCGTACTCAAAGAATTAGTTAAACGAGATCTGTTGGAATTCGATCATTTGTTAGCGCATCTTCGAAGATGGGGAGTTGCGGTTTGGTGGCCCTTATGCCAGGGATGCGTGCCTAGAATGCTTTTAAAAGCAGAAAAGGGAGTCGGCTCCACTATTGGGGCATCATAAACCATTTGAGTTATGATTTTGTGGTTTTTGGTTCATCGCGTGTATTCACGAAGGCTTAAAATATTTTTAAAAAATTTAACTCTGAAGACCCAAGAAGACATTGTTGCTCTTACTAATAAGGCTTGAAAATGGATAAAGATGACTGGAAGAATAAAAAAATTCTTATTGCATGTCAAATACCTACATGCATTTTTGGATAACTTTAGAAAAACATTTTCTTATAACTATTTGAAAAATAAAACAGATTTACATAAGGAAACAATCAAATGTTTGGACCAAAGCTGCTTAATAACATTTTTGAATCAAACGTTCTTGTTTACTCGAAGTGTTTGTTATGTGTAAAATTAACACAATAAAACAAACTACAGCTCTATTACTAAAGAGCAGATTATTTAATTTTTAAGTTTATACAACTAAAAAACAAAACTCAGATCGAATTTTCAAAATAATTCAATTCTCATTATTTTAATTTGGTTTGAGAATAAAATTCTAAATGCCTACATTTATTCGAATATACACACAAAACTTTTTTCCAACTATAATGCAACTAGAGTTGGCTTCCTAGGATTTCCAGTAAGTAATAGAGTGAAAACAAAGATACTAGAAATCTATTGACATATTTTAACTAGAATTTCAATGAATTTGCACAGAAGGACAGTTCAGTGCACTAGAATTTCAGTGTTGCCAATAGATTTCTAGGTTTTCTCTAGATTTCAATGAAATTTTAAAAGAAACTCAGTCAGAATAATTTATTCTCTAGTGAACAGCAATAGAAACCTAGAAAAACTCAACACTATATAGATATCAGTCTAGTAACATTTCGCTAGAAATAAGATTTACAGTGTATGTATCAGCTACTGAATTTTTTCGGGAATATTTCAGATATTGGACATTTCCAATAAATACTTTAATTAAAATACTTAACTTATGTAATTATGTATGTATCATGATCGTTCTCATTATGTTCTGCAAAGATAGTGTAATATAAAATCATGTAAAGTTTCTAATTAAGTTTGTGTGTAGTTCAGCATGCTCCTAGTGAATAATCCATTAATTAATTAAATTAAAAACTTGAAAACATGTGTACCAAAGATACCCCATCCGGCGTTTAATTTCATTCACTAATTAGGGTGTCACACGCCTCGAAGCTCGAAATCCGCTTCCGCTGGCGGCTGAGCCGCGGAACCAGCTCCAGTTTTACCTCATCAGATCATTGCCTCCGGCGGACAGAAGTCAATCACATGTCTTCCAGCTCGCACAGAACAGACTACGGCCAATTAACCAGAATGTCATAAATTAGAGCCATAAATTGAAATTTGCGAGCCGTCAAGTTTCCGAACAAAGAATTTCATTGTTGGACGTGTTTTTGTGCTAAAGTAACCGCAGTGCGGACTTAAGTTGAACCAAAGATCTCGATGGATTTATACCTGAACAGGTACTGTCAGCGCGATAAATTAATCTGCGGTCTGCAGTTTGTACTCTAGTAGCTGAGAATATTAAATTGGCTTGCATTTGTCATGTATATTTCAATCACTTTTCTACCCGTAATTAAGTGCCATTTGTTATTAATTATTGATGGCTAGTTTGCAGTTTTCTTTCCATTGGTGGGTGTATTGTTTAGGTCATAGCATAGGTCCACAAAGTTGATTTTAATTAATAACATCTTTTCTTTTAAATATGTCAACCGCTTGGGAGTTGCAGTGTGATTCGTAAATTTCAATTTTCCATGGTGTGCACATCACTATTTTATTTTTCTCTTTTGACCTAATCAACCCAGCGACATCCAACTCACTTCAAAAAGGGCCATCCTAATGTCCTTTCCAAAAATAACCTTAAAAAATTGGCATATCACCACCCACTGCAAGTACAGTTACTTTCGAAAGTGAAAAAATAATGTTTATTCTTCCTAAAATTCCCCGAATTTTCTCCGAAATTCATGTAATTAATGCACTTATTTTTTATTTTTATCGAATTACCCATGTTATTACCTTTCCAAAAAGATACAACATGTCCAGATAAAATGTTCCTGAGAAAATCCTGACTTGTATCTTATTGTTTTACTGCCCTGTAATTGAAAAATTCGTAAAATAAACAAAATGTCTAATAAAAAGACCGGAAATGTTTGTTTAGCGTACACAGGTAATTAATTTTAATTATTGCTGCAGAAAAATCATAAAAAGGTTAATGCAATTTATTTTACTGCCGTAATTAGCTTGTCTTAGCCAGCCATAGTTGGATGTATCCTGACACTCTGTTACTAATATCTGATGGAAAGTTTGCTATAAAAAAAGGGTCAGTCAGAAAGAGCATTGATCATAGTTGAAAAGCCAATCGATAAGTCAATTCACTTTTGAGGAATACGCCGATATAATTTTTACGGTGTAGTAGACGGAAACGAAAGAGAGACTGTCCGGCAATACCAAAGGAGATATTCTATTCGACGGGTACCTCAAAAAGTGGTATTTTCACAGACTTTCCAGAGGTTAAGAGAAACCGGAAATGCAACTTCAAATAGCAAGGAACTATCTGGAACATTGGAAGATTTTGCCGATATCGAACAGCAAATAATCACCATCGTCAGCCAAAACCCTGAAAGGAGCAAGAGACGAGTCGCAAAACGACTATAACAAATAATTTTTATTCTTTTAATATTTTTTAAAGTTGAATGTAATACTACCATACCATGACATAATATATTATGCTTATTCAAAGATGAGCGATTTGGTGGAGAATTCTGGAGTTGTGGGTTCGATTGCCACATGAACACCTCGGATAAAAAAAAAAATTTTAAAATATTTTGTTATTTATTATTAAATATACAAAAACTAGTGTATAATTATTTCTTATTATTACTTTAGTTTACTATGAAATATTATTTAAAATATCGATATTTATTACTACAAGTCATAGACCAGCCAGCTATCAAATTTTACTATTTTTCTGAGTTGAATCCTTTTTGAAATCTGAAAAATTGTTAAAGTAGTAGGTATAGTAGTAGTACGAAACCTCAACTTCAATAAATACGTTTGTTAAGTGCCTAAGTTTGTCTAGGAATAAATTTGCTTCGGGAGAGGAGAAAGCGGCAATGACATGACAAGAAAAGACGGCGACTTATTAATGATCGTGTAAGAAAACGAAAAGGAAAATTTGAGGCATTTCCACTACCCCAGCTAGCCCCATCTGACAAATAGCTGTCAGAAGTGTCGGCCTCAATTTAAATCGGTGCCTCTGAAAGGAATATGTGTGCAATTTAGCGTTTCTTGCCTTTAATTTAACGCACGGATAATCCCGCAGTAAATAATATTAAAAACAATTTCCAAGTACCGCGCGGCGTGATTGACTAAATGCAAGTGTCGGTGCGGCCCTCGTTCGGATCGCAACATCTTGAGGTTCTTGAGGAACACTTTGAGCAGCCGCCGCGCGATCGGATAACCGCAAAAAGCCAGAAAATGCCAGGAGCGACTGATTCCCACCCAGCTCCGAGTCGCCTAAGTGAATGGCTTCGTGTTTTCTCTGAATACGCACACAGCAAATGTGACGTTTTAATGTTGCGTTAATTAAGTATAAATCCTAAAGTTAATTTCCAATTAATTCGCCAGCCTGAGCGCACTGTGGACGCCGCGACAGAGGCTCTGGGTTCTAACGAGGACGCGTCCCATCCGAGCGTTCGCTTAATTTGCGTCAAAATAAGAGTCGCCAGACCGTTTTCATAATTATTTTACCCCACATAAATGGCACAATCCGCTCACCATGTGGAGCTCCTCTTATCAATCTCCCTGGCTCGATCGCGAAGCCTTTCCGCTAATCGTTAATTTATTCGCCGACATGTGGCGGGTAATTAACTGCGGTAACCACTTCCTTTTAGCACCTATTTACAAGATCGTCAAGTATGCAAATCGCCACGGCGGCGGCGGCGCGGCGGATTCCTGCGCTCGGTGTGCTCCAGCTCGCCGGATGCATCTGCTCCATTGCCTCAAAGTCTGAGTCTAGTTTTATGGGCTACAAATGAGCCCAAGATAAGCTCTGATCACCGCTCAGGAATCCACGTACGGCTCAAATCACACCCCAGAAAATTGGCTCAAAACAATGCGCACGGCCATAATCAGGGAGCGGCCATCGTGCATAGGCCGCGGCCGATAATTCTCATTATTAGGCCTAATGGTCTTCGACTGGCTGTGCGACATTTAATGTCGGTTAATGGGCAGCTCAATTAATATGGCATTATGTCGAGCCACAGTTGAGCCTGCCATCCGCGCCAGCCAGCCCTGCAGATTGGCAGCAGCATAATTTACATGAGAAAATGAGCTAATGACCAGATGTTCGGTGATAGCGGCTACTGCCAGTGCGTAATCGCCCAGTCTTCACAAAATCACATTAAGCGGATTGATTACAAAACAATTTAATAATCGTAATTGAAAGCAACTTTATTTCTCATCTAGATGACGAGATAAGGGCAGGCTGTTGACTTTAATCGATTGCTAGTAATTTCCTTAATCGATTCTTGGGGCCACACAGGACATGCGTGTGGAACTAAGTGCGTATCAAAACACTTACTTTTGTAAATAATTACCAAATATAACAAAAAAAAAAAACTCGGATAATTTGTCTCATTCTCTATGCAAATTAAGTGATATTGCTTTACTTCAACATTGGTCATTTATCCTTTTCACATTTTGGAACATAGTTTAATTTAGATTTTATTGCACAAAAAAATGCAATTTTGACTATCGTTTATAATCTTATTACAGTATTATTATTATATAATAAAAACCCGTCGACTACTATAATATGTATAAAATATATTTGGTAAGCTCTTGTTTCCTTTTTCTCCGTGAACAAAAATTTTGCATTTCTTAATTTTAAGTAAGTTCGATTTATGGTATATGAATGATTGAATATGTCTTTGTAAATAAAATAAATATTATACAAAGTTGATTAAGTCAAGAAAAATAATGCTACTTTTTTCTGCTCACGTTCTAATTATGTAAATTGCTTTTGTAGTTTTGGATTGGGTGATTGCAGTTTGAAGTCGAAATCCTCAAAATATGGATGTATAATCTTGATTGCCTGCTCATCATTTTATTTTTCAGATATATATTTAGCTAACAGCGTTCAACTATATATATGATACTATCTTTTTTCCCCGCAACTTCGGCCGCGGTTTTAATCTACTTTCCAAGATTGATAAAAAATTCATCCCCGTTTGAGCCTGCTATCGACAGCGTGATCAAATCGAAATTAAATACATACATATATTCTTTACATAAGTTAACAAGTGTTTTGATAAACTATGGATAAATTCAAACAAATGGCATCTAGAAATTCTATCCTTCATTTGCATTTATATTTATATAATCTTCTGGCATTGGGCCATTCAATTGTTGTTTCATCAAGGAAGTTTGAAAAGAATTACAACAAATGCTAAATACGTCGTTCCACTGGCTTCCAAGTATTTTTCTATTCGAAATTGAAAATATATAGTTTTTGAATATTTCTACCTGAAGTTAGCCGTAGTTGTTCAAACAACAACAACATAACACTTTCCACCAAAAATAGGACTCAAAAGTAAACCAATTTTCGTATAAGTACCCGCCGCCGCGCCGGCCATTCAAAGTGTCAGTTTCCTGGCAAATCATTTTTCAATTAATTATGAATTTTCTATTTTATATGTCTTTGTCCTTATTTCTTACTTTTGAGACTTTTTTAATGAGACTAAAAAGAGTTGGATACTCCCAAATGTTGAAAAGATATGTATTTCGTTTTTTCACTCAATTGATCTCTGTCATTATGGTTGATGCATTTTTTTCATTAGACATTTTCAGAATAATCCATATTTTTTCAATAATACTAAATATATATACTGTATTTTTTTTGAAATAGTATAATTATTATATTATTACTACTTTTACGTATCTGAATTTTAATAAATGTAGGTACCTATGAAGCTCATCAGTTTTTCGATGCTGTATTTGATAAGCTTACTTATTTCCTCGATTTATTTAAAATTTGAATTTGTTGTAACTATTTGTAATTTAATAACTTTGGTAGACTTAGCATTAGGCTGTATAAATTTGATGCCACCTACTTTATTGCTGTAAATATGTGTAATTTAATAGTACGTATTTAAGTCGTCCGCACATACGCAATTGCGGGTACAGTTATAATAATAATTTTAATACTATGAAGTTTAACTGATTGTGGCTTACCATTGTTTTGGGCTTAGATCACTCAATAACGTTAGAGTCTATAAACTCAAGGTTAAAAAAGTAAAAAGTGTTTAAGCAATTTGTCAATAATTAGGATAAAAGCAGGTAGCAAACCAATTCCAATAGTTTTCAACTCAGGTATTTTTTGCCGCAGCATCCTCTAGAGTGACCGGCTGGGGTCGGTCAAACGAGAGAAGGTTCAGATAAATCTTTCGGCTATTCACCGCAGTCGACCTGTCAAGCTCAATAGGCCGTGATGGCTTTGTTAGCAGCTCACCGGGCAATTGTAGCCGACTACTGGATACCACCGGACTTCTTATTCTTAGGTGGGCACCGGCGCAGTTTTTGCCCCGTCTCGTCTCATCTCACCTCACCTGAAGCTATAGTTTTTGTCCGATTGGGTTCGCCTGACACATGAATGCAAACTTGTTAAACAACAATTCCATCACACGAAACAATTCCGGTGATTTCACGTCTTTCCCGGTGTCAACGTGTTTCTTCACAGCCCATAAGCTTCTTTGGCTTTTCGTTTTATTTTTTAAAAACTAGCCTCGAAATGGTTCTACATCATTTGTTTTCTCATTTTCTTGCTTTCTACATCAATCACAATTAACTGTACTTATAGGCGAATTTAGGTTAATCATTTTCTCATAATCGTCTTTTCGGGGAGGGAGTGTCCAGAGGACCATGCGAACCCTAATCGAAGCAAATTAAAGCCATTACCTTCCCCTTCTTAGACGAATTATTTGAAATTTCATCTGGAAATTTGTCACGCCTCTCACGACAAAAACTCCAACCCTAAACCGATTCGGATCAGGGCTACTGAGCGGATGAAGTTGTTGAGAGGCAGGCCTTTATAAAGTGCATTTAGTTGGTTTCTTGACAAAGGCCCTTATGCGTTTCATGCGTTCCGCAACGTGTCACCGGGCCGCATTGAGTTGTCGACTGCAATTAAGAGTTGATTGTTGTTTGGTAGTTGATTTCGTCAAAACCTACATTCAGTCTTTGGGAAAAGTGACTGCAGCAGATCTGCATCTGCCCCGTGTCCAATCAAACTGAATATTTCTGATCGATTTGTATCGGGCTTTAGATAGAAGGGCCTATTAACGAAAGTCAACCCCTGTAATTTAAATGTATTTATGATGATAAGGAAATTATGAACTCTCTTATTTAGTGAAGTTCCCTGTTAAAATTGCGAATTAGTTCAAAGGATGTGATCACTGCTAGCTAAACCCAGCCTATACTCGTAATAATAAAGTAAATATAGCAATTGAGAATTTCAAATAAAATTATTAATTACTAATTATTATCATAAATGTTCAGCTTAGCTACTTAGTTTTGTTACTTCTCATAAGTATTAGTATTTCGATAAAATATCACTCAACAACATAGACTTATTTTTTTTATGTCTTATAATTATTAATTTTGGAAATTGCTGTAAATTAACTTTACAAGAGCGAGGTTGATGAAAAAATAAATTGACAAGTACATTGTAAATTTTCGGCCGTCTTGCTGGACGGTCAGTTCTAAAAAAAGAAAACTGCTAATCACATGAAAATATTTCATAACAAACTTAAATAATATTCGACATTATATAAAAACTAAAATGATGATGATGTTAAATAACCAAAATTAAATTAAAAAATAAAAAAGGAACATAAAGTTATGCTAACAAATTTATAGTTGGCCGTTTGACTGGCCTTATGTACATTATAGAATTGTGGCATTGTAGGAGAGTTTCTACATTTCCTAGACCGCGTTGAAAAACTGCTGCGAAACCGTGCTGTAAAGGTACCGTGTTGTAGGAGGTTTACCTTTATTATAGAGAATCTATATATGCAGTATAATATATAAAATAAAATGTGTGTTTGCTTGCTATACAAATCTATGTACAACACTGTTCTGATTGCGATTAAAATTTGCACATATGTATATGTACATACATATATGTATGTACGCTTGAGGGCGCTGGAAAAACCCATGTGTTCATGAAATATGAACAAAATGGCGGGTTTCAAAATGTTGGCTTCAAATTTTTATCTTAAGCCAGAACTTTAAAAAAATCTGTACAAGTTTTTTTTGGCTTTTTATATTAGAAATCGGTCTAAGAAATATAAGTAGGGTAGGTACTATAAAATTTCTGAGTCGATATTCCAAAAATTTGAAATTGACGGTAAACAATAATATTATTATTTTACAATGGTGATGCCTGTATCTTTGAACAGATCTATACCAATTTGTTTAAAATTTCACATTAATACGTAAAAATGTGTTGTTAATTGCTCGATCAAAAATGTTTGAAATAATTGTTTTTTTTTTGACAAATGTAGGTAAATTTAAAGAGAAGAATTTTAGCTGAAATATGTGTACAAAAAAAAGTTGCCATATTATTTTTCGAATTCGATTTTGAAAAACAAAGACGGCCAATCGATTGTATTATATACGTTTACCTTTAAAAACAGTGTTTATTTAATTACTCGTATAGAGTGTCGGTCTGTCTAGACTGCCAGGTATCTAAACTAAAGTATGTACATATTTTTAAAAGACGAAATTCTTAATTAGGATGAATTTTAATGGATCTATGTATAATAGGATCTAAACTAATAAAGTTTTCTAAACTGATTAATTGTTTAAGCGACAGGTTTATATACTTTGCGTAATTGCTCTTTATGCCTATAATGGAGGCAGTAAAACTCAATCAACCCAAACCCCTCCGTCCATTGTGTCGAAATTTATTCCCATCAGAGAGCGATAACATGATTATCAAAAATCAAAAAAAAAACGAAGCCAAAGGGAAAAAACATCTTTTTATTGATTGCCCTTGTGCGCTTTTTTAGGAATCAACAAACAATTTTGTGGCTCGATAGCGCACGCCTAATTTCCCACCATTTCCCTTTCAAATTAGGAAAAATTTGTTTATAATAGCCGAATAACGGCGGCTAACATCTAAATCACACGAAATGATTGCGTTCGCCATATGACAGACAGACACACACCGCGCATCCGCCAACTGTTTCGTCTTCAGCAGACAAAAACCTTCGCCTCGCAGGGTTCGCCCAGACAAGGGTTGCGACCACAAAAGGATTCGATTCAGTTTAATTCCATTTCCTGGTGCCTGTGGATTCGATTGGTGGCGATGGCGTTCCACGTCCGGACGGGGCCATGTTTGCGCCACCCAAACACTCGGCGGCAATTAGAAATAAATTCGAAAGTAGGGTCCACAGCTGGGGAGTGGCAATTTCACGAAAACACTGGCTGCGAATGATCACTGACGGATTATGATAGCTTTCAATTTTACGATCCCATCGATGAGGATTTAATTAGATTTCAACTGCGGGGTCCAACTGGTGAAAACCACACTCTATCCGGTCGAGGTAAGGTGATTTTGCTCGATGACACACAAAAATGGAGTGAATGCTTATTGTCGAAATACGAAATCTAATTGATGACTCATTGCTTTCTTCAAGAATTCAGAAATTTTTTCCTTACTGAACAAAATTACATATTAATTGGGAACTTTTCGTATCCCAAACTATTCCGCTTTTCTCACTTTATACATTCAGAATTTTTTTATTTTTATCTTTTAGGTAACCAACCCTTACATTCAGAAAACCTTACTATTAAATAGAACAAATCCTTTAAAACCACATTTACGATCAGACGGAGTATTAATCTTAATTTTTTTAAGCAAATTACACCTTTAAATTAAAACATCCGATCGGCTGCGTACACTCTAAATTTGTTCTCACTAGATTACAGTGAATCTCAACTTGTGTTGGTTTCTTAGATATGCAGTTCAAAATCTAGTGAAATTTAATTAAATAGAATTTTATTGTATTTCCTGCATTTCTGTTTTAGTTCAAAGGTTTTCTGGGAAATATACATACATAAAAATATAGGGAAGCTTTTGCCTGCTTTACCAGTAATATTCATCTGAAATCAAGGAAAATTTAATGAAGTCTTTTTAGTTGTATCTCTTTGTTTTTGCCGAAATTCATTAAATTTGGCCAGGAATACATTATTGATATTGTAGTAACTTTTAAGTGGGTAGCAACGAGAATTCAACAAAATTCTGTACCTACTTAGAAAGAGGCTACTAAAATTGTAGTCTGTTATAAAAATTCGAATAATTTTTTAGAATTTAAAATAATAAAAGGGACAGCTTTGGTGTTAAATTTGCAATGGGTAAATAAAATAGGATTATGGGTAATTAAAAAACAGCAGTCATATTTTTAAAGATATAGAATAAACTTCTAGGACGTCCTCCAATAAAATGAAAAGATTGAAAATAGTAACAAGAAAAAAAAATTAGTTCTAGATAGCAAAACTCCGTCATTTTAGTTTCATTGTAATTCCATTCTATCGTCGCTTGGCAGTTTTTAGTCCAAAAGGTTACACCTCTTAACTACTGAAATCATAATAATTAGTGAGCAAAATCGTTGTATTAAGTAATTATAGTAATACATGATTTATTATTATTTTGTTACTAATATATACGGATTTAAATTTTTCGATTGAATGTTATAGGTAAAAAATATGAGTAACTGGTTGTATGTTTCCTTTAGAGAGAAGATTTTAAGTGACTCTGAGTAGGAAATGAATTTTCCGCTTAAGCTACTCTATAATTAAGTTAGAAGATTTACGACTGTATCTTTAATCTGCTTATCAACTGTATTAAAAAAGATCTGAGTCCAAATAGAACAAATCATCGTCGCGTAGCTTATCTGATTTTAAGCTAAACCCTACCTACCTGTGCCACACACGTTTACCTCCTGACGATCATGCACCAGAGAACGCCACCATCACCTGGCCCCACACAAGCTCTTAATCTTTTATTTACGGCAAAACTTCGAAAAGTCATTTCTTACAAAATTACATAATTAAGGTAGAATACCTTCGTTCAGCCGGGCCCTCCATGCAGATGGCCAGCCGCAGCGAGGTGGTGGTGCGCGGCCGCTGATCACCTCCAGTGTTTTTCCCCATTACTCACTGATATTGCGTTAAATATGATCAGAAAATCACTTCATTTTCTTAAGACACACAGCTCGAAAGGAGGAGTCACAAGAAAAAACGGCACGGCGTGATCATTTATCAGCGGCCCCATACCCATCACATTAAGCCAATCGAGGAGAAAAAATGATCTTCGGGACCACCAGAGGAGGCCTGGGCTTTATCAGCTGAACCGAACTCGAAACCGTGAACAATTCACTTTAGTCGCGTTTCATCTGAACCGTTTCGAGCGCGGAGGAAATCTCTTTCCACGGTTGGTTTTCCGCGGCTCCCATTGGCCGCTGGGGGCCCGATCGCCTTGGAGCATTCATTTTACTTCATTACGTTGTAACTGGTCGCGGTGTACTTACAAATGATCCTCGAGGAAATTTGCAAACTGAGCGGGAAATAAACAGCGACTTTCATTTCGACATCTCGCGTCGAAGGACTTGCAAATTACGAGCACGTCGAATGACGAATATGAATAAATTTTGCATCAAGCGGTCTCCAATTATAATTACCTTTCAAAAGTCCTCTGCTTGTGAAGAACAATCATAATTTAACGCAATTTGCACACACGCTGGGAAACGATTTTCGAACAATCAGAAAATATTGTACATACATTGACGATTGACGATCATTATGCCATGATTTATTTAAACGTGACCACAAAACTTTTGTAGACTGTAAAAGACTCCGCAGAATCCTTATAGAGATTAAGTTTCGGTGGAATATTCTGAAACTTGGGAAAATAGATGTTCTCGATGAGTAGATCAACCCAATTTCCAGCTACGGGCTTTGGAAGGGTTCATATGCTATTTTATGAAAAAATACACGCACACACACACATACACACGGTCCTTTCCAATATAAGTACAATTTAAAGAACCGAATTCCTTTATAACTAAATATAATTGAAATTTTTTTTATTGACAGATTGCCCAAATAAGGGTTTGAAATCTGCATCACAAATGTATTAAATAACTTCATCAGATTCTTTGAAAATTGAAATTTTTGCATTATAAAATTCAAATCTAAATCAAATCTTCTTTTGTTCTTGATAAGCGAAAAAAGGCCCTTCCACATAAAAAAATAGATCTGGTCGAATTTGAAAAGAAATCATGATTAATCCCTTAAAAGCAACTAATTTCTTTTAGAAATCGACCACCTGTCGTTTATAAGACATCGGTTATATCCTCCTAGAATTAGGTGTATCATTAGCACAAAAAGTCTAAAGCAGCACTTCTGGGCACTAACTCCGTGGTCTTTAATTATTTTACACCTTTCACTCCTTATCTGGCGGGATCAGTTTCATTTGGTGAACAAATATTTTAAGGGTGAACCGTATAATCAAAAAAGGCAAATGGATTTGAATTACTTTAATGGATCGTGTTTTCTCAAACTGTTTCTAATTTTATTAATTGAACTACATTTGAGTTGTATACAAATTGGGACATTTGTTAGCAGGTGTGAATTTCAATGAAATGCTTGGCTGATTTTCAAATCTAAAAAAAGAATGGCCAAGATATAGGTTAAAAGAAAGTTATCCTTAATTTTTATTACCATTTATTACGGAGAAATTATATCATGAATTATATTTTTGCAAATTCTGGAATAGGAAATTTACTTATTTTGTTTTTATTTTTAATAAACTGCGTTTAAACATTTTGATTGGATATTTATTATTATGTGATGCTGGTTATCAAAGCAAAATAAAACTAAAAACTATAATTTCAGAAAACTCATCAAATTTAAAGAATTAATTTAATGACATCAACTCAATGATTGCAGGGACTGTAATGATTATAATCAAAAAATATATAAATTACAAAATAACAATTATCAAGTAATTTTTATTTTTCGAGCTGTCGATACCGATTATCAAGTAATTTTTATTTTTCGATCGCTCGATAATGATTAAGTGATTTTTATTTTTCGATCCATAAAAATTGCTTGGTAATCGTTACTGAGTGATTGAAAAATAAAAATTACAAGATAATCGTTATCGAGCGATTATTATAATAGAAGTAAAAAAGCTGAAACCGTTGGGACATAATAGTATTTGAGAAACCTTTGAGGAAGGATTCTTTTTCCAAAACTGATTGTTTTGTTTTGATTACATATTCATATTTTAACATATCAAATTCAATGAAAATATCATTAGTTTTCGTAAGAAAAATGTTTGTAAGGTATTCTAAATGAGAGTGTACTGTACACCCCACACATATCCCATAAAATTTTCTAAAACAATAAAATTATGAGATAGATTACATACTATTTATATTAATATATTTATAATTCGAATATCGTGTTTTGCGACGAACTGTGTTTGCTTCAAAGCCCAAATTAAAGATATTAAGATAACAATTCATTTTAATAATACCTATTATAGACACTAGAAAAATATGAGATTCTGCTTAGCTCTCTTGCCCCTTCGGGTGATTCCGCACAAAAATTTATATTCAATACTACTAATACATATTTCAAAATCTATTTTGTTTATTTGCTCCTATTATAACAATTAATTAGAATACTGATAAATCAAGGTACGATCAATAAAATAAACAACGAAGTTTTATTAATCATAAACCTTAACTAGACCATCGTATAACAACTTTTACAAATTCAATATGTTTTTATATAATTCCAGTATTATAAAGATATCAAAGTGTAGTATGTATTTTCATAATATTTATACTTAAAAGCGTTATTAGCTGATAATTTGATTATAATAAACAGGAAAATTCACTTAGTTATATCAAATACAGCAATTTTAAAATTTTATTACTTGGTACCTATTAATCTTGAATTATATATGTGTCTTCAGAGAAGGTCCCTAAATTTAATTTAGAAATGTGAAAATTGTGAAAATGCTGCTTTTGCTTCCATACTTCTCATTTATGAGTTATGATTTAAAGACAAAAGGCAACATAAAATGGCGGATCCCCATACTTCGATTGATTAGCTTCGCTGAAATGCAGAAATTGTCAGCACATGTGTAGAAAATATGTCGGCCATTAAATTATGCCATCAAGCAAATCAAAAGTCGCCGTCGCGCCCGCATGCAACACTAACACCCACTCGCCCGCGTGGTTGTTGAGCACAAAATTAATAAATCAATTACTTTGAGATAAATATTTCATAGGCCGCAAGCCGCAATCGCTCTCGCGACAATTTCAGCGCGCCTAGGGACCGCTGGGCTCGGTGCTGGCTTCATTACCCAAATGACACAATTTACGAGATAAAGTTACAATGTGAGAAACTCATTAGGCCGGTCGGCGAGTTGCCAGACGCCGCCGCGGTGGTCCGCGGCCGCGGCCAGGTCTAACCGCCTCTCATTAAACAATTCAACATCTCGCAATTGCAGCAACACCTCATTGTGTCCGTCCGGGCAGATCTCACCGGCCAATCACGCAATTTTTATACCTGGGCGAAATAAAACAGGTACGAGCGCCTAATCCCTGGAAACCAGCCTTAATGAGGCGTGGACGTATGGTGGCGGGCGAGCGCAGCCAATGTCCGGTAAGTCGGGCCGCGATTGGCCAGTCGCGCACCGGTCAAGCAACTCGCGGCCGAGATCAAAGGAAGCGCGCCGCGGCGGAGGGTCCGCAGGGTCCAGCGCCCGGCCGCTTCGCATGTGGGCTTTTATAATTTGATGGAGCTTAATTGAACTTCTAATTGGATTGAGTGTGTGGATAAATCCGAGGTATTAACCTGTCGCGGCTTCTGTTTCATGTCACCCGGACGGCATCGCTGTTTGTGTTATTTATTGGTTAATTATAGCACTTGCATTATTTATGAATTATTGGTCGTTTCTCACACTGCGCCGCCGGGTCGGCATTCCAATTTCGGTCTAGGCACTTTGATTTATCGACTTTCATGGCTAAAACTGAGAATATTTTGTAAGCCCTTCACTTTGCTAATTGTGCGTGGGCCACCCGCAGGGTTTTTCTTTTATTTAAATTTAGTTAATCTTAAGATTTGAATATTTTCATTTAACCCTGCTTCTTTTTTTAATTTAAAATTAGTTGCTCAAATGTACAGAGACCTTTCAAACATTTAAACACTATAGGCTTCATCAAGAGGTAATTTTGACCAACTTTCAATTTATTTCAAACATATTCTGCCCAATAAAGTTTATGCAGTATTTTCTTAAAATAGCTTTATTTACTTATATGCATAACATACATATATATTTTTTTTATTATTTCTATTTTTTTATTTTATTTTGCTTAACTTTTGCTATAATGATATGGAATTTTTCATAAATGCGAGAGTAAGTATTTCAATCAGAATTGACAGAGAACTTTAGAGTGAATTTGGCATTTGAATTGTACATATGTAGTTTAAAATATATTACAAAAGTGTTTTAAAATAGCATACAGATATATAATACAATCACCTTTGTTCGCTCATTAGTGTTCTATAAGAATGTTAATGTTTGATTGATGATCACTAAAAGAAAACAAATCGAGCTAATCTCCATATAAACTTAGGCATAGATTTCGCATATTGTTTTAAATTTTCTACTATTAGGAACTTTGAATATTCCAAAAACAGGGAAAATCGATTATCCACGGCTGGTATACAACGAAGGACCAAAAGTGCGTTTATTTGTAATGTGTATACCATTTTTCTCTTTTGAGAAATCTTTCATATTCTGAACATTACCTTATTTTATTAAAGTTTTAAAATTTTTTGATGAACTGAAAAATAAAATTTTGAATTAATGAAATGTAGGTACTTAAAGTATAATTGAAGAAGTGAAGATAATTCAACTTAAAACCCTGTTTCATTAAACGTTGTAGGAATGTTCATTTAAGATGAAAAGTTAAGAATGTCTGTCGAAAAGTGACAATTTTCTGCGATTCTTGAAAATAAAGAAATTTGTAAGCAAACTTTCGACTTTGGTCCTTGTATAATATAAACAAAATTTATAACAAAATAAAATTGCTTGCAAAGAGTAAATAATTATTTTGTTATATACTATAAATTAATATTTTTCGTGATTTTATTTAACAATTGTTTAGGATTGTTTATTATAAAATGGAAAATGTTACAGAAATATCTAAAGAAATTAACAATGATTTTTCTTTTTACTTATGCACTTTTCATAGCCTTTTTCCACTTTCATTTTTCAAAATAATTATGGTTTTTGAAATATCGCAAACAACGATTGCTACCATCATAAAGTACAGATTTTCATCTTCAAAAGGGAATATATGTAAGTATAGCCTTTTATTTCCAACTGCAATAGAAGTTTCATTCTATTGTGACTTGGGGAATTGGTCAGCTTATTGTTAAAATAAAGATCATAAGAGTACATTAAATATGTATGAACTTTACCTCTTTTGCGTGGAATAATGCAGAAGCCAAAAACATCTTTAAAATCGTATTTTTCGACCTTCAAAACTGTATTACAGTAGTTTTTATTATGCAAATTCAAATAATATAGAGTAAATTTCATTCAATAAAGTCTAAGCTTTAGAGCTCGATCATTGAATCCACTGGAATCGAATCGAAAGGAGCTTAGAAAAGCCCTTTTTGGAAAAAGACCCTTAATAATGTTCCCAACACTTTTATAAAATCATTTCAGTAACCGTTGACGTGAATTAATTTCTCCGTTCAAAGTGTTAAAATAAATCGACTAGATAAATCCAATTGAATTATTTTGACGTTAAAGGTAACTAAAATGAATTAGTAAGAATTCTATGAACTTTATTAAGGAATTTTTATCCAAAAAGAGCTTTTCTAAGCTTCTTTCAATTCAATTCCAGCGGATCTAAAGGTTAGGTTATTAATTAGAAAGAAAAAAAAACATGAAATCGGTTAATTAAAACCTATGATATTCGAGGAGAAAGTCAGTTTCGGCCGAACGACTTTCAATGACCTTCAAAAATGTATGTGCTCCTAGGGGTTAAATATCTCGCGAAGCATAAGCGACCAACAATTTTCTTTACATACATACATACATTTAGGTACAAACATGTAATTTTTGATAAAAATCAGTGGGGAGACCTCAAACTCAATCAGTTCCAAATTTTGTATTCACCCTATCTACTTAATTTCGATATCTTCTTGAGCAAAAGGACACAAATCTAGTGACTTAATCGAATATCAAAGTTTGAGTGCCATCATCGCACTTCAATCGAACAAACGAGCAGTCACCCATTTCAAAAGTCGAAGCTTCCCCCCGGTGGTTCAGCTCCCCGCCAGAAACTGATATCCCCAATCACGAAGAGGGTTTCCTTCTTGGCAGAGTAATTAAACAGATCTCGAGGTACCAAACGGCCGGGTCTACTCTAATGACGTCAGCGCTCTAATGAAATATATCGCCCCAGCATAAATCACGGATTTCCTTTCGCAGCCAATAAACCACCCCAAATTTGTCAACAGCATGTGGTGGTGGTCCGGCGGCGCTGAGGAGCTCTTCGACCTTCGCGCCAGCCGGGAAGTTAAATCGGGAGGAGGAAGATAATTTTATTGCCCTCCGATAATTGTCAGATCATTTATCCGAATTAGGGCGTCCGGGTGTTCGGCCCCATGCGGAATGCGGGTAAACACCCCTCGGACGTGTCGCCCCGAGCTGGGAATCCGGTCGGGGACGTCCCGGTCCCGTGTCCCGTCTCCCGTCCGGGACCCGGGCTTTGTGCGGCCGTGTTTATTTTGTCGCAGGGGTGCGAGCGGGGCCACCGGATTCAATTTGGGTTGCGTGAACCGCACTCGCTAGAGTGAATCCGAATCGGAAGATAAACACGGGGGCTGCGGTGCCCGGGAAGGAAGTCCGAGTTCACTTTAATGCTTCAACAAGATTTTATGTGACATTCAAGATTAATGGGTAGAAAATCGTCGATTTATTTTTTGGTTGAGTGAAACAGCATCCAATTTCGGCGGGGATTGCCACTGTTATTACATGAGATAATCCGAGGCATCTGATATGTGGCGCGGTCGGATCATACGCCAGGTATAGCTATTGATTTTTTCCCTCTATCGCTTTCTAATAATGCCACGGATTTTCCATGAGGTGCAGATAAGACGGAGAAACTCGAGAAGCATGTGGGGCTGGCTTCTGTGGCTGGAGTCGCAGCAGAGAGTAATTACACCTTTAATGATAACTGCATCCGATATCTTCCTTAATAGGCTGCTTACATAATTTCTTCAGTAATTTGTGCATGTGCGCATAATTTATATCATGTTTTCCCTTAATGACTGGCATTTAGGTGGATTTTTGTAGAATTCACTTAATGAAGCGGTGGGCATGAAAGCCATTTAATGAGCATTCGGATTATGTTCTATTCAAGGAGAGTTATTGTTTTAAACGTACATTAAAGAACCTGGCATGAGCATGGTTTTCCCATAAAATGAATATCTCTTGGGAGTTGGGATGACTGAATACACTGAAAAGGTGTTCATTCTTAAAGAATAATTTTTTTTTACAGAAACCGCAACTACAAACTTTTACCTTTACGAAATTAATAGCGCACTTGTGTGATACTGATAAGCCGAAAAAGGTATCCAAAATAGCAAATGCCTTTAAACCCGGTATCTGATCAAAACTTTAATCATATATTACAAACGTTGTTAGTGATACCTCTAACTACTGAAATTTAGTCACAAGAATTCCTAGTCATCTGTAAAAATATTAAATAATTTTTATTTTTTTACTATTTATCGAAGTTCAATGAAATGACTGGTTGGTTGGTTGGTTGGTTGAGTGGTTTGACTGAGAGTATGTCATTCCGGGGTTGTGGGTTCGATTCCGAAAGAAAACCTTGGTTGAAAAAAAACATACCTACACAGAACACACCATAGGGCCTTAATTCCAGAGTGCGAGAAAAAGAGAGCAGGATTATAATTAATTCTACTATATATTTTTTTTTCTAAGTGAGACTTACTATGAGACATTAGTTAAAATATAAATTTTGTATAAATATTATAGTTGGAAATATCTAAACGAAAAACAGTAAAAATGTAAATAAACATTTAAGATCGTAACGATCGAAAACGAATGGCATCGCTTTCAAATAAAACACTAACGACTTTAAGAACATTTTCAACACAGTTCAATGGAACCGAAAATGGTATAAGATCACATTTAATTTACGACATCCGTTGATAATGAAATTTGAGTACAGACGCTAATTCCAATAATGAATGAATGATGATTCCACAAATTTTCAAGTGGTAGATAGCCCTATAAAAACTTTCATTAACCTCTAAAAAGCCCTCTTCCCTGTGCGCTAAGTTCAATTTTTCAAACAGGTCCATTCTACCCCCATCTACAGCAATAAAACTTCAAGATTGACAAATTGGAAAGGGGCGCACTCACTTGGAAAATTCACTCTTGATAAATTGAGAAAATTCCTTCCTTGTCTCCTTATACACCCGCCGCTGCCGTTCACTTTACTGTGATTTTCCTTTTTTATTATAGGACTCATCTCAGGGATAAACACTCCTAAAACGGGTAGCTGTTACATAAATCCCCAGGAACAATTCCGGAACACCCACCCATCCCCTAAAACAGGAACTTCCGAGGGATGAAATGGAGGGACTAGAATTGTTGGTCCACGATAGAGACAAGTGTCCGTGGCAAATGCAATTACTGTCATTTCGGTGCATTTTAATATTGTTCGAGTGTATAAAGTTTATGATGCACTGTGGAGAAACGTACGTTTTACAATAACCTTTAAAATGAGGTCTTCTCTTAAATGTGTCTCCATACGTAGGGGAACATAAGAAGAAATTAACAAATGTAGGACTATACAAAAAAGTTTAATTATGTAATTAAATGTAATGCGTGTAAACAAAATATGGCGATATTTTAACACGGCTCGTATTAATAATGTCCTGAATACTTAAAAATTTACACTATTCTGAACAATATTTTACGCATGTTGACAAAACCTTACTTTATATTGAGCCCTAATCATTAAATACCCTGTAAAATAAATGTGCTTAATTTTCATTTTGGTTTCAACTTGGCAAGTTTCTTCAGTGTCAGATAAATTTAAAAATTTAACACATTCCCTCTCATAGTGTCGTCATCTTAAAATATAATGATATGGGCTATGAGATCAGAAAAAGAGGTCGATAGGTTGAAATAATTTATTTTTCATGATTATATTATGAAAAATCTTGAATAATTTAAAATGTAGGGGTTTCGACAAATTTTTGCTGTCAGACGCATTTTGAATTGTTCTTCAAAAGGTATGAAATGGAAATCAAAGTGAAAGTTCAACAGATTTTATTTATTTGATATTTTTACTCTTATAGTCCGTGTCCATGTGTCAAGACCCTTTTTCTCAGAAAAGATTTGAGGTATCAAGTTAAAATTAATATCAAAAAATTCAAATTTCTAGTCTAACATAATAAAAAGATGCGGCCTCAAAGCGTATTTTCCTATTAAAACTTCTACTCACTGACTGATCATCAAAACCTGCAGGGTACTTCCTGGTGACCTGCAATCTTGAAATTTGGCAACTTTTTGGCACAAGTGATGGGATAAATCACAAAATCATTCATTTCTAATTTTTTGTGGAGTTTTCTTATTATTTAAATTAAAATAATAGACTCATTACGTGATAAACTTAATTTTTTTTCTATCATTCAAATTTAATACATAATATGTAATTACTTACGTATTTGCCTGTCTTTTTTTTTTATTATAGGTATGTAGACAATTCAAAAAAATTGTAGCAGAAAAAAAGCACTCCCAAATTTTCATAGATTATATAGCTTAAAAACTCTCATCTATAGGCGATTATTTGTCGAGAAATGCAAATTTTGTAGTAAAGTGAATTAAGGTATAAATAATTACAAAATAGAAAAAAAGGATGATGATTTATTGTCTGAGAGTGGTAGCATGTAGGTTCAAAATTAGTCATGGATAATGCGTTAAAATTATAGGAAATGTTTTATGAAATTTGAATGCATTACTTATTACGATTTATTAATTGTCTGCCGGTTCACTAAAAGAGTCAACCGACTTTCCAGTCGTATTTTGAATTTAAGGGTTTGAAATCGGCTTTCACTTTTAGTTTACCTTTCTAATATATATGTATGTACATAGTTTTTGGAATATAATACTTTCGAAACTCGGTATTAAAGACTAAAAATATATTAATCAACGTTCAGGAGTATAGCTGCAACATTTTCAAATGCTCCACACAAGACCAGATTTTACAAATTTATCACCAGTAGAGGAAAAGTCTGCCTTTTGCCGACCATCGGTCAACTTGAAAGGCTGGTAATTAAGCACATGTTAGCTTTGCTCGTCTGAGTGTGAAACTAGTTAAAGGGTGATAAAATTGAAGAATTTTAAAAACGTCGAAGGTAAATAGATTTCAGAGCCGCGAGGAATAAGGTTCGCTTTTGGACCGTACGCTGTCATGGCGGTATGCGCATATAATCAACACTTCACTTATTGATGCTAATTAAAATCACCTTAAGGCTGAATCGTTTGCCTCGGTCAGTCCGCGTCTACCCCACCTCACTCACACCAACAAAGCCGAGCCGCAACCCATCCGCCCGTATGGGTGCACGTACTTAAGGCCATTTGGTGCACTTGAATGGATCTCCGGAGGATGGATGCTGGACCGGGGCCGCAATAAATATCGATGAGCGGCGAGTTGAGTCGCGATGTCGGCGAACATCAAAAGGAATATTTCTTTCGGGAATGCCTTTGGGTTCCCCTTCTTTCCGCAGTTGGATCAGTTTATGGGGGCTGCAGTCACATTTGATAATCGCCTTAGTCCGTGCAGATAAAACAATGCAAAGGGCTATTAACAATGTATGAAACCGTCGATTAAACTTTGGTTCTGCTTGATGTTTTCCTTTTCCGGCACAAAATGGCCACAGTTTTCGATCGGTTGGCACCTTACTTAAGGACGAGTGCAGCACGTGAGAATCACCTGCATATGCACTGCAAAAAATTTCGATCCATTCAGCAGAACAGGATTCGATCTGAGATGCGGACTTAATTGCTGACATCTAGAGGAATTCAGACTTTAAAAAAGTCAATTACGGCTGATTACATCGGGGAAATAAATGAATGGGCCCGGGTTGCGGAAATAGAGGAATACTCTGCAGCAGTAGCAATTTCAGGTCCTAATTATTTACTCGAATTAAAGATCGCAGGTTTCTTTTGACGGTCGCTTCCGTTGCAGGTATGGGTTGCCATTTTTCTATAGCGATCATGTAGAATAAAATAACTAAATGGTTGCTTGTTTGTTCGTTTTTCTCAATTTCTACTCAAAGTGCCCGAAACCCAACTATCATTTTAAGTTCTGGATATCAAGCTTTAAATTGGCACCAAAAGTTTGAGATTTTCTAACTAGAATACAATGAATCTGAACTAAAGTTGGTTTCCTAAATATGCAGTTACAAATCTAGTGAAAGCGAATCACTAGAATTTTATTGTAATAATTTTCTCTATTTCCAGACAGAAAGACAGAGATTTTTGCCTGCTTTGCCAGTAAAGTTTACAGATGAACTAGGAAAATTAACTGAAGTATCTAGTGTTAAGTTCTGATTGGTTTTGTTCGAAATTCAGTAAATTTACAGAAATTTTTAAGTGGATGTTGAGTATTCAATAAACAAAACTAAGTATGATATTTGTGCACAGCTCACTTTTTCAAGAGATTGGACTTGAATGACAAACTATCGAATAAAAAATGAGTTAAATATGCACCGTAAAAGTTGTGCAATCTCCAACTAGGACCTGCGATGGTGTACGGATATCACTAGAATTTCAGTTAAGTTAAAAGAAATTTCAGTACCTACATATTGCGACCCACAAAACAACTTCCAGATTATGCAATGTATTTTACTAGAATTGTACTTAAAAACTGCTTAAATATAAATATATCAGGGTGTTTGACAATTTGCTAATGGTTTAATTTTACAATAATCAATCAATGAAATTCTCCTACTAATCAATTTAAGCCATGATTGGCTAGGGGCCCAGAAGAGCTAGAAGAGCTACACAAAAGTAACGAATTTCTTCAGATTTAGTTTTATCGAAACGGGTAGAAAAACTCGATATCATTTTGATATTTGATTCATTAATTAATTTATATGTAACTGGTGGCTAAGTAGTTAGTCAGAAGTTCATCTACTGACTACAATTATTCCAACGCAAAGTGTTAAATGTTTTCTAATTTTACGCCAAACAAAATTGCCTAAAACTCAAAAATCAATAATATTGACAATTAAAATTCTCTAAACATGTGACATTTAACATACCTTTTGCAGTTAGAGGTTAAAAAGATAAAAGTACAGGCCTTCGAATAAGCGTCTGAAGTCTAAAAAATTGAATTCGAAAAAAGAGATACAGCAGTGAAGGAGTGGAGGGGAAGAGGAGCATATATGTAAAATGAACAATTCATATCGTAACATTAACGAGAAATATCGTGAAAGACCAACGAAATTGTTTGTAAAATATTAACAAAATTTTCGGATATGAAGCAAGTTGTTATTACAAGCGTTTTATAAATCTTTTCGTTCTTTTAATGAAAATATTTCATTGGCTCGAAATTAACAACAACTTTCGTTGAGTTTATCCCTATTTTTTGTAAATTATACGAAATATTATTCTGAGTGTAAGAGTATATATTATTTTCAATAAGTGTTCTACTTTTAAATGTCTGGCTTTATTTCCAAAAACATATACATATACTCGGACAGTTTTAATAATGTATAATATATATGTACTAAAGTATCATTCGCTATAAAACAAAGAGTGATGATATAATTCATAATTGAATAAAGTACGTATTTTTGAATGGTTCAGACGGAAGAGTAGGAAACATGGGCAGATAACTCCATTTACAGCTGAAATTGAAATCTGAGTGGCATGTCTTATAAAAAGTCGTGCTGGGCTACTATTGGTCATCGCAAATTATGTTAACGACAGTTGATTATTATTACCGGGCTGCGGCAGGACCCGGCTGGTCTTATTAGGCCGTCGTAAATTAAGAAGTAGCATTAAATCATGTCGGCCAACTTCTCATTGCGCCCAGGGCCTCCTCACAATAAATCATGAAGAATTACAGCCTACGCGTGTTGGTTCGGCACGCAACAGCCTACCGTCAGAATCCGTTCATGACGAATACTAGTTACAGGCCTCGGCCGAAGCCATTCGAACGAGATATTCAAATGAGCTCCTCGGAATAAAGGCGCAGAATAATGATAATAGCGGCCGGGCCCGGTGTGTTTACCCCTTTCGGCGTGATGATATTGAAATTTGCTCCACATCGTACAGTCATTGTAATTAATTAAACGAAATTGTCCAGCTCGGCCGAAGGGGAACGTGCTTAACGGCACAAAATCCGTTGGGCTGCTCTCATTGGGGCACCTTCAAGCAAAAACCCTAATTACATTAATTAAGGGCCCACATCGGCCGATTTTCGTACAGAAGTTAATTACCGGTTATTTCTCAATGGTCAGCGGTGGCGGCCACGGAGGCTGGCCCTCCGCTGCCCTTGTCCGTCACATCCGCGAATTAGCGTCTTGTCGTGCTGAATGTCGCCGGCCAGTTTCCGTGCCTCCAATTGGACGAGCCGCTCCGAATTGTAGCCAAATTCCGAACATTAAAGAAATTATGTGATGAAGAATGTATAAATTTCGCCGAGCACGAATTGCGGCCCTGGACACGGTCAGATGCTATAATTTCTGTAATGAAGACAGATTTACAGCGCTGATTATTCCCTGGCCACATTTGCCTCAATTAATTTTGGGCTTTCTCCAATTGCTCCGCACAAATTTAAGGAAATTCGTAAAAATAATTCAAATTTGCTTCGATTCTTGTTCCGCTGTTCCGAGGCCTTCACTTAATTTCCTCGTTTAAGGTTACCAGCTGCAAAACTTCCTCTTTATAATAACACAATCTAAATCAATTGACAAAATATTGAAAAAACTTCTTCAATAAAACTTAAAGCAATCTTTATTTGCCATTTCATATTTTTTGTCCTCAAAATATTTATAATGTTTTCCAATCGTACCAGGTTCTGACCAAAACAAAAATTTATTCTATACATATAATTTCAAATAAATATTTAACCAAGCCCTTAGTACCTACGTTCGAATATTTAACCAAAGCCACATTCAATTTTGGATTACTTTGGTCCATGGGAACTCGTTCATTACTAGTAGCTCCTTATTTAATTTAAACTATTTCTTGCTGTTATATTTTTTTGCTTTGAAATTTTTAATACCAACTTTTAATTTCCATCAAGTAAAGATTTTGATATAAATTGTAATAGATATTCTTAATTGGATTTGGAACTAACTAGCAACATTTACTTTTTTGTACATTTTACACTCTGAATCTCTGCTCCTGTATTAGTTACATTTAACTAAGTGCTAGGTTGTACATATGTATTAGCTAAGTTAATTTGTTTAAATATAAAACTCTTTTGTTTTGTTAAATTTACCAGTACTCTGTTTTTTTCAGTGAATACATATTTTGGTTATTGCACAACTCCTAGCTATGATATAAAATTTCATTTCTCAAACTGATAATTTAACTTACCTGTAGGTCGTGCAGATTCAATCCCAAGTTCTGTAAAAAAAATATTAATTAAATATCATTGGGTATGAAATATATTATATAGTAGATGTACAAATATTATAAGATTTAAATATAGTAGTTACGTTTTACTTTATTAGTCTTTATTCTAAACTCACTTTGGTTACTATTTTCTGTCTAAATTATGTATACGTCTATAATATCGTCCACCTTAGAGACCTTGAGGAGCATAAGATAAGAGATTAAATTGTAATGTTCTTATTTAACTTCCGCAATTACGATGATTTTATAGAATTCTATTCTTTCGCTTGTAACCAAGGATTAAGATTAAAACTATACAAAAAGTTCTTTAAAAAGATACGGCCAACGAAATTGCGAAACCTCTACATTACTTTTGGAGTTGAAAGACTAAAAGACGACTCGCGTCGCCGGAGCCAGCACGTAAATCAAAGGGTATTATTTTGACCGCAGCCCGACGCGCTGAGCTTCAACAAAAGACGACTCAATAAAAATAGCTCCGTCGCCATCAATCATCGTCACTCGAAGTGAAACTCGCTCCACTTGCGCGGGCTATTGTCCACCATGGCCGGTCTCTAGCAGCTCGTTTGGCTGTCAAGTCCAATTATTTCGAAACCCAATTAAACAATCGACTGGGACGCAATGGAAAGCTAATTTTATTTTGAGATTTAATCGCGCGCACACTCAATTCGAGATTAATCCGCTTGCGCACAGAGGTGACTAGCCCCAAAGTGGGGACAAGTGCCATCGGATCGGAGCGTCTATTTGCTCGGATCGAACGCGGCTGCCACCGCAATCGAATTACGATGATAAAAAGCTACGCCGGGGATTATCGCCGCCATAACTCTCTCACTCGGCCTGGAATTGTTGAACGCGCGGCGCGACACTTCGCGCCACAGTTCAACTTTTATCGCCGGCCATTGCGCCGATGAATAGTTTCGTTAAATCCACACTGAAAGCAATACTCAGCTAATGGCTACCGTAAATTTTCATTGTTACGCTTGACTGATAGATGTGACGAGTGCTTCGAATTGGTCGGGGCTGATTTATGGAAAATTGCTAGAGAAAGTTGTCGTCGCGAGGCACTCTGACGAAAGTCTTTTGGCTCGTAAACTATCTGAGGTGATGGCAAGGGTAGTAAAATAGGAAATTTAAAGCCGTAATATCAGCTGAAACGATTATTTAAATATTAAATATTGCTTTAAATCTAGGAAATTTACGATGATTAATACATATACTTATAATCTTACTCAAAATAGTAATTATACATGAAAACAGATAAAGTCAAGAAATTTTAATAATTACACAATCATTCGTATATTTTTCGTATAGGGTGTTCGATAAATTTAGGATAGAGTGCACAATCTAATTATTCAAAATTTAAATGTAAACGAAGTATTAAAAGATAAGTTTAATTTTACGTATTAGTTTAATTTGCTTTTACTTATTACACTCAATTTCTTAACATAAATCTACCTAGTTTTGGATGATTGAGAATCTTGTAGGAAAAAACATATATTATATATTACTATATTAAGAAAAACTGAATTGAGCTTGAAACGTTTTTGATATAAAAATGAGAAATAATGGTAAAATAATTGTGTTTAAAGTTTTAATTTTATAACTATATTGTCGGTTAAGCAGCTTATTATAAAAATATGAATTGTACGAAATTGTTTACTTCCAAGATATTTGGAGGAAAAAGTGAGGAATAAAAATCGAAAAATAAAATAATGAATATATTCAATTTTTATAGTAAAACTCATCACTTAGATTTTTTGTATTACCACTAATTTATTTAGTTCGAATTATGAAATTATTTTTACGAAGGACTTTCAACCAATCTGGTAAAAATATAAAACCCATAGTATCAAGGAAATTTATTTGGAATTTTTAGACAGTTTGTTATTGAATATATGTATTTCTAAAATTTTTGCAAGTATTAAAGGTAATAAATGTAGATGTTAAATATTTTTACAATTTTGTTTTGTATTCCGATTGGCGTTTATGAAGGCCAATCACTTTGCCACAACATTTCTGATATTTTTACCTTATGCTCGTATCTAAAATTTCAAAATTGCATGCAATGATTTTCAAGGAAACCAAACACTAGTGTTTAAATAACTGATGATGTCATCAATGTGGCGACATCCAAAAACTCATTTTCTATGCAAAAATAAAGATTTAGGCCTTTGATTCAAATATAAAACGTAATTTAGATCAAGGTTTGATGAACAAGGTAAGATTTTTTAAAAATTACTGGTGGCGCCATATGAGCATACATCTAGAATTCGCTGTTAATGTAGTTTATATTAAGTCTTGTATTTAACAATAAATTAATATTTTCTGGTGGGCAGTGCTAATTAGTATTTAAAATCAAAATTTTGTCATTTGGCAAGTAAAGTTAGTTTTTAACGAACCTAACCTCAAAACTACTTTTGATACTTTGACTATTAGATATTGATCTTTCTTATAATTATTATCGGTTGAAAGCTCAGAAACTAGGATTGCCAACCAGTTTATGTGTACGTCACCAAAAAAACAAAATTTGTGAGGAATTGAATTTAAAGTTCTGAAAGTACCTAATTATACAAATCATACCTTGGTTAAAATCCACCAGGTTCATTCCGCGTGCTTGGATTTGAATTTCAACATTTGGTTTATGGTGTTTTATTCTAGAAAGACCATAGAATATTTTAAGCCAATAAGAAAAATCGATATTTTACAGATTAATTCGAACAAGGAATAGGTTCTACAATACAAATTCCAAGCTGAAATAAAGGACATTGTTATAAAGAATGATTCATTTATACATCCAAGGATATTAACCAAATATCGCTAAATTAAAATTTTATACTATAGAATTTCATTTTTGCTCAGCTTATTTTTATTAAAATAAAAAAAATATATTTTTTTTACAATTGACGTTCTTAAATTAAATATGCACTAAAAATCATTGGTGGTCTTTAAGTTTCCCGCACAATTGTAGGATATTTTAAGAAATATGCATAATTTACATAATTTAATTGGTGTTCTAACTGAGGTTTTTTCTTATGCTTTATTATTCCTCTACAATCAATCTTACTCACCGTTCCTGTAATAGTATATAATTGAAATATTCAGGCCATAAATTCACAGGAACAAAGGCGAACTCCTTTGAATGATTGTTTTCGACAAATTGAAGCCCATTTGTATTTTCCGAGCACAAAGCACCAAAATTGATAATTCCGAGTACAAGTCGGTTCCACATGGAAACAAAATGAATAGAACGTAACAGAGAAACTCTTGGGTGGCGTTTTAATATCCCTGAGTTGGGTGCTTCTCCTCGAAAAGAAACAATTTGTTTTCACCGGGTTTTCCGGGGCAATTACTATTAGTAGAAAAACGCGGGACAGACGTGCTCAATGGTCGTCGTGGGTACAAATGTATGCAATTAGACGGTCACAAAAGACAGAATTAATCAAATATCAAACAGAGCAGTCCTTCGGGAAGACGGGGAAAAAACAGGAACTGACGGGAGACGATAGACAGCCCGGCCGGGCACACTGCACCAACGTGAGGAGGAATTGCTTCGTGGGCAGTGAAGTTGTCAAATTAGAAGCTAACAACGCTGCGACCGCCGACCACCGTCGAAGTCCAGGGATCCGGGATGGGAAACAAACAGGGAACCGGAGAGCTCCTCAACAAAAATCCCCAGGAATCCCTGAATTACGCCTTTCCGCTGGAGCACCGCCGCCACGGCCGCCGAACACCGCCACGGGCTGGCCACGGTAACCGGTGCCGAGGTGTAGATTCGCTGGAGCGCGGGGCTCCGAGGTTCACATTGGTCCCCAAGAAAGGTGGAAGGGGCCCGCATGCGTGCCTACCGCGGTTCAGTGCCCGCCTAGAGTCCAGGAAAATCTGGGGGCCCTCTCTTTCTCGAGCGGCTGGTTCCGCTCGGCAAGACAGCGCCCATTCCCGAACTCCATTTTTATCCCCCATCCCATGACCAGCCCGTTTATCTCGGCCCGGGCTCCGGGGCTCCGGGGCTCCGCCACCGCGGCCGCCTCATTACTTTGCGCCGTGGTGTCACGTCAAGCTGCTCATGGTTGGGAACAAATTGATTGTTGGCATTTATGCGGTTGTGGTGCTTCGTTGATTGATAGAAAGTGGAAACCATGGTGGCGGAGCACCCCAGTCGCCATGCTGCGCCCCCCGGCTGTCTTAAGTGGTGGCTTGCACCACGGCGCGGCGATCAATTGTTCTTTTAATTACATTCTTTTATTGCGGCGCGGTATGGCGAGGGCCGCGGAGGTATCGACTGCCCCGGGACTTCAATCATCATTAGGTCGCGCGGAATTAAATATTTATTGAAATATGAATGCAGTCGTCCACTTGCACCCAACGTCTATAATTCAGGAAATTATATTATCTTGCACGACTCCGAATGTCGGACGATGTGGCGTTTATGTAAGGGAAGTAAAGTTAAAACATACTTTACCCCGAAAAATATCACCTTAGCATCAGAGATACGTCTGGAAGGCTGCGTAAGTTTATTATTATTTATTGAAGCATAATTTTTTAATTCATATATTACTTTATAACATACAGGGTAAATTAGAAAGATGTGTTCCGCCATATATCAATCAATTCCAACAATAAATACCTGAACATAATTTGTTTTGAAACACACAAACGAAACACGAACTGAAAAAGTCGATTTTCTGGACTTTAACTATGCATAGGTTTACAAATTTCTAAACTGCATTTTTATATTTATTTATATTCTTTTATTGCCGAATAATTTGCATAAATAAAAGTTGACGAAAATTGTACCACTATTGAAAAATGTGAATTGAATTTTTCTTTCAGGAAAAGGTATATCGAATGTTTTAATTGCCAATATATTCTTAACAGATCTGGTAAAATTTTAATTAAAATTCTAGAGCTTCTTAAGAATTTAGATTTGTGTTGCCGTTTTTGTACACCTACTTTACTCGCGTTGATGTGATTTTACACCAAAAACTTAGTTACGAAATTGTACCTACATTAGTTATAAAATTTTAAAAATCTCATGTTTTTTCTTCTTATTTTCGTAAACTACAAGTATATTCGAAAATAATTTTATATTAATGTGGAAAAAATTCGTGAAGTTGTAAGGGTTTATGAGTATATTCATTTTAATTAACATTATTAGTATGCAGCGAAATTAAACTAAAAATTTTGTTGTTTCGTTTGTTTTAGGCTAAAAAGTATAATTTTTAATCAAATGTTCGTTATTATGTTAAACACTAATTTTTCACACTCTCATATTGGTAAATTATAAAATAAATACCACTAAAATTTTTAATTATTTAGTTAGTTTCAGTAAATCAGAATCATTAAAACGAAACTCTTCCGATTCGTGAAATTTAGCGGGCTTAAGGCGACAAAGCAACAAAGGTTTTATTCAAGAAAACATTCGAAATATATTTTCGCGGTACTCTTGCAACAGAACAAGCAAATTAAACAGCTCAGATTCCGACAATCACAGTAGGGATGAAATTGATGCATTCCTAAACGCCTTTAAATTGACCAAAAAATTCAAACCACTCGCCCGACCTACAGCGAAGCCTGATGGATTATTTTCACGCCAGCAGAAAGAAGTCCGACGCGCCGCATCAAAGGGCATCGCAAACATAGCGAAAAGTCCGAAGAAGAGGGGAAGCCCAACACGAGCTCCTCAGAGTTCCCAGCATCAGTTTAAATTACCAGGAATTATGTGGTTTCTTATACCATTCTGAGCCTGAGAGCGTCTTCCTCGCGGCTGGCAACGTTGCCTGCGTCCAAAATAACCAAGACGGGCCCGATAAGGCGTGATTTCTTCGATGCCTTTCAGAATCTTCTAGGGGTATCTTACAAAAGACGATGTTTCAATTACGGAACAATGCCGCAATGACTTAACAGGTTCTCGCTGAAGTTCGCCGGCCGCTGCGTTCGAAGGGATTTGCGCAGATCAATTGTTATTGGCTCATTCGGCAGGGCCGGAGAAATCAAAGGGCGGCTGAGGTGTTTGTATAATTGCCCTTTTAATCCAAGAAGGTGAACAGAAGCGCCGGTCCTATTGTTCCGTCGACGGACCACATTTTGTCAAATTGTGGCTAATTTCTCACGCATGAATCAGTCCGCGTAATGATATTATGCGGCGGCTTCTGTCGCAGATTTTTTTTTTTTTTGGAGCATGTAATCGGGTGTTTGACAAAGGTTCTATGTGTGGGCACGCATGATACAAGAATTAAGACTCAGGACGGCTTCTTTCATCACACTGAGCATTTTAGATTAAATCAGAGTTTTTGTGGAATTAAATTAGATAAGTTTTTCTTTCAAATAGAGATGAACACTAAATTAACAGAGGGTGTTACATAACACACAAAAAAAAATATCGCATTTTGGGTGAAAGTAACTTATTTTTTTATTATGAAATGATTTACTTGAGAAAGCACTTTTGTATCATTGCAACACAAATGAATTTTTGTATCCTTACACTAAAAAACCTGCTAATATATAAAATAATTATCCACTCATTGAAGCTTTTCCTATAAACAATTAGGGCAGAATTTTTGCTCCCTTAATACTTTTGTTACAGCGCGGCAATTAAGAAAAACAATGCATACGCCAAGAATGTGACAAAAAATATATTACTTTCCAAATATTTTTTTCTGAAAATTATTCTGTTTATTCTGTTATATATGCATACATAATAGAACGACATATCGCTGTATTATATATTATAACTTATTGAAAATAATCGTCTTAAGACCTCTCAGCTCAGCTCAGCTAAAAGACAATTATTTTATTATCATGATTTTTATATTTGAGGTGGTTCGTTTTGATGGTAAGAAGCAAAATTCTGTTCTCTATTTGATTGCCAAAATCATTATGTTAAAAATATATGTATGAACGGAACCAATTAACGTTCTCACTTGAAAGCTAAAAAAGTTAAGTTGTTAGTTTTGCGAATACAATATTAAATTCGGATTAATACCTATACTTAGGTATCCATATAATATATGTATGTAGATATAACGTATGTTGTAATAAAATACAGTAATTAACAAAAGTGAAACCAACAGTAACTATAAAATATAAATGTGACGTAATTTATGGATGACCCTTTATTATACAATATAAAAATTCACGATTAGCTTTTTCGATCATCTTCTTCTATTAAATATAAATAAGCTTAAGATTTAGAAAATCTTTAAAAATCGCGTATTTCAAGCTTCAAAATAGGTTATAAAACAACAAACTGAAATTACCTGACTACCTGCAGGTCGATAACGACAGTGAATTTCTTTCTTTGACATCTAAGTGAAGATTCGGAACAGATTGAGTTTGAGGTCTTTGCACGGATTTTAATAAAACTTTGGAGTCAAAAGTGACAAATATGCAAAAAAAAATTTGTCGGTCACTTGTACTTCCCGAGATAATTTAACTTTGAAATTTCGAAAATTGACATTTTGCGGCCACGATTTTTTTGCATATTCCCATAAAATTTCGTTCCAAATTATTTAAAATATCATAAATTTTTCTTTTGGTTCTAAGTACAACAAATTTTCATCGAAATCCGTGAAAAGACCTCAAACTCAATTTATGCCGAAGAATTCTTAACGGATTTAATCGAAATTCAAAATAGTGCAACTTTGTCTATTTTATTATTCTAAATGGAATGAACCACGTATGAAACAAAGTAAGACGCTATCTTATCGAATATGGAACAGTAATAAATGGAAGCGTTTTCTAGTGTTTTTCTTAATTAAAAAGTTCCCGAAGGCTAGAATTACTTTTTACATTCGCAAGTAACAAGAGTTGTGGCAAGCTGGCGACATTAGGTCCAAACTGGCAAGGGATCTCATAAAACGACAAATCTATTGCAGTTTAGTGCCCAGCCACGAACACTTCGGTAGCCGCAAGAGCGTCGTAAAACGCGAACTGACCGTTGAACTCAGCGTGTTCCTAAAGCAGCTGCGGTCGTAAAGCGCATCGATAGGGCGCTAATCGCGAAGATAATTCTTAGCACATTCATAAAAATCAACAAATCGTCGGCGACTTTACGATCTCCTCGAAAACCTGAACCTGCGCAGGAAATCATCGATGGGCAATTGTTTCCGTGCGAAGTGCACCGAAACACGTCTGCGCGATCATAATATTTTGTAATATTCTCGATAGCGTTGTAATTATTCAAGATTTGAGGCCGAGATTGACCTCGGCGATCTGAGGTATCGCGGGAAACGTAGAAATGAAGGCATCTAGTAAAAGGAGCCCCCTCCGGATGAGCCTCACGTGAGAAACAGGGCAATAATCTTCGGCTTGAAGTCAAACACATTTTTCGGTTCGTGACTTTTATATTTCTAATTTGCAGAAAGCGCGGAGAATCCGCGGTAACGCGCCGGAACATAATTCAGAATGCAAACAAGCGGAATGCGCTCAAACGTTAACGATATTTCCCTGATGAATATTCAGCGTCTGAGGGCGCAATCGTGATAACGAGTCTGTGATAATGCAAAAATGAGCCGCGCTCAAAAGTTTTGAAACCGCGGGCGCAATTGATTTGCTACAGCGGGGCCCGCGAACGCGGCCTCAATTACGTTCGCCCCCATCCAATTAATAGGCCCGATGTGCCCCACACCCCCGCCACCGATAGCATCGCAGCGGACGCAGCGTAGTGTGGCGGTGTGGCGCGAGGGGCGCGCTAATGCCTCGACAATTCAAATTAACCGCAAGCAGGTGTAATAACCTACTCCAGGTACGCGCCTATCAAAACAATGGGCCTGGATGTCTGGAACGAAGCGGAATGACATTTTCGATGCCCGGGAAGAAAGCCTGCAGCTCGGCTAATCACCGGAGCATGAGGCAAGCGGCAACGGCACCAATTCGTTCTCATCCACGACGCGACGCAGCCCGGCCGAGAAGCGTAGAAAAGTAGCAGACACATCATTCTTGGGCGACACAATGGAAGTTTTGACGTAATTAAGCTCATCAGCATAATTTCTTACTTAATCACTGTCCCCGAGCTGCTGCCGAGCAGATCCAGTTTAATCACTTTCTTAAGGCCTTTCAACAAGTTCTGTGGAGAGGATACCGTGAAAAATTACCACCGATCCGTTCAAAATTATTCACTTGGGTTCGGCGGACACCTTGTTGGGCTCTATCTTTTAATCCTAATCCTAAGTCAGATTGATTCATTTTATTATGATGATAAAATATGGGAACGCGCCAAAATATCAATGCTATTTCCACATAAAGTCATACTAATTTTCTACCACAACTATATTTTGATGATTTTCCTAAAACTTGTAACATAAAAAGAAACCGTTTGGATACGATGCGATTATTCACTATAGAACAAAACAATTTTCTATTCTATATTTTTGGGTTGCTTCTGTAGAACATGATGTAATAATCAGTTAAAAAAATTGTAACATATAATTTTCATGTATTCTGCATTTTGTGTATGTAATAAGTATACAATATATAAAATAACAACTGTGACTATTATAATTATTGGCCGCCATCTTGGGTCCGCCATTTTGAATCCTGCAAATAAAATATAGTCAATATATAATATTAAGCCGGAATGTAACCTTCACTCTGAAATTAAAAAATATCGAACCAAGCGTTTCGGCGTGATGGTCGGACAAACATCTTCACATACTTTCATATTTATGTATATAAATAAGTATTAGAACGATTTTCTATTATTATAGGACTCAAGTTCAATTTATAGGATAAGTTCTTGTATCCTATAATTTTCAAAGAATAACTTAAATCAAAGAAAATAACAATTCTTTAAATATAAATTTATTTAAAATTTATTATTAAAAAGCGAATTACTCATCTGAAGAACAGAAACTGAATGCTTATTATTTCATGTCATTGTCTTTGTTTTTCTTTTCAAAGAGAAATTGAATATCGAACCAAAACTTATTAATGTGGCACAGTAAGAAAGGTAAACTAAAATTTATAAATTTTACAGAACATTGTATACTTTTAAATTTATATCTTGGTATTTCTTAATATTTTTATCGAAAAACTCACCAAAATTTAACTGCGCGCTGGCAGATAATTTCCCTGGTATTTATTTTATTTATAAAATTTTCCTGCAAAAGCAAACTATTTTTAATTAATTATTCTGGAATTATCCATTGAAAAATTCCAAATTTATTGTAGAATTCACTAACTTTATAAGTACCTAAAACTAGTTAACTTTCTTTAATCGAAATTCTCTAACATAGACATTTTTCTGAAAGGAAGATAGTTTTTGAGCTATTCTAAAACACGACCATGACAAATGCTGGACCCTATTTCCTAAATCTGGCAATTGCGTTACTTCGCCGTAAAAAGAGATAGTCTATTTCCTGAAAATTATTATTTAAGTTATTAAAGATAGATAATCAAGATAGATAGAAAATCAATGATAGCTAATACTCATAAAAAAATTGAAAAAACAAACCCAAGAAAAAATAACTGAACTAATAAAGTTGTTATAAATTATCCTTATTTGATTTGCAATACTCCAAATCCTGATCCACTGTACCTCAAGCACGGAGTAGCTACAGTGAATCGTTCTCCATTTAAGAAAACAAATGCTTTGTTGTGATAGTTTCAAAAAATTGAGTTATAGGTCATTATGTTTACAACTACATTTTAATAAAAATGTGACCAACATGCATTTAAATGTCATTGTGACGAAAGTTTTCAGCTCGTATTATTAATAAGGAAAATAAAAATATAAAGTTCCTTTCCATCTGCTTGGAAATAGATATTTATCTAAATATGCTCAATGGCTGTAATAAAGGAAAATGAGCAACTGAAAAAAGCCGGCATATTTATATTTTTTTATAATTTTGCTAACGTCTTTATTTAATCCATCCAATTGAAGAGAGAATATCTTAATTAAGCAGACGTTCATCTCATCGGAAATGCTGAAGGTTCCAATCTTCCCAAAACACCTGTCAGATTTTGCGAACTTTGATTAGACCCCAAAACGATCCGTCCTGCCAAAAAATAATAAAGTTGTTTTTATATGTATAAACAAACGTGAACCACAGCTCTGAAGATGGGCTTTCGAAATAAAGAAGCCATTTTGTGTGCACTGCTCATCAATTTGAGCGGGCATTGCGTGTGAATGGACTGCTCATTAACATTTTAGATTAAAACAATCGCCTTTCGAGCGATGAGCTAATAGTGAGTAATTTAATTCAAGTCGGCATTTCAATTTTCAAACAAGTACACTCATAAAGTAAAAAAGCGCAAAAACAGCTCCAATCAGAGTTTTTTTGCAGTTTGCTAAAACCAGCTCCAGAGTTAATTGGAGTTTACTGTCGGCTAATGGACCAGCTCAGTGGGTCAAACTTCTTGCGGCTGCGCTAGCGCTAGAAATATTTATTCGGTCGTGTTAACTTTTGACCGTTGGCCCGATATATTTCGATGTAATCAGTCGCTGTCGGTTCTTGATTTATGGGCAATTCCTCAGATTTCCTGGGGCCGAACAAGTGCCATGTGCCAATCACAGCGCCTCGAATGGCCCCCGAGCTCTTGGGCAACTCTCGCAATTTTGACAAGCGAAAATAGTGCAGTCGAGCGGAGTAATGAAGAACGAAAAACGGCCAACCCCCGTCTGGGCCTCGAATTGAGCCCACTTACTGCCCACAAATCTCGGCCGCAATTTCAATTGCAATTAACTCAAGTACCCTAGGCAACTCCTTCCACCTCCCTGGAGGTGCCTCCCGACCCATTAGAATAATTCTCGTTTTGCTCAGCCCCCTGCGAGCTCTGTCTCGATTTATCTCATTACTTACTTAAAACCTATTACTGTCAGCTTACGTTAAAAATCGATGTGTTGAGGTGATGGCGGCGAACTTCAAAGAAAACCACCGCGTTGTTAGTGCGGTAATTATCTCCGGTCAGAGCATTAAAATCATTGTTCCTCCACTTTTACTCCATCTTCATCTTCGTGCGGGGCCTCTTCGGCGATGCTGATCCTTCTGGCCGGGCCCTTTGCGGGCCCCCCTCCACCGTCCAGTTGACGTTTCTTTTGTAATCACTTTAGCTTACTTCGTCGCTTTCAAGCCGAGCGAATTTCTGCACTTTCAGCAAAAAGATTCTTCTGACCATGCCGATTACATGCAGAAATTCCACACACGTATGGTAGTTATATGATAACTAACCAACACATAAGAATTTTTTTATATATTACCTTCAGCAGTTATTGGTTATCATACAAAAGATAATAACTGTTCTTTAACCTAAGTTAATATATTAGTCATTTTCCAGAACAAGAAGCGATTTTAGAAAAACCTTTCCATTAAAATTTCTTAAAATTTCGTCGCTATACTGAATATTTGTCATTTCGAATTTTCAAATTCAAATTGAATGTAATATCCTTTAATCTTTATAATTTCATTATAACAAAGATCCCCTTAATTTAAGAAATTTAGATTCGATATTTTGAGCTTTAAAATTCCATATCAAATCAATAATCTTTTCTAGATTTTCTAAATTTAGACACCTAAATCAGTACCAAAATGCGGAATAAAAGCCTGTTTTTATTAACTCGTTTATTGAAATATATATTTTGATCAATATATTCGAAATCGATATTTAGTCTTAATTCTCCACATTTTAAAGATATATTGGAAATCAATCGCTGTTCAATTAAGGCCCGTACAAATAAAAATGCATAAATATATATTTTCAAATTAACATTTATATAAAAACTTGATTATGGGAACCTCAATTTTATTAATAAGGTTCTCAGATTTCTGAAGAAGATCAATTCATCAATTTTAACTTAATTTCCCACACAATAAAAAGCTTTATATAGTGTTGTCTAACGGCTTCTTCTAAGGATTAATGCGTTGAACATGATTTGCAAAAATCAGATAAATTAATCATTTGTACGGCACTCACGGTCCATACATCTTTTATGATTTTGCACGAAAAAAAAAAATTTTTTTTTTTAGAGATTGAGAACGTGGGCTATGGGCACACATTACGGCTAACAAATGCATGATCATTTCATTTTTCGAAAATATTTTACCGATCCCATCGATGCTACTTTTGTTGCCTTGACAATCGCCGGGGCCTATAATTAAAAATCGATCATCGTTAGTCATCCTAACAGCGAAGGTGTTTTGCTAAAAAGCCTCCTGCATCACCTGCTCGAGCGAGCGTTGCAGAAACCATTTAGCTTCTTTCGGATGAGCTCGAAATCTTCCTGGTCATTTAGTGCAAAGCCAGAAGTGCCAATTATGATCCACCGACCAATTTATTTAGGTTAATAAAAAATCGAAGATCACTAGGCTCGCCGGTCACCGGTCCGTAATCAAAGGTGTTCCGATCCATCAAGTCGCTTTCCGTACGAGGGCGAAGTCTAAACCGTAACAATGGAGAGGTGCTAACTAATTAGTATGTCTTGAGGCTATTACGGCTGAGGGCCATAAATTAAGCCGAAATTTCGGGTGCAGGTAAGGGAAACAGTATCTTGCTAGGATCGACAAATATTTGATGACTTCCCAGAGATAATAGGAAGAGAGTGTGGATTTTAGCGAGATAAGTGATCTAAAGAGGATTTTCCTTCGATTGGTCCTCCTCATTCACTCGATCCATCGATCGGGTAATTCAATGAAATGGGCCTAATAGCTGGATTTTCTTTTGTTCCACTTTTTTTTTAAGTCAAGGATAATAATTAAGGGCTGGTGGCCGCTGGACCCACCTTCAGGTCTTGTGCAAACCGGCTAGACTGGCCCAGGCGAGCCATAAATAGCCAGGATAATGGTCAAAAGGAAGCCGCCTTTTCCCACGTATATTCATAATTTTGGTGGTCACCCAAAGAGTTGTTCGACTTCTTTTCGGGTAGCTCATCTTTGCCGCGAAGACGTTGGCTCACGGAAACAAATCAAAGAAAAGCCGATGAATCATTTATGAGGATAATTTCAGACTAATTGACGCCTGAGACTGTTAGATATTTCCAGGTTTCTGTGACTTTTCTATTGGTACTCGATACGGAAGAGTCGTATAAATTGTTTAGCATAATAAAATTTTATTGTATTCAGTAGAAAAAGTATTTTTCCGTGACGAATAACAATGAGTAAGATTTTTTACTGAAATAATATGTCATTTTAAACTACCTAAACTGGTTTGATTCATTTGTGTTTGCCGTAAAATGACATACTTTTTCATTTCCGAAAATTGATATTTTTATTGATTCAGTGAAGGAAAATGAACCCTTAACTTGAGTAACTTTTTTGAGTCAAACAAAAAAAGGGAACGTGTCCGGAAAAGAAAATCGTTCAATTTCCTAAAGTACATATATAATATTTTTTAATATGGTACACTCGCAGTTTCTCCCACTTGCAATATCGATTCAGATTTAGAGTTTAGGCTACAATTAATGACGCACTTTTAGAAGCGGTTCAACAAATCTGGCTTTCATATTGTAAAAGAAAGGTTAAGACATTTTTTTAAATTCTATAAAAAAACTTAATAAAAGACATAACAAAATGTTGATTTGAATGAGGAATATTAAAATGTATATTTTGAAATATACTTATATAAATATTTTACAATTTTTTGATTTATCAACACCTACAAATTTTGGAATAGTGCTATTGTTTTGACTGCAGCTGTATATGTAATTGTAAATTAAATGTCTCGTGCAACTGCCTTTTATTTCATGCTTCATCGGATTTTATTTAATCTCGGAATCTTCCATCTTACAATTTACAAGTTATTTATTTTATCCGGCGTCTCGATTTGTAGAAGAGTTAAACTTTTTATCCCACCTGAGCCTGTCCTTTGCCAACCATCGAAAGATCTACGTCTCTATTAGATCGCATTTCATTTGTGCAGCCAACCGTCGATGAGGCACCGCAGGAATAACGAAGCCGCTGATCATGATATAACAAAAATGTTTTTTTCCCATCTCGGAGGCCAATTTGTTTCAATTTATTAAATTCCGGCACTTTCTTCAGGCACTGAGAATTTTCAGCGTTTGGTCATGTGCTCACCGCGGAAACGCTATCATCATCGTTCTCGCGGCCCTACATCAGGGCCGTGCGGCTGATTCCCTGTGGTCTGGCCACGGAGGAGCATTGCGCCGGCGAACACCTAGGTGTCGGCAAACCTAATTGGAACATGTTCAAAGGGGCCGCCAATAAAATAAAGTGGAGGTCCGTGGGGCTTGTAATAACTCTATCTCCTCTCTCAAGATGGGAGGCCAAATTAGTGACCACGGCCAGCGTCTTGCACAATGCACACTATGAAATGAATAGCGCAGCGATCGCCGCGATCGCCGCGCCGCTGAGAGTACATCCGCCGGTATTGTTGTGGGTCTTTTCGGGCCCAGCGCCTTTTTATTTTGTGAAAATGATAAGATCTGGGTGGAAGAAGCGGCCGCGATCCGATCGCTTTCGCAAAGGTGTGGCCTGGCAGATGGCGGAGAGGGTCCGTGATTAAAACCAAGAGGAAGTAGCGAACGGAGCCTGAGTGGATGCGCGTGGAGAAACGCATTTGGCGGCCGCAAATTGCTTAAAGCGGACCGTTTTGCATATGGCGTAAGCATACGCAATTTCTCGTTGGCATCGCACTCTAAATTAATATGCAAGTTTTTCATCTTCCCTGAAATTCTACATGGATATGACCCTAGCAAAAATAAAATTAGGCCCTTTTTAGCTTTTATGCTGAACACGAGTATAGTGCATTACTACCATATAAAATTCTATTTCAAAATGGCGCGCTTTTCGTTCCCTCTTGTGGGTTTGAATTTTTGTCAAATGTATTTTAATGTCATAAACCCATCAAGTAATTAAACTGACATTTGAATTTCACAAAATTTCTTACATTGTAAGCAGTAATTTTATTATTTAATTGTGAGAGTTTGTCTCATATGGCGAATTCTTTTCATTTTATATCTCGAAAATGACAAAAAATATCTAGGGAGCGTATAATGCGGGGAATTAATTCGGATTTATTTGCAATTCTGTCCTTTTACTGTAACTATAATTACCACTTTTAACTTCTTATTTCAGAAACTTTCACAGAGAAATCATTTCAGATTTGATGCTACGCATAGGGATATACAATTTTTAAATTTATCGCCTTTTGAAAGCATCTATGTCACCTAATGCAAAATAAATAGACATGTTCTATGTTATGCTCTCTAACCTGAACTCCTGTTTCGGTAAGAATTGTTAAAAAGGCCAACAATTTGTGACTGTATGGAAATACGAACATAGGGTAGAATACATATAATACTAAGGCTAACAAAAAAAGCAAATATTCTTGCACTTTCTATCAGAATTTTTCGATCGGTTTTTAACGATTACTAAGTAATTTTTATTTTTCGATCGATCGATAATGATTATCAATTATTTTTTATTTTTCGATTGATTGATAACGATCAAGTAGGTCTAATAGCTTTTGTTACACAAATTATGCTTTTCAATTATTTCACAAATATTAAGAAACGATTTTTAACAGACTTAAAAAAGAGGGAGCTATCATATCTATTTTTTTTGTCATTATTTTTGGCCCTTGTTTAAAACAAAAATAAAATTTATTAAACACTTTAGAGGTTTTCCATAAAATAGCAGTAGAAGTCTGTTATAATAATAAATATGAATATGATTTGTTTGTTGTCTTGAGCCATATTTGTTGAGATGGTATTGTCGATTCCAATCTCTCATCCTAATCATTAAAACAAAAATGCTTATAAGAAGACACGTGAAGTAAGCCTACTTATTTAATTTCTGCAATGAAAGACGTTTGTAAAATTTCATATATGTAGATTGAAATAATGACGTCATAACCATGACGATTTTAATGAAAAACATTTCGCACTTTCTTGCATTCATGCTAAAAGATATTGTATAAACAGTCAAACAATAAAGGTAAAATATTGTTTTTACAGATGAACCATCTCAACTCAAATATGTTCAAAATTTGTTGAGGTAATGTCAAAACGTTTATACGGAAATAAATACAAATTTTAAACAATTAATTTCCGAAGAGTTATGTATGTATTGACTCTTGAGTTAAATAAGTTTTCAAACCACGGTTTTAGCGACTCGTTGCTACGAAGGTCATTGATCGAAATTTAGCTAGAAGTAGCAAAAGCTTAGAACTCGGCAATCGGTTTTTGCTGAGTTGCTAAAGGAAAAATTTAAGTGGCACTTTACAGTGATTACCGAAACAATGAGATGTCCACACCGGTGGAGGAAACAACAAAGTTTTATGAATTTCCAGGTAGAGAGGCAACCAACCGTTGTAAATAATTTCCAAGTACCCGCGAATACGCTAATTTACCGTTAAGACAGGTTGTCTAATCAATAAGGCCACTTTACAATAAAAAAATTCTCAACCGAATCTTTTTCACTTTTTCTGCGCGGAGAATGACCCACAGTCGCTAAATGAGACCTCAAACTGTGTGATTTTACCATTTTCGCGGTGGAATTTCCGCATGTTAGCGGGGAAAAAACGGAGCGCCAAAACCGCTGACTGCCAGAGTGGTGACAAATTTTCTCATTTAAAGCAAAATTTCAATGGAGCGAGAAACGCGGAAAAAGTGGTAACAAACCAAGTCGCTACGCTGGGCTGGGCTGTTTTTACCTGGTCCATCCGCTAGATAATAGGACTCGGTGCTTTTTCCACCTGACCGGGACAGGTAAGAAAGAGGACCGGTGGGATCCCGTGAACCACCGAATCACTTAAGTCCGCAATTACCGATGATCGAAAAATTATTCTCTCACGCAACGGGGTTCGGACGCGGCCCGGGAGCCGGGCACCGTGCGACGCGGCGCGATCGGCGTGAAGGTGCGCACCACGAAAATGTCAAATCATACATTTTGATGAAATGCGACCGCCGGGCGAGGTGCCCTAACAAGCGACCGCCTAAGTAGACGTGATAGCTCAAATTAAGGCGACGTATCCATTACCCGGGCACTTCAATGAGGCCGCGGCGCAGCGATACAAGTAATTATCTTTTCAGGTACAGCGCCGCGTATCGCGTCGCCAGGTACGGGCGATACCTGGCCGCCTGAGCCCGCGAGCCTAGTGATCTCGCGGGACCGATTATTATTAGGAAAGGCTGGGCCATTTCGGTAAATAATAACCGACTCAAAACAAACGGACGCTTTTTGCATAAGAAAACGAAAATTGAGACAAAATGACAAACCAGAATAGTCGAGCTCAAAGGTGTGGCGGACATTAAGACCGTCTAAGGGGCTGATTAGCATGACTAAGTGGCGAGCATGCCCGCGTTTCTGCTTTTGAGGCTCACCGCCCAGTGGACCTGGTTATGAACTGGATTTCATTCTGTTTCGGCTTTTCAGGAACTCGGCCTCAAAGGAGCCGCCACGTCGAGTCAGAAGGTCACCTTTATCCTGAATCTGCGCAGGGCAGCATTGGCGCATGATTCGCAAGCCTTTCATTAATAATTCATTGGAGGCGTGAGTTGTTGCAGCTTTTAACGTTTTTAACGAATAGTCCGTAGTTAGGCAATGCTCCGAACGACGTCTGTTTATTTTACAAGTGTCCTTGAATAGACACATATGCATTTATTTTAATGTATAGGCCATAGCTCCAAGTTTTGGAATATTTAAAAATATTTTTACAAGTGCCTTGTGTTACAGTTAGTGCAATAATATTTTGACAATCGGTAGGACAGCTGTGGCACTGTCACTTATTCTAGTACAAATGGTTGCTGAATAAGTGACTATTACTTCTAGTTAAAATACACACATGTAAAAAATTAGCCAAGTTGACCAAAACACGAGCGAGAGAGAAGATAACCCAAATGAGAATATCGAACAGGATGGTGCGATTTTGGTTGGTTCGTGGTTGGATGGTCTCTGCATTGGAAAACGATCTTCAGTGACAACTATACAAAAAAACACTTTGTCGATCACTTGATTTCTAGAGATATTTAACTCTAAAGTTTTAAAAAGAGAGAGTTTTCCACTGCGATGATCTCCTTTCTTCCCAAAATGTTTTGGAAGGCGTATTGTGTGATTGGGAAAACAAATTGGAATATTTTTTTCCCATAAATTGCATCTGTATTATCTCTGGAATATGTCAGTAAAAAGATCTTTCAATTGTAATATCTGCCATTTACTTTGCTTTTTATTTTAAGTTAAAAAATCACGAAAAACATTACATTTTTTTGAAAACTGTGTCAAAAATTTAATATTTGGTAGGAACATGTCTACAGATTAAAATTCCTCTCGATTTTTTAATTTCAAATGAGCAGAACTGCCGGAATCGTGTCAGCCGCCAACCACCTTTTTCTACCTAAAGCGATAATGTCAATTCCACTGAATATTTTGGCTTCAAAATATTCTAAATTATTGTTAAAATGTCAATAAATATGTAGTACTATACAAAATTTAAAATAATAACCAAATTTCATGGTTCATAAAAAAAAATAAGACGTAAAAAATAGCCGTCACATGAGACGATCCCCTTAAGATGTTTCCACTTAATTTCTCTAAATTCATTTTACTTTATTTCGATTTGCCATTTCACAAGACAAATGTGTGCTTGTCCCCATCGATAAAAGTCCTTTAATTGATCAATTTAAAATATTCTTGAATATTTTGGAATACAGAGCTGAAAAGATTTTTAATTTAAGTTCTTTATACAATTTGCAACTAAACTTTGTGAGAATATGCAGAACCTCGTGACGAAGAAATGTCACTTTTCGTAATTTCAAAGTTACATATCTTGGCAAGTACCTACACGTGACCTGGTGAGAAAACCTCGAACTCAATCTGTTTGAAACAGTTTTATTCTTTGTATTACTTATTTTATTTAATATGGAAAAATGTATACAAACAAAAAATTAGGCTTACACTCACTGATATTTTAATTTTATTTTACGAGTATTTACGATAATTTTCCAATCAATTAAAAACAAGCCTGTTCAAAGCAGTGAATTTCAAGTAGAATAAGATAAATACTATCAATTTTGTTATACTACTAAATTTTTGTTTTTAATGTAGAGATATTATGCAGTATGCGGCTATAATTTTTGCGTTAAAAGATATGTAATTTTAAGTGTTTCATTCCTGAAGTTATTAACTAGCTAAATTTTTTTATGATTTCAAAAAGAAATGTAGGTACATATGTATATGCACATACATACGAATTTATGAAAAATATTATTCATTTCCGGATTGCAAGGTAGTAAACTTTTATTCAAATATGTATCACTCTATGAATTAACGAAACATTAAGTAATAAATCATGGTCATAATGCTTTGAACTTGGCCTCGTGGATTCTGAATTATAAAAACATTTAAAGCATTATTTAACAGGTAAAAGGTTTAACCTTTTCGTCGTTTGACGAATAATTGCTAAAAGGGGAAGACTTATGTATCTAACTAATTTTTAATATAATAAATTTATTGGAGGAAAACTGAAGCCTATAAAAGCAGTTATTGTAAATAATTTTTAAAGATTTTAAATACAATGCAAAATTAATATGGTTTCTATTTAAAGTAAACTTGAATATCATAAATTTTGATAACTACTGGATCACAAACGAAACCTAAAATTCAGAATGTTAGACATTTCACAAAACGACATCCTCATTTCATAAAAATTTAGATACTTGTTATATTTCGATTTAACACACCATTAAACTTGAATGTATTTTCTTCAAAATTATAATGACTGGACTTTAAAGTAAATCATAGCATTAAAATTTACATTAAACATTTTATAGCTCTAAGATATTATTTCGGATCTAACACAATTATAAATATAACAAAATATGAGTATATACATATATAAGAATGACTAAGATAATTGAATATTTGAGTTCTTAAAGTTGGAGTACCTACTCAAGTACTCGTAATGGCTTGGACCGAGTTTGAGAAAAGGAGTTTTGAGTACCCGAGTACTCGAGTACTTGAGGGAAAATAAAAGAGTATTCGAGTATAAAAAATATGGAATAAACGAAATCAACTTCATTCTTATTGGCTTAAGCCAGAAGGGATGTTTTTACTTATTGAAACCTAGAATTAATTAACTTACATTCTTACTTCTTAATGCATTAATTCTGCAGAGCTCTAATACTCGATTTGAAAATTCGAATACTCGAATACTCCTTAAAGTTCTAAATACTCTCTTACTCGAGTTCTCGCATAATTTTTATCTCAAGTAATTCGACTACTTGGGTAGGTAAAACTCAAAACTCGGATTTTTGAACTTGATTACGTACTCAAATACTCAAGGAATTGAGTTCAGCCCTAGTATATATCAATTTCATTAAAAATTCACTTGTAAAAGTCACTTTTTAAAATATTCTGTTTATTTTAGTTATGGTAAATGTCTTATTTGAGGCAAATAGGTACAGGATTTGGAACTTCTAAAACTTTGTCAGGCATAGTTTATGGAAAACAAGAGGTCTAATGACATTAAAGATAAAATGAGTCGACATTTATGTGTGTTTCATAAATTATATTTTTTATGTACACTCGACACTGGGTGGTTGTTTGATTTACTTCTTTAAATATAGCTAAATGTACATACATATACATATGTATATCAGATGTAAATTTTTTACACAATTACTCCTGTAGTATTTGTACACTAAAGATATTTTATGTAATGAGGCAATGAAACATCTTCAAAGACGTTCTTTCGATCATATTACTGTATGCTTTGTTTAGGGTTTCAATCTTGTAAGTACTTCTATTTATAAAATAACTTTAAACATGTTTTTCGGAAAAACGCAAACTGGCAATGTACCTACATGACTAAACATTTGATTATAGTTGAAATCAGTTTTTGTATTTTTTTAAAAATTATTACAAACCAAATAATTTCGGCAATAAGTCGTATCTAAGTATACAAAAATTGCCTTTACAAACCGATTTCACTGAAATTTGGTTTAAGTAAGAGAAATAAGGTCATAGATTTATATAAAATTTTTTTATATGTTTATATCAAATTGGTGTATTATTTATTATTTTTTCTAAATTATACTAAATATGTAGGTACTCTTACTATCGTAATAAATTTTCTACACAAAAAAATGTTAAATTGCTCAGTTTTTAGAGTGTATGTAGATGTAATATTTCTATTTCTTTAATATTATGAAATTATCGTTTGCACAAAGTTGACACTAATTTTAGTAAACAAGAATTCAAGTCACGCTTTGACTATTATAAAATAAAAGATTTAATTTTCCGACGGGAAATGAACGAAAATTAAAAAGAGGCCATTTAACACGCAACCCCATCTATCGTCCGTCCCGGCGCAGAGAATATTTAGTATAGTGTGGTCGTTTAACATGAAACATAGCAGCATAAAGTTGGCTTAATTCCAAGGGTATCAATCATTGAAGAGGCAGGGGTGGCTTTTATGTGAATGCTTTTAAAAGAAGTGGCAGCACAAAATGCAAGAAGACCTATTTGTTAGCAATTAAAATTCATGCAATCTAGAATTCGTTAACAAGGGTGGATTAGCGAAATGAGTGAAATAAACGCGATGGCCGGTGCTCACGAAACTCTGGCACGAATTTGCGGAAATATCCGCGAAGAGAGCAGTTGATTTGAGCGAGGAAAACTACGAAAAAGTCGGAAGAGTCACAAATTAGCAGACGATGGCGGCGGTGGGGTGAGCGTCGCGGCGTCGATCAGCTCGCTTTCAGTGGGACACAGTGTGTCATTAAAGTTTTCCGAAAACCAATTTTTCCTCATTAAATCGTTTACCGCGTCCCGCATCCCGGGCACAAGACACCGACGACCCGAAAGGAGGCAGTTAAAGCCCCGATTTATGCTTTTTTGCCCGATTCGGCTCGAAAATCACCTCATCCTTGCAAATTAGAGGAGTGCGACCCCGCCCGATCGCTCATTAGCGGTGGAGAGCGCATGCAACACTTTTCGGGGCCGAGCAGCCGCGGCCCGCGAGAGACGGCGCGACGCGGGCCCCGTGCGCGCGAGCGAGACGCCGCCGCCGGCGCGGCAAATTGCCCGGCATTAATTAGCCTCTACCAACAAAACGCGCGCCCGGAGCTGTCTTCTTCGCCTCGCGAGTGCCGGCGGTGCCCCGGGTCTCGTTTCCGCTTTTGGCAGGTCGGAAATCAAAGAAAAGCCGCCGACATGACACCCGAGGGCCGCGGAGATTTCCCAGCCAACCACCATTGCAGCGGGACGGCGGCGCCCGATTGGTCCAGCCGGGGAGCTCCGCCCCTTGGGGGAGGGCTCCGACCGCGGCGAAACCGGATTGTCGGTAATTTGCCAGACCGTTGGCGTGCGAGGAACAGTTGCCACTCGTTAACGAAGGAAGTTGGTAACGTCTGTGGAGGTTCCCTCGTTATCGCCAGTTGAGACTTTTTGCCGTCGTCAAAATAGGCCTTTGGCATGGACTTTTTATGGTATTAATCCGGAGCTGGAATCGGGCGCGTTCATACTCTAGTTGATGAGTTGGAGCATACCGCGTCAGTTGGACCAGTTCGATGTGATTTATTGCGGCTAAACGATGCTAATTAGACGCAAGAGTGATCGATGAAGTGATTCTGTGATCAAGTGTGAATATGGAAAGTTTCTCGCGGTTAGCAGTGCCCTTAATTTCGACTGATTAAAGTGACTTGCCCTATCCTGTGGAGTATAGTGAAAAAAAAAAGGATTACTTAGCTTTGTGAATTTAGAAAATGTTGTGCACAAGTCCACCTCCCGCGAGCCCTGCAAGCCCAGCTGTGTCTGAAATTTCGGTTGGAGCACCCAGTCCACCACCTGGGGAACGAAACGGCGGCGACGACTACTTCAGACCCCTGAAAAAGCTAAAAATGATCGAGAGCCGCGAGCGCTCCCTGAGCCCGCAAAAATCGAATATTGAGGGTGTGAAGAGTTTTTCGATTGCGGACATTCTGGGCCATGACCCGAACGCCCGCCACGAACAGCCCCCGCAAATTCCGCCAAATAATCACCTGCACCTGCAGCCGACGAAAATCGTCCGCCCATGGGACCACCTGAGAGGTCCTGTTCCCGTGCGCCCGTTCCTGCCGCCCGCCCTCCTCCACTACGAGCACAGGCTGGCGCTGGACTACCAGCGGCAACTGCAGGAGCACCTCAACGCCCAGGCCCAGCTGCTGCGGCACATGAGCTCCATGGAAATTATCCCGTCCGAAAGCGGCTCGGAGCGGTCGAGTTCCGCGGCGAGCGACTGCTGCTCCCCGGAAATTTCCAGCAGACTGTCCTCGGACCACCACCTGCACCACCACACCTCCTCGTCGCACCACCGCCACTCCCCGCACAGCGGGGGCGCCGGAAACGGAAGCGGGAGTCAGAGCGGCAGCGGGAGCTCCGGCGGGCAAAAGACGAAGCCCAACGGCACCCCCTTGGACGCGCTCTTCCAGATGACCACCAAAAACTTCGACGAATCACAAGGTGAAGACAGTTCAGGTATTTGCGTTGTTGTCTTGTGTTCTAGGATTAAGGGGTGGAGGGGTGTTACTTTTAGTCCTAGTCCTAGACCCCCCTGGGGATACCTTCGGAAGACATCAACGAAGAAGAATTTTATATGTGCCCTATAAAAGCCTGGTCGTATAACTGATCCTAAAAGCGTTTGCCATGAAAGACAAATTTAGTACTTTAACTTTATGTTTGACGAAAGGTTATCGTCTTCACATCCAATGAAAATAATACCCTTAAGAGGTTAAGGGGGCAACGAAACATTTTAAAAATTTGAGTTTATTAACACAGTGAAAGGGCATTTAGAACTAAAATCTTAATCAACAAAACCATTAATAGCACGAACAGAAAAAAAATAGGTACGTATTTTTAAAGAACATATTGAAAATTAACGCATTATAGATTACGAATTGTGAGTTTTCAAGCAAGATGAAATTTGTTGAACATATTGGAGACATTAAGCCACTCAGCAAATTAAAATCCTGGAGTAGTTAGTCTTAAAAACTTTCCGTACAGAAGACTTGGTTCAAAATATGCTATGCTATGTATGTTATTTTTGTCTGATTTCACATATTCTAGCTGACTAAGTGGTTAGAATCATTTAGAAGATGTGAAGCACCAGATGAAGCCGGTCACGCATTTCGCTAATTGTGATCCACCACAAACCGAGCTCGAGGCTTAATTTTTAATATTTTCTTTTAAATTACACAGATATGTATTTTATTTTCTGTTCATGGTATTACCGTTCTGATCGATGAAATTATAGTTTTAAATGCCCTTTCATTGTGTTAATAAATTAAATTTATTTTTAAAAGGCTCTTTTAGATCTTGAGTATAAGTATAATGGGAAATTGAATTAATTTATAGAATAACCTTTAACTAGGGAAACTAAAAAAAAAAAATGATAATCTCGAAAGATGTTATTATACACACTTAAAGCGAGGTATAAATTTACAAAAATCAAAATGATTTTTATTTAAATTTTATAAAAATATCTAATTTTCTTTATTCATTGCTCAAAGTTTAAGAAATAATTTGAATCATTATTCATTAAAAAATTTAAAGTTTTAGTAATTTAGCAACTAACATGCATCACGTCGAAAGTCCTGTGCAGAACAACACCTAACTCAATCAATTTTTATTTTACGAAATGTTTTGCGGACTCAAGGTGGAGGAGTTTTTACAAATAATATATTAACCAATCATTTCAAACATTTTATACTAATCATGTAAAACAAAATACAAGATTATGATCGAATAGGCAACTATTTGTAATAAGTGCATACGATCCACAGACAAAATGAGAACACCCTAATGTAGGTCACTACTTGCAAGCTCATTGATTGAATGTTACTTTTTTATAATGTCCATTTGTGTTATGCATGACACACAGCTGTCTTAATACGACTGTAATGAAAATAGATACAATACAAGTACCGAGTGCAAGAAAGTTTTTGTTTTCGAACAAGTGATCATTTTTTTAAACTTTTTTCCATAAACTTGCGATTTAAAATCGAGTAGCGCTTTTGAGAATGATGGAACTAAAATAAAAACATTATACAATTATTTATACAGTTATTATGAATTAAGAAAAGTTAAAAAAAAAGCTTTTAAATGAATCAAACATTTGAAAAATCTAATGGCATCATAGTATTTTCAAAACACGATTTTTTTTCGAAAACGTGTATGTACATAATATTTAAAAATTGTTACTAATGTTCTCTTAATTGATAATAATTCTCTACTTGTTTACCAGAGACGCAAAACAAAATTTATCTATATTATTCAATACAGAATAGATCTCATTGCGCATTGTTTCGAATAAAATAAGTATTAAGAGTTAATTCAATTCAATGAAGAAATAGTAAAATGCAAAAAGTATATTGAATTGTAAAATTAATTAGATAGAGTCGTAAGTACACCTCAATGCATTATAAAAAATATGGCACAATAAACAAATAAAGATAACTATTAAATTTATATTACTTTAATACAATTTTAAGATCGATTCAATTTGCATTGATATCGATAAAACGATTTTATTACAATATAAATTAGAATGAAACACAAATGCTAATTCAATTTTTAGAGCAAAAAACAATGACTTCCAGTAAATAGAGAATCGGTTTTGAACACTCTATCTACACACCTTTGTATATCTAATAAAAGAGAGATAAAACAAGCTAATGGTTAATTTATTATATCTGTTTAACTATGTTATAAAATTCAGAAATTCATTTATTACTAAAATAAACAAGGTAATAAAAGCAACACAAATTAACCATGTTAATTAAATGAACGCCCAATAGAAGCACCAAGTAATTCCCCCGAAAGTGTGTTACATCCTCTTCTTTTTGATTGATAGTAAAATCTAAACTAATCTATTTAATTTTTACAAATCAATACCTGATATGGTCTAAAAATAGAATATTAGTATGAAAAGGTCGTAAATATTCGAGATATGTATGTTCGGAAGAATGCTAGATAAAGTTTAAATACACCAAAAAACCCTTTTATTTTTATTTCTTAAAACATTTGTCGTTTTGCATAGAAAAAAAAAGATAAAAGTATTTTTCCGGCAAAATTTTAAAGGGAATTACTGTAGGTATGTTAAAGAAAAAATATTGAGATTACGACCCCTTTCACAAAGCATATTTTTTCCGAAAAGAGAAGTATGGTGTAGAAATTGAGCACTCCCAAGCCTCTTTTACTTACAGTTTACTAGTGCCGAATACTATATTTTGGGTAGAGGTTGTACGTTTATAATTTAATTGACCTCATTTCTTTGCAAATATACATACCTTCTTTTTCTAAAACATGCATATCATATAAGTGCCTAACAATAAGAAGTATCTGGTTCTGGTCTGAATCTTAACGTAATTCTGTGATTTTTTTTTTGTTTATTGATACCTATTTGAAACAGTTTTTCATTTACAAAACTATGTCATATTTAACTTATTGCACGGTTCTGCAACGTGATTAAAATATATTCTTAATTTAAAAAGAAATGTTTAAAAACAAACTTTTATCGTATTCTACTCGTCCAACCCTTTCATTTGATACCCATGTCAAGGGGGTGGTTATGGAAACAATATGTACTTATTTCGCAAAAATAAAATCAAATTGCCTGGATTTATACCCAATTTGCGTCAAAAACTTAATCAAAAAATTTATCTGGTTCAAGGTTTGAAATTTGGATGAGTAAATACCATCGCAATTTGATGCATTTTTTACAAATTTTCAAATCTTGATATATGTACGTGATGACTTTTCAAATTCAATTCAAAGCAAAATTTGCTATCTAACCTGAACCAGATAGGAAAATGAAAAAAAACACAGTTACTAACTAACGAGTGAAGTTAAATAAAAGCTTGTAAAAATACTATAATTTGCCATATCATATATGACATCTAACTTTTTCAAATTTAAAAACTGATAAAATTATAAGATATTATTTATACTTTCAAATATAAAAACTTACATGCCTATTTCCTATTGCTATTTTTAGTATACGAGTTATTCGATTGAGCTGAAATTTCGCATAGTCATGCGATGACAATTCAAAATTGTAATGTTACAGAAAGCCAGTTCCAGAGCCTCATGAAATGTATCTTAGTAATTAATGTTGCTTAGAAAGAAGCATATTATATGTATACATACTTATTTGCGTGTACATATGTGAATGTAATTAGAAAGAGAGTAGTGGACAACTGATCCTATGACTAGGACTCTATAGCTTTTTTGATCCGAGCCGGACAACGATAAAATTGATATTCTAGTAATTGGAATTAGGGTGTTTTTTGTAAGTTTATCATGAAGTTTATTAAAGTTTGTAAAAGTCAATGAAATTGAATTGAAAAAATTTTAAATGAAAACCTCGCTGTTAGGCGTTTTTCATCGATCCACTACTTTACTTCATCTTCTGATTTCATTAAAATGCGTATGCATGCAGGTGAGTTAGTGACGCTGTTTTTTCTTATCAAGTAATTAAAGCAAAATCGCGTGGCATTTGAAAACTTGCAAGTCTCGGATATTTCCGCCTTATTCTTCCACTGCTTTGAATAACAAAAGATTCGCAAACATTGCGCGACTCCGATATTAAAATTAGTCATAATCGCGCTTGGCTCTAACAAGAGGAGAGTGTCGAGCTAATTTTCCTGTTATCAAACAAGGCAAAACGGCCTCAACGAGTTATAAAGAAATGAATCAACATCTCATTTCATCTCGCTTTTGCCGCTTTATTTGCGTTTTGTATTCATTAACACGTTTCCTCGGCCACATGCCCGCGCTAATTGATTCAGAGCAGCTAGCCTTGCATAATCCGCCGCCCCCCCTACCCCGCGGGGAATACCTGACATTCCGCCGGCGAAAGAGGCTCAATAAACTTATAATATTGAAATTAGAGCGCGTAAGCCCACACTCCGATAAAATCCATTTCGTGGTGACAAATAATTGAGTCGAGTTCAATCGCCAGCCGCGCTAGGGCTCATTAGCATGTTCCCACGTCGAGCGTGAACCTGCGGCGGCAGCGTGTCGTCACTCCGTGCCTCCATTCGAAGACCTTGATCGCAGCCCCGGCGCGGCTGAAGATCACCTGTCCAGGGCATTCGCTGGATGAGTTTTCGACGCCAATTTTGTTCGGATTATAAGCGTAACGCGATTTTTTTCCTGGTTTGTAGTTCACTTTTGAAAAGTAATCAATTAGCCGATAATCGCGGGTTGCATGCCGCCGTTCGTTTTAATATTGGGCCAATCAATGTCTTAAGTTTACACGGGCTGTTTTGACGTGAGGAATTTGCAAATTTGCATAGTGTGAAATGAAAGTGACTTCCGCCAAATAGCGCACAATTATGACAGAAAATGCAGCAACTCGTTCCCAGGAGGTGTACTTGCACATTTGCGGCGGCGAAGAAATGGGGAAAATCCTTCAGTTAATTTAATGAGCGAATTAAATGGGAAAATAGAAGACCATTGCTGCGCTCGTTGAAAGGTGCTATAAAATTTATGCTGAACAGAATGTTTGCTCGCATGGAACTCTTTATGTTTTTTTGATTTTCTCGTTTACATTTTAGACGAACTAAGAAATGAAATTTATTATTACTCTGCACGCGCTATTTATTTTTAATCCGTTTCCACTTAGCGTTACAAAATGTCGCGGAGCAGAGTAGCCCTGGGAATGACTCTACAACTCCGTGAATCAGTACATATACCCCCCGGGGAAAGTAAAATGTGCCTTTTCCAGACCATTTGAAAATGAATATTTATGAGACCGTTGTTGACAGTAATTGGGTTCCATAACGTATTAATGAACGGGTACTTAGATATCAACTATTAAAAATTGGAATTATCATTCTATATAAATAATTTCTGAGGAAGAAAAGATCTAAGACGTTTGTTAGAACTATATTGTCAAAAGCATGCAGTACACAGCCTATTTAGAACGTTCCTTAAATACCTACATATATTATTTATACACACTTTATTTATTAGAATGAAATAACAATAAAATTAAAGATATCATCATTGTTTCTATAAATTTTCACTCTATATAATTCACATGTGAAGTTGCAAGAGTCAGTTTATAAACAATACATTTTGTAAGCCAATTCCTAAGTCTATATACTTTAATGAAGTACATATATACAAAGTTAGAATAATTGCTTTAAATCACCCCATTTATCTTCTATTCGTACGAAAACATATTCTTAATTGTAAGAAATGCTTATTTAAAAAGACATCGTCTTTAATATTAAAGGAACATTTTCTAATTTGAAAGTAGCATTCGCTTTAAATCATAATTAGATAATATTAAAGAATATCTTACCAACACACTTTCTAATAATGTAAGAACAACCGGAATAAAATAAATCAATCATTAGAATTTTTAAAATTCAATTCAATGCAAAATTTCCTATCAAACCTGAATCACATAGGAAAATGAAAAAAAAAAGAATACAGCAAATGAAATAATAACTTATTTCTTAAACGTAGGAAATGATTAAAACTATAATTGACTTAATGAAAAATGCATATTTCTTTTTTCTAATGACTGGCGTCATCGTATCAGCTAAAAAATACACTCAATTGTCCTCTAACGCGATTAGTTCGTACCGCGTTCTCTGGACCCCGTGTTATAAGAAACTCAGAATTAATTGAAATCAGGAAATGCGTTCTATGGAAACCGCGTTATGAGAAACATAGAAATAAGACAAATCAGATTAATTTATACCTCGTTATAGTAAACTCAGAATTATAATAAATTGAGTGAATTTGTACCGCGTTATACGAAATCTCAGAAATAAATAAATTGTGCGTAAATCAGACCTATATAAAAACTCCATTCTCAACGTACAAGTTGTGATTGATACGGTTAATAAATAAAATTTTATAATAGAAACGGCAATGAATATGTAGATTTTTACATATTTGAATTTTGGTTTATTCAATATAATACATACATATGTAGTTCATATACATAGTAAAATTATAAACTAAAAAAATTTTTTACAACAAAAAAACTTAATTTGACATATCAGATTGTTTTATTATTCATCATCCCTGCCAAATATTTGCAGTCTAACCCTTTTTTTCTAATTGTTCTTGTACAAAAAAACGCGTTATAGGAGAGCTGTCGCATTTGCGCTCTGCGTTATATGGAAAACGCATTATAAAAACAACGCGTTATAGGAGACTTGACTGTATATAACAAATTAATGGATCGTTTTGAGTGTTACATAAAGTTCAAAATTATAGAAAATTATATTGTAAAAAAAAATAAAAATATATTTTTGCTGTGATACTTCCTTCGAATTGAGTTCCCAAACTCTGTAAAATTCTTAAAAGTGATATCGTTTTTCGAGAAACAACCAAAAATGAAGTAAAAAAATATATCAAAACCTTGTGGCATGAAATGCTTAAATCGCTTAATAATTTTCGGTTTATTGCTTTCAATTTAATCATTTCTCTCTGTTTCCACACCGCATTTAAATCCATTCATTCCTCAATGGCTTGGTAATTTAGAAATCTCTAAAAATTGATGAATTTATTACAATAATCACGAGCGTGTTCCACTTCAGTAGCCGTCTTCAAAACTTAGAGTCGCTTAATCCATTGTGGAGCCACTAAATCAACAGAAGTGGCTTTTTACGGCATTGGTTTCAGCACAATTCAATTACTTAACCAGTTAATTGTCATTATCAGCAGCAATCGTGTGACCATACATAAATCTATTTATCCGCCTGGCTGCGGAATCAAGAAAAGATGCGGACGGTAAAAAATCGGAGAGAAGCGCGGCGGTCCGCTCGCGAATTGACCACCGGACTCGGCGCGGCCCCAAGATGGAGCTGACCAAGTCGTCGGCCGGCGTAATTGAAATCGACAGACGCTTCGATTGCGGCGCAACAGAACCGAGAAGCGAAAATCCATTAGCTGATCATGCATTAAATTTTCACTTATTTCGCTGAGTACGCGGCAAGTGCGCGAGCGGCTCTGCTCTGGTCACTTTCCGCGCGAAAAGCGACAAGAAAAGCTCCAGAGCAAAATCTTGGCGTTGCGAAGGCCTTGCCTTGCGCCAATGAAATCGGAATCGCGTCTAATTCGGTTATGAAATTTTCTGTGAGTCAATTCTACAAATATATATAAAACTAAAAAAAAAAACCTGAAAATAGCACGTTCGCCCATAAAAATGACTTTTTCGAGTTTTCCAATTATCGTGGAGCAGTTACATCTGGTGGTTTCCTAACGATCGCAACCGGAAATAGTCGTTTTGTTTCAAATTGGGCCGGTGCAACTAATTAAGTCAAAGCGCTCCGAAATTTAGTCACGAGGAGTTTTTGCAGATCTGATTCGCTGCCAAAAGCCCTGATTTAATTTGTTTTTTTACCTCGGTAGAAAGCACCTTTTGGGCCCGCCCGGGTAAATAGCACGTAGGCATGAAGCGACCGTGTTCTTGAATTTTTAATTGGACGGTAATTGACCGTACCTACTTGCGCTGGACCCCAGCCAACATATTCCAAAGATGGTAATTTCTTCGACAAACAGATGTACGAACACACCTCACACTCGCCTTTACCATTTCGGCCTCACCGATTCGGAGTTTTATTAAAAACCTCAATTAAGTCACGTAAGACAAGTTAAGTGCCTTTAAATCTCCCCGGATGCCAAATTGCTCCCAAAAAATCTCCCCATAATTTCTCGTCAAATTATTTCACGACTTTTATCGTGGTCAGCTCATTATGAAATATTTTTAAACGTGAAAAACCAGTTGCGAAACACCTGAGCTATTAAATTTTACTAGATTGGTGCTCGTGCATGCGACAGAGTTTATCTGGCTACTTTTGTGCAAAATAGAGGTGCGGATGTCCACGCAGTTAAAACGAAGTGGAACTGATGTGCAGATCAACCAATTGGGGTATTTAGGGTTTTACCTACATAATATGCCTAATATCGTAATAATGTGGCGAAACCATATGGCTACAAAACATTTTAATTTCTTAAATTATGCTTTCACAAAACAAAACACTCTTAAAATCATTAAGAAGGTTATTTTGTAAACATTTTTGCATTACAACGTTTATTTCATAAGCTAAGTACTCATAACTGAAGTGCAGTACCTCTAACAATTGTTATGTAAATATTACAATAAATCAATAAGACTTTTAGTCGGATAATGATTGTTTTTGACGAGTTGTTGACACTAAATGTTGCATACTTTCTTGTTGCTGAATTTTCTCACTTATTATAATTTGTTCAAAATTAAGAACTAATGTAATCGAGATAATTTGAATATTGAACCCTAATAAAGAGAACAGAGCGATTTTGTCCATAAATGTAATAAAAAAATTATCAAGAATACTTTGTAGAACTTCGTTTAAAAATTTGATATTTAGTTGGAGTTAGAGTTATAATATAGGTAAAACCCTTTAAGGGATTAAAATCAGGAAGTTAAAATAATTATTATTTTTCAATTTTTAATTAAAAAAAATCATCTAACAAGATATCTGAAAAATGTGTCGGTACTAAACTAAGTGCATATAATTTTAATTTGATTTATTCTTTTTTAAATTAGACACTAAATCGTTAAATCTGAGTTTTATTTTTCTCAATCAGGTATAAAAACTACACTTGAGTTTTCGGACACAGTGTAATCAATCATTAAATGTGATTTTTATTTCTTTCGTTCAAAACTTAAAATAAGACTTGAGTTTTGCTTATCCAATTAATAAAAATCATTAAATTGTATTTTTATAATACCTTTTTGATCAAATTATTTTACATGTTTACATATGCTAATATGTAGATATGGCATGCCTCATTATATATACATATATGTGATTGGTGGCAATTAGCGAAGCACATACATATATGTATGTATGTATGTACATATCTTATTAATTACTTATATGTGATATAATGACTTATTTTTGAGCGTAAAACGTAAAAATAACATTTAATGATTATTACTAGTAGGATCAGATTAATTTTTGTTTATATTTGTATGTGATCTAAATTTTTTCTGAGTAGTCTTAATATTTATACGCTCGTTATATGCTCCATAAAAAAAGTGAATAAGTTTTAACAGGGTCCTCGAATTCGACGATTTTCATTAATAATGTTAGGTTAAATGGAAAAGTGCCAAATTGTTCTTTTGTATTTCGGGATTTTGAGTTACCATTTTAATAGTATGTAGGTATATATACATATAATCACAGAATCTTACCAAAGACAGTAAAATAAGATGTTCTTCGAAATTTCATGTGTTTTAACAAAAAAATTAAAATTTCAAGGTGCCCTTTTTTAATGTTTTTACTTATGCACCCTATCAAGAGAAGACGCAGGAGGGAATTGTGTGGAAATTAAACTAGCTCCAATTCCCAAATGTCAAATTTGTGTGCGCAACGGAGATTTATCGCACGGAAAAGCGTGCGGTGAGTTAGTACTTTCTCCGCATGCGTGATATAAATAAGTAAATTTTATATTAAGTATTAAAATAAATCTGGTTACTAAGGATTCAATATTATCAATGTGATTCCATAAAATTAAAGGCAGCTTATTTTTTAGTACACTGCCTGAAACATTAATTTTTTCCTCATTTAGTTTTCATTTACATAGAAAAAAATATAAAACAATATAAGACAATTTATTAATATTACTGGGTGCAGCCGTTGGGCTTCTTATGCTCACTTTGGAGAAACGGCTGCTGATTGCAACAGAAAATTGCGTAATTATAATGCAATTAGCATCTCTTCGTTTTATCCTCCCAGGCTGATCACAGTAACTGTGCAATCGTTTTAAGCATGGGCAAAAATCTTCAGGCAATTACTTACTGCGGCGGCACCTATTGACCACCCTGCTTGACTGGTAATGACCTCAAGAAATGGTTGACCACTTTGCGCTTAGTTAAGATGCCCAAAGGAGATAATCAGCGTCGGAAACTTAGCGAAATTGATATTCTAACCAATTTATTAAAATTACGCTTAAATACGCTAAAATCCATGGTACTCTATAAACTTTCAATTAGTCTCTTCACACCTCTGGAGGTCCGCTTTCCCTCAATCATCTTAAACAATTGTTGGCGGCGATCGAGATTTGTGATTACGCCTAATATTCGAGCGTAGTCCTAAATTGGCCTCGGCTACTGTGTAGGGTTATTCAATTAGGCCGCTCGGCCCGTCATGAGTTTTAGCGGCACAAAATTGACGGTGTACGGAATCAATCGTACCTGCCGTCTTCGTGCCGATCTCCCAAACGAGCAAAGGTGAGATGGTCTGGTGCGATGGTCCGAAAATTCGATTAACATTTCCAATCGTCGAAAGAACTGGACTCGTTGCACCGGCAGCGGATCGAAATTCAATTGGAACACGTCGCAGTGCGCGCATTTTGTATTTTGCAGTGCTAATCATATCGCGCGCGGATCACCGTGATTACAACTGATCGGAATTCGTTACGTGATCTTGCTTCTGTGTGCCACGGAGAGGCCACGTTGTTGCCAATTATCTCGTCTGTAACCCGTGTGCGATCGATCTTTTGTTGGTATGTCCGTTCGGGGCAAAATCGCCGTCTTCGCACTGCACCCCTTGGAAAGTGGGGCTGGGGGAAAATCAATCAGTGGGAAACGCATCTGGTTATGGACAATTGAGCCTCATTTGCGATTACGCGATTTACTTAATACGAAACCAGTAGTGAGGTCATCGCCGGGGCTGCTTAATCAACTTTTGCCGCGCATCATCAGATTTTCTGCTCTGGACGAGAGATCGGCTCAAATGCTCCAGCTTCCTGCTACCGATTGCGTTCAATGCGAAAGTTTCGACACCTCACAAGAAATCTTAATTGAAAATTTTACAAAAGTTTTGAGCGTTCCGTTGATTACGTTTTTTTTTTTTTATTGTAATCAATTTGCAGCACAGGCAAATCGGTAACAAGATGAGGAAAGAAGTAATTTATTGAAAGTATGAAAGATGAACACAAAATTTTAAAATTCCATTATAGTGTATATATGTATGTATATAATTTAAAAATATGATATACATAAAAAGAATAATTATACCTCTATAAAAAGTGGTTTTCTTTTATTAGTTTTAATTAAGCCTATTACTCTATACCCCCAAGGTGGCGGGAAAAGAATACATATTATGCAACTATGAATGACTTTACCAATTTTTAAAATTATAATGAATGAATGATTCCTAGAAAAGAAAACGTATTTAGCCCTTTTTTAGGGATGCACATAATCTACAAACTTTCTATAAAGTATTTTTACGACACGACTTATCGTTCAAGATAAATATACGACCACCAAAAAATTCTGAATATTGTAACAAATTCATTTCAGTTACCTTTGACTTCAACTAGTTTTTCCACAAAAACTTTAAATTATTTCGATTGGATTTTTCTATCGAATTATTTTAACTGATTTAAATGAAAATAATTATATGATGCAAAGGTAATTGCAATTTAGCTGTAGAAATTGTCAGTACTCTATGCGAGTTATTTCGAATTTGGATGTCTATTTTGACCGGACTATATATAAATAAAAATGTAAGGTTATTACATATTCAATTCCAAAAATGTTAGAAATAGTAAAGCAGAAAATATTTAAGATGCGTTAAGATGAATTAGTTGGTTTTTAAAAATTTAACCGAGAGAGAAATATAAAACTTAAAATAAGACTATTATTTATTGATAACTATTTTAAAGATCAATAATTAAGTTTTCGGTCCCTTATAACACATGTCAGAAACTTTCATGCCGCCCAACTTTGATCGGAAGAATTATTATTATATTTATTGATAAATATTTTACTACATCGTATAAAATTGCAAAAACGAATCATCTTAGCTATTTTAAAATGAAAACATTAGTATAGCGATTAAATCGTGATGAGATTATTTTACTATGAAATAATATTTCTAGTTTATATCCGACACAGCTAAAACCACGAACTACAGAAAATCGGTATCTGTTTTTCTTTGAAAATATTTCAACGATAAATTCTCTGACCTTGTTGGCCTATTACCAACCACATGGTCATGCACCGGCTTCAACCGCCGCAGACGGAGCAGCCCAAAAATATAAAACGATTTTGAATACATTTCACACCTACATCGGCCCAGCTTGTTGTCTATGTAAAACTCGTCCACAAAGGATCTGTTGTGATCGTCAACTAGCAGAAAGGTTCATTTTCACCTTTTGAAGTGGCGATTAAATGCAGCCGAGTGTCTGGAGACGGCTCTAACAGCCAGACATGGCCGAAACCTCGACAAAATCGATTTGACACACACGATTAGGAAGCATTATCCGAGGGCACTTCATAAATGCATCACTCAGGCAACAGGGTGGGCATTTTCACAAGTCCCAGCTCACCTAAGAAAACGAAACCGGGCAAGAAAAGAAAGCGAGTGGAGTCATGTGCGCCCGTGACATGATCATCTCCGCCCGATCGTCTTTGTGGCAGGTATCGCTGCCATTAGCCGGCGATAAATTCTGCGTCTAAGGAAACGAGGAATTTGATACGCCTAATCAGGAACGGCCGGTGTAGGTGTGCACTGCGCAGGTAAGTGCAGCCACAAAAGGCGAAAAATTGTAAATTCTAGTTAGCACCGTAATGAAATTGTCATTGGTGCTGCACAGCGGGTTCCGCGCCGCGCGATTGCTGCCGATTGGAAATTATGGCCCCAGCCAGCGGAAGTCGGCCTTCATTAAGACGATTCTTGGCTCAGGCAGCTAGTTAGCGGCTGAAATGATACCACTCGCAAGAAATTTTCGCATTTGCATTTCCGTTTAATCATTAGCCGCTTTAGACTGAAATTCGCGGTGATCGCGCTTAATGCGACGAGTAATTGCTTTGCTCAACAAGCGCGGTCTTACAGCGACAAACATACACAACATACCTGCGTGAAGAAACTTGCTACAATTGCAAACCGGAAAATAACTATTTTTACTAGTCTAGACCAATTTTTCAAAACGAAGGAAAAAACAAAAACAATATAGTTTACATTTCAAAAATTAACCTCCTAAGGTTTTGGTAACATAAATATAAATGTAGTAGCACAGAACAATAATTGATTCTTATATACACAATATAATTTATTCTGTGTAGTAGTTTCACAAATTGATATTGGAAATTCGTGCATGGAATTAATGAAATTATGAATTTTACTATAATTATATTATTTAAGTAAAATTCAACTAAACTATAAAAAGATACGCACAATGTGTACAATTTTACAATTTGTTCTTTCGTAAGAACTAAAATTTTGTTCTTTGCTTTAATATTTGTATATTCAGTGAAATAAAATTTCTACACTCAAATCTAGGCCAAAAACACATATTATTCGATGCAAGTCACTATGCCTGACATATTTTAGGCCACAAATCAAGTAGATATTTATTAAACTTTTTCATTTATTCGTGCATTTAATACCCAATCTTCATTAATACCAAATACATTGAACCTGTTTAAATATTTTTTCTTTGTTTTCTTAACTAGTTAACCTATTTTTAAGTATTTATTATAAATTGTATGTAGGTATTTTGTTGCCTATCTTTAAATTAGTAAACAAAAATTGGTGTGTATATTTGAAAACAATTCTGCCAAGTAATTAAAACAGTTCAAAGTTAATATACTTTAAGTTGTTGAATTTTTTCCATGCGGTCTCGTAAGCAAATACTAAAGTAATTTCCCGGATTAATTTATTTATTCCAATGTTGACTCAGTTATACAAAACTTAAAGCCTCAAGATCTTATTTAATTGAACTTAATAGTGGAAAAATAATAATCCTTCTTGAAATATCGTACTGAATTAGTAATATAAAGCAAAAGAAAAATCATAAGTAATACAGAATTTATATTATTTATTTTTATATTGTAAATGAATGTTGGAAATGCCATGCGTACTGAAATTGTGAAGTGTTAATTGAATTTTAAAATATATCACATATGTGAATTCTTTTTATGAATCCTAATTATGTAGATTAGCTACAATTTTGAGAAAAAAATGGTAGATGTAGTAATCAAATTGTGTCCTCAGAATTTAGACTAACAAAAGTTACGTTCTCTCTCTGTATTAGCTAAATCTGGATAACCTTCCTAGTTTAAGCCTCTTTCGCAATAAAGCTGTTATAAGATATTGAATATTACAGAACCTGATGAAGATAATACTAAAAATGTCGACCAGTCAAAATAAGTTATTAGTAAATTTTCTGAATTAGTTAAAACTTGATTTTACCAACGTTTCATTGATATGTACTTACTACATACGCATAAAATCAATCAAAAATAAACTTGAAAATTCATAATGAAACTATATTGCATTTAAAATTAATTTTGTGAACGGCGACGTTTTAGGGAACGGTAGTTCTAGTATTAAGCTTGGATTAAGCTAATGGGTCAAATAAATTGATCCGCTTGAAAATATTAGCGCCACTCTTTAAATTATAATATCCTGGGTGACTTTCAGTTAAGTGGCAAAAGGCGGCAAAACCAGCCGCGGAAATTACCACCAATCGAAAGCTGCAGCTGAATTCTTAATTGGAAATTGATAAACAAATTAATTTATTGTTTTCCGGTGTCATAAGCGAAATATTCATAATTTGCGAGCGAGCCCCACACCGGACCGACAACTTTGCCGGCGCATTACTCGTACGAAAACGAGAAAACTGAGACGGGACCCATTCAGCATCAAAAGGTCCATTATCAAAACTATTTGCGAATTAAACTCATCAGCCCTGCGCTGCAAACTGAGAACCTTTTAATGCCGCGGCTTAGGAGCAGCTCCCTGAAACTCAGAAATGGTAATCACCTGGGACCGTGATTATTCTCCTCTCGGCGCTCGCCGCGATGCGCGGTGCGGTGCGGCGCGGCGCGGCAAGGCGATCGGCGATCGCGCTCGCATCCCAGGCACCTTGATGGTGCCTCCGCTTTCTTGCCTGGTCATCTCCATTAATAAAATCTCCTGGGCATCTGAGCAAATGGTGTGGTCCGTTCTAAGCGGTCAAAGATACCGCAGCCTTAGGTGTCGGCTGAGCTAATTGGAAGATGTTCAAAGGTGCCGCCAACAAATTAAGAATGGGGTACAAATCTTGTAATAACTCTATCATCAATATGGGAGGCCGAAAAATTACATGCATACGCGCGCCCCGTACCACTTGCCCTGCGCATGTAGACCAAGCCTAACTGCACCGACGCGCACGTTTGATTTATCATGGCAAGCCGAGGTGCTCCGCTGGCCGGGGCTTTGGGGGTCTACTGGACTGGGGCTCGGTGGGTCTCCCTGAGGAGGTGGCACAATCTTTTCGGCGGCGACTGTGTTTTCCCGGCCCTCGTCGCCGCCGCGCGCTTTTTACGCGATCCCAGCCAAGTGTGAAATCCGACTTCGATTGGGAGTTGTGCAACGGAGGCGATCAATTCCGCGGCTGCCGTTTTTGTCCCGCGCTTAATTGGACTAGGTAATCGCGCGACTGATAATCAATTGAAAGGGAAATTGCTTGTTTTTCGGCTACGCGCTAAATGACTTAATGGGTAGAGTAGGGGAGAGTGGGGCTGAAAGTGCCGATTTTGACAAATCCTTGTATGATTCGGATAAAACAAGTACTATGTCTGAAAGTAGTGGTTCATCCTAAGCCAAATTTAGTCTATAATACGAATTTACCTACAGATTTTGCACATTTTTAATAGTTTTTAAGAAGAAGTGATTTTTTTATACAGCGGCGGCAAGGCACTACCAACCCCACTTTGGGGCAAGTTGTGCCGTAGCTGAGGTCGGTTGTGCCGTTGATAATGCTAGGTGTTTTACATGAATGAAAACTAATTTAGAATTTAAAACACATCAATTTTATAATAATATATTTATTCATTATACTTTTTACTATAAATCAACAGTTTTTAAAATTTAGTTGTTTATAATATTATGTATTATAATAAAAAAAAAAAAAACAAATTACCTACCTTTACTTATGTAATTATTTCAAACATAAAAGCATATTTTTAATCAATAGTTTGTACTGGTTTTTATGCAAATGAGATCAATTATTAAAAATATCAGTCTCTAAGGACTATATCACAAAAAATAATAAAGATTTCTCTTAAATTTAAAAAATTTAAATATTTTTAATAATTGATCTCATTTGCATAAAAACCAATACAAACTATTGATTAAAAATATGCTTTTATGTTTGAAATAATTACATAAGTAAAGGTAATTTGTTTTTTTTTTTTTATTATAATACATAGTACCTATTATAAACAACTAAATTCTTAAAAAGACTCAAGAGACTGATCAATAAGGTAATAACTCTGGAAAGAACTCTGTTACTTTATAATTATATTATAATAATAAGCGCTTTTTAAGATGTACTTCGACAGTAATGCCTCTTGTTCCTCATTAAACACTAGTCTTGGTTTGTATCCAACCGCAGGAGTAAGTCCACTTTTTATTTTTTTGACGTAGCGTTGTAGTGTTGTGTGACAAATTTCTAATTCACGTGCAACAGCTTTTAATTTACCTCCATCGTTGATGACTGCATCAGCAGCCCTTTGTAAAAGATCCTGAGACGTAGTTCCCCTTTGAGTTTTTCGCTTGCATGTCCTCATTCTGTCAAAGGCAATAAATGCAGTAGGTATAAAGTATCATGTCAAAAAGTATTTTCTTTCTTTCATAAGTGCTCGCGTAAACATAAACAATATTGAAACAATAAAGGTTGTTTAGGGGTTGGTTGTGCCGCGGCACAAGCAGCCCCACATGAACGGCACATTTTACCCCACTTATGAGAGTGTGATATTTTGTCTCACATATCAAAATCACTCTGCTCAAAGCATTAAAATTACACTGCATAATAAACTAGGATAAATAACAAACATTTTACTAAAACTCTCATATTAAAAGCACGAAAAATGCTAACTTGCGACCAAAAAGTATCGAAACGAAAATATTTACTTACGTGGCGCTGGAGGACCCTCAGATGCACTGTCACTCGATCCGCTTCACTGACGCAATTAAAATTGCAGCCGCGTGTGCCCTACTATTAGGCATTACGCGACACAATACGATCGTAAATCTATCTCTTTCTGTTTTCGAGATATTCGCGTCGGCACAATTTACCCCCGGCACTTTCAGCCCCGCTCTCCCCTAAACACAGAATCCCTCTTTTGTCCACCAGCACTACAGACTTTCACCGTATTCCTTCTTGAGGTCCGATATTTTTATAAGACCATCGCTGAAGCAATCGGGAATCAGGGGGGAAACCAGTTGCACATTTTATCGATTATAAATTAGCGCTCCTTGAATAAATTTTCAAGTTTTCTTTAAAAAATAAATAAATAAAAGTAAAAAATGCGCCGATTAACGCTCCTTCACTCCGCCGAGGTTCGCACTCAAGCGGCTTCCAACTGTTTGAATTTCCCCCGCGGACATTCGCTCCAGGAAATGGTCAGCTAGGCAGAAACTCGCCGGTAGCAAAGTTCTCCCTGGTCGGCTAAGCGTGCCCATGGACACTAACTGAAAGGAGCAATAAATTTTACGAGAAACGACAGGTTCCTGTGGGAACTTCGCCCAATTATGTCCTAAATAAATATTTGCTCAAGCCTCACTTTTCTTCAATTTTATGACACTGAGTCACCTCGAGAGGGAAGGCTGCAGGCCACTTAGCCCAGCGGAGCCCTTGGACGGTTTGCAGCTTACCCCCGAAACGATTACGTCCGCCTCCCTCAGGGATCTTCGGCTATTAGTAACTCTTTTAGATAATTTCGTCTTTCATATCGCGCCGCATTTCTTTCGGAATGTCTTTTGATCTCTGAGGAGTTTAAAGTGCATGCAGACTGCTTAAATTGGATTGACTCTAATTCGACACAAACACTTCTCTTTATGGCACCAGCGGGGTGCTCCTGTGGGATCGGAGTTGGGACGTTTTGTAGAACGATTTGTCCTTATCGCAAAATTTATTCATTCAAACCCTAGCTGACGGCAATATTTTTCCTTCCAGTTGCGTCATTAAAATTTTTAATGACTACTTTGAGCATGCTTAACATAGATTTACTTTTTAGTAAGAAAGTTATGGACTGTTTTTGAAAGGTTTGAAAGGACTTAAAATTTGAAAGAAATATGTTTTCATCGTTACGATTATTCATTTCCTTCAAGTATTAATACACTCACAAAAATAACGTCTACTGAAAACTTGATAGAGAGTTATATGCATTTAAATTAATTATTTGTCTTACTTTTTTTCAATTCAAAATTCTGTCAAAAATTATAATTGACGATTTCAAAGATCGTTTATTCTGCCCAGATTAATTAAAAAATGTTCTTCATAGTAAACGCAACATTACGTTGCCTGAATTATAAAAAGGGCTTAGAAAGTCGAAAGTAGACAAAAGTAGATTGAATCTGTGGTGCGGGCCTTAGAATGTTTTTTTTAATTAACCTGCAAAAATCGCATTTTAGAGCAATTTTCTAACCAAAAACCTTAAAAGGGATATTAATTTTATTATTAAAAATGGTTTACTATACAGTATTTAGAAGATAATGAATTGGTGAGGTAATAAAATTGAAAAGAATTGAAAATCATTAAAGTATTAACGCGATTTATTAACAATGTCTAAATCTCATAGTCTAAAATAATATAAATTGTTCATTTAAAGGTACGTTCTCTACAAGAAATATTGATCTAAATGTTTTTCTTTATGGAGTAATATTATTTAAAGACGTGTACACTCTGTGTGAACGTATTTTTTTATTTTTTTATTTTTTATTGACTTTCCTGTACATTGTAATTATTTGAACATGATCATGCAGTGAACTTTAAAAACTAACTGAACCTATGATATGAACAACTATTATTGAAAAATAGCACAAAGTTGGGATTCATGCCTTTATGCAAACATCAGTATTTCTAATTTAAAAAATAATATATTGCAGTTCTATGTAAATATGTTAGGCAAATGCAAGATAAAAAAATTATTTTTTTCCATAAAATATATTTGAAAACACAGGAGCCATTTTTTAACGAACATTTCTATAAATTTTGAGATCAAGAACATGCTTAAGATACCCCAAAGAATCGATTCGTAAAGCGTTTTCTACATAGAATCCGAATACCCTGTAAACAGAAAATAAAACATGATTTTTTATGATATTGTGGATGGAAACATCTTAATTAAACCTCACAAAAAAAGTAATTAATCTCCCTGTGCAGGAACGTGAATTTCATAATTATTCGGCCCATTACGGTGCCTTCTTCATTAATATTTTTCTGTCATTCTTTTCGAAGAGGCCCATCAGCCCGCGGATTGGTCGCGTACACCACGCACCAGCGTTGACGGGCTTGGGTGACAAAGCGGCGAGCCCGCAGAGCGTCTAATTAATAGAAGTGACAGAACGCGGCTTCACGCACCAGCGTTCTTACAACTTAATTATTGTGTAAATAGTCCGTCTTCGGCTGAGTTATAACGTGCAAAGTGAACCATGCCCACTTTAACGAAACAATTCGGACGAGCTCGGCTCGGAGTCATTATTCAAGCCCAGCTAAATAAATAGCCCGCCATATTTCAGGGCAGCAGCGCATTTGCCCATTAGGCCGAGTGCATCACGTTTTTAATTTACAGCCAACAAAAGTACCCTATAAAAGTTACGCCACAACCAGGCAGCACCGGCAGCAATATTCCGGGATCCGGCGCACAGAGGTGGTGCGCCGCTGCAGTGCGGCAGGGGGCGGGTCGCGGCTGTATAAAGCCAGCATAAAACATCAAAGGTTACGGGCAGACCCAACCGACCCTGAATGACGTACTGCTGCACGACGGCAGTCCTCGGCGCGTGAAAAAAACACGCTCTGAACACCTCGCGGGTGACATTTTCCGCGTAAACAAATAAACAACGGGGGCCATTTGAGCCGTGTTGGACAAATATTTGAAGCCGGGTTGGCGGTGCGGCACCTCCCCTCGGTATAAATTTCGAGGGTTTGGCGATCGCACCTTCCCTCGTTACGGAAATGCGGTTTTGAATCGGGGCGGTTTGTTGTGCAGCCGTGGTGGCGGGGGCGGGTGCGCCGGCATGAGAACCGCTCACTTCCGCCGCCCGCGCCCGAGCCCGCACCTCCTGAGCGGTAATGCGGCCGCCATTGGACGGATTTGCCGCTATTGCGCTTAGTGGGACGTGTAATGAAGTCGGCAGCGGTAGAACTAATTCGCACCTATTCTGCGCCGATGGCTTTACGACCGCTGAACGGCGAAAATAGCGCTCGTCAAGAATGCATCGAACGGCACAAAGGCGGCGGCACGGCTGTTGCCGTCAGATAAAAGAGCCTCCAAACGGCCACCGAGCGGCCAACAAAGAAATGCAATAGTTAAGCTCGTCGAGTGCGCGCGTTGTGGCGTACAGCATTCGGCTGCGGATTTAGATAATTTCCTTGGGAAGTCTTTAAACCCCCTAATTGCTGCGGTCACAGTCAAACGGTCGTTTTTCATTTCATAGGTACGCTGCGCGGCAGTCTACATGTCATCGCCTAGCCGACGACGATGGCCCGTCTCCTCGGAATTTTGTGACTATAAAATAATTCCCAGAGGACTGCTGCGGGCCACCAACCCGCACATACATATTTTCATTTCAGTTTCAGGATTTCAGGATCCCGGATAAGGTTGCATAAATTCGTTTGTCACCAAAGTGATTTGCTTCTGTCAGACGGTTCGGTAATACTCGAGGACAAACCTGAGCTGGGAGGGAAATTCATTTTCCTGTTTCCTCTCGTGCATGGTGGTCCATATGTATAAAATTCATATTATTCTTTTTCTATAATTTTGTACATACACGAGTATATGTAGCAGCTAGAAATATTTTTCTTGAATCCAACTATGCACTTTTGCACTTCCTCATTTCTCTTGCCCCTTTTTTTATTAACATCATTGAATTTTTCATAAAACTATTATATACAATAATGTTTTTTAAGGATTTCAAAATATAATTTATAGTAGTGTTTAATAAAACCCAAAATATTTGGGTATAGTTATAAAACCGCATTAAAAATAATTGATATGTACCTTACTTGTGCGACTCAGTTTTCTATCTCATAACTGAATTGATTTAAATTTCTTAATTTAGTTTAAGTTGTTTAATTTTATTACATAGTATTTACAACGTGATCAAATTCAAACCCAACCAAATCAAATTCACCGACTTCAAGTTTAGATATTGTTGGTATTAAACGAAAGGTTGTTATTGAATTTGAAAATTATATCACCTAGCTATTTTTTTTCAAAAACTGAATCCAAAAACTTTTTCAGTTCACGATTTGAAGTTGAATGCGCAAAAATCAATTTAATTTGATGGACGTTTTGCAAATTTTAAAAACTTGTTTGATACTGGTTTTGTTTAGATTCTACGCTTGATATATCTATCTACAATACTTAAATTATGACACTGTTGGTTATTAGTGAAGTTGAAATTCTTGGTATTGAATTGGAAGTAGTTGTATTTTGGATGGACATAATTGTTTTTCACATTGATATATTTGTTATTGAAGGATATATGGTTGAATTTGAATTTGAAAAAAACAAAATTAATTATTTTAAAAAGTTGGCCTTGATTTGGTCGGTCTAGATTTTTACTACCTACTTAGTTAAATACTTCTAAAATATTGGTATACTTCAGCCAGATTAGGAAGTTTAGAAGTATTACTAAAATTTGTGGATATGGTAAGTATAAAACCGTCCTAAACTCATTTTGCTACCACCGTTCATATCAGAAGGGCTCATAATCTAATCTGTAATTATACGTTTCAGTGACAAATAAATAAATAAATAAATAAATAAGGGTATTAATTTGTTTTTTTTTTTTTACTATTTCATCGTTACCTTTTGAATTAAAGCCGCAAACCTTATGTTGATTACCTATTCGTTATAGAAATTATCTCTGCCTAAACCATTCTAATTTATTTTCTCATGATATTACTTTGAAAAATTTGATCGCCATATTGAGTCTCCTATCTTGATTTCTAAATTTTGAAAGCGGATTCACAATCAGTATCCCCAAAAACTCCAAATACCAATATTCAGGGCAATCCATTGAAATTTAAAATTGCTGGCCGCCATTTTGAAACTTAATATTATGTCCATAAAAATGTACGGGATTCAATTCAATTCCAGAAAATCACAATCTGCATTCAATTGTTGTTTTATTATAATTTTTCGTAATTTTCTTCAAGTTTCCTTGAATTTTGCACTCAATAGCTATAGCATTAGAGAAGAGTTTGCATGAATTTCTTATCTTTTTTTAATTACGCGTCGTGATATTACGCATGTGACATTCACTTATTTCTGTAATTGAAATATACGCCATATAACTTGGAATTATGTTTTGTGTGTATTTTTTTGTAATTTATAATATATGAAGGTGTAAAACCGTACATAAAACCTGATTCGAATTGCACTAATTATCCGAGTAAACCAAGCAGCTCTCCGAGACTCGCAGCGAATTAGAAGAAAAATTAATTACAGGAAGAAATCCGTTGAGAGCGAGACATGCACTCCCGGGAACGGTTGTCGTGAACCAAAAACTAGTTATTAGTGCTACCTCTAATTATCATAAAATTTTGCTTAATACTCGCAAAATATTGCGATGCCGCCTAACCCATGACTGAAGCCTGGGGCACGGCGCAATCCTAGTTCTGCCCATTTTCTTGCTGAATTGCTTCATTTAAAGCTTAAGCCGTGCGAGTGCGCGCAGAGGGCCTATTCCGAATAATTAGCGTTTGGGACCCGCGTCCCGGCCACCCTCGCCGCGTGTGGAGCGGCGGAGGTGCGCGAAACGCTTCGTGGTTTTAATTTCCTGTCCGGCCTGACAAAGGCCCGTCACCACGACGTGTCTTAAAAGGCAATCGTAACAGTTAGCCACGGTGCATAAAGTGGCCGGTGACAGAGGGCTGTTGTCACTCGGTGTAACATGATTAAGGCCCCGTCAACACGGGCCACGTAATCATTTTTTGAAAAACGTGAGAGACGCGCGGCCAGACAAAAGCTGCTAACAACTCCTCAAGGCTGCGCCGCTGAACGCAACGAATCAATTTGGCAAGTGAAACCGATATTTGAACTTGCCGGCCGCGAGCACATGCCGAATTCGATTTTTTTTTTCTATATATTTTTTTATTTCAATTTGAGCCTTTTTACAGCGATTAACTTTTCATGACTCACGATCAACTAATCGATTGCATGACGTCAGGTAAATTCGGCGAACTGTCCAAACGATCTGATCGCCGCTATCGAAAATTGGAGACAAAAGTGCGCCTGTTTAACTCTCAATTAGTTGATTGCCGGAAAGTGCGCCTGTTTTCAGCTCTTCACCTTTTGTCGGTTGTTGTATTTTTTTAATTTCTTTTTTTTGATTGTAAGTTTTGTAATTGATGGACGACTGGACAAAGGTGGTTCCTCGGGCTGCCTATGTCGGCTAATTGAGCTTAGGCACGGTGTTATGAATATTTCACCTGCTCCGAGACGAATCGGAGTTCTGTGAAAAGAGTTTCATAGTCTGTCTCAAGTCCAACGACTTTGTCGGGACTTTGGTTAAATGAATGGTCACCGGAGGATGAAATAGAAAAGTGGCTGAATGAGTGAACAGAATCAATATTTAGTTGCACCTTGAGATCCATGATAAATGAAGAGCGTTCGAAATTCGCTTAAAGCTATTTCGCTGGGAAGAAAAACGAGGGTGTGGAAGGAATTAAAATAACTGCTTACCCGAAGCGAATTAGAAAATTTACTCAGAAAATAAATGTTTTAACTGGGTTTCGCAGGGAAAAGAAACACATTTTTAGAGATATTTTCTCCCTATTGATATTGAAGAGAATAATTCAAAGCCTTGGAATAAGAAACTTCTTATAACAGAGAGGTTAAATTCTGATAATGTATAGGTACAAGTCTGGAAAAAAAAGGAAAAGATTATTTGGAGGGACATCTTAAACAAAATAAAAATAAAAAATAGCGCCCAAATCGTTTTAAAATGCCAATTGACAATTGCAGTATAAATCGACTTGACGATAAAATTACCAAAATAATTTTGACAAATGTCGACATTCTTGATGATCAAGTGAAATTTTCAAACACGGCCACATACGAGTCTAGTGTGACCTACCGACTTATCTAGTTTACCGGACTAGTGTGACCTACCGACTTATCTAGTTTACCTATATGTTAATAAATAAAAATATTTATTTCATTATTTATTGATTTATTTTTTGTTTCGTTCTTAATTAGTTAATAGTTGTGCCTGGTTCATCTGGACCTGTCGGGGTCACCAATGAAGAAGTTTTTCTAATTGTAATTTTATTATAAATTATTAGTTTTTAATTTGAAACAACTTGTTTTCCTTAAACAACAAAATTAAAGAATACTGTTTTATTTTCTCAAAACCCAACGAGTAGTTTGGTTACTTGATTAATTGAATTCAATTACTGCACAGTATTTTTAAATATAAAAAATCTTCCTTCACAAAGGCTACTGCCACAATAATAATATAGGAAAATGTCCTTTGATTTGGCAAATATTGAAGAGGTGCGATAGAAAAATTAGTATACTATAATAATGGTAATAGCCCAAACTAATATTATAAAGTTAAAATGTTTCATATTTTACTTAAAATATGCAAGTGTAACTATTTTATTTAGTTTTGTTTACAAAAGTTAAAGATACTTTCTCCGCAAAGGTGAAGTCTTTAGTGGCTATTTTAATAGCTGTCGACTGCTTTTTAAATTCTGTTCCCAAGTGATCCCAAGAGACATAAAGCGACACCTGAGGAGATCGTTAACGTAAAGACTTAATAACTGCACCATTATTCTGCCATTCTTTAGACTATTAGGATAATTTGCCAGAGGTAAAGAGTGTATGTCGTGAATATTTCAATTAATAAGCCGAGCACTGAGCTATCGTACCATTACCAACCATTTTGCGGGACAGTCGCGACAGGAAATGTCGTAAAGTGGCCCATCGCCAACACATCGCTCCGGCTGCGCCCACAATTGAGTAAACCGATCCCGGGGAATTACCCCTGTCATAAATTAGTCCGAAAAGTCATTTGGTGTGACACATGTTGCCCAAACAGAACTCCCACTCGACTGTGTTTACATAGCGCACAGCATGTCAGGATAATGATTACACTCGAGAGTCCTGCAATCAGCCGGCTCATTTGCAGGATAAGAAGAGGCTCTCGTTATCGCCGGCGACTTTCGTTTAGGGCTCTTTAGGAAAGTAATGAGATAAGATGACGTTGAGCGGCGGAGATTGATAGTGTCTCCTTCTGGCAGCATCCGAGCCGGGTCTGGACGGTCGTTAGCGTGATTATCGCTGCGCTCGTTGTGGCGGAAGACGCGAACGAACGCGAACAAACGCCAGAGACCAGAAAGATTCATGTCGTCCACGCCACATCACGTAAGGTGGACAATTGCAAAAACAATATTCCGCGGCCTGCCGCAGCGCCGATCATTAACAGCGCCGCGATTGGCCTTTGCCACTTCAGTCTATAGCTCTAGCCGGTTTCTAGGAGTTTGGCGGGGTCCGCGAGCGGTTCCATCGTGGTGTGCACGGCATTACTTGCACGATTGACAGGCAAATTTGCGATTAATTACAAGCCCTGCACAGCGTCCACATGCGTCTCTTGTACACCGGTTTCGCCGGCTACACGCAATCCAATTCTGCCGGCGTACATTTATTAATTTTCTAAAAAGGCAGCATTGTCCCTCCCCCGGGCCCATTATTACGATGATTAATTAACAATGATTGCGCGACTCGCCACTAATCACGCCGTGCCGACAATTGCATGAGTTTATTGCCGGCTAATTAGTGCTAAATTTCATGGTCAGGTGAGACAATGACTTACTAATATCGCGCTATTAGATTTCCATCGCGCCTATGTATGTACGAAATTATGTAGGTGGATGAATTATTAATCAAGCAACATAATCCCGGATAATAGCCTCTATGCATATCCCGCGACGAGGTCTCAGCCTCGCACCGTAGCGGTTTTCTTCGCGACTACTGTCCCCACGCCATCAAGTCCAAAAATTGTGCTCCACATTCGGGCCGCTAATCGATTATTAATAATGGGCCCATTTGGAAAGTTCAGGCGATAAATTTCCATTAATAAGTGGCATAAAAATAAACTTCCATTTTACTGCCGCGCATAGTCATCGAACCTCGGAAGTGTACGGCCGGGCCGGTGCCGCCGCCGCCGCCGCCGCCGCCGCGGACTAATAACTTTATCTGTTATGGCCGCGCAGCGCTCTTCATTAATATTTAAATTGCGCCGGATTAATTCGGATGATAGCAAAAACACACCGGGACAACAGACCGCGCCATTAGGCAGCGCTGCTGTTGCGTTATGGCACAATTTTTTAAATTTGTTTTATGTAAAAATTTTTGTAGTGAGAGCGGCAACTTCTGATGCTCGTCGCCCTCCGCTGGTAGCACAAAATAAACAAGTTTTTACCAAAAATCGATTCAGTCGTGGGTGGAGGTCAGTTTCTTGAGATTTCGGAGAATTAATCTATAATAAATTTTTGCTAAAGAAAATCCTTTCCCATGTATACTAGCCGCCAGCTACCACTTTTTGCTGCGATTTCGGACGCGGATAGATTATTATGATTTATTGGCTGGCAAATGGAGTTCATGCAGCTCTGCGACAGCTCTGAACAAAGCAAATTTATGCTACCGCTCCGGGGCTATGCTACTCGTTGATAAGTTGCTAATCGAGTTTTGAACACTGCACACATATTTCAAAAAACTGTATAATTTGTCCGTCTTTTGCAATCGATTGCAAAATTTATGAAAACATCATCGACTTCTGTCTGTACATATTTCACTTTTAGTATTCTTAAGTCTGGAATGAAAATCTCTATTTCTTAATTCTACTTCACATCAAAAAATAAGCTCCTATCACTTACCGAATCGATACAATTTATTTAATAATATTTGTCGGAACCCTAAAAACTATACTAGTTCCTTTCGATAATACCCCTAAGCGAGAAGTTTGTAATTTAATTAATACAAGTATTTTGGTATTTAAAAAAAATAGTGTAGCTGTGTATACGGTTATCGATAATCCAATTCTAAGTATCTAATTCATAATATAATTATTATACAAGACAGCTATAAGCTGTTAAGCGTTTGTAAACGTATGCCTTCTCAGGAAAGCAAGTTTGATCCAAACCATGATAAGCACCATGAGTTTTTTCTACTTAGATCCGAGTATGGACCAATTTAGGATATCTAGACAAAGATTATTAAGTAGCACCAGGCTTTTCTGATTAATAATGCGTCTAAATTATTAAAAACTTGCCTTCGCTTATAATTCACACTTTGTATTGCAGCCAAGCAAATATAGAAATTGGCACTCGGGTGTCTGTGGCAGAGGCACCAAGTCGTAACCATACTGATGAGAATAGCTTTGGTATCCTCGATCAAAACGCCCACCAATTTTTGGTATAGTCTGTCTCGGTGGATAGAGCATTTCTGGCCAAAAAAAACCCTATCAACTTCGCTTTTAAGTATCCATTTTCATACAGAATACAGGAGTATTCTCCTGTTAGAGAATTTTTGTATTACGAGCAGATGTGAGTATTTGCTATTTTACATAAGATAAATTATGTAGTTATGGCAAAATTATAGTTGGATATTTAAGCGTTATATGTCAGAATAAAAAAAAAATATTCCTTTAATAGTGTACCTAATTTAGCGTACTACATTAACTACTAATATTTACCGAACGCATTCGTTATTTACCTGCATAATAGATTTAACTTGCCTATGAGAGTTTCGTATTTTAAATATTCAATTATAAAGTAGTTTATTTTGTACCATAATAGCCATGAGTAAGCATTCTATTTTGAAGAAAGTCATTAAGACAACATTTTCTTGAACATTTCTAATTAAGTTAAAGTACGCCTTAAACTGCCATTAACTGCCGTTTTAAATTAATATTGCAAACCGAGAAAAATTCTTCATTTTTCAAAAGAGCGCGATGTAATTTGTTGGTAAAATTAATTGCTGAAAGTACTCGGTCACGGAAAAGACTAGTTATTTTTGCCAAATTGATTATGTAACCCGCCCCCAGCCCTGTCCATCGCAATGTCGGGGCTATTTTCGTTTCGTGCCCCACCGATTGGTAAACAGTCGTTCAGAACAATAATTAGAGCCTGAGCGTTGCGAGCAAACACTCAAATGGCTGACAAATATCGGCCGGTTCGATTAAGTCCGCGCGCAACACTACCGTTCGCATCGCAATCGAACCGCTGCCGTTTTCCGCGGGAAAATGCACCGGTCGCGAAGTTATCAATAAATTAGCGCAGCCACCCAATGTGTGCTTTCCGGCCATTAAAAGTTCAATTCATCAGGTTCTGCGGGAGTCGTTAGAAATTGGGCTCCGAGCCAGCGGAGCCCCAGCCGACCAGGCTCGAGTGAGTTATGACAGCAGTCACCTTCGGTATCGTAATTGCGAGTAATTGACCTAACTCATTGGAAAATTAATAAAGAGGTGTAGCCCGAGCGCGATTTTGCAATGCAGCGACTGCGGCGCGGCGATAGAAGCGAAATCGCACGAAGTGCAAACTGTCGCAGCGCGATGGGTGCGATCAGCACCATCGCTGCACCCGAGAGTCGGCAAATAACAACAAATAAATTACGGGCTTTATGTTTTTATTAATAATACTACAAACAGGTAACAACATCTCATTTGAATAATCGGACCATCAATTCTGGCGCTAAATGATTGACTAACTTCTGGGAAGGTAGTTCGCCGCGGATTGCCGGTGGCTGGGCGATTTCCCGCGGCGACGATCGACCGGTAAATGCATGCGTTTAGCATTTTATTGAGTCGGTCCAGGAAATGCGACGCGCCGCCAGCGAATAATCCAGAATTTGCGCTTACTTGTCGCGGCTTTACGCAACCGCCGTATAAAGGGGGTTTTATGGCGAATGGCCCAACTAATGTCATCTAATTTACAGATTTGCTGGACAAGTGTCGTCCCCGGGGCTCTAATGAAATTATCCGTCCGGTGCACTTTCCCACCGCGCTTTATATTCTTTATAGAGTTGCCAAATTTCAAGAGTTCGCTCGATGCGCGGCCGTCCATTAGCCGCTAATTACTAGCGCACCGGCCAAAGTCGATCGGATCGGAGGTGCTCTTTGATCTTCGGGAAATTGGCTAACAACAAAAGAAATTGTCGGCATTCGATTGCGTTCTGAAACTGAATTACCTGTGGCACACCGTCCTTTGATCTTCGGTGGGGAAGTGCGCCCCGGTCCCATTGTTGGAAGCGGATCCGACGGCCGGCCCGAAATGAGCCCCGAATGAAGCGGTGCGTGGGCAGAGCCACATCACCGGTGTAATGTAATTTATCTTGCTTAACAAGATTTCGTTGTTAATCGCCTGTCAAAACAGAAGGTGCATCGCCGCGACAGGTAACTTGAATTTCGCTAAGATAAAATGCTGCTCTACGGCTGCGTGATCAAAGAAATATACGAGGGAGCGTTTGCGTGATTTATTTGCGTGAAGCGAATTGCTAATTTAATGATAATTGTATAGTTTTATATTTCTTTATTACTAAGTTATATTACATGTACGCCAGGGAAAAGGAAGATATATTTAAAAACATACAGTACGATGAAAAATAGTCTGTTTTCTCGCAAAACATGTACTATAAAATCTCTACATTGCTCGTTAATTTTTAGTTTTACTTTGTAGTTTGATTCATGTAACTGTCTTTAAAAATACATAATTCTCTTTCTCAACATAATGGGACCATTGCTTACTCTTTTATTGGGCTTGGAAATGAGTAAATTAGTTTGAATTGCTATCTACAATATTCTTTCTAAATTAACTTTTATTCTTTCTTTCTCTTTTGATAGCGATTGTTTTTGTATCAACCAAATTTACAATTTTTTTTAATTTCTATTTATTTCTCCCTAAAGATCATTGTTTTGATAGCTGATGCCATTTAATAGCTTCAAACATAGAGTAATTTTGTCAGTTCTCGACAAGTAATAATAGTAATTTTGAACAAAAGTTTTTTTATAATACCCTAAGTATTTAATATTTTGCTCAGGCATGCAGCAGTCAGATATCATCCACTTGGCGAACAAGCTCGGCCCTACTGAGTTTCATAGCTATAGGAACTAGGGCCGTATCGCGATCGTTTCAGAGTCTTTTTAGCCCGGCGGCAGTACGATAGAATATGATAAAAATGCAATAAACAATACATATGTATTTATCTCATTTTATAATTTATTGGCTACTATAAAATTCATAGTAATTTATGATATTATAATTTACCTAAAGAACTTATCTTTGAAACAAATGAAATTTTGGGGTTATTCATTAAATACCAGAGGCAAATTAGATGGAAATTGCAGAGCCAGTTTTCGACCACCCGGCCGTGAACTGAATATTCTAAAAAAATGGTAATTCAGTTCTCGTCCAAAGTCTGTGATCCGTTGAATGCTCGAGAATGAGCCCTGAGCGGTGAACCTATCCAATATTGTAAAAACTTTAACAAATTAAATTAGGTAAATATAAATCACGATTATATGATAAGTAATTTGCTTAGGATGGTTTTCAAGAGTATTAGTATGAAAAAGAAAACACTCAAATGCATGGGTTGGGCACACACAGGAAGAGCCAGCCCCTGAAACTTGGGAATGAATTATTGGACTGAGCTGGATCATTATTTGTAATCTTATTGCAGTATAAACAATTTTTGCTTTCCCAGTAAACCAAACAATTCATAAATTAATCGTAAAAGAATTATTTTAAGCGAACATAAATATCATTCGTTAACGATATCGTAAAAGAATCGAAAATGTATTAGCTGCCGAACGATTTGGAATTTCGCTAGGAAATCGTCTTAAGCGAGTTTTTTTTTTTTTTTACTAAATCATAAAACTCTCGGGAAAAAACGTAATAAATCCTTATTATTTGTTCGTGAAGATCTAAGAATTACATTCATTTCTCAGACTTTTTTCGCGGAGACTGATATTTATCTAAATATGATAATAAGATTCCAATTTAAGTATGTATGTGAAACTTACTTTTGGTGCGTCGATAACGTTTCAAAACTTCATTGCCAAAGTTTTCAATCTATCCTAAGAATTAAATAAAGGAAACAAACCATTATTTATCGTAACTACAAAGACGAACTAATATAATTTGTCGTACCTGAGCTGAAAACTCCACTTTGCAACAAACATGGCAAGTATCATTTAAACGAAAACAGCACTATACCTTTGGCTCCAACTTTTATGTAAGTCAACTGCCGTGTAATCCGTTGTTGTTTAGCTCCACCCACGCAGTCGAGTGACATACCAACTTCGGATTATATACGTCACCGGATTGTTCCCCCTTTTTACACGCAAAGAATTTTGTCAATTTATTACAAGTAGATTTTCCGAGTCGGTGCGCACCTTTCCAATTTATTTTCCACAACAGAAATGTTGTTTGGGTCCCCTCGAGGAGCAAAAACTGTCGCCACCCTCCGTCGAGTCGTTGACATTCGAAAGTGTTGTACTTGGCCCAAGGACCATTAACTCTCAAGAAAACTCTGCCCAAACAAAGTGGATTTGGAGACGTTTATTGCCGCTTAAATCTTAAGAAAGTAGAAAAATGGCGGACGTTGAGATTTTCCTCCCCAGAAAATTCCCAGATAAACTCCCGGGGCTCGGGCTAGAAGACACCAGGAGCGGATGTGGTGAATAAATGGAAAATTTACATCTGGGCCGGGCCCTTCCCCTCGACGTTTCTGCTTCGTTGGCCAACCAAAGAGTTGTCTGCGCTTCTTTCCGGGATCGGGCTAAATCCTTGGTGACTAAATACTGCGCAAAACACTCGTCTTTCCGCTCGATTGAGGCCGGAAAAAAACAACTCAGCCAGCAAATTTCTAGCAAAATCATTGGCGGAATAGAAAGCGTCTAATTAAGGGAGGCACGTTCAGCACATCCCGTGGAATTAATTTTGTTTATAAGCCGGAATAAATCTTACTTCTTCTTTTTCTGTCCCGATCGTCTCCTTTAATTGCTATTGGCAAATGAAGCCACTCGCAATTAAAGTTTTTCTGATCCGGGAAATTTTGCAACGACCACTGAGTTGCTAATCGCGGTCTAACAGAAGTCTTGCGCCGCATATCACGGAAGATGTGCCGCCGTGAAATTGTCAAATGACTTCATTAAGTTGTCGGTAATTTTCGCAGCATAATTATGTCAACTCGTTAGTAATTTGCTGTCAGTTTCGCAGGGGCATCCCAGCCAAGGAGAGCCAGAAAATCTCTGTAAGTTTGTTCCACTTCATTAATGCGGCGCGGCACAGATACGTGGTGCATGCCTACTAATTAGCCATAATTTCGAACAAACAATTTAGAGCGAGTCACGAAAATCGCGCGACGTCTCATTGTCTTCTTGACGAAGGCAGCTCGTTCGAATTATTTATCACCGACAAGAATTGAAGCTCGACATGCGATGTGAGGAGACGGGAAGAAAAATTTACTGAAGACGGAAAGTAGGCAATCGAAGCGCAACTCCTCCCACCCGCGACCGCCACGAAAAGCCAAAAGTCAACATGGTGGCAGCTTCTCGTTAATGAAGTTAACCATCCCCGCAACATCACAACAAGCCGAGGCAGTTTCCGTGCGATCCACAAATTTGTAATAATTAAATAATTAATTAATTACAACACATTAAGACCGCGATTTATGAAAGTTGCGTGCGCACTCCAAGTGCACCCGCTCCCGTCGAAGCGACCGGACGGGACAGGAACAGGGTGATGTGGGCTGATTTTTTTCGCGACTCACACTTTCCGCCGCCGTCATTTAGCGAATTCTTTCTTTTCTTGGATTGCTATTAAGATCGCCTCCTTGAGATAGTGCCACGGAAGGGGTGTTCGTAAAATATGAAAAATGGCCTCTTTGCGATACTCTGCGCTTTGTAATAACGAAATTGGCCTGGATTTGTTCGTTAGTATCACGAAACTTTCAAATTACTTTCAGCCGCATGCCAGCGCATTGCCGCAGTACCTACAAAACCTACTTATAGTCGGTTTGTTTCGTCAAATTGGACCTTAAAACGAACTTTACGAACTTTGAAATGAGTAATGCGTTTCAGACTGCAATTTACCTAAGTAAATTTTATTGTTCACATCTGTGCAATTCGTGCAGATTTTTATAGCTCGTTTCTGACACTGTCCCTGAGCGAAATAAAATCATACATTAACCTGCCTGGCACGCTACTCAAAATCCTTCATTTCTAAACAAACCCATGGTACTCTATATTCATTTCATTCGCCTGAGGTGCAAAAACATTCATAGAAAGTATAATGAAAAACCCTTTGTGAAAAGCATTCTTTTACCAACAAAATTAAATTCCGAGATGAATTAAATTTGAAGCATCTATTGTTTTCAACCCAAATATGCTTTTAACCCCTGACTCAAAAAGAGAAGTGACAGACAGTCTATCTGTGGCATCCTAGCTCCAAAACGACTGAACCGATTTCAAAGCGGGGAATTTTAGCTCAAAATCTGGTATTTGTAAGATGATGCTTAGCCATGTTTGGTCGATATCGTTAAAGCCTATTACTCGAGACTTGAAGTTTGAGCTCAAATTTTTATATGTAGGTACCTAATTAATTCATTATGATAGCATTTTAAACCATTTTAATAAAAATTTTCCTTTCAATTAGAACATAAACTCAAAATTTGAAATACATTTTAATTATAAACGATTTTCGTGCGAAACATTTTCGAATCAAAGCTAATCAGTTTTAAATTCAAAATTAAGTAGGTATTTCAAATTTACGTGCATTAGCGTAATTAATGTACCTACAAATCTAAATTTCTATTTCAATATAAAGCTATATTTAGTGTGGTCCAAGTTTTGGCATTTTTCAGTATACTCTTCCTTTACTGGTTCTCCTTTCCGGTGCCACTCCATTGATTGTCTTTTGTACGGTAAAGAATCATAGTTTCATCGATTTAATTACTCTATTCGGGACGTTACGACAAAGCTCTAAAAACTGCTCACAACATTTAACACTTTGTTTCTTTCAAAAAATTCTTAAAAATTACTTGACTATAACGTAATTTCATATCACAATTACATTAATTAATTGTTACAGCGAGTTAAAACAAATTGAAATACTTGTTGAGACTTATTTCCTCCGTTTATTATTTAGGAGGAAATAAGCAATGTTTTTATAAAAATACTTAAGATCTTAATATTTCATCCGTTGAGGTTATGTAAGTTTTCAATTTATTCCCACTATAGAAGAAACGTTGTACATTTATTAATTCAGTAGGTACATATTCTAGAGTATTAGCAAAACATTATAAAAATCCTATCTGATTAGGTACTAAAAGTGGGAACAATTTTTTCCTCCACCGCAAATAGGCAAAGTAATCTCCGAGGCTAAAGTCTGGCTGAATAATCGCTCACTTTGGTGTAATGAAGAAAAACAGCGCGAATCCGAGCATAGGGCAAATGCCACCTAAATCGCCGTGACAAATTCACCCCTTATTGGATTCGCACCACCCTCATGTGATTTATGCGATCCGTAAATTTCCCTTTAGCTGACATAGCGTAAATTACGACTGGGAATTCAGAGGAGTGATTTTGCTTCGTTTGGTGCGACTGCAGTAGGCAAATATACCCCTCCCCCGCGACCAGAGGGGCTGTGCTCATAATTGTCAGCTAATTAACAATTTCAATTCAAGTAACTGCAGGGCTGTCCGCCGATATATCACTCGCAACTTCATTAGATACGCAACAACTGATTTGGGCGGTTTGGCAGATACGATGCAATCAAAAAAACAATTTTTTTAGTGGTGCGAAAGACGAGTGTCCTCCGTACACTTAAGACGCTGGAACGAAAGGCTCCTCTTAAATCGCCTTGTAGTTGGTGGTAAAACAACATTTCCATCTCCTTCACATCGTTTAGGCGGCTAAAAATAGGTTGCGTTCGGCGATTAAGAGCCAGCCCGTGCGCGATCCGCCCTTGTCGACGCTTCGCGCAGCGCCGTCAAGTGCTAGAAACTTAATTATTCCATTGTGGTTTCATTTCAACGCACCATGAATTTCCAAGATTGTACAACACGAGCTGCGGGGCGGGCTCAGCTGCTAGTTTTCGGCTGCTGGAGGCGCTATTTTTACATCCTTCGCCAGGGATGAGTTAGCCCCATTCATAAGTCTATTGCAATTCGACGATGGACGACTGTCCTCGGTTTGTAGCGCTCACCCAGTTCCGAAAAGAACTTTTTCAGTTCTTTTGGAAAGCTATTAACTAAACGAAAGCAATTTGTAGATGTTGAAATCTTCTTGTCATTACCTAAAATATTGACATAACTTAAAATCGTAATACTTGAGAAATCTTTCTCCCATGCGATAATATTAGATAATGTTGCTATTAACACCTCATTCGTTTCAAGATAATGTTTTTAAAAAAAATGTTTTCTATGTCTTGTTTCTTTTTGAGCTATTAGTCTAAAACTATGTGACAATTGGCGTATTATTTTACCAAAAGTAATTAATTAAATCGCATAAACAATTTGTTGACACCGTTTGGAATTAAATTATTGCTGTGCGGCTAGTGGCATTGGCTTGTTCAAAAAATATTAAACAATTTTACATCTGAATATTTTTATAAAAGTATTTTCTTTAAAAAAATTCAACTTTTGTTCATACATTTATTCTAGAAAGTGTCGATTTAATAATTCTTCTTAGTATAGTTTATCGTACGTACGTAAAATCTCTTAAATATCCCATAATTTTCTAATATTTTCGCCTTCATTATCGATTTTTGGTTTAATAGAATCGGTAATTCCTTATGCGCATCTTTCCTTATTTGAAATTTCTGAAGTCAGTTAGCATACACGAATTGATCTATCCGATGGAGAGAGCTTGGTTAAAAAGGATCTTTAAGAAAGGCATGGATAAATAGTAGAAGATCTATTCGCTCTCCCAAATGAAGAGAAATGGAGTGAATTCGAAAACGAAGTTCTTGTATACTTGCACATTATAATTATTCTTGTAATTATCGTACGCGAAAGAAACAGAAAACGTCTGTTGTTCACCGGAAAGCACCCAATACAATGGTTATATACAACTACAGGTCATCTATTAAAAGTTTTCTTAAATACATATTTTACCCATTATGTTGATGACAGTTTTTTTTTTAACCTATACCCTTCCGCATGTCTATTTTAAATGAGGCTGTAAAAAGTTATACAAATTGGCACCTATAAAGATTTAACAAAATTTCGCACCTTGAACCTCAGGAGGATATTAATATAGTAGTTCTAAAAATAATTTTATATTTTTATCTCTAAAACGTGCTTTGCATGTATAAAAGTTTTAAATAAAAAATTAAGCATTTCATAAGTATGCAAAAATTTGATTCCTTCACATTTAACACGACATTTTTTACGGTTTGATCAATGACTATTCATAAAGAGTCGTAAAATTTTTGTAATTAAGACTTTACGATTTCATATTAAATTTCGACTTAACGAATTCCAACCAAATTAAGTCCGATTGTTTTTAGGCTGCTACCTCAAGATTATCGTAATATAATTTTCTGATTTTGATTCGAGCGATAAAACTTAAACTAAATAGGTATAACATGAACAATTTTTTTTAATGAAATATGAATGATAAATATCCTATGTTCTGTATTCTTTTAAAATACATGTGATATTTTTATATGTTATTATTGCAAGAATAGTTTACAAACAGATTGCATTATTTATAATTAATTTAAGGGTATGTTCTCATTTTTTGAGCGAAAAAATTACAATTTTCAAAAAAATTTTTCTCAGCAATTTTTTCAAAATTGAACAAATGCACACTGAACGAAATTTTTAGCTATTATTCTGGGAGAACTATAAATAAATATATGTAGTTCGATGGACTATATTCTCCCACTATTTCGCAGTATTTTACTATATTGCAAAAATTATTGATATCCAGACAATTTTATTGCCAGCAAATCCATAAAAATTTGTCTCAATACATATTAGGCCAAGATATTTATTCTTCTGGATAATATTTTAACGGGTAAAATGCAACAAGTCTTAAGTTGATAGGCTAATTATATTTAAAAATATCCTATAGTGATATCTTCAAAAGAGGTATTTTCAAGAAAAACGCGTTTTTAGTTTTGATAAGCCCATTGTTTCCGAATCGGCTTTGAATTTTTATTTAAAATTTTTGATTGTACATATTATATGTATATTCTGGACATGTTTTGGATCACAAGTATTAAAAACAAATGTGTTTTTGTTGAAAAAAAATTAGAACATGTCCTTAAATAAAATATTTTGTAAATTCTATTTAAAATATAAAGTAAGTGTGGAATTTCTTTCACTTTTTATTTAAGGAATACTTCGATCCATATTGATTTATTGGAAGCAGTGTTTTCACTGCAGACAAAATAAAATTTAATATTACCATTGTATTAATTAATTTCCTAATTTAAAGCCGAACTTGCAAATCCTTGTAAATTCTTTCTTCTAAGATGGATGCATATTTACAAAAGTCCTGTTTATCTTGCGGCTATAAATCACTGCTCGCTGTTTTTATAAGCTTACAAAGAGGTTTTTCTTTCTCCATCTTTGAAGCAGCATTCGTTCGTTGGGCTCACATCTATCACCGCAAACGTGTCTTAATCCATCATTCAATCTCAAGCCCCGACCCTAGTTTCAGGTGACAAAATGGCTGCGTAGACCGCAAAATCATCAAACATATGCGGACGCAAAAGCAAGTAACTTCTGCGCCAGAAATCAGAAATTCTTTCTCATTCACAGGCCCTCATCTTCCAGACGTGTGACAAATTCGTAAGTTGTTGAGTATAGGGCAAAAAAAAACCGCCATTGTCTCCTGATAGACACGTTTCCTTGGAAGATTTAAAAGCAGTTGGCGGGCACATGCCTTCGGGTCCTGCGATACCTTAAGGGAGTTAAAATTTTTCGACGTTGTAATTTTGTATTTAGAAGGTCGCATATTTGCGGTTAGTCCTTAATGTAATCATTAGGTGAAATCTTTAGCGGCCGATCTGTCCCTGCGGTGACACGCAACAACGCGAGTGATGAGCCGCAGGGGCTCTTTAGGGCGACTTGCGTAATTAAAATCCGCTCCTAAAAATTCTTATTAAACTGCGGTCAGCGGCGTCCCGGCCCTCCTTTCTCGCGGTTTTTGTGCCACCCAGCAAGGGACGTAATTGCTGGAGGACAATAAATCGCACGCTTGAATCTTCGGTCAGTAGCCGGCCGAGTTAATCAAAAAGCTCGTCTTTTCGCGCCTCGCGCAGCCACGGCCGATTCGCCGCAGTCCTCCAGCGAGGCCGCCGCGCCGATCCCTCGCAGTCGCGCTGTCCGCGATCACCGGAGATCCGCGGACCGCTTGGGAGTACTCCTGCCCAGGTATTTTGAATACGATCTCCTCCGACGACGACGACGGTGCTGATGCCGTAAGAATTAGAGGCCGTGAGCGCCATCTCTTTAATACCTGCGAGGCGTGGTCAGTATTTTATATGAATTGATCAAAGGGCGCCGACTCTTTGATCTTGGCCGCCTGTTACCTCTTTATGCCTGGAAAATTAAGAATGAGGCAAAAACCACCAAAAAGACACGAAAAAGCACCCAAGAACGAAACGATGCGGCGCAGGACGCTGGAAGAGGAAGAGGGCAATAAAAAAGCAACTTCATCACGTTAATGACGAAGGGCTCAGGTTCTCCTATAGTCGGTTTACGCGACGACCTCCTTTCGTTTTAATAATTTTTAACTGACTCTCAGGAAAATTGATTTCGTCGTGTTCCGGTAATTTTCCGGGACATTATTTCCACAATATCTACACAACAGCAATCCGATAGATTTTCGTGTTGAAAACCAAAAATTTATATATCCTTTCTTTTTTTATTTGCAATTTTCTAAGCTTTGTAAGAGCGGTATAGTTTTGAAAAAAAAACCCTCACCATTTATAGTATTTTTATTTGCACTTTTAAATTTACATACTCTTTTCTAATATTCTCCACCAATATTAAATCGTTTAAAATACCAATCTGACGCTACGACGCCGACGGTGCAAAAATGTTCCCAGTCTACAGAACACACTCACCACATGGAAACGGCTATATGTTAATTATCACTGCTGCTCACACCTGATTGTGATCCATTAATGTGACTGGTCAGTCGCGCATAATTACAAAGTGCATGAATGAAAACGAGAATGCCCACGAAGGGAATAGGCGAAAAAAAGGTGGAAAAGGTGAAAAACTTAAACCCCCAGAGGCGGCAAGTTCGTGCCATGCACTCTCGCACCTTTTGCATACCTTGGTCAAGTCTCGAGCACTTCTAAAAATTTGCAAGAAGACCCGACGGCCTGTACCTGGACAACTTCAATACTTTGTCGCATTCGGTTTTTATCGCCCAGAGCTAATCCGCGTTAATACAAGTTGCCGGCCGTGTTTCGTTTGCTTTTTATGCGGTGCCGAACTCGCAAATTGAATAATAAACCCAAAAATGGCAATAAATGTGCATAGGTCGTTCATAAAAAAATATATTTAAAGCTTGACAAGAGGCCGCAGGATATGCAAATGAACTGGAATCGCCCGTAGTTCCCTAGCAGGGCCCTCTAGCTCGTGCCTTCCAGTTAACATGAAAATTTCGGTCAATTTCTTTTGAAATTTGACACTTTTACATTGGCCGTAAAGAAATTATTTGAATTTTTATTTATGCCCTTTTAAGAGAATGCCTGCGGCGAATTAGGATCTGGAGACTATAAATCATGAAAGAGTGGAGTGCATGCACGTGTCCTTTGGGACCTCAATGGACGAGGGCTTTTAATTCAAATTGGCTAAAATTTCGTACAGATTTACATTTAGATACAAATATACCTATATAAATGCTAATTATGTTTCAATTATATGATTATTAATTTTGAATTTAATTTATTTTTAATTACAGACAAACAATAAAATATTTTTCGAATATATTTTTCTGAATTTAATTTTCAGTTTAAGTTTTAAATTAATATTACGACCAACAGATAGATTCATAATTTAATATCAATTAAAAAACTCATTTAATAAAATAGTTTCAATAGTTGTATAATATTGCTGATTCCACTGCAGATAATCACTAGCTCATTCAATTTAATATCCAATTTATTTTATTAATATGACTAACCGAGTTCACATTGAATCAAATATTCACAATTAACTACGTTTTGTATGGAGGAACACAAACGATAATTTTTACGTTATTTGTCTGAGAAACGAAAAAATTACTTTCATATTAAAATTCTTTCTTTATTCTTAAGTAGGTATAGATGCCAAGTTAATACAACAAACCAAACTAACAAATATTTATCTTCTCTAAACAAATCTCTGCCATTTCACCCATTTCTCAAAACTGAAAAGAGTCTATACAATTTATGTATATGGTGACATAACTCGTTTTCGAAGTTATTTTCCTGCAATTATTATAGTAAAATTATAATAAATGTATTTTTTACAGTATATGTGTAGTTATTATATTAATTTCAAAACTAGCGCGGTAAATCTAAAAATGCATTAGATTGCGTTTACTCAAAAAAGTTAAATATCAGCTACAAACGCGAATCGAGTAATCGATTTGACAATTGGCGCTAAGTATTTTGTTACAGCATTAATTTTTTTGTCGGATTTGTTTTGCCTATAAAAGTTATTTTATTTAAACAAAATCATGCCGAAGAGAAACGTTTGGGCACACGAAGAGACATTGAAAATGCTCAGCATATTGCAAGAGTAAAATGGCACTTCAATCGGCATTGGAATCACTCTAAATGCGATCCCTTATTAATCCCATGTAGTAAAATACGCAGATCGAAAACTCAATTCAATCTCGATTCGATCGCTCAATCCGTCATTTATACGTAGTAAATGATAAGAATGAATACAGTAAATTTAAATTTTTTTTTTGATCAAACAACTTTTGCACTTAAAGTGTATCCAACTCATCGCGAAATGAATTAATTTTTGGGCGAAAGATATAAACAGATCAAAATATTCCCATAAAACCAACGTGACCCTAATTCTCGTGGAGTAAATGTAAATACATACCTACTGAATATATTTAAAAGGAGGTCACAAATAGTTTTGTTTCCGCCAAAATACTCAATAGATTATAGAAATATCGTAAATATTTGGTAATTTAGTTCATTATGCAACTCAAAAACAAAATAATCAAACCCATTCTGTCCTACGACGACGCACGTTAGCAGCGGTGGCTAAATATTAATAAAATTTAAATTAAAATTGAAAATCGAAATCAGGTAGCGGGGCAATCGAAACTGTTACTCAAGATCAAAGTTGGTATTTTACGATCGATTTTCTATTTTTCCACTTAGCTCGGTTGCCCACTCAAAATTTCTCGTAAAATTTTTATTCACAAAATTCATTTGGAATGGCCCGATTGTCGCACGAGAGAGCTGCGCTGTCGGCGGCAGGAGCGGAACAATCAAACAGGTGGCTGCCTTCCATTTACGTCTTATCTTAATTTCATGCGACGTTAATCACCTCTAATTTGAATGTGATCATTTAGTTGTCCTCTTTTCTGCATCCCACGAGATAAGCATCGTTTACAATGCAACAAATCGCCGAGATAATGTGAATTAATTCTTTGGCGGGGTTACCTTCCGTCGGCTGCTTATCTCGGGTGGGTTCATGACAAACGATCATCTCATGATCAAAAGCCACCGAACAGATAATCTCCACAGATACTTCGAAAGCCGGGGATCTTAAGACTCAATTATCACACTGTGTGCGCTGGTTGATTGCCCACCACCGCCAGGGAATTTCTCGCCAATTACTCCAGGAACATGATTCGATAAGAAGCTGCTGCCGGATTCGGATAACCGGAAAGGCCCTGGAATGAAGGGCGCAAAAGGGCCGCGCGGGGCTCCTCCGTCGAGCCACAGCGCGGCCCCGCCGCAATCGATAGCCGCGCGTTGGGTAGGGAGCAAAAAGGCGAAAAGACCTACGACTGCCCGCGAGGATCACCAAATTTACATCTAATTAACTTTCGATCGCAGGAATGCGCTACCGCCTTTGAGGCCGCTAATCGCATTGCGGCGCGCTTTCGTCTCCGGCCGCCGCCGCGCTTCTAACGCGGCCTTTCATCGACGGTTTTGTTTTTGTGCCTATTCAGCGGATTATGGGCTCCGGCGCGGCCTGGATTCTGGGGACTCGAAATTCATGTTCCTAGCGCGGTCTCCAAATTACACGGGGAGCGCTGCGCTGGCGGGGACACGCCATATAAATAAGAGACTAACGACAGCCTGGCGGAAAAACCATATTCACCTGATCCGCCGACTTCTACCTGGTTAAGCGCGGTCACGACGCTCTGATGATACTTTTATTGGCGTATCGCATGTCTGGAGCCGCGCGGGCAAAGGGCGATCGCGGCCGCGGTCCAACAATGGGATGAATCGAAGTGTGTTTTATGGCGGGCACCTGAACCATGCGCAGGCGCAATATGCCTAATTCGTCAGGTCTAATAGTGTAATTGGCGGGGATTTGGATGGATCGCTCGTCGGGCTCTCATGTGATCCGGTGATTAGAGCCGCGATGCTAAATTAACAAGCGTCGGGGCGACTGCTTTGATTCCCTGCCGACAGGTTGGACAGCCGGATTTGATGGTCACACCTTGATCAATTGGACGCGCAATGGCTCTACCCCGGGATTCCCGGAAAGGCAAAGTGGACATGAGTGAGCAGAATTGAATTTTACGGCGTTACCTTGTTGGTTTATTAATTCGCTCTTAACCAATAAGGGAAAAACTGAAGAGTTTTCACCATCAAATTAGCACCTCTCAATTCGAGGTAGTGCGAGCTTTGTCGGAGTCCTGATTTCCAGAAATTTTAACCACAGCGCACCGCAAACTTCCGCTTTATTTATTTCAAGATTTTTACTTACGCCTCAAAGTTTTGCGAACTGTTAAGATTGATGAACATACCTGGAAACACGCTACAGAAATAACACGAAATCTTTAGCGCAGCAGTTTAGATATACTTTCATTCCGAACCTCAAAGACCATGACGTAATTGAAAAAGACACCTCCAAACGACTTTCGACTAATTTTACATTAATTTTAAAAAGAAAATTTACCGATCTCACTATAGGCATTTATAGAAATTTATTAAAAAAATTATCAAATTGATTAGGACTTCTTAATGACAAACCTTGTTTTGCTCAAACGGACACAATAAGAATTTTGTTTATATGATTTTACTTCATTCATTTAAAATTCACTTTTTCTTAATATTTTTAGAAAACGCGAAAATAAAACAACGAAAACCTCAGTGTGCCTGACCTGGGCGAATGAATCATGCTTAAAATGTTTGTTTAAATGTTTCCAAGCATTACCTAAAAGCAACTGATTTATTTTTTAAATTCGACGAAATGGACGAGACGAACATCAGTCATACAGAAAATCTTCAAATACTGATTTCACTAATTTTTGTTGTTGTTGAAAGCTAATATTTGTAATATGGTTTTTAGCCATGTTTGATGGAAATCGGTAGAGCCAAAGAGAGAAACTTCGATTTTGAACTCAAATGTGCATGTGCACAGTGCAGGTGTTTTATTTAAATGAAAAAAGAATATCTAATCAAAAAATGTTAAATTAAAATTTTAAAAATTCAGCGCCAGCGAAAAATAATTAAGGATACTATATAAACCATTTTCTTTTTTCAAATTATCTAAATGAAACTATTTTCAAATCAAATTGAAATTGAAAATGGTTTCATTTTATCTGAAAATGGTTTCATTTAATCCGAAAATGCTATATTTGTTAATATCGGTTAAGTTATAACGAAACTGTGCACTATACAAACTTTAAGGGCATATTCTCATTTTTTGAGCAAAAATACTACCATTTCCAAGAATTTATTTCTCAGCAATTTTGTTAAGTAGTTAATTAGTTTATGGTATTAAACGAAAATTAAACTATTTTTTCACATATTATTATTAGTATGGAATGGTGTCGAAGTAGAGGCCTCAAAATAGAGATACCAAACTGTAACTAGGATAACTCCAACTCAGGTCCAGGACGTTTGAAAGAAACAAAAATCAAATGCCGTTTTGTTAGTAATTGTGTCCCCTAGTGGGCAATTTTTTCAAAATCAAAGTCTTCATTTCCTAGACTATAAGAAGTTTGCAGTTGTCGAGTTTTTTCTAGGTACTTTAGCGGCGGAAAGCTATGTATATTTGGATAAATGTATCATATGAATCATATCATATTTAATACATACAAAATTTTTCCAATGTAAATCGTGATGTGACTAGAAAATAGCTCAATAAGCTTTTTTCGAATAAATAATCTGTTTATCAGTGACTCATCCACAATTTTTCTTAAGCGTTGACCCCAATTTGTTCCCCAAAAATACGCTTAATGACTGCTTCTGCTGAAAAATAAACGATCCTAAGTCTTAAATAGCGTAAAGTGTGGAAAAGTAAATTAATTTCAATCTCTGTGTAAAACATGATCATAAATCAAATCTTAAATGCGACGAGTTAGCAAACGGGAATCGCGCAAAAAAACTTCGCCCAGTGAATAAATTTACGCGATCTTATATTTTAATATTTATGGAATTGCGGAAGTATCTTAAGACTGACTATCGATTTTCAAGCGAGTGTGTCTAACCACCTGCCTCTCTCTCCTCTTTCAGATCAATCACATTTAAACTTGTTCGCCTCCCGACCCCAACCAAAGAAGAAGCGAAAATCGCGGACGGCGTTCACGAACCACCAAATATTTGAGCTGGAAAAGCGGTTCCTCTACCAAAAATATCTTTCGCCAGCGGACAGGGACGAGATCGCGGCCGCCCTGGGCCTGTCCAACGCTCAAGTGAGTTCAACCCCCGCCGGCTTTTGGGCACTTTCACCGCCTACCTGCCGCACGCGAATCGGAGAAAGGGTGGCTAATTTAAGCATAATTTCTTTCTCCTCAGGTAATCACCTGGTTCCAGAACAGACGGGCCAAGCTGAAGCGCGACATGGAGGAACTTAAAAAGGATGTTGAAAGTGTGAAGGCATTGTCAGCACATAAAAGTTTCTTAGAAAATGTTAATGACTTAAGTATTTTAAAGAAGAAGCCCATCCACGAGACGAAGGCCACCAGTCCCCAGAAATGAGTTTGATGCCCTGATGACGTTGTGCTAGTGCCCACCACGGTCCTCGCTCAACGATGAAAAACCCCCCTCCAATCGCGCAAAACCACTCCAGTTTAACACCTGTATGTAGCAAAAGTGATATTTAGGAAAAATGACGTCTTTTAGGCTCCCAGAGCTCAAAAATGAACTTGTTAGACTTATTTTTGCAATATTTAATTAACTGTGTAAGTGGCGCCCCGACGGGGCGATTTATGTGTCTCCCTGTATAATAAATGTAAATATGAATGTGTAGATGTAACTATCATGTACTGTAAATGTAGCTGTAAACCTGTACATATTTATTTGTTTATATGTGTAGCTCCGCGGTAGGTTTAACGTTCCGAACTAATCAATTACATTTCATTAGTATTCAAAACGAATGCTCTTGGCTTCACGATTTTTGAATAAATCGAATTTTCTCAAAATTATAACGGACGCGTATCATTCCCCTCCTGCTCATTAATTGTACAATAAAACATTCTTTGCGAGCTTTGTTGTTTTATTTTAAACCCCTTCATTCATCCTCATAAATTTTATTAAAATATTACATAAAATATCAAAACTTGGTTTGCTTCACATAAGTTGACAGAACAAAAGACAAGTAAATTCTGTCATTCGATTCTGCCAGTTGAGCAAATTGCTTTTATTTTTTACCTTTTTGAATTTCCTAGAAAATCCTTCCTTAAAATGTATACCAACTTTTAAAATGAGCCAGAAAGCTCCATTTAAAATAATAAATATATTTTACCAAAAGCTTATTTTATTTAAAAAAAATATAAGTACATAAAATGAAAATGATACGTAAGTTAAAATAAACCATCAAAAAAATTAAGATACGACATGCAAATGCATATTTGGATAATTAATAAGAGCATTTTTTCATATGCATTTTTCTAAAGGAATTATAAAGGGGTAATAATTAATGACGATTTCTTTATCCAAATGCAAAAATTCCAATCAACTCCCAAATTAAGATGTCATTATAAAAATCTAATATTATGGGACTTTATTTACAAATACCATTCGTTAGAAATTTGATTCGTATCTGACTTCGCGATATTCATGAATTCGATACTCATCGAAATGTCGTCCGATGTTTATCAAAAAAGCTTTCGGCGAAATTTCTGTGTTGTATCCCTTCATTCGTGTTTGCTTTTTACAAAGTTATTCAATTAAATCTAAGTAATTTGTGCTTTGATTGCTGTTAATTTATTAAATATTTAACAACAATAAAATAAAATAATTTTAATAACCATTTAAATAGGGGAAAATTGATACAACCCGAACGCAATATGAAATACAAAAGTTTATGGAAGAATATCCTAGAATAGCTCGGCCAGTGGATATTTGCATACAAAAAAGGCGAGAAATAAATCAGGAGCCGAAAAGAACCGTGAATTATATTTTAAATGCAAGTTATTTCTTCGAATACATAGCGAAACGAGTCTTTTGAGAGACGGAATAATCCTCTGAATTTGAAATGTATGAAATTTCTAACTATTATAATACTAGTATAATTTTTATATCTACAATATTCATAAAAAGTTTCAAGAGATTTAAAGCTTCCCTTATTCGCATATTACTTGAGCCAACGAAAAATGCAGCATCTAACATTTTAGATACATATTGTTTTAATTAATTTTTCTGGTTCACGCAGTTTGAAATTCTATCCACTTCTTGAATACGAAATTACTATTCGATTGAAACAATAAATTTAATCGATTTCACATTCGAATTGAATTCGTAAGGCCCATGTAATGCGACACCTTCGTTATTTAACATTTTTTTGTTATTTACTACACTTCATACTCACTGAATGACAGTCTGACAGTCGTTCTACACCTACTACATATATGCATATGTACTAACTTTCATAAAAACACAAAACCTTTCCGTTTTTCTTCCAGTTTTGGCTCAAAAAACATAAGGCGTATTTTAATATTGTATTTCTTGTTACAGTTGTTGAATTTTGTCTTTGTGGGAAAGGAGATGATTTTTCTTGTAAATACAATTTTGGACGTATATATAAATGATTTTCTATTAAATATATTTTCCCTAAAAACGAGCAAAACCAAAACGTTCGGATTTAATGCTATCAGTGGTAGTGCCATGTAGCTTTAAAACGACTTGATTGCTAGTAGTAGTAGAATTATGCTGTCTTAAATTAAATATTTTAATACAAATAATGTAATTGCACTAAAAACAGAAATAACATAAAACCCCAACGTCGCAAGCGAATTTTATGAAAGAAGAATTTGAAAATGTTCTAAAATTTAATCGGATAAATAAGTTTTGTATCTGGCAAGGTCAGTTTCTTATATTGACATATAGCGCCACCTTCAGTCAAAATAGGTTGAAAAGTACGTAATGAAATAGCTTTTCAAAAGTTTTAGATCATATTAGTCAAAAAAGTTTATGGAATTTGGATTTGGTATTCACTAAGAAGCTTTACATTTTTAGGAGTCCAATTATGGAATTGATGCTTTTGAAATTCATTCCTTATTTGTCATTGGGCTTTAGATTTTTATGCTTTGGATACCAACATAATTAATTACTTAACATTCTTGTTAAAATTATAAAACAGTTCTTGTTACTTATGAAAGGAAAGAAATTACAAGAAAGCTCCAAAGATTCCGAAATATGAACTATTTTATTTATATGACGACAATTTATTATATTATTAGATACATATATCAATGAACTTGATGCCAAATATTTAGTTCATGCTGTATAATTAGGCTGTTAAAATAAAATAACTATGAATTTCCGACTTCCAAATTGCTGCAGCGAAATAGCCTTTATTATGCTTACACACACGCATATAACCAAAAATGCATTACGCTCGAATGGTTGCACTTAAGTCAGCGTCTGGATGTTGCACGTTGCAATAGAAACAGCAATTTCCATTCCTCTCAAATTGTTCTCAAAATTGCCAATAGCCGTGATTTATGACAAGTTTATTCGCACAGATCACTGCCAGAAAGTTGGGTGTTGCTGATGGTCAGCAATAAAACGGCCGCCTCGTGGGGCGCGGTGTAATCGCGTAATTAGAGGCAGTAGGCAGCATGCAAATTTCGATGGAAACATAAACAATCGAACTGCATTATAAATGAATATTAACATTTTGCTACCATGCACATGATGTCGGATTTAATTGCCGGAGGTTAGTATGATTTATTTTCTCGGAAGCATTTAAAATTTCACTTAGGGGATGGTACGTTTTTAAATTCTTATTTGTATACCCTCAAATTCATAGTTTTGTTTTTCAGCAAACAGATGTAAAAATACAGAAACATAATGAAAAATTCCTTGTTCCCAAAAATCTCCCTAAAATTCTTAAAACCAAAAGAGCTCATAAATTTATGATTAACTAACAAGTCTTTAAGGAAGCCCCTTACATAAACGAATCGCTGATCACCGAGTTCCTTCCAGGAATCCTCTACAAGTCCACTCCATTCAGAAACTCCGATGTTTATTATCGCAGTGCACTTGTTTGGGGAATGATCCATCCAAACAGCGTCTTTCAACTTGAACGCTCGATTCGACCATTTTTGGAGGACGTTTTCTGATCGAAATGTTTGTTTATGCAAGGGCCGTGAGTTTATACCGAAGGATCAGCCACCACATCTGCTTTCAGCGCCCCGCTGGGATTTAAATAGATTTGTTACTGCCTATTTTGATCTGCATCTCGAGATCATTAACGCTGAACACCAGTTGCAAGTGCACGCGTGCAGCATTTGATCGCTAATTACTCTTCGGAGGTGAAAGATTTACTGCTCTTTGATTATCGACAATAAAAGAAATGGGCAATTGGCCCCATTCGTTCAGATGTTCTTTTTAAAATGTTTTCTGATTTGTGTGCACTAGTTTTAAAAGTTGATACCGGTAGCCAATTAGAGTTATATATGACTTTGAATACAATAAATTATCGGATTAGAAGCTAAATACGCTAAACAAATATTTATGGTTAGTTTTACAAAGCATATACCTATAGAATGTTTATTCCAACAATAAAAGCAACTAAAATTTTAAAGTTAACTATTTTATAAACTATTTTTCTATTTCCTACCTATTTTTATTCAATCAATTCGATGTGGTATCATATTTTTGTTTTACACTAGGTATGATTGATTATGAGTTTATTTTGATTTTATTTATTTATTTATTCAAATAAAGAGAAGGAAAACAGTACACTAGTAAGAAACAAGTCTTATGGTAAGTGTAGGTACTAACACAAAATTCCAGAGCTTTTAAATACTGAGTATTTTATACTTAAGTACGAGTATGAGTATATGAGGTAATCAAATATTTTAAGTATAAGTACAAGTATCAGTTACTCATACTTACAATTTTTCGGGGCTAATAAACGTACTCGTACCGTACTCAGCCCCACAGTACTTTTGTATTCGTACTCGAATACTCGAATATCTTGGACTTGTATTGTATTGTAACTATACATATTGCCTAATCGTTTTAGTTACTGAAGGAAAACAATGTTAAATAGCTTCAAGGCTTAATTAGGAATTTTATTATACAATTTTTAAATATATTTAACTGGCCCATGTGGGCATTTGCCTTTAAAGGAACTAATTTTTTAAAAGTATCGTCTGAAAGAGCGCATCTTCTTGGTGCGTTCACTAAGTCTGCCGCCAAAAGAGAATATAAAATTATTCGCTGTTTATACAAAATACTAGCCCACACACTGGAAATATGTAGTAAATATTTTTCTATTTATGAGACTTACTAGAAGAATCTAGAAAAAATATTTATTTTATTTTAGGGATTTTTGAACTTTCAACATATTAACATAAATGAGCACTTTTTATTATTCGATGACGTCGAAAAAAAAATAATTAAAAAAGTTCGATCTCTTAGTGACCAATAATGACTATTTCGTGACCTTATAAATATGTAGATATGGTACCTAATTGTGTATATGAGATGCTAAGTTCGTACAACCCAATTTTAGGCAATTTCCGAATGTTATTAACTTATTTATTTGCTTTGGCGACTTGCTAGGAAAGTCTACCTATATTTGTGGATCTAATTTAAAATATTGATGATTGATTTTGCAAAAACTAAATACATGTGTATATAGGTAGGTATCTGGGATATTTCAAGCATTATAGTTCTGTCTTGAGTTTGAAGAACCCTTGCAGAATATCTTCAAAAGGCTTTCGAAACTCCTGTGAAACCGGCTCTTTCACTCCCTGCCAATGCGAACTTATGCAAAACACCTTCGTAGCAGCCACTCGGCTCGTAATAGGCCCCTCTTGTGAATCACTCACGCGAGAAAACATATGCATCACGTCGTTCGGCGTCCCAGTGCGATGCGGCACGGCAATTCCCAGCATAATATAACACATATTTGCTGAGTTACCAACAAGCGCCAAAACTGTGGGATTATGTTGAGCTAACTTCCGTCCGGCTAACCGCACATCTTCGCGGCCCGCCCACGCACGTTCCGCAAGGTCTAGTCCTTAGCCGGGGGCAGGAGCACTGCTCTCAAAAAGTCGCATTGTGGCGCAGACAATGGGGCTGAAATGAGTGAACAATACCCCAATTACCCACGTTGCGGATTATCCTCCTTAGCCGGAGCGAAGTGAGCCGAGGGACGTCGGGTGCACTTCCCAAGTCAGGGTCCTTCCACTTCCCGGAGGACCTGCAAGTCTTGGGTGCTTTTTCCTTTTATAATTGCCGCACTTGTGGGCGACGAGGCCAATTTCACGGGGCGCACTAATTTGCCGCCTATTGAGCCCGCAAATCGGATCGTTGCTCGTCTTAATGTCCCTAAACGAAGGTGGACGCAATTTTGAGCAATTAATTACAAATTAGCCGGGAATACCCGATAAATGCAAAATCAAGGGTGGGTTGGTGAGTAGTTAGTAGTCAATCCACAATCTCTCTTCCAAATAAAAAAAAAGTCATGAGATAAAAATAAATTTGTTATAACTAGATATTGGGCCCTATTCTGCTAATGTTAGCCACTATTTTCGCTTAGCTATTACGATTGTCACTTTTGTCCGATTTCGTATTCCACTAATTAAAGTATAGCTATCAAAAGTGTCTATCATAGCCACTCTCACCTCTTTTACCCAAAAATTTATTTGAGTTCGAATAAGCATAACTTGATCAATTGTACATCGGAAACTATTTGGCTTATTTGGCTCTAGTAAGTCGTGTTGTTTTTAAAAATAATTTCAGATTATGTGCTAGTAATTCTAGATTTTTTTCACATTTCTCCGAAATTCCGTTCAGGGTGATACGAATATCTTGGTCGACACAAACCTAATCGCAAATGAATAGTTTGGAGTCGAAAATTTCAAAAAATGGGGCATAATTTTGAAAAACGGTTTAAGAAACTTCATAATGATTTTAAATTCTCTTTTCTACAATACCCGACTCGATAGTGTAAGTAAACATTTTTCTTTTCAACCCCACCTTTCATGTAGGAGAGGTAGCCTTTTCCAAAATGTTAATACAAATGTTAGTATTGGAGCGAGTTTAATTATCTATACGTGTAACAATTTTCAGCGCTATAGTCCTAGTAGTCTCTGAATAAAATGACCGAAATAGGGATGGACAGACGGACATGGAGGAACTAGTAAAAGCTTTCGAATGAGCCCTTATTCATTGAAATTCCTTCGTTTTTACCGCGGAAATACAGCAATTTCAAAAACACGAAATTTTTTCAAATTTTTGATGATCCCTTAATTAAGTGGTTAGTGTATATTGTATGTACATATGTAGATAAGAAGGGTAAAGAAAGAACTTTGCATATAGGAAAAATATTTCGATTTTTGGAACTATTTGTAATTTATCCTGGCTGGGATTGAACCGAAACATCAATAGACATTTAACTTTTTTGAATTGTTATTGGAAATTTTATTTTCATCCGGGGAAGTTCTAGAAGACCCCCAAAAACCAATTTTTATAAGCATATCGCAAAGTTATGTAAAAGCATTAATATTATAGCTATGTATGTATTTTCAATGACTCTAATTTGAAGTATATTCATATGAATTGAAAAATAAAACTGTATTATTCAAAAGTATGTTTTCATATTGACATTATGTTTTCTATGACATACATAAATAAAAAAAACATTAATTGCAAAAAAAAATTGGACAGGGTTGTGATTTTTTTATATTTTCTATAGTGTCGTTTTCGAAGTAACACTCGAAAATACGTCCACTGCCCGAAACCTCTATTCACGAGTCTGTGCCGTCACGTAGAACCGAGTTCCGTGAAGGTGGCGGGGGAGGGAAAATAACTTGAGAGAACTCGGTAAGGACGCCTTAAGCAGAAGTACGAAAGATCTGAAATGTCGAAAATCACCTTACGCCCCTTTTTTTCGTCGCCATTCAGAAATTACGGAAACACAAAATTGGATAAAAATTGGAGGGTACTCCACGCGAGGAGTTTAACTCGAACCTGGATGAATCCCGGGCACCTCGGAAAATCGAGCTTGCCCCATTTTTCTGAGGAGAACTTTCCCATTCAATTCGAGGCATCCGAAATTAGGAGCAATTTAGTGGCCATTCAATTACACTTTTGTTGGAAGTAAAGGAAAAGAGCCAATTTTCCATTTTTCTGGTCTCGTCCTCCGTCGCCGCCGGGAGGAAAAAGAATAATTTCTTAAGAAGACCAATCAAAGACATGCAAGGAGACTCGATGGTGTTACACCGCCGCTCCCCGCGAGGGCAAATTGCCGCCGTAAGGATGCTGGAAGCTGCCGGCGAGAGTCATTGAATAATTTCAAATGAAAAGGTTTTCTTGGGTTTAATTCACCGTTAATAAAAGAAAGTCAAAGAGATAATTGGGGTGGTGGGTGGTGCTCCACATCATCCAAAGAAAAAGTGCCGGGCCGGTCGGCCTTGCCTTAATTTCGACTTTTTAGCACATGACTGGGTGTGGACTTTCTTTGACTCTTGGGGGTAGTTTTCAAGACGTTTTTTCTTAAATTTACCTCAAAAATTATATCGCCAACGTCACTTCTGTTTACAGTGGCTGGCGACCAAAAATTTTCTCTTAAGCCATGTGAGATAACAAATCAAATTTTAAGTAATGATCCGCCGAGTTCGTCTGCAAGCGGATGTGGCCTGTTAAAATTTAAGTGAAAAACTCATCAGCGCTAAACGTTGTCTTGGGGAATTTGTTTGTGTCTCTCCCATTTTCTGGCCGAGCTAATCACACGCCAGATGCGAGCCACGGCATTCTTTCCGCCACCAACACCTAAGGGTTAAGACTTTTGGCCTCTGGATCAGACAGATTATGAAAATAGCTCTTTAAGATCTGTTTGTTTACCCGAGAGCCGCGCTAGACTAAATTTTTGGGGTTTTCGATTTCATGGCTCTAAAAGGGAGTAGAACTCGCGCTCACCGAAAATATCAGGTTTCTACCTAAAGGCCTAAAAAATCTAGTTCATAAAAGTCAACGTCCAATGGACAGCCAAGCCAACTAATGAATTTTTTACATGCACACATAGCTTTTTCATGGGAAATCCACTGAAATTTTCTTAAATAGCCGCACGATCCGAAAACGTTTTTAGCTTGCGGCGATTTTGTATTTTTGTCCGCGAAATGTTTGCATAACTCTGGGTGATTGAAACTCACTCAGTGCGTTAAATGTTATTAGATTTTGAACACACAATATCCAAACAATGTCGGGGATGTAAACGCGCAAGTGATCTTAAGATAGAAAACCGAGCTGGTGAACATGTGCTCAACAGATCCTCCACTAACGATCACCTCAACGTAATAAAATTAAGAAAATAAAAAGTGCGGGGCACAAAAGCGCGACACATATAAACAAATTAGCGGAGCACTAGCTATCTGGTGTCTGGTGGTGATCCCACCTACACCTCCGCCCCCGATTTGCTCATTCATCTTGGCATTGTTCTAAGAATCGCGTGGAGTCACTTTCGGATTTTTTTTCGGAAACGTCTTTTAGCCAGTTTTTGATCGCATCGCGAGATCGTTTACAGGAATCTTCGGGAGCCTTTAAATGAAGAGGACTGTTTACGTGTTTCAATTCACACTTGACTTTTACGACTACAGAGCTGAATGACTACAAAGGCCAAAAAGAGTAAATATCTTTAGAGATCAGAGAAATTGGGCAATTTTTGAGTTTATCACTCGGAAATAGCACAATTCAATTGGATAAACTCGAAGAATGTACGTCCAATTTATTTTAACTTTCCGATTTGTTATTGTGCGCTAAACATTCATGACGATTTCAACAGGAAAATAATAATAGTCTACAATTAATGGAATGAGTATGAATCCCTCTTTTATATCACTGTAAATCAAAAAGCAGAAGTTTCTACTTATAAATAAAAATATATTGCACATACTTATATAACACACTTACAAAAACTTTTTCGAACTTCTTAATTTATAAGTATTATAAAAAATATTTAGAAACAATAAAATAGTGCAAATCCATATTTATCAATAAAACAAAAATTAAACAGTAAAACGAATTTTTTCAAAAAATAATTGGTTGAAATTTCTCTAAGAAGGAAAAGAATTTTATAACACAGATCAACACCAAATTTACGCTCAAATAAATAAAAATACTCAATTTTCTTCCGTTTTCAATAAAAATATGGAAAAGGCCTTTTTTTTAATATTTATAAAAAATTATTAAAAAATAACGAATTGTTCTAACATAACTTAAATAAAAGCTTGAATCTTAAGCTATTATATAAAAATACAAAAGGCTTCAAAACATATCAAAATAATTCGTGAATTTAATTTTTTTTTTTTTAAAACCGATTATTTCATACATGAGTACAATAAATAAATGGCAAATAAATAACATGACAAGCCGAAAAGTAGAAAGAGTTATAGAGATAAGTTTCATTTGATATTTCTATATTAGGACTTACATAGACTTTCATTTGAGCCACGCTACAGACTTCTATGAAAAACCCTTATTTTTTAATGATTTTTCAAAAATGGGCCAAATACCGTATTATTAGATGATAAAATATACTGTATTATTAGATGATAAAATAAACTCAGGCACAAGAAACAATTTTTTTTTGTAGGCTCGTGTAATCTCAGTAAAATAAATAAATAGCAAATTTTTTCACAATGGCGTAAAAATCAAAAATGTAAGTATAATAGAATTCTGCACTATTTTCAATTTTCCTTGACCTACTTCAACTCTTGTTGTAATGATCCGCAATCAAGATCCATTTGAAAATTGGACTGTTCTCCACTAATGATAATGTTCTGGTTGTCGATTGCAATGCTTCCAAGTGGTTCGATCTAAATTACACCATTAAGCTAAAAATAGTGCATCACTTTGCAATACTTAAGATGAATCGCAAGATCAATAATTTATAAGTCCACTTTAGGCGGATTACGTAAAACGAAGACTCCTTCTTCTGCTCTTCGAACAAAAATCCATTCGTACTTGTAAATACTTGAGATATTCGAAGGAAAAAGGAGAATTTTTGGGCAAATTTCTCAAATCTATTCCCAGATGACCACACAGACGGATTTGGCAACAAAACGGCGCTTACTTGACCAGAACACCGGAGTAGTCCTGTAACATAAACATGACCTAAATCAACCTCTCGAGCGCATCGCTCCCAAGTGGCTAAGTAGCCAGGCCCACTGTGCGGTGACGACTTCCAAAGTGGCTTTCTCCACTTATGCTTGACATTGTCCCTGTGGAATTCTAGTCACTAAACAGAATCAAGTAGCTACTAATTACTGTAAACACAACATGGATCCCAAGACAAATGCATATTTTGGGAGGTTTCTGGTCATTTATTCGACATGGGATCGGCTGCAAGAAGGTAAACAGTCGAAGGTACGCTTCGACATGCGGTCGAAGCCGGAAAATATTGACGTTCAGAACAGCACGCCTAGGCCCCTTGATTAAAATAGCGCGGGTGCAATTCTTACAAGAACTTGACATTCCCAATTAAATTTGATTGCTCCCTCGCGAGTCAAGTGCTATCATCTGCACGCTGAAGACGAAGTGCGATCGGTGGATCTCATTTCGGCGCAGCAGATGATTTTGAAAACCACTTACCACAAGATCGATTTTAATGCGGCTTAAATTGCAGGTTCCAGTTGTTCTCTCCATGCCCGTCATAAATTCTTGAATTCTTGTCAATTTTATGGACTTGTATCAAAGATGTTGGAATTCTGAAAAAAAAAAAAAATATTTCAAAAATTTTTCAAAATGATCGTCAATTCATTTCCTAATAAATCAACTGAGCGACATTGAAATTCTCTATCTCGTCTTCAAGTCAAATAATTCAACAGAGAAAAATATGTGAATGCTTTTACACGCAATTACAGTGCACTTTATTCATGTCACAGCTCCTTGAGAAATTCAAGAACAGAAAACGATAAGTAGCTTATAGTTGCTATTAGTTCAGTGAGAGCAGCAAACACTCGACAGAGAAATTTTGTTCGAAAAAATAAACAGCTCCTGTAGCACTACTTGCGATCGTACAGTGGTTTCGATTGTTTAGTCAAATAAATGTGAAGCACTTGAAGTAGTTCGGCGATTATTAGTGGATCTCTAGTGTTAATTGACACAAAACATTGGTGTCCAATGGCGCTTAATGTTGGCTCGTCCTACGATAATATCTTTTACGGTATAAGGCGCTTGGATGCTGATCACTTGAAGAAAAATTATATTTTTTAGGAGTTCCTTCTGCTACTTGGAATGGTTAAAAGGAGTTAAAAGAGAAGATTATCTCTTGAAGTGTAAAGCAATGCTTCAGCATCTTCGTATTATATAATAACAATGAAGAAAACCAATTTTGAACTTGAACTGGAATTTCCACATTAAGTAAAATAATACAAGAGCAGAAGAAATTACTAATTATACTAATAATATCTAATAGGTTCATATACATACATAGTATACATAAACTTCAATTGAGAAACGACTTAAATGCTTTGACAATTTTATTTTTACACGTCTTTGATATTAATTATAGCGGACCGCGATTAGACTTATTCCTCGAATATTGTTAACATCACTTGAAATATTTTTACTAACATTTAATTAATAATTACTTTGTAGGTACGTAATTGTACGTAATTTTTAAATTAAAATCCGATTTTTTATTGGATAAAATAATATAGTATTTTTGCGATTTTCCAGTAGTTTTTAAATTTTAGCCCTTATTCAGTATTATTATAATATTTTCCAGAAAACTTTTATCTACTTATAGGGCACTGTTTGCCACATAGCTGCCTCTGGGAGAGATTAACTTCAAACATTTCATTCTAAACAAAACCGTGCCAGAAGAAATCAAGAATCTTAAGATAAAGCTCTGGATTTTTTAAAAATCTTAAAAATATTGTACACAACAAAATCAATAGTGTTCTATGAATTTGATGTGTTTATTTTATATTATTATTGTAGGTAGTATTCGATTTTCTATTCAAGCAAAATTTAACACTTCAGAGGTACACTGACTTAAAATGGATCGACTTAAATTCTTTTGGTAAGAATTACTCAAAAAGGACGTAACCTTAGGCTTTCTATTATCGCTCGAAAAATCCTTTAAATAGTTGGAAACATTCTGCGTAGCCACTTTCATTAGTTACTTTCGTGTAGTAAAAAAATCTGGATTTTTCGTTTACCCAATTGGGGACAGTGTTCCGGAACTATGAAGTTTATAATTTTCAAGTTTTTTTCAATTTTCATGAGTTCGTAATATTTTTTACTTATTATAAATGTTTCTGTAGAAGACAAATAGAGATTCGGAACTGTATCTAGACTGGATGACGGATCCAGAATAATATATTTTTTTACTATATGTATGTAAAACAACCTAAATAAGATATAAATATATTAAATTATTCAAAAAACCAAAACAGTCTACTTTTGTACATTTAATGCTTTTTCTATTGGTCAATTTCAAATATAAGCAGACATTCAAAAACTACAAATCAAACTCTTTATTTAAAATATAAGAAAAAAAGAACTTGTTACGATCAATACAAGCGCCATAACTATAATTTAAAGGACCCGTCCCTTTTCGGGTCAATCAGTGTCAAGTGCAGTAAAAATCATGGGTAAAACACTAACTACCAAATAGAAGTAGCTTTGAAAATTTTATTTTGGCATCATTTTAAAAACTTGCATTTAGAATTTACATTTATTGCTCTAATTACAGCTCGTTTACAACAGTGCTTAAAATTATCGACAGATTTGCTTAAACTATTGTCACACATTCCACAAAAAGAAAGTTTTACATGATTTTGTTCTTCAGGTGATTTAATCAATTTCCACATTTTCACATTCCTCTAGGAACTCAGAGTCATTAACAATTCGACTGGTAGGAATTTCGCACGGGGAGGCATCCATTCCTCTAGGACTCGATTCCGTGCTATGGCTCAGGTACCGTCCGGTTTCGGTCAAATTGTCGCACTTTGGAAAATTCAGAGGTCCTTTGAGGTGTGACAAAAAGCCCTGAGGGAGTGACTTCCCTTCCCCTGATGAGTGCGATGGGGGTGGAATGGGCGTTGGTACCTTTTGGTGATAGAAGTACGGAAAAGGTACCTGAGGCAGAGGTACTCCGTAAGCCATTTGGATCTGAATTAGAAATAACAAAAATATAAATAATATTAAAAATTTATTAAATTGCAATTGGAGTACCTGATGACGGTAGATGTTAACAAGAGCTGGATCTAAACCAGTGGAATAGTGTCCCTGTCCAAAAATATGTCCATAGTGTCCATCATCCCGGACTAGAACTTGGACTGGTACCCGTTTGGTTGCATTCAAAAGAGCTGCTTCATGCTGCTGGATTTGCTTCCTCTTAGTTTTGTATCGCCTGTTCTGAAACCAAATTTTCACCTGTGTTTCAGTGAGTCGCAAATTTTTCGCTAGCTCCGATCTTTCAGGACCGGAAAGGTATCGCTGCTGAGCGAATCGTCGTTCTAGCTCAAAAACTTGAGCGTGACTAAATGCTGCACGCGACCTTTTCTTTCTGCTATTGGTTAAACTGTCTTCTAAGTGTTGCTGCCCCTGAGCACTATACGGTGGGGGAGGTGAATCACAGTCTGAAGTCGAGAAAATTACTTAAATTAGCATAAAAGGTAGGACAAAAGGTACCAGTCGGTGCCAGCGTGTGCCACTTTAATAACTTGAAAGCCTTTCAAGGAGCGAATCTTCTAATGGACTATCAATTTCACTAATGGCATTATAGGTCTTAGGTACCTACATATATAATGTATGGGGATTTTATAGATAGAACTCACCTGACTCACTAGTGACGCACCTACGCATGTCTATAGCGCATTCGCGCCCGTAATCCACACGGTGCTCCTCGTTCACCAGAAACATCTTCATCCGTGTCCTGTGGTCGAAGGTGTCACTTTTAACGTCTGGTCTTTCTTGTGGACCAAGGGACCTACTGTTTTTAGCAGTTTCACCGAGTTCGCATCCTTCGAAAAATTGCAATCTTTCGCGACACTCAGATTCGGATTTTGTCTCGCAGGTCGGACTTTCACTAGCCGAATCTCTTCGGTCACTGCACTGCGAAAGTTTATAAATGCTAAGTTCGTCCTGTGGACAGGACCCGACCGAACAATCCGCTGATTTCCTTCTAGACATACTAAAGCTAGATCTAGGCGTTATGGTCGTATTGTTCCTTGTGAGGATGTCGTTAATAGAAAACGGCGTCGAGAGACTCTTGCTAGTCACACTCAGTCCCGCACCGTCCATTCTTCCGCGATTCTGCATAAGACGATTTTTTTATTTTATTTTATTTTTTGGAACGCACTAAAAACTGCTAAACTTCTTGGGATGGAAACCAACCAATTTCCCCGAATGCACTCCTTGAACTAAATTTTCCACGACTTGGAAAACGCTCCCTGGCCGAGTGTTAAACGTTCTTATGATGGATTTTCCTCCTCAAGTGCTAGTCAAACACGTCGAGGCGCCGCGTGTATTGGTGGACCCTCTTCGGGCGTTCTTACAAAATTTGATTTATATCGGCCGACGCTGGCGCACACTCTGCGAGCGTCCGACGAAGCTTTACGTCTTACTTCCTACGCCGGCGGCCGGGTTCTTGCTCTTCCCTCGGGAACCCACTGGGCCACTGCTCGAGAACGGGGCGCCCGACTTGAGGTAGGAGCAAGTGTTCTTATTGGCTGAGGTCGTCCCTCTTAGGGATTTGATTGGGAGACCGAAACGTAAACAAATCGTTGATTTGGCTCTTCGCCGAGCATCGCTCCTCCGGGTGATTTATGGCCCTCGGGATTTATGAAGTGCTGCGGTTGCCGCTCGTTTCTTGGCACGAATTGAATCGATTTTGGCACTTTTCGGATGCGACAGAATACGACGGAAGAGTGCACTTGCCCCCAAAAAAATAGAATTCACCTCAGGCGAAATTCGTTTCTTTGCACCGAGCTCAGTCAATGGAGGTGATTTGCAGCACACGGGCAATGAAGCCCTCAGGCTCAATCCTGCACGTGACCTTGATTCCCTTGCGGGCTAAATTATGACTTTTAAAGACTCCTAAAGGACGCTACTTTAGAAATTGTGTACAGTAATTATTTATACTAGATTAGTTTCGGAAAAAGGGTTCGAAGGACGGACAATGCAATTAGCAGGTACTGTACAGAAGGGCCATGTAAAAAACATTTATTTGCATATTATACTTACATATACTGTATTTTAAGTAGTTTCGCTTTTTAGTAACTTTTTTTGATAGTATACAAATATAATACAGCTGACGTTATAGGCTATTTAAGAGGGTAATCTTTCAGCACGAGATATATGTACACTGAGAAAATTTTTTACGGATTTGAAGGCAATAAAAATGGTCATGATATCAATAATTTTTACATAATTTTTACATAATAGGAGCCTCCACATGTATAAAGGAAATAAAAAACTTGGGGCACATTTAAAAAATTATAAGAATGAAAGGAAGCATCCGATCAAAAATCAAAATAAAGAAATGGACTTTTCCATTCAATAATATGTAAGTATAGTAATCTCCAAATTTGACATTACTTAGACTTAATTTAATTTTCATTCAAAAATAAAAGAATGATTAAAACATTTACTTTTGAAATCCTTTGAATTATTTGATTGGTTATTTGAAACCTAATTACATTATGTTAATTATATTAACAAAATCGTAAATATCATTTACATGATTCCTGTAAATAACGACTTTTTATTTCAGCGTACAGGGTTTAATACTTTAAGTTACTTCCTGATGTAAATTTAGAACATTTACACATTTACACTACTTTCAAAAAATTTGCAAAATATTTTGATTCTGTTAAAATCGTCCGTCTTTACCAGGGACACTTACACGAAAAATGTTCAGTTCTGGCATCCCTAAGATAGTGCGAGAATATATAGTCATCGAACTATATTTATCGTTCTCCCAAAATATAGTTAAAAATTTCTTTCGGTGTATACAGGCTATTCAAGAGGATAATGTTTCAGCGTGGGATAATTAGAAAGTAGTAGAATAAATTCAGAAAAACTCTCTCTTTTTCGCTGTTTGTATATATTTAGGAGGTGACTATTTTCACCTTAAAACGTGAAACCAGAAACCAGAAACCAGAAACCAGAAAAAATAAATTCACAGTAAAAGGAAAATCTTTATTTAGTAGGCATTTTGTAAAAGGAAAATCTTTAGTTAGTAGGCATTTTGTAAAAGGAAAATCTTTAGTTAATAGGCATTTTGTAATTTGAATGAATTTATTTTTTCTGGTTTCTGGTTTCTGGTTTCTGGTTTCACGTTTTTTAAGGTGAAAATAGTCACTCTCATATATTTAACATCCTTAATTTAATCAATTAAGCCAGTTACTTGTTAATTTCCATAATGTTTATAGGGGGAAATACTTTTGTAGGACGAAAAAAAAATTTTTCCATCGAATGTAAAGCTTAAACTAAATAACCAGAAAATAACTTGGACAGATCGTGTTAAATATTCCGGAATCGAACTAGACAAACGCTAACATTTGCCAAACATACTCGTATCGTATCGGCACAGGGCAAAATAAATTTATTAATAAAGACAATTTAATTTACCCATTCATCAACAAAATATCAACCTAAAGCCTAGGAAATAAGCTGCTATTGTACCTAGTTATAGTAGTAGTAGTAGTTGTATTCCAAGCAATTATGCTCTGTAGGGCCCCCACCCCTCTGATATCGATGTGCTCGCACCCAGTTTCGGCTTTAGGGTGGGGCAACCCGGGCGGTCGCCCTGGGCGCCAGGGTAAAGGGGGCGCATTAGCATTAGCGAATCCATTAGTTAAAAATAATAACGCCACTGCAAAACAAGAGAAAAGTTTATGTTTTTCAGAACTTGAAAATCGAGGATATAAATTTTAAGTGTTTAAGATAATCTGTGTATATGTTGTAGGCCATTCGGAAAATCAGGCCGTTAGCTAAAAGCCTTTCGCGCGCAGACAAGCACACATTTGTAAATTATATCATATTTTTAAAATAACAAATATTTAGGTTATATATATACTGTTTCTTTTATTAAATTATTTGTAAAATATATCTTTTTTTTTAGGTTATAGTGATAAAACGGTATCTAAATTACTTATATTACTTATAGATACAGAAAACTTCTCCATATAATTCTATATCATATATCTACTAATTTTAATAGTACCTACTCCTAAATTTGGTGGAGTATCAAACTTAAGAATTTGATGAGTCTTTAACTAAATAGCACTTAGTACAAACACCGGGTGAAACCGGGTTCCTCAATTACATAGTAGAAATATGAAAGTAATAATTGAAATTGTTATTTTATATTTTTATTTTATATAGATATATATTATTAAGTATTTTGCAAAACTTAAAAAGGATATTTCACGGATATCATTCTAGTTATGAAGCCAGGGCCACAGAATTTGAAAACTACATTGTAGGTACATTTACAATTTAATTATAAGAAATACGTTAATTTTAGGACCCTACCCTAATACGATTGGCTCCATTTTGTTGGTTGAGAACACTGATTTTGTTAATGATATTTATGTGTGAATCTACAGTGATATGCATGCGCCCAGCCGTGTGCCTTCAGTAGTGTACGTACGATGCACACGCCATAAGCAAACAAATTTTTTATAACAATCAATCGCGCTACAATTTTTCAATCCTGATCATTTTGAATCAATCTACACCTAATTCCTAATGTTCATAATTTTCTGAAAGACTCTTTTAGTATTAAGGGACAATAATTTTTAAGCGTTTTACCGAAAAATGTTTAAAATTTTTAGGTCGAATAGCTTCAGACCGACACCTAAGCGTTCCGTTTCTCACATTTTAGGACGGAACGCTAAAAATTGATCCAATAATGTCCACTTACCTATCTTGATAATAAAATAATAAGGCTGAAGTAAAAAAATAAAGGTAGTTGCTCAGGTATTTAAGAATGTCCATCATATTTGAAATATATATACATACGTATGGTACAATGCTTTAGCTAAGTCATCATTTTTATATCAATAATAACATTGCAACGAAAAATTTAAAACAAAATCAATAGTCTCTTCCGACAAGAACCAACCTCAGGTTAAAAGATATTTATGTCAATAAATCTACTTGAGGCTCTCACCATATTTGCTAATCAGTATCGATATGGTAACTTGAAACCATTGAGCCCTCATCAGTCCTCCTCAACGACTTTTGTCCTTCCCTGATATTACTTTATTTGTTTACTTTTCGTAATTCTAGGCTATTAGTTTTAAGTGTTGTCTGCTGCCGAAAAATAAATGGATTTCGCATTCAAATATTGTTTTACATTTGATATCTGAAAATTAGAGGGGCAAGAATCTGCGATAAAGTTTATTGGTTTCCTTAAGGTCCTTATTAACATCTAAAAAATGACTTAACTTAAAAGGATTTGTTTGCTTCTAATTATGAGTTTATTTTTTAAATAAACTGTGAAGCCATCCGAAAGTATTGTACAAACTTTCGTTTAATAGGAAACAGGGGCGGATTACGTTCTTTCATAGGTGCAAAGTAATTTATAATATTGTTGTATCTACCAAAATTTGTATGTCTCAAGTTTTATATTTTTAAACAATATTTTTCTGTACTGAAAAATATACGCAATCTTCGATAAGTAGGTAGTATTTGTCTATGATAGCCTTTTATTCTTTTTAAAGTGAACTCACTGACTCGAATTACATTAATTGTTATATTAAAACACTAATAATTTTCTTTGTTGATGTTTCCTAACAAATTATTTAATTAAAACATAGAGCACAAAGTTTAGTCGGAATAAAAATTATACAGTCCATTTTTAAACTTAAAAAATTCGATAAATTCAGGAAGGTGCTAAACATCTCAAGAATTAGTTTTTTTGACGGTTATAAATCAAATCAAAACAGAAAGTGCTCACGATACTTCTTAATTGTATCATGAAGTTAAGTTAATGGCGTAATTTTTAGTTACCATTTTTATTTTGAATTTTTTTCTGCAATGAGAAAAACGTAGAAGAGCATGGGCGTCAAGAATAAATTATCTAAAAAATATATCAAAACATGAAATATGATGGAGGACGCATTGCCTCCTCCGACGAGCCGCCATTGGTAGGAATAAGTTTTGAACAAAAATTAATTCAGCCACACCACAGTGCGTTTTTAGGTATAATGCTAGAGACATTGGGCAAATTTTAAAACAAGGCTGAGCAAAATTACTTAAATTGTGTTACAAAAAAATGTATTTGAATTCGTTTTAGGCTCAATAACATTTTATTCAATTTTACATTACATTTTACATTAAAATAACATTATAATGCAATTAATTAAATAAAACTTTATTTAATTTTAAGCATAGCTTAGATATTTTTATTAATATTCTGAATTTAATTTTCAAATAATTTTGCTGATAGCCTGGTCAACTTTTTTACTGATTGCACACATAAAGTCGTAAACTACTAAAATTAATAGTGTTATATTTTCCAACTACGCAAAAAAAAGACTAAAATACTGCATCCAGATTTCTTATTAGCTTAGAGATGTTTATGCATGTACTAAACCGAAAAAAATAATAGTTTCACTTGTAAATGTTTTGCACACCATCCGACCTCATAACTCTAGATTCGCTTAAATGTGTGCCAGTTGCAGTTGCGGCTCAGAATTATAAAAATCTAATTGAGATTGAGTGCTGCAAATTTATATTAATTGTATTGGAGACCGGCACATCAAATTTGTATTATTTTGCTCGCATGTTAAAAAAAAAAAAAACAATTAGGATCGAATACCTTTTTCTATCATTTACGACAATCAAAATAATTTTTTTATGGAAGAATTAGGAATTTATGTAGATCGGTAGTTTGTTCAGAACTGAAAAGTAAAAAAACAAGTTTTGTATTTTGTAAATAAAAAAAGAGAGGCAAAACGAAGCATATATATGTATTTCTAAAATTAGATATTAAAAATCCGTATGATTAAAGGCCTTCTGATCTACACAATGTGGGGTATTAAATTATAAGATTTTTAGCCATAATACCTACTGCATACATATAATTTACTTCTATAGTTATTTAATTGTAAAATGAGACTCTGGGAATGTGAATATTTTTTCCAACTAAAAATCTGTCACAAAATTTTATTTTATATACAAACTTCCAAAAATAATATTTTTGCTACTTGACCTTTTTCTAATAAGGACAAAAAATAATAAGAAAAAAGCAAAATAAGAAAATCCAAAGTCGCTTAGTACCTATCTATCGTCAGATACTTTATATAGCTTTTCAAGCTTTTAGATACTGCCATCTGTGAGATATTTTGAAACTACATGCTTTACCCAGTTACAACGAAAAAGTCCTCCGTTAATTTGTTTTTCAAATTTTGAATTGAAATCTGAAATCTTGAGAAATATTGCTTTAATAAAACATTTTTAGTTAAACTATCCAATTACAATTTATTAAATAAATAAATTAACTTGTTTATTTGCAAATATCGCGTGTTAGAGCAAAAAATTATACATAATTACAACCTCTTGGTTTGAAACTTTGATAATTTTCTTATTTCCTCAAGTACTGTCAGGAGGAAAATTTTTGCTTATTGTAAAAGTTAGAAAAAATCTTTAGGAATTAATTTTCAATAAATAAATTGTTTTAAGATTCATTTTGGATTAAATTCAAATGAACTTATAAGTTAATTTACTAGTTTATTTTTTCTTCCCATATTAAATTTGAAGCTTCGAGCTTCGAGCTTATTTATGATGTACATATATTTCAAAAAAAATTGGAATCTTTATTCCAAAATTAAATATTATTTAAATTGACATATATATTTAATTGTCATTTTTGCAGAAATGAAATATTAGTAAAATTACAAATGTTTCCGAAGTATGTACATATTTATAATACTTGAAAATGGCAACATGAATTTTTTTCCGAAATTGAAAATATTTCATCAATCAATGCGTATTATGTACCTTCAGCTAGAGTTATAAAATATGATTAATGTGCATGTAATGGCTGAATGTCTGAACTTTTATTAAGCAACGTAAAAGCTCATATTACGTTCAGATATATTTTAAAAAGATTGACAAAACATTATTTTTTTGGATAACATGATATGATAGAACAGTTTTGATGTAGGGTTTGTATGTAGCACCCCAAAAACTTCATAAAACAACTGTTAAAACTAAAAAGAGCTTTGTTCATCCAATTTCGTCTCTTATGGTTACATTAAATAAATATTAAAGTTAAATAAGTCTCAATAAAAATAACCAATCCAAAACACATTCTTCCAACATTCCTTCATTTTAATCGATCTATTTTAAGACAACTTTTGTCCAGCTAAACGCATTTGGAAAAACTGTTGCGTTTGACCCGGAAAATTTCCCATGCATTAAGCAACCATCTAAAGAGCATAACCTTTAGCTCTACCGACAACAATTTCCATTTTATGTCTTCGAGATAACCAAGTGGCATATGGCTTCTGTGCGGGGAGATCTCAGACGTGCCACAAGATTTAGCCCATAAATTGCCGCCAGTCATGTGACTATGTGACTCAGAACAGGCCCAAGTCAAATTACGAAAATTTTAGCCACTTCTGACGAACTGTGATTAATTTCAATCGGACTGGAATCTCATGGATACGAATGTCCGAATGCCATTAACATCGATTTGATTGGCAATTTTCCTCAAAATAATTGATCGGTTACGCAGCGGCCACATGTGCTGCCACTATGCATATCAAATTCACAGACCTCCTAAGGCGGTGGCGCCTGGACGAAGAATTGCTACAGTGTCTGGTTAATTTCTTTGCCGAGGAAAAAGTGCGTTTTTCCCTAATTTTTTGAGCTATGAGCTCCTCGGGCGATGCATGGCGACAACAAATTGCTTGTTGGGCTTGTACCGGCTGACAGATATATGAGCTAGCCCAAAATATTGGCCTCAAGGCGGGCTACCCCAACTGACCTTTAATTCATCACTTTAAGGTCTTACTTTAGGAAGTTTTACTGTACGAAGAAATTTGTCGATTTTTCACTGGTATAATTCGGGGCAGTTTCCTGCTTCAAAACAAACATTGGTCTATCGAAGAAAATGAACCTTCCGATAAGCCAAAATACGACTGAAATGTTTACTACGAAATTCGGTCTTTTGTTTACGCATAGATCACAATAATTGCAGAATTAATTTGACGGTAATTAGGGGCAAACACTTGAGGCGGAAAGCCGTGAAAGTGAAAGTCAATACCACGGGCAAAACACTTATGTGGTTCAATTGTGGATTTTGTGAACCTAGAAGGCAAAAAGACGTCTAGGTCAATAATTTTAGGCATTTTATTGCATTCATCAATAAACCAGAGTCCAGCCGATCAAAGTGGAAGGCTTTGCTGACTGTTGACGCACTTAGAGCGTAGGCCTCCGTTGACAGACTGACAGCGTTCCGTCGTACAGGGGACAGGAAGAAAAAATCCACTTAAGCCACACATCTGCTAGCCATAACGCAGTGCAATGAATCTGATGCCATCTCATCTCATCTCGGTTATGTAACAATATTTTGCGGATAAAGAATCCTGTGGCTAGCTGGCTCCTTGTCTGGCGTCTAGACGGAGCACGGAATGCTTAAGTGACTCCAGGTCCCATATTTTTGACCACTCTCACTGGCTCGACTCGCCTGGCCCCTTTCGTTTAGCAAACAAATATCGACCAAATAGCAACATGAAATTCGACTCTCCACTAACATCCAACATTGGCCCAAATTTCGGATTGCACCAAAGGCGTTTTGTTTTGATTCGGAGATTACTCAAACGTAAAGTGAAAACGCTTCCAGAGGAGTTGATTGATTGGCAGCGAAATTTAATATCCAGGGTCGCGGTGACCCGGCCTGAAATTGATGCCCTGCATTCGTCATGAATATTCGACTTTGAATGAACTCCGATGTTTGGATTGTAATCAATCGCTTATTAGGGTAACAAAACAATTATTATTGTCTTCTATGTGTTATAAGTATGATTTTATTGGAATCATCATCCTGATGTCAGTCAGTAGATGAACCGGAAATCTTTGGAGCATGAAATCTATCGATTAAACAGAATGTTTCAGCATTTGTATAGTGTGACCGACAGTTTTGCTTAATATGAATTACTTGTAATTGTAATGTCCGCTTCGGTACTAAAACACATAAGGCTACATTTTTTCTCCCACAATTTTCGACCTAATTTCTTAAAAGTTGTGTATTATATATTCATAACGCGGATCCAAACAAAATTGTTGATTGTAAAAATTACGAAACTCAAGCCTTTTAAGTGAGTGGAGTCAACGCAGACGTGCATGTAAATTTTAATTTTTAATCGGGTTTTCTCAAAACGACTTTTCTCGACCTGCCCGGTATTATAATTCTGATTTTAATTGTCCAATTTTCAGTTTAAAAAAACCAAAATTTCCATGATTTTGGTAGCTATTATTGCACGAAGCCGTTTATGTTTTAATTTAGTATTTTTTAAGGCTCCGAATGCAACTAAAAACTTCATCAAAATTAAACTTTTTCTTTTAACATCCACCATTTTGTGAAAACATTTTTGTTTTCGAAAAATGGCTACGTGGAACGAGAACTACTTTTATACAGATTAAAAAATTATTTTTATTTTTCGGACCAGCCATTCTGAAGTTATCGATCCCGGCCGTTACAAGACCATATTTTTTATACAGAGACTCTATTATATCTGAAAAAAATTTTCAATTTTAAATTATTTTTAATAAAAACTTACACGAAATAAGCTCAATGTATGCTTAATATCATACTTTTTTTTCAAATCCCAAATAAATAATCTAATAGATAAAAACAATTCGGAAAAAACTACCCGTCACAGTGTTGTCGTCCTTTAAGACTTATATTTTTTAGATATGCATATATATACTAAAAGAAAAATTAAATTCCCATAAATTTGTTCAATTTTCTTTTAGATTATTACGTCATTCATAATTTTGAAGACGAAATAGCTCACAAAACGTAGTGTTCCCAAAGTATAAAATTTTAAATTCAAAAACTAGGTTTGCAAACATTTTATAAGACCTACTCCAAAGGGAAGCATCTTGGACTTTCTATCAACTTTCAGTGGAATTTCAAATAGCTCAAAGTTTGAAATGACTAACAACGTTTATAATTTCTTTTTCATTAACTATATTTTTTATTATAAATTTATTTTCAATTTGCCACCGGTTTGGAGTGTATAAACTTCGATAGTGTCACCCTCTTCCATCTCTAGCGAAGCTGCGGTATCATTTTTGCTGATCGGTTGACCATCAAATCGGAACCGCACGAAGTTCGATGAAAGACTTGCTCTATCACAATATGCAGTCATCAATTTCCGGAGAGGTGCGGACTTCTTAATTTTGAACTGAACAAGCGTGTTGTCTTGGCCTAAAACTTTAAGGTGGATGTAATTCGACCCGATTTCCTCCTTATCAGACATTTTCACTTGTCGTATACAATTAAACTGGAAAAATAAAATTCAAAACAGCACAGGAACTACAAGATATATGGAGAAAAATAACTTAGAAATTGCTCAAAGCAAATAAAGAAATAGGAAAATAACAATACTTAAGCTTTTGATAATTTACGAAATGTCAATATTTTTCCCAGTCACTTTTTCAATATCGGCTGAGTGGAATTTGGCAGTATATCGCAATATCGCAAAGTTGCAATAGTTTTTATGACAAACAATTTTAAAAGTTGTCCACGATGCACTCTTAAAACTCAATAGAAACTGTTTCTCAATTTTATTTATTTCGTTATTTTGCCTTTTTAAAAATAGTATACCACTTTATGTCTCTCAAAAATTTATATCTTTATATCTGTGACTCTTATTTATTTATTTACTCTCCGAATCCATGCTGAGACTTTCACAAGCCCAATTATTTTACATTTATTAATCTCCTCTACATCTAAAACCAAATTGTTTTGTCGAAAAATGTTACCGGAAAAATGCAATTTAAAATATTCTGTTGTATTTTCCTCTTTTTTGGCATTGGTTATGATAATTGCATTTGATTCAGTTGTTACTGTTGAAGAAAGGATCAATTTTGTTAAACAATGTTATAGAAAATTTAGCGAATTTAATGAGGAACGCAACTGCGATACTTCTAGAAATTGGCAAATCTTGGAAATTTGTTCATAGATATAACTAATTATTTTATAAAATAAAGTTTTCATTTCAACATTGATATTTACATTAAACTATCTAATCCTGGATCATATAACTGGTTTTTTCAAAATCAACAGTGTCGTCCTTTTCCGTTTTTAATTTTTTGTGAACCTTATTGGTATGGTTTTCAACGATTTTTGGGCTAATTCTCGGAAATGTAACTTAAATGATTTTTTACATTTTTAAATATGTGTAGGTACTTTGAAGAAATACACAAAAGAAACAAATAAATCATTACATACCTATCATAAAATACTCATTTATTTTTCTAAAGACTTTAACATTAAATTTGATTTACTTCAGTATACAATAACAACAATTTTGCAAATTTCATATTTTGGTTCTTCTTAAATCTCGGTTTAGCGCGAACTTTATGCACTAGTATTTATAATTTGACTGTAATTTTTGTCAAATGATTATAATTTGCATACAGAACTTCTTTCACAAAAGTCTGGATTAATAAGAAAAAATAATGTGCAACTTACACCATTTACAAATCTTAGTGAAGTGGTGTTTTTCTTCAATCAGTCAAAAAATACTTTTCACCAAAAACTACCATTTGGCTACTTAGTGACCATTTGTTATTGTTTTTGCCATAAAATGTTTTTACTTTTTATAACATTTTCTTTACAAAAATAAACAATTCCGTAAAAGCGATGTTACATTAAATGCAAGTAAACAAAATATCGACGGTGAAAATTTTCAAATATGATTTTCTATCCAAATACTTGAAGATAGGAACGAGCCAGAAAGAAACGTGTTGCTCAAAAAAGAACCCAAAGCTCGTGAAGAAATGGAGGACTCGATTTCGGCCTCGCTATTGGTCAGTCATCGCCATTTTGCGGGGGCGTGGCTTCGACCCAATCAAAAACCGGAGACTACTCCGGAACATTTTCCTCAGTTGGAACGGGCATTTCTCTTGCACCCTGTTCCTCGCGCACTTTCCTCCCACACATCTTGAGTTTTCCTTGCACTACCCCAGCTAAAATTCGTCCGCAGCGCGAACGTCTTTTGTATCAGTTTCCCACTTGCCGCGATCAATTGAGCATGCTAATGAGGCGTAATTGCGCGAGACGAATTTGTCCACTTCTTGTGCCTTGATTAGTGGTAATTAGCGTACTCTCGAAGCGCCTCTTCTGGCTCTCGACGGTTATTTATTAAAGTACTTCAGTTAAGTGGAAGTAGTGCGGCTTTCTTAAGGAGTGCAGCGGGCGAATTTAATTGAAAGACGATCGCCAAAAGTTCGTGCAAAAGATGCTGCAGCAGGGATACTACGACATCGGGAGCCCGGGCAGCGGGTCCGTCTCCGGGAACGACTCGTGCAACGCCACACCGTTTTCAGTGAAGGATATTTTGAATTTAGTCGACCAGGGTGACCCTTACCTCGGCTGCCACGTGGAGAGGTTTGTGAGAATTTGATTTTTTTGGATAAATGTGACCAAAGTCAGAATGCAAAAACATATGGGCCGAAATTTGGGAAGGATTCGCATTGTCTTCCTTCCGAAAAGGACGACGACCAGGAAGTGTTGAACATATGTTGCAAGAAGAAAACATGTGAATCAAGGCGATCGTTGCTTCTTGAGGCGTTTAATGCTCACCTGCTGCGATATTGTCTTACTTTGCGTAATAAATCTTTAGTGACATTTTACCCACAGAAACATTTTAAAATCAATTTCACACAAATGCACTAACTTCTAACACGAAGAGAATTTTAAATATTTCTAAAAATTCTTGCTGCAAGATTCCTTATTTCAAATCTATTATTCTTAATATTATGAGTAAACTAATAAAGAGTTGGCTCCAGTCAGACCAGTGAATTACTTTCACTTAACAGGCTTTTTACCTGTTTTAACGTATAACACTAATTGCGAGGGAGGGCGCCAAAATTACCTCAAGCAGTTTTTCTTTTACTCTCTTGAAGTCCTTGCAATAAAACGATTTCAACTTCCACGGCAGACAGACTGCTTGGTAAATTAACACTGCACTTCAAAAGTGCTCTTCGGCACGTATTTTATAAAAGGTTTGGCTGAAGACTGTAATACTTAAATGCTTTTATAAAATGTAAAATTTTTGATTGACTCCAAATTTCGAGGATCACTCTGGTCACTTTATAAAAAATATGTAGCAATTTTAAAAGTATTCTCACATCAAAGCAAAGAAGTCACCTAATGTTAAAAACAATTTTAAGTATTATATAATCTTTTCCAAATATTCTGTGAACATTTTAAGTTCGATTCAATGTAAAATTTTAGAGATATCCTATAATAATCGTAGGGCCTTCTTATTGACAGCAGATAGTGAAACTTTAGATGCGTTCTTCTCAAAACTACAATTTTATAATATAAAAGCCACCTGGTGGATCTAATTGATACGACATAAAAAACTAATGCCTGATTGAAAGGTTTTGATAAACAATATTTAAATATTTTGTATTAAAATTGTCATAAAGTTTACTTTAAATATAGAGTAAATACTTGGTAGGTATACTATTTAAAATAAAAATACAGTATACAAACTTTTCAGTATAGCCGTTTTTGTTCAGTTGTTACGCAGCGAGAATAGTTTGATAATTAGTTTTATACATATACTGGAATTGTTACTACCTTAATTACGAATGTTAATAAAAAAGCATCCTCAATTTTGGTAGTATTTCCTCTATAATATTTTTTAATAATTAATAACGAGGTGCAAACAAAAATAAAGCTAAAAAAATTAGATATATATTTTGCTTATTGCCCGTAAACGCAAAAGATTAATAATTCTAATCAAATTATTCCATTAGAGAACAAAATATCGCTCTAAAAACTAAATTAATATTTGGGAGTATTAACCCATATTCTTGACTCCGATAGAGTTTAAATTAGCTCGGAATGCAGAAAATTGAAAAACAGGCCTTAGATATCAAATATGAAAAAGTTGAGTTTTTCAAATTCTGCAGAGAAAAAAATAATAAGGTTTTGAGCCGGATTTTTAGTGAGGAAAAAACTTGAGTTTATCATTATGAGTCTGAGCCCAAACAAGATTTCATTCAGTGTCATAGAACAAGCGTACCCGCAACTTCGAGAAAATTCGGGGTGTCTCAATCGCCTGGGAAAATCATATGACGGCAGTTTTCTGGGATGCTAAAGGCATCCGTGTTCATTGATTACGAAATTGCATTCCAATAAAAAAAAAACCATAACTACGCTCTATTTCCTACTTTTTTAAGTATATAATAAATTAATTTCAATATCTGAAAAGTGTATTAGGGTTAAGAGGGAATAAATATATTAAGGAAAATATATATTTTTATTTAACCCCCTGTACATTTTTTTTCATAAACTGTAGGTATTACGAACAATAAAATTTTTTTAATTAAATAGTGACAATAAAAATGATTTACCTGAAGGTTATTGTTTAAGAATATTGATTTTATACTATAAGAATGTTTATTTTCTTTCAGTGAACCTCAGCAAGGCCACCCTTACCCAGAATATGAAACATGTCCAGATGCGTCGTCGATTTCGCACCATTTTATTTCTCAATCTCAGGGTTATGCGTCTTACGATTATGCACCGCCCTTCCACCACCACCACCACCACCACCCCCAAAACATGCAGTACAGTGCAACTCACCTGGCACCCCAGACCTACCCCTACACTGTCCCCGCGATGGTCTACAACCACAACAACAACCACGTTTCGCAGTCTGAGGAGTCCTTCCCGAACGGGAGCACCACTCCTTACTTAGCCGCGTCCCCATCGTCGTCCGCCGGGATAAGCGCCCAGGAAATTTCAGGGAACTCGTCCGTGGCTTGCTCGAGCATCGAAAAGCATAGTCCAGTTCTTGAGGCGGAATGCACGGTGCACACCTCGATGATTTCGGACACCACATCAGAGCACATGAGGGGGCTGGAAAGCATCTGCCAAATACCAGACGAATCGAAGGAGTTGAACAGCAGTAATGATATTTTAAAAATTTTTGTCTAGCACACTATCAAATTACTTCCTTTTCTTATAATTTATAGGAGATAACTCCCAAGTAGTAACATCTTCCCGGTCAGAGCTGCGAAAAAACGGAAGAGTACGCTCGAAACGGAAGCCCCGGGTGCTTTTCTCACAAGCGCAGGTTCTTGAACTCGAACGAAGATTTCGGCAGCAACGCTACCTTTCAGCACCTGAACGAGAAGTTATGGCTCAATCATTGAACCTGTCTCCAACTCAGGTCAAAATCTGGTTTCAGAACAGGCGATACAAATCGAAGCGACTGCAGATCGAAGGATCTGCCAAGGAGGTGCCGAAGCCAACGAACAAAATCGAGCAGAAGCGCCAGGAAAAGAGTCAGTTCGGTCTGGAAAAAGCACCTGAAATTACGACATATTCAGGGAATCTCCACCTGCAACCACCCCCTCCTCCTCCGTACCCGGGCTACTCCTTGCCCTACGAACAGTTCCAGACGCATCCGAACCTCTACTCAAACGGCTACGAACCGAAGCCCTACTGGTAGCACATGAGAAGGGCTTTTTAAAATTAGTATAATTTTGTAAATATCTCCTGTAAATAACGCCTTTTGTACATAAGAACTAGGTGAATCCGGAATTGCGACGCGGAATAAACTGCACTAGCAAGACAAAGTTTCATTTCTCGGCCCCCATTAGTCCCAAGAATAGTTCCAATGTCAGTCCGACTCGGAAGTCGAGCCAGAAGCAGCGGCGGACCGCCCGACATCCGGGCGGGCATCTCTGTCTTGTCTGGCAATATTTCATATTTTCTAGAAATAAAAGCGGAGTATGCACCGCAACGCAACCGATGCACAGTCCAAAGGGCATCTGTTTTACTTCTCCGAAGACGTGCCACTGATCTTTTTGTGGTTGCCATCAAACGTTTTTCCGATACCCTCGGCGCGGCATTTGGTAGTTCGAGTAATTAATAGCCCCTAATTGCCCGCCGGTTAAGATACGTAAATGGATACTCCTCGACGGTCTGAGAACAAGAAATTTCTTTTATCGCTGGACCGCGCTGCCTTCTATCAGGCTCGAAGGCGACAGGGTTGCTATTCAACCAGATGAACTCTGATTGGGGGTTTGGAACGATACGATGTATGGAAATAAATAAAATGTTATTTCTTGCGGGATGCAATTTTCAGATAATATTATAATATATGTATATGGCTTTGGAAAAAAAATAATATGAAGCATAACAATTATTGTAAAAATTTACTTTATTGTTTTTTTTTTTTGGTAATTCAAAATGTTGAGTTCAATGAAAAGACCGAATTTTTTATTTGAAGTTTCGTTTTACTTAATCATTTTTACAATTAAAAATAATAGATAATGATAAAAAATATGTCGATGATTTCTTCAGTTTAACAAATCTAAATCGAAAAGAGTGCTGGGTACTAGAATAACACATTTAGGTTAAATATTAAAGAAAATGAGAATCTTTAAAACTATAGTCTTCACACCTTTCATGATTTTGCTAAGTTTTTCAATGATAAAAAAAAATTATTAAATTTTGAGGCTATCAGCGTACAGAATAATGTGTTAAATTTTCAGAGATCAATCAAACAGGTAATTATTTGTTAATCACCTGCACAAGATCGAAAAATACTATTTCAAGAAAAATGCGTTTAAAGTTTCGTTGTCCTAGTATATACATATATAGGTACTATCCAAATATTTACAAATCAGAAATAGATTTTCAAATTAACGATTTCGCCCTCATATGATCTTAAAAATTATTCAGTTCAATATTTCTAATTTAACGAAAAAGCTCAAAGAATAGGGTAAAACACCCATTAACGAGCCTACGGATGCTAGTAACGAGCAATCTGTATTTTATTTCATGATAATTAAGAACACAGGTCAGCTGGGCAATTTATTATTATTTAACGACGGTAAATACATATACTTGAATTAGTTAATCATCTATACTCTTTTTCGAAAATAAAATATAGTAATATGGATTTTATAGTATAGTACTCGCTACTGATGTAAGATTTATGAGTTAAACGTGGAACAATTCTTTTAACCAGTAACGAACACTCTGAAAATACTAAGGCAAAAGCATATAAAGCAGGATGATGCAAAAGGAGTATTACGGTGGCGCAGACTTAATGTAGATAAAAAAATTCAGTAGCGTCAATTTTGCAAGACTGCAGTTGATTTGTTAATTCAGAAAGACATGATAAGAAATGGTTTTCGAGTTTTTAGAATATGTAATATCCTTTTAATTATGAGGCAGTGGATTATTCAAAATGCTTAGGTAAGGATCGCAATACAAAATATGTTAAGTACAAGTAAACTGTACAATTAATAAAATATTTGCAAGTCCATAAAATTAAATGTTAGAATTTAATTCGATATAACATCACGCCTAAAAGGAAAACTCACTTCCCAAGCAGCATCGTTCTGAAAAGCAAAAACTTTAAAACCCACGTTTATTATATTTATTAGACGATTTTTACATACATAAAATTGATAAGAAATATTCGAATTATTCTAATATAACAGTATTTTTTAACTCCACGAATATCCAAGTCGATAATAAAAATATTAAATTTCTCCAGCAACCAAAACGGTCACACTTAAGAGAGCTTTGTTTCGAAGTTTACTTCAAAGTTGTGTTCTTATCCCTCTTGCGAGAAAATATGTAAGCATTGAATTTAAGACTTTTGTTCTATCATAAAACAAATTTAACTGATTAATTGCACAATTTGTATAAAACTTCATGTATTTTCCAATTCATCAAAATAGTTTATTACAATTTAATAAATATTAAAAAAATTGTGAGAAATTCATAAGCACATAATAAGCTTTTAATAAAGTTTCATTCAATACATCAACCGCCAGGAAAAATAAGTTCTTTCATCTTAAACCGGTGTTTACATAAAGTTCACATAAAGGTGTCGCGGCAATCCACTTTTGGGAATTTTTTAAACTTAGCAAAACAAAATGCAAAAACCTTAATTATTCTATCAATATGCAAAATAAATGAAAATTAAACTTGTTTAAATTTAATATGCATAAAATACAGTTGGCTTCACTACTTGGTAAAACGGCTTTTGAATGCTGCAAGAGCGGACCTTTTATAAATTTTGAAGTGCCTCATCTTATTTGAATGTTTTTACTGATTTCTGAATAAAAATTCCAATAAGATAATCCAATTATACAACTGAAATATCTCTTTCAGTTTATCATACTAATTTAACTTAATAAGAAATTAATTTTTATGTGTGGGCGCGCGAAGGCAAGTTTTTGCACTCGCGATTTGTATGAAATTCGAATTATAAGAAAAACAAAAAATTGATATATCCGGTTTGTAGGCATTTCAGAACCAGATATGATAAAATTTTGTATTGTGCTGAAAATAGAAAAATAATCGTTTGGGGAAATTGGAAGCATTAAGTTAATGAAATAATCTAGATAAAAACCAGTCATCTATCACTCGAGGAAAACATTTGATTTAATTATTAATTTCGATCTGTAAAATCTCGTCCGAAATTGTAGAACACGAATATCATAATTTTTTTCTTGAAAATAACGACCGTACGCTCAGTTTGAGGTTCCAATAAAAATTTGAAATTATTTGAGAAACGTTCCTCCGAGTAGCGTTGGGATTTTATTGTCGAATGGTAATCAAGTGGAACCGCATGATATATGAATAATTATGGAATACACCACGCCCGGTGAATCGTCGGCTCCGATCCCGTCGATAAAATGCCACACAAATTGCCCCGCATTGAAATTTTCCGATAATTTTTTGAATAATAAAGTCGAAATTTGCATTAAGCAAAGGTTGGCTCTGGTGATGGGCTTATCTTAAAGGAGGCATCTTCCAGTCGACACCACCCACTGCGGATGAATGTGAAACCCCACCGGATCCGCCGGAGCTGCGCGGTCCGCGGCATCTGGCATGCGGCGCGGAGCACTCCGGCCGGAGTCGAACGTTTTAATCATTAACTAATCGACTTGATTAGATGGAAACTTGCCAGAAACAAATAGTAAGAGTCGGATCGTACAAGGTGATCATTAATTCTTGATCGGACGGCCGCATCCGTGCCGGTGCGGTGCCTGTCTCCTTGACTCGATTTACATACATGCGGCGTGCAGGGCTCCGACGGAATCGAGATCAGTGCGATGGTGCCCGCGACCGCTCGGTGGCTCGGGGTGTGAAGAGGATCTCGTAAATTGTGTCGCCATATCAAATTATGGTATCTGATGGAAAAGGTTAACTCGATGCACGCGCCGATCATTTTACTTTAGACCTGCCTCCCTGCATTTTCGCTAGAAAAATGCATTTTTAATCTGAACACCTAACTGAAAGTGCAACTCCTTAGCTCATCTAAAATAGGTTAGGCAAATCGCCAAAAATACAGTGCAACATTTTAAATTTTCATAGTTGTTTCTATGGCAACTGATTTCCTTTCTGCCTTATACAACTATGCTATAGGAAATGGAAGGGTACAAGGCCTATTTGCACCAAAGCGTGAATACCCATAGTTATAAGAAAAAGCATAAATAAATTTCTATTCAAATCACTAAAGGTTATGTTGCTAGAAATAAAGTCATTGATTTTATATTAATCTATCTATTTGTATCATAAAAAAGCATATTCCCAATAAGCAAATAACGGTTCATTCCCCATATCCACCTTAATTAAGTTATGAAACGCAAAACTTTCATAAAGCCCAATCAATCGAACGCACTAAACCCCATCGAGGATTGAAAAATCCGCGGGCAATGATTCACAAAAATTCCCTAATCTGTGGTCATTCTTTGCTCACAGTTCGTGGATTGATTGAATTAATTCGGTTCCATTGTTGTACTATTTACAGCAATTACCGACTTTAAGATAACAGATCAATAGATCGACCTGTTTTGATCGCACAGACTCACAATCGTTTTTATACCGATCACGGATTTGCCGGCTATTTTTGCTGATTCATCTAATTACAAATTGTTCTTCTGTGAGGTCTTGAGCGCTTGACGAAACTCACAAATGGAACATAAGAAATTGAGAAGTCCCAAGGCTGGAACCGCGATGATCTTCTTATCCACCCGGCTAATTGTGTGTGGCTCCACAAAGGAATGGCTCATTCTGATCGCCGCCGCGCCAATGAAGAATTCAATTTTCGAACAGCACCGAGATGACTGGATGCGATCGATCGGTTGTTTTTTCGACGCCGGAATTCGATTTATAATTTTGACAAATTGGCTTCAAATTTTTATTGATGATGCATGCGGGTCTTGAAGGACGCGTCGTAGCATAGTCTGTTTAGTATGGGCACTTTTGTATTGTTTTGACTTTTGATTTTATTTTACAAAATTGGGAGAAATAATAAATTTAAACTAATTTTATAATTTATGAACCACAGGTAAATTCGCGATGTAAGTAATTATTTACGGTATTTCTGAGTCGCGGAAAATATGTAGTATGGCGTTAAAATTATTTTAAAAAAAATATAATAAATTCAAATTTTTTTTAAATATGATTAATCGATGTTTTGGTTTTAGCTTTTCAATCTTCTAAGCCTTAAGTCGAAATCTCTAACTTTTAACATTTTAAGAAAGAATATCCACACTTCGTTTTCTTTAGGAACTAAATTTTCATTGAGTACTGGAAAAAGATGAATACTGGTATCAAATGCTAAAGCAGTTACATCGACTATTAATTGGTTAAATTGACTACAAATTGGTAATATCTACTACAACGATATTGATTTGATTACAAAGTAGTACGATAAAAACTGGAAAATAAACTTTACGAAATATAGATCAATCAATCAATATCAAGATGACTAAATTTTTGTTAACAGGATTGCGCCCGTTTAACTATTTCATAGTCAATTTAAGTATATTTTCTACAATTTTTAACTAATTATAACTTTTTTTGAAGAAATGTTTACGTATTTCCATTTGTAAGCAATCAACTCTGGAAATTGTTAAAAAATAATTAAAATTTGCCTACATTTTTCTCTCAATGCAGATAATTACATTAAAATGTTAATTCGAAGAAAAACTAAAAGCAACCTTGAGAACTTTCACAGAATGTATAACAACCAGCAAAACTAAAAATAATAAATTAAACTAAAAATATGTATAGTCATTAATATAAACTTAGAAAGGTGCTTAGGGTCATATAATGCACCTTACGCTGCTGAATGGATTAAGTCCGTGTTCATAAATTTTCACATTAGCATTTAATTGTTGCTCTTTGAGTTCGATAATAAATCACAAAATGCGAACACACCCGCAAATCTCTTGTATTTTTAATTTAAAAATTAGGCGGCAATTTTTACGGCCTGCCCAACAAAATTCACGGCAGTGATGTAAATGATTTGGTGAGGGTTCCTCCGAAAGAGCGGGCTGGGACCATGACAAAGGCACAACCCGAGGAGTGGGCACCGCCACATTACGCCGAAAAGATCGAATATCGTCGAAAATAAAATAATTCCCCCGGTTAACAGCAGTACGGACAGCAAAGTTTGCGCGCGATCAATAATTTACGATGATCGCTATCGATCGTTTGATCATTCGCGAGGCCAATTGAATGAACGATTGCAATCAAATGGAAACTTGTTTCACTCTATCTGAGAGATATAAATTTCAGTAAGTAACAGGCGGCATTCTCTTTCCCCAGCTGTCGTTTTGCATTTATTTCTTTATCTAAACAACTTTTTATCTTTGCCGATCGTTAAACTGCGAATCAAACAAATTTTCGAATCGGACGAAAGCTAGAGAGGATGCCGCCGATACAAATGGCGGAAATAATATTATTAATAAATTTTTTGACGTGCTATGCAGCACCGAGCACCGCGGGACAGAGCCGCCCGAATAGAGACATAATGGCCTGACACTCGATTTAGTAACGAGCGCTCGATCCGCGGCATGATCCTATCGGACAGGCATAATGGAATATTGTCTCGATGCTCGACATGAATATCCAGGTAAATGATTTTATTGCAATCGCATTATGTTAACATTGCACCACAACAGATTGAAATATTCCGCTCATTGCGAGGCGGAGCGCTGGCCGCGGCGGCGGCTCTGCGCGCCGCAGCGATGGGCCGCGGCCGTGGGGTTGCGAAGAGGTCGGTAATGTCGGAGGAAGTACAAGTCGAGGTTTAACGTACACGATCATATAGAACTTTAATATAGTTGTTCGGCCGGCTCTTGCTCGTTTTGCGAGGCACCAGCCGATCGAGGCCTCCTTTCATCCCACAAAAGTCCACTCCCTGCGAAGTGGATAATACCGCGGGAAGGCGCTGAGGACGCTGACTAATTACTTTGTCATTTAGCGGCGTACAAAGCAAACGATCATGCCAGGATCAGTGAAGGAAAATATTAACTTCAACACATTTCAGGGTTATGCTACCGGACTTTAATAATTTTCCTACAAAATAGCCAGGAATAAAAATTGCAAGAATTAAAATGCAAATTTCATTACACTTCTTCAGAATCAGCAACTATAGAATTAAAATATTTATTTCTTAACTATTTGAGTAACCCGACTTGACTGACTTAGACATCTTTTATAAATGGTGTTCTATTAATTGCCTCTATCTTAATTTTAGTAAATGTACTAGTATGTCTTTTTCTCGTAGAAGGGTTCTTCTGAACTTCACCTATACTCCTTGTATTACTACTCCAGTACATCATATAGTAAGTAAAGTACTATTTAGTTAAAGACTTCGTAAATGCTCAGCCTTTTCTGATATACATAGATTCGTTAAAAGAAATTAGCCCATTTTGAAATATTCGTCACAACATATGTATTTATTTACCATCTTGAAAAAAAGTTTACATAAGCTAGTAAACAAAAACATGAATATGCAATATCTCAACAATTTATTGGTTGTTATAAATTTGCCCTCGGCTATTGTTAATAGATACCGCCAATGCGATTAAGTCCAGACAACAAAAATTGAAAAAATTTGTTTTTTAATACTTAATTATTATACAACACCTTCAGGAGCTATATAAGAGGAAAATCTTTCTGACCTAGAAAAAACGAAGCAACGAGTAAATCCTTAAATAACTAAAAAGAATATTGTATTTATTCCATTAACATTTATACAAATCAGAAAAAATCAATAAATTTGACTTAACCGCATTGGCTTCTGAGCAAATCATATAAACACGGTAATAAATTTTATGATGCCTATGCTAAGATGGGGACTTTTGCGTTGCATTTTAATTTAACTAGTTTTACCTAGTATTAGTTATAGAATATTTTCATGAAAAAAATGAAAATGGGCTCCAGACTTGTTAGTTGATTCCTACGTGATTTGAGGAAAAAGTAGGATTTTTTAAAGATTTCCAATTAAAGTTAGGTGTTGTTTTTGCAAAAATAAATATTTAAATATTAATATTGTGCGTCAATTCAGCTTATTTTGACCTTCCCACCCCACCCAACTCCTCGAAATCCTTTCCCGTCACCTTACTATAAAAAAACAGAACAGAAAAATTAAAACAAAAAGTAAATAATAGTAATAAGAAACAGCCAAATTAAAAAATTAGTTTTATGACAGATTACATACATACATAGATTAACTCAGATTCCTGCTAAACAGAGGATAACTTCTACGTTAGTGTTGCATATACATAAATAAGTAAAATACTTTTTCGAAAAAATAAATACTGAGGCTTTCCTTCTTCCCACCGACGCACGATGACATTTTGGACGGTAATTAATTACTTAATCACTTTGCGGCCTACAAACAAACAATCGATCATCTCGCCGAAAAGTCGAGATAAATTGGTGTTTCAATTCCCCCTAAAGTTACACCTTTGTTTTGATTTGATTAAATTTTTCGGGTTTATCCCCGAAGAGTAAAATTTTATTTAGCGGGAACTGCCCGCTGGGGAATTCGCCTGTTCCGCTCCAGGAAATCAATTCACACCCGAAACGACTCAGCGCCAAACGAGCCGAGGATATTCAAATGAGGGCCTGCACCTCGGCAGGGCGAGTTTTATCAATCAATTTGATTTCGTAAATTGAAAGCTCATTGCTATTCACTTGGAACTTTTTCAGCCGGAGCTTGTCCCGGTTTATCGCGCGATTTTCATCGGTGATTCCTCAGGATGAAGTCAATTCACCTTTGAAGGAAATCAATTTGAATTCAACATATCGCCCGAAGCTCGTAGCCGTAGCCCGTTAAGTGAGCTCCGCTGCTTTATTTAAATTCGAACGAAAAATCGGTGAGGGGGCGGTGTGCGAGGTCCCGGGGACCGCTGCAGAGCGTATAAAAAATGGCGCTCGCAGCACATAAATGGCCAATTTCGTTCGAATGAAAAAAAATTTTATTTGCCGCCGATGTGAATTTCTCGGAAAATGTCGTCGTATGCAAATTAAATAGGTCCCCATTTCGACGATTTAATCTGCTCCCCAGTCCTCCTCGGGCCGGCGTCTTCTCCTTTCACACTCGAAAGGCGCCTTTTTATGGCCGCTCCGCACACTCCCCGGGCGAAATTGGATAAAGGGCCAGCGTAGCGAAGGGCTTTGATTAGGTCCGGGGGCCGGGGGAAGGTGGCGTCGCGCTTAACGTGAGCTCTGCTCCGCGACGTTCCTCCTCCTTGTAAACTGCAGATTGAAAAATTGAATTTGCGCCATGTTACAGCGGGACAAAACTCCGCTTTTGCGATCTGCATCAAAACGCCATGCAAAGGACATTTGTCAGCGGCATCCAGCATAAAAGAGACCAGATCCGTTTGCAGGATGCTGCACTTGAAACCTGAGAAGAATGTTTGGACAACTGATCAATTTTATTCAAGCCACCTCAATCAGGCAGATGGTTCTGGACCAATATTTGCAAAAAGGATGTTGGGATTAGGAAACGACTCCGGCCATGCAGCAAAGGAAATCACTTTAACTGCCGCTTGTTTCAAGACAACAAATAACACACCAACTAAAAACGCCTATAGTCTTTATTTGGCTAACTAAATATTTTCTCAGTATAACTTGGAAACATAGGCAGTCTGAAAATATCAATTTGTTCCACTTATGTGCAGTGCAATTAGTTATGCCAATTTATCCGCCTTTCTTCAAAATTTGTCTTAATACGTAACAAAAAGCATTTGACATTACCATTTTACCCGCAGCATTTAGAAAAATCAATTGCAATCGCATAATACTTTTACAAGTTTAAACAGCTTGAGTTTTTTTTTAATTTATTGTTCAGATTCTTTAGATTTATAATTCCAACAGAAATAATATCATAGATTTTATCTTTGCAAAATATCTTTGACATTAAGCAAGATGTAAAATATTAATTAAATTTTCAAAAAGTTTAAAATTTTAGTGCAGGACAAGTCACATTCTTTATCTTTACGCTGATGTAGGTAATGCTGTAGTTTGAATGAAAATTAAGTTACGGCTTGTAAATTTAGCGTGCCTCATTAAATCCTTTTTTTTTCGGAATTAAGTTAAGTAATCAAAATAGCATTCAAAATTTAATTAGCTGATTAAGAAGAAAAAAATTTCAAATTGCAAACAGAATCTACTTTCAGACTTTCACTTGTTTTTGTGTTTGCTTAGAAAAATGAATGAACTATTTTATTTATAGTAATTAAAATTTCGACTTACCCTTTGCTTCGTCCTGTTCTTTTCCACCTTTTAACCGCGAAACACTTTAACAATGACCGCACATCCACTTTTATATCACTTTTTATTATAACAGGCCCTTTTTTCTGTCAAAAACACTTCCACAAAATTATTTTAATTCGGAAACACAACTCGCGATAAATATTTAAGAAAAATAGCGACACTTCCACTTCATCGGCTCTTAATTTTTCATATTGACTTTTAATTTTCACCAGCCGGTAGCACAAAATCACAAAATCACCTCCACTTGATTCCAATGTGGCGGTCATCCTGCAAGAGAGAAAAATAAAATAAAAATTAATTAATAAATCATTTTACATTTTTCATATTAAATCATTCATTCCATAATAAGCCTCGAACAGGTGCAATTTACCTGAGAAACTAATTTTGAAATTTTCATAAACTGAAAACCGACGCCAACGCGTTGAAAAAACATTTTACACCCGAAATTCAAATTCACGAAATGGCCGACTCGAGAATTTCGAACCAATGAATGATTTTAAATAATTTAAATCCTTTTACGGCTTACTTTCGCGAATAAAAGCACCATTTTAAAGGGTTTTCCAAGGTACAATAAAATAAAACAATAAAAATCCCGAATAAACGAAAACGCCGCTATTTCAAAGGGTAATTGAAAAATTAAAATGCCCGTGCACGCCCGCAGTCCGTCCGCCCACTCCGAAAACAATTAGCAAACTGCGGGAACGCTTCCAGAATAACGGTAAATTAGATTGCAAATTTGAAACGAGCGGAAACGAAAACTGCAAGAATTTCCGCAGGACTGAGGAACTCCAGGGAACGAACGGTTGATGCGATTCAAAAACTGAACCGGAGAGAAACGAAACGCGCGGAGCACCCAAATTAGGCGCGATTTTTAAAATTTTAGCTTTAAAAGAAATTAAAACCTTCACGGATTAAAGGAAAAATATTAGAAAAATATATCTCTGGAACAAAAATTTTAAACGCCGGCACCCTAAAGCGGGGGTGGTGTAAAAATCAGCTAAAAATAATCAAAAAATTGGATCTAGTTCTAGTTATTTTATATTTTAGAAAAATTTATTTGATATATTTTACGGCCTGTAAAACGAGTTTTGGGATCATTCATTTTCCGAAATCTTTTCATCACATACGTTGCAATAGGTAGTATTTCATATGAAGTGTACTTAAACAGCGATGACAAAATTAAGGAGAGAAGAAGAGCAAAAGGGCGTACTAATCAAGCAATTTCGAAGAAGGTCCTGTTTTCACCTCGAAAGTCAAGATGAATTGAGATCGGTAATGGACTGAAGAGGAGCGCTGTTCGACTTGAAGCCGTTCAAGTGCCAATTCATTTCCAACTTGGGGCCTATCCGGTGCCGAAATGCACTCACGCGTAATTATAAGCCATTAACCGAAAAAAAACATCGGGCTAAGTGGCAATAAATATTCAACACTTGGCTGGTATAAATGCGATGCCTTCGAGTCCTTCGATTCTTCGGCGTTTTGATCCTGCCGATTGGTTGGAAGATGTTTCAATAAAGAAGAAAAACATGAGCCTCTACAGTGAAATGACACTTTTTTCCTGTAGAAATTACTTTTCGAGTTCGGAGGCGTGTAAAAAATGCCAATCGGAAATTAGATTTATGTCGACCAGAAAAAACTGTTCCTCGTCATCGCATTGTATTATTTATTACTTAACCCGATCAAGGAGGCGTTGCCCTCGGGGGGGTGTAAATCGAGATTTATGTGGCCGATATTTAAAGGGTTGCAGGGATTCACGGATTGAGTCTAATTCGACGGCGAGTTTCCTTATTTGGCACAGTCGAAAAGTACAAGGCATTCAACTGAAATTAACTCTTTACGGCAACTGTTTGTTTGGGTAAGCTGCTTTTCTTCGTTCGAGGGAACTCCTTTAAAGAATTACTCAACCCAAAAATTTGTTGTTACAGGGCCTCTTTTCGGGCGCTTTGCCGCCAGAGAGGGCCGCATGGGGCACCAGCCAAGTGGAACTGAAGAGCCAACAAGGCGGTGTTTGTTTGTTGGACTTACCATTCCGACAAATTGAAAGGAAAACACCTCAGGAAGCGAGTGTCGGCTCCTCTTTTCGATTTTTCGATTTTAGTTGGGCGGCGGGGTCACTGCTCATTTGTTTGCCTCTTTAATATCGAACTGACCAAAATTCGTTAATTTTCGGACAAGGTAGCCGCCGCCAATTTGTTGTTCCAACTGATTATCGAATGTAAAGAGATCACGTTAAGTGAGGGAAATTGTGGGCTTCGCCGACTTCAAAGAGGTGCGGAACGCGTCCAGCGCAAAATCAATTTCGAGCGCTAAATGGTCGCTAAAGACGGTGCGACTGGATCGCTCCCGACAACTGCGCAATTAGCGCTTTTCCTCCAGGAGCTTCTCTGGCCCTAATTCAGCGAAAGGCGAAATTATATCTCATAAAATTCCTGCAAATGCAGGAGCAACCGGAGTGACATCGCTGACAAGGATCGGCGCATATTAAGCGCTAGCGGGCTTATTGTCGACGAACATTAGCATAAAAAAGAAGGAGCCTCCTCCTCCCATTCGGAATAAATTTAAATGAATTTGTTTCCTTAGCGAAACGGGCCACACCAAGTGTGATAACCACTTATTATGCTGTGGAATTTCGTGTCGCTTCCGTCACTTAAAAGTTTTCGCAAATGGAGCCATTTTAATAGCCCACTGCATAGACATTCCATGAAATCTTCCCGTCCACACTGTTTTCTATGACCATTAAAAGACATGCAAAAAGGGTTAACGTCGCCATATTCCGCATAAAATTCAAATAAATACTTCTGTGACAGAACTTTCTTCGGCCACTCTCCTCGACGTAAGCTCCGAAATGATGGCATAAAGGCGACTTAAAATTATTTATTGCCCCAAGGATTTCTGCAAAACGTGGGCAACACGCAGAGACATCATGTCTAGCTGCTAGCTAGCGAAGGTACCGACAGACTCTGCGCTCTATCTAGATAAATATTTCATTTATATACAAATCTACGTATGTAGGGCTGTGTCGGGGCGCTCCTGTAGGCCACCACAGCCTCATTCGATATGCGGACATTTTTCTAAAATGTTACAATTCATCCGTCGCTTAGCGCGGTGTAAATGTGCGCCTCTATGGAAATTTTATTGGATTCAATGAGGATCCAGAGGGCCGTAAAATTCCCGTGTGTCGACACCCAGCACGATAGATATGAATTTTTGACTTCGCCGGCTCTTTTAAAATAGCCACTCTGCTTGATCCTCACTGTTTTTGGGCGTATGATTCAATTTGATTTATTCTCCACAATAGCTGGAGATTAAATAACTCCACCAATTATTGGATTTAGAAAAATATATTAACATAGATTGATTTTTATTTTTGAAAGCGCGAAAAATTGTTTTTATTAAACCCCCTTTGTTTCGACACCAAGAGTATTTTGTATTCTAATCCTATTTATGATATCCGCCTCCCCAATAAAATTAATCTGTAAAAGTACGTTATTCTATCTATTTGGATTAGGATATGTTTTAGTTTTGTACGAATTTAAACTATTATTTAGTTAGTAGACAATGGTTAATTATCTCCTAGCCGGGAATTGGAGAATTCCAGAATTCCAGAATTTAATTTGTCAATTCTGTTACTAGGAGAAGTAAATCACAAAAACATTATTTTGTTTTAAAATGTTTGTTCAAAGCAGGTAATTTATAAGTAGGTATATGTTATGGTATCCCAAATTTAAAAAGATTGTTTTACTAAATTAATTTTATACATGTCTATATAGTTTTTATTGCAATCCAGTTTATTATGAACAATATAGAAAAGTAAAGAAAAAATCATATTTTCGAATTTTTTTAAGAAAAATAAAATCAAAAATCGTGAGAAACCTTATCTTGCCTTTCATGCATCTAACTCATACCTCTATTGACCGGCATTAATTGCCCGGAAAATTGTCCCTTTGATCCTTGAGGACCTACTATCCTACTTGCATCTTGCAGATAAAGAAATCACATCAGGTGTAATAAATCAATGCGTTACGCATCCCTTACGCAAGAACTGCAGCTCACTTTCAAAGGATAACACCTGCCATACAAGACTTTAGTAAGGTGTGAGAAAATGTCCTTCGTACCTACGACGATTGTCGCACACTTTACAAAGTAAAAGGGTCGCCTTCCTGAGATCTCCTCATTCACCTGAAATCAATTTAGTCGTCTCGTAGGTATGATAAAAAAAAATAAAAAAAACTCAAATCGTGGCAAAATTGCACAAACCGCCTAAACTGGTGGCAAAAAGTTATCTTTTGATCGGGCTGAAACACTCGATTATGCTGACATATCCCGCTTTACACGAACTGTCCCAAAATGCAAATGAACTGTTCGCTTAGCACGATTGGTCTAACAGTGATCAGCCCAAAAAATATGTCGAAGTGATCAAGACTAATTAATTATGCGGCGCATACAACAATTTCTGCTTAAATCACGATTAAGGTGTGTGGGCAGATCAGAGTTATGAAATAATTAAGATAGCTAAGAAAAACCCCCAGAATGATCAGCGACAGCAGCACCAGCAGCATCTTAACAAGACGACAAGATATCTGACAAAAAACAAGAAAAGCTGGTGCGACGAACCGATATACGTTTATATACGTACCTGTGCGATGGAGAAAATGTTTGGTTTTTGTGTTGATCGCTGATCACTGCCACAAATTTATTGTCAGATTGGAATGGTTCGAGCCGACCACCACGACGTTTTTTTCGTAAAAAATAAAGAAGAAAAACTGAAATCTTACAAGAAATGTCGACCGAATTTTCGCACGATCACCGACCGTAAAATATACGAGAACATTACAGAGGCGATCGTATTTCATAACCAATTTGTCGAGAGCACTGATTTTGTACAAAACCATTCCGATGGACTAAACGGAGACCATTTTTGGGGTTTGTCAACGATTTTTCTTCTTCTGTCTGATTGAATTTGAGAGACACTAAGGAGTATTTTGTGTAGGTACAAGAGAAAGTTTTGAAAATTTCAAAATTAATCTGCAGCAACGCTTTTGGAACAAAACTATTGGCCTTATAATAATAATTTTCAAATTATGTTAGTTAACATCATGGGTATAAATGATAATTTTCTATGGGAATAGTTTTCATTAATAAATTTTCGATAGTTAAAAAAAAAAAAATTCTTTCTTCCGAAGGTAAGGAATCAGGCTACCTGCTGAAAATATTTAAGGTTCGGAACTCTCCTAAAGTATAAAATATCTTGATCTAAGTTCCATTTTAATTTATTTTCGCGGACATACGTTGTCACCTGCAATTTGTTCCCCCGGGAGAACCGAAGGGCATGTAGCTCGTTTAGCCGTCTGATATATTCTTCCTCTCGGAATTCCAATCTGATTGAATCATATATTTTAAATCATTAGCAAGGGTACGAGCTCTTAACACAGGTAGCTGGCTTTTCTAAGAACGACCCCTCCCGATGGTATCTCAGCGTTTTGAGAAACTGATTGCATCCTCATTTAATCTTTCATCGATCCGATCGCCATATTTATAGTCAGTTAATTAGCGTACGACATCTATATTTTATTTTTATTTGTAGGCGTCTGTCCGGTCAAACTATATAGAGAGAATTTCGAGACTCCACCGCAAAGTTTAAAACTAAGACAAAATGGAGCTCCCCGCTGAGAGTTTTATGAGTCAATTTTTCCTTAAAATTTGTCTTCTCGATAATTAATTGAGGATAATATCAACAAACAGCTCAGATCATACGCGATATTGGCCCGGGGGTTCTTTTGAGGTGGCGAAGGCCGAGCGGTCGGGTCAGACCCCAGATTGCCCCCCGGCTGGCATAATGAATGCAGTTTGAGCAGGTGATTTACTGCCACTGCACTCGGTGCATTATTAATTGGACCCATTTAATGAACACGTTGGCGAAAATTAACTCTCGCAGCGGCGGACCTTAATAAGCGCACTGGGGCCCAACTTCGCATGTTTCCGCGGGCTGACCAGGTCACTTTTACTAATTTGAGGAGCCCACGCACTTTTTAAATCGACAGTTTCATAGTTTGTTGGTTCGAAACAAGCCTCATACGCATTCCTCGCCCGTTGGGATTTCTGAATGAATCTCGTGTGGCCAAAAGTTATGGTTTGTACCTTTTTGTAGCTCCCTTGTCACAGACATTCTTTTCGTCTCGGAAAAATTGTTTTTAATCCACTTTGCATATTAATTTATGCTAATTGATTAGAGACCGAGGACCTGTGGACATATACACACTCGTCGCTCTACAGATATTAAATACAAGGCACCAATTAATTTCGAGCAAGTTTATCTGCTGACAAGGCCTGCTGGCGAGGAACACTATGGACCCTGGGTGGAAGACATTATTTTAATGAAATCAACTTTTTATTGTTAGCCGTGTGATGCCTTGTTAAATGCATATCTCCTCAATGTTTCTGCCTCTCAACGAACAGCATCGATTTCTGACTGCGTCGTAATGCGGTCGAATGCGTTTTTGATTATTTCTATTCAGGCGTTTAATTGGAAACAATTAAACCCTTTGTTCCGCTTTTTATGTAATGATTTTTTTGATGGGTTACACTGTTGGAAAGCTTCTAATTGTTTTATGAGCGAGACTCAAAAACTTCTTCAGGTGAAAAAATGTTATCGAATCTAATATTTTTACAAACGTACACATAAGTACCACGCTTTTAAACCGGACTTAAAAGAATAAAATAATTTCTCTTAACTTCATGCAGATTTATTACCCCATACAGATTGTCCTGAATATTTTTGATTGTAAATTTTTAATAGCTATGAAAATTCTTGTAAGATTTAATACGAAAAACGTGGGGCCCATGCATCAGATAATAACAAGGAGTGCGAAGAGTAGCTTTCGTTGAAAAAACTCACATTATCATTTGCAGTGGAACAAAATTTTTGATGACTTAAGCGAACTATTCATGCATCTATTGCAGAAGCCCTACGTTTTTCGTTTTAAATCTTACAAAAATTTCCATATAGCTATTAAAAATTTACAATCAGAAATATTCAGGACAATCTGTATGAGGTAATATATGATGTTAATAGAAATTATTTTAGTCTTTTTAGTCCTCTTTAAAAACGTGGTATATTAAAAAAAAATTTTTTAATTTATATTATTATTTCCTTTTTTATTTGTTTGTAATATGTTTACAACACATAAAATATATTCGAGCTATATTTTTTTAGAGTTATCTGAATTTTAACTAGTAGAATAATCGGATAATCGCCATATGGGAAGAAACTAAAATTGTGTTTTTTTGCTATAGTTAATATTATACACCATTACGCTACTTTGAATTTTTATGAAGTCATTTTAACCAAAGTTCTAAAAATGTCTATCGACTTCTCTTCTTTTTCATAAACAAATGCAACAAAATAAATTTATAAGATTACCTATATCTAATATTATTATAATTGTAAATTAATTTCATACATAAAGAGGCTAAAATCTCTTAGGTAGGACTATTTTTATGAATAAATGAAATGGTGTATTAGCAAATCTTTAACTAGGTTCGAATATTTCAAAAGATTAAGTAATTGTGTTTCTTTTTTTCACTCAACTGCGATTTTCCATGAGATAAAAATATTTTGAAAAGATTTTGAAAAAATTGGCTTTTAAGTACTTACTTGACTTGCTGTGACTACCTTGCCTAAAAAAAGAAATAAAAGTTGTGATAGAATTGATGAAATTAAAATAAAGCCAACTTAAAATTATATATATCTATGTATATTTTTCGAACTATGAATAACGCTTAAAATCGTAATCCTGAATACAAAAGACATATTTTCATTAAAATTTAAACTTTTTGTGATTTAAAATATTTAAGGAAAATATTTTAAGAAAACGCTTAAAATATTCTCATAAGAAAAATTAAATTTTTCTTTTCTCTCCCGAAACGAGGGATTTGATTCCCATGTAGTAGAAAAACAATCCAAAAATTGCTGGATTCAACCTTTGCGTAGAATGTGTTAAGAATTAAAATTAAATTTAGATTTAAATTAAGCCCTAAGAGAAATCAAAATGTACTTACCACAATAAAGTTGAGTTTTTCTACACTTAAGGTTCTAAAAATTCCCACTGGACAAAAAGAAACACCGAAACGCGAACAGCCTCAACTCAGAAAAATTCCGATTACTCCAGCGACGCGACGGTTCAACGAAAATTAAAGAAATCTTTCTATCCGAATTTTTGGAAACGATAGCAAAGAAAATCACTTTTGACCTAAAACACCGCGGTGCATCGAAACATTTCTTAATATTAAACTGTCCACTCGCGCACTCTCGAAATATTTTCAATTAAATTATAATAAACCGGGGGAGAAAATTTGCTGAGGAGGCATTTGGCGGGCGGACCGAACGAAGCAAATTGACGCTTACTAAGTTTTTCCGGGGCCTGGCGAGAGACTACCGGAAACGATCGTAACGCCCCGCAAAGGAGTGGTTCACAACGAAATTATCATAAGTGAACAGCTTTTCCAAATTCGTCCTTATGTCAAATTAGTGGATCACGGTGCCTTCTCGGAAAAGCGGTTCTCGCGCGAAAATTCGATGAAAAACCGCGAAAATGTCGTGTAAGTAGTTTTTATTTGTATGATTGTGTTTAAGAAGTGCTGAAAAATGTTGCGGTACTAAAGTAATTCCTTTTTTGTTTTCATATAAGTTTTATTTCGTTGATTTCTATTTAATTGCCACCGGAATTGTCGCGGCCATTTTGTGTTGAGAAGTGTTGTGAATCGCTGAGCTCTGGGGTTTTTCCATCAAAGGGAAGGGAACTCAAGAATGTTTCAAAAGACTTAACGTGGTAAGTACTTTTTGCAGTTTGCAAATTAAAAGGTACGTGTAAGACAAATTTGGTTGTCATTTTCATGTTTATCACATCCAATTTAATAGAAAATAGCTATTTTAATCAATGTCATAAAACAAAACAATTCATTTGTCACAAGGTGCAATTTTACAACTTGCTGCTACTTGAGCCAAGAAATTTTTCAATATATTGGGAATGACTAAGAATTAATGAGTATACAATGTAATTATGATTTCTTTTAGTCTGCATTCTCCACCATAAAATACTCTATCTATACATATAAAGTTGAAAAGTTCTTAGTGAAGTCAGTTTCATCACGGCAGAAATCTTTTCCTTAAAGCGTTCCCACTGACTCTTATTTTATGCTATTTTCAACATTTAGATAAGATCCGTGTTCATCGCTACTTAATTGAGGTGTTAATTTTCTTGGCCAACCTATTGGCTTCGGTGCCTTTGTGGCGTAATGAAAGATGCTAATGGAGGCGAGTGAGATTTGACTACAACCCACGTATGTGCGGTGGCACACAATTCTCAAGAAATTAATTTACAACATCAAGTGAAGAGCAAGTTAACCAGCACGACGGCCGTACCGCACCGCCTTTGAATAGCCGATTTGATTGAACTAATGACTCATTTACCGATAATTGCTCAAATTATTTCTCACGCTATCTAGCCAAAGAAAAAAATTGCTGAAAAATGGCAGCAAAAGTCTCAGAGTTTCTTTTTGCTGAAATATTGAAATAGCGATGCACCTGTTCCCATTTATCACAATTTAAAGAAAAAAGCGCAGAGTAAACGTTAGCCCTAATACGTGGTGTCACCTCAGCCTACCGGCCGGCGGTATCAAAGGAGACGAAACGTCCATTAGAGAACGCAAATACATGTGTTAAAACTGTTTCCGTTTTCGGCACTTTTTCAACATTCCCCAAAGCCGCACTCCTGAAGTGGCTCTTCTACTCCTTTCTGCGGCTTTACACAAAAAGTGTATTATCCTTTGTTAACAAGACCCTTGAGGCGACACACTTAACAGGATCACTTGATAAATGCCCCTATGTCAGCTAGTTTAGTTATTAAACGGAGGACTCGCGTGTGCTCCTAGAGGCATTACTCAGAGCCTTTCTTTCCTGTTTTAAAGACATTTTCTAGCTCCGTTGGTAAGGGTTCAAGTCAAGAGCGGTAAGATGCCGACAATTTTAAAATTGACCTAAATTATTGAATTCTTAAAGATAATTTATAATATATTATAAATACAACTATAGTTTACTACATACATATATTCAAAAATCATGTTATGGCATATTCAACAATATCAATCCTTATTTCTTTCGCATTATACGAATTTACTGTTTAAACCAGCAGGATAAAAATTGTACGCCTAAGTTAACATAAAAATAAAATAATTTTTAACGGAGTTACCAGATTAGCCGACATAGATTTAATTTATGCTAGAATTAATACCTTAGCTATTAAGTTTCACGAACGCTGTGAACTATCAGACAACCCTTTAATTGGACAACTTTTTGGTAGTCAGCTGTAAGCTAAAGTATTAATTAATTCAATGGGTTTTAGAAATTATTTGTTCCAAAAATACGAAATTAATTAAATTAATTTATTTTTCGCTAAGCTGCTTAATAATATTATAGTTAAATGAAGTTTATATATTCTAGCACTAAAATGAGGTTTTATATTATATATACAATGGATGTGTTGAACTTTGAAATAAAATGAAAAATTAAGGTTTTCATTCCTTTTTATATTTTTGCTCATATTTAACTAGTACCTATCTAATTGAGTTCAATTTTTTTCACCCGAGCGTAAGTATTTTCTTTTATAATTCAGAATTAAAACATTTGTTTTTGAGTTTGTTAGCCATAGAATATATAATATCAAAACCTTTTTGGTTTTTTGCAATATTAAATAGTAGTCTTTTACCAAGGTAGAGGAGAATTCTTTCTAAAATGATTTTAATATCTACATATGTATATTTAATTTCATCATTACTCTATGTTCCTATAATTCAGAGAGAACATCACTAAATAAATTTCGTAGTTTATTTCCAAAATGCAAATTATAACCTTTAAGGAAATTCTTATCAAACTCTGAGCACGAGCCCAATAACATAGAAGCAAGGAAGCAATTTCCCGTAAAAAGTAATATCCGCAAAACAGGGCATTCCCTATAAAAAGTTACAGCAGAAAATCGCAGATATTCGCTTTACCTACCAAGAAAATTCAATGTCACTCATATGCCGCGCTCAATCGAAATTCATTTCCATAAATGCGATTACGAGGAGGCTCGGCTCGGCGCAACATTGTCGCACAAATTGAGTATCATTCGTGTAGAAAGCCATTGTAGGCTATTTCCTGGCAGAATTCTTGAGAGGAGTCTTGAAATTTGACAGGTACCTGCTTCCTGGCAGGGCGTAGAAGTTGCCATGAATGAAAAATATGAAATTGATGTTCCGATTTATCGAACAAAGCTTCTTCAAATATATTCGCATCGGAAAAACTTTTAAGTGAACCTGCTGGTGTCTTTTAATAAAGAGTTGACACTTTAAAAATTTAGTTTTATGAACTTTTTACGTTTTATTATTAACTCAGCAATCCGTTTTGAAAATACTTTTGAAATAAGTCAGTCGATTGTTTTTTTTTTCGGTGAATCAGGATTCAAGCAGAACAGAAAATTGTCTAACATTTAATATTAAAAAATAAATTTATTGTTTTTAAAGGGTTCTACATAAGACCCTTTAAAAATATTGAATATTAAAACAGGAAAGGCAAAGTTATAACCTAAAAGCAAAATGGACTTTTGAAATTAGGCACAGGAGTAAAGGGTGGCTCTAATTTCAGGAAGATAGAAAATCAGAGAGGATCTGAATTTTGCGCGAGCATCTAGCCCAGCATCTAGCTGGAGCCCATTTAAATTGCAATGCCATCAATCCCGTCAACCGGGGCCGGATTGCTCATTACAAGTAACGAACTCCTTTTATAGCGCCACTTTGCGAGGAGCAGCAGCCTTCGCTAACAATTCGTTATAAAGACATCACATGGAATGATAATTTAAGCATGCCCGGGTACACGTGAATGCGTCAAGCGGCCACCTCGGAGCGCAGGATCCACGCAAGTCGCCCGCGGGGCCCCGGTGCTCCGCGACTAGGCTGACTCTATTTAGGGCCGACATTCCGCGAAGGCTCCGGCTGTTTGTTTTGTCATTCAATCGGAGTCCAATTGCCTCTCCGGGGCCCGGGCTCGTCCGCGGGAGCCCGGGAATCCATTTGCCTTGCGGCTGCCCGAGGACCGCGGAGCACCTCCCTCTCGCGCGCACCAATTGAGGATCGGTCAGGGTAAATAATTGATGATCACTCATCACGCAACCGCCTGAGCGTGCAGTGGACAATCAAACTGATTTGAATGCTCCGATGGCGTTATCTAGTGATATTCAAATTGCGGAGCGGCCGCTGGCCGGGAGCAGATCGCGAGCCACTGCCGCCGGATCGCGGGATGGATTTATAAAGTCATTTCTGATGTATTCTGCATATACTCGGATTTTCCTGACTTAAACGAATTCTTAAGAGCCGGGGATTGATAGATGCAGATGCCAATTTATGGGCGTATGCTAATGCGCTGCAAAAACAGCCTGGATGTTTTCATTATTCCGAATGAGACCATAAATTCACCTATGACATATTTTAGCTCGACATGTGGCTTTTGTAGAAAGAAATTCGCCCTGTCAACGCCGATTTTCACTTGATGTCTCTATAGGAGCCACTTGCGGCTGGAAAACAAATGAGTTCGCTGGAAAGGCAGTAATAATGGCGGATCCACTTTAAAGGAAAGGAGAATGGTCAACTCGAGAGATGCTCTCCTTTAATGGACAACAATTAGTATTTACTATGCTAGCATAATGATGAATGCAATTTAAATTGTATCTTATCCACTCTACATTTAGGCAGATCTTTTTCAACTAGGTATACATAAGTATATATTTTGAAAAATAATAATATCAATTCGACACAATTCAAAAACTAGTAAACTATAGTTGGATAGAGATTGTGATTATTAACAACTCCAGTTTTTCTTTTGCTTCAGTTTTGGTATCATTTAGGCATCATCGAAACAACATTTTTTTCCCATTTTAAATTTTAATTTTATTCGTCGCATAAAATCAATAAATTATAAGTTGATTTTATTAGTGGCCGACTAACTAGGTTCGTGTTCTAAGCGGTCTCGAATGCAGGGCACCTGGTTCAACATACAAATATAGGTATCTAATATTTTATTCAGATTAGTATATTGATTTTCAGATCATAAAAAGGGTATTCCTATCTGGTTATGTTTAGTAGAACATCAGTTTTCCGTAAAATTGATTAATGAGCAAGTCAGGGAGGTAGGGTAACATTCCTCGTATATTTTGCCCTATGACGCAACATTATTTTACGGTGATTCTCGGACTACATACAGGTACACCACTACGTACTCAATTTTTAATTCAAGGCTTATATTTGGAGAACTGCCCCAAAAACTCTAAAAACGACTACACTTTCTAGAAATGTTAAGCCTATTCGATTATAGAAATAATCGTTCAAGATAAAATTTTGAGAAAAATTCAATATGTATGTAAATTGATAGAAATTTCAGAAAAAAATTAAATTTAGGTAATTCCCAGGACTCCTTCCATATAAAATGTGTAGCAGAATGGTGACTTTTCTTTCCCTCGCTTAAACTTTTAATGGATTCGAAGTAATCATTTCTCAAATGTAATTACATAAATCCATCCAGCATGTTAATCCCTCAAAAACAATACAAAAATGTTATTATTTTGAGATAAATTTGAATTTTGAAAATTTTCCGAAGGTTTCGACAGAAATGTTGTTATCTTGGGCTGCCAAGATGAGCAGACTAACGAAACAACCATTTTTATAGTAATTATAATAAATAAAGTTCCTCATAGATTTCATGTAAAATTTTACGTTTTAATTCTGTTACCTACTATATTTATTACAAATACATAATTCCTCAGCAAAATCTGCTATTGTCTATAGAGAGTGAGCTTGAGCTATGAAGAAAAGAGCTGCTGTCTTATAACTTTCTTTGATCATGATGTAAACTTACTTAGCGTTTGGCTCTACATGAGATCCTATATCTAACGTTTTAAAAGCAAAAGGATTTCAAGCCTTGGATACATTTTTAACATGAACATGAACTTTGATTGAATTTAATAATACGATATTGTGAAATTACGAATTTTTCCTATTTTATACCTTATTTTTCCATGTAAACGATACAAGAACTATAGAAGACAAGTGGGTGGTAATCGGGCGAATTAAATCGTATATATTTTCCTAGTAGTTTGTTTTAATGTGTCAAACTTAAATTTGATTGAATTAAGTTTTGTAAGCCTAAATGGATTTTATAACAATAAGAAGGTCGTTAACTTAATATTCTGAGTTAAGTGTGGCAAACAGGATAAATAAGCGTTTTCTTATAGGCCAAAAGAGGTTCTGGCGTAAAACAAGAGCCCTCAGGACACCGCTAAATTACCGGCGCAGGCTCTGTCCCTAATCCCATAAATATTTCGCTATGGATATTGATGAAATCTCGGCGCGGAATTGTCCACTGGAGCATTCATAAGAAATGCTCATTGGTTGACAAATTCATACGCTGTCAGTGCGGCCTCAAAATATTATCTCTGGATCTTCAGAAGTCGCACAATTAATTTTTTCCTTTGTCCGAGAATTTCATGACATGATTTATGGTGTCCTGCAGGAGATGCGCGGAGACCTGAGGCGAACAACTAAACAAACAAACAAACAAATGCTCGAAGGCTCTCAGATTTCTCGAAGACAATCGATGAATCCTTAAAATCGCAGGAATATTCCGTCGACGTAATTTCATTGTTTTTCATGAGATGTGATGTCGCCTTTTTGCTGTTGTTGTCGATTTTGCCTCGATTATCGCGATACGGTCAACTCGTTAAGGCAACCTGTGGCTCATCTCCAGATCTTGTCCCTTTTCGTTCTGTTCTCTTCCCAAATTGACAACAGGAATGAAATATGACGGTTAATTTGTATCGAATCATTTTTTCCGATACATAACTTGACTCTTTTTTTACGGATGCGAGATGGACGAGGCCGGCCGATTTTTTTCCGCTGCGCCGCCGCCGCGCCATGGCCCATAAAAGCTTGAGGCCTGCTGCAGTTGAGGTCGCATTGTCAGGGCTCGCTGCTTTCGTTGGGCTCATTTTTTTGCCCCTAAAGAGCCGATTCTGGAAACGATTATTGTTTTTCGATATCTCAACACAGGAGATGTCGAGCTAACGACACGACAAGATCAAAGCAAAAAATTTTTAAATTCCAAATGTCCTTTTTTGCTGGCAGCCGATCACCACTGCTGCGCAGGCACGATCTCTTCTTTTTGCCTGCGGCCAGCCACCGGCGACCGACTTCGTTTTTCCTTACTTCGCTAGCCGTTCCTCGAAACATTTCGGGCATTCTAGTTCCCATCATTAATTAATCAAAATTAATTGCCACAGTCACTCCCGTTTTGTTTCGATTGTAATTTTAGTTGATTTCTGAGAAGAGGGCGGTAGAAGGTCCATCCCATTCCAGGATATTTTACTTGACTTTTAACAGTCGAACATCGTAGGACTTTAGTTTAAGCTGAATGGACTAATTCCGTGCAAAATATGTCTTATTTTAAAAAATTTATTTCTTGTAGGTATCCTACAAATAAGGCACATTTAGTTGATAATTCTCAAAAAGCCAAAGGATAACAATATATGTAAGAAACCCCACGTCTTAACAAAACCCACTCTCTAGTTGGACGAAAAATTTATTATTAACTAACATATGCAAGTGAATTTGTTGTTGAAACAAAACAAATTACTTCATTTCTTACATTAAAGACTTGTAACCAAATTTAAATTCGAATTTTTACTCGTAAATCTTCTAACTTTATCAATTATCAAATAAGATCAGTCAAAACTTAAAAGTACTATCAACAAAATTTTATTCATTTTAGTATTTTTCTATTATACGGGTATTTTGCTGAGGTCTGAACAGGGTCTGAGCTTGAAGGAGCAGCTTTCTAACACACTATCAACTAATCAAAGAACAATTGTAAACAAAATTTTTTTTTTTTTTAATCATAACATTGCTTGATAGAATTCAAATTAACGAACATCTCACGATTAAAGATTAAAATAACATTAGGAATCGCGTTTTAAACAAAATTGTTAGAATACCTTATTTAGTACTTCTTTATATTACGGTTTTAGACTGAAAAGGAGTGATTCATAACTCAAAGTCGATTTCGATAATTTTACTAAGATTCGAGTAAAAATTAAATGGGAATTAAAAGAAGGCGGGCACAAATCAACAATCAAAATAATGTTGTAAATTCTGTTTGTCCCGCCTGGAATGCCTTTTCGAGCATATTTAAAATTGCAAATTAAAGATTATAATTGCATATATGTATACGTATGTATGTCTCATAGCTAATTTTAAAAATTATTTGCTGGTTTTGTCCCTTTTTCTAATTTTCTTTTTTTCCAGTATTTCCAACTTCCTCTATTCCAAAATTAGGTTCTTTTCAAAAGAAAAATTTGTTTAATTTTTTTATATGTTGTAATGTTAAGGAAGAATGGTATAGAAATTAACTATTTATTTATTCGGAGTTCGGCACATTGTATCTAAGATGTTGTCACTGAAGAGTACAAGTATTTGGATAGAATTTATTTCTGTTTTAATATTATCATGCAATCAAGTAAAGATTAAATATTTATACATATATTTTATTTTGTATTAAACAACATTGTTTGCGTCATTTATTAGATTTAAACAGAAATTATGTAAAGAATGAGCATTACCTTTTTTATGTTAACATTATTGGCGTTTTAGTGCCAACATGTCATAAAAATATTAATTTATTTGTCTGATTTTTTAAATTATGTTTTTGACAACACATAAAAGAATAAATAAGTAATCTTGTTAATAGTCACATTATTAATTGCTTTTTATTAGGTAATTACTTTTTTTAAAGTGGCTATTTCATAACACTCTTTTTCCTATGTCAAAACTACCCTGCTTTGAAAGTATTAAATAAGAAAGTATGTATGTATGTATGATTTATTTTGTCTAAATGTGTATTAGGTTTTGTTGCCCAATTTAGAAAAGCGCAGAACTAAAAAGTTATTTTGCAATGCAGTGCTACTTAGACAACTTATTTTTGCAGACTCAATATTTCACTCAATTTCGTCTTATTTGGCAAAATGAACATAAAAACGGGGCATTTCCTATGGTTACAGAAAGCAATAAAAATGAAATGAAATTCTGTGGAAATTGTTATTACTTTTTCTTTTATTAGATTTCTTTTTTGAACTTTTCAAGTTTTCGGTATGAGTCTCCTTCGAGGAGCCGTTTCATATGCGGAGTCCATTCCTCCGACTCCGCGAACAAACGAAGCCGAACATTCATTCATTTCTCTCCAGCAGCTGAAAAAGCAGCATCACGTTGCGATGGTGGTGACACTGTTTCAATTAAGTTGATATATAGCCGTAATAAAAATGTGAAAATACCGCAATTTCACCCTGATAAGAATAAGAGTTTGGCCAGTCGAAGGAATGGTTGGAACGGAACGCTTAAGAAGAAATTTCCGCGGATCATGAAAGTTTCTCCGCGTTGTTTACTCTGAATATAATTAAATTGTGGAAATGTTTTTCAATTTAGTAGCGGGCTAAATTTACTGGCTCTAATTCTCATAATTATTTATTGAGTCCATAAACTCGAAAGTAGCTCCGTTTTCATATTAGTCAGTTATTTATTCGAAAAGGGAAGTAAGCCACCTCACCATTTTACGTTATGGTACTTTTTTTTCTGAATTTTATGCAAATTACATTCAGCAGCCAGTTAACTTTTTCTGGTGCACATAAATATCGTTTGTCATCGCGGTGATCATTTCAAGAGGAAATTTACTTTTCCACCCCCGCAGTTGTCATAAATACGGCGGGATCGTATATCCCTAATAAAAAATGGAGAATTCGACAATAAAAGAGATTTCTAGCCGAAGGTTGCCGCACCCTTAAATACATAACGCATGAGTCCCGATTGCGCCCAGATATTGGACCCGCTAAATCCCTCCCTCCGCATTAAGAAAGGCAATTTCATTCTTATTTTCGAGTAAATTTTGCGTTTCGCTGCCTTTCGCCGCCCCACCGAGTGGGAGCAATTTTTATATGGGCAGATTCATAACCGCCGATGGGGTGCACCACACCCCCGGCTTCTTTGACTAGGGAAATTTCTTGGCGGCAGTTTTCCATTCCGAAGAACTCTCAAGTTCATCCCCGTTCTATTTCCCTTCCCGGAGTGAATTGTGCCGGCTAAATGGGCGAAATAAGCTTTTATGAAGAGTTTTTTGCCGGTGCTCAGCTCCCGCCGTTACTTTGCATAATCTTCGGGCGAAATGTCCGCACTTCAAGTGTTATGGCGAGATATATTCTGTAAAATGGCCGTAATAAAAGTTCCAGAGGAAATTGAATAATTATGAAAAATAAAAGGTGAGTGCCACCGGAGTGCCTTGCCCAACGGCGGGTGTAACGTCCCTTGCTGGGGTGGATTTTTGCGAGTGGTAGGGCAGCCTATTTCGCAATTTATGGTAGAAACGTGCCTTTATGGTTTAAATTCATTCGTTGTCGAAAAATAAATTGAGATTTGTTTAAAGTGTCAATTCAAATACAGATTTGATGAATTTTTGATGACAAAAACTGGTTAAGTAGAAGTAAGTATACATACATAAGTTAAGAGTAACTCTAAAGTTTTTCTCACTAAAATACAGTGAATCTCAACTGGAATTGGTTTCTTATATATACAGTTCAAAATCTAGTGAAAATCGATCCATTAGAATCCTATTGTAATAATTTTTTGTATTTTTAGTTTAGTCAGTGGTTTTCTAGTAAATATAACTAGAACGACAGAGGTTTTTGGCTACTGTACCAGCTGAAATATGAAGTATCGAGAGTATCGAAGTGGAAATACGAAACTCTCAGATTCGACTCCTGCCTATCTCCATATTTCTAACTTAAGTAGGTATAACACAAATGGACTAATGAAAACTCTATTTGGCGTAATTATACTTATAAAAAATTGCAAACAATTGCGTCCTAGCAAACTGACTATATACTATTAAGAAAAAACACTAAATTAATACAGCTTATAATCAGAAATAGTATAATTTTTTCGGCGGAAAATTATATGAAAAACAAAAATTGTTTTAAAATATACGAACCTCATAAACATAAAAAATATTTGAAACAAAAAACTACAAGGATGTAAAATGCTTCTTCCAAGACGTTTTTGGCACATTGTCTTTGTAATGTCTATAAGCTTTGAAAACAATTTAAAATTCAAATAACCGATAAGCGTAGCATGAAATCTATTATAACTAACTTATTTAATCCCTGATGCGTTTAGTGATATAAATGTGGTAATATATTTATAAGTGTAGGCGTAAAGTCATAAAATTATTATTCACCCTAAAGGTTGAATTAAAATTCATAACAAATCTTAGATCCACTCAATCAAATAAAGGAAGCTAACAAGCCTGTTGGTGTCATTCCGCCGCCGCCGCCGCCGCCGCCGCCGCCTTTCGCAGGGTGCAATGAATTTCACGAGCGTACGTGTATTAAATTCCACCCTCCCTTGCAATATAAAAGCAGATTAACTCGTCAAACGCCTTTTGATTCCAGCTCCGTATCCAGGACTAGGGAAAATTTCAGAGCCCTCCCTTTTGGCATCACTTGGTGCAGCTTGCACAAGCAAAGGATGTTGACGGTATCCCTGAATGCTTCCCTGGAAATAAATCTGTTATCCGCTCGATTAGCTTAGTTTCCCTGATATTTGGGACATATCCCATTACATCCGACAACCGACATCATCCCCTATTACAGCGGCTCAATCATAATCCCATTGTGTGTCCACACTCCTCCATTTAATAAAGAGAAAAATATGGTTTTGCTGTCCGTTGGGGCTTTCGTTCACCCTTCCTCGGAGGGCTGCTGTGAGAAAAAGGAAATTACTTTGGTGCTGTTCAGGGTGAATCTGTGGAAAACGTCTATTATGTTTTATCGACATAATTTCTGATGGTTCTAACATTTACCGATTTCTACTTGTACTAACCAAATTCAAATCGAATACATTGGATACATTGGGCGGAGTATAGACGAAATTTAGAATTTCGGGCATTCTGAATTTCTAAAACATCTTATATAACTTATATACCTATACTATAAAAGAAATTTAAAATTTCCTTCTCCTCCTTCCTTTCGCCCATACATTCATATTTGTGTTCAACTAAGAAATTGATTTACAAAATTTATTACTTGTACATAAACTGGCTCTTGCAACTTCACATGTAAATTATATTCCAAGGAACATAGCATGTATCAGCTGTTATATTTGAAAGTTGTATAAGTCCACTTTTGGAAATATTTACCTGACGTCTGTCTACTTGTAAATTAAATGAAAATTTGCAAGAAATACGAATATTATAAAGCATTTGAAAATATGAGTTTAATCATCGTTTGAACCCAAATTAATATAACCAGCGTTTAATCCTTAAAATCAATATCATCATTTTATACAATGAAGTTTTATAATTGCGTAGAGTAAGGGAGGTGCATATGTATATATGAACCACTCACCTTGTTTTATGAAATAAATCTCAAAATACATAAAACGAAACGCTTATATTGACTTAATTCTTTAGGAAAAACAATTTATTTTCATTCTAATTAACTTAAAAATAAATCCAATTTCGAAATATAAAATAAAGTAAAGAAAATGAAAAATACTCAAAAGAAAGAGGAAAAACAAGTAGAGTATAATTTGGATCAGGTAGTCCATATTAGCCGAAGTACATATTTATTTTATACTTTAAAAATCACAGATTAATTATTCTTTATTTTGCTTTCAAATTAAATTAAATTTCTTTTCTTTTATATTTTAATTTGATTTAAAATTTATTCATGTTCACTTTATGAAAACAAGTCCTAGACTGACATATTTTTTTTAAAGTATTTTTTCTGAATAACATTTTAAAACGCTGACACTTTCCTTTTGGGTCATTGATTCCACTTGCCTCCAAATTAGCCCTCCCCATAAAAGATAGAATACGACCGGTCTGTAATAAAATAATGAAATCGTAATCGACTACTTTGGTTTTTTCCTTCTTCTACATTTCTCTTAAAATCAAAGCCTGCTTAGACACAATTTACGAAAGTAATTTCAAAATTCGCCTACTGGAGTTGTTCGCAAAAAATACCAAAATTCGCCTACACCTAATTTAAAAATAATAAAAGCATTTAATTTTGTTATCTTTCAGACAATAAAAACTGAAAAGAAATAATAAGGGAAAATTTTTAACAGACGGGGGCAATCCGACACCGAGTTAAAATATATAGGAAATTACAATTTTTGGTAGAAAATTGTCATTGAGTCGTAAGATGAACTCGATTTATTGTTAGTAGATAGCTACATTTAAAGTATAGACAAATATCACGTAAATAATTTTTCCATAAAAAATGCGTGTTAACGCGACGCGACATGTTCTTGTTCTAAATTCTTGTTATTCGCTCGCGGACCATTTTCTGCAAAAATTACAAAACATTTAAAAATAAAATTTATTATTATTTGCTGTTAGCCAAAAGCATGTTAAAAAGTTGTATACTCTTTGATATTTGATGAACCTTTGTCGCACCGTACCAAGTTTTCCTATAGAAAATATTCTCTCTACAATTTCATTTTAGCCAGATAAAGCAAAATACAATTTGTGGAAAAAGTAGTGCTCTGATTTTTTTTAACCATAATAAATTGAGTTATTAGATCAAAATTATGAAACAGATGAAGTCGTTTAAAACTAAAGAACAAAAAAGGAAAATTTTGGGGAAGGTGAAAAAGATAGATTCAAGTACAAAAAGAAGACACAACAAAAATAAAAAATGGAAAATCTCATGGATGCAATGTAAAATAGCTCATACTACTCACGAAGTCCACATTACCCTGCCTTACTCTAGTATCGATTATGGTTCTTAATATTTAGTGAGAAGACAATGAACCTTTCTTATTTAATATCGAAATATTAGTTTAATCTAGTCATAAATTTAATCCTGAACCTAAACGATCAAACATGATTTATCCCTAAAATGTATTTGCTTTATTTGCTTCAGATAATACTGGACAATTACACTCAACTGATTACGAATTGATGTCATGCATTCAATGCCAATCCACTTTGAGTGGGCATTAATCGTTTTAATTTTACTGCCTTTTGTTCAATTAAAGGATGGCCGGTTCTCGTGGCGAGGGTGTTTATGATCCCTTGACCCACGAGGGCATTGAGCGTGGACAGTGCGACCACAAGCCCAGTGCAACTTAATTAACTCAATACCATTTATGAGTGAAAGTTAACGACGTGTTGACTATTAATCGTAACGAAAGGTGTGAAATTTCCATTTCGAGTCGTTAAGGAACCCTCGGCAATTTCAGCATCTTGGACAATGCCGGACAAATGGTGGGTGCAAGATGCCAGGATAGATTAGCTTCGTTGGGTTTCCTCCTTAGCCGGACGTCTGAATCTCGAGGCAAATTAAGAGCCACCGAGACCAAATGAGCTTTCCGCCTTATTTGCGGCCCTTGCGCCCTCTTCAGCCGTTTATCACGGGACCGGGCGGGGTTAAGGCCTATTCCTGTTAATATGCCCCAAAATGGTCCTGCTGGCTGCTGTATTTAGGGATGCGATTTATTTGATTTAGTGCTATCGCCTCGGTAGGTTTTGCGATAATGCGCATAATAGCGCGATAAGGCCAAGTCTTTAAGGCGCGGAGATTCACTTTTCTTATTTATCTTAATGGCTTCCGGCAGAGTTTTATTGAAAAATAATGACCCCGCAGCGGTGAGGGGTTTCCTCAATTGTGGTGGAGCCGAATTGCGGATATTACCCCAGAATAAGTGAATTTCTGATTATCATAAAACATTTATGGGGATTTAAGTGAGCCGAGAGGAGGCGATGCGATTATGCTGTGCCAATATGTGCCCCCGTGTCGGGAACTTCTATCCCGAGGGCAAGGACACCTCCCCCGCACTGAGAAAAGGCAATTAACGAAATCACGACCCTTTATTAGCGCCGTCGGGATGGTGCACACCGCGCAAATATTTACACAAATTTTATTTGTGCAAACAAGACCATTGGACAGGGGCAGGGTCGCGAGCGGAATAAAAAAACCAACACGCGGCTATCGGCTTATGTAGCTTATGAGATGTTCGGTAATCGGCTTAGTCCTGTTCGCCATTGTTGACTTTCACATGGATTCCCGCAGGAGAGCCGCTGGGCGCAATCTCTCGGAACCCAAAATCCTTCAGGGAATTTTTTTCCGGAATGAAAGGAAGCTGGTTGTTATGAGAAAGGCAAATATTCCGAAGATTAATGGCGAGAAAATTGGACACGATGGCTGGCGAAAAGCACGTTGAGATAGGACAAAGCTTGGTAGCGTCTAAGGGTTTTGCGGAACGGCAAGCAAAGTCCACTTCAATTAAAAAGGCTTCGAAAACATTTACCACTAATCACAGAAATAAATTTCATTGACGGAATAACTTTCTCATGTTATATTTAGAATATATGAAATTATATTTTTACACTGAGAAACATTTTTATGGATTTGCTGGTAATAAAATAGTCATGATATCAATAATTTTTGCAAAATAGTTAAGGTATTAGATAAAATTGACGAATAATGAGCACTGAAAACAGTTAAATATGGTTTTTTGAGGGAATTCTAGGTGTTGAGTTCTGTGAATCAGTACTTTGGGATACGTCTGAAATTACTTTCCATACCTTTATTTTTATATAATATTACAAAGTACCTATTTACTTTTAAAGTATATTGTATATGGTTTACAGTTAAAACGTAGTAATTAATAGTCTTCATATCTTCAATAAAATTTGATGGCGAAGCAAATTTTCTACCTTCTTTCGTTAGTTCTTTTACTTCATTCACTTAGCGAGCATAAATATTTTTGTCTTCAAATAGGTTTTGTAAATATTATTTTGCAATAAAATAACTAGCTTTTAGTCGATACCCTCGGTGGGCAAGGGTTTGCAAAAATTATTTAATAATTTTATTGATTCCAAAAAACTCGAATCCCATTTTGGATATTGAAATATTTATTTGCTATATATGTATAGGGAGGATCGAAACAAACATTTAACACTACTATCTCATGTTGTACAAGTATTTTTGTAAGTTGTTCATCTATTTAAAAAACATACTAAAAAAAAATTCTAGATTACTTTGCAAAAGTATTTAATAATTAATAATTGACTTGATATTAGTAAGGGTACACTGAAGAAATTTTTAGCTATATTCTGGTAGACCCATACATTATATAGGTACATATATAGCTCGATCAACTATATTCTTGCACTATCTTAGTAATGCCAGAACTATTACTAACAATAGAAAACTGGATTTTTACTACATACAGACAAATAAAATTCGTTGTTCATTTTATGAAAAATTGTTTTGGATCGTTTTAATTTGATTTTTTTGTTTTCGGTAGAGCAGCCCGAAAAATTTAAATTAAAAGAGGATTGGTATACAAATTTCCGAGCAGCCCGGGGTACAGTTCGCATGGCATATAGGCTGCCGGAATGTTTCAGATCGAACAAGGAAAATAAATGTTCATCAGGAACGCAAAAAATAATTGAATTTTGTGAATAACAATCGATTGAATTCTCAGTTATTTAGCGTTTATGCGCGAGTGTGAGTGGCTGCGATGAACATTTCAATACGGTAGCCGAGCGGCGATGTCATCCAATTATTTTCGTTGAACGACAACCGCCTCATTTGGAGGCTCGCGAGACAACGGGCGGACTGGATCGCATCCAGATAAAACACATTTCCACAGCCCAGCTACATAAAGTGAACATAAAAATAATAAAAACATAAATGTCAATTTAGCATACAACCAATCCATTATTGTGCATAATTTATGTTTTGCAGCGATAGACCTGCACTGCGCTGCACCTCCCGACCGGCAACGCCGCAAATAAAACAAAAGGTGAGGGCCGCGGCCCTTGGGTCGCGCCGTCACTGTCTTTTGGGGCCCGGCGTGGTGTGTTCCTAGCCTTTGTTGCTATTCAAAAAATTTTAATTTAAAATTCTGTTGCGGCGTGTCGCTCGTTTGTTTCGTCGAAATGCTGAAATTCTCGCGATTTCTTGTTAGGGCCCTGGCGGCGAGCCTGCGTGCTCGGCTCGCCTCGCTACTCGCGGAGGGTGCTCCACTATGACAACACTACCGTGGAAGGGCCCCGCAGCCCTGCCCCCGTCCTCCGCCTGCCGGCGACTGGACACCGCGCCAAGTGGACTTTCCTCAGCTCGATCTCGACCAATGGCCGGGTGTCGTGTAGTGAATTGTTTGTCAATTTGAAATGTCTTAAGGCGCTAGCACGCCAGAGCATTCCTCCCGACCGCGAAGGGTCCTTGCAACGCGAAAACAGATATGCAAATTAGATTATTTCTGTTAATTCCGAGAAAAACGAGAAGCTCTTACGCGATGACTCAATTACCGATAGGTTGGCCAGGGACGGCGCTATTTCTTCATGGCGGCGACAGGGGATCAACTCCCATTTGCTCCAGCTGCTGGGGGGACATCAGCAATTTCAGATATCTGCAATTTTAGTTAGAATTGAGTCTTTTGAGGGGAAGGACAACATTTGCATAGTTTAATTGGGTAATGTAGATAAGCACCTATCATTCTCTTGAAATTAATCCTATCGTTTTATGCAATTAACTAAACCTAGCCAGCTTAATTAAATTACACAGTCAGTCTTTACTCAATGGACATGATGGGCATGGGTCATTTTAATTCCTCATATAAAATATTCATTAGTTTTAAAATAATTTTGCAAAATAATATACATGCATACATTGCAGTCTTAAAGTCAAGTCATTCGAAATTGACAATTACGAATTCCTAACCTGGACGTTTTATTTCAGTCTAATCCAAATTCCAAATTCCAGATTTTTATATTCTTTTTGTCATTAAATAAGTATATTTTGTTATATAATTAGATGGATAGGAGTATTTCATAATTTATTCACATATGTAAATAGGTGATTACATCAAGTTGTCAGTTCCTTTTGAAGTAATTAAGACTGCCAAGAGTACCTCAACATTAGGAAATCTTTGCGACAGTTCGGAATATGAATACGTTGCTCTTGCTAAAATATCGCTAAAATCTTCAGTTACAGATCTTAAGAAATGGTCTTTAAGTGGTCCGCAATAAGCATGAATATATATAAAGCAGAAACGAAAATTTAAAAATACGCCTTTTTTCAGGCACGTACAGCGCCCAAAGCAGACACAAAAGATGAAAAATGCGCCCTTTTGCGCCCCTAGGCGCCCAAAGCAAACACGAAAGTTGAAAAATACGTCCGTTTCGCTGGATTTTTCAAGCACGGTGCGCATCTTGCTTCATTCGGACTGTTCTGGGTCATTAAATTTTTATGATTGGCAACGTCACATACTGTGGCGGGCTACATTTTAATAACTTAAATTTTTGCTACAGCGCACCGTACCTCATTTGGGCTACTCTTGGGCCTCTTAAATTATTACTCGGTTTTAACATATATACCTAGGTAGAGTATATAAAATTTCATTTTTTCGATTATTTATTATAACCAAGGCCATATTCGAATGTATTTTCAGTTTAGAAACTGAATTAATGCTAAAAGCTAGTTGTTCACAATTTTGTAAAAAATTCAACTAAGTTTTTGCTTTCCCAAAAGTTCATTTTGCAACATTTGAAGGCCACAGAAATTTATTGTCGCAAGATTTGCCTTCATTTATGATTCACACTTGGAGTTTGAATCGAGTGGATACGAGCAATTGTGTGTATACATTTAGTTTCATTTAGTTGAATTTTTTAGGCCATTTTATATCCGTACGTAAATAGTATATGTATGTATAAAAAATCTTTAGAAGTATCGATAACATAAAATAACGATATATTTTACTCGATACTGCTCATGAATAAATTAGGTACGAACGAACATCGGTTCAGTGATCAAATCAAATATGATTTTATATTTAACGATATTTTGCTCATTTAAAAAATGGTCCTTATTTCATTCACCACTATTAAACCCCACTTTTGATAAAAGACGGTAGGTATTAACTGATTGTTTTTTTAATCATTCGTGCAAAATTGATTAATGGGACCGACAAAGAAACAACAGCTTATGAATTAAAAGGAGCTCTTAATCCTATTTGCTAAATCGGCGATAGGCTTGTTGGTAGTAAATGACGTTTTTTGTTCGATACAAGACCGCCACGTGCCGGCCAGCGTCCGACCATCAGTCATGATAAAAGGAGGAAATTAAGCCTATTTGTGCACAATTCTTTATTGCCTCACCCTGGGTACCAGCCACTTTTGTCGGGTTCATCCGATTACGAGGACGAAGAAGTCCTTTTCGAAAATAAATCGCGACGCGACTGCTGATAAGAAATATGTGTGCACCTCGGTGCAGGTTTGACGGCTAGGACGAGGAGGAGTTGATGACGCGGCGAAAATAGCACCGGTCCAAGAGAAGTAGTTGCGAGATGACATCTCCTTTAGCCCAGCACGCTCCGAGGGTGTTATTTTCCTCATAAATATTATGAAATGATGCAATTTCCACCCCTCGGCGGCCCCAGTCGTGCTGATTCTGATTCCCGGGGGTTGCAGGAATGATCCCTCTATAAAACCATAAAACCCATGTACATGAAGTGGACTACCCTTCTGACAATGATCTGGGAAAAAAAAATAAATAAATAAAAATATTATTTTGCGGTCTGGAATCATTTCAAGGGGAGGAAGGTGGTGGTTTGTCGCTGGCTAGCATATTGAAATCGGGGGTGAATCTCCCTCCGCATGCCGGCAGCAATAAAAACCTACGCATCCATCTAGCTCCCGCGAAGATCCCTTTTATGGCGGGATTTTATTTGCATAGATATTGGACCTTGAGATGGTCGGGTGGCTTTTAATTAAAATTTTATCACTCTCTGCATACCGCGAACCCTTTTATGCAACTAATTTTAATTTGATTCGTTTTTTATTAGGAACTGCCCTACACCCTCCGTGGGAAGGTAGCAGCATCATGTAAATTATTTTGCCATTATTAAGTTAATCCTCTGGGATTTTGAGTAAATTAAACATAAGTCATGCTGCGCCGATATATGAGCTTTCGTGTGGTTAAGTCTCATTAAGTCATGCCAGAGTTATGGGACTAAATTTTCATGCCTTAAGGTGATTAGCTGCAGGGCAATGATTTAATGCATAATTAAGTAAACAATTTAGTGCAATTGCAACTTTTATGAGGTAATAATGTAACGTATATTTAAGATATTAACATAGATATTAAAACATAATGTTCGTTAGTCTAGAAGATTTTTTATATTCAAAGAAATTAGACATACCTACCTACCTATATTGTAAAAAATTCTTAAAATTCTATAATTTTATTCATATTTTGCTAGGAAAGATTCAGCGTCATTTTAATCTATAGGCATATCGCTATCGCCGGGACTAAAACTAATTCAAACTTTTAAATATTTTTTTAAATAAAGAAAAAAGCTATGACAGATATCACAATAATTCTAGGGCTAGCTCGTAAAAAAAGTTGTTCGAAGATAATAATATTCCCATAACCTTAGCCGAATTTTCTTATCCCTGTTGTTCCTTCAAACTCATTGAAGAAAATTTCTTGAATATACCATAAAAATTTGATCGAAATTGGTTGAGTATTTTGTGAGACACCATCCAGTGTAAAAAATGCAGCTTCTTAGAGAAAAACACGTTTAAGGTTCAAGTGTGAAGTGTCTTAAAAATTCAATCGGTAATAACTTTCTTATGAAAATAAAAATCGTTTCTTTTTAACCAAGTATATATAGTTTGTATGGATGAATAATTACCAAAAATGCTAGCACAACATACTATTAGACATCAAAAAATAACGTTCTTAAGTCTAAATCGTATTCTAATAAATTAAATATTCATATCTACAATATAGAGATTCTCAGAATTCAATAATTTTATATATATTGTTATGAAATACACCCATACCTCACTTTGCGTCGGGGTTACGTTCCAAAAAAAGACGACGCAAATTGAAACGACGCAAAGTGAATTAAGATTTTCTATAGCAAACCATGTAAAGATCGAAGATAGGTTCCAGGGTTACGAAAATACTACTTTTTAAAAAGAAAATTGAACAAAGTAAACATTTAAAAAACAAAAATAATATAAAATTTTATTACATACATACAAAAAAAAAAAAAAACGTATTCAATTAAAACAAAATATATAAACTATTCAATTAATTTATGAAAAACAAAATTAAAATTAATCACTGTCTGATGAGTCCATAGTGGCTGTTGTCGTAAGTCGGCTTTCTTTCACAAAAAATTGGTCCAATGTTTGCTGAACAGCTTTTTTTTTCAACGTAAAATAATTTTCCTTGTAGCAATTGATATTCGTAGCTACCGCCTGGGACACTTTAAAACTCCTTCCGCTGCCCAAAACAACGCAACCTCGAAAATCTAACGACGCACAGTGAAAATTAGTACTAATTAAGCAGCGACGCAACTTCGAAAAAACGCAAAACGAAACGACGCAAAGCGAGGTATTGGTGTATTATAATAGTATTAATTATTATTTTTAAACCTAATTGTAATGACATAATTGCAAAACATTGTAGTTATTAAAAAACAAAATATATATGAAATTAATAACAAAGTTTGTAAGGAAACTGGAGGCCGTATTTCTAATCGATGCCAGTAAAATTTTGCATAAAAATAAAAATTTTGGTCCTATATTATCAACAAAGCTTGGCAAAATTAATCTATTAGTTTCAAAAAGATGGTACTTCAAAGTTTTAAAAAAAAAACATTATTAAAATAATAAATTGCAAAATATTTCCGATTATTGTCAACTTTTTATTTTGTTATTATTTGAAAAGTCATTGGAAAAAGAAAATGTTGATAAAATCTATATAATTGCTATCAAACTTTTAGCTTTAGTTTTCCGCTTTAATTGGACTGACCGATTTTAAAGATAAACGAGATATATCCTTAAAAAAATCACTTTTCCGCTTTTTATTCGCGAATTGCGGCAAAATAACACTATACGCCCAGGGCAATAAAATTTATTCATTTTATTCGGAACAAACACAAGATTATAGATGTGAATCCCTCCGGCTGACATCTCAATCAGAGAAGTTGGACGGCCAGAAAATTATTGTTTTCAATTTTCATTAAATTACTTTTTTGCCGGGCATCGTCATCATCGTCGGTGCAAATCATGAATTATTCTGCCACGTCAATAAAAAGGCGAGAAAGTCGACGGGGTACAATTCACCTTTGGACCAACTTCAAACGGCCGCCTTCAAGCCAGCGTAGGCCGCGTGATTTGCAATCAATCGGCGGCCGTGTCTTTCGCGAAATACCTTCCGACTTTGCAGCAGGAACGGCAGTGTGGCTGCAGCTATAATCATGGTCCGCTTTAAATTTATAATTAAATTATGCCCTATGCGGCGGACGTTGCAACTGGACAATTGCAAAAAGAGGATTGCGCTTCCCTTGTCGCCTGCAATTTCGATTCGAGCCACTTTCGCGGCAAACATTCAACTTATCTCGTTTTATAGCTCTCGTTCAGGACTGGGGTCTGTGAGGCTCGAAGCAAACATCGCGAGTTCACGTCCCCTTTCCCTGGTGGAAATTTATAAAGTTGTTAGGTTCGTCCAGTTTTTGCTGGGAACCAGGTCAATTTCACTTTGTCGAATAATTGGCGAAAACTTCAAACTGACGTATCTAACTTATAGTTGTCAATGTCTAAATTTTAGAAAAAAACACTTTGACGTAGAGCAGAAGAGATATACATAATATATGTATCTACTTTTGCTCTATGAAGATGCGATTTTAAAATTGAACAATTGAAAGAATCCAATGTATAAGTATAGTTACCCGTAACTATCAATTAATTGAAAACTCTCACATTCAATAGTTATTATCAGTCTAGGTAACTATTTTGGAATTTTTTGAATAATTACATTTTTTTAAGTATGAGTTGTATTTTATGAAAATAAATTGTAAATGTTTTAAACTTTTATAATTTAACCCTTGTAGGACATTGAAAGTAATATCGCCTCCACTAGTTTAGTGAGTGTTAGGCAGCTATTTATCCTACTGTTATGTTTTAGAATGAGCCTTCAGAAGAAGTGTTGATTCGGTGCCAGCCTTAGACATTTTTCGTGAGAGTCGAAAAGACCTTATGTGCCCTAGGAGTAGGCGCAATATAAGAAAAATTTTGAAAAGTGCTTGTAATTATTTGTGTACATTTTTGTAAACTGTTTATAATAAATAAATAATTATTTCTTATGTAAAAATGCTCTAAAAAAAATATTTTTCATGATTTTTGTTGCCAATAATTTAAAACTGTTTATGACAAAATGAAAAATGTTACATGCATATTCAAAGGAAATATCGGAAAAAATATTGATACAATCTAAAAGTACAGACCTCCAACTTCAAAAATGTATAAACGTGTTTTTTTTAAACGACAAGAGAAGCCGAGATATTCAATTTACAAAACACAGCATCCCAAAAATGACATTTTTCGATCTTCAAAACGATATTAAAGTATATATTATTTATTTTCAATTAATATAGGGTAAATTTCAAAATTATGTGTGCACTTCGCCCCGTAGGAATTAATAATTAAACTAAATTTCTATTGTCAAAACCTCTACTATCAGTGTGTTTAAAAAATGTACATATACATATTTTTCGACTTTAGAAATTTGAAGCCTAAATATGCAATACTATTAGGAAAACTTTTAATTCTTTTTTTTTAATTATTAGAAAACATTTTAAGGTTAAGTAAAGTTAATCTATGCATATAAAATAAAATTCAACTTAATACCCCTATCGGTTAAGTTAGAAAATAGGTCTTTGTATTACAGAGGGACGTAAAAACGAGTGAAATCAATAGGCTCTGTTTTCTCCTATTTGAAGTAGGGAAATCTTTGTGTACCTACTAACGAAATGCAGGTTTTTCAATCTTTAATTTTATAGTGCGTAAAAAATTAATAATTGAATTAAGTTTAATTACCTCAAAGCATGTATAGTCAGTCTGTGGCTCAAGATTGTCCTCAATTTCTTTTTGAAAACTGGATTGACGATGTTTTCCTATTTTCTTCGGAGCATCCATTATTTGTGCACATCCCTCCAACATCAGCCGGGGATGATTCTTCATCTCCGGCACCTCGTGGCGCAAATGAGGACGGCGCACGCGCCCCCCAACATTGAAGCGTTCCGCCATCGCGTTTTCCACCCTTTTCCCACATTTTCTTCTGCAGCGGTTTCTGTCTTCTGGCCCTTGATAACGCGACCACAAAAGTGAGGGTGGCATTTTTCAGTGTTCGGGCACAGGCCTCACCCACACAGAGTCGAGTGCCGGGGGCCCAGGGCGGGACGTCCAGGACGTTCCTTCGGGAACCCTTGCCGTCGAAGTGTGTGTAAACTGGTAATAATGTTCGGTTGAATAGCGCACAATGGGCCCCAATTTTCTCTTGAGTCTGCACAAAACGGCGACAATCCCTTAATCTCGAAGATCAAATATCCGGCCTATTCCGCAATATCATATGCTCCTAAGTATCTTCTCTTCGTGCAGCTATTCGAGGCTGGTGGCATTGTGAGGGCGGATTCTGTGGCTCCGATATGAACTGAGGCAGGCATCCTTTTTTATTTATAACTGCTGCTCGTCGCTGTTATTTTCATATTACTCTGAATACCCAGGGCGGCTGTATGCAACCGTATTATGGGTGCGATTCCCGATAAGGCAGGAAAATTGAAGAAAATTTACGTATAATTTTTTATATTAAAATCGCTGGCAATTCCTTGAAGTGAATTTTGAAAAGCTTTCCTAAATGGATTTGGGCGATTACTATTTGGGATGCGGGAAATTCTGAAAAATTGTCCTTCAGGGTTCCTTCGATGGTGAAAAAATACCGAAGGGCATTCTATTGAATGGGTCTGGACTTGTTAATTTTCCAATCGAATAAAATTATTTAATAATATTTATATGTTAGGAAAATTGGAGGAGCTGATGCGTCGATTGTATTAGCCTGTGATAGGGCAAACAGAATTGTCGTTTAGTTCACAATTTTCCGAATTTACTTTCTAGAAATGACAATTTAACAAAATTCATTTGATATTTATAAATTTGTAGATAAATCACAGATCTTTTTATAGCATATCGACTTTAAGGGGACTTTCAAAGAGTTGTCTCAATCCCATCATAATTTAAACATTTTACTTTGTTTACTTTCAACAACAAATGGATGACGGAGACAACATTTTAAGCTACAAAATACGTGTGATTTACCATGAGTTATTTATTATCTATTTATTTTATGTGCTATATTTTATTTTTGAAATATGGTTTGTTCTTTTATATTGAGCCTCTATCTCAATTACGATTAGATTACCCTTAAACTTTGTAAATTTTTAACTATTTTTTGGCTTTATACATACATACCGTCCCCATAATAGTATGTAGGTATACCAAGGAACCAATCATTCCGATAAACAAAAACTTCAATGTCAGTAATTGGGCAACTGCAACGTAAATTAGCGTGGTACGGAATCCTCTGGGTGCAGGTATGACTCGCACTTGGCCATTTTTATAGGATTCGTAGGGTCTAACAGAACCCTATTGTTGTGGCAACGTTATCCGTCCGTCCATCTGTCAGGGGCTTTTAACTTCTAAACGAAATGAGATATTCACTTAAATAAAATTCATACATAATAAATTCGCCCAAAGACGAAAATCGTATTCTATCTAGGTATGCTTATGGGGTACACCGAGTTGGAAAGAGTTTTGCTAGCAGAGCACAAACATATATTCTTAAATTTGTTTTTACTTAAATTTACATCAACATCATGGGTTTTAGACATATTTTACTAACAGGTCTATCACAACAACGGCTTTATGAGAGAAGTTGTAAATTATGTACAATATTACGTATACCCTGTACTTAAACTAGACTCGCACTTAACCAGCTTTTTTCTCTATTATCTAAGTAGCTAATTCTATTCGAGGCACTCACCTCGAATTTCTATTTAAATATTTATTATTTAGGCTTCTTATTTCGAATAATCTTTAGTTCTTCTGTTTTATTCTGAAATACATACTTTTTAAGTCGGTATATATAGACACAAAATCATCTAAAAAACTCTGCTTTGAAAATTTGTTTCGAACAATTATAAAATGAAATAAACTCCTTTCACCTGGTAACGCCTCAGAGCGGCGTCGCTAGAAAGAAAACCAGAGCTGCATCTGATAGAAATCTTGCGATGCTACTCGAATTGGTCATCCAGAAAAGCTCCGTTTATTGCTTTCATGTCGTCACGTCCACAAACTACCTAACTACCTCCAGGGCCCCATGTAGAATCAGCCGACTCGTTCGTTCTTAATTACGTAATTTTTTAATTACAGTTAATATACTTCTAATTGTCGCCTGGCCCCATCCCCACCACTTTTAATAATGGCCAGAAAGTGTCCGTACAGAGCGCCACTTTCCAGGTGTTGGTGAAATCTTATATACTCCGATTGGGGAGCAGGTTTTTCTGGAAAACCCCAAAAATGGTAGGAGAAAATCAATAAAACTCCTCTGAGAGCTGGTGGGGGAACCCGCTGCGATAGGCCTGCATCGCGACATGCGCATTGGGAATTTTGGCGCGCAATGGGGTCGAGGTGTCCCGACGGACAAAAAGCGACTGCAGCGCCAACCCGCATAAATAAGGCATATCAATATGTCCAATTGTGGAAAATAATTACACTGTAACAAATTTTCCTCTTACTGTTAAGAAAACGGGTTATGGGGTTCTGCCAGGAGGAAGGACAGCTCAGGAAATTGAGCTGGTAGTGGTAATGTTCAACCAGTTCAAAATGGCGACGACATTGTCGAGGATAATTAAAGCGTCCTTTAAAGTGCGTGAAGGGTAATTATCTGATTTCATGGGTTCGAGTTTAATTTAAAATGCAGCACCTGGGGCCTGGTCTTAAGTTTGGGGCATACCTGGGGACTCCTGCTGCTCGATCACAGCCACCATCAAAATGATTATTATCGGTTTATTCTAATATCGGGCACAAAACTTTCTTAATTAACTCGTTAAACCTTTTGTTCGAATTTTAAGGAGTTCTTGGCAGGAGTTTTTGTGTGTGTTTTGTGTTATCCGGAAATAATGAATTGTTCCTTGCTTAATTAGGACAATGCTAGAACCATCAAAGCGGTAGAACTTTTTTGAGTTAGATTTTTATCTGTCTTTATTATTTTGCGGCTAACTTTCAAATATTTTTTTGTACTTGCTTCTAAAATATTTTGTAAAGGGCCTTTTTCTAACATTTAACAAATTTGTATTATTCTCTTCAAAGCCATTCATATTCTCAATAGATGTGCCAACCACCCTTCGAAAATTCCAGGTTATTTGATTAATAGAATAGAATAAAATATTTCTCATAAAAACAATTATTTTTCTATAATTTTCTATTGTTGAAATAATTTTCTTTTACATCAATATTGAATTCCGAACAAGCACGAAAAAACATTCTATCTTAATAATCAAATAGTTATCTTAAATTATAGATGATCCTGTTTTGAACTGTACCTTGCGTATAGAATGAGCAAGTGCATTATGCTGTATTATAAGTATAATAAAGTCTGGTTTTTAGGCAAAAGAAATAATTGCTTATTTATAATAAACATTTGTACAAACATAAAAAGCAATCTTCTATCATTGCACTTCTTAGCTGTTAAACTAGATAATATATTTTGTAGAATAAATACCAAGCTATTTGATTGAAAACTGATTAAATTATATCTTACTCGTGCTTAGCATAAAAACATTAATTCATAAAGGTAATTTTATAGTTTACACAGATATCAAAGTAAATTTTAACACTCAGTTACGAGCATTTCTATTACTATTTATTTATAATTAATCTCATTTTTTAGTTTTTTTAAAGTAGAAATAAAGTTGAACATTACAGAAGTTTTAAATCTTATTTAATGAATTGGCTTCCTGCTGCAGGCTTATAATAAAACTAGAACCAGATCCAATTTTTTGGTTATTTCTAGCTGATTTTTATATTACCCTTTGGTTTAGGGTACCGGCGTTTAAAAATTTTGCTCCGGGGGTATTTTTTTTAAAATATTTTTCCCTTAATCCCTGAAGGATTTAATTTCTTTTAAAGCTAAAATTTAAAAATCGCGCCTAATTTGGGTGCTCTGACGTGCTTCCGCGCGTTTCGTTTCCCTCCGGTTCAGTTTTTGAATGGCATCAACCGTTCGTTCCCTGGTGTTCCTCAGTCCTGCGGAAATTCTTGCAGTTTTCGTTTCCGCTCGTTTCAAATTTGCAGTCTAATTTACCGTTATTCTGGAAGCGTTCTCGCAGTTTGCTAATTGTTTTCGGAGTGGGCGGACGGACTGTGGGCGTGCACGGGCATTTTAATTTTTAAATTACTCTTTGAAATAGCGGCGTTTTCGTTTATTCGGGATTTTTATTGTTAAATTACCGTAGAAAACCTTTTAAAATGGTGCTTTTATTCGCGAAAGTAAGCCTTAAAAGGATTTAAATTATTTAAAATTTCGTTCGAAATTCTCGAGTCGGCCAATTTGTGAGTTTAAATTTCGGGCGTGAATTGTTTTTTGAACGAGTTGGTGTCGGCTTTTAGTTTCGGAAAATTTGAAAATTAGTTTCTAAGGTAAATTGCGCCTGTTCGAGGCTTATTATGGAATGAATGAATTAATACGAAAAATGTAAAATGATTTCTTAATTTATTTTTATTTTATTTTTCTCTCTTACAGGAGGACCGCCATATTGGAATCAAGTGGAGGTGATTTTGTGATTTAGTGCAACCGGCTGGTGAAAATTAAAATTCAATATGAAAAATTAAGAGCCGATGAAGTGGAAGTGTCGCTATTTTTCTTAAATATTTATCGCGAGTTGTGTTTCCGAATTAAAATAATTTTGTGGAAGTGTTTCACAGAAAAAGGGCCTGTTAAAAAGTGATATAAAAGTGGATGTGCCGTCATTGTTAAAGTGTTTCGCGGTTAAAAGGTGGAAAAGAACAGGACGAAGCAAAGGGTAAGCCGAAATTTTAATTGTAAACCTTAGAGCTATTCCGCAGTGACGGTTTGTTTGCACTTTTTTACTCTTTTTAAAATTCGTTGAATTAAGAAAGTTACAGGGCTTAGGAATTCAACGCGTATAGGGGTGTAATTTGTAATCTAAAACTTTAAACCGATTTATTCTCGAAATCAAATTGTTCAAATCGCTGCCCACAATATCTCAAATTCTAGTGAATCGATTCACTGGAAACTTTTACAGCACCTTCAAATCGTACGTTTTACTTTGTATTGGCATAACTTCCGTAACTTTCAATATTTTAATTTCTCGGCGATAGGCAACTGGTTAAAAATTGATAACAATTTGGAAATTTGTTTTTTTTTTTTTAGGACTGCACCGCCAACGCCTCAAATTTAACACACCCTAGGCTCAACAGTTTTCTTGTTTATTAAATAAATTTACTCTATATTTTTGTACAAAAAGGATATGCAAATATACACTGAGAAAAATAACAGCAAACTCCCTTTCTTTTGCTCAGGATGCTATATTATAAAATAGGTACATCTTCCTCATCATATACCATATGTACGATTTCTGAAATGCTCAAATTTAATATTTCACACGGGGCATGCCGGCCGACCGCCCGTTTCGCTCGAAGCTACTGGAATGCTGCACTCATATCTGAAAAACTATTTGATTAAGATAGATTTCAATTAGCTCTCGATTTTGTATTATTCGCAACACAAACTGTATTGATCAGCTTTTATTGTCAAAAGTAGAGTTCTTCTTACTTACCACGTCCAAGGAAGTAAATCAATCATGCCCCAGGGGTTGTTAAAGATTCATTAGAAATTATCGGATTAGCCATAATCGGATTCAGTCGCGCTCAACAAAGGGTGCCAAACAAACAAGTCGACAGATCGCTTTCACTGCAAACTTTTTGCACCTAGTCCCTTTCTCCTGTAGGCAAAATCTTAGGCTGACCGACCAGCAGAAAACCTACCAACGGACGGCTGCAGCTCAAATTCTAAATCTTGCAATCCGTCAATTCTCTCATGACACATGTCATGCTATCCCTAATCTTCTTGCTCGGGTCAATTCCCAGATTATGAGCCACCCTCGAGGATTTCGATTGACTTTTGAGTAACGAACAATTATGAGATCCTTGAGGTGAGGCATCTTTGGTGCGGGATCAATAGCTCAGGGACAGGTCCTTTCACCAGGTAAAGAATAGTATTTTTTTTTCTTTAGCATGTAAACTAGGTCTATTATCCCGAAGGAATTTGTTGAGTTGACGTGTTTCTCATAAAGGTAGACAAGATCTCAATTGGCTTTTCACATTTCGCCTTTTGTTCCCGATAAACGAAGCAATTTTTGATAGACTGCGTTTCACTGGTGACGAGTCTATTAAATTAAGTTGCTTTGGTCTTGGTCTCTTCTCGCTTTATCTTCTTCGGGGAAATCTTGGCCTTAATTGCGCTCGCTGAGAAGCAAATTACATTCGCAATTATTTCATGTTTTGGCCAATTTCCCTGCGCCAATTTATCAGTGTGGTGTCATCTGCCTCAAAATTAATTAGGTTTATACTGCGGATCCACACTGCACACGCAGGCTTCTGGCGGTGAGCGTGGGTAGACCTAAGGAGGCCAGAAGACACAATCGTCTTCGAGATGTGGTTACATCTCAGCTACCAGATACAGTTGGATCCTTCATTTTATATCATTTGGGAATGCTGCAAATAGAAATCAACGTCGTCGGCAAGTTCCCAGAGCTGTGGGCATTCATTGGAATATATCTCCTGCTCGAATCTTCCTTCGCATGGAACCCAGCTTAATTTGCACGCGTCTTGTGCCATAAGGAATGAGCCAATTTCTCGGAATCGTCTAATGCTCGCATAACTGCCAACAGTCCAAGCTTAGCCACACGTAACCGACTCCTTATCTGTTGACAAAGCTCCAAATTCGTAATTTGCATATAATTTTCAGTTTTTGATGGCCTGTCCAACATTCCGGCGGTGTTTGAACGCTCCCAAGACAACCTTCTTCAGTTGTAGAAACTGGTCAGGGAACTTATGAATGAATGACTGTGTCTCATCGCCGCCGTGTGAATGGGCTCCTCGGCTCGGAAGATGCGAGTTGGCACCCAAACCAATCTTAAAGAGCAGTCTATAAAACTCGAACAAACAGCGAAACACAATTTCATACGACCGTAAATCTTGGGAGCCGTTCCCATTCAGCGATTTTTGATATATTGGTTAATTAGCCTCGCCAGGCGTTCTAATGAGTCCGTCGCTCTACAGTTTAGACAAATCGCACAAATGCGTCTTATCTCGTGAGTTTGGCCATGTCGTCATGTCTTGACACATTGTTTGGCCTCCTGTCTAATTTTTTATCGTAAATCGTTATTTGGAGGTCTTTACAAAAAATTTGTAGTGACGACAAATTAAATAGATATAAGTCACTTCACTTGGTCAGGTTTTAAAAACTGTAATTTAGTAATCAAAGTTTATCTATTCTTTAATTGTTGAAATTTATTCAACCTCTACTTATTTTCGTTGTATAAAATTTTAAACCCTTATTTTTCTCGACAAAATAACGACTTTTTTAAAGAAAATTTTAGGAAATTCGCTTATCAACTTAAAATGTTATGATTCTAGTTACATGTTTATAACTTATGCCAATCGATTAATCCCTTTTATATAGTTTTTTCGTGCTTGTATACTCTTACGTTCCTTGGCAACAGAATTAACATATTTTTAGAAACAAAAATGTATTCTGGGTGATTTGAAAATAAAAAATGATTGCTACTGTATATCTATGGAAATTTTCAGATTTTGCGGAAAAAATTTGGCATTGATAGTTTTTACCTGAGAAAAAATATAAGAGGTTTGGAAACCTTCCGGCAACGTCCGGCGGCAGGTCCGACCAGTTGTTTTTGATTATGATTTGATAAATAAACACCGGAAGAGTGGCGAAATTTGTTTTATTAATACTTTTATGACTGTCGTAAAGTTGCTCACGATGGTGGAGTTCGTGGAACTAATTAAAATGCACTTTGGTACCTCAATTCCTCGAGCGTGAACCCATTCAGATGGTAAGCAGGCTGCCGCCGCCGCCGCCGCCACCGTTCCGTTTTGGGGTCCCTCAAGCTAAGGCACATGTGCCGCGAGGAAGCGATACGAATTAAGAGGCCAGCGTCAAATTTTCCGCTCTTTGCCCTTGAGCTCCCGGCAAAGTTAATTATTTATCCGAGCTCTGCCACGTCATTAATTACAATATTTAGAGCGAAATGTTAATTGCTTGAATTATTATTTTCACACTGCCGTCCCAGATCGCATCAACGCCTAAATAGTAAATGCCCTTTCGTCCGCGCTCGGCCTCTAGCTAGAATTTGGCTGTTAATTAATTCCCGACCGATAAGTTATCATCTTTCCGCACCTTGGCGTAATGGGCGAGCCATCAATTTGGAAGGGAAAGGGTTGAACAAACTAAGCGATAACTGCTGGCTTTGTCCCAAAATTATGTTCGTTTAAACTTATGACAGTGCGGGCTCTACACAGCCTGTGGAAGAGTTAATTAGCGCCAAGGGTTCGACTCTTATCTAGGAGCAGTTTATCAAATGGCAGAAGGCTAAGGTCTTCTTAGCTGTTCTCATCGAGACGAACTACCGCCCTTGTCTCATTTTCTAGACCCTATAGTATTTATAGTATTCGCCTTCCAGCTTCACTGAGCAATAGCCTTCAATAAATTATGGCAACAGAAGCAGCATGTCCCCGATTTAATTAAAACGAGCAACGAATCCGTACAAAGAGGCTGCAAATTAACATTTTCACGTATTAGCTTACTTTAAATTTAAAGGACCCTTAGGAAAGAAAACTAGGACTAAAAATTATATTTTAAGCACGAAAATCGGAAAAAAGGAAAATTTATTTATAATTAAAATTAAGTAATAAAATACTATTGAGTGATAAATTTGGAAAGGCAATCTTTAATTAAAGTTCTAATAATATTTTTTGTTATAAAATTTAAATTTCATGTATTTTATGGTAAAGCTTCTACTTACATAGCTTGCATATTACATTATTCCATTTTAATAGTAAGAATTCATATGTATGCAAAGTAAGCATATATAACTAGTGTTTAACAGCTCTAATTATTTAAAATAGTTAAGAAAATATTTAATTTTATTAGCCGTGACATATATGGACAAAAATACAAAAGAAATATGCGATATACTTTTTCCATGGTAAATGAAAATGCTTTTTCAAAATCACCTTGAAAACAATAGCGTAAAATTGCGTGAAATTTAAAATAAGTTTCACGTAGAGCATTTGTGAACAGGCAAAACGAACGTTTATAAATTTGAACAACAAGCGACAATTATTACCCAATTTAGTACGAACAACGAACAAGCTGTATAAATTAGAAACAGTAGGAGTCATAGTTAAATTTCATTCTATTAAACAGCTCGCCGGAATATAATCGGCAATTTTCCACTTCTAAATAGTGGTGACCACTTTACGACACAAAACCTCATTATTGCTCGTAATTGCCACTTCTATTGGCATTTAGCATGCCCGCACAAAATGAAATCACGGCGGTAGCAGGCCACAATAGAAATTGCTGCGAATTGGAAAGCCAGTGCGACACGGCTGAGGAGAGAGACATTTGCGCGCCCATCCATTATTATATATTCCAGCAAATATGCAAATTGAGCGCGTGTATCGCCATGGACAGATTTACGCCGCCCACTAAACCATAATGTCGTTAGACTGCAGTTATCAGTTTGAATAGAGCCCCAGTGGAGTTACGCAATGCGATTCGTGGTCTGTGCGTGGGCCCCAGCGTTCGTTGCAATTAGGACCATACGTAAGACACATGTGCATAACTCCACCACACAGACACATTTTGGAGTTTCTGAATTTCCAAGTATAACGCCAACATACAGCTTCAACCAAAGGACGAAACTCATTTTTATAAAATTCTTAGTATCTTTTAAGGATGCACCTATTTTAATTTTAATTTCCCAACAAAGAATGATGCTTTTAATTAATTTATTTGTTTTCCATATTTGCACCTAATTTATTTACTTAAAATATAAAACGAAACCTAAGGTACTCGTCGTTACTATTATTTCACAAAGTTGGGAACACAAATGAAACCAACTCAGTTTTTAACAAGTTTTATAGCCTCTTAAATGGGGCAGGTAACGAAGCCGTGCATGCAAAGTTTAAATTTCCTTGACGCATAAATTGAACATATAAATCAGATTTAAATTATACAATTCCAATTTTTGCGACTCAATCAAAATAAAAAGGTCAAAAGAGAAGAGTTATCTTCAAGAAGTAGAATCTTGGTAATCGAAGATTATTTCAGAATATTTTAATATCGATATTTGACAAATAAATCATATATTTTTTATCAAGTTCATCAATTTTGTTGACGTAGGAAAAACCGGGGCTATAATTTTCATGGGCATATAGTTGTTCCAACGATTACACAAGTTTACAAATTTAAACGTGATTCAAATTAAAGAAATTTTAAATACCCCCATTATTAGTAAATAAATAATAAATAAAGTTCAAATTTTTTACATTACAATTTCCTACAAGCATTCATTATTTTATAAAAAATTTGTAAAAATATCTACAATACAATATTTTTTATTGATCACGTGACGTGATATTACCTACTTGTTTGCAGGAAAATGAGTGTAATTAGAAGCAATTCATGTCATGGACTGACCTGCATAATTGGCAGATTAAAATCTAATAGAAAACATGTAGGGCATGAATGCAAAGTGTAACTTTTAGACGAACAAACGAAATGTTATGAATTTTTTGTCAATTAGAGAGTAAGGACAGATTAATAAAACTGCGTATTACTTACCATTGTTCAACATGTGGTTTTCAATTAAAAAATAAGTATTTGATTTCAAGGCGTCAGTTCCCGGGGCAATAGAAGTAGTGGAGACCCTTTAAATTGAAGAATACTTATCTTTTAACAATTTTATTTTTATAATCAAAATTTAAATACAATGGATTTTTTTAGGCAAAATTGTACAGGATTTTTCTGAAGTCCAGTGACAGATATGCTAGACTTTCCTCCCTCACTGTCGTGCGCAGTCTATTTTTCATAATTTTCATTTTGGATTATGTATTTAATATTTCGTAATCTATTGATTATAGAAATTTGATCTTAGTTTCTTTTCTCAACGATTATCTAAAGAATAAAAAATGTTTGATTTGCGATTCGTTGCTTATGAGATATGTACACTGAAAAAAATAAAGTTGGTCAATTTAAACGAAAAAAATTGTTAAATGACCGCGCCATACATTTTGCCGAAACTCTGTAAATTTTTAACATTTTCGCTGTTCAATACTAACTATTAAAAATTGTCAATTCAGTTATGAGTCATTTTAGCTGCTTTTATGGTGACATAAACATTCTTCTGTTTAATCTTCCAGCGAATTTTGTAAAATTGACTATTTTTGTAGTTGTTAAACAAATTCCGAGAGCAGTTTTCGAGGGATTCTTTGTTTAAGGATAGTTTCGTTGTCAGTGTAGAGTGAAATTGTGTCAAAGAAGGTGGTTTTAGAGCTCGCACAGTGAAATTGCGAAATTGCGAAATTGCGCGATTGTGAAGTGCATTTATAACTACAAACGTTAAATATATATATAAAAATGGACAATTTTGCAAAAATTTTAGGTGAATTGCATGATGGTGGTGTAAATTATGATGTATCTAATTTAGGTGGTGTAAATTATGATGTAAGAATTTAGAAGGGATGTTTTAAACAAATTCCTAATTTTGTAACTTCAGTTAATAAAAAAAAAAATTTATGTAAGCTGAATGCCTAATTTAAGCTGAATGAACTGAAATAAAAGTTAAACCGTAAAATTAATCTTTTCTTTAAATATACATTAAATATAATCTGGAAAACTTACTATGATGCACAATGCACATGCTATTACTTCAGGATAGTTTGTCTTTGCGTGACTTAATGTAATATACAAAATATACATTTATCGTTTTATTGCAATAAAAAAAATAAAAAATTTTTCCAATAGGATGATAGATTAATATTGTGTTACAAAATTTGTAAAGGATCAAATTTACGACAGTACCCAGAAATTAAGGGATTAGAGATACTTGAAAGAGCACTTTTTTGTGATTTTTTGTAGTGCGGCTTGTGAGCTGTATTGCTCAATGCTTCTGTAAGTTATTGAATAATAATTTACGAAACACCGAGCCAAACAGCACACATATTACATTACAAAAAGCACAAAAAATTGCCCTTCCTAAGTACGCCAGAAGAAAATTCTATTTAACATTTAAATAGTCATCTTACAACGAGAAATGTTGTTGTACCTTGTACATAGTAAGTTAAATAACACAAATGTTAGTTAACGATCAAATTGTAAGTTAACCAAGAAATGGTTAGTGAACAATTTTCTTGTTCAAAATCCGAGGTCAGGAGATTAACTATTTTTCGTGGTTAAAAATAACCAATTTTGTTGTTTGGCGCCTTTTTAACCTACGATTTTGGTTATTTTGACCAACTTTTTTTTTTCAGTGTACCTATGTATTTAAAAGAAAAAGTCGCAAAAGTAGTTTTAACAGTAATAAGTAGTATATTCGCCCGAAATAAATTGAAAAAACGATGAGAAATAGTTAAAACGTGTTTGGTACGTATAATTGTTTAAAAAATATTTGTACTTTCAAAGCTTAACGACTTTTCGGAACAGATTGAATATGAGGACTCCTCACGGATTTTGATAAAATTTTCAAAGGTGACAAATATGCAAAAAAAACTTGTCGGTCGGTTGCATTTTTCCATAAAGTTTCATTCCGAATTGTATAAATACCTTAAATTAACAACATTTCTATCTTTTCATTCTAAAAATTATTTCAAGAATCTTTGAAATTAACGAATTAAAGAAAAATAGCATTTTTTGACTTATCGTCGGTGGCGAGCAAGCATTTGTCTTATAAAATGACAAATCGAAGTAAAGTATTATTATTTTCAGCACTCGTGTAGAAACTTTTACAAAAATTCGGTGGAAACATTTTTAATTTAAGGTTTTTTCATAATTTTCACCAAAAAATTGTGATTTAGGATTTTAAAGTTAAATATCTCAGCAAAAATAAGCAACCGACAAATTTTTTTTGTATATACCATATGAGGAGACCTCCAACTCAATTTATGACTATTATTTATTAAACTTTTTTGTTTACCGCAATGCTTAGACAAAAGTAATTGTTTAATTGTTTTTATTTTGACCCAAATTAATCGCACTAAGAATTCGAGTTAACGTCTACGTCAACTTTAAAAACGCGTTTAAAATTTAGAAGCAGGTATATGAAAAAGGTCGCTTTTCTCTTACTTACTCTCGGGACTATCTTTTGTTTTCTATACAGAATTACTTTGAAAAATATTGGGAATATATTTTTTAAATTTTCGTTCTCCTGGCAAACCCAAGTTTTGATGATTGTTCGGTGAATATTTCTATATTTGATTCACTCTTCTGAAAAATTGATAAGCTCTACAAACAAAAAATGGAGGAAAATGTTGAAATTATAAACCAATGTTTGATTACTGGTATCCAAACAAACAATTTTTACGTCATTTCAAATGTGGGCGTTTTCTTTTTCCATTCTCATTCTATGCCTACTTTACAAATCGCATTTTCAATTAAACGAGGACGTAAATTTCCGTCGCAAAAGCATTTCGCAACCCGAAGTATCCAGAATCCAGGTCCAGATCCAAGGCTCATAAAATTGGGCATCTTCTCCAAATCACGGCCCTATCTCAGCGGCATTATGACACTCATTCATTTTGCCAGCTTTCATCGATCCGCTGCCCATCGGTGCCTGGGGCTAAAGAGTAAAGTGTATCGCGCCACGACGCCGACGTCGTTGTCCCAGGTCCGATAAAGTCATTATGTGAAAGTAAATATGCTGTTTGTACGGGATAATCGCTTAAATCCCAGCGGGGGTGCCCCGTTGACCCAACAAGTGAATTGGGACTCCGGCGTCTTGCGGGGCCCCGCAACAGCGAAGGCGATGGAGTAATAAGAAAAATCCTTGATCCCGGCGACTGCGTAAAGACGCCTCGTCGCAGGGCGAACCCCCGCTGGGTGAAGACGACTTCACATCGGGCGAACACGACCGCGAGTGGACGGATGGAGTCACAACCGGGTCTGGCGTCACCCCATTAGCCGGAAATATTACTTAATTACTTCCCAAACAAACGCGGGCTGCGATGAGAAATGACATCGCAACACCGCCCGGGGAACATGGGAGGGGGGGGACGCCGGTCGACATCGACCCTCGAGGACCTCGGCGGGAATTCAAGAAAAATCAATTACACCTCAGGTTTTTACTTTTATTTCATTTATTGAGTGTTCTCGGCTCCTCAGATATTAATTAAATTAAACACCTTTCGTTCGTGCAACTGCGGATGAATAGTCTATAAATTCAGATGCCCTATCTTTTTCTTATTGCTTCCATTGGACTTTTTACACTGCCCTCTCTCATGGGATCGATCGATTTCTGGGAAACAATATTACACTAGATTAGCTTACAATTAATTATTTACAACAATTTACAAAAGGAGTTAACCTCTTATCACCTTTCTGACGATCGGAAATTATCACTCCAATTTATTTGTTACTATGCTGCGGCGTGATTCAAGGATGACCTTGTCCTCACTAACTCAGCACTTTGTAGCGAGATATGCTTTTTTAAATTTTATTTTAATTGGTAATGGAAAAATGTTAAACTAATTTGTTGAGTCTTAAATCTTGAAAGTGCAAATAATTTTCCCGTTTGCATAATAAGCAATTAAATCTAAATGATATCAACAAATATATTAACATAAATATAGCTGAGAACTGTATTCAATTAAGTGAAATAAAAAATAAATGATTTGTGCCTGGGTATGAGTGCTTTTAATTATGTAAATCACAATCAAACGGCAGTTTCGCGGTTTGCTATATCTAATCAATCATTAATTGCGTTATTGCGCGTTAATGGGAACGAATTTATTTCATAAGTAAAACATTTAATGACAACATATTTTCAATGGTAAGTTATTGAAAAACAAATTTGAAAATTTTATATAAATCTGTAATTTAATTTGAGAAAAAATTGTCGAAATTAAAGTACATGTGTACATTGAGTCCATAAGACAATTTTTTTTTCAAATATTTGACTATTTCCGTTTCCGTTTCCGGTTGCTTACCTTTGCTTATTGCTTTGTTCTTTAATAACTACAATTTAATGTTTTAAACATACTCAATTTTATTCTTTACGACCGTAATTTTGAAAAATTGATTTCAATACCTGCACCTTAAAATTAGTTGATAACAAATTCTAAAACAAAAATTGGTTTCCAGCTGTTTTCATATAAACACTTCCAATTAATGAAAAGAATAAATAAAATAAATAATAAATATAAACTCTTGATCTTTCTAATTTTTGGTTCTATATAAAACTAACATTAACTTAAATTTAAAGTGTTTACTAAATCGTTCTGAAGAATTACCACTGATTTTTGAAAATTGAGTATGCTCAAAATAATTTTCTAATGATAGAAAAGAGAAATTACTAAAATAAAGTTTCGAACACAAATTACTAAAATAAAGTTTCGAACACAGCAGAACATAGTTTTATTTTTTTAGTTTGTTTTCTTGCTTGTTATGCAGAATTTCTTAAAGATGGTGCTTCAGTTTGCATTATCTTTGTTCCTTCAATATTCAACCGAATTCAGCATTATAAATGAATATAATTGTGAGAACCAGCATTTTAATGAAACATAATACCTATAGTAGTAACTGAAAGTATTAAATTTGATACAGTAAATTAATTTTCCTACTAATACATAGCACATTTTTCCTTTAATTTATGGGGGATATTGCGAATATCGTTTTTCAGTCGAATTGAAGGACACTAGAATTCCTTGCATTTTAGCTTTAAAAATATGTCTTGGTTTTCGATTCGACTGAAAAACGATATTCGCAATATATTTTCGTTGAACAAAACAAGCATGATATGTTTTGTATATTGTTTTAAAAATGAAAAGTTATTTGGCACATTTAGAAAAAAACCAAGGATTGGCTGCTGCCGTCCGTCGCAGGGAAAACGAAAAGAAACTCAAAATGAAATATGTAAAATGGATTTCCTCTTTATATTCACATTTAAGTACAAAAACAATTCCTTGCAATAATAAATACTAAAGTTCACCAGTCCTGGACAGGAGTCATCCTGCCATTACGCTCACTCACACAAAGATCTTAGGACTAACTCACGCGTTTCTTTCATTTACAGGAATAAACAAATTAATCGCTATGTCCACTATTTACAAATTATTTACTTTCGACTTTCTTTATATATTTCGCTCTTATCTAATTTAGACAAATAATCACACGAAATACATTTCTTTACTATAATCTTATGCTATTTACAAACTTAGTGTCTAGCTTATTTAATATATTTACAAACGTCCTTTCCTCTACGCTGTAATTACATTTTAATGTGAATGTACACAAAAACATGTTTTGATTTTTAATCGGCTCTAATTAGTGAGATGGCCTCGCTGATATAATTTTTTTCTATTTTCGATTTCTTCAAGTCTAAACAGAGCAATTGCCAAACAGGTGTGTTTTAGAGTATGCAAAAAAAAAAATAAACTATTTTTATGCTCGTTTAGCCGACGGCAGGTGTACTGAGTTCGGATTTAAACCAAAATAATATTTTTGTTTTAGGTTAGCCTTACAACTACTATCAACAGAATATTACAGGCTTGGACTGGAGAATACTTGGGTCCTCTTATCCTAGGTGCATCAGGCTGGGGTGAAAGTAGCCCATGTAGAGCTGCGCCCCGGGGGCCCCCCGGCCAAGTGCTGCCATCTTAATCTTCTCGAGCTCAGCCTCCTGCAGCCGTTTCGCTTTGGCGCGTCGATTTTGAAACCAAATTTTCACCTGGGTCTCGGTCAGCCGCAACGAGGACGAGAATTCGGCCCTTTCCGCGATGCTGAGGTACTGCTTCTCCCTGAACTTCTTCTCCAGCGACAGCAACTGCTGCGTGGTAAAAGGCGTTCGCGGCTTTCGGTTTGGCTTATGTTTCCGTAAATTGCACTTGATACGAGGTGGCTCGTTGTTATCTGCAAAATAATAAAAAAGAAAATTCAAAAATTATAAGTTTGTCGACCATAAACATCTGAAGTGGCCCTTCCTGCCGGAGGCGCCAAATTAGCATAAAAATGATAATTAAGATGCATCGCGTTAATTAGTCGCCCCTTAAGCGCTAAAAATTCGCAAAAACTTATCGCCAAATTAAATTCAGCTTTTATCAAAACAGACAAATTGCATTTCGGAACCGACCCCACTGGCCAAGGTAATGGCTGGCCCCGGCCGCATAAATCGAGTCAGCCAGATTAAAAAGTAATTAATTTCCATCAGCGCGGTGTGGCTAAGTAGATCAATTAGGCGAATTCAGCGAAATTGATTTATCAATTTATTTCTATGAAGCCAGCTAGACACATGTCTGACATAATGCGCGTGGCTACATTGAGATTGATTCGCCTATTCCGGCGGAAGATGCCAGCCGAGCTGAGATGGATCTTAGCACTTGTTAGATCCTCAGATGGGGCGTCATCCACTCAGCCACACTGCCCCCGGGCTAATTTATGAATGTTGAGTGCACGGCGCGCAATTCGACCAGCAGCACCAACGCATCACGAGACGTGCTTAAGTGACGCGAGCATGCGTGGTGATGATATGTGACTCCCTGACTAATAGACCATTAGTCGCGCTCTTTGACTCGCTCTAAGTAGAAATATCCTCTAAAAATAAATTTTTTCTCACTTCATTTGGGCGCGACATTTCTGCTTTTATTTCACCCGAGTCGTTTGCCCGGCTGGGTCGACGGGGGAGACAGAGGAGGCGGGGACGCCGCGGTTGGTTCCCTTCGAAGTCTGACAATGCGTGTTTAGTGACGTGTTTTGGGTATGTCGAAAATTTGTAATAAATCTTCTTTTCACAGAGACGATGGCTTAATTTATAGCTACAGTCTGTGGCTACTTGATGGCTTTTAGAAGATGATTAGCGCCAAAGAAGAAGAAAAACAAAAAAAGTAAAGCCGATTTTGGCCGATGATGGGAAGCAATGAATTACGATAATTTTCAGTAAAAGTAGAATAATAAAATGATTTCATTCATGTCGGAAATGTACCAATTTAATTAAGGCGATAACCCTGTGTAAAATGTGGGAAACATGGGTCAAATTTAAAGATATATAAAACAAAAAATTAGTGATTCACTTTGAAGTTATTGAAGGCATTGAATCAATGATTAAAAATTATATATGTATGTATTATATAAAAATGTTTCCAATTTAATAGAAACAACGAAAGAGCCATGAATTTTTGAATGTTGTAAACTTTTACTCTAAATTCTTGACTATCAATATCACTTATGAATGATAGCCGAGGTCAATCAAAAATCAAAATTACATCAAACATTATTAAATATTTGATTTTGTATCTCAAGTCCCTTAAAAGGAATGTAAACATGAAGTTACCCATCTTTGAGATACAATTGGATTTCACACAATTTCTAAGTTTTCAACAGAAATTTTGTTACTAAATTATGATAATTAGTATTTTAGTATCCCATACCCCAGTCCCAGATGGCGCAATGCGACGAATAAATTCGGATTTAATTGCATTTATGAATTTTTATTGTAACTAAAATTAATTGATAATTCATAAAAAAGTTGTTTAGCGATGTCAACCGCATTTACAGAAGTGAGTATTTCGACGTTTTGCTAAGAATTTCTTAATGAAACTTCTCACTGCAAAATTATTTGAGATTTGATGCTAGGTTTAGGGAATTAAATTTAAGTGTGCAGAATACAATTAAAAATAAATAGCATATTTAAATTTGCTGCCATTTGAAGGCGTCTATTTCGGTTAATGCGAAAGAAATAGACTGATGTATGCTCCCTAGATCTGAACTCTCCTGAGGTGAGAACTTTCAAAAGGTGCACCATTTGAGACAGCAAATTGAGTGGTCCATTTCTATACGTCAGTTGGTCCAACAAGCTAATGAAAATGGCCTCGATTACGTACTAATATATTAATTATTTCGACAGAAAATTAAGATCATAAACAGCGCCTAACTATCGGAGTATAAAAATAATCAGAAATCGTTTGATAATCCACTTTTAAATGCCTTAGGAGTACCCATAAGCTAACTTATCTTTATATCCTAAATAAAATTTAAATGAGTTGCTTTTCCAAGTCTTCGACGAACATTAGATCCAAGTAAATTAAAAACCGGAAAATGTCTCAAACTTATACCCGTGAAGAAATTGTTGATATTAAGACCTTTACTGGAAGTATTTCAAACGGCAAACCGACCGCGCATTTCTTCCTGAATCACAATTAACTCAATTAAAACCGTTTCAACCATTAATGTTCCAACCGCCGATTATAATATTTCAATTAATCGATTTCCACCTGTGTGCAGTGTTTGTTGACGCAACGTTAGCCCGTTTCCCAATCGCATCACCGTATAGACGGTTTTATCCCGTCGATGCAGCGAGAATGCCGGCAATCGTTGCATACTAAATGACCGCAATTAGTTGCTGGGGAAACGTCTCCCGAACTTTGGTTAATTGATAAGATAAAGAGACAAACGGATGACCATCGCCGGACACGATTTAATTCGCATTTATGCGCTGCACCTAAAAAGATATCTAAGACATTTTGTTAACACGATCGGCCCAGAGGCCTCGGCTACCCGGTCTACGTTCATTTTTCGGAGGGCAGTAAATTATTCGCCGAACAGGTTCCGCCGGGGCCGCTGGGGCCGCTGGGGCCTCTGAGGACGGGCTCCGTAAAATCCGGAGTAGTATAAATGAAATACAAGAAGTAGTCAATGGGCAGGCAATAGAAATTCATTTAAATTCAGCTCCTTCCCGACGTAGCGTACGCTGGCGATATACGGGCTTCTGTACGAACTAATTAGGTGTTAAGTTGTGGATCCTATCTAATTGGTGGATCTGCCTGGATTCCACGCCAGTGTCAAGCCCCTACCCTTTCCGAAGGCGATTCGATCACTGCGCGGGTTTGTTTCTTTTGTGGGAATTAATTAACTTAAGTGCCTCCCCGGTAATTCTATGCATCGGCTGAGGTCATCAATGGGAGCGGATGTCTCATAAAATAAAACACAAAAGCAAGTTTCCAGGAAATATGCGTTTCTGTCCTCTGCCACAATTTTATCTTTTATATCAAGCGAAGAGATCTCGGCCCAAAGAAAGGGGTTAGGGCCCCAAATCGCCGCTCAAGACCATCTGTGGTTCTTGATTTATACCAATGGCCGTAAGTGGCCACAGATTAGCCTGGCATTACCCAGAGATTTCGAATCTAAGGACGATCAAAATAAAATTTGAGTTTATAACACGGAGGCACCTTGCCTGGGGTGCACAGCGTTTTTATCGCTCATTAACGCTGGGTATGATGCATTTAAAAGCGCATGCGTGCGGGGACAATTATTTATTTCGCGCGCACGCGAAAAAACAATGCCGCGTGACATCGTGTTTCGTCACATATGGCAGCATACAAAGAGCACGACTGTTCCCCCCGATGCCAGAGCCACTGCTAATGATGCCATTAATTAACGTTTTATCCCTTCGGGGAGTTTAATTACAGAAGCAAAGGAGTTAATTATCTTTGAAATTACATTCCACCACTACTCGTTGGCGTGATGAGCACGTAATACAACTAATATTTCTTCGAGCCAACGTTAAACGTATATTGCAAATTTGGGTAATTTGGACGTCGGTGAGCCTGTCTAATAAAAACAGCGACAGTCACAGGTATTTAGGAATCACCCAAAATTTTCGCTGGTTCAACAGCTCCCGATTCCCAGGCATCCTGGAGGAAATATCTCCAAAATCCCAGAAGTTGTTGCGCCCTCTCGACCAAGAAAAAGCGGTGACAGTGGAACCAAATCGACATGCAAATGCCGCGGTCGAGAATTTAAAAAGAAAATCTCAAGATCGAGACAGCTATTAGACTTCAAACGAAGAGAAGTCTTAATTTTGTTGTGTTTTTGAGAGCATTTAGCATAGTCCGGATGCCAGAATCGCCAGATAAACTTTCGAGACGGGACAGAGCGCATCTGAGCAGCGTCCCGGGTACGTGTGAATGCAGCCGAGGATTCCCGGTAAAAAAGACGTGTGTGTTTCACGGACGCTGCGCCATAAATTCGCGCGGGACTGAGTGTGTCCCCCATGTGATTTGGATAATTGTGCGACCGCGCCGACGCACCGCACTTAAATGCCTTCCCGGAGAGAGGCATCCCCTGACAAATGGGTTAGACAGCGAATTTATTGGGCACTTAGATAATCGTGGAAATTGTTCAATTCCTTGTCGCTTAATTGATTTCAATCTTTTTTATGCGCTTTGCGGCTCTTCAGCCGCGCGGAGTTGCTCGCTTCCAGTCATTTTAGTCGCTTTATCCGCGCCCGATGCCTTGCGATCCCCTGAGTGACGACAACGAGACACGCTCGAGTCTTAAGCCAGTTGACTTTCACTTTAAGACGTGCTCAGCTATTTTCTTCCCTTCAATGCCACACCACACACAACTTTACTTTGTAACAGTGCGGTGCAGTAGCGTTTCTAGAGACTAGTGCCTTTATTTTTGCTTTATGCCCCGAACTTGCTTTGCGCTGATTGAAGCGATTTGTAATTGATTTTTGGCATGCCATTGGCATTACTCGGGGGCTAAAGTAAATTTAATTGTCGACAATTCGAAGCATTTTAAGTCGCGCGCTGCTCGATTCGATTTTCGCGTGCATAATGGGGACTGGGAGACTGAAACGTGAACCAAGACCAAAAGTGCCTTCACTTTACCATTTTTCAATTATTTGCATGGTTTGTTTATGCTAGTTGCCCATTCCAATTTTGGTAAACGGCTACAATTGATTGTTTCTAAGTTTGCATGAGATCTATCGGCTATCTGAGATCTAATCAAAAAACGGCTATTTTTTTTTACGACTTCAAATTATTTCATGCATTGCATTATACATATTTCTGCTTTACATGGTTCAGGGAAGCATTTTTCAAATCATTTTAACTGTCCAATTCTAAACATTGGAAATTGAAATGGATTGGCACGTTTCTAATTCAACAACAACTTAAATTTTTATAGAAACTTTTTTGTCTCTCTTTCTCTAACTCTAAGTAATTTGCCTACTTTTTCACATAGGTAACCTTTAAATTTATTTCTTCCTCATAAAATATGTAAAAAATAATTATTCGGAAATTAAAAACGATTACAGATGCTAAAATTATAATGAAAATCGCGCTTGATATAGAATCAAATTAAAACATTTTTGTCATGTAGTTTTTTTAACACTTTCATTTATGATTGAATTTAGATTGCGATGACTCATCGTTGCGAAAAAAGTTTAAATACCAAATTCAAGATGTTTCTTTATGATGGCCAGAATATTTTAGGTTTAGATAATGTTGAATACATTTTTATATGTACACGTATATTAATTAATGTTTGTAGTAATTTAATTTAATAAAATTACAAATAAAAAAAAAAAACTATTGTAGGTCACCTTTTAGACGGTAGTATCCAATTAAAATGCGAAATGTGTTTAATTATGTATTGCCACCAATCGAAATTTTTGAAAATAATGGTGACAAAATTAATACAGTAGTTGGAATGTAATATTTACATAAAATACCCCCATATACCCATATTATAAAGAGGGAAAAAATATCATTGAGAATATGTGCACAAAATGCGTTGCCTCTATTTTCACTAATTCCGGACCGGACAGTCAAACACTAGCTAGCTAGCTAATTAGAATCGGTTTTTAAAACTCCATACAAAACAGTTTACATGTCAACTTGACAGCAGTTGTATCTTTGTGTATCGTGTATCACCGGTAGATTCAATGAAATAAGTAAAACCTTGCTGCCGACGTTAATTAGCGTCTGCCAGTGACGAGTAAATCCTCACAACGAATGTAAATATTTTTGCGAGGGGACAGCAGCAAATGACAAACTGTGTCAAACCACCGTTCAATTGAAAATTAATTAAAATTCTTTACACGTTTCTAATTGTAGTCGGAGGAGCATTCCGGCGGCTCGTACGAGCCTCTGAGAAAATTTCCCAACCGAATGCGAGTGTATGAAGCCGCCTTCGGAGCTTCGAGAAGCAGTCGTATTTTAAATTTCTTAGAAAATATGCGCTATAAAAGGTGGCATGTACCCGCCGTACTCGCCAGGGCTGCTGCGTTCTCACCTCTGCCTTATAAGTGATGGTAATTGCCGAGCATGAACAAATTGATTTTTCAGCGTTATAGCATTGTTTACTGCCTATTTACCCAGCGTACTGGGAATGCCAATATATTAATAATTTGCCGCCTAATTAGCCGGCAATAAAATCAACTTTCTATTCACCTTTCCTCGGGCGGACAACTTCATTGTGGGAAAGATCGCGTCCTCCAAGCAGTAATTAGCATTCCCGAACGTTATATAAGTTCGCATTTGGAGCAAAGGAACGCCGTTTTTCCATAAACTTTCGTCAGCATCTTCGATGGACCACTCGTAAAAAAAGCGATTCGAATGGCTAATAAACGTCTTTTAAATTGGTGTCGCCGCCCACACAATGCCTTTACGATCGATAAATATTGCCGATGTCTAATGCCCGGCTGTGGTCCTCCAACAAATTACCCTCGTAAAGCGATCTTTAGAGAAATCCGTGGAATGATTAAATGTTGATAAGTTAATTTTATTTCAGTTCTGGTTTATATGCGCACACCAATTAGACTATCGTTACTGCGGCGTCCAATTTGCCGTTTTGCCTCATACCATTGCTTGGAATTGGCAAATGCGGTGAGAAACGGTTTTTATGTCATCGCTGGGGTATGCTAATAAAACGGAAGATGAATTTCGTTAATATGTGCATAATTAAGGTGACTTACGGACGTGATTTATTCAATCAGACGTGCGCATCAGAATCTGCCAGTGGGCGGTGAACCCTGTATGTTCTCTTCCTCTCATCTTCGAATTTTGGAAATTCCATACAAAATTCAGGTTATATTATCGCACCTATCTAACTATCAGGTCTTCGTGTCACCAAAGAATTTCTAAATCTAAATAAATTTCATAATTTTTAATCAACATGTTATTTTGATCAACAACTTATCTGATATTTAGACTGAAAGTTTGCAATAAAAATTAGTTAGTTACATATCCAAGTTATGTCAACCGCAGTCAAATTGTTAAATTTCTTTTCAAAAAATGGATTAAGATAACTTAGCAGTTCTCTTTATTTGACATGGGATTCAGGCAAACATGAAAATTCGATTATTATGTGCATATATTTAGTATTGTTAATTATACGATTGAAAAAACCTTAAATACATACATATATGGAATAGTTAAACTCACAGCACATATATGTCTGAGTAGACAATGCGGTCAACGATACCATTGAGTTTGATCAGAAATATCATAAAGGAATCAATGCGATTATACACAATATATTTCGACCAAAATACAATTTTGCATGCAATAAAACTATGTTTAAATTTCATACTCTAATCAGTATAAAATAAAACAATTTGCATTTAAATATGCATTTTATTTAAAACATTAACAAATGTTGATGAATGGAGATTTAAGAATATTATCTAAATTGATGATTGAATAATGCACCATTCACCAGTGTTAGGAAAAATATAGTAGAATACCACGGTCAACTAAATTAATTCTTAGCTGACAATTCCAACGAAATTTTATTAACCGAAGTTTCAGTTGTGATAACTTATTTTCCTTAGAATGAAAAAATAAAATTGAGTCTCATTTGTCCTCAAGGACCGCGCTATTGTTATTATATCCGATTCTTTTTATAAAATAATAATAAATGTGTTCCCTTCATTCATATTTCGTTCTTTCATCATTGCTAAACACAAATTTGTTTAGAATGTGTGCCCACGGTTTAGCATTATGATTGGGGATTTGGGGTTCTCGGTTTAGTATAACAAACATAATTTAGGTAGGTACGTCTATCACTTAACTAATACATAAAATCTATGTAGCTAGATTAGGAGATGCCGATAGAATGGAGTATAATAAGTTGATGTGTAAAATCAATTTATATTTTTAGTTGTTAGATGCAGGTATAACATTTAGTGGTAATTCTAAGATGTTAATTCTACATAATTGATTTTTCCCAAATCTGCCGCCCAGAATGTAAAACTTGATAACAAAGTACCTATAGGTACGTATGAGGCAAACTCAATGCACGAATTAACTGTGGAAATTTTCTCAATTTAAATGCAAAGATGTCTTTAATTCATTATAACTAAGATTACTCTCGTAAATATTGCAGTTGTTTTGACAACATTGTTGTTAAATGAAATTTAAAAAAAAAATTTGGGTGTAAAAATTATATTCATAATTTTGTGATTATACATCAATATTAACTTTAATTATTGTAAAAATTGATGTTTATTCTCTATGTTCTCAATTCTCCAATCTTTGATTCAAAACTAATTCAAATAAAAAGTTTTATTATAGGGAAAATAAGAATTTGGTCTTTCAAATTATAAAAGTCCAAAACAAATAACTTCTATATACAATATTATCATGTTGAAAAACCTTTTTTGAATCGTTCGCAACAACATAAAATGTTTATAACTTTCATCACTATATTTATGTCAGTTTTTTATCTTTTATGCGGTACACCTAATACAATTTTTCTAAGTGTATACGTGAAAATTACGAGGAGTTCCTTTCTCGGCTGTAATAAAATAAACTCCACGTCTCTCCAATTGCTTGAAAAATGTTTATTTAATTTACAGAATTGCGTCCGAGCGCTTTCCCATTTCGTAAATAAAAAACCTCCTTACAGACGGCCGCGAGCACATAAATCTGAGCGTGCAATGCCTTTTTTCTTATAATCTCTAATTAAATATCGCTCGGCGAACGCATGCAGAATAATTAATTAAGGCGACTTTTATGAAGGCATCGCCTTCTGAGCGCGCCCGGTTTGCCCTACTTTCAGCACATTTGGCACTAATTAAAATTGTTTTATATCGAAGCGAATAATTGCGTAGCTAATTGCGAACAATTTGAAAATTTGCAATCGTTGTGACACTCGAGAGCTCCGCAGCTGAAAACGAGCACACAGTCACAGAGAGCGCAAACTGCACAGAGTCCACACAGGGAGGAAACGCACCAATAAAGGCAGAGATAAAAGAAACTTGATTTCAAGCATTTTATTCGCGGCAATTAGTACAAATGATCAATTAATGCTGAAAAAAAGCAAGCCTTACGGGTGTCACCTTGCTGCTGGATGGTTCTACAAATGCTAGAAACTCGTCCCGACGTGAGTCATGTCCGCCAGGGGCTCCCTTTAAGGGAGCTGGGCCGAGCTCCAAGAAGGCCATCGTGCGCAAAAACACGTAGGACTTACAACAGAGCCCTGCGGAATGCAGCCACCGGCGAAAAAGAAAAATCGCCAAGAGAGTCTCGTTAAGAGGAGGAGAAGGGACTGAATTAATTAATCTCACCAAGGAACATTAATTAGTAGCCGTAATTGGTCGTGCAAAAGCAGTTGCCTTTTCTTTTCATTTTTTTATTTTCGGTTCGACAAAAAAACAAAAAACCCTCGTTTTTGTGTCACGCATGCGCCAAAAGATTATCATTGTGGAAGTCTGGCTGAGCTAGGGGTTCGTTTTCCGACGCTAATCGCCACTCACTGTTGCATGCAACGGCGCATACGCGCGGTAAAACGCGGGCTGCTGCACCACAATTCTGACGAGTACTCATCTGTGTAAATTGAAGCCACGGAACGAGATATGAAAATTATTAATTAATGGATAATTTGTGTAATTAATCGTCGCAGCAGCGGCATCATCATCATCAAGCAGCCGGCCGCTCGAGCAGCTTGTTGCCCGGGGCAATTATTTGATTCTACGACGCATGCGCATGTTCCCGCCGCTAATAAGATGACGGCACGCCGCTCGCTGCAAATTTGTTCCCGCAACAAGCGCCGCACTTGAAGTGCTAATCCGCCATGAGCTCAATCCGCGATCTCATAATTTCATGTGTCGAGGTTGAGGTTAGGTTTCAGACAATTGCGCGCTTTTAAAGGATCGCTCTCCTTTCGGCCGACCTACGCCCGCCCCATTTTGCTCGTCTTACGCGGTTCGGCGGGCTGCGGCGCGAGCTTGTGTTCTTTGCCGCAGCAGAGATTAATTTGAATATTCGCGGCTCGCTCGGCCGGCCGCGTACCTATATTTAATTTACCCCCTCCTTTGTGTACTGCATTTGCTGCCAGTGATTAATGTTTGCCAATTATTTGCATAAATTTGCATGTTCACTCAATATTAGCAACAATTTTCTGCGAACTTATTAATTGCCCACCCGATAATCAGCGGTTCGCGTTCGCGGCCGGCGGCGCTGTTTGTTTTGTACCGCTGTAGAACTCATAGATTAACACCTCAGTGACAAAGTGCTAAAATGGCGCTCGATTTATCGTGCACCAGCAATAGATCTGTTGAGTGTATGCGACCGGCAGGAAGTTATTATGAAACAAGTCACTCGATATGCTGTGAAGGGATCAAATCTTTATCGATCGAAGTTGATACCAACTAATTTATCAAATTAAGGAACAACATATTTAAAGAGTGTCTCTTTAGAAAAGGTAAAACTTTTTTAGCTAGTTTATATTAGTATACCTACCTAACTTGCAACCAATTCTAATCTAAAAACCAATTCTAATCTAGAAATGTTTAAATATTGTAAATAAGATGCTGCAGATCATTCGATTTTAACCCTCTTATAATACCTATTTAAAAAAACATTTTTTAGAATTTATTGTCTCACACCAAAATAGGGTAAACAAAATTATCGTTGAGAAGAAAAGCATTTCCAGATATTCGAATGCCTATTCCTTTTAGGAAGTTTGATACAAGCAAATTTTTTATTATACAGTAAGTGAAAAAAAAAGTTACCACTGTATTTCTATAATCAAGGGCGTACACAAAAAATCCAAAATTGTTTTTCATGGGGCCAAAAGTTGACCAAATATACTCTATATTAGACTGGTTTTATTTACATTATGTTTTATACATATATGTATACGTCAATATTGTAGTAGTAATAATTCAGAGAATTTCCAGGGTAACCGTCATGAAATTTATATAACCCTTATTAAACATCTTTGTGAACAAATTGTTTATAAAATAGTCAACATGCGGTTTGTATATTTTATTTATTTTTCTGAGAAATAGGAGCTGATCGAGGATTTTTATTTACAAATTCATAATCTATATATACTCATAATATATTATAGATTATTTTATCATTGCTTGAAGAACTAACAGACTCTTTTTATAATATTAACACAAGGCATGATTTCAGAAATTATTAAATTTTCCTTCATAAAAATGCAAATATGTATACAATAAAAGAGAGCGTAATCTGAAATTTTTCAATATTTTCAAAGCATAGTTGTTTCTTCTTTTATTTCGATGTATTTAGTAAAACAACTACGTTGATTATAGAGCAAATTTTGTCGAGAAAGGACTTGAAGATCAAACTGTCCCAACTTTGTGTAGACACAATCTACTTTCTTAAATATTTTGCTACATCGAAAGTATCACTTTTTTGCAATAAGGGCACGAACTATGAAAACTTATCTTTATTCAGTAGCAATCATTTGAAATTTATTTCATAGTGCCGAGTAAGTACGACTCTCGAAAATGAAAATTACAAGAAACAGGAAACTTTTTTCACAGAAAGTTTCTTTCTTGTCCTTGAGCGAACCTTTCGAGGAGTACTAAAAAATTTCACGCGAATTTTAAAATCAAATTATTGAAGAAAAGAACTTACGGGAAAACATCGGCATCAGAAGGTTGATAACTTTGTTAGATGAGGGATGAGTATCACAGGGGCCATTACCGTCACTAGCACCAAGTTTTCCTCCTGGTGCTGCTATTAAAGAGGAGAAAAACGACTTTTAATGGAATTGGCATACAAAAGTAATTATCTGAAAAAACCGACTACAAAAACAATTCCCACGAGCGTGGCTCGAGGGCGGGAAAGGTTAAAAACGTTCGAAATAAATTTTCCACGCGCCCCCATGATGGCTTTCAATTAAGTGGAAATCGAAGAAGCACTGGGAGCTCCCCGAACAAAAGGAGTTCATTAATGCACTCGCCCTGTTTAGCATATTCGTACAAGGCGTCCCGACGAAAGGACTCGCTTTGTCGTCTTAGAACGACGTCTTGGAGCGGTGAAATAAGACGACGTTTCTTGTTGGCGTGTTTTGTGTGCCCCACGTACAGCCGAACTGGAGGCCCTGCTTCGGCGGCGGCGATGCCAGCCACAAGTTGGCCAGGAACTGAGGAATTTGGTGCGACGCATTGTTTTATGGATTTGTCAGGATCGAACTCGACAGGAATTCCTGGATATCGCGTTGACGCGACACATTTGTCAGGCGGAATCCCTTCGCAACTCCTACAACCCTTTCTTGTGGGATCTGATTTTGATGAATTGCCGAATGCGTCCGGCTAATTGCCGCGCTCCGGCCAGGCCAATAATCTCCGGAATTAATAAGGTGCCACCAGTTAGTGCCCGCGGCTGACAGTAATTCCCGAGTTTAGCTGCCTCCGGATTTCGTCGAGGCTGTAAAAGCAGTAAAACTACAAAAGATGGAGCGCATCTTTTTATTTTTTTATTTTTATTTTTTTTTGGACACCGTCCAGGCGAGAAGTGCCCGAATGAATCCATGGGAACATAATTTTTTTTTCCCGGCGATTGTGTTCTTGCCGGGCTGAGTGTTGACAAATTAAATCGGATCCGGCGGGGTCATGATTTTTCAGAGGTGATTTGATCTTTTTTATTGGCCTGCTCGCCCAGACAAATAAAATCGTGAAAATTATCACTGGCATTAACCCGCGAGATGATGGACATTACGAGGAGACCCATAAAAACAAACATCTCTTCCTCTTAACACTTTTATTGAGTGCACTTCCTTTGATTTTACTGGCAGGAAAGGCACTTTGTAACCGGAGATGCTGCCGTTGGGCTCTGTATGCAAATGCGATGACACTTTGAGAAACCAATTAAAATTTCTCAAAGAGCATCAGTATGTCCTAAACCATATACAAGAAGAATGAAAACAAATTCTCTGCAGTCACATCTGTCACGATGGATTTTATAACAAATCGCTAAAGAGTGAGCTATTTCCCAAAAGGAAAGCAAAAAGCGAATATAATTCATATTCAAATGCAAATTTCCTGAGAAGACAAATTGGACATTTTCGCAATATGCAAATTGTGATCGAAATCGAACGAGCCAAAATGAAAGCCAAGAAAAACTAACTTCGTAATTTAGCAGAAATATTTCGCATTCTTCGCTGGCTAAGTGGGCAAATTTTCCCTAGTTTTCTAATACAATGTAACATTTTATATTCGCTTTTTATCTTTCTCTTTTATTAAATTATGTTTAAGCAAAGCAAAATTTGCACAATCGAAACGTTCAACATTATAAATTACCTCAATGAAAAAGTCAATGCTATTTTAAATGACTTATGTTACAACCATTTGCTCAATAATAAAAAGTTTGGCGTAATAACCTTCCACAATTAGTAAATCAGTTCGTTAGTGCTTACATCTTATTAATATTAATACACATTAATGGCTAAAAAATAAAAATCACATGTCAATTACATATTTATAATGCAAAGAAAAATTGCTTTAGGCATTAGTTCATTTTTGATACTTAACAACATCCATAGTTTGTTTAATGAACCCGTGGGAGTCGTTGAAGAGCGCGCATCCAAAAGAAATTAATGGCAATAAAATTTGATTTATCGTTTTTGTTATTGATGGCATTTCCTTAAGTTTTGTCGGCTTTATATAAAATGTTTATACATATATGCATATTTTGAGAAATTTTTGAAACGCTAATGAATTATAATTACATTTTAGAGCAGATAACACGTCGTTAATGTATTTAATTTATATGGTCGAGTTAGTAATGAAAATTTAATCAGTGGTCCGAACTCCTTTCTAATTGTATTTCATTTTCTAAAAATATATTTGAAATATTTTCACTTAGTTATAATAAGATTTTTCAATCAAAACCAGGGATCGTAAATAACCATTATTTTGCATTTTTCAAATAGATATAGGACAGAGATAAATATAAAATCAAAACACATATTCTTTCTTTCTATGTGAATTTGAGAAACAGCGACGTTTTTTTCAAAATTTGTAACATTAAATAGAAGTTTCGTTTGACACAAACAATTTAAACAATAAAATAGTTCAGTACTCGTATTAAAGTTTTGAATAATATCCCTATTCTCTAAAACTCTAAAAACTAAATGAAGAAAAATTGTAAAAAAACTGTTTCACGTGCCATTGATACCATTTTGAACGCATAAAACTTTAGTTGTAAACCATTTTCTTCGTAGATAATAATTTGCGAATTGATATTCGGATGTTTATATTTTTGTGAAATTAAATTTTTTCTGTATACACTTTCTTCGGACAGAAAGCGATAAATTCAGCCAATTGTTAGCATGTTTTTTGCTAAACACGTAGAAGAAAAGATACCAAATCGGAAAGAGAATATAATTTATACCATATATGCGCAACACCGTGCAAAATACTAATTAATATTTACAAGAGCTTCAAAGTGATTATTGTTTATCTGTCTATCCCATTAAGTTCGCAGAAAATTAACTTAATTAGGTAATTGTTTATTGTTTGGAATTTTAATTGTACAAAAGGCAACTAAAAAACAATACGTGAATAGTAAATAACGTCTGTTTTGAAGGTGATTGCTTTTATTATTCGCCAAAAAGCTCTAAAAACCAAATCTTAAAGTAATTAAGCAATCGAAATCGCATTAAACACGTTTTCTCAGCTTTTCGAAATTTTAATTTTGAAAACAAAACTGCGATGAGGAGACAATTAGGAGCATTCCTGAATAATTTTTTTAAAGGCATTTTACCAGAATTGGCAAAATTGGTTTCGCTTTGATCTCCTCAGATTGGGTCAGGTTCCTTTCAATTAGGTGGCAAGTGAATCGAAACCGAAAATCCAGGTAAGTCCACTTGTCAGCAATTTTCGGCGAATAATTAATAGCAGTCGGCTGGGGTAAAGGCGGGCGCTGCCGAAAACAACTTATCTAAAATTTAGAGGAACAAAGGCAGTCGTCGATCCAAGATAACGCCATTGTCCGGCTCTGGTAGTCGGATTTTTTGCCAGGCCCGGGCAAGGCAGCCCTGTAAACAGGTGCTCCCGGTTCGTATGTGTCCTCCGGAATGGTTTAGGCCGTAAATTTCCTTGGACTTCTTGGAAATGTCCAGACTATTACGCGTTTGTTTAATTAAGTTGTCGTAATTAGGCATAAAAATAAAAAACCCATAAAATTATGCCGTTTTGGCTCTCCTTTGAAGGAGCTCTAGAGCTCGTGTCCCACTGTCCGCTGAGCGACCGCAGAGGGTTTTTAAGGGCTTTGAGGAGCACAAAGAATGTTTTTTTCGGCCTGAATTCCCCTAATTAAATGCTACCGTTTTTTTATTTTATTGGTGGTTAAAAAAACGTTTAAGGGGAGAACCCTTGCGGGTCGGAAGGAACGCAAAAAGACTAAGCCCCGCACCCTGCCAGTTCCCTCTCCCTTCCATCCCACAGCTGGGAAGGGATGCGGAACGAATAGTTACCTAAAAGAAGGCAATTATCGATTTTGCGGTGTATCTGAGGGATAATTGAAGAGGTGGCGTCTAGAAAGATAAATCCAGGGAAGAGGCAGTCATCCCTGAGCAAGATTAATGCGATTATTTTTGAAGGGACGTAAAGGTGCTTCGCAATCGGTTTTATCACCGCAGCCGCTCGAAAGAAAATGTCTCAAAATTTGATAAAACCCCGCAAGGCCTTCGCTCCGCCGTAATCCGTAATTTACAAACGAACCGAAACGGACGGAAGCCGTAGAGCAAATTAAGAAATGGCTGCCATACTCCGCGCATCGCATTTGTCAACTCGGATGCTGTTTATTTACATAAAATCGTCGGAATTGCGACAATTTAACTGCCACTGTGCCGCCATGAGCCCTATATCTCGTGAGCTGCATCAATCAAATTATCGTTAAAGCGAGCACAACTTTATTGGGCAATTTATCTGCGAGCCGGGGCGAGTTAATAAAACGCCGCCTCGCACATCCCAGTTTATTGGCATGCTCGGGAGATTAGCCCTTTGCAGGCCATAAACCGTAATTACCTCAATCACAACAAGAATAATATCCAAATAAAATGGTAATAGGCCGGCAGGGCAATAAAATCTAGCGGCAATTCAGCGCGATAACGTTCCGCCAGGTCCCGCGAGCGTGAGGGAACAATCATGGCGTAAATTGGACCCAATTACTCGATTAGATGAGGTTACAAAATGCAGCGCAAGCCCACTCTCGCTCAACTTGTTTGCATTATTTCAAGTTTTCGCTTTTTATTGCGAATAACTGTCCAATTACCCATTCTGCTGACTTGTATGCCCCGACCCGCGACCGGCGAGCTTAATGAATCCGTTTAGTGCCCTCCGCGAACGACCTTCGGTGGTGCGGCCGCCGCGACACGGTCTCAATTGATTTTTCTAATTTAACCGTAAATTAGCCCTAATTGCGCGGGATAATCACATCCTCTAAAATGTTAATGGCTTTGACGAAAAACTATCACTCAGTGATATTTTGATATCAGTGGGAGTTGCTGAAAGAAAAAAGCAAATTTTTCTAGTGATATGATTACTAAACAAGTCTAGTAAAATTTGCTTATGATTTTCTTTTAAATTTTATTGAGAACCTAGCAAAGAACGGAAAGTTTAATAAAATTGTAATAAAAGGGACTTTTATTAAACGTTCTAGTACTTATTTTACTAGAATTTATATTAAAGTCTCAAACACTTGTTTGATTTCTAGCCACTAACAAAATTTTTATAAAATCTAACAAAACTTACTCGATTATATAAAAACCCTCTAAAAAGCAAGTTTACAAACTGAACCGAATTTTACTAAATCCTAATAATTTAGGTTCAATGAACTTCTAGTAATATAATTATTTCCTAGATTTTTTCAATAGAATTTCAACGACATCATTCTAGTAAAAATATACTAGAATCGAGTCAAAAATTATTTATTTCGCAACTAACTGTTATAAAATTTTCTAATCGATTTAAAGGTTACACAACCTTCTTTGAAATCAACTTTCCATTCTTAAAAACACAATAGCAATTTTTATATCCTTTTGCTCATAGAAATCGTTCTATTCTTTTCAAGACATCACACGACAAATAAAAGTAAAATCATAAATTTGAGGCATTTCACAAATATTTTAAAGACATTTAAAGTACTTAGTCCAACAAGTTGTCATTTACTTTATTTATTGATTTTCATTATTTCGTGGTTAAACAGTGTTTTAATCAACAACTTGATGGATTGCAGAAAAAATATCAAACATGCATTTTAATAATATTAAATTTATGTTTATTTGCAGACAAAGTACATACATATATCCTCTTCAGTCATATTACCCCTAATGCAAAAGGACCCAAATATTAGAGTTAAATAACACCCCTATTTTAAAAATTCAAATGTTTAAAGTATAATTTTAAACTATAGATTTTTACCTAAATATTTGAAAATTAAAAGAACGTTAAACAACATTGTGTTTGCTGAATTTATTACAAAATACAAGTTGAAATTCTAGTGTATCATTTTTGGTCTCCTTACAATTGTATTGCTGCCTTATTATAAATAAATAAATAAATGTTTGGTTTTCAATGGTATCTAAATCTAATAATGAATTACTGTTAAAATGCAAAACACTATCTACATATGTATGTATGCAATTGCATGATGTTGTTTACGTTATTTTATGCAAACTCAAGTTTTATTTATACCTGAATTTAGCACCGCAAAGACATAGCCTAAGTTTAAAAGTAAGTTCACACGAAAATTATTCAATAATTTTCAAAAACTGAACAAAAATAAGCATTTACGAGATTCACGGTGCAAAACAGCAATGAAAATCGACGGCAAACTGTGTCTTATCTTGATAGTATCTTCAAAATTAGCACCATCTGTACTAATTGTTTATTTAGCAGATACTTTGTATAATGAAGCTGAACAAATAAACAAGACACTTCAAGATTACCATCGGTGAATTAAAGATGTGAACAAATTTCTTTCAATAAAGACACTCTATTTGCATTTTTTTATATGCGCGTGGCCTAACACTCTCAACGAGCGGAAAAAAGAATTTCTAAATTGCTTTAAACAGTTTATGCAGCCATTAATTTCGCAATATATAAAAAGAAAATAGAATTTATAAAAGTTTATATTTCGCGATATTCTAAGATTTTTTCGATTTTTATTCGGCATTGTCCTATCATTTTCCATACTATTTCAATTCATCGTGTGTCGTGAAATTTTGAAGTTGATTTTTATTAATTTCCCTCTGTTTGATTAAGTTTATTTAAGTAAATTAAATCTTGCCTAAATTCATGCATATTACTCTTACAAATAAGAATATATCTTTAATTATTTGCTTAAATTATTAAAATTTTGAACCAACTACACTTTCTGAGTTCTCTGAACTCCAATCACAAGTTTAAAAGCACGCAAATGTTACGAATGCTAATTTTATTATAAGTAGATGATTTTTTTGTGGGAATTAGTTCTAACATTTTCAATTTGAAAGAATTTGACAGAATTTAATAATGCACCTCAATTAATTAATTTACTTCTTTATTTCCATACAAATATTATCGTTTTTAAATATTTACTTCAAAATAGACTAACATCGTAGTGTAAACAAAATTTTAGCCGCGTCTTAAAGTAAGGTTTATATCTCCTAAAGTAAATAGATTCAAAATTGTAGAAGCCGTGATACATGGACATGGTCAATATTTATGCAATATTATTTGGTTTTATTTAGCAAAGAGAAACAGCCAAAACCTAAGTACACCTCTAAAAGACACAGAGATTCACTTAGCTTTTGCGCGCTTTTGCAACGGGTGTGTAATTAAAGTAACAAAGACATGAAATCTCATTTTTGATGTTTATTCAAAGTGATTGGCAATGATAAGAAAAGAAGTGAAACTTACCGCCGCCGACTCCGCTGGGTCCGAAGCTCTGACCAGGAAAAAGACCCGGCGGTCCGAATGGTGGCATTTGGCGGGTTGCCGCCGGCCAGGGCACGGCTCCGGTGATCCCGCTCCAGGCAGCGGCCGCCGCTAAAGCACTGAAGGGGGTGGGTCGGATGGGGACGTGGCCCGCCAGGGCCGCCGGGGAAGCGAGTAGCTGGGGCGACGGAGCCGTCGAGATGCCCGGCGCCGGCGGGGACTTGCTGTCGAGGCCCGGCGTCGATCGCGTCTCGTTGTTGACGTCCTCGATGTCGACGATCGAATCCTCCTCCTGGTTCGAGTCGTAGTCCACTTCCGACTCGGCGGAGCTGTGCGGTGTGTGGCGCTCGCTTTTCGCGAGTCCGTGGTGGCTATTTTCCTGGAGGTGGTGTGACGACACGGGCGAGGTGCTGGGCTGGTGGTGCGGGTGGTTCGGGTTCGTGTGGGGGTGGTGGTGGTGGTGGTTGTGGTTGCTGTGGGGCGAGGAGAGGTTCGTGGGCAGCAGCATGTCCAGCGGCTCCAAGGGGCTCTTCGGCCGGGTGTCCGCCAGCAGGGAGGCGACGCTAAAGTTGCTAATTCGCGAACTGGACTTCTGCTGCGGCGGAACCGTCGGGCTCGTCATCGTCGTACGCACACCAGTTATAGTCATTCCTGATGATTTTATCATAAATGTTGTTTTAACTCGCGCAGCTCTAAACTGAGTTAGTTCGGAACAAAAAGGGGTGAACCGGACAACTAAACAAAAACACTCATCTGCCACAATGGGGCGCGGGTCACTCGTCTAATTGTCGCCGGTCAACCACTGTCCACATTCGATTTTATTTACTTATTATTATTTTATTTTTGTTTATTATACGCGCGGCTCCTCTCGCACTGACTGGCCACACTTTAATCCATTTGTTCTAAAGGTGCAAACCCTCGGGGGCACCCACCACGGCACTGTTTAGAGGTGATCGAAGTCAAAATGAGTCGCGAATTTTACTCATATCTCACACTATTTTTAATCTCGTCGGATCGATAAGCCGGCTACAGATTGACTGCTCTCAGAAACCAAAGATCCAATGTGCGGATCGTCTTATGAGGGTAGGCCACACGTCTTAACGGTATCACGACTAGTCTACAACTGAAAAGCCCACCAGAGAAACTCGCCCGATCACTGGCAGCAGCGGCGGCGGGTAAGGCGCTGGTCGCGCGCGGCCCGCAAAACCGGATTTTAGCCGGTCGGTTTTGGGGCGAAAAGGCGAAACGGCGAGAAAGGCGGGCTCTCCGACGAGTTGTTTTTTCCTCTCGAATGCGGCGCTCGAAGTCCCGCCCCTCTAAGACGGCCGCTGCTGTGCCAATCAACGAGATTTTTTCGGAACGCGCGCCGGGGAAAGAGTTCCCCGTCACAGTTACAAAGGCACTGGTGAAGCGGCACATAGGCGCGCCGGAGGGGACGGCGCGCAGAGCAATGGCCCGGTCCCGGGCAGCGTAGAAGTGGTCGTTTTTTGTACATAACGTGGCCGGGAGGTGGGTGGGGACACGACTGTAAGACAGCCCAACTGCCGGCGAGCATCGTAGTGTTGGGGTTCTGGCCCTACGCCCGTTATGCGCTTTTAGGGCGCTGCACCGTTACATGTGTTGGTGGGGATCTTAGCGGGACATTTAATTGCCAGCATAATGGTCGGGGACGTCCTGTCTAGGCGGTCCGCGCGGTGGTGTTGGTGGGTCTTTTGTCAGCACATAAGTGCGAAATTATTATCTTTGGAACAATAAAATTTTTCACCCTCACGACGACGCAAGCAGCACTCCGGCGCTGGGCCGGGGAGCTTGCTGGGCGGGGGGGCAAGGCAAATTTTCTCTTGGAGAGCGCGCTTAGATTCTTTGTTATGTTTTCTTCGCCCTCTCTGCACTCCACCGCGAGCGGGGGATGGGGGCGCACCAGAAGCCCCCGAATCGTTTTTTGGTATTGTTCTTTGCGGGGGGCGGAGATGTAATCACGAGGAAATTATGTTTTTCTTTTCTTTGTTCAGCGTCCCTTCATCTTGGCCCCCTCCCCCCGTTCGAGCGACGTTTTCGCCCCCGCTTCGGCGGGTTATCGCCTGTTGGGTAGAGGTGGAAAATTTCTGCGGTGTCGGGAACGAACTTTCTCCCCCGGCTCGGCTCGGGCGGAGGAGCCACAATTACTGTACATAATCGCTCCGAAATGGCTTTCTTCGTTGACCGCTTTTCTTTTTCCTTTTTAATTTTATTTTCTCTCTCTCCGCCAGTTCGCGATGTTGCGCGTCTCTCTGTGGTGGTGCGCGACGCGCTGGAGCTGGTGTTGGAGGGGAGCCGCACAGCACCACAACAACACCACCCCCAGCCGGTGGGGGTGGAGTAATTGGAATTTGTATTCGAAATGAATTTGCTGCAATTGTGTTGATGTGTAATTAATTTGGGGGCGAAATTGGTATCATTTAGGGGTATTTTTAAGGCAATTTGGATCTCCTTATGAGGTCACGGTACACAGGCACTTTCGGTCCCGATTATCAAAACACACAATCAAATGGAAAATTAAATGCTCGTTGGCTTGATGATTGCCAGGCTTTTGTGCTTATTTCCGGCGAAGGAAAGGCCATTTTCGTGCTAAATGCCCTCAGTCCCACTCGAGAGAAGATTTATTCTTAAAATTTTCGGAAAATGCGACGGAACTTAGGTTAGACACTTTCAAGATAGACGAACTTTCGTGCGGGTGGATAGAGACGGCCACTTCTCTATAAATTTATGCACTTTATGTAATAGATAAACATATATACTCATATACCTACGTACGTGACATGTGAAAATTGCGGAACGTTTAGGAAATCAGGAGATTTTGGTATCTAAATGACATAATCTTTCCCTCTAAAACCTCAAGCAATTGTCCTTTAAATATTATTTCGTATTCTATAATATTTTCAAACAGGGATAATTTTTTTCTCTCAACCCTTCCAAAATCGAATTTCTTTCACATATTAAATTATGTATTTAATTTGTTTCGATTTGTATTAAAAAAAGGAAGATATCATACTCTGGTTGTTACAAGAAATTTACATATGTACCTAACCGGAAATTGATAGACTGAAAAGAGACTGAAAAATGTGTACTGAAATCAAATCAGAAATGTTTTAAAGAATTCTAAGTCCAAAAGCTAAAACATTTCAGTCTGTTTTCTGATACAACTATGTTAATATAAAACTTTGAATCTCTTTTCCGACTGATTAAATATCCCAGTCTCATTTTAGTCTGAATTAGGTCTTAACTTTCTCGATGTAGTTTCCACTTACTTATTTTTGCACTTTTACGAACACTAAAACCATTACAAAACAACGTTATGTTATCAAATTTACAAAAATGGATAAATCAGACGATACTTTATGAATTTTTGTATCATGCGCACTGCCAGAATGTCTTACAACATGACAAATGCAAATTTTATTATCACAAACTACTCGTATCTACGCCTTAAGAGAATTCTGATAATTTCGAGGAAGAAATATGCGAGGATTTTTCAGTTGAGTTTCCGCAAATTTTATTTTGGTTGCAAAAACTGCATAAGCAATTTTCTTTAATAATGCACTTTCTCCGGAAGAATCAAACCTGTGAAAAGCTATAGCCAATTGGAAGCTGTTGGTAATTATGACATCTTCTGAACTCATTACCATAAGAGATCGAACAAGTCCACAGCTTTGAATTTGTCATCATCCATTTTTGTGTAAATATCTTCAAGTTATTCAACTTGACTTCGGAATAAAATGTTTGATTCCAAACCGGCATGGGCAGAACAAGATTGGGAGGTATTTTTAATATTTTTAATTATTTAAATAGTGAAAAATTTCTTAATAGTCAAAATCGACTTAGACACTAATTAGCTGTTTTAAGTTTTTTCTAGATTTCGCAGCAGGCGGTCATGTTTGATTGGAAACAAGTCTTGCAAAGTTCTGTTTGCGGCTAAGCGTGTTTACCTCAATTGATTTAATTATTTTAGATTAAATGTAATAACACAATTTTACCTACTTCCTCGGTAGTAGGTATGAACTAATAGGACAGCCCCCAGTTCATATCTTGAGATATTCACATTTAAGTAAAAACCTTAATAAAATAAACGAAATGCAAAATGCAAAATTTGAAGGCGATCGATTTATTTATGTAATATTATCACGTGCTACCGAGCGATTGAAATTAAACTCGTAAATCCATCAAAACGACCATTTGATTTTTCTCTTATTCTTTAAACAAACTGTTGCACATAAGAATAGCAAGAAAATTCCAATATTTTTAATCATTTTCAAAACTACCTCAGTTGAGTTATGATTAATTAGATTATGTTTCAGTTTCTTCAATCCTATTCCTTAGTACCTAATATGAGTAAAATAAAATTGTTTAGTAAAATATATTACAATTTATGCGTTTTTAGTCAGTACCTAATTGAAGTGTTAATTATGAAAATTTATTGTTTAGGGTTAATTTTAATAATTTCAATAATAAAGCTTATGATTTTGCAGAATATTTAAAATATTTTAACTTTTAAAAAAAAACATTATAACAGGAAATAATAAGAATAAGACATTATATACTATAAAAATCATATAAAATTTCAATTGCTTGATTCCGAATGATACAGCTGAAGTTAATTATTTAATTAATATAAAATTACCACCATAATCCTTTTGTAAAGAGCGCAAACTGCATATAATATATAAAATGTTATCAAACTGTACTATGAAATTCAGCTTTAAATTAAACTGGAAAAGAAATGCAAAGGAAATGTTAAATATTAATTAATCCAACGAATAATTCAACAGTTTTTTCTTCCATTCTTAAATTAAAGCAAAGTTTTAATTGTAATCAAATCATCAAACTTTGAGAGAACTAAGAGATTTACTTATTAAAAAAATGTCATTTAAGAACAATGTGAAGTACAATCAAACAAAATTGAAATTGTTTTCTTTTGGAAAATAAAAGTGCAGTCATACAACAACTTTCCCACAAACATTAAATCCAAGAAGACCTTCAAATAACCAATTGAACAGTTGACAGACTGAAGGGATAATCAATTATCGGCTTCAAAGCAATTGAGGCCCACAGTGGAAGGGAATTAAGATAAGAATCTTGCCAAAATTAGCAGGGTCTTATGCATCTGTCGACTTTAAGAAACGAATCCTCAATCAGCTGCGAAGATCGTTTCGCTGCAGAGGGAAAATTATAGGGGCGGTCATCCCGTATCAATTTTCGAATCGTCTGCGATTAGCATCACCCCTGCGCATTCGCTGGCCGCTTATCAAAAGTTGGTCTGTTTGCATATGCATATCACACGTTGGCATAAATTCCCAATTGAAAGGACAAAGCGTCCTTGGCAGCAGTCACTGCAAACAAAACACCTCGTTAGCAGAGGATTATTCGATTGAAGCTTAGAGATAACGAGGCGAGCTATTGATTAGAGAAAAACTCTAGTTGGGGACTAATCCCTGAATTACACGGCGCACGGAAACTGATTGTTATCTTAGCTCACTGTGAACCATGTTCCAAAGGGATATAAGCGGCTAAATGCGATGTGCTGAAAGGAATTTACTAAACTCTGCCGCGTAATTAATCTAGAAACTCTATAGCAACTTGGCTGTGAGGAATTTTTAAATATGGAATTTACATTGTTATTTCTGTATAAATGCCATATCCACTTAAAATTATATATTATTATACATATTGCACAAATTAGGAACTCATTAGCTACGCTAAATCTTTGGCAGTTATTTTCAGAAAAGCGTCTTATTTTTTCAGTCTTTATCAGGGATGATGAAGCAAGTCAATTCTTTCGATGTAGCGCCATTACTTGATTCAAGTATTTAAATAAGAAAATCTATTTAAGTTCCCTATAAAAGTCAAGGGACCAGTAGAAATCGGATTTACGCAATTATTTTGCCGCTTAGTTTATTTGACTAGCAAAATTTCAAAATGGATTGTTTCCATGACGAAAATGCTTCTTAACAAGGCAAATAGCATCATAAATCAGTTTCAAAGAGTTAACTCGGTAAAAATGTTTCTTTTAATGGAATTAAATCAAGACCTTCGGCTTACCAGTGAAATTTTCGTATTATTTTGTTAAAATTGGCCGGGAAAGGTGCGTAATCGTTTCGTCTGAATCCTTTTTGCATTAACGAGGTCCTGCGGGGGTGGTTGGGATGGCAAACTTACGTTGACTGTTTTAATTGGACAGCAGTCCGGAGCGAAATCCCCTTGGTAAATTTTAGAATTATAACAATTACCCTTCTCGTTGCGATGACTGCAGTCGTTAACTTGAAAAATTGCAAATTGAATAAGTGACTAAACGGCGCACTCACTAAATAGAGAGGAGGCAGCCCTTATCTCTGGCAGATTTCAGGCCGTAGGGAACCCTCCCCTGTCGCAACGAGGGTATGAAATGTGATTCCCTTCCGATTCAGCCCTATAACCAATTGGGGTGCTCCGGGAACATACTCAGCTCCTCCGTACGCGCCGAACTGGAGTTTATTTAAACACGAAACGATTATACGCACAATGAGGGTAATGAATTTCATCCCCTGTTCGGCGTATTGTCGCACCACTCTGCAAAGACGAGGGGCGGACCTCGAAAATGCTGCTATTAATTCTGTTGCTGGTGGTAAAATTACAGTCACAAATAATCTTTCAGGCGCAATGATGGCATCCAACCCGAGAGTCAGCTCTAATTCTCGACGTTGCAAGTTTAACAGATCAGGGCAACTGAAGGGGTAATCTCCCTTTAATAGGGCTAGATCAGATAACTGGCAGCCGTCAGCCTCGACACACTGGCAAACGTTCTTTCTTTTAGCAACATTTAACTTTGCGACGTCGTTGATGATTTTCTGATTGCATGTTTTTGTAGAGTGGGAAAGGAGCTCCGATTTCGTGCTTGAGGGTTGTTAAGCGGAAATTGAGAAATTTTGACTTTAACGCGGTTAAAATATCCACTCAAACTGTGATGGACCCTTTTACATGAAATATTGATTTGCGGTTTTTGATATGTATAGGTACATATGTAATACCTTCCCAGTCGATTGAAGGCTGAAATCTATGCCTCAAAAAAGCCCTCGAAAAACACATGCGGTTTTAGCGCTATATACGCATATATAGTTTTAATGAGTCAGTCAGTTATAGCTGTAGGTTTATTGAATAGATTTTATTTTTGAATTTATTTAAAATTGAAAAAATCTGCTCAAAATCAACGCGTTTTCACTATGATAGCGAATTAAAAACGGAAATTTTTAAAATGAAAGAGGCACCAGTCTGAAAATAGACGTGTATAAAATGCTTCGATTTAGATATGATTCAACCTTAAAATTAAATGGTTTCGTTTTTGAAATTGAAATGTTTTTGCTTCAATTTAAGTTATTTCACTAACACGAATTCCATAATCAAACAGCAAAATTTCAACTTAATCGAACATTGGGAAGTAAATCAAAATCAACTTGCAAGATCTCCACGACCCACAAATATGTGAAGTTAAATAAAAGCTTGTAAATAAAATAGATATCCTTCGAAATCATCAAGAAATTTCTCGTAATTTTTAGTTTTGCTGCATATAAGTGTACTATATACAACATCTTTCCAATAAAAATTACACATAGGTAAAGAAAAGCTTGTTTCTCCATTCTTTACTTTTAAAATTGTTTCGAAATATTAATGTTTCGAATCGGCTTCTTATTATTTTTGTTTAATTCGTAAACTTGTCAATTTAAACGACGTTTTGGGGAATTAACATAACCCACTGACATATGTAATAACAAATCAGCCGTAGTTTGCCCACAGTCCACTTTCCCAAATTAACGAAAACCTTAAAAGAAGAGTCACCGATCCGAGCCAACGTCCATCAATTCACCCATAAAAATCAATCTCAGACCTCCTCACAAGCCGGAGCAAAACCCGATTCGAAAGGAGCTCGCCTCGTTATTCTAATTAAGGCAGCGTCTTATTAAATTGTCTTCAGAATTAATTAAAAATTATGAAGCTATTACAAAATAATTATTTCCTTTCATCGCACTAATTACTATCATTAAATAACACCCCCAATAAGGATAGGTCGGTCTGTCGTTCACGGGGTTCCGTGTGGGCGGCGCGCTCTGACAGCCTGCCGTCATGGGCGGGTTTCGGGGGGAAATTAATTAGACAAAGCAGCCCGGGTTGCCACGGCCACTACACCCACAATAAATTCCCTGTCCAAAGATTTTCAGCCAGTAAAGCTTCATTATAATGGTGCATGGCTGTTGGAGTTTATTGTTTCTTTCAAATCGTGATGGAATTTTCTGTTGAATGATTTTCGCCTGCCAAGAAAAATGAGTTTTTAACTGAAATTCCTAAAATTTAGGTTAGAGATGCAACGATATTTAAGTTTTCTGTTAATTACTGCAAACGCTTAAATCGTTTTGAATTTTAATGAAAAATTGCACTCAAATATTTTTAAAAAATCGACTGAAAAGAATAGCATAACGATTTCGCATTAAAATTAAAGAGAATGTGTTCAAAAGTTGCAAATTTCCTTAAAAATTGTAGAAGATATGGCATAATAGGTTAAAATCCCCAATTTGTTCACAACCAATACCAAAATTTGAAAACACTACACTGTTTTTTCTGTTTAGTATTGGAAAACAAAACTTTGCTTGGATTTTGTAAGAAGTAAAATATCTAAAATCACTACTTCTCAAACCCCTTGTAAATAATATTTTTGTAAGTATGAACAATGTATTAATTAATATGTATTATCTAAACTATATACAAAAAAAGTGGTTACCATTTTATTTTATGGTTGAGGTTACCATTCTTAAGAATGAAATAAAAAATCGTCATTTGAGTTTATTCTTGTCAATAACACAAATATAAAAGACTCTTCGAAAAAATAACAAATAAATTTAATAGCACTTTCTTGCACATACAATAAAAAGAACATATCAAACTTATTATTTTTGTGCAGTTCCTGCATAGAGCATTCGCATTTTCCTAATATATTTTTTCCGAGATATTTTATAACATAAACAATATGAAAACATTAGACTTGATCATATAAAAGGTTATGCAAGAGGGGCATCTATCCTCTGGGCCTTTTGATTTGAGAAATGGAACCACGATTATTATAATAACTAAACCAAGCGCAAATATTTGGATTCTCACTTATATTATAGCAAAATTAAAATGCAACCTAAATTTTTGGCGAAACCAAAAATGCACAGTCCGGAAGTTGTTTTAATATATCTACATACATACATACATTATATGTACGTTACGGAAAAAGTTTTATATTAATGTCAATAAACACTGGGTAAATAAACTTATAAAATTTAGGTAAAAAACTCTTTAATAAAGCATTGAAAATTGAAAAAATATCTAGGGAAACGGGAAATTTTTATAGAAAATCTACACATATAAAATAATATGTCCTGAAATTAGTATTTAGTCTTTGGTTGGAAATGAAGAATCAACGGTTTTAGCTTTTTTGGAAAATTATGCCCTAAGAAGGTAAAATAGGGGATGAAAGTTTGAGAGTCCCTGCATTTCTATAGTGTAATGTCCCTAAATAGGTTTCCTGAAACGTATCAAAATATATTTCAAGACCATATAATTTTCATCCTCGCGAGATATTTTGCTTTCAAATTTGTTACAAAAGTGTCCCCTAAATTCTAATTTCTAAACTATCTATTCAAAATATGTGAAGAAATGCCTGAATATAGCCTTTAGTTAATAGATAGGTACATTCAACAAAAATTAAAAAGAACACTGTAGCAAAAATAGTCCCTAGTAAATCATCGGAACCCTACTTTTGTTTTTACTCTGGAAATAAATTGAAATTGAAATTGCGTGTTTTTCGACACGCACTTGACCGATCAAAATACCGAATTATTGTCGAGCCAAAAAAATATTATGAGCTATTCATTACAAATACTAAATAGTAAGTTATATGTAAATTAAATACACGCATATAAATTATGGTTATCTTTTCAATTAAGAGAAGAACAATCTCAAAAACAACGTATTTCACCAGAAATCGTTTAACTGTAGCATTCTTAGAGCATTAAATTGTTTCGACAGGAAATGTTTATTATTATCAGCAAATTAAAGCCGGTTAAGTATTAATTCCCAATAAAAAATTTACTCTTTCCGCGTAGGGCTGCTCTCGGCTGAGTTATGTAACTTTTCAATTATAGATGCCCTCTTCAAGTGAGAGTCGTGACACATTTTTGTGACGGAGTGCTATGCGTTATCGTTTTTCCAATTAATCTTGGCAGCGACGTAATCTTGTAAACAGCCACATTATGCGAGTGAGCGTTCGGAGCTAATTACCGATAAGAGCTGATTTGTTATAATAAAATGCCCGTCTCAAGGCTGATAACAAAACACTTAGCCTCTGACCCGGCAGCATTAGCTTTAATTGACTTTTTCCCCAGATTGCGGGAGGACCCGGGCCCGCTGGAGCCCGATGGCCGCAAATGCCATAAATACCGCCGACTGTCACATCGGGCATTATAAATGGCATCATTATCTCAAATATCCATAAAATTAAATTAAAATGAAACAGTTCGATTTTCTCCGGCCGGAGAAGGTCATCTAGGGCCGTTGCGGAGCCCTTCATGCGAACCGTTCTGGCGCCGGAGGTGTTGCGTTTCTGTCTGCGGAGGAGGAGCCCTTTCCTTCGAGGATCATTTGCAAAACGCACTCGGATGCTGCGAGGATCAGTTTCGGTCGGATGTGCAACTGGACCTCATAATGACCGATCAGCGGCGAAAATGTGTTCGAAATCACACGAGCCGCCCAAGTTCTCGAATCGATCGGCGCGTTTGTTTTCCGGAGAGCCGCTTTAACGATCCTGTCAGCCGTGATGATTTATTTTGCGGTCAAAACATGTGTCTGATGGCACGGCCGCGACGCTAAGAAGACAAGCGCCTCCAGAAAGTGTCCGAGTCATTAGTTGTGATCTTAAGTTACGCTCCGGGATCACGAGCAAGATCGGTTGCATCGCTTCCCGGAGGATGTCGAATTTAATGATTTGTCAAAATAACAAGGAAAAACTGGACCCGGAAAACAGGGCAGACAACCAGACGCACATGTTTCAGGTTGGCAGCGTTTTGTGGCTGTTTCTTGATCTTCGAGCAGGGTCGTATTTACGGGTAGGCTATCTAGGCTGCAGCCTAGAGGCCCGCATCACAAAACAGTTTGAACAATTTAATTTTGAACAGATTAAAATACGAACAATTTTCAAGAATTTTTTACTTAGCAATTTTATTAGCTAGATGTACTATTTTTTTTTTTAGATATACATTTGTTTTTAATAAACAAATAAGAACATGCCCTTAATACATAAGGACCATCTTATTGATCCCCGAAATGCGCTTGGATTATAATTTATAAATCTTATTATAGTATAGGAATCTTTACTTTTTTGAACCTTTATTTCCACTATATATTTAATGTCTCGATCTCTTTCCTGTTTGCTAGAAGTTTATTCCCAACAAACCAAATGATTCTCCCCCTTCCTTGAAATAAATGTTTGCACATCTTGCGTACGCCCATGTATTTTTTAATTGATTTTGATCAAACTTTGCCTATACTATGTATATTACAACTTTTGCAGGTTAATTTTTAAAAAAATTCTGCCCTAGGACCCGGTACCGGAGATTTAGCTTAGAGGTCTATAGATCTTAAATACGGCCCTGCTTCCGTGCATTCCAATTAAACTCGTTAATTAGGAAAATTACCAAGAATTTCAGGCATGAGATGCTCGCAACACCGAAGCGACCTTTCCTCATCTGTTTCTCATTTCCGAGGCATTTTGCTCAATAAATTTAAGAGGAAAATGAAAAATCGTTTTTAAAAGGACTTTGCACTCATTGTGCCCTGAGGTTACGTGAAAATGTCGCCTTCCTCCGCAGAAAATCAGGGCCAGGTGTGAGGCTGCGAGCTGCCTGCATTATGCTTTGTTATTTGTATTTAATTTGATGACCGTTTAAATGCGATTTCATATACACATCCCGGGGAGAGATCAGCAAAATGGTTCCCAACCCCATTCACACGGCGGCCAACAAAGCCCCTGTGACTCTGCGTTTTGGCGGAGTTTCACCCTTGCGGCTCCGGCTGGCAACGAGCCCCGCGCATGAGAGATACATGGGAGCAGTATGTTAGATCCAAAGTGCCGACATTTTCGTTATTTATTGAGTCCTAGTCCATTGACGTCGCCAAAGGGACCCAGTCGAGTGGATAAATCGGCCATCATCCAATCCAATCAAATCACTTAGAGCCCGACCGACTCGGCCCTTTGTGCTCGCCCGAAATTGAATTAAACGCGTTTAGCAGTGCAGATCCTCTGAGGAGGTTGTCTAATGGGTCCGCGTTTATTGTCGCTGCTCAGCCAGTGGGTTAATACTCTTTTAATATGTTCCGAGTGCTGTTCCTGGCCCTCCCTTAGCAGCCCGATTGAAGGGCGGAGAACCTCATTGTGACTTCGATAGAGTATGCCCTGTCAATTCGTTCCTATTCGAGGCCATTTGCGTTCAGGACATGGAAAAATGCTTAGTTGGATTTTCAAATTGAAAGGCCACATGATGCTGATGACAGCTTAATTAATAGACCCATGGACTGGTGGAAGAGGTAGACTCATTCGTTTTCCATTTTTTGATACATATAATTGCGAAAATCACCTATTTATACGTATCAGAACAAAAAAATTTGTTGCCTTGATATACGCTTAGTAAGTTATCGTAAAAAAAGTACGAAGGTTTTTTTAGATTTAAATTTTATAGGTGTAATAGCAAGTCCAAATACAACTGAACAAGTCAACCTTAGCCGGTCTCTTCATGCAACCAATCGCCAACTATAATCTCTACATGTATGCCTTCTATATTAATTTCCAAAAAAAAAAACTCACTATTATATACGTAGTTCATTGTTAAAACCAAAAACTTATTAATAATTAATAAATTGATATATACATACGAAAGAAAGAATTTTATTTTAAAAGAATATTATGTTGTATGAATAAAGCATATAAAAACCGATGTGTTTTACCTTTTTACCGATCTTTTTAGTCTTTCCGGCTATAAATTGAACCTTAATTGGTGCAAAAAAACGCTGTATCATGCCATTCACGTTTTGGCTTTTTAATATAATTTGATTATAAAGGTTAAGGAGACATAATTGAGTGTCTTGAACCATCCATTGGCCAAATCCAATTTAACGCAATTACGCAAGTTCACTCACCTGCGACAGAAACGCACACCTTATTTGTTGTGATCCCCGGGGTGTATAATAATCGTTAAAACGTAAATTGTTTACAAGCAAAATTTTGTCGTTGATGCGTGGCATAAATTTCGCTTTATTAATATTTTTATGCCGCCGTTGATAAAGTGTCGAATATTATAAGTCGCGCTGATAGGGCCCGAAAGTAATGGCACCATCAAAACGCCATTAGTTTTAACTCAGCGATCGCATTAACGGTGCGGTCGCGGAGCAGCGCATAATCGGCCGGCAACACGTTTGCACAATTTGCGGACATAAAGGACGCAAAACTTTCAGCTGATGCCGTGTACCAATTAATTTTCCTGAAGCGAGCTAATCAGCCAGATTGAATGGGGCCACTTAGGCCAGAGCGGCCCGGCCGGTGCGAGCCCCTCGCCTCTAATTTTAAATGAATTGTTCAATTATGGCACAAACAAGAAGTTAATAACAATAATCATGTGAGCCATGTGGATATTAAATCCGATCGCCGCGAGATCTGAGGCGCTCAGCGACGCCGCGATTGCCGCAATCGATGGCCGATCAATGGCAGACGCGCTTGTGAAATTGCCGCTCATTATGTCGTTAAGTATCGACGCGGTCGCAAATTGATGACTTTACATCATTCCGGTGATCAACACTTGCGGTGATTGCACTGCAGTTTGTTTGACCGATCGCGGGGCCAACAATGAAGTCATTATGGAGCGCCCCGCCAGTGTGAACTGTGAAAAGGGGGCCCTCTAGCTGCAGCCGCGTCGCCGCGCTGCCGGCGACCGGACCGGGCATGGGAACGGGAGGCTCGCGGTCCGCGTTTGAAGCCTTCCCAAAGGACAGTTCAGCGAGTGTCACGCTGGTGCGAGAATGACTCGTCCGAAGCTTAAATACACCGGTCCACTCGTCGCGCCTCGACGACAGACAGACAGACAATTAGACTGGAATCGCACCTATGTGCGCGCCGTCCCGACTCTACGGAATCATTTCCCGGAGCTCCGGGCGATTTTTGTAATCCTCTTAAATTAGCAGCTCTTCAGCTAATCACTCCGAGAGTGCTCTTGAGAATGGCTTAGAGAATTCCCGGACTCGAAAAAAAATATTTGAATTTACTGGTATTTTAATTATTTCTCAGATTTCAAAAAGGACTCAACTCAGAAAAATAGTAGAATTGCATAGCTGACTGAACTACGATTTGTAATTATAAATGCCGATGTTTTAATTAATATCTCATGGTAAATTCACGTACAATTTATTAATAGTATGGAATGTTAAGAGATAATTCTACAATTGTTTTGGTATATTAAAAAAATTAATTTTTGTTTTACAGATTAGAGAATTATTTCTAATCCTGAATTCTAATCTGAATTCCACTCCTTGAACTATGTAAGCCCATGTAGCTCTTTCTGTTTTTTTTTTTTTTTTGACATCACTACTACATACAAGTGAGCAAAAAAGTAATATTATATTGAACACGGTGTACAAATGAAATTTGGTATTTAGGTTTAATACAATTTGCTCATTTTTAACTAGATTTCTATTTAACATTACCGAGTTTTATGTTTTGCGAAATTCTATAATACTAAAACTAGTAATAGTAAAAATAATTTCGAAACAGCAGCAGAAAATATTGTGCATTCAATCGAAAATGAATTTAAAATTATAATTCATAATAGGATCCTAATTAAATATTTCAACTAGATTATTTATTTTTATTTAACTACAATAATTTTTATTGTGCATAGTAAAGCAACCTATTCTGAAGAATTTATTTCAGCAGAATACCTTTTTTTTCATTTTGTATTATAGTAAATTTTACTAAAATAATAATTTTTGCAAACTATTTTAGTTTTTACTGACGAAAGTAGTTGTAGTAGCCATTCACTTTTTTCTCAATACGGGCCAGGTGGAACCGGTTCCCTTGGGCACCGCTCCCTTGAATTTGTACTCATTTAATACAAAGCGCACAATCAAAATTTTATTGCGATAAATCACGTCGGAGTTTTTAATTCATCGGCAAGTATGTTCCCCGTGACTAGGTGGCTGCCATAAATATTTTAGTTATAAATAAAGCCGGCGTGGCAGCTACACGGGCAAATAGCAGGATGAAAAGGACTCCCAGGTCCTGGAGGAGGGGAGGGAAGGGTCGGCTGGCTCATAAAGGGGACGATCATAAATAACGTCCCATAGGAGCGAAATTAAGTGAATTTCGGGTCAACCATGCGTGAAAACGAATGAGAGACGCACCTTTGAAAGGGCCTGTCGCAGGACGCGCAGCGCTAAAGATGGTGTCGAGTTGACTTGGCAGCGAAAGGATCGCTTCTAGCTCGCAGCTAGACTCATGTGGCAATTAATGAAATTCCAGAATCCGGGATGACACTCGTCCGAGACCCGGGTGACCCGGATTCGGTGCACGTTTAATGAGCCGCGCAAGGTAAGTCTGCTGAAGAAGTTTTCCGTGTTGGATTTCAACCGATTTTAGAACAAGTGTGACTGAAGTTAACGCTTCGAACACAAAACTAACCGATTGGTCCTCGAATTACACGACAATAAATTATCCGACAAGACATCGTCCTCATTCACAAACGGTCAAGGGATCTTTTTATCAATGAACTCCGGCGTGGCGGCCCGTAAAAAGCAAGGATCTTTTCAATGGAGGACTGTGAATTCAGCCGGGTGATTTTTTATCCCGGAAAAAAAAAAATAGGACGCGAACTCGAACCGAGTCAAAGGTGACGAATTAGAGGTGCATTATGTCACATTATTCGTTGCCACTTGACCGAGCACTATGTGGGTCTAATTAAGACGAATCCCCGGAGCTCTTTTAAAAGAGCGTAATTTATCTAGACCTATCATTTGGCCGATTTGGCAGACTTTTCCCACCATTTAAAGCTATTGTTGACGACAAAACTGCATGTTTGTGGTTTTTGAGGTTTTGCTAAAATGTCTCACAAGAAGCCGCACTAATATTTTTACAAATGATCGTGAAATTGAAGGGTACCTTTTCGATGTTTTGAAAAGAAAAAATTGTGAAGGGATGCTTGTCAGCTTTTAAAATGTAAAATAAATTACATTTTGTTAACATTAACCGTTCCACATTAAGAAATTCGTGGGAGAGTTTTTAATTTGTCCATAATTTTAGTATTGACTATAACTACGAATAGCTTTAAAGGGTTTTAAGGAAATCACCGCAGATGAAGTCGCGGACAGAAAGCTAGTAAATAAATAAATATTGACTTCAAATTCACACATAATATGTACCTAAATCCTTGCGCAAAGATGAAAATCGTATTCAAAGTTATAAAAAAAACTTTTTCAAGGGGTGCCCCATACATGCAAACAGCTAGCAGAGCACAAATATTTTTCTTTAAATTTTTTTACTTAAATTAGCACTTTGGAGTCCATCAATCTGGCTTTTAGACAAGCAAATACGAAAAATACATAGTTTATTATACAATAGAAAATAGTTGTAAGTATTATAAAACTTCTCTTTAAAATAAAGAATTGAAATTTTACATTATCGATCACTAAGTTAATATAATTTCTGATCATGATTAAAACCTTTTACTTTTTATGGATTCTTATAGTAGAACGGAACCTTCAGCCGCGAGTCCAACTCGTATTTGACCAGTTGTTTTTTTTTTTTAAATATATACCTCAAATAAAAATGACATATTTGATTTGCCTCCGTTTTGGGAATATGTGTATATTTTTACACATCGACTTAGACTAATTGGCTAACATTCAAATTGTATTTCCAGTTTCCAGTAATAAGGCAAGCGGACAAGCAATGAATTTTGAAATTGTTTCTTATTTCTCTTTAATGTGCAGAACACTAAAAAAGAAGTAAAAATCTTTCCCCTATCTGTCAGTAGTAGCTTAAGAGGTATGACAAGCTGCCCTAAGCCTTTCACCAAAACAGCTACCGTCGTCAGGTGTGACACTGACGATGTCTGAAAGCAAACACCGCGTCGTCGGACCCGGGAGAGATTCACATTAAGAAGTTAAATCCCTCGAATTGTTTACCAATTTATGCTGGTGCTGAGTGTCATTTTGGTTCAGCTAATTGACAAAACAAACAGAGACCAGTCGGGAATGAGACGACGCATTGTTTCCCGCAAGGTGTCCGCGGTTGCGCCTCTCTCCAACTGGCAAACATTTAAAGAACAAAAGTCAAAGAACTCGCGCACACCGTCAGCCAACGGGTCTGGCGCGGTCCGTACAGCGGCTAACGATCATTTCGCTGGTGATCTTCGATCGCGTGTGAGCTCACACAAACGATGAATAATGAGTGAATCTTTAGCGAGTAAATAAAGAGGTGTTGCAGCAACACCTCGTCGCATACCTGAGCTCGAGATCGGCTCAAAATTTATTGGCGGCAACTAATCCACTCCCGGCTTAATTACGGGGCTGGCTGCACACCCAGCGACTAAACTCAATCAAGCGCTGATCGGTGATCGTGGCGCGGCGCAAACACACTCACCGCGGTCAACGCTTAATTAAGTAATTGAGCTGCCGCGGCTATCTAAATTCACTCTCGAATGGAGTTCGCGGCAGAATACACAGTTTAACCATTTCAGTGGGAAATTAATTGTTTGCCGACATGAAACCGCTGCCGTTTTCAGTTTCCTGGAACTTACCTGAGCAAATCTCGGCACATTTCTTCCGCATAATTTACGTTTTCTCGCCTATCACATCAACTCGTTAATTCTGCAGTAAATTGCCTTTTGCGTTGAGGTTGAAGCAATGTTGACTTACCCTCAAATCATGGCGCGCTCCTTCGGACAGCTGTAGAAAACCAATAAACATTTTGAGGCAGGTGATTTTCTCCAGATTTCTGGGAATACCCTCGTAACAATAGCCGAAGCATTTGGCGCTAACCAGTCTACTTGTTCGTCTCGATGACAAGAGACCCACTTTCATGGTCATTAAAGGAGTATACGTCTTTAATACAAACATCCATCCAGCCGCACAGCGAGGCGTCTTGTTAGAAAAATGCTAAAAGATACTTTCCGATTGGAAGGGCATTCACTGTCGAGTGTCGCTGCAGGAGCCTTTGATTCCTGCAGAACTTAGCCAGTCACCACGAGCTCTATTTTATTTACCAAGTACTTCGCTGGCACCCAAAGGTGTTTGCTCTTCGCATTACAATGCAGCGGCGTTCCTCTGAACGCGTTTCGATGCCCTTTTGTTAGCTCGCCCGCGAATAATCGCGGAATGTAAAGAAATAAATAAAAAAATAAAGGGTATTGGCGATATTGTCTGCAAATTGTTTGCACCTTAAATGAGTCTAGGCAACTGAAATTACCTGATAGATTGCGCCCAGACTTCTGTTTGATGTGCAATTAGCGACACGACCAATCTTAGCAGATTCTTGGGTTGAGTAGAAGACGTAGAACTTGCCATCAGACCACACGCGATCAATAGAACTAATCGGGCTTTAGCACCAGCCACTCAATTTGTTTGCTTCTCATTTGGCGTGTTCTTTATAAAAACGCATTCATTCATTCTTCGCACTCTTGACTTAAATAGTTAAGTAACCGGTACAAGCTTAAATCATATATCGCCTTTACTTTAAAAAAAAAAATTGAATTGCAATTCAATCTGTAAAACTAAAACTATTAAGCTACTTCGCTTGATCCCCATAAGAAGTATAAATTTGAACTTTTGGGCTATCAATTTTTTATTATTACATATTTAGGACTATGATCAACCTTAAATTTGACTAGCATCATTTTGTCGATTTTCCTAAACTAAACGAAGTATTCTTAAATTTTACAAAAAATGCTCGAAGTGAAGAAGAGAAGAAGAATTCCAAAAGTCAACCTATTACATCTTACGCAAGCAAAGAGTTCTTTGGATCTAAAATCCAGAAAACACAACAGATTAAATAGGAGAATTACTCTTTTGTTAAATGAATTGTCATCAGATCTTCAAGGTACGAGTCTTGGTCCTTTCAATTTTCTTGTCTATCTACCCCCTTCATATTAACACTAAATATTACTATGATTATTATATTTGTAGTTTTTCACTTGACCGTACTGAAATAAAGGACTTGAGTGTAATGTTTGAGTAACTACTACTACTTCTTCAATCACACATTAATTGTATTACCTCTAAATCCTAAATTAATTGGTTTCATTTTTCGTATATGTAAATCTTTATCTGTCTGTTATTGCTCCGCTTAGCTTTTCTTTTCATATTTTGCTCATATTTTAACTGTTTTTTTCTCTTAATGATTGAATTTGACTATTTCATTGTTATATTTTGTTTTCTATTTTATTTATAACATATATCGATTTTATTTGCATGCTGTCGTAAAATCTAATTTAAATAAATACATACATAAATTGAAATTTGCCGTAATTTATCTGTCCTAATCTGAAGCAACATTTGCTGAATAATAAAAATTAGTATACGTTATATTGAGTTGGCTGTTGCGTCGTTAAACAAAATTCAGTTCACCTTCACAAAAAACTTAGTCCACTATTGAAGGACTAAGTTTTTTGTGCGCTGGAGAATTTATTATTAATAAATTAAGAATACCTATTTAAACAATTAATTAATTGTCATCCGATAGAGGTTTCGGTACATAAATTTTAGATAATAGTTATAATAAAGAAGTAGTATTAATTGTGACCTGCAGAATAAGTTGATTATTCTGATATGAATTTGCACATTTGCACACATTTGCACATTACGGATTTAAATAATAATATTTCTAAAAAATGGAAACGTACATATGTATGTATATTCAAATCGGGACTACACTAAAAACGTACAACTCTGTTCAAAATAATAGCAGTCTTCAGTATCATCACACATAACCATGAATTTTGTTTGTTTGTGTAAGTAGTCGGGAATTGTTCTTATTTGGTTGCAAAAAGTATAATGTAATAAATTTAAAAAAAGCAAATTTCATGATTTGTGTTAAGAGTATCAAGCTTATTGTGTCAAAATAATAGTAATGTTCTATTAAAAGCCATTCAAAAGTGTTTTTTAATTATCCATATCGAGCATTTTCCAATTCAATAAAAAACTGCTATTTATTTTTATCCAGATAGGAAAAAGAAAAAAAAAGACAGCAAAAAATACAAATAGTGAAAATATATTTTTTAATTTGCTTCAATTTCAAAGCATGAAATAACTCGAAACATGTATACATATTAGACTTTCATAATCTTGACTCGTGACATTATTTTGAAATTACTGGAAACCAAGTTTTGTACAAATTGCTCCAAAGGATTTCGAGGAATTTTCACCTCTTGAAAAATTGTCTAGTCTTCTTCAAAACGCCGTAAAAAAAAAGAGGGCATTTGTTAAACATTAGGCGGCTTGCACAAAAGGAAGGCGCTTGCCTGTTTCCACGAGCATTCGCACCTTTTGCAGCGTGACGAATTTTGAAAACGTTCAACAAATCTCCCGCCCTAAGGGACAATTGGATCATTAGGCGCTCTATTCTCAGGCCCTCAGGTGACAAAGAAGGCGTGCGCCGCTCACTACCTTAAGGAGGTGCTCTCCCAGGTAAACTTATTGTTTGACTTATCTTGGAATATCCGGCAACCAAGTGCATTTAATTGCGCGAACACAGGAAATCGAGCGTTAATGATGCACTTAAAACACATGCAATTAATATTTAGCCGGTGAGAATCTTTGAGCAACAGGTAGCCAGGCCCACGATCACAAGGTTTGTGTGGGCCCACGAAGACACGAAGAAGAAGATACGTTCCCAATCTTCTTCGGTCGACTTTCTTCGATTTCGCAAGACAATTAGCTTGCATGTCTGCGCTGCTGTGCGCAGGTGTTAATCGCTTGTTTGTACGCAACTCCAGCGATGATAAATTAAATTGGGGGCGAAAAGCGATTAAAACAAGAAGGTGAAGAATGATATGCTCGATTAAAAGGGCATCCAATAAATTAGCGCTATTCCAGCTGGCCACGATTATGACTCGGCGCAGATAAATCACACGGTGGAAGCCACCGCGCCGCAATTTATGACTGGGTCGTGGCGGAGCCCGAGATTGAGGTGCAGCTCTTCGGTTCCGTCTTCGATGGTCTTGCTTGATTTTTATTGGTGTTTGTCACTTTAATCGCGATACTCGTTAATACCTAGGCTCAATTTTCAACGGGCTGCTCAACTAACCGAAATAGACGAGGACGCTCCTGGGATACCGGGGCCACGCCACAACGCCGCCGCCGCCGCCTTTGGTGAGCTCCGAGCGGCTGGAGACGGCAATAAATTTCGTTTCGGACTGAAGGCCCGAGTATCAACAGCGAAGGGGCAATAATTTATTTTTTTATTAATTTGACGGGTATTCATTGTGGCTAATTGCGCCAAACGAGCCTTTTATGACACTCAGCAAAATTATTGTTGCTGTGAATGGCCGGGAATTGTGCAGAAAATCGGGTCGGGACTCAATTTCGCCCTATGTGTGGAAACATCTGCTAATTTATTTTACTTAAAATTATTTCTGATTTTTAATTCATTGTGTGCCGTAAATTAGAGCCATACAAGCGTAAATCGACTTTAAATTCGCCCTAATGAGGACGTTTGTGGCGGATGGGATTACGGCCCCGCTCGAGCCATTTTAGCTGATTTCTCTTGGCATTGATGCATTCTGCAGGGCGGGTAAACGACTGATTCATGTGACGGAATTCACAAGCGCACGTGGCGTGATGCATGTCCTTCTGAGCTGTGAGGACCTACCTTCGTTGATGTGGGAAGAAGCAATTTCGAGGTAGAAAAAGAAAAGACGTTCAACCAACGCAGATACCACAATTATTTTGAATGAACAGAGCAAAAAAACTCTTCCATCTGTTCAGGATATCAATAAAAGAAAATTGTCTAACAACATCCGCCAGCCTGAGTCTATCTCCCGCAACAAGCCCAGCAAATTGATTACTTAGAGTCAGAGGTCTCGTTGAGCACTCTTTGAAATCTATTAAACGCTATTAATCACGCTATCAATACCTACCTAATTAAATAATTCCAGCATCGCGAATGAAAGGTCGGCATGACTCAAACGCACTTCCACTTGGTATTGACAAATGCCCGGATAATGTCCAGGAATTCCACGCTACAAAAGCACTTCGTCAAAATTACCTGATTTTCCCTCAACGATATTTTTAAGCGAACGCCCGTCGATCTCACCGCGATCAATAAATCAATCAGCGCATCCAACTACAAATATTGTAAATTCGATAAATTTACCAAAATAAACGATTCAGCCGGGACTCACTCTCTAAATAGCCCTTTCATCCCGCCGAACGCTTAGGCGTGAAAAGTGTTCATGGTCTATACAAATTGATTGAATAATCCGTAAATTACCTTGAAGGCGATTCATTCAGCTTCTTCAGGATGATCATTAATTATCCCAGGTGGGAAGGGTTAACTAAATAAACAACCGGGAAAGATATTTTTGAGTGGGCAAATGGAGGGATGTTGACGTACCCTACCTATTTTATGAAAGGAATAATTTAGTTGAAAAGGCGGTAAAGTGTGGGTAACACCTTCTACAGTAAGGATTAATAGGAAAATACTAAAGTAAATTAAGAAGCCTCAATAGCGAATTTAAAAGGTCAGATAAAGAATGATATACGAGTATAGTGAATATAACCAAGGATTAAGGAAAGATACCCAAATAAGGCTCATCTAGAATGTAGTTGTTAATCTTTCGATGAATTTGCTTTATATGTATAATGTATTAAAGTAAAATATGAAATTATTACATTAATTTTTATATTTATAAATTATATAAAACTCCAATCAATGAAAATTATTTTTCAAACATAACAGTAATTGATAGAATTAAAATTAGCGAATATTAAAATAACATTACCAATTGCGAATATTAAAATAACATTGCCAAAAATACTTGTATGTTCAGCAGCAGCTCATTATCAAAACATGACCTACAAACGTTTCATACTATAGATATGTAATATATTAAGCTGCTAGAACGCAGCTAGCTGGACAAATATTCGACTTTTTAGACGTACTTCCGAATCCATTTAGTGAGAAATTTAAAGGATGGGCCCTATTAGGGCTTAGACCTTATTCAGGTCACTCCGATTGAAATTTCAAACCGTCTTTTTAGTCAAACCTATTTCGAAATTGTTTACGCCCTTTTTCAAAATGGGCCCTATTCTTGAATCCATTCGAATCGAATCGAAAAGAGCTTACAAAAGCAATAAAGTGAAATTCCTTAATAAAGTTGCTTATTTTTTTTTCAATTAATTTTTTCGTTCAAAGTCGTTATAATAATCCGATATAAAAATTCAATCTTGTTATTTTGACGTTATGTGCGGAAAAATTAATTAAATTCCTACCTAAAATAATGAATGAAGCCGAAAGTAACTAAAATAAGAATCTTAGCAACTATTAAGGAATTTTTGTTCAAAAAGGGCTTTTGTAAGCTCTTTTCAACTCGATTCAAACGAATTGAAAAATAGGACAGGTGTTTATAGCATATCTTTTCGATGTGGATCGAAAAATTTCAAGCTGAATCAAAATGAAAATTTATCGATCCGGTTTGAAAGTCTTGATCTGGTTCCAAAAAGTGTTTATGAAAATGCTTCGAATCGAACTACATCGACGAAGTAAAGAAAGAACGCGCATATTAAACTGATATATTGAAAATATGTTTTTATCATATTTCAACAAAATTCGTAAACCTCCTATTATTTTTCTCGTTTGAATAATTGTTATAATGTAATATAAAATATATATGATCCATAAAAAAGCAAACTCAACAATTAGTGAATTAGTTGAACTGTCGTAATAAATTACTTGAGCATTTTATGCTTAAATATTTAGCTAGCCATGCAGTGTAAGCCATGTAGCCGCATTAAGTTCTATTAATAACTCGCAATTATATTCATTAAGTTAGATTCATTCATTTCTTGATGTTGAAAATATTTACCTACTTTAACAATGAGGTCTTGGGGCAAACGAACAAAAGCATATGAATTTTGAAATAAGGAGAATTATTTTTAAACGCGCAATAAATAAAGTGATGTACCTTTTGAGCGGTCCAGAACTAGGAGCAGCACGAGCCAGACATAACTAATTATTGCTCTCGAATTGAGATGTTCACTCCTACTGATGGCGTTTTTCCTTTTCGTGACGAAATTAATGCTGCTCGTCGAGCGGCACGGGGCACTATCCTCAGGCAATTAAATCTAGTAATAGCTCGTGGCAGCCCTGCCTGCGAAATATTAGCGTAATTAAGTATTTTACTAGCCATAAACTAATCGCTTCGCACTTCGTCGGATATAAACCGCCCATTGCGAACAAAACTGGCTAGAGCACGTCACCGCAATTTTGATGTATGCATGTCGAGTTGACTCATTAAAAACGGAACCGCCGTGGAAGCGAGCCACAAAAAGACGACCGGCCACCTTGGTTGCATCTTGAGATTTTCGTTAGACGGTGTGGTAAAAAGAGTCCGCACAGCCCGTGCCAAATTCCTGTGAACTATGCATGGGGCGAAAACGGCCAGAGGACGACGGATCACGACAGTCTGGAGTGGCTGAACAATGGCGAGTCAAGGGCCGATTGTCCCTCTCCCTAGTCGAGCAGCTATTTTCGGGTGTCAAGCTGATCTCCCGAAATATTTAAAAGGTAATTTATCCCTGATCCAGGTACTCGTAAATTGGCTTTCTTTGCACACCTTGAGAGTGGCTAGCAAGGTGTTCCGGCCTTTGTTGACTAAGTCAGAATGGCTCTTTAAACAGTTTATAATTCCTCCAGATGGGTCGTCATTGCCGACTTCTTTTTGTCACTTTAGATACACTTCTGCGTGACGGATTGGCGGTTTTATCAGCTATTTTTTCGGGTTTTTATTTTATTGCCTCAGAAGCGACATCTTTAAATGAGGGCAGCTGTAATGCGAACAATAGAAAAACATGGGTTTATTAAAAAGGTTGGAATATATAAAATATTCATATTCTTATAATACTCTCTACTTAGTAATTCATTATAACATTCAGATAATTAAGCCTTAATTTTGTTTTCTAACTATAAGTCAATTTTTAGAAAGAAATATGCTTTATATATAATAATTAAATGTTCATAAAAGAACTCTCAAATGATGGGAAAAAATGATTTTCTGAAATAAACATTTCCAACTGAATCTTATACCTATTTTATTATTAGATAGGTGCGGTTTTAAATTAGACCACTAAGGGATTTGATTTGACTGCTGTGAATTTTATCATTTTAATAAATCAAGAATATGTTAGTTTTGATAAATGTTTTATTTTATAGTTGCTCCTGAATTTAATATTTTATTCGAAAAGAATGTTAGGCTAGCACAGAAGATTCTATAAATATTGGTACATAAATGCTAAACACAAGCTTTAAATTTATATTACCTATTCAAAAAAAAATCCAATTATAAACAAACTAGCATAGTTATTATATGCAGTGAGGAAAATAATTTGCGGGGAATTAAATAAAATAAATGATGGTTTCGAGATGGTATCAAAGAAATATATTTACTTGGATCTAACAGATGAAATAGATTGGACCATTCAAATGTGACAAACTGTGACATAGGAGAAGAGCGATTCTAAAAAGCGCTGAATTCGTGTGACGTTATTTATGAGTGAATCCTAAGTTGAAAGTAATTTTTCTATAGGAGTTTATCTTTCTCTCGGATTCAATAAGAAAACAAAAATATATCAAATACAGAAAAATAAGGTTTTGTTCTTAAGCTTCTTAAAATGGAAATTTGATTTGTCTTAAGACGGCCTCATAGAAAAAACATAAAAGCGTTGCTTTGCAGCGCCTCACAACTATTCTTTGCCTTGTTTTTAGACAATTTACAAAGCTAGTTTCGAGAAATAAAGAATAAGATATAAATTTTCTTATAGAAATTCATTCTTTACAAGTTTCCATATCTATTACATTATGTAGTTTTCAATATGCTCCCACTCGCACTATCAATTCAAGTTGAACTCTCTATGCAGAGACGATAAATTGGAAAGTTCTAAGGAATTTCGAATTCGAAGAATGTATGTAAATGCTAATTTATCTGATACACCTTCTGAGAACGCAAATTTTAATTTCCATGGCCCATAAGATCGTCTGTGCATCGGTCGAAAGGAGCGGGTGGGGGCTTCTGAACAATTGAGATGCCATTGGATAACGGGACAAGAAATTACCAAAGACCTAACACTGTAAGATGCATGGCTGCATACACAAAAAGCGCATAAATCTCGCGATATGAGCTCCTAATAATTGCGATAAATTCACATTATAACATCGTTTGAGAAGTCGTGCTAGAACTTCACGACAATCGGCCAGCCATTGGGTTTCTTGCACTTTCGCGGCAGCACGGTGCACGCCACGGAGCCGTCAGGCCATCCCCGCGTATTTGTTGAAACAATGCAGGGAGACACTATATGAAGATGTTATAAATATTAAAATGTGAAATGAAGTTGTTCCAGCGTCTTTTGGCAGCGCCACAAAACCACTGGGGCCGCGGCGGCGCGACCAGGAATCGAGGAATTGGCCGCAAAATGCACCGGAGATCAGAAGTCCTGCGAGAGGTGATTTATTGCGCACGTAATCGCTTGACTCCGTCGCATAGTATAAATTTGCATGTCGGGACGATTCTTTCCCTGTCGTGTTGCTCCGAGTGCACTTTGGAGCGCACCCCGGTGCACCGGAGCCGGGTCCCGTCTCTGCGCCTGTAGACCACGGACAGGAGGATGGCCGCAGCCGGAGAGAGGCTCGGACTGTCCGGGAATTAGCGAAACACTGTAATTTCGCGTTTCCTCGCCCAGCAATTCAATTCGGAGAGCGCACCCTGATTATCCCGGGCGAATCGTAAATTTTTCCCGAATGAACTGATAATTTTAAATTTTATCGCGCCGCATATCCTTGCAGCAGACCATCTTAGCAGCCCGGCCGGGGCTCATCAGCTCGAGCGGAGGACCCTTGGCGTGGCAGCCGTGCCGTAATCTCATTACGAGCCAGATCTTTTCACACTCCATTTGATCGCCAAAATTATTGCACTTGACACCGCATAATGGCGGATAATGTGCTAAATTATCGGTTTGGAAAGACGTGCTCAGGATAATGTTGTTCTTAAATGCCCTAGATAAGCCGTGCACATTTAGCGGCTAATGGCGGCAATCACCCCGCATGTGCTCGACTGCTCAGCGAGCGCCCCCGAGTCCTTCACGCAGCAGGCCGGGCTCCGGTGTCCTTTCCCAGCCCCAGTGCATGCGGTTAATAATCGCGGATGAGCATCTAATTTTTATGTCAGATTAAGCCACTTTTCTAATCTACTCGTTCTAGCGAGTGCCGTACCAGTTATGACTTTTTCTTAAAAAAGGCCTCTTTACCTGTTACTCCCCCGTACAGAAAATTTTATACTTGAAGGCAAAAATAACAAGCTTTGAAACATAACTATAAAAATGTTTTAATAAAATTTATAATAGAATTTTCCTTTCTTTTAAATACGAGTGGGTATGGGTAAAGATGAAGGCAATCATTTTTTTTAGAAATATGTGACATTTTTAAATTAAGGTTCTTAAAGTGGAAATTCCTAGGTTCTAAAAGTGGTGATCTTAATCTTGTATAGCCCCTTAAAAGTAAGCCAATTATTATTAGAGTCGAGAAAATCAAAAAACTATTGAATTGAATTACGCTAGACTAAAGCGTTTATAAGAAAATATTGGGTTCCTGTGCTGGCTTTCGTATGAAACCAAATTCGGATGAACACAAACATTAAAAAAATTAAATTGAATTATCATTATATATTCTGAATTTTCCATTAATTAAACTTAAATTTATAAAATTTAGAGGCCTAAAATCTCCAAAAGATTTGGAATCGGGCCCTATAACACCCATTATTCCACCAAAAACAAATATTAAACGAATATTAAGAAAACTCGTAACTATTGTATTTAAAGTATAATACAATTTTTAAAATTTTAAATGTGTGGTTAATCCTATTAATTATTATTATTATTATGTGATACATCTTATACACTATACATTATAAAAGTATGTTTAGTAAATGTTTTCCACTGAAGTCGTGCTCGTATATAGTGATTTAAGTCCAAACATTGGCCGATAAGCGACAAAACATAATGACTTAAAACAAAAACTGAGTGCCACACAGAGCGCACAATCACAGCGTCAAATGGATTAATTTCCTGTTGGTTGTCGCGTTGCTCTGTTTTAATTGAAAACTTCGCATGCTGATGAATTTTTTCGGCAAAAACTTATACGAAAGTCGATTTAAAAACGTCAGAGCCATTTGATCGAGAGCGCGGACGTCGACTTCAATTTCCGCCTCTGTTTTTCATGAAATATCCATCCATTGGGAATAGTTATTTAGGCCAGCCTGGACGGAACCGCTCTTAGCAGGACTAACTTCGTCGTTAAATATTCGCATGTTAATTGAGGAAATCACACGTAATTTATTCGTGCTCGAGCTCCTGGATTTATGCATGTGACTCCTTTGATTCCACAGCACATGCCTCTGTGCAATGAAAACATTAATTTCGATTTTTTTCGCCATGTGGCTCATGTGTGATCGGGCCAGGAGCAGCCGTAAATAATAGCACGCTTGAGAAAAACGCTCGGAATTCTTATTAACTGCCCCCATAAAATCGCAATGCAAACGACATACCTCTGCGTACCGAAGATGCTACCTGCCGATTGTTGTTTACTCCTCCACAGCCGGAGGAACGTCGTCAGGTCGTGGAATTATCTTTTGCCCGAAATCGTGTCTCTATTAAGGCAAAATGAAATCCTAACGCGCCTGGATGTCTCACTTTCTGCATGCCCTACTGAGGAATCACGCTTCTTGGGTCCTCCGCGCTTGCGGCGCAGGGGATCGCGTCAGCGCGGAGCACTACTTATCAGTGCGAGGAATTTAAATTTGCATTTAACATTTGCATTATAAGCCACCAGCTGTGGGTCAGATCAATTTATTCAGGCGAAATGAACGCTAAGTGGCACCGCTTCCCCGCCAGCGATCCGCGCCTCGCCAACCACTTCTCTAATTGAACGGATCGAACTGTTGTCTCGCGATATTTATAAGTAGCTGCAATTAATAAAGACCGCACTTGTGAGCTGTAGGTGCGGAAAATCGGCTCAAATTAAGAGCAGAGAGAGGCCAATGGCTCGGCACTGATTTTATTTCCGCAAGTATGTTTTTGCCCGCGATTTATCTTCTCCACTGATTTCGAGCGATATGTAGCTATACATGTGAGAAAAACGTCGATGGGTGATTTTTTTAAACTTCAATTTGAATGGGATTTTATGAGCAACTTAATGACTACATTTACATTAATTAATTAGTGTGGTCAGCCTGCTTGTTCTTATCAGTCTCGTTTTTGCATTGAAGAAAACGATACATATTCAAGTTTGAGTTTTATTGCCTTTTTCACGAAGTTATTTATTTTATTATACCTATTCATTCCTAATTAGTACTAATAAAAGTTTACGACAGAGAGGTAGATTTTTCTATTTGTATTACTCAGAATTTTAGAAAAATGTTTGCAATTTAGGCGCGTATGCAAGAGGAATGGGAGGGCCATGTGGTCATGACATTACATATTATGAGGAAATCTGAAACTTAATAGTCAGATGAAAAGTATCTATTAATAAATTTTCAAATACCAAAATATTTGACTACATAGTTGTGTAACCCGGCTTCATCGGGTATATCATGAATGCGATGTATAGAACCACAGTCCAAAACTCATATGTTGTAAACCATTGTAAGGGTTCTACAGATACCTGCGATATTCATATGTATCCTGGAATTAATTTACTATTATATATTTTAGCGACGTTTCCGGTCAGTTACTCCAATTTTCAACCTTGCGTCGATTAAATCTTGCAATCTCAAATGGAGGAGACAGTTTAAAATTAAATACCTCTGACATGTATCAAGATTTTAGAATAATCAACCAAAACCAGTTTTCATTGTTTTAACTTTGGAAATGCCGGAACTCCCATATAAACTTTTATGCCCTATTCTACCCCCTTAAGGAATTTTTTTCAAAAATTCTGAAACACGTCTTTCTTAATTTGCAGCCTAAAAGCTAAACACCAATTTTCATGGATTTAACATCTCAAATGGCGGATTTGTATGAAAATAAAAACTTTCATTCCCTATTTTACTTTCGTAGATGAAGATTTTAGTAAAATCTTTTCATAGTAGGTGCTAACGTCACAAAAGAAACTTACTGTCCAAATTTCATGTAATTAGTTTACGCAGTTTAAAGTCGGTGTTAATAAATTAGTCAGTCAGTCAGGACATGTTCTTTTATATGTATGTAGGTATAGATTATTTGTTTTCTTGTTTTAAAAGCCAACCACCAAATTCGAATTGAAATTCGTATTTTTCTTTAATTTATCAGTCAGCATAAAATTTAAGAAAGCAACCAAATCAAACAATTTTTGAGAATCAGAGTAGAAACAAAAACTGTGTATGTTTACAAATAGAATGTGAGTATGAAAGAAAAGTATATATACTTTTTGCAAACATATATTAATTTCCTCGTCTACACATTTTATTAAATTTTAAATTTTGATGTTTAAGTTGATTTATCTTTAAAACATAATATCGAATAACGCAGCAATAAAGTTTCAATATTTTTTATTTTTAAAATCTGAACGAAGTGTATTTTCAATCACACAAATTAATCCTATCCATCGTTGGAAGTAAAATTAAGAGTGCTCCGTAAAATTAATTCCCTGCATTTATATAACTTGGGTTGGAACCAATACATTTTTATCAGAACTAATCGTGACTGCGAACATATTAAGCGAATATTAAAGACTGGCCATAAAGCAGCGGGGTGACTCACTCAGGGGCGCAGTAATCACTCAATTCTAAGGAGTTTTTATATGCGAACTTCACTACAAGAAAAGGAAACGTATATTCTTAATTAAGACGTAACAGCAGAGCAAATCAGAAACCAATTAACGTCGTTAACAACGCGCACAAATTTTTATTTCCTACTTAAACCCTTTTGCAGTCGTTAAATTAAGATAAATTTTATGGTCAGTTTCCTTGGAGTAATGGCTGCTTTGAAGGCCTTGCAAAAAGTTAATTGCTTCCTACAGCCCTGAGAGAAGGCATCGAAAATATCGTAAAGTTACTCAAAAGCGAATTCGATTCGCGAAAGAGGACGTTGCGATTTTACCTTCGCTACTATCTAAAAGGGTTGCAAAAATACTTTTTCTACTGCTCACCCACAAATAGCCTACGAATCTTCCAGAATACTTCCCGACTGAAGGATAGGTGTACACCTCAAAAATTTTTAATCACCGGCTCAGCAGAGAAGCTTTAATAACTCCTTTTTACTGCCGTTTGCGTAGTAACAATTTGGGCATAAATCATGCTCATGCACGGCCCAGGACTAAATTCAATCAGAACCGGTGAGGATGGTATTTATCGGGCGATAGTCATTAAATTTTGGGCCGCATAATCCATGAAAAATCGAAACGAGCTCTGCCCGTAAATCACGTCTCCCTCGCACCTCACCAGGTGACCAGAATTGCCCGGAAAAGTGCCCAAATATAATAAAAAGAACGGGCAAATCCAAAAACTTGCAGGACAGTGTGCTGCTGGCTGCCATCACCGCCGCCGCTGGAAGTCATTAGTTCTTGTAATGTAAATTTAACACCCGCCTTCCAAAATTGTTTAATACGCTTTCCACCTCTGCAACGGACGGTGGTTTCAATATGACTTTATTATTTATTGCCCCCGCATGACATGGTAGTTTGAGCATTAAATGGATCTGAATCTCGAGCACCGCCTCGAATTTGAAATTGCTGTACCACTGGCTGCAAGGCTGATTTTTGCAAAATTTAAATATCCTCCTTTTCCACAAAGAATTCGTAATTTTATTTAGATATTATCCGATAATTCTTGAAACTTTTGCTTTTACCTAACGTTGCAAATATTGGAACTTAGGGAAAAACATCTATCCCTCGAATTACACGGTACTGCTTTTAAAGGTTTTTCAAAAATATGACATTTCCATTTAAAACTAGTAAAAATGAACATTTTGCATAATTTCTGTTTTCATTATCCACTGAAAGTGAAATTATTTTATCAGTCAGGAAAATAAAAATACTCACTGGCCAGCACCAAATTTGTTGCCAAAGAAATTTTTTCCGTAGATTACGAATTCGTAAATGGAAATGCTCAATTAGCTCCCATTTTCAAAAAAACATAGGATTAAAAACTGTAAAATGCGATATTTTGACCATTTATGAAAAATTATAATAAAATAACGGATTGATCCAGAAACTTAGAACAGTTGCTCAAATGATAGCTGAAATCTTAAGCTATTATATAAAAATAGAAAAAGCTTTGAAACTTTTCAAAATAATGAGTGAATTTTACTTTATTCCATAAACTGATTATTTCATACAATGGATGACGAAAAAAAACCTGGTTCACCAAAATGTGTAAAAAGCACTATTGAGATAAGTTGTATGTTATACTCCTAGATTGATTCAGGTTTTTATTTAAGCCATGTTAAAAACTTCTATGATGAACCTTTCTTTTCAATGATTTTTTAAAAATTACCAAAATACAGTCTTTTGTATGTTTCGACTCTATTTTTGTCAAAAATGGGAACTGATTGAGTATTTTTATTTACGGATTCGTAATCTACGGAAAAAAGCCTATAGAAATAATATGATATTTATTTGGCAACAACAAAAGAATTAAATTTGTTGACCAGTGAATCTATGAAAGTGATAACACCAATTAAACTTTTGGTAAAATTTTTTAAGGATTTTATATTTCTGGTATCTATAAAATGAATTTTTTATACTTTTACTTAATTTATGAATAGAATTAGTTATTTTTACGTTGTGACTAAAATTAATATAGATAATTTTATTATACGTTGAAATAAATGAATAAATTTTAAGATTTACAAAAATTTGTTTGTCACAAACTAAAGCAAATCATATTTGCAAATATCTTTAGTTTTCATATCTAAAGAGAGCGTTTGTAATCTATATAAAATAGTGTACTTTGTGATGAAGCATTAATTTAAAAAGTTTACGTGAACTAGTTTTATATAAATTTTTACTTTTCCTTTATTTTATGTTTTTATCTGTTGGTATAAATTGCAAAATTATATTCTATTATGAGTTACTAATTGTTACACATTATTATAATATAATTTTTATAATAAAACTAAATCTTATTTCTGTATAGTTTATTTTATAATTATAGTAAATAATTGTTATATAATAACCATATTGTAATGATAATATTTCACATTTAAATTCAAAAATTAGTAAGTGCCAAATAGAATTTTTAAATTGATTCGATAACCCTTCTTTTTTTCGAATACTGTAAAATTTGACATAAATTTTCGCAAAAGTTCAATTTTGAAAGGAAGAAAAAGAAAATATGTAATTGAATACTATAAAAGTGGTAAAAAATTTTTAGATTGTATATTTTCCGAAAAGCCAACTCAATCTGAACCCAACTCTCAGCATGTCCTCGAGAGGTCCAACTCCATGGCCGCACGGTCGCAGCACCGTGTCCAGATTATGTTTTGATTTTAATTCAATAAAACCAAATTAATCCTAGTTTATGGGTGTTGAAAGTCCGACTACCTGACAATGTAATATTGTTAAACGTCTGTGATTACGGGCTATTGTGAGCGAGAAGTATGATCCCGCGCGGCGGCCGGCCCTGACGGCAATAAATCGAAGAGTTAAATGAATCTGCGTGCGTACAAAGGCGGATCGTTCCATCTTGTGGGTCAGACTCTCGGGCGACGGAGCCCGAGACACTTTTGATCAATGGCATCGGCCAATGATTTGTTGAACTTGATTCCTTGTTATGACCCTCGGAAAGGTGTGCTCGAGCGGCGCACTAAGTCGCTCTTAATGGCTCCTTCTGCATCATCTGCAGCGCTATCAATTAAGCGCGACCGCGTTTGTTTGCCGCGCGGAGCGATCTTGAGCACCGCTAGACAAGGTATCGAATAAATCACAGAAAGAAGAAAATATTGCCCAATAAAAATCGTGTAAGGCTTCCGGTTAAGCGGCCGCAGCGTCCACGGCATCCAGCGACAATCTGACATACCTTCATGAAGTTATTACACAATTCCGGGCGCAACCAAAGCAACCTGCCTGGAAGCAAATCACGTCCGTGTGAGCGAGCATTACGTGGCTGCAGCCAATCTGCAAATACGATAAATTTGCAGATATTCATGTCATTATGGCTAATGTTCGATTGTCTTCCGAAAACACGTATCAGCGTGCCGGCTGTTTTCTAAATGTCTTAATCTTAACGTCGGCGGCGGAGCGCGCTTTTTTCGCTATTATTAAAAGTCTTTGCTCCACGTCGGTATGCGGCATTTGTTGCACTCATGCGGCGCTTATGTTGCTGACCTGTGTAAGAAGTCACTTTTTCTTTTACTAACTTCTCAAAAGATTTTCAGATATCGCTGTGGCGACTATCGAAGGTAATTACCGGCGCTGGCGAGTCTTGCGCAAGGTGCGCTGTGGTTAAAGTGGCATATTGTTTTTGGTTCTTAAATTACAATCATTCAATAACTCTGTTTTAAATTAAACATTTTGAAAAGGACAATTGATTCTGTAGTTATTTGAACTCTGGTAATTTCCTTTCGTTTGTGGCAATAAAGTTGTTGGCGTCTAGAATGACTAATAAACATTCCTGACATTTTAACTGTTGCATAAACTATTAGGAAAGAAAAGAAACTGTGTGGAAACATTTCATTTGTAATATAATATTTCTATTAAAGTCCATAGTGACCCAAATATGAAATACACCCCATGATTCGTAAAATAATCATAAGAAGTAAAAAAACTCTTATACTCTAAATTGTTGCCAACATTAAATTTATTGGATACTTCTGTTAAGAATTGTGTTCAAAATAAGAAAATACGCTAATCTAGCCTTTTTGCCCTTTTGCATTTACCTGGATTTAGGGATTCGATTTATTTCCTCAATGTCTCTTATAAATACTAAGCTTTGGATGTAAGAAATACAGACGGCTGTTTTATCTTACTCTTATTCGAACGAAGTACAATTTCTTTTGTAGTCAATTAATCCACTTTCTCGGTACGATAGTATTGAACTTTCTTTACTTAGCTTATATAATCTGAAAGTATTCCTGTTTAATTGACTATAACTTAACATCTTCAGGGATACTGTCGTATAAGTGTTTTAGAAATGAAATTATTCTAACTGGAAAAGAAAATTAAAATCGGTTAAACAAATACTCACTAGATTATATTTCAACAAGAAAACCAACAATTTTGTAGTATGGCAGCACGCAATATTTTATACTTGAAACCAATTTTTCCCCCTTTAAAATTCGGCTCGTCCCTGAAGACGGTAATGTAATAAAATTCTACCGTCTTTAATATTCAAACACAGAAAACAAACATATTTAATACATAAAATATTTCTACAAGAATAAGCAACGCGTGTGTTCTTATCAATACTTCGCAATGCAATGAAGAACATCCGGCTCCATCTGTTGCATAACCTTGTATAAGATTTTATTTAAAAATTATGTAATAATTGAGAATCGATTAAAAACGTTCATCATATCAATTTTTCAAGATAAGGGAAATTTCTTAAAATAGTGAGCGATACGTCGTTGTAATAAACATTATACTACGTAGGTATTTCGAAACTATTTTTGAATATTTAATTTATTTGAGCCGAATAACTTGAACTTCTCACTTAAAATATGCATTAAATTGTGCAACAGCTCATAAAACAATCAGAGACAGAGATAACCGGATGATAATTAGCATTTCTTAGAAAAATTCGTCTGACTTAAATGAGTGTGCCCTGAGGAATCGCGTAATAAAAGAGATTTTTATTTATCTGTTGCTCCACCTCTTTTAAGGCAAAGCAACTAATTTAACTATACTTTCCAAGACGAACGTCTCAATTATGAAAGGAAACCCATAAAAGAGTAACGCGTTAAGGAAGACCGTATGTACGCGCCGGTTATTGCGATAGAGTAATCACTTTTACGATCGCCACATGTTTGTACCAAGGCCGAAAACTCCAGGGACTCCGAAAGATTCTCCAAGCCAAAGAAAATATGTTTGGTCGAACGTCTTGGGGTAATTTGCTAACTTTTAATTGCCAGCCCATAATATAGAAACAGTGCATAAATAATGCTGCGAATTTCAAGATGAGCTGTAAAATTGGCCGATAAACAGCGCTCTGTTATCGGTCCAGGTTATGGGGTTAATTTTTAATTTGAGTTGCGAGTCCTCTAATCCCAATTAACACTGCGCTGATAAGCAATTAACCCATCGGCAATCGCAGTAATTAATTTAATCTAATTTAAGTATTCAGCAACAAAATCGCCAGTTGTTGTTTGCGTTGTTTTTCCGCGCGAGAATTAATTAAAAACTCCTCGAATGATAGCAGCTGCGATTCTGGCCTATGGCATCATTCGGACGGGTTATCGCGAGCCAACGTCGACCTCCGGCACTGATACGCCGCTAAACCTTCAAGTTATTAAATTCTTTGACACAAAATGTGTTCTTTATCGGCCGCGACGACGGCTGCACTCGAACGCGCTGCGTCGGCCGCTTATCGGACGAGCTGGGACAATTAAATGGCCTTATTAATAGAAATTATGCGCGCTACCAGAAGCGCTTTCTTCGGGGCGTGAGTGCTACCCTAATTGGCGCGATATTTCACTTAACTGATAAAAATCTATTCTACGCTGAGCCAATGAGCTCGGAACGGTTTCAATTAACATGATAAGGCCTCTTCGAAGTTATGAGTTAACCCGAATTCTCGTGGGTCATCTTTTCGAGTTAGAACTAGATATCGATGGTATATTAAAGGAAAATTATTGTTTTCCAATTCCGTTTCGTATTTCCGCTTTAAATTAATGAAATAATTATAAGAGCTACTGATTCTGAAGGGTTTGCGTGACAATAATATTTCCAATTATTTACTGACAGAATGTTAAGAGGAGCAGAATCAAAACAATTTTCACGTAAACTTTATTTGAAAAGAAATTGACTTAATTAAGAGCTTAGAAAAAATAATTTACTATAATTTAAACTAATTGTTATATATATATCCATATCCTCTCATTTTTTTTTATGAATTTATAAACCATATAAACGATCCTGGAAACCATTTATAATATTAATTTGTTGTGACAATTTTTCGTTGAAATCTCAATTTTGTTTAGACGGTGAAATTTGTTTTAAAGAAAGTATTATCTACAAAAAATTAAAAATCGAAATTAGGATTCAATTTCGACATTCTTGTATTGAATTTTAAAGTTCACAATAAACGAGTTTTTATTATTTCTAATAATGTTTACAATAGAAAGGAGGAGAGACGTAACTTATAGAAAACGGATCGTGATTTCAAATAAATAAGTAAATAGAAGTATAAACATTTTTAAACACTTTCAAAAAGATTAAACTGAGAGAAAACAGCAATTTAAATTTGAAAAAAATCAGCTCAAAATCAAAGCGTCTTCATAATAATACTGAATTAAAAACCAAAATTTCAAAAGCAAAGTTGCACCAGATCGAACCTCCAAATGAAATGGTTTCTTCGTTTGCAAATTAAAATTTTTTTGCTTCTCTATAAAATCAAAGCGTTTTCTGCTTCAAATTCAAGTTGTTTCAATATACCGAACTATAACCAAGTGTTTACATCTTTTAATCCCAAACTCTTTCAAATGTAATAGAGTAAGTCTGGGGCAGATGGCCATAGTTGTTTTAAGGATGTATCAAAATAAAAATAAAAATATTTCTACACTTCTTTTAATATAACTAACAAACAAATAAAAAATTCTTGCGATATTAGCCTTAAAACTATTTTTTAAAATCACGATTGGTCATCTCTCTTGAGGTGTTCCACCGAGCTAAGCTCTTTTCGAATTCATATCTATGCTGTGAGCTTAGCAACGTAGTATAACAGTTTAAATTGCTTAGCTTGATGAGCGAGTCAAGGTTTGTGGCGACTTTGTAAGACAGAATAAGAAAAACTCTAGGAGCATTCCTTGAATGCTGTCGAATTGTGGTTTGGTTTACTTTGATTAATTTAAAATAATATCAAAGATCGAGCTAAGCAAACGAATTCGAACAGGTTAGCTTTATCTTCGCTTAATTGTAATACTACTTCCGCTGACGTCATAAACTGTTATAACGAGACGAAGACTTGCATTCGGACAGGCCATAAATTTTATTAGATTCACAAAACAAGGTATGTATGTACAGCTTTTTCGCTGACTTTAAATTTCTCAATTCCATCTATACTATATGAAATTCATCAATTTGATTTTTACGCTAATTTCAAACTATAAAAACAAAAACTATTATAATAAAAGCAAACAGCTTCGATTGAAAAGAAGGCGAAATAAGTGTTTCCGGTGACCCAGTGCACTTAGGATGTAAAAATAGAATTTGATTTTGAAACTTGATTTGCATACGACTTAAGCAATAGGTACTTTTGTTCTCTGCTGGTCCTGGGAGGGAGATTCGCTTTTTTTCAAAAAGAACTGAGCCCCCGAGCAACTCGGCGATTGCTCGAGGAGCAAACAGCGAAATAATTGAAAAGAATAAGTGGCTATAACTGTCAGGGCGCAATATGCACAAGCCACTGTTGCCAATCAGTTTCATTGAAATAGCCCCGGCCAGAGGGGCCCCAGGAGGAGCGCTACGCCCAGGCCGTAAACAAGCCGGGCCCGGAGCGCGAAGAATGGGGCCGCGTGAGGGCGAGCGGAGCGGCTCAACCTGCCCGCGGCGGCTGGAGCTGGAGGTGGGAGGAAGAGCAAATGGTGAAGACCAAATTAAGACGTTTGTTGGCGATTTTTATTTATAGTTTTTCGCGATCCTGGCCTCGGTGTCCCGGCCGCGGCCGCCTGAGCCGCCCGAACCGCCCGAGCCGCCCATGGCCGATCCGCTCCTGTGCAAACAGCAGGTCCGCGGGCCCGCCGCGTCGGAGGAGGCTCACGTTCGCGGAACGTGTCATGGCGCGGCCGGGACGGGGCCCTCGCCCGGAGTGGCTGGCCTTAGCACATAAGCCGGGCTGTTGCGAATAATTACTGCAAACAAAGTGTTTTTCTGTTACCGCGCCAAGGTGCAGAGGCGTTGGTTTATTCACATGATTAGAAAATGTGGGAACTCGGCTGGAGCAGATTTATCGCGGCAGCGGGCTCCCGCGCTCGGATCGCGTCCCGCGGATCCGCTAATATGAGAGCTGCTGATGTGTGGCTCGGCCCGGCCGCTCCGGGGCTTATTTATGTGCGCAGTAATGAGCAGTATATTTCGACTAAATTAGTGCTCAAGTAAAGAGCCAGAAAATAAAAGGAAAATCCACTCCGCTTAATGATTCCAATTTATGAGCCCTTTTTGTTCGTGCCTCGGCGGTACTGCGGGATTGCTCCACCACCGCCGCACCGCACCGCCCCGCCGATGCTGCTGGCAATTTCACGTTTTGGTGTTTCTCGATTGTTGCAAAATGTCGCTTCCTCACGTCTCTCGCGCACGTAGGATTTATGCTTGCACGAGCTTAGTTACTTCTCAAATGATCGACTTAATTAGCTGCAATGTTCTTGATTGATGTGGAAGACGTATCCAACCGGATTCTGCCGCAACGGCAGCTGAGGAGGAGTTTTTCTTAGAGCACCGCATCAATTTTCACATCGCTCCGCTGAGGGTGCATTGAACGGCCTTTTTCTGATTAATAATTATACGATTTGTTTTCGCCTCGACGAATATCATAATGCCTTTTTTGGCAGTGTCCAGCGGTGGGAAAATATCCTCATGCGCATCAATCAGACTGCAACTTTTAATATAAGGCGTTATGCCTTTACTTCCACAACCAGAAAAAATGATTTTGGGAATCTTTTCACATTAGTCGTTTTCTTTTCTTTTATGAAACTCTGTCGTAACTTTTATACAAACCAAAAATAACACTGGTCAACAGGTTATTGTAACAGTATACTTGATAAGTTATTTTCATAGCATTTTTTACGCAAATTTCTAATCTGAAAACGAAAATTCTTCAAGACATAAATTCATTAAAAATTAATGGCTTAAGTTAGGAATAGGAAAACCGCACGGATTTCAATGAAATTTTACATGAACCTTCCATTTAACTTAAAACGAAAGGATCTGAAGGAATTTCTTTGCGGTCGGCTATAGTTTCCGAAATATTTGGCAAAATGTCAAAATTAAAAGTGACGTACTTTCACTATGCACTCATATGATTAAATTTTGAAAAAACCTGAAAAAGAACTATAATAAAATGTAAACAAAAATCTTCTTACCTCTATCACCCAAATGACACTTGTGTTAAAATAATTGTGTGCGTAAAAAATCATTTATTTCAAAAATATGATATACTCTGCAAATCCGTGCTTGTCTGCGCGCAAAAGTGCTTAGTGTAGTATTCTTTTGGCGAAATTGAACAGATTTAAGTGGAATTTTGTGGTGGAAATTCCCACTTCATTTTGACACTTTGTCAACATTAAAAGTGGAATATTTCGGAAACTATAGCCGACCGCCAAAAAATTCCTTCAGACCCTTCCGTTTTAGGCCAAGCGGAAGGATGCTGTAAAATTTTATTGAGATCTCTGTGGTTCCCCTATTTCCCCATTGTAAGAGAAAGTGCCTATAATATAGTTTTGTACTTAAAAATACAGTTTTTATAATTATAATACTAAACCACATCTGTTATTTTCAATATTTTAATTATTTGTTCCCAAACTACTTAAATTATGTTCCTATAAAACAATCAATAGAAAACTGATAATAATCAAAGGTTCAATAAATAACCTATTATGTATAGTTTCCTATATACTAAACAAGGAATTTTTATAATATTATCCAATCATAAAAACATCTCACCCTACCTTACATCTTGTAATCGATATAATAAAATAAAGTAATTCGGTAGTTTTGTTATTAATGTATGTATTTCTTAATTATCTATTCAAGTTTCTATGTTGCCTTCAAAATTCTTTAAAATTAAATTAATTAAAATAATTATTTTTTTATTATTACATTTATTTATTGCTCCAAAATTTGAACTTAAAAAGGTATTAACTTGGTCCTAGTCAGCAATGTAAGGGGTTAAGTATTTCTCCTCGAAGTAACTAATATTGAGAAACCTCAATCTTTGCTCATTTGAAAATTATTATATTGACTTTCACATTCATTAAGTTTAAAGTTATTTTAATGCATCTATAATATCTCTAAACCTTTTCGAATCTCCCATTTCTTTATCCGTGAAAAAAAAAAAATAAATAAAGTCTTCAAAAGGTGAATCCTTGCACAAAAGCCACCAGCAAGACTAAGCACACGTCTGCAGAAGAGTCCCACGGGAGCATCACCCACCTCAGGAGCTAAACAATCAAGTTTCCAGGATATTTAACTCGCGCGGAACGAGGAATGCTCACATAATTACAAGTCTCCCGCCCATTTAGCAGAAGAAAGCGTCGTCATTGAGATAAGAGGATTAAACAACCTGTCTGCAGTCCTTGTAATCTCTTTATAAACACAAAGTGCAAAACGACTTTCTTACACTTTTAATAACAAACAACATTTCCCCCGGGTATGGGCCAGCCGGGTATTGATTTCCAGATTTGCTAATCTCCTGACAAAAACCTAATCCGTACACACAGCCCGGCGATGCTATGGGACGGGATAATCCTTAAGCTGATTGGATTACAACTGAAATCCAATTTAAAATATCCTCTAATTCTGAAATGCAAATGCCATTTTACATATCTATGCATGGCTTGTCTTGGCCATTGTGGCACTTTTGTAAGAAAATCTCTCAAAAAGCATTTTCTAAACCACCAAGTAAGCGGAGGATTTCTGTCTGCAAATTTCACAAAACAGCACTGTTTGTTCAGGAAAATTACGTTTAATTTGTTAAATAATTTTAAAATTTGAAGTGGAAAATAAAACAATTCTAAACCAAGAAAAATTCAAAATATTCAAGAATTTTCTATAAGTATTCGCATTCAAAGTGTTTTCGCTCTATCCTCCAGCTTTAAGTTTTAAGAAAACAAAATTTCGATTTTATTATATGGAAAAAAATAAATGAATGATGAAAACAAAATAACAAGAATAGTATAGTTCACCGCATAATATTTTATTAGCATTCTTTTCATTTAATAAAGAGAAAGCCAAACAGTGCAAATTTTAAGACCGATTTTAAAGTATTTGAAAATGCACCAGTTGAGAATAAGCTCAAAATTAAACCTCAAACTTTATAATAAAATTGCTCTCTAGAATTAGGTTACATTAATCAATGCATTGCAACTGAAAACATGACCAAATTTAAAGGCAAGGGTACTTCAATCCTGAACATTTTCAATGAAAATTTAAATATGTAAAAAACGAAACTTAAACGCTGATAGAGAAGTCAATAAAAATTTTGGCATAAAAGTATATGAATTTAGTCTCTTGCAATACAAAATGAAATGATAAAACCTTTCTATAATTTAACAGTGACCATAGTTGCATTTTACAAGTTGTTTTATCAAGTGGAAATCTGCACAAATAAAATGTAAAAACAAATGATGATTTTAGGATCATATGCGGGTGATTTTTGCATGGCAATATTTAAAATTACAAACAAGCATGTACATTTTAACGTATTCAGTAATATATTCTAGCATACACGTAACACACGTACTATATATGTACAGGGTACCCCAGAATAAATAATTTGAAGGAAGGTGTATAAATTTATACACCAATATCCAATATCCCTGCAACAAAGAACATCGAACACTTGGCACTGCACTTGGTTTTAATTGAATTTAAATTTGTGTATACCGCTCTATGATTTTGCATCTATGACATTTTAAAAATATGTAGAAAATTGTAGTTTATTCATAGATCTGAATAGAAAAATACTATAATATCCAAGTTAAATATACAATGAAACTTAATTGAAAATGTTTTAATGATTATAATTTAAAATGTCAATTTTATAAATTGACATTTGATACGATTTTACAATGCCACTTTTCTCTGAGTTTTCAATTTTACAGTTTAGTTTGGTCGATACTTTAAAACAATAAACACAATTAAAACTGATGTTAATTTAGTTTTTCTATCGTGTATTATATCATTAAATTCTTGTTTATACCAAAATAAACATAAAACTCCTAGAAGTTGACAGTTTTATAGTTTAATTATTTAAAATTTGTATCTTAAATGAAACAAATTGACTTAGCGTGTTTTTTAAAAAGGTTCTCAAACTCATTATTGTAATAATAATCTTTCTAGTGTTTAGCTTATATCGAATATAAAAATTTTGAATAACACTGCTATTCGAAATAAAGTGTAATTTTGTTACATACAAAAAAATCTTCTCCTATTAATTAAAAGGTCCACAGTGATGTATCTACTAAAATAAAATGTAAGTAATGGTAAATGTTTGCATTTTATATTTTAATTGGATAATAGATTTGCTCGCAGAAAAGTGGACTAAGTTTTATAGGCCACTTTAAGATCCCTCCCATTTCCCCTCCACAAGGTCCTAATTGCTGCAGATCAAAACAAATTGAATAAAAGTCGCTGGCGACAAAAAACACTCGACGCCGAGTGCAAAGAGCCCCACCTCCGAGTAGGCGTCGCTGTTCGTGCCTTTTAGCCTTTTTTGCGGCCAGACAAAATCCATCGAAGCCTCCAGCTCCCACAGGCCGGAGAAAAAAGTGGCCCCCGTCCGAACGAAGCCGCGGTCCCGCCGCAGCAGCCGCGTTGGGGCGACCGGCCCCAGTCGCACCTCAGCAGCGAAATAATTGGAGAAGTGCAGCGGAGCGAGACGCGCACCGGCGTCCGTCCGGCCGCGACCGGGCGCGCTCGCCGGCCGCTGGACGAATGAGGTGCCGCGCCGGGCTGCCGAGGAACGCACGATGAATGGCGACTGCGGCGCGGCCCGGCTATGTGCACTTGCCAGGAATTCGGATCCGCGCCGCGTAGGCACGTACATAAGACGGGGCCGCGGCGACACGGCGCGAACAATGCGCCCGGCGAGACGCCTGGTGCGCGAGCAGCGGTGCGATCGATCGCGATAAGCCGCTTCTGCGCGGCGGGGCGACAAAGATGGCGAGATGCAGATCTTGACGATCGGTCGCGAGGCACGAACCCCATCAAATCATGCAAAATGGGATCATAATGGAAGTTAATTGGTATGCAGCAAAACAAGCGAACGGCCGCGATCGCGACGGAGCCGTTGTTCGATCCGCGCGGCTTCTGCGTCAAGCACTTCACCTGCGTAGCAGAACAACGCAGGTACAAGCACCTCGCTTGCAAATTATTTTATTGAACACGGCGATTACACGAGCGCGAAGGAGAGGAGCAATTTTCACCCGGCCCACCTTCAGCGCATTAGTTGGCGATAATTGCTACACGGCCGTTCCACTTCACGGGAAGCGGAACACGTTCCAGCTTCCATGTTTTGCTCGGCCTAGAAGGAAATTTCGCATCTTCCGCAGATGCAAATTTCCTTTCTTGTCAAGCCGAGCCCATCTGCGATCGATCACTGCCTTGTACGTCTTTTCTTTGTTAAAGATCTCGTAATTCAATCGCCATAATCGATAAAATCAGTCAGAGCTAAGCAAGTAAATGAAGTTACATTACAATTGCTGCAATTGAATTGCAATAATTAATATTATATGGAACTCTAATTTTTAATTGATACGTTGATTTAGTACTGAGCTTTACAAAGTTTTAAAAACCGATTTCAAAAGTAAATTATTATAAAAACAGGAAACCCGACTGCACAACTAACTAAAAAGAGAAAAACTAGCTCTAGAGTTTAGAATTCTGTTCAGGCTGTGTTGAATCATGAATATATAAAGTATACAGTGTTGTGCAAAACACTAGCAACAATTCCAGTACAAACACTTAAATCAATTTCTTCCTCATTTTATTTAGTCGAAAAGGTTTCTCCTTTTATGAAACATTACAAATAGACCGCAACAAATTTATTAAAATAATTTAAAAACAATTACGAACTTCGGTACATGTTAGTGTGCAAAACTGAAGCAACCTTTTATAATAGTTGTCTCCCTAGTACTTCATATGGTAGTCTTTATTTTGAATAACTTCAGCACCTTTATAGCAAAGACGCTATTAAATTCATAATTAGTAGATTAAGGTGTGTTTCAGATCATTATCATGCTGAAATACCCATCGAAGCGGCGTTTCTTATTCGACATATGGCAACATTTGCGTCTCTAAAATATTTCTGTAAATATAAAGGTCCATTATTTCCTTTATTTCAAAAAAAGGACACACACCGTTCGCCGAAAAACATTATCCTCCTTCTGGATCAATCGGATGAAAAGCGTTTTTAATTCTTATTTTTCTCATTTCTTAACATAAAAAATAAAATTGAAAAATTGAAAATACTTTCAAGTTCTGTACTAATTCCTACCTACCTGAGATAAGATCTGTTTAAAAAGCGAAGAAAAATTTCAGCGATAATCGAAAAATCGTCCGGTTAATCTCGATATCATTTCTCCATTAAATAAGAAATTTATAGCAAATTTACACCGATAAATTGCGAAACTAATTCGCGTCTAATTTTGCATAAAATTCCGATAGATATAAATAACCGGCCGAATTTTATAGACGCGAACAAAGATTGGCCACGACTTTTTGAGGCGTACTGTTCATTTCTCTTCGAACGCAACCTAATTAACAGCAGGCCGTTTAACAAAGACCGCTGAAGAGGCCAGCGCTGCGGCGTGATCGAACGAACACTCCCCATTATCATAAAGATCGACGCCAATTAATATCGGACAACATTTAGGTTCGTGGGCGTCGCGTAGGCGATATACACTCGCTGGCAATCACTTCTTCCTCTTTCGGTTATTAATTTGGCTCTTGTTTGTCTCATTAAAAAGTATTAACGAAACAAGTTTAGATAAATGTTAATGCCGGCCTTAATGTTTTATTTAACGAATTTCATAATGATGCGATGGCCATTAGCGGCCAAATGCGCTCACCGTTTAAAAGGAACTATTCTCACGTTTTTAGCTGCAGGTGACGATCAGCCTCAAGTGATTCGTTTTGAAAGTGCTTTTCATAAAAACTGGTAGTTCAAATATTTTATTATAACAACAACACAATAAATTTTGATTCTAAAGAATTTTTGTTCCCACATGTGGCAGAATACTAAATGTGAGAATTAATCAGTTTATTGTTGTTAATTCCATCAATTCTCGTAAAAGTAAAAGGCATCTTATTAATAATAAAAATATATAATATAAAATAATTACTGTCATCATAATTGGTTAGATTACTTCATCCAAAATAAAAAGGAAAGGAGCATACTATAACAAAAGTAAAATTTAACTTGTACTTCTCGAGATTTCTTTGAGTGACATTTTTCCGTCACGACTTTTTGCATATTTCCCACAAAGTCTCGTTTCAAATTGTGTAAATACCACAAACTTAAGATGTTTTCACCTTTCTATTCTAAAAAATTCTTGAATAATCTTTGAAATTGACGAACTAAAGCTAATTATATTTTTTGACTGAGGTATACTTATTGACGGTGACGCGCTGAAAATTTGTCCTTATTTTCATCAGTCGTGTAGAATTATTTACGGAAATCAGATTTAAACATCTTTAATTTAAGCTTTTTTTGTACAATTTTCACCAAAAAATTATGGGAATATGGAATAAATCGGCGGCAGGAAATTAAAAATAAACATAACATAATAGGTATATGTACATGTTTGATGGTTTTAAAAACATCTAGGTACTTACAATTGTATGATAGTTTTCAAACCACCTACTACGGTTGAATATTAAATTCTACTTATTCTACATCATTAAACTATCAGTTAGAACAAACCAAGTTAGCTAATTGATAATATATTAAAAAAACAAACGGGGCAGGGCTTACCTAATTATAGTTTCCATATTACAAAATTCCACTAAAGTCCTTTGCGCTAGGTACGCCTGGCCTTCTCGGCTCCTAATGTGATAAACAATTAATGTCGCGATCTCCTTAAATTAAAATATTTCTCATTAAAGAATAAAATGTTCGCAATTAACTTAATTTGTAATTGCTTAATGCTTTTTGTCGGGGCTCCGTCCTCGACTCGTTTTTCTTGCACGAGAGCTTTATCAGCGGCCAGCGCACCTCATTACGCCCTGCGCCAGAGTGCACCTCTCCGGTCGCCTATTCGAGAGCCGGGTTTGTAAACAAATAAATCGCAGGTAATCCAGGTAATTCAGGTAATGCGGGTATGCGGCGCAGCGCACCGAGCGCTACGTGCTTACATAAAACGCTGGCGCAGATCATGTACCATTGTGCGCTAGGCTCGCCTCCGGCTAAGGAAAAATCTCGTCGCCGCATTAGCCGCTGAGGTCAGATGCTTGTGTGCAAATAAGGCTCCGGGAATTTGTTGCCTTAATTTATTGGATGTAATTAAATTTCGCTCTAAATGGAAGCGCCCGAAATCGGATTGGCGACATGAAGCTGTTACTGCCACCAATTTTGCCTTTGTTGGTCGAAAGCGAACCTTCGAGGTGGCTGGCTGCTGTAAATGGCCTGCCACAGATCGGGCGCAATGTGCACTTTCACGACGGGAATTTGATTACGTTTCAACAGTCCGACGAGTCGCAATAATTCATAAATTGGGCACTACGGGAAAACCTGAGCAAATTCGAATATTTATTTTATTGACTAACCCTCACAAACTCAAACACGAAAACTTATCTATATTTTAAAACAAAATATTCATATTACTCTGCTTTAATCTGAAAAAGAAACTTCCATATTATAGGGTCCTACATACAATGGTCTTAGTCATAGTCTTAGTTTTTCCAAAAATTAATCCTTACCAATTGCTTTCCAGAAATCATACTTTTCCTTTCATATTAATCAATATTCAATAAATTAAATTGAAATTTCGAAAACTTATATTTTTCTGCCACAATTTTCTGCATATTCCTAAAATATCTCATTGGAAATTGTGCCAAAACCATAAATTAAGAAGTTTCAGCCTTTTCTTCCGAAAAAATCTTTAAAATAAATGAATTATAGGCAAATAACTTATTCGATCGGTTGTATGAAATGGCGAGTCGAAAAAATCAAAACTTTTCTTCCAATTTTTTTATTTTTAGGAACGTTTAAATGTTTTTTCGCTAAAAAGGTCGGTAATACATTTAGTGTAAGTATTTTCCCCAATGTTTATTAAACAATCCAGAATATTACGACAGAAAAATATTACTTTTCAAAATTTTATATTTAAATATATTGGAAAATACAAGTGACTTTTGACTTTAACTGAGCATTTTTATAAAGTTTTATCAAAACCTATGAAGAAATGTTTTTATTCTTATTTATCTAGTCTTTTACAGTACAAGATTGCCAGATAATTTATAAATATTTTCGCAATTGTTACCTTTTATTAAACATTTAACGCATTCCCGTCCAAATAAAATCGGCTAATTGCGATCCACCCACAATATTTGTATCACAAACTATAAGAACCGTGATAAACTGGCATTGGTAGACTAATAGTAAAAACTAAACCATGATTCTAACTATTCTCTTTCTTCGGCTTCTCTTCTGCCGATTTAGTTTAGATTTCAACCAGATCTCTACCAGAAATCAACTATTGCGAAATATAATTACCTGTAACCGAAATCACGAGTCTGACTCGTGATATTCATGTTTGGCCCGAACTTATATCCACGAATAACACTCGTCATTCTAAGCGAAGGAGTTAATTTATAATAAGTTTTTCTTAAAAAAACTCCTCTGTTATTTTAAATTATTATCTATCTAATAAAATTACAAATTTGCGATTTTTTAAAAATGAGATTCTTATATAATAAAAATGTTGTAAAACTCAGCGATTTGATTGGTAAATTTTGTTCTTAATAAGAAACGTTCACCCTTATATATTTATTCCGATTTTTTAATTGGGTTGTATTTATTTATTAATTTATATTTTAACATACATATGTATGTGCGATGAGATCTAGATTTCATTACACTTGAGCTGAGATATTTCTTGGGCAGAAACAATTGGATTTGTTTACAAAAAAAAAATATCCGACTGGCCAAACAGAGCGAATGCCAAGGAATAAATTTGGTCGTGACAAAAAAGGGTCCAGCAGCCGGGATCGATTTACAGATTTGTCCCGAAACTATTTCGGATAATTACTGTGGCTCCCGAAATCAAATTTACATTTCTCCGGGCAAAGACAAGGGCAGCACTGGTCGCTGGTGGAATTAAGAATCCCAAAAAGAAAGGAGCAGTAACTGGAACAACATAATTCCCAGAAGCTCCCTATCACGAGCATTCCTTCTGTGAAAAGGCATGCAGCTCCGCTGCGCCAACACCCCGAATTCAGTCCTGGCGATTGGCATCGGGAACGTTTTGTTAAGAACTCGAAGCCAATTAGAAAAACCTCGAACTAATGAGCCACTGTGCAACAACCTCCTTACATCCACCTCGATCGCGCCCATTTAATTGGTTTTAATTTCTTCTTCGCTTCTCGACGCGGCCAGCGAGCCGGGCCGCCAGGTCCGCGTCGAGTGCGACCTAATGGCCGGCCGGCGTGCACCGCGCAGCGTCGCACCGCTCTTACAACCCGAACAAAATAATTTATCAGGCCCATCTTTGTTTGAGTCCTCGATGAAGATAGGAGCGAGTTTTATTAGCCGAAATAAATCTGCTCCATAGCTTCTGTCTTTTGTGCTGGACCGGAGCACCCCGGAACACCCCGGAGCACCCCGGAGCACCGGGGCCCCGACTGGCCCCGGCTGGCCCCGCAACTGACCATAACGTCCACTCGTCCGGCCGCGATGTGATCCGGCGAGGTGCTACCGACTGCCCAGCCGCGATGTCCACTTTTTTGTAATTTTCTTAATTTATTATGCTTGTTTCGAGGAGGGAGGCTCTCGCTCCCGAATAAAACGATGTTAATTTATTTCCTCTTCCTCGGGTGGGAAGAAAAAAATTCATTCACCGGGAGCCTCTCAACTTTTTCCATGATACGTTCAGGAATTTAAAAATATTTATCCGAAATGGATGCAAACGCCATCGAGGGGTTTTCGGGATAAAACTAAATTTCGAATATTTCGACGACGAGGACCTAAATTTTTTTTCTAATTAACATATTATCCAGGGACACTTAAAATTAAAACTGCCATTAATTAGACGAAGACAAAGCACCTCTTGATTTTGAGGATCTCTCAGATTGTGAACTGCTTGACGCGGAGCAGTAAAATGTGAAATTATTGACCCCCAAAATGTAAACATGCTCCGAAGGCTGTCCGATCGCATCATGAAAAGATTTTGTCACCGATTAAAATTTCATTTAAGCAGGTCCAATGCACCGAATATTACCTTTTCAGTGGGATGCACGTCTGCTCGTTTAAATATTTTATGCTCTGACAATCTTTCCCACCTATTCTAGAAATTAATTTGATCTTAAAAATTAATTCTTCAGGTGTGGATTTAAAGAGGACATATCCCTTCTCAGCTTCAAATTGTCGATGGCAAGACCGGGCTAGGACTAATGTAGATATAATTTTTGAAATGTAACTTCGGCACATAAAAAATGTTGTCAAGAAATGTCGTTAAACGAAATTATCTTTCTTAGACCCAACAAATCCAATTAGTAACCTCTATGCGAATTAGTTACTCAAAATGTGTTAGCTCAATTCATTAATTGTTATACTTACATTGAAAAAAATATCGAATTTAAAATTAAAAAGTGAGGGTTATTAATCGTAAAATGCGGGTCTTGAAGAAAATTACAAAATGTATATAATATAATTATAATTTTCTAAAAACTCTAACTTCCATTGAAAATGTTATTTTAATGAGTCTGAAATTTAAATTTTTTTTTTACTACTCGAGCTGTATATACCTTCTTAAGTTACAACTATCGCATTTCTGTAGTAAGGAATAGCTTAAAATTGCATTTGATTTGGAGGATTCTTTATTTACTATTACAATAGCAGAATCTGGCTATTTAGCAAAATATTTCTCTGAGTATGGAGCATCTGTCTTAAGCTGTGAGACGCAAAGTGACATTGTTTTCTGGCCAAATTCATTCTCGCAAACTGCATCCTTGGAAAGGCAAAACTCAATATCTGGCCTAAAACCTGCAAGTACTTAACAGTGACGCAAGGTTTCTATAAAAAGTTCATCTTAAAATTGAACACAATAAATCTGACTGTCAACAAATCTCCCGTAATTGAGGAGGAAAAATTCATCAGGAAAAACTAATCTGGGTCCGTGTACTCGGATAACAGAGGCGAGCGAACACAGGCCATCCTGATTGATACGTATATATCAAATGACGACAAAACCTCGACGTTTTTATGCGGCCCGGGGTGCTCCAGTGGCTGGAGTCGGAGCGGGGCCCAGGACCCGGCGATATAAATTTATACACTGACAGCAACAAAATGTCGATAACGAAACCCGTCAATGGATGATAGACATAGGAAGGCCGAGCTATATAATTGGAATAATAATTGAAGAAACGCGCAATTTAGCCGGGCAAAAACTCAAAGTGAGGTAAATAGCTGGCCGTCCGGTCAGAAAAAGGCCAACAATGTCAGTCATCAAAGTTGGATTAATTGGGAGTTTAACTGTAATGCAATTCCACTTTTTGCGGGCTCCCTCGGTCCGGGGTGCATGTCCCCGGCCGCGGACCAGTTCGCGACGACGTCCGTCGCCGTGGAAGCATGCGGCCCGAGCGGGAGTGGACCGCGGGGCTGCAGAAATCAATTTGAGGAAACTCAATGAATTGTTCACCGGCGGCAGTCACCAGCAGCAAGGGCCCCGGAGCCCCGGAGCCCCGGAGCTCCGGCGGGCCCCCGGACAGCGCTGCGACTGCCCTGCGATGCGCCGAGAGCGCAGTGTGAAATTGAAGCAGCCCGGCCTGCGGGCTCGCCGGCGAGTCGCTGCCCTGGAAGATGTCGTCGCACGGTGGATTTGTTACACCTGTTGTCGTGGAATGCCAGAAGCAGTTTATTAGGCGCAATTTAAGAGCGAAAATGGTTAAAAGGTAAAATATCTGCGCTGGGTGCCTTATCTCAGCGGACTGCTCGATCGGCGAACATGTAATTCTGCTTCTGATAGTTTGTATGGACGTCTGTTGGAATTTTAATTGAGAGACGACCAGAAATTCATCTACAAATGAGGAGGGCTTCTGTCGCGATGTTAAGAAAATTGTTTTTATGTGTTCTATGTCCCAATGTCTTCCTTTAAGTAGGTACACTATAAGCCGTTTTTCAATAAGTGTAGCCTAGTAATTTTATACCAGCTTATACTTGGTAACAATCCCATTTATACAATTTACAATTACTAATTTAGACTTTATATACATATGTTCATATGTATGTTTGTGCGAAAATAGCTCCAAAGTAAATCCCTCAAAAAATTATTTTAAATAGAGAACCCTCACTCATATTTCAATAAGCCAGTCTTCAATCACCTCACAAATTTAAAAGATCGAAAGTAAGTGGAATATCCAACCATTTCTTCAAACTGTACTAAATTCACCACCAAAATCTCCCATTAATTGATAAAAATATTATAAACACATAATATAAATGACAATGCGTTAATAGTTTTTAATACACATAATATATCTAAATTATTGAACCACAACGTACCTAAATACAAAACAACAAAATTTAATGATGATTATAATTATTAAATTAAAAAAACACCTTTCACTAAAAAAATACGAAGTACTGATGTTTGAAAAAAAAAAAAACACATTAACACATATTTGATTTTTACTTGTATGATAGTAAGAAGTAAATATTTCCACAAATTTATTAAAAACCTGAACGTATTATATAATGAATTCCATATTTCCACAATAAGTGAACTAAAGAATTTTTATACCTGTGGACGTAAAAATTCAAATAAATGTTTAAAAAATTGGAATTGTTTTCTGATTAAAAATTCCGAGGTAGATCTTTTCACTTTTTCCTCTTAGGAAAGCTTATAAACGATTGCTCCTGGATTCTCGCTCAGGTAGCGCGCTAATTAAGCAGAAATAATTATACAAGGTGCTCGAAAGAAGTAGACCAAAGGACACGAACCATCTAAGCTAATTATTCACCGACTAGAGGGTGGCGCAGCGGTGCAACGACAGCCGGGTCCCTATGAGAGGCGATTAATTGTAAAATAAATTTTAATTTTTCAGCCGCGAGCCCCATTAGTGAATTTTTTCCTGATTAATGCGAATTTTGTCACGAAACCCAGAGCACGGTCTGCAGTACCACAAACAGCGTTTTCTGCCCCCGTGACATGCAAGCTGATGTAGAGCCGCAGATAAGCCGTTAATAATAATCGGGGAACTAATAGAAGCGTTTTATTACAATAAATTAGGAACAAGATAAATGTGACTGCATTTTTGCGCCTCGCGCGCACCACGGCCGCGGAGGCTTGCGTGGCTCACATGCACGACCGGTAGCGAATTATCTGGTCGCACCTACTCTCCTTCCCCTGCAATCAATTTGCACCTCGTTACCGCAACTCCTGTATCCGGACAGATATATTGCAGTTAATTATTTGTTTTCGTGACATCTATAATTAAACATTCACACACATGCACCGAATTACCTGCAGATTTATGTGGCTAATGAGTCAATAAATGTTTGCCACTGACACCGGTGATTTATTCGGCTACAGCATCCAGAAATGGTCTAATGGACCGGCGGAGTCGCATGAAAGACACTCCGCCTGGATGCCGCTCGGACCGAATTGCACTTGCTTAATTATCGAACGCTTCTATCGGTTGCGTCGTCGTCCAGCTCAGTTACATGCGCCAATATGTAAGAAGCCCGCAAAAGGGTAGATTTTTGCTAACAAGAATTTGCCTTATTATCTTGCGTAATTAGTCAGCCAGATCAGGATATCTTGAATGCCTCTTTAGACATGTGAGCTATGCACAGACTTAATAGGCACAGTGTAGAATTTTCTTAAAATGGCAGTACGTACACTATCGGAAATTTTGGTCTTAATTTTAAACAGAAAAAATTGTATATAATTCCACACGGAATATTGTTTACGAAGAAAACTTTTAAATGTTTTAAAATGAACGAAACCCATATGTTTAGCCCAAACTAAAAGGGTTTAAAACCGACATTTCAAACCTTCCCACAGTTTAAAACTGAAACCGCACATATGTAGTAGTGAGTGAGATTTTTTCCAGTTTCAGAGTTAAAAAACTAAAGCATCCTAGTTTTCAAAAACTTGAAATTAAGTTTTTTTTTTAATTAGATCTGAAGTACTATACCTTTAAGAAATTACACACATACACAGAGACCAAACAAACTACTAGTTGCACAGCGGCACACCGAAAGGGCGCCAACTCGCAAACAGCGCATTGGCGTGCTCTTATTCTTAGAGAGCTTTTTAATCTTCAGTAGTTTAATGTATAAACTAAATTTCTCCTTCTAATATTTCGTAAATTAAAAATAAAACTTTTATAGTTTCCCTCGAGTCATAATCAAAATTTTAACCAAATTGCTTCTGAACTAAGTTTAAATTCTAAACTATTGGCACTAATTCGTATATACTTTTAAAATAAATGGTGATGAAATATTTTCCAATCTGTTATACAGTCTGCGTTAAAAAAAAAAAATATGTTTTTGAATAGAACTTAAAAAGTTTTAAAATTGCGGTAATATTTAGTGGTTTGAAACAAAAGTTTTAAAAAGTAATCCAAATTTCCGAGTTTTGAATTTTAAAATCTACAATCCTTCACTTTCATCTTGCATTCTAATTATTTGTAATTATAGCCACTTCTTAGAAGAAAATTGAATACCTTTCACAATCGTAGTAAAATTAAACTTAAAAGCTTAGATATTCGTTAGTTTTTTAAACTAGCTGAATTTACATACATACATATAACAGATGTAAATTTTTAGACATAATTACTCCTATTGTATTTTTACATCATAGATGTTTATTTAAGGGGACAATGACCATATCCTCTAAGGACGTTCATACGATTATAAACATTACTTTTTAACCTGCAAAGCAATATTTTGAACAAGTAGTTTGTCTCACATCAAAAGTGTAGCATTTTAATCCTGTACATACATACTTTTATTTACTAAGTACCTTTGATAGTTTTCCAGAAAAAAAAGTGAACTGAAAGACCAAAAATTTCAATTGACGCTACTAATTAGACATGAAATAAGATTTTTTCATTATAATTCTTGAACTCTATTGCTAAATTACTACAGGAAAAATAAGATTTTTCACATTATTTCCTTAACAACAAAATGGGTTTATTAATTTAATTTGCAGAAAGAGTAAAGATTGCCATTTTTTTTTCGAAAATAAATTGAGTGTGAGATCTCCTCAAGCAATTTTCTACATATTCCAATAAAGTTTTGTTGCAAATTGAGAAAAATCCTTACTCTATGGATTTCTTTGATTTGTTATTTAACACGACAAATGCGTGCAATAAGTCTCGAATAAGTTTTTTGCCTTTAATTTGCTTACTTTAAAGATTTTTGCGGGAATTGTTGTAAGCAAAAGGTGCCTTCAACTTATAGTTTTGATTGTCCCAACCACATTTTTTTGGTAAATTGCGACGAAAAATTGCTTCAAACTTGAAAGCGAAATATCTGGTTAAGTAGGTAGATGAAGCGTTTGGCCAATTGTGTTTACATATTTTTCACTTGTGACCCAAAATAAATGCTTTTACAACGTTTCACCAAACTCTGTTCCGGAGTTTTAGTTGGGTACGTGATCTAAGCCCTTCTATTTATTTAAGTACATTCCATTTGAGGCGATTTTTAAATTATAACCAAAAAGCCCAATAAGGTGCCGAAGAGGCTCGAACGGTCATAAATCAATCAGCCTCGGTGTGCATGGGAGGAATTGTTAATTACGTCGGTGGAGCACGATTAGATGATATCTGGCCAATCACCGACAAACTCAAATCCGGAGAAACTAATTGCAAAAATTGCTGTGCGTTTCGTCAGGGACGGATGGCGCATAGCAAACAAATTGAAGGAACGAAGTGCACCCGCCCACTGGCCATCGAGGCTGAGGCTGATCTATCACGCAGTGTCAAGAAACTCCCGGTGAGTTTTCATAATTAAGGAGGAATCTAATGAGCCGTACACCGCCACGGAGGCACGAGTTCATTACCTCACCCGGGCTCGTTTATTTCCACAAGGCTGTCAATTAAGCTGGCTGCACGAGCCCTCGTAGGAGCATTCCTGCGCGATAAAATCCCCAAAGCTGCTATCACGTTTATTGCCGTGATATTACAGCGGTTATGAGTCGACGATATGGGGCCTTGGATGTGTAATTGCGTTCCATTGTTTGATATTGGATCTGAGTAATCAGGGGCCCGAAGCAAATGAGCACGCAGCGCTTCCTTTTCCTGGACGGTGCCCCAGGAGTCGTGCCCGACACCGGCTCCATCGACCGGGTCCTCCGGGTCTCCGCAAGGCACCTCAATTTGAGGCTCCACCGGGCTAACAATTAAAGATGGCAGCCGGGCGATAGTACGTTCGTAGGACCCGTAATAGGTGTAATGGACGCCGGGGGCTGCCGCGTACAAATCATTGTTTATTTATTTGCCATTATTATTACTATATTTTGCGCTGCACGATGGTATTAAGCCGAGAAACGTATTTATTTCTTGCCGTGACGTCTGCGCCGCGACGTGTGGAGACGGGCGGCCCTCCGAAGGAGCGGACCGCAGCCACCGGAGCGCAAAGGTAACAACAAACAATTCAATTGTTCTCGCAGACCCGAGGTAATTGCGATTTGTACAAGGCGAAATCCCCGTCCATTGAGGAATATCTGCGCGAGCACATCAAACTATCTGGGTAGGTTTTTGCGAGATCGAGCCACCTTTCGCCGCGGCCGGAGCCCCCGGCTCCCAGGCGGACCAGGGCTCCCTAAGCAGATATAAAGCCCGCTTATTATGGTTATTGGAAGATATCTTTCATCTTTTGATTATTTTCTGTTCATTCGAATGCAATGGCACATAAAGCAAAATTGACATATTTTCTATCATCTCGCTAATTGGTCTAAAGCCTCTGGGGCTCCGCTGGCGTGGAGAGTGTCCCCATCTCTGCTTTCCACCGTTCGTCGGAGGCTCCATTGCTTCTTTCGCTAAAGGCCTAGTGTATGGCGCGACGACGGCTTTATAGATTCCGTGGACCAGTCAACTTCGCCAATTGGGAATTCAAACAAAGTAATTTCTCGAAAGATTTTTGTTTACAATGCGAAATAGCAGCATTTTCCCGGCCAATTATTATAATGATTCGGACCTCGGAGACCCTATAAAATGCAAAATTGATTTATTGATTAAGCATTCTCTGCAGCGTCACACGGCCACATCCTCTTTCGAATTCAGGACACGATCGCTACTTTCAAGGTAAACTTTCCTAATGCCGTTTATGCTCAGGAGATTACCATCATTATGCCTCAACTTCTTACAAACTACCTAACAAACATATAATACCTAAATATCACTTTTGACTTTGAGGATACTGTATAACAAAATAATTACATATATACAATAATTCGAACTTTGCGTTGGAAACATAAAAACTTTAAGTAAAATATAAGTCTAGCAAAACATACTTATTGTTAGTTTTAATCTTGCAAAAATATATTATTTAAATCCTGTTTGAAATAATGGAAAATTAGATTTTGCCAAAGAAATAGGAAAATATTTTAATCTGAACGGGATGGGAATATTCTATCACATCACGTTTTCGAGAGCGGCCAAAAAGTGAGTAAATGCGTATTTTGACCAATTTTGAAAATTTATTCGAAATGGAAGCTTATACCTTCAAGTATAGTTATGAAATATGATTAACGTGGAACATCTATTCATTCACTATTTATTGTACGAACTAAATTCGTTTATCAGAAAAATTAATATAAACGAATTGTCGTAAGAATTTTTAAGCTTTTGCAAAATATACTTTTGATGCTTCAGAATAACATTAATTTTGTAAAAAGTGTGTAAGATAACCATTTTTCTAATTGATTTTCAATCTTGTAAGGGGGTTAGGAAATACTGAAATGTTAGTCAATTTAAAAAAGCTCATAGGTATTGCAGCAAATAAATGAATATTCAAATAAGGTTTGATATATGACTGGACCATTCGGCCGCATATTTGCCACTCAGTTGACTGAATATAATAAAATGCGACACGTTTTGAAACCGGCGCCTTTATCGCGCCTCGATCGCGAACATCACTTACAATCAGTCAAAACAAAAGACAACATAATTAATCAAAGCTTCGATCACAACTGGCTGGGCACGTATCCCCGAAAAAAATATTTGAGGGCAGTGCGATGAAGCTGAGCTCTGTCGCGTATATGCAGACCGATATCACCCAAGCGATAATCAATCAGTGCGTGTTAATTGATATATAGAGCTCGGATCATTAATATTTCTGACATGTGGTATTTATGCGCGCCATTCACTCGCTCCCGATCTTGCCCAGCGGATAAGGCCCCGATAAGGCGCTGGAGTGCGCGGCTGGGAAAAAAATCCCAGCGTCCCAAGTGGTGCATAATAAGCCAAAATAGCCGGATGACAGTTCAGAGAAAAATTCTGAAAAATTATTTCTAGCCACACTGTCACGAGCTGGGCGATCCTCGCTCGCTACACCGCCGAATGGAATTTAGGTTAGCTGTCATAATTCCACCTAGCGTTATTGGATAATTGGAGCCCGTGAGCGGGTCCGGAAGAGCAGTCAGCTCATTTGTTGCCAGTTACGCCGCAGCCCTGTCAATTTAATGGTCTTAGAATTGTTAAAAATGACATCGCATCTTGCGCCATGACTTGAGCTAATTAACAGTTAATCGCGCAATGACGAATTCCTTGATCTTTTCAGCGAACTTATTTTTTATCGTTGTTAATTAGTATTTTTGAGGATCTTATTCAAAGGAACTATTGGCAACGATTGGTTTTGAGTAATTTGCCGGTTCCAACTCATCAAAGAATAAGTGACCTTCTGAAAAGTGAAGAGTAATTATTGCGAATTATGCTGATCTCAGCTAGACAGGTGTCTGAAAGCAGACACTGAATCATTTTGAACGGAAATAAGTTAATATACACTTGTCTATTAGTAAACAAGATCAAGGAAGAAGTGTAATTTTAAGTAGCTATTGGTACCACACTTTGAAATTCTGAAAAGAGTTCTTAAAATCCCTCTATAAAATATTGTATACGAATTTTATTAACTCTTTATTAGCCACTTAGTTTTTTAAGAAAAAATAAAAGAAATTGCAGTAGTTTTAGTATCTTTTGCTGGAGATAACATAACCTTTCAATATACAGCGAATGTAGCTGATTTTTCATAATGTCATGTTTTTCTGCTGCATTAGAGGAAACGCTACCAAATTTAAAAATTTCTATTACTTTTATTTAAATAATTTTATCTGACATTGACACTCAATTTAAATCTGAACAATGGTTGAACGACGCCTCTGATTATTTTGCGTGATTTGCATGGAGAAAAACAGGCAAATGAAACAAATTTACAAATTTTGATCCCGAGGAATCGTTTCCGAAATTTCTCACCTATATTTCTAGGTATTTACAGTCCACTAGACTCTAGTTGCCTTTTACTGTGTCTAAATGGAAAAGGTTTACAATTCAAATATTTTTAAAATCATCATAAAGGAATATTCTTTTCATCAAAAATTATACACACTTGAATACGATGGATCGTATGTATGTTTCAAAGTGCCCATGCCTATGATATTTCAGTTATATTTAAATAACTTAATACTTCTGAAAATTTCTTCAAAAAATTGTAATTTTCTTCAAAAGTCATCCTCCTTTTACTGAAAGGTCTCCTTCTGTAAAAAGGACATCAGCACTACTTTATTTCGTGCATAATTGATTTCAAGCAAATCAGTGACTAGCCCAGGTGCACTTACCTTCTAAAAGATGAAATGTAAAGAAATCTGAAGTGGCCCTTGTACGAATATTAACTCATAGCTCGTGGTAAAGGACTTCATTAATTTTCCAACATGTCGATTGGACGAAAGTCCGACAAAATTCCAATCAATTAACAGGCAACTCATTCATAAAAGGGTTCATTCAAAATAAATGCCATCCATTCATAATTCTGTCCGGAGTTTTGCAAAGAACAGCAGGAGTGGACAGACAAAAGCCTCACAGGACTCGAAATTGCCTCCATGAATTCCCCATAATTTTATCGTTTCGGCAGCACCGTGTCATATTAGATACAATTTCGGTGAAAAATATGAAAATATTAGGCAGTGACTTGAATTTTCGATACAGTCCCTTTACAATGGCTCTTTCACGCATGGGTCCCAGCGACGAGTGTGAAAAATTTAAGAAAGCGACACAATGGACCCGAGTCAGTTATGATCTCATTAATCACTGCAACATCCGTCTAAGAGGTTTGGCGAAACGAAAAGATCTTTCCAGCTATTGGGACAGAGAATTGCGAGATCGCCGTCCTTAGATTCCGACCTGTATATCAAGCGATTGTTAGCACCACCGGTCCTAATCTAGGACGGCTGTGGTACCTCGGATCACATAAATTATGTCATCCGATGCTCGGCAATTGTTCCGGCAGGCTTTTGTCTACTGAAGTGGCAGATCGAAAGTTTACGCTCTGCAAAGACCGAGTACGTCTTTATTGCTTGTTTTGTGGGGCATTAGTGCTCTGTTCGGGGTCATCTTTTTCGGCTATAAATTTCCACTTTTCAATGATAATCCCACCATTACGGCCAATTGTGGGGTCTTAAAAGTCCAATTTCGATCGTGAAAGAATTTTCTGATTTATTTATCCCCAGCGCGCGGAGGAGAAACTTGTCCGTTTCATTTTTTCGTCTTTTCTATCAATTTGAAATAGTTGATTTTAATTGCTTTTTCTTGGGAATTTATTTGAGCCCGATGATGATAATAAAGGCCACTGTTGTGCACGGCCCAGTAATATTTCAGTGAATCCCATGCACGCTATCTTTATTAGCTATTTTTCGGGATTATGTCAACTTAATTTATGTGCAATATTATCAAAGAAATAAGTCAATTTATTGCTTATCTGCCTTAATTCATTTTTATGATATTTGTAAATAAAAAAAACTTGTTCGGAGCAGTTTGGACTTTGGGTGACCTTCTTGTTTTCTCGATTCGATGTACTCACCATTTTAAGAATTCAATTTAAACTTACATTATATCAGAATCTTTTTAATGTTTTGTTTCCTTACTTTGAATATTACATTTTCGTCTAATATATTATATTATAATTCATAAGCTGTCATTTCATTGTAAAAATTGAAATACAAAACAGTTTTCAAACTTGAATCTATGCGTATATTTTTGAAGCTGAAATATTTTGGAAACAACAAAAACAATTTTTTAATAATTCTATTAATGGCCTTGTTTATATGCTTACTACGTCACTCTGCCAATTTAACTAGAACTAAAGTAGTTGACTCTACTACTTTAAACAGCGGTTATGTGTACAAATTTAGCACAGCTTTTAAATAGAAAAATGATTACAATTTCGCAAATATTTCTTTAATTACCTCAACAGTATATTAAAATATCCTGCCTTTTAATGTCCTAAGGCTTGTATTCTGCAAACAATACTGAAAAATATTTAGTTTATTAGTTTATTTAATACCACAATAATTACATAGGTACTAAAAAATGTGTTTAAAATTACTATTTTGAAAGTGGAAGAAATTGGAATACTTTAACAACGTAGTTGGAAAAATCCGCTTCAAAAGTGTATTTTTGCAACATTATGTAAAAATACAATTATATTCTTATTATAAAATACAAACACATAATGAGATTATGGTAAGCACTGTTGCGTCATGCTCTCATTCGGGTTGTGACTTCCTTAACTAACAAGAATTGTAAAGACTTTTAATTATGAAGAACCATAAAGTTATGACGTTTAATTTTAGCCCGACTTTAGTACTTTTAGAATTAAAGTTTATACAATATTTGAAAAAATATTTGCTTACTTTGCAAAATTGCACAATTGTGTAAAATTACACATCTGAAAGTAGAAAACAAAATTGCCTACATACAATAATAATAGTATAAATAATTCTTAGAGTGTATAGATGCTCATATGTATGTATTAATGCTGTATATATTTTTAATTTTATTTTATATTTTATTTAACCCTATTAATTGACTCCAGATTTAGCTTCTGTGTTTATCTGTTCGCTCCTCGCCTTTATCTTAATTTTTAGCAAATTCCAATTATTTATCAGAGGCTACGATCAGATATTTCGCAAAGAGCCCTTTTCCATCGAACGGACGTAAAAACGCAAAAATCCGCGCTGCAGCCCCGGTGCTCCAGTGGGTTCGTGGCAGCAAAACGAAAAGGAGGACAGCTCCGGCGACTCCTCGTTATCCATATATTCACCCAATTACAAAATGTTCATCGATGGCTCTAAATTGGATCCAAATCCGCTGTTCGTGTCACCGATTAATCCCTTATCTCCTTCGTCACTTTTGTTCGTTACTTCTTTTCAGTTTTCTGTTTACAGGGAATCCTCCTTCCAAGCTGGCTGGCGAGGAGGCCGAGTGCTCCGCGGCCCAGCATCCATGGACCAGCCGGGGCTAAGTATGTGTCGGAGTTCCGTAGTCATCGAGCAAATGATACAGTCGAGATTAAGTTCTTATTCTCCAATGCCCGCAGGGCACCCGCATCCTCCGCCATTTATTCAGTTCGGTCGGCCAGCGGCGGCTCCGTCCTGCTCTCGGACTCCGGGGCTCCGGGGCTCCGGCGGCCTTATCGAGCCCTCGTGGGCACGGACAAAACGGAATGAGATTCCACTTAACAGCTACCGGCTACTGGTTATGTTTATTGCTCCTTCGGCATGTAGCAACTTCTTCACCTCGCTGTCGTTCGGTTATCGCATCTGTTTCAATCCCTAACAAGATTTGTCTCTCAGAATAATTTTAAATTTGAATTTTGGTAGCGCTCCTCCAGCCTCATTTTTCGTCCAATTTAATTCCCATCTGATAAGAGGCGCTGTGTCGGTCTTCGGACCCGCGGCCGCACCAGACACAGCCCCTTCTTTATGAAGAAATGATGTATTATGCATGCCCCCGAAGACAATTAGGTCCATTTTCCATTATTTGGGGCAATTTGGAAAGACGGGACCCCTCGCAAAAAAAGTGCCAACTGCCCCATCCACTTGGAGCGCCCTTTGACTTATTACGACTCGGGTGGATTTGCCCGAATAAATTCTTAGCCAGCACCGGCCAGTGGCAGTGGTTCCGAGAAGGCAGCAAAAATAAATTTTAACAAGGGAGATAGCGAGGACCTTCGGGGGCCAACTCTTTCAAGTTCCGAAAGGGCCCAGTCGAAAGGTGAAGTCGCGCTGCTGAAATATATTCGAGTTTAACGCAGCTAATTGGAACAATAAATTCTCGGAGCGAATGAATCTCCATAATGACATATCGATTGTCGTCTCCTGCCTCCGTCCGGGCGCGGGTCCCTTTTCGCCGGAATTCTCCAGTAGCCTTATCGGCTTAATTGGTGGTTGGAATGCCAAACATCTCGATCCTTTGCTCCTTGAACTCGCTATCTAATTGGTATTGAGTTGTTCATTCAAGTTACAACCTCCAGTGCGTGTCAAAAACATAGTCTTAGAAATGTGTCACTGTCTCATGCATAAACCAGAAAAATATCTTTCAATTCAGAAAAGGTTTAAAAATTCATATTCCTACTCCATTAAAATTCCTTTACACAAGAATTTAAGCATCTTGCACATTTTAAATTCTAGCCAGTGTTGAGCTTAGTCAACTAAATTTTTAGTTCAATATAACCGTCAGCTGAGAACTATTAGTTATTAGTTGGCAGTTCCAAATAAATTTTCTCAACTAAAAAGTAGTTGTATGTATGTATATAGTTAAAAAAACCAACTAAAAACTTTAGTTGAAAAGCGCCTATAACTAGCAACTATTAATTTAGTTATAATTTCTCAACTAGCAACTAACAACTGATTTTATGGACCATTGAAACATTGAAAAGATGAATAAAAGAAATAAAAATGTTGCCTCTAAAAAAGCGAGCGTAGAACAAGGATGCTATTTTTTAAAAATATCTAGGTATGCTAGAGGTCACCTAGACATTTCAAATTTTTACGGATTTTATTAGTTTACGCGCTAGCCAATGACATAAGAATTATATGCATTAAAGTTTCAGGCTGATTGACATTTTCTTTTTCTTATCCGACCTGCCAATTTTAGAAATATTATTTCAAGTAAAACGCATTTAAATTTTCAGAAATGTGCTTAAAGACGTCCTGTCGCTACACGTAAAAAAGACCGCATAACCAACGAAATACTGGGAATTCGTCAATAATCTTTTCTTTAGGTTATTCTTAGAAAAATATAATTTCAGAAAATCATATTAAAAACAACGTCCATGTATACAAAATTTTTGATCACAAATACACCTTAATGTCTACAATTAATTGATTTTATTACGAAAATCAAATCAAATCAATCACTAAACTAAGTTGATGTATTACAACTTATTTTTTCGTTTTTTCCGAGATTACGACAGTTTAATTGTTAATCGAATAGATATTTTAAAAACAAGAATTTTAGTTACTACGATTTATAAAATTTAAATTAATTAACCATTTAATCAAACAATTTTTTTTTTTCTAATTAACTTTCAGCTTTCGACTAGGTAAGAATGCTGTCTTATATATTATAAGTATCTTAATTCTTTGATCGTTCACAATTTCGTCAAAATTATTTCGTGATTTCGAAACGATTTCAATGTAAATTATTATAATTATGGGTTTTTTATAATATAAAAAAAAAAAAAAAAAACTTTTACTAAAACATACTTTTAAATATAATTAAAGTTCTAAATAAAATATAAATTTTAATATAGATAATAAAGATAAAATATGTTGTTAACCAAAGAGCATGCAAAACGGCTTAAGGGCTTTGATATACGTAATCGAAAGTGTTTATTTGGAAAAGGATCAACAACTTCGAAAAAGTGTTAAGAGACTAACTAAGATCAGAACGTGATAAAATAATTAAAAAGATTCTCCGCCTCCAGTCAGAGTTGCATCGAACTAAAACGCTTCAGGGCAGGACCAAACAGCCGCCAGAGTGTGAAGGGAGGTTATCTTTTGATTGCGATTATTAGCACTCAAAGGTGTGAACCCCATTAAGGTTTTTAAGCAATTGCAACATCTCCATAGCGGACGCTGATATATGACTCAATTTCAGAACTTGATCACATTTATCATGGGAAATTACTCACCGGGATCAGCTACTTTCCGTGGAGCGCAGCTAACTTGCCGCTTTGCTTTATTAATTGGATCAGCGCTTACCGTGGCGTTATTTTCGATTAAGAAGTGATGAAGAGTAGAAACCGTTCGGCCCCTTTATGGACACTGCTGCTATCACTTATGCCGTGTCAGTTTTAATTGAGCCGCAAATTATGATATGCAATTATACGTAATGATATCTGTCAGGGTGCATGATTTACGAGCCTCCAATCACTGCCTTTTCTCCCCGATGGCTGTGGGCAAGCTTCAAATATCTTTTCCATAATTGAACGTCTCATAACTTGGCAGGTATTTAACCGATTGCGGAATGATGATTAACCGGGTGACATACGGATGAATTATTTTCTTGCTTCTGAAATTCGTTCAGAAATCGATATATTGAGCAGTGAGTTTCCCTATCCATTTTTGGTAACCTTTAGAGCTCCTAAATGTATTAAGAAAATGCAGATTTTATATAAGAGAGATATAGGATGCTAAAGAAGCTATGCATAATCTTAATTTAATTGAGACGTAATGACTTCTGAAATATTGCATGCCTTTGCAGAAAGTAAGGGTGCCTATATACGTCCCGAGAATATATGTATTTCGAGGTAAAAGTGTATTTACATATATACAACTCAAAATTTATCATTAAAAGAAATAATACGAATTAAATATTTATAATTTTTCAATGAAATATGCAACATTCAGGAAAAGTTAAAAAGCAAGAAAATCATATTTTCATCCAGGTGATTCTCGAATCCAAATTTATCCATAAAATCTGACGGATTCCCTTGTGGATTGGACCAGAAATTATTATTTAATTAACGTATTTTACATTAGAACTTATTCTCTCAAAGAAATTGAATAAAAACTATTTTACATTATATTTTTGATGAAATATATACAACAAATTTTAGAAGTCTGCTCAATACAAATCTCTTTCAATGGAGGAAAGCTTGGACCCAGAAATATACTGTACTCAAAAATTGCCTATTTTAATATTTTAAGTTTTAGATTCGTAGCTTAAAATATTCCTAAATGACATAACTGCTTTCAAAACTCAGTGATACCACAGTACTGAAATGCATTGAGTTCCTTAGTAAAATAGTAACAAAGTATTCAATTCCGAAATGCAATGCAGCAAAACAAACAACAAAATATGTCTTCACTGCACGTTTTTTTCCACATTTGACACAATCGGTCAAAAATTCGTGCAATGCATTTGTTGGATCATAAAAATTTAAATTACGACAGTTGTCATGCCATATCCGCTGTGCAAAATTTTACGATTTGGAAAACAGCCATACGCCAATATTATGCTTGCAAAATTAGATATGTTTCAGCAATTAAAACTTCTCTGAACAAAACTTACTATTTATTATTTTAAGAACGTACGATTTTCATCAAAAAAAGTTATCGGCAAATACATATGTATGTATGGGTGAATATTTGAAAATAGGGTCCATGAATCCGTCAGTAAGGTTTTTTTAAGATGACTTTAAAACTATAATACCTTTCAGAAGAATGTCTACTATATTAGAAGAATTTAGTTTACTAAAAATTTTTGATTAAAACAATATAATTTTCACAAAAAGAGGTGTGCCAGAAGAACTACAAAATTTTAAGGGAGACTTATGTATATGTAGTTATAATATTAGAAAACTCTACAATAAATTCTCAATTTTGCAATGTTTGTTTCTTTTAAATTATTGCTTATGCGGGAAAATTTCATGCATTAAAACTTTCAGGGGAATTACCTGCCAGAAGAGTACATTTTGGGGATAAAAACATTAAGAAATACCAAGATATAAATTTAAAACTACAGTGTTTCATAATGTTTACAAAACTTATAAATTTTATGTATTTTTACCTTTCATTAAAAAACTTTATTTATATAAAAAAAACTTGATGGGTCACACTGCGACCCTTTATCAAATATTGTCCCATATATTGAAAATGGCGATATGCTTATAATAACACATTTGTTTAGATAACATATCTATTATCTCCTCTATCACTTCCTTAAATGAAGACATCAAATTACAAGTAGCCCTATAAAAGATAAGTAGCTTTTTATCCTATTTCTCAGAGTAAAAGGCTCGAAACAAGTAGATCCACTCTAGACCCAATGAAAAAGAAATATGATAGTGTGTGAGACGATTTTATATGACCAATGACTTTTCCAGTAAATAAAATAAAATATTATTCATAGGTAGCAGTGCAGCAAAGTAACAAACTCTGTTCCCACCCTTCAGCACGGTCTTCCTGACTTCCAATTTATCGTGATTAAAACGACAACTCAGGAGCAGTGTCATTAAAGTTCTTTTTTAATTAGCGACGCCATTCGTCATAAATGTCACAGTAGTTGCGGCAATCCGCAAGAAGTTGCAGGAGGCAAAATGATTGAGATTTTTACTCGCTGCAATTATTCCGTTCCATCTTTATACAAATCAAAGGAGCGTCACACGGGAGTGGGGTAAGGATAGATTTCTGCGTCCCTTGCCTTGCCCCGATCTGGGACTTAATTTTCTATCCTGTTTGTTTCCACATTCCGCGGAATCAATACCCTCGGCATTTAAAACAAATGACAAATCTTGTCCGCTGCCGAGGAATAAATTTCCAGCTCCTTGGAACAGTAGCGGCCGTGCAGCCATTCCCGGAAGACATGAGTCCGGCGCGCTCCGTGGATCTGCTGCGCTCGCCGGGGCCAATGCGATGCCCGCGGAATACATTACGACAGGCATTGGCTCGGCGCGGCTAACGAGACCCAATTATAAATACTTGGCACGTCTGTGACATTCAATCGATAAATAATAAGAACTAATCTGGGTCTTCTGGGGTCTGCAGGGTCTGCGGGCCCGCTCCGGAGCGAGACACTCGCTCCTCGCCGACAATGGCCGGGCCGCGGCCGGAGCTGAGCTTGATCGAATAAGTTATCTCCTAATTAGAAATTTATTAATGATCGAGTGGCTTTAATTAATTTCTCGGTCTCGTCTGCCTGCCAGCATGCCAGCGCTGGGAATCCCGTCTTGTTATTGACAGGAAATTGGATTTCAGCTTTTTGCCAGCGCAGCCTCCTTGAGCAAGAGCTGGACCAGCATCAGCCGCAGCATCAGCCGCGGAGGATTCATTCACGGTGGCTGACACCGTGCGATGTAATAAGCCAAATGTGGAGCTCATTCGGATCCATGAAGGATCCTAAAAAGGAGGTTAAGAGCTATTCTCATTAAAACGGACAAACTATGGGACTTATGAGGCCCAAAGAAGACCCCACCGCGTGTGCGATCTCCTAAAGGAGGAACACTCGCCCGAGGATTCTCCTGCCTCGAAGTGTTGAAGAAAATTTGTAAGCAACTGAAGATGGACGAGAATCATTAAAGCTAACATGCCCGCGGTTAACGAGCTCCGACTCTATACGTCTATCAACCCGGCATCAATATGTCACATAAATTGGAAGAACTCATTGGGCAGATTAGATAATTTCATACCGATAAGCCTCCGAAGACGCCCGTTCCCAAGAACCACCGAGGCATGAGGTAGGTGCGCAAAAAGAGGCCCGGAACGGCCTCGACCGCACAATGCCTCCTTAACAAGTCTCCTGCGGCCGGGGAGCAAGTGAATGCGTCGCAACCTCGATCATAACACGCTACAATTTTACATCTTGAAAGATTGCGCAAGATAAAGCCCGTTTGTGGGCTTATGCTTCCCATTTTGAAAACTATCCCTTCTGTTCGGGGCTCCCATTATAAAGCGAAATGAATTCCCGCCGATCGTATAAGGCATAAGTGGCTTACAAGCAGCCTCCGCTGGACCAGTGCCACCTCAGAGCGATCCTCAAGTGTGATACGATTTTCTGCAAATCAACTGTTCGAACTTGTTTGGCCTGGGTCGCAATGATCGCGCGATGGCGATCGCATTGATCGCAACCGACACGTGTTTCGTCAAACAAACGCTCGAAATGCAAATCGTTCTCCTATAAATGTAAATTCGACGATTTTCTTTCTGATGAAGCACTTGGACAAATATTAGAAAGTTTTATAAGGGAATACAAAAATTAGTTATATTTTATTTCAGTTACAATACAATTTTTAGAATCGACGCATTAAAAACTTTACTCTATATAGATATTTATCTAATTTATGTATGTATATTTGACTCCGATTTAGAATAAAGTTCAATGTTATTCAAATCAGCAAAATTTACCAAGCTGCCGACGAAATTGATACTTTATGAATTGATGACGGCAGATTGATCAGCTTTCTGGTGTTACTGAAATTTTTATATATAGTAGGTAAATATAGACGTACTTTATTATTAATATAAAACTTTATTCTTCATTTCCCTCTAAATTTTACTTAGCAGCGGTACAATAGCACTGCACTGCCCGCTCTGCCCTTTGAGACATTGGCTCGTTTTCATCTAACATAAATTCTGAATTACTATATGTGCGATTGAATATGACTAAAATACAGTAAGATTCAAAATAATAATCATATGTTGATATTAACACAACAGGAACAGACCTACAGTAATCCAAATCATAAAGGTTTATAATTGAAAATTTATTCTCTCAAATTGAAAATTATATTGACATTTTAATTTCACATACACTGTCATTCACAATGGGGAAAATCATAAATGAATTTTTACATATTAAAAAACATATACCATATGTAATATATAAACATATTTTTGTATGCTCGTTTTAGGCTTTTTATTTATATTTTCAGACTCAATCCTTGAAACACCGAGATCGATCTCAATTTAAAAATTTGATTTAGAATATATGTGCCATTGTTTTTAATTTTGAAATATACCCAAATTTCGAAAATGATTCAAATACGATATTTACCAATACATTTTTTTTTAAAAATATTACTTGTGCTAAAAGTTCAGTGCCCTTTAGTTTCAATTTTAAAACTGCTCTTTTAATAACAATTCGAAGCAAAATGTACTGGTCTGCACCAAACACATGTTGACCTCATAATAAATATGAAACGAGTAAGTACGTGTCTCAGAAATGTTCCATCAATTTTGATAACAAGCTCCAGTAGAAGCCAAGCCTTTCAGGCTTCTCAAATTCTTAGGCTGAATTTGATATTTCATTTTGCACCCAAAGAAATCGTCCGTTCAATTGGCTTTAGAGCAAATTTATCGCCGTGATGTGAGGTTTACTCAGAGCCTTCTTGTTCCAATTTTGCATGCTTCTCCCAGGCCTGCTCCACTTCGCAGTTCATAAAATTAGTCTGGTAATCGTAAAATTTTATGTGTTTTGCAGGTCGACCAAGCAAATGAACGACTCCAACTCCGTCGCGGACCGAACGAGCTGCAAAATGCATTCTGAAGTGTTCCCTTTATATCCAGGCCACTAATTTAAATTAAGCTTTAATACACAATTAAGGCTTATTCAAATTTGCGCAAATTGCTTTGTGGAGTGTCGGAGCAATGGATTCGATTTGTAATTATTATGAATTTGCAGTTGGCCGGACTAATTAAGTTCAAATTTTATAATGGACAGTACAGCGTGGCAATAAATCGCAACAAATTATATCGATAAAATGCTGCATACAAGGAACAACGGATGGAAAGGTGGAAATCGTTGGAAATTGAAAGACATTGCAACATTATCCAGCCGTTCGAAATGGTGGGAAATTACTCCAAAATAAACCTCCATGGTCCCCACATTGTGGGGCATTTGCATTCTTAATGATATGCAAATGCGAAGAGTATGCATGCAGTTAACCTCGAATCCTTCCTCCCGTGCCGGCATATTGCTTAGCAGACGGAGGGAAGTTGTTCGAATTCGATTTGTTTGCCGAAGAAAGGTGAATATTGATGACTCATTGACCTAGGCGACTTGTTCTCGTAACCCCGCCGAAAAACGTTTTCTTTCTGCACTTTAGAATCATTATTGCAATTCAAATGCACAGCCGTCCAATTAATCGGACAGACTTTTAAATTTCAAATCAAATGGTTGGTGAACTGTGCGGAGTTTTGTTTTCAATTGTAGGGTCGGTCATTAACATTGGGGCGGTTCTCACATGGAGAATTTTGATGATAGGAAAAAGGTTCACCAACCTAATTTTCAGCGGGTACTGCATTATTTAAGCAGAATTAAGCGTGCTTATTTTCGGTATTTCCCCGATGTGAACAGTTCAACGGCGCGATAGCCAGCTTTTAATTGCTCACTTCCCGAATCAAATTAGTATAAAATTTTAATTGAGTCGATGTTTTTGATTATCGACTTTTTTAGCACACCGGATATCGGTCTCTTTGGTTTTGCAGCCATTATTTACTATAATTGTGGCAAATTTTAATGCCCCCTGCTTGATTTGACCATGGCATTGTCATTTCCGTGAGATTAAAAAGTTTCAAAAATTCCGATGTATTGCTAGCAAAACTTGTAATCATCAAAGGACAGTGATGTAATTAATGACATCCGGTGACTAGATCTTCATCAGACGAAAGATGCCCCTGCTCTCTATGATATCTGTTGGAATTCCCACCTTGTTTTTGATCGAAGGAGGAAGTAGACGAACATTTTCAATAATTAGCGAACATTTTAAATTTAATTAATTAATTTAAAGCAAATATTCGCGCTCAGCAGCTGTTCGTATTACAAATAATGTTTTTTTTATATTTGTCTGAACCCGTATGAGCCTAATTGATACTTGTTACCAAGTATATTGTTAAAATCTTTAGAGCTAAGTATTCGACAACGTACCTTTAAGATATTGAAGGCCAAACTAGCTACTGTGCATACATAGTCAGCAAAATGAGACATTCAGCATGGAAAAAATTTGTACAGTGCTGAAAATTGAGAGACAGCTTGATATCAGTCTTATATGTAGTAAATGTTATGTGAAAGTTCCCTACCCAAATATAAATAATCAGGGGCTGAACTAGGGCCCCTCAGGTTTTTTAAGGGCGTGCGAGTCCTGTACACTACCCGAAAAGTCTTACAGGCGGAGTACGCAAATTTTGAGCGAAAAATCCAATTGGCCATAGGTTAGTTCTTACACTCGGCTGTACAAAATTAAAGTAAAAATAAAATGGCCATACGTATACAACAGCTGTACGGAATTAAAGAATAATAATAATAATATAATTTATAAGCCGTGAAATAGTCTCTATGTACACGTTCATTTAAAACAGCCAATGTACGCCTCCGTTTTTATCGTAAAACGATCGCTGTACGACCCCTATACACCCATATCCAGGACGTGGCAAAATCTTGTAAGGCTCATTTACCCTGCAAGGCGATCGTACAGCCCTTGTACTCCCTGTGTACAGCTTTACTTTAAAACTTAAATATTTTTGCTCGGGCAATCGATCCGAGTGGCGCGCGATTAATTACGCGGGGTCAAAGGTAGCAAAATACGGGTTTTCATAAATATCTCGAGAACGGTGAACTTTTCGACAATTAAGGTTAATTTAATTTGTAGCTGAGTTAATTCTCTACAAAAAAAGGTCTAATGGTATGTGTTTGTAAGAGTAACCACTAACCATTCGTGAGATACAGCGCTCTGAAAGATAGTGAACTCTTCCAGTTAAAACAAAAAAATGCATCTAATGTTTTTTCTACAAAATATGAAAAATTATGCTGATGAATCTTTTTGAAATTATTCAAATAATGGGGATCCCACTAAAAACCAAAAATTGTTATTACATAAAAATTAACATAAGGGTTAATTGTATCCTACAATATATACAGAAACCACCAAAATAGAATAATATACATAAAGTGTAATAATTTGTAATGAAAGTGTATTCGTTTGAAAAACCCAATTATTTTTTATCATATTTTTTTTATAGTCTAGATATTAATTTAGAAAAACTTAACAACCTGATCTTGAATTTCGAATATCTTAGCTCTGTGCCGGGCACCTCCCTAAAAACATGTCATCAAAGTCTTTCGAACATTTCAAAAGCAAGGATCGTTTATGACAAATTGGCAGGAATGAAGAGTTATAAGGGTTGCTTTACGACGCTGCGGATCCCTAAGAAATTGGATTGGCCAAGCTGTTCGATTTAATTACCTTTGCGATCGCGGTCCATCTCACGAGTGCTCTGCCCGTGGACTTATCCACGCCCGCCAGATGCTCTCGATAAACATTTTTCCTCTTTTGAACGCCAATTAATTCAACGACAAAACTTAATTACAAACACTCCACTCTCGCTTTACATACGTTAACTAAATGTGCAATAAATTAACTCTTTAACTCCGCGCTGCCTCTGTATTTCACTTTTAACCTTTTTGTGTACCCAGTACCAGGTTCCTTGTTGTTGCCATTTTGCTCCAATTAAGCAGTCCAACTTCTTGTTTCGCTTGTTCGCAGCGCCCCGCGGCCGTGTCCCGCCGGAGGAACGACCTAGCCGGGACGCCAGCAGGGCAACCACGCAACCGAAATCGTGTCACCAAATTGAATTAATTTCTCATTTACGTCAATAGATCGAGCAATTAATTGTTGATTAAATGGCGTTTAGTTGGCGGAGAAAAGTTCGCCTTCCTTCATCGACGGCGACTGGTCGGGAGCTGCTGCTGGGGGAGGAGCAGAATGTCCATTCCCAGTCGAAAAGTATCTTAAAGATATGCGGCAAAGAGCAGCGTGGCTAATTAAAAACTAAACTTTCCCGGGAAAGGAGTGCGTGGCGATAAATCAATTTCGCCGCTAGATTAATTCTACAATGATTAATTATTTGCAAGTAATTGCACGTCCGCTGCTCCATGAAGAGCGCTTCGTAATTTGTGTTCCAATTTGGCAGACCGATAAAGTATCTTTCAGACATATACCTACCTAATTATTCCTAAACGAGCTTATTTTTAAAAAAAATTTTAAGATTTACTATAGGTACATCAGTAAAGCAATTTCTTATTTTTACTAATTGGGTGAACTAATCGGGTTTTGTTTTTGTAAATGATTTGCGAATTATCCTAAGGGCAACCCCTTTAAATGAAAATAAATATAAAACACTTTCCTTACTCTTTAGCTACCCTGTAATTTCTTGTAGATAGTAATGCTAAAACCGGCCCTGATTCTAAGTAGGTAATTATTAATTTTAACAAATGGCACAAAGAGAAGATTTTTACTTACATTTTCATAATTTGAATGCACGGTACAAAAATGAAGAAATGAAGAAGAGACGATACAAAAATGAACTATATTCTAAAAAAATAGAAAATATGGATATCGATAAATCAAAAAAAACGTAGAAAAACACCTCAAATATCTGCAAGTTGCTTCTGAACAACCACAAATAAAAATTTCAGTTTCTATACTACCTATACATATATTTATCCCCATTAGTATAACATACATATAAATAATATATGTATGTAAGACTAACATGCAAATTTCCAAGAATTCTGTGAAGCATAAGACATTCAAAAAAATCACTGCTCTGAACATTTACATTTATTTTCAATGTTCTTGAGGTAATTTTAGACAAATGCGGCAAAAGGTGCGCTAAAGCATTCACCGCCCTTAACTACGGAGGCTCATTCAAAGCGCGCGGTAAGCTGCACCGTAAAATCGAGGGCAGCGGAAAATTACTTCGAAATTGTTCGTCTGAGAAATTTTTAAATTCCAAACACAAAACAAACAGCTTGTTAAAATTCCGCATTTCATTCGCGTTTAAGTAGCGCGGCCACGAAAACCATCGAGAACACGACGACGAACATCTCGCGTTCCGGCTACGCTGCCATGACACACGACTAAACTCGCTCGCCATCGATCCCGCGGGGTCCAGCCTGAGACCGCAGCATCCGCGGTCCAGAAGGTCCAGCAAGAGAACGGCCATTTTTGACAGAACCGTTGGCCAATTAAACAAATGACAAATTGCGGAAAAAACTTGCGTGCCATTAGGCAAAAAAAGGCGATTTGCGCTAAATAAAGAAACTGGACGATGCTGCGACTCGTCTTCGTCTTATTGTCGCCCAGGTCAAGACTCAAGACGGTTTATGTCTACTGTTTTCCCGTATCCGCGTCGAAGTCGACAAAAACTCCTCCGAGGATTCCTCGGAGCTCGTTTGACCGGAATTTGGAATTAGTTGCAGGATATGGGTGAATTCTGGATAAATGTCACAATGCACTGGCCGAGGAACAAAAATTATGCGATTGAATTAAAATTGCTCGAGTCGCTTTTTACCATCATTTCTATATTAGTCCAAGTGGCACGAATCGCCAAAAATTCGACGGCGGTGTCGCACCGCTTCCCCAGCCGAATCGAGGATGCGGCCGACCAGTAAATGTTAATTAATTGCGATTCCTCTGGCAGGAATTTTTTTGGCATGCACTCGAGAGGAGACTAATTGATTTTTATAATTGGAAACTGTGTCAACAGGGAATCCAAAAATTCGAAAGTTGCCGGTTCAGGAAATAACTTTACGTAACGCTCAAGAGAGGGCTCCAGAGCAAAAACTGGTAGTTGTCGGTAGCCATCTCAATGCTCAATCCTCTACCATCATCACAAATAATAATCGAAATAAATGTTCTGAAAATGTCCGGTCTTACTAAATGGTGTTTGTACATATAACATCAAGGGATTTCAATAAAAATTAGTGCGTAAGGACTTTCTTGATCATTGATTTGGAAATTTTATTATTGAAAATTGGAATTTTCAGAACTCTTGTAGAATTATTTAAAGAAATCGGGTAAAATATTTTTAATGGAAGGTTCTTTCATAATTTTCAGCAAAAGTTTTTGTTTGTGTTAATAACAAATCATTATTTTCAAACATGTTTTGTTTATGCGAGTATTTTTGTTCATTTTCGGAAAAAAGGGCCTCCAAGAATTCTTAATACAGGCCCCCTAAAAGCTAGCTATGCCACTGATTGGACCTAATAAAATGTTATTTCTTTAATTTATACAAACATGATTTTTTCTGTACATTGTGCCAGACGTCTCATTCGACGTTCCTTAAGAAACATAAACCATTGTAAATTTTCGTTCGCGCTGAAATTGACTTAAGCTCACGTTTCTCTTTAATTTGCACCAAATCATTTCTGTTCAGTGGTTGCGTATATCAAATAAAGTTAAAATCGTTCGGCTGGCGCACACCCCTAAGAACAATGGCTGGTTGTTTCACGTCATTAATTTCGAAAAGCGTACCTAAAGTTGCAAACACGTACGCAACGCACCGTACCGCACCACACCGCACGAATATGTGACGTGATTGAGTGGCAGTCGATGAAACCTGAACCGTCTCGTTCCAGGCCATTTAGCTTAAAGTGAAATTTGCTCGAAGTTAAGTATATTATGCTAATTTATTTTGATATACAACACGACCGATATTACCGAATGGGTTTTCACTGCAAAATTGCATTACTTTTTATTGGCCGTTGTAGGACTTTTGCATCAGTTCAAAAATACAATCACTAGACTGTTTTTAATAGATTTACAGATTATTGAAAAATAAGATTTATATTTTATTTTTTTAATTTTATATTATTTGCTTAAGTAATGGTAAGATTGCTTCGATGGTACGTTTATAAAGACTATATACATTTTGTTTTTAAATAGTTCGAACAATTTCTAAATAAACCACCACAGGAAATGAGCATCAGTGTGCATTTCTACTCTATCTGGACCTAGATATCTGAGACTTTTGATCTAAAATTTGAATTCTTCAGAAAACGTTTTGTATATGGTTCTAAGGTACTTATATTCTTTGTCTAAGATAACCTAAGTATATGTAATTTATATTAGAAATATTAAAGATTTCTAAAATAATGCATTTTTCCAATTTGTAGGGTAAAAATATTCCTTTAAAACAATACAGATATAATTTTGTTTAAAGTTGTGTGATATGGTATTGAATGCGTCAAGGGATCGAAGAAAACAGACAAAGAATATCAAAAAATAAATCTGTAGTCAAATATGATTACTTTATGTAGAAGAATATAAGGTAATTAAAAAATATAATTACAAATAAGGTCCCACCGAGATTTGAACTCGGATCGCTGGATTCAAAGTCCAGAGTGCTAACCATTACACCATGGAACCACTCGGGGAAAAAGAAAGCGACAAAATTCAGAGACATCTGCGATTGAAATCAAATCAAAAAATAGCTCTTCTCTAACTGTTGTAAAAAGTATTCAAAATCATCTAATCTAGCTACTAAAAATAGCCAAAGAGAGCCGCACGGTGCATGTTCAGCGAAAGTATTGCTGTCGCTATCGGTCCATGAGCAAAAATGCAAATTAGACTCGACTCGAATTGTGAGCATCTTACAATCAGTTCTACTGACTTCTTCTTCGTGGACTTAAAGAAAATATGTTGCACTGAACCTCTTCGGAGCTCGAGACTAGATTTATTTCGCACAGTCCTCCTGGGAAGATGGACGGTTATTAAAGGTACTTCTACAGTCCTGTCTCGAGATTTCATTCAATTATTATTAAAGCGACGAGTCTCAACTCAGAGATCATATTGATAGGCAACATAAGCCCAATTAACTCCACACGGTGATCATTTTATTGCAGCAAATGCATTAAGTGTGCGGAGTGAAAACGTACCGAATCTGCCGTCGTCAGCGGAGGCTCCTCACGCAGCATCAGAGCCCCGGCAGTGTGCAGCGCGCACTATCAGATGCAAGGCCTCGATAGATGTGTTCATTAAAGGAGCGATCACTATTGATGCCTATTACCACAGTTTGCTTTATATAGTCAAAGGTAAAGATGAAAATGGCATTATGTTGTGCCAAGAACCAGTTACTCAACTGCTATGGCCGCGATCATCTTGATATGTGTTCTGCGCGCCATTAATTAGTCATTTCGCTATTTGTAAATGGAGACGGGTGTCTTGTATTAACCAGATTCCGAGTAAATTGCTCACTTGAAGGGGTCCCTCTAGACAGTAACTGCATGCCCTACACAAACTGTATCGGTCCCTCGGGATCTACTCAATGACACACCAGACGGTTTTATTGGAATTAATTCTTAAGCGCTGTATATACAAACAGAAGGTGCGCACTAGATATACCCACTTTGCGGCCGATTCAAGATTGTCACGATGGTGACAGTTTCGCAAGCGCACAGGAGGAAGCATTTACAAGGACCGCTCGCACAGAGCAAGGCGGCAAGAAGGTGAAATTAATTTGAATAATTTCCCTGTAAACTGCTTAGCCTTTTCTGGAAAAGTCAGCGAAAAGACAAATCCAATTATTTCTTGCTGCTTATGCTCTCACCTATGCCCCGGGACTCCGTTTCCCACATAAAGATTAAAGTGGAAGCAGTGCACGCGCACGTCATAATGACTTAGTGGCTCCTTTGCCCAAAGACTGGTAGTCAACTACTTAATCACTTTACACATGTCTCAACGTCGAAATCTGGTGCTCCGACAAGAAATCATGTGTTGCGCGGTGGAAACATTCCCATTTATTTTCGGGCTGATACTTAAAAAAATATCAGAAAATATACCTATCTAAGAAATTAACAACAAAACGATTTTAAAAGTATATTAGCACGAATAGTTATTTTTTAAATGAGACTATCGACGAGTCAGTGGAGACGTACTCCTCGTTGACTTTCCCACCTCAATTAGCTAATTGACCGCCCAAAGTGGCGCACTAACGCAACGCCTCTAGACAGACGGCTTAATCATGTGCAATTTCCATTAGCACGGATGCCGTTTGCCTGTTATTAATTTCCGTGCGTGGATCGTTATGGCCCTTGAGGACCCGAATCAAAGTGACTTCCATTAACCACAAAATTTATAGCCGCAATAACTCCATATGTTACTGCGTTCATGAGCGCATACTTGAGAATCCATTAAGATCAAAAAGAGAGTCCATAAATCGAGGATCGCCTGTCGCCTCGGTGTCAGGGTCCTCCCGAAAACTCGGAAACAACCCGCGCTATTAGGGCCGTCTCAAGATCCGTGAAGACACCCAGTTTCCACCCAGCTGTTAAATAGTGCATCGCCGAATATTAATTGCCGCTGCGTCGCGTCGCCGGTTCGATGCTGCTGGTGAGAATGCGCCAAAGACGCACGAGAGTGCGAGGTAGCAATGAATCTTATTCCCGATTTTATAAATAAACCCCAACCCGACCGGAGAGGATGCTGCAAAAGAACTTTCCCGCCACTATGCAGGATCACTTTAAAAAAGTCGAAAAAGATGCGCGGCATCTCCAAAGAATTTCCCGTCATTAATTTAGCGATGTTCGCTTTTAAGAAGTCTTTAGTTAATTGTCCCCCGATGCGCCCTGCTTCATTTGTCATGATAGAGACTTTCTTTTTCTTCACTGACTTCTGTAATTATTACGGCAAGTAATCGTAGATGATGTTGTTTCAAAGGAAAATTTTACTACAATTACAATTAAATAAAGTAAAATGAATTCGTTGAAAATTTTGTATTTAAGTAATTAAGAGTAGTTTTGGGCTGTTCAGCCTATGATTCTATTATGAATTTTTGCATAAGTAGGGTAGAGCGGGGCTAGTTGAGCATAGGGGTAAGTTGGGCAATCAAAATATCTCAGAAACTATACACCGCCTACTAACACATCAAATTGGGGAAAGAAGCGGGAGCGGGAGGGGAACATACCGCGCGACCGCTAGTGGTAATATTTCGATCGAGTGACATACGCGAACGTTTTGTTTTTTTTGGGACGAAAAAGTAAAAAAGTTGTGTGTGTTAATATTTCTTCTCTACGAGTGAAATTTTATCCGTTTTAAATCAGGTAAGTGTTGAACTTTCATAAATTTAGTATGTTTTCGATATATTGAAAGGATTTGGTTCTAATTAAAACAGTTTTTTAATAGCCTCACTTTTGTTTCAAATACTCGGGTTGGGGTTAGTTGAGCAATAATTGCTCAACTAACCCCACGTTGAGCAACTATTGCTCAACTAACCCCACGGTTTAAAATGAAAGCAATATATGTTTTTATATTTTCTTTTAGAATGCGGACATATAAAAGGAGAACTTCAGGTTCATACTCTCCTCAACGATTAAATTATGCTGCAGAGGGCTGTCAATGAAGGAAAAAGAAACGATGATAACGGTGCCAACAATTCAGGAAAAATGAAGCATCTAAAGCACACAAACCAAAAATATTTAGTTTTTTTTATGCCAAGGACTATCGTGTAAACCAAAAAAACGAATTTTTTTTAACATTAAAACAAACTGGCGGAGGTTTGAAAAAAACTGTTCGAAAAATTCGTTTTTTTCGGATAATGTTCCGGTTGAAAAAAATATTAAAAAGTGAAATGACCATGTTAGAGGTTTACACGATACCTATACATGTTACAATCGAGGGGAATAGCCGTGTAGAGGGGCAGAGCGGCCTAAGCATGCTTATACGCCGAGGTACGCTCGAATCTATTCCAAAAATTAAGTTAAAAATTAGTTGAGTTTTAGTTCATTTAATTTTTATGTTTAATATTTAAAAAATAGCTTTTTGTTGTATTGTTATGCCACTAACAGATGATAAATAAAAAGTTAATTGCAAAATAGTAATTTTATTTCATATCTAATAAACATGTAAGCCATGGTTCGGCTAGAATTTCTAACTGCTCAACTTGCCCCATACCCTTGCTCAACTTACCCCACCTATGGGGTACGTTGAGCATGTCTGACTTTCTTCACTTAAGCGGCTGTAGCTCTTAAATGTGACTTATTAGAAATAAATTACTAGGGACATTTTTTGAAAGGAATATATTACTTACCCGTCAGTATGCATAGCAAGCAATTTGGACTTTTCGTTGAGGAGCTATAACCGATTAAGTGAAAAATTGCTCAACTAGCCCCGCCCTACCCTATAGGTTTTCGTTTTTCCGTAAAAAATACTTAAAGGCCTTCAAAATTTATCTACAAAAAGTTTTATTCAAATTTTCAGATATGCGATTGAAATGCGCTATTTTTCAAAACAATGAACACAATATTAAGGATTGTATCTAATTCTTGAAAATCGCACCGGGTTTAAGTTTTAGAGTTCCAAAGATACCATTTTGAGCCGTAAGTGTTAATTGTATAGTTTAATAATTAGTTCGATATGTGGAATTTTCATTAGTCTAATTGGCCCAAATCCAGTATCCTAGCATCTCTGCCTATTCAAAACACTCCTCACCGAGAGCTGTTTAGAAGCCCGCGGACCCCGATAGTGTCGCGAGTGTTCAATCATATTACGAATCATTAGAGACAGTGGAAGCCAATCGGCGGCAATCAATCACCTGCCGTTAGAGGCAACCAATTATAGTCGGGAAATATGCCCGATAGCAGCGACTGTGCCTGTGCCTAGGTTTCTCTGTCGAATTAATCGAAAGTGGAATGATCATCAGAGCCAGGTCGATTAGCTCCGCGGAAAAATAGCAAGTGGCCACAGAAGGATGCAGGTGTGCTGGGCGGGGGGCCGCGGCGGAGGCTGCAGCATCGGACGAGCATCGCTCGGTCCAAATGCATACATATATTCAAATTGACTGACATCTGTCAGCACCGGTTTAAGGGAGCCGTCAGTCCAGGTAAATGTTGCCCCGGGACAACTTATCAGCGGGCAGCAGCAAGCTACCGCTGTCAGCTGGTCTGCAAAAACCGCGCTCCGGAGCAGGGCATGAAACTAGATGCACCGGACCAAACCCAAGTATCTCATAACTTCACCTTTTTCCCCAACTCTCGCCAGCCATTCCCGGGACCGATAGATGTCAACTCGCCGCAATTAGACTCAGACTACTCCGCGGAGCACCGCTCTAAAATGGCGATGCTAATTTCTATTCTAATTAGTTATATGTCATCGACTGCACTCCTGGGTTTTTCCCCGCGGGCTAGGGGTTCTGATCGACAGCTCGAGCTGGGAGCCGCTAATATGGAGTTTGTAGTAATTAACATTCCGATGCGACACTACGCAAACGAGCCTCTTTAGCACTTTGTGGCGCAATTCCGCGTTGCTCTGGAATTGAGATTGAGAGCTCCCTTAACCAGCCGCAGCCACGAAAGGGTACCACGGGGAATTTTCCAGAGGTAGAAAAATGCTTACTGGTCTGAGATCGGAGGTCTCCCCGGAGGGCAATTGTGACTCTATAACTTTTTTTAGTTTTTGCCTCTTTTCCTTTTCTAAGGTACTCGAGTACTCGCCATTACCTTCCGACTTGATTTTTTATTCGAAAACAGCCACGTGGCTATGGAGCAACTACCTCGAGAATAGGCACAGCCTATGGCAACATGGCTATTTCGGTATAAGGCTGAAACCCTTGTCTGGATTTTGCAATAGCACCATTAGTCAGCTAAAGGATGTACTTTTCAACTCCTTCAACTTTTTTTTTTTTTTATTTTAAATATTTACTTGAATTACACCTACTTGTCTATTCAAGAAATGATTTTCACGAATGGCTTAATTAATCTCGAATTTAATATATTTTCTTTGAAAGATTCCATTTCTTTATATGTTCAGGTTTAAGGGAGTATTCTAGTCTAAAGGACCAAATTTCAGGCCTTTTTTAGGGCTAAACAAAAAAATCCAAATAATATTGTGACGATCGGTTTTTCTACCTTTTTTATTGGTATTTAAAAAAGTTATAAAAAAATGTTCTTAAAAAAAATTAAAATTCAGTGTGTTATGAGGTTGTAATAGGGCCATGAAAAAATAAAGACATGATAACTCAGCTTCCGTATGTTTAAAAAAAAACCAATTTATACTCAGGCAGGTCATTATAGCCGGAACCAAAGCGAAAACAAAATAAAAAAAAATTAATTTTGTATGCTTTTCTTCAAATTTAAAATTTTTTTAAAATAGTTAGAAAAATAATTTAGAAATGTCCGTAGTACATGCGATAAAGCAACATACATATGTACTGAAGGTTCACATCAAATTTGAAGTCAATCAGTCAAATAGAACTCGAGATATGTAACATGTCAACCGCCTTGAAAAAAGTGATTTCGAGATAAACGCGTTTAAAGTTTAAAGTAGAGTAGGGGCAGTGTAATTTTGCCGTATTCGAATCATTAATACTTTGTGAATTTTCAAAATTTTTAAATTTCCTTCTCAGAACATAGAGTCTATACTTTAAGAAAATCGAATACCCGATTAAACAATTTATTAAACAATTTCTGCGTCTGACTTCAAAATATGTATTTATTTACAAAATTATTTTTTTAATCTACCTTCTTGCAACCTTAGTACAAAAGCAGTTTTATTTAAAGTGAGTGTTTTTGTCCACAGAGTATAAATATTAAATTCTCCTAATAATAGCTATATGTTGTCATTTAATTAAGTTAACAAATTACGTTAAATTTGAAACATACCAATACTGACTACATATGGAGACGAATGATGCTCATTTAAATAGTTTTTCAAAAATCATTAACTTTTTGATGGTGTTATGATGATGAGCCATTCACATGTGAAATCAATTAACTCTATCTTTTTAAATTTCCTGAATTTAAATATCAAAACGCCTGATACACAATTAACCTTGAATACTTGAAATAAATTAGGTATTTAAATCTTTAAGAAAGTTGATTTGGATTTTTATTTTAAAATGAGTTTTAAAGTCAAACGGGTGAAATATCCACCAGTGTTCTGCTCTTTTTGCTATAGTTAATCGATATGGGAAATACATAAGTGGCTTATATGTGAAAAGCTAAAAACATTGATCTGTTTCTTCCAATATGTTAGTCCAAAATTGTACAAACAACTTTTCCAAAGTTTTATAGAGAAATTCTTGGTAAATTTTCAAATTGTAGAGCAATAATTTTTGTGAAATAATAGTAAAATCTGACTACTTAATTATGGTATTATGTATTTTAGTGTCGAGAAGATTTCCGTAAAATAAAGTTTTCTAATTCTACTAACAAAAGGTAACTTCATTGAAATTTTGCTCCATTAGAGGCAATTAGCTCGTTGTGCTTCGCCTGGTGTTCAGTACCAAATCCGTTTATTACCCAAATAATCAGCGGAGCCCCATTCTGGGCCCAAGTGGACCTGCGCCAGTGGGGTACAAATCACCAGCGCTCAAGTTCCACTGCAAGTCGTGCGAGTCTGCGCTGCACTGCACCCGCCTTAGAACATTAGTTACTCATTAGGTGTTCGTTTCGATGGCTTTGTTAATTTCACGGCAGTTGTGCTCGCGCCTTAATCGCCATTTTCCGCCTCCAGCCAGCGGCACTTGGGGATTATTTAAACAAATTCAGGCGGCCTTAACTGCCTTCCACCACGCTCCGGCGAGAGGCCGCAGACTCTATTAATTGTAGCCACATCCCGAGCGCTGGCATCCTATAAAATTTATCAATTTAAATTGCGCACACACAATCAGTTGAATGTGCGCCGCGAAAATGGCCGAACAACTTCATTGTGGGCAATTAATTAGGCGAACACAAAAACCCTTTCGTCTTTGAAAAATTTTAATTGGCAATTGTTGCGCAGTTAGCAGCCGAACGACCATAAAAATTCCCCCGGGCCCGTCTACTCGCGATGAAGACACAACACCACGAATCGAGCCATTTAAATGCAAAGGGCTAATAAATAAGCCAACTGCACAAATCATCCGGAGACCGCGCCGCCGCGCCGCGACCTGGGCCTGGACGGGAGCGCAGGATTCGCGGACGATGTTGATTTACTCGTCGTCAGCGTCACTCGCGGTCGCAGGTGGGGCTCAGGTACACGCGGGTATGCCGCGCAAAACGGTTTCGAAAATGCTTAATCGCGGTCGTTTCAAAACAAATGTATTTCTGCAAACAATTTCACTCTGCGTTCACGTTTTCTATCCACTTAATATTTTAACTTATAAATTATAATATTAATTGGAACAAAAATAAACTTAAGGAACTGAATTCATAAACTCTTTTATACAAAAATATATGAATATCATCTTACTTAACACTAGGGTTTCCAACTTTGGCAGACGAAAATGGAGGACACAAGAAGACGAAATCGCATATAGCAAAACATAAAACTTGATTTATTTTAGCAAAAAGTAAAAATATAACAGTGTATCTACACTACATAGACAATTGATTTTTAAATTTATAGTTTTATTGGCTCCTAAAACATGCTTTAACAGCCTTTAATCCAGGGACCGAAAATAATGATTATTTCTGAAATTTAAAACAAACAAATCATCATTTTTTATAGCAAGATAAAATCAATTTTTTTATTTGTAGCCTTACTTAGATTTAATAATATTTGGAATAAAATGTTTAATTTTTTTCGGCAAAATAAAAATTATAAATTGGATAATAACGATAATGTAGTAATTTTTACTTTTCGATCGCTCGATAACGATTAGGAAGCAATCTTTATTTTTCGATTACTCGATAACGATATCAAGCAATTTTTATTTTTTGATTGTTCGAAATAAAACTCATATAATTATTTTCCTTACTTTAAGGAATGGAAAAGTAAGGAGAAAAGATAGATATATACGCCTTTTCTTTTTTTAAGTCGGTTAAAAATCGTTTTTTATTATTATTTATAATAATTAGTTATTACTTAATCGAAAAATAAAAATTACTTGAATCGTTATTTTCTCATTTATATTTTTTTGATCATAATCAATACAGTGCTGGCTTTTATCACATTTAATAGAGTCATAAAATTCATTACATATTTTTGAATTCTCAATATAAATTGGAAGTTCAGCTCTAATTAACTCAACACTGGCTCTGTTTCTTTCATTTCGCCACTTAAACAATTTTTGCTATATTCAATGTGAGAAAATAAAATATATATAAGTTAATGTATGCATTTCACTGAAGTACATGTGTTTTAGATTTTTTAACTTCCTTTGACTAATGATTTATTCAAAGTTATTACGAATAGGAATAATTTCTTTAATTTGTTTAACATTTTTAATGTGAAGAGCATTACAAATTTCAACGATTACTGAAAATCGGTTAGGTGAAATTAATTGTGTAGGTATATTGTTTTAATATTTTAGCTGTGAAATAATTTTTGTCTCGTTGAAATGAAATTGGAGGACATTTGAATCCATAGGAGGATGGGGGGACAAATTGTGTTAATGGAAGACTGTCATCCCTACTTAACACTCACAGTTCAAAAACAAGAAAATTGAATAAAATATAAAAAGTATATAAATAGTAAGAAATTGTTGAATAATGTTGATTGTGGTTTTTATTATTTAAAAAAGTAAAATAATTAAGAAAAATCTAAACATCAACCCTAAAAATAAGCCGTCTAATTACTATTCTCCTACGTTACAAGTCTTAAGGGGTAACATCTGTTTCAATTTTGTTTTCCATTATTTTTTATTAGCTTAAATGACGTAACAAAAATTATATGAAACAACATTTATTGTTGAAAAAATTGTTTAGATACTCCTAAAGTGTAAATAACCAAGCATTTATCTCGAGTTCACGTTTCCAAAATCGATCAGCAAGTAGAACTCAAGTAATTTTTATTTGATTAAATTTAAATTTTAACTGTAGTTTTCTTACTCGTCGAAAATACGAATTTTCTTTTTGTTTAAATTGATAACACATTTGCAAAAGTTAATATTATTTTAATAAAAGTTCGTACTTCAGTAGCAAAACTTATGTAGATTATGAAAATATTTTTTTTATTTTTCTAAGTACAGATGTACGCCACTTCTACTGCTCGCCGTGAAGCGACTTACAAAAAATAAGTTTGCAGTGTATTTAAAACTGAGCCCACGTTTTTTTTTCAAAATTAAAATATAAAAAATTTTGTGTTGTACCCAGATACATAAATGATGCTATCAGCGCAGAAGTAGTGTAACCCACAATTTTTCTTACGTTGTTTACATTAAAACTCAACCAACCGTTAAAATATCCCATTCTCCCTTACTTTTGAATAGTAATTAATATACATTAGATATTATTTTTATTACATATTTCTATCAAAATTAAATATTTTAGTTACAATTTCCTTCTTGCTTATCGAAATTTACCTTCCCGCGCATAGTAAATTAGATTTGCATTACATATTGTATAAGAACTTATACGTTTTATTGAATTTTATTGTTATTCAGCGTAGTATTCTTGTTTAACTAAAGTGAAGTGTAGGTTTATATCAAATTTAAATTTCCTAATATATCCGTTCCCACATTTATGTATGTTGCATTTAAAATATAGTATCTAACCGTCCTAGATTATTTTATAAAGTATAAATATTTACTTTTTTGGATCATGCACAAATCAAACTGCCTATTTAAATTTTGAACTAAAACCAAAAGTTAAATTAGGCGGTACTATTGTAATACATAAATTCTGTTAAAATACCATGCTTTAAAGCCTTTCCATTCAAAAAATATCACAAGATAAGAAAAATAATAAAATTGAGTTGAATATCGCGCCCGTTTTATTGTTAGGATTTGACCACTATACAATATCCGCGCCACCTATTGGGTGCTAGAACTAGTATCAATCTAACAAATGTTTTGTGCAAAAAACCAGAGACGTCCACTGATAAGAGATCAATGAACTGTGGACCAAACGAGCCAGCCAGCGAAATTGGCAATAAATTTGGAAACTGAAGCAATTCTTTCAAAGTCGAATTCGCCTCAAAGTCATCGGCCCATCACTCAAAATACGCCCGTCCCTTTCGGTCCAAAGTAAACACGTCAAATCGAAATCTCGCAGTGACACACGCACACACCGCCGTCGCCGTGTCGCAGTCGTTTTCACCACAAACAAGTCAGATGTCGAAAATTTTGCGGACGGGCGAGAAAATTTCTTCGGGTTGTCAATTTAATTAAGGGAAAATTTTGCTTTAACGCGTAGGAAATTCGCTTTAATCTTTGGTTTTTAACAATGTCCGTTCGAACAAAAGTTCTAGGGTTAGTGGATGTGATTATGCGGGTTCCGCCCCTGCTGGTGATCGATGAAATCCTCAAAATTAGCATGGGGCTGTCGAGCGGGTCCAGCAGCAGCGTCACAGACGGGGACTGGGCCGCTTACGCCAAGGACAGCTCCGAGGGCCAGGTAGCGGCGGGCAACAACGTCAGCGACCCAGCGGAGCCCGGACCCGTCAAGATTATGGAGGCGCTGGCCTACGACCCCGAGTTCTATCGCCTCCTGTCGATGACAACACTCAAATTTGTTTCGTGTCTCTTTGGTGAGTTCCGATCGTCCCCGAGGCGGGCCCGCAAGTGCTTTGCCCTTTCATGCTAGAAATAAGTGCGGCCCCCGACGCCCGTATGTAGGCCAAGTTCCGGACGGGCTGCAAACCAGTCGCCAGATGCTGGAACCCGTTTTGGGGCGAACTACTTCCGCCTGAGAGCCACCCTAGCGAACTGAGCGTTGGCTGACCCATGAAAATCGCTAAAAATGCAAATATTTACGGAGGCGCGAAACTGGTTTCAGTCGCGCGTACCCCAAACAACAGTCATATGGACGCCCGTGACCATGAGGCCAGCATCCCTCGTGGCCCCATCGGGTGGGACGGCAGCTGCGCTCGCCTAATTTATGACACTTTCCCCGAAGCGCAAGGTGTGCAAAAATCGCTGAATCATTGGTTTCTTGACCTTTGGTTCCGCAACGTCTTCCTCAAGCCATGCTTAATATGCAGCCACGTCCGAGACACAGAAGCGCGGAGGTCAATTACGCATTTTGCGACCGACATTCGGAGCATGCGAGATATCTGGAAACAAAAAATAAACTATGAGATAGATAAAAGCAAGTTTTTGGCTGTCGGTCTCAGTACACGTGCACCAAAAGGTCGATCCCCCGAAAGGAAAGACGTTGCACAAATTTTCAAAAGCCCCGAGTAATTGGGCTACTAAAATTGTTATCGGAACAAATATTGAATTGATTTGAATTCCTTTCCCAAACTTCCTTATCGCAGATTCTTAATCGAACAATGCCTCCACGCAAACCCCGGTCAAATGCTTAAGTTTGCAGGTCCTGCTCGAAACCACGTAGCCTAGCACAGATCCTTCAACGAAAAATCAGAAAGAGGATTCCGAAATCAGCCATCGACAAGTTCTTAAAAGCTAGATGTTCTAAGCTAAACATTTTATAATAACTGATATGCTGCGATATATCACTTAAAGCTACTTTTCATTTCCTTTTTCGCTCCTTTCACCCCAACGAAATATTTATCAGGTATGGTATCGATCGGAACATTTAAAACATTATTTAAAACAACAATATCTGGCCTTCTGGCGATTTTTAAATTAAAAAAAAAAAATTTATATAAGGTCCCATTCCAATCTAATTTTACTTGGTTACAAATTCGTTTTATTTTTTTTGGTTGAAAAGAAAAATAGAAATAAATGCAAAATTATAAATATAATACATTAACTAATGAAGATTTAGACGTATGTAAGTAAAACTTATTACTTTTACGACTCATTCCAATTATCTGTTCTAGGGCACTAAAAATGAATCAGGTAATTGAGTCCCAGAAAATTGAATTATCAACAGTCAAGTAGATATAATCTAGACCCGGATAAATATCTGGGTTAAATTGTTTTTATTGTTGTTTTTCTTATATTTACATGTTAAAGTACTCATTCTGTTCGAGATCTGGATTAAAAGAAAAACGCAGCTATTGTCTACAATTTTAAAGAAGCTGCAGTGATTATTTAGCTTTTACATTTTCGCAACATTCACAATTTTTACTTCTATATACAAGAGAGTGCACCTCCTAATGAGCAAATAATTGAGAAGAGTACTAACAGTAACAAATATTCTGCTTCAAAAATCACTTCAAAAGGAAATAACTTATTACTTTTAGTCTTTGAATACATAGGGTGTTTCTTATATAAGGTATGCCAAAATGAGTGGAGTGACCTAGACAAATAAACAATTGTATGGCAGGGGGGAATGTCAACCGTTTGGGAATTACAGGGTGATTTGTAAATTCAAATTTCCATTGTATGCACATCACTATTTTATTTTTAACTTTTGATCTGCTCAACACAGCAACATCCAACTCACGCCAGAAATCTACTATCCTAATGTGCTTTCCAAAAATGTCAACAATGTTGACCTACCACCACCCACTGCAGGTACACTCGTTTCCGAAACTAGAAAAAAAGATTTTTGTTCCTAAAATTCACCTTTTCCCCGAAGTTTATGTAATTAATGCATTTATTTTTTATTATTATCGAATTGCCTATCTTATTACCTTTCCCACAAGATACGACATGTCCAAGTAAAGAAAAGATATGAAAATTTATTCGTGGAAAACTTTGTGGAATATTAAAAAAACTCAAATTTTAAAAAAATTCAACTAAAATTAACCCCAAAATGTTTTTTGTTTAATTAAAAACCGATTTAAGTCAATGCTCATATCTCACAAAAGCTGCTCAAAATATCATCCGCTACTTTGGATGCATGCCAACAACTTCCTTCTAACTCTCTGTTTAAGGCGTATTGTAGATGACCTCTCCCGTGTCTTTCCCTCTGCCTTACAATTTGTTGTTTGTCTAGGTCAGATCTTTCATCCCACTCATTTTGGAACACGCTATAAGAGACCCTGCTTTTAGTTATCCACTTCTAAACCGCTCTCCCTTAGAGTGTAGTTCAAAGTGTTTTTAATATTGATCATTTGGAACACGCTATAAGAGACACCCTGTATAGCTTTTAGTTATCCACTTCTAAACCACTCTCCCTTAGAGTTTAGTTCAAAGTGTTTTTAATATTAATCGAAGCATTATTTGAGATTTCTGTAAAATAAAATCTATACTTTGAGCTGTGCATTAATTTTTTGAAGTTATTTGTTTCAGTTTATTTGTTTTTTTTATTCTATTTAATTTTGAAGAATAAAAAAATTTATGTAAACATGACTAAAGATCTAGCATTACTTCTGAGTAAGTCTGAGTTGGAAAGTACCATATTATAATTATAAATTTTAAAGTCCTGACTTTTTACTAAATTAAAGATAAAGAAATTCTGCAACTTTTTATAAAGTGCCCTTTTTTGTACAAATGAAATCTTATAATTGTGGACCTGCAAAACAAGGGATATGTTTTCTTGTTGCAGGTTGTTTTTGTGCGTCCTGTATTTTTATGTTGTGGACAAGGCACCTGGTGATAGTTTACATGTTCGTAATATCGGTTGGATTAATTTTTCTCTCCTACTGGAGCAACGTGGCGGCTCTGACGCTGATAGAGAATGGGCCCTGCATTCTGGAGGACATCCTGTCGCTGAATATGTCCAATCTTTTAGATCCTGGGGGTGTTACAGTCTCAATTTTACCGCACCTTACTGCGCAATGGTTTATGGGAATGCTTTTCGCTTATATCCACCTTGGACCCAGGTAAGTAATCTTACACTAACCCTTTTCAGATCATGTTCTTAAATCACCTTCTAGGCACCCAGTCATCCAAAAGGTGCTGCCCTTCTGCTTCCTTATGCCTTTGCTCTTGGCTATGTTGCCCCTGCCAACCGCTATGCTGAAGCACACTCCTGCGTTTGCAGCTGTTTTGCCACTGGTCCTGACCAAGATCTCCCTCTGGAGCAGCGCGATCGACGTAGGGAAAACGCTCTTCAACGGCTATCAATATGCTAGAAATTTTGCCACAAACTACGGCCTCTCAGCGCTTGTGGAAAACGAATGGCAACGTCTCAATGTCCCATGTGTCTTACGGGCTTTCTGGACAATCAGGTAACCTCTCAAATTATCCTTTTTAAAAAAACCGATCAAGCCCTAGTGAAGGGCTCTGCGTAGCCAACAAAATCTTCATCATTACAAATAAATTGAAAAAGAATTGCATTTGGTAAACCGTTTCCACTGATATCATTATAAATTAATAACAATAAATAGAAGTGTTCATTTTCTATTTTAGGTACAGAACCCTAAAAATAATTATTTTAATTTATCCTTTGCAGGCTATGTGAGCAGCTTGTAACGATGATTGCTACAGCTGAAGCGCCGCTCACTTTCTTGACCACTGTCCAGAAACTCTTGGTCAGCGGCTGTGAGACTCTGACGGCGGTTTTGGGCATGACGAGCATAATATCTATAATATGCCATTATATAGGAAAGCTGTTCCAATTTTTCCTCCTCTCGGAAGACTATGACGAGGATAAGTCAATTGGAACAGTGTCTGCCATCCTTTTCTACATCCTGGCGCTACAGACAGGGCTAACTTCTCTTCCACCTGAAAAGAGATTCATCCGACTTTGTCGTAACTTGTGCCTTCTTTTTACGGCATTACTTCACTTTTTACACAACATCGTCTCGCCGATCCTGATGTCCTTGAGCGCCGCCCGAAATCCGTCGAGGAAGAGGCATGCACGCGCCTTAATCGTCTGTGCGTTCCTCCTCATCGCCCCAGTGATCCTCTTGACCGTCCTGTGGTCAAGGCACACCCCGTCAACCTGGTTGCTAGCCGTAACTGCATTCTCAGTGGAAGTTATCGTAAAAGTCTTGGTCAGCTTGGCCACTTACACCCTGTTCCTCCTGGACGCCAGACGACAAACATTCTGGGAAAAGCTGGACGACTATGTGTACTACATCCGGGCGTTTGGAAACTCTGTGGAATTCTGCTTCGGTATATTTTTGTTCTTCAACGGCGCCTGGATCCTCATCTTTGAGTCAGGTAAGCTCCCTAAACCTATTTGTAGATTTTACCTCGATGCTTCACCCATCCTGCCCACGTCGCATTCTTTTGGTTTATTGTTGATTCTCTTCTTCTTTCATCCGCAACTAATTCCAAATTGTCTCTCCCGCTTCTTAACTGTGTGCATGTTTTTTTGGTTGATTGGTACGTATGATAAAACTTGATAGCCCAAAATGCCGCAGGCGGAGCAATAAGAGCCCTCATGATGTGCATTCACGCCTACTTCAACATCTGGTGTGAGGCACGGGCGGGCTGGACTGTCTTCATGAAACGAAGAACGGCTGTACACAAGATATCCTCCTTGCCGGAAGCAACACCCACGCAACTGAGATCGTTCGACGATGTTTGTGCGATATGCTACCAGGTAACTTTGACGCACCAGATCTATAAAAGTGGGTCTTTTATTTTGCTAAATTGTGTTCTCCAGGAAATGGCCACAGCAAAGATCACCAGATGCAAACACTTCTTCCATGGCGTCTGTCTAAGGAAATGGCTGTACGTCCAAGACCGATGTCCATTATGTCACGAGATTATGATGTACCAGGAAAACCCCAAAGAGACCAAAGTGGTCCACATCAGTAACAACACCCAGGATACTTCGAACAACACAGACCAACAACAGCAGCAAAGTGTAAGGAAAAAAATACTGTAATATTGTAATCTATCGGAACAAAATTCATTTTATATTTCTCTTCAACAGGAATCTGACCCACCATCCACCATCACATCTGAACACTCCTCAACAAATTCAAGTGGTCATGACTTTCGAATCGCCAGCACAAGCCAAGTACTTACAGCCGAAAACGATATTCTTGTGAGCGATTCTCAGTGAAATTGTTAAATTTTATTTTTTATATATTCACTCAAAGGGGAAATCTCTATATATTTATAAAAAAAAAAAATGAAAAAGAAAATTGTAAAGTACCCGCAGCACATTTTTTTGCTAGTTCTGTGGTTCACCCTTTGAGATGCGATTTGTTAACATTTTTGCCCGTGACTTCACCGAGAACGCTCAGGCGATTAAAAAGCATGGAAAACAAATTTAAGGCTGATGAAATCTTAAACAGTAAATTATTTAAATAAAAGACATTTTTGTTTAGCTTCAGAGTTTTGCCTTAAATTCCTGTAATATCTACAATACGATCTACGTTTGATTAACTTTTCGTCTATAAATTCCTGGCGATTTCGTTTTCGATCAAATAAATAAAATTGGTGAAAGGTACATCCACACTTCGGTGTGTGAAACTGTACACATTTTATTTTCTAATAAGCTGCTGAATGCATGATGATAAGCCTTACATAAGAAAAATAAACATCGTCTTTTTATTTAGATTTCAATTTTAAATAAGCCTACTTTTCTTCTGGTATTGTTTTTCTTTGCGATCTTATCCCGAGACAGCAAATTGTAATTTAATTGATTGTTATTATTCTGCTACAAAAATAAAGAAATTGAATTTGTACGCTTAAAAAAAAAAAAAAAATTTTGAAATTCAGTAGATTGGATCAGAAAATCACTAAACATTTTTTGTGCGAAATCAATATTTTGGTTGAAGTGGGAACGTCACTGTGAAGGATCAAAAAATTGTCAATCTATGGAGGAAGGATATTTTTAATAAAAGTATATATTCAATATTAAATTTTATTGAAACATATTATTTGCAAAGTTACGAACCTCAATTTGATGATATCGAAAAATAAAAAAATAAAAATTTATCAATATCTATAATACAATGAATGAAGCTATCGTTGTGTAGCCGTTTTTTTTTTTTGGCAGAAGTTTTAAAATTTTTTTATTGTGGTCTTAAAAAATAGCAATTACCAAAATTTTAAAAACTGGCTACACACAACCAAAGTCACTGCGATTACGAACATTTAAAACAAGAAAATATAATTTGATGCATTAGTCCTTCCTCGAATATTCGCTGGGACATGGTTGAAAAAAACCCGTTTAAAGTTTTCGTCGCATTGCAAAAAAAAATGTTTTTTGACCCGTAACAGTGACGCTCCCCTTAGCACACCATAGTTAAAATTAACTTTGGCATTCAATTTTTTCCAGGTTTATTTTACAAAATTATTTTACGTTCAGCATTTTTGGTTAATAATGGCAAAATAGGCAAACATTATTTGAATTATACTCTACGAAGATTTTGAAACCCTAAAATCTTTGGTGTTAGGGATTACGTTGCAAAAAGCACGAAAAGGCATATGTTATTGTGCCATTTGAGACTGTTGAAATACAGTATAGTAAAAACCTTTTAAAATTTCTTTAATAATAATATAACAGCAAACATATTTTGTTAAGATTTAATTGAAAATTAAATCATTGTAATTCTGCAGTAAATGATACGCAGACACTCTGCAACAAGTTGTCGTTCTCACTACGGTTGTTCGATCTGCACGTTCAAAATTAGCTTTTACTGTTTCGTAATATCGACCATCGCTAAAATAATCGAAAAAATTGTATGTTTTTATTTTACTAATACAATTATTAAAATGTTCTCAATTTACCTTAATACCATGCACCGCAGCTTAAGACACTTTACTCGAAGCAAATCAATAGCCTTTTGACTTTTATCAGAAAATCGAAGGTTATCAGGATCCCATCTTAAAAATTTTTTGATTTAGTTAAATAAAATATCGTCATTATTTAAATAAAATAGTCAAAATTCTTACCTGAGTTCTAATCGTTCTAATTGAAGGCAATTTGAAGCAATTGCATCCATCAGTTGGTCAACATGAATGTTAACCCCCAATTTTTCAGATGTGCCCATTACAAGAATTCTTTAAAAAAATTATATTTACCTAACTTTACCTTAAGAAGTACGTAATAAACTTTATTTACTTTGCATTTGTTAAAATTGGAAGAACGGTCATCCAAAGTTGATCTGTAATGTGAGGCATTCCGGAAAGAACACATGCACTCAGTTGTCCTCCGTACCGAGACAAAAACTTGTGCAAGGCTTCATCAGATAAATTATCTGATGCATCCAAGTCAAGAGAAATTAAAGTCCTGAAGCAAAAGAATAGAAACTGAATTTGCCATAAAAATTTAAAAAATAGACATATATTCCAAGGTTCGCCATTCTTAATTCTCTTAATCAAATTTTTAAAACGCTTTCTAATACGAAAGTATCGAAATCTTGGAATAGATTTAAATATTTTACCGAGGAGTGGGTGTTTCCATCCAGGCCTTCAAGACTGAATCATTGAAACCATTGATTTGTCCGGCACTAAGGAACCTGAGTGAGGGGATGCGAGTGAGAAGATCTATCAAGCATTCAGAAGACAGATCAGTGGCGGTGATATCAAGCTCTTGTAGGGCACATTTGTCCCATTCCGCCATCATAACATATTCTGACCGCAGGCTGGTCCCATTCATCAAAAGGCAGGTCAATCGCCTCGACCGCTGAATGAGTGTCTTTAGTGTTGAGCCGGTCACTTTGTTGCAGAAATTTACAGCCAAACATTCCAGCTGTGGAAGAAGGAGTTACACTATATAAAATGCTTTTGATTCTGTTCTTTGAAACCACAGAAACAAACAATCCTGGTGATCAGAATTTGAATTCTGTTTTGTTTTTGTTTTAATTTAATAACCAAAAACTATGAGCTTGATTGTATCGGAAATTACTATAAATAAGAATTTGAATTACGCACTTTAATTAGGATCAAAATGAATAATTATCCTTATAAACACACATTTTAGTAGTTACCTGGATACAATTTGAGCTGAAAGCGTCAATGTGTGAATCATCAATGAAATTAATTCCGTACAAGTTAATCACCCTCAGGTTCGGAGTAGCCGACTTCAACTTATGAACGTTGATGACCTCGTAAATTTCTTCCTCTTCCTCTTCGCATTTTTCATAAGTCCCAATTAAATGGAGTACCTATAGAGGTAATTTGAATAAATTTATATATATGTTTAACCAATGTACTTCGAGTCCGTTGATGAAGTTGTAAATTTTTCTCATAAACCCTTCCATGAAGATGACTTCAGATAGACAAATGCACATGTATCTTAATTTTGTAGGAAAAGCCTGCATTTCACTGAAGTCATGGAGCTGCATAGCTGAAATACGCGATAAGTAAAACTATAAACTTAAACATATGTCGCCAAACCTGTCGAGAAATCCAGAAGCATGTGGGTCAAATTCGGACACTTAGCAGACAACTCGTGAAGAACGGTATGCGTGATCAATTCGATTGGAAGTTCGATGTATCGCAACGATGGTCCGAAGCGGACTGAAATCAAGGCTAACAGAGACTCCAAAGACCCCACATGGAGCCCGGACACTTCAGGACGTAAAGAAACATTTTTCCACAGTTTTGTGTCGTACGCTATTTGTCGCCAACGTCGACAAACTCGTGCCATGCGACATATTTCCCGATGCGATAGGTAAGTAAAGATGTTTAAAAGTACTTTGTCCGGCAATTTTTCTATAGTCTGTAAATAGAACGAAAAACATGTGAACCTCCTCAAATATGTTAAAACACATTGCTTATTTTCGTATCACTGCGAGCAACTGAATAAAACAATGGGAACGGGTATTTTGCGTGGGATTTATTATCCCTCAAATATTGGACGAATCGCACAAAATTCGTTGTTACGAATTTAGAAAAATGCAATAAGCTAATCTACACTGTCTGATATAAATCTCAAGGTTCAGCTGCCTCTTGCAGTTTTTTAAATTTTTAAGACAACGCCATCGGACATCGATTATTTATAGATTTTGTATTAATCTAGAACTAACTTGTTCAAACCGCGTTTCTGCATCTGGATAGCCGTTTTGAAGCATCCGAAGCTGCGCGGCGATGTCGGTCACTTCTTCTAACCGCGACAGCCCTTTCAAACAGCCCTGCATGCCCATCGCCATCGCGCCGGTCGAACTTTTCACTACTCCTCCGGGTACTCCGCCTGACATGGACCTTAAGACTTCTTCAAAACGCGTCAGATCTTATCAAAGCTTCGAGATGGACTACCGGCTAAAAAGTATTTTTTATTTTTAACTTACTTTCTCATCGTGCGATTTCCCATGATTTTTTCTTTTTTCTTAAATGCACAAATCTTACTTAATTTTTGTTTGCGCAGAGGAGGGGGCATTTTTAGGAGTCGTTATCGTGCTTATTTTTGTTTTATTTTTTCATTGAATTTATTTTTTATATTCCAAACACTTTGTCTGCTGATTTTATGGTTCATTTCATTTGTTTGCCAAATCGCCAATTCAAAACTTGCTTAATCAAAAATAATAGTGGAATTTCATGTAAATATTCTTTGCATTGCCTTTCGATAGTCGTTAGTGCTGTTTTACATTCATATATTACGTTTTATCCTTCATATACAACCGATTTGATAATAGTTTTTCACAATAACTTGTATGAATTCCATTATTAAACTAAAACTATTTGAGTGTGATGAAGGATTGCGCTTCTTTAGGTTGTATTGAAAATTTTGACGAGGAAAATCTCAAAATCAACATCCTAAAGGTAGTAAATATTATACATTAGGATAATTGGATCTTTTTTTATTTAGATGTGAAACTAAGCATGTGCTTTTCAAAAAATTCTAACTCTCTCAAGTTTCGATGGGATCAGCCTAATCATGAACAAGTGCGTAATTTCCGGCTAATTTTTTTAATTTTTTGTCTAAAACTCCCAGTTAAAAAGGATATTTTTAATCTTTATTTAGAAGCTTAACTTTGATGCTCACATTAGGGAAATACTCAATATTTTCGTAAGTTACAGAAATGACACATTTTTTTACTGATCATTATTCATGATGAAATATAAGATTTCTAAAAATACAAAAAATCTTAAATTTTCTACGCTTCTTCATAATTAAAAGACTATTTGAATTTAAGCATAAACAACACACAACAGACTTGTTTAATTGAGAATAAATTTCAAAACTTTAGGCATTTTACTTTTATTAACTATATGTATGTTGTTGCGTTTTAAAGATAGCAGTTTATCTCTGAATTGTCTATTCCAATAAATTAATGAGAATCCTCAAATAAAAAAAATTTATAAAATAAGTATTGCAATTTAATTTAAACATAGCTCAGTCAGGTGGCTCTTCTTTTAACAACAAATTTCTTTCGCTAGCCACTTGCAGCTGTAATTAGCAAAAACACCAGATTTCGGGGACTTCAGTGTTTTCATCCCACGCGAGAGAAAACTGCAACTTACTACTAGCAGGATGCCATGAGTATTTTCCACAAATCTCTTCTTATGTACTCAAATAAGAGAAAAGAGTTAATTTACCGTGTCAGCAAATGGGCTGCGTTTTGGTCCATCGGAGAGGTAGACCTGGGAGGCTTCAACGGCCAATTGTCCCCAAATATCTGTCGAAATATCCATGATTACACAACACCTCTAACAAGCGTTAGACACCCTGTCGAAAAATTCAATTCACTTCTACGGGGAGTTTTGCTCAAATTTGTCCAAATTTTTTGATCAACACATTATTTTTTTACGGCAAACTTCTCACAACCACCCTCGTATCAGTCCCACAATCGTGTACAAGTCCCGGATCTAAACTAAACTTTGCGGGTGAAATTTTTGAGAGTTATTTCCAAAATAACCCACATGTTCGGGAATTCAGTATTATTTTTAGAACGAGATTTGAGAAAATTTAAGCATTTTACTGAAGAAAATCAGAAACCCAGAGCGCCAGATGTACTGGCGATAACTGAGGACAGACTCTGTACTCTTGTTCTCTACACTTTGCCACAATTCGAAATGATAGATCGACGTAAGACGGACAGTATAGACGTCTCGGTTTAATCAATTTCTTTTTGAATGAATTCCCACTTTAAAGAGACATCAAACGGTTTACGAGATTCGTAGTATGTACGTCTGCTGCTCCTTTTTTATTAAAAGAACTGAGACATCCGAAATGCAAAACACTTAGTTGAATATAAAGAATTAAAGTGGGAAGGCGCCGCCAGACACCTTGCATACTAACTGCATTCATTACAGTCTAGACTCTAGACATAGGTGTCTTACTAAGTATCTGGGCGTCCAAATAACGCTATTATTCAGTCACATCTGTTCTGTGATTTAAACATTGCATCTAATCTGCAAAAATAAAGTTATTAATATTATGAAGGTTTTATTAATTTTGTAATAATTCAATTATGTGAATTTATTGAACATTACGCAAGCAGTGTCCATTCGTACTACGAGTAGGACTGAATTTAGCTCTTACAACTTACGTTCGATACGAAATCTAAGAGACCTTGCCATTTTCACTTATATTTTATCATATTATTCGTTAATATTCCGAAATCCTGAAATAATCGTGCCATGCCATTTTTTTTCATATGTTTGTTAATCTCGTATTTTTGTAGAAGAATTATATATTAAAAAAAGTTCATTCAGTCACTAATTTAACAAATTAAATTTTAGAAAAGACAAATGTTTTTTAAAACTGTAACATTTATAAGATAAAGCTATAGGATTTTTTTTATTTTAAAAGCAATCCTAGTAACTTATAGGTTTACTAAAAAGAAAAAGTAAGCTTACCAAATTTTGTTTTGGAAGATTCGAATCACGAATTGCTGCTGATCCTGACTGAGCAGCGAGAACATTCCAATTGTCCATGTCCACAAAATATGATTATTTCTATAATAGACTAGAATCGTGTTATTAAACTTTAATTGGAAACTTCGCGCTTCGATAGATTTTAAAATATCTCACCGACACTCGTGAGTAGTCACTTAAAAATGCATTTATGAAAGACGAAATTTGTCGATTAAAAAATTTTATAATTATGAATTAATTGTGAATGTCCTAATGTGCTTGAAAAAGAACCCCACAATAAATGATTTCCGGAATGAATCGAACATTCCTTTGTCTTGCATATTTTGTGTATGGCTAGTGCTCTACGCAGCTAAGAAATGTTTTATCTGCTCGTAAACCATTCGCGATCGAGACTGAAACCGCTTGATTAATCTGTGGAAGAGTAAATTACGTGTATGTCTGTCCGTTCATTGTAATTTCGTAATTTTGCAAGCTTAGAAAATTTTGGCTTTGGCCAAAAGTGTTCGCTGGTCGTGTGCTATTTGTACGGAAATTTATGAGCTTTGCCAAAAAGTGGGGTGGGGTTACTGCAGATCGCATTTTTCCCTTAATACTCTTTATGCCTAATGAAAATTAAATTTATTTGCAACTTACACGGTTACTTGACTTCAGAGATTGTTCTCAATGAAACAACCACAAATATGCAATGTGTTGTACCAGCTGCACTTTGTATTGTTTGTACACTTTAAGTTCAAATTAATCAGTCCAAAAATAACACATCCAATAAATCACTTTTTTCGCGGGACTATGAAGTGAATTTTTTCATATTTGAAACGCACTAAACAATGCAAGTACACTGAATGATAGTTGAAATTTTCTTTAATACACAAAGCCCTCTTTGCCTTTTATGTGAACAAATTTTGCGAAAAACCTTCAGAGCACGTTCAATCCGCAATTCGACTTTAATACCGACTAAGACTTTTCGAAGCGCCCTTACCTTTGCGAATTGCAACGCAAGCTAGAGAAATTTGTACTATAAAAAGATTACAAGACCCGGCGCGGACAATCTGCAACAGATGTGAATTATTTTTTCACTTGCCGCTCTGCATCTGCTGAATGTTTGGGTGGAGCAACGCTAACGACTGTTTGGGAAGCTTTTAAAAGGTATTATTACCAAACGAGTCAGTAGAAATTCACAATACTCCACGGAACAAATGTTTGTAAAATTCTACGAAAATCGTGCATTCTTCAAGGCTTAAATCACTCTTTAATATAAATGGCAATACAATTTAGAGAAACCTACAAAAAGAAATTAAAGTCTATCTTATTTAATTTATACGCAAATAATAATAGTTGTACAATTTAAAAGGTAAACATTCCTATATTTTTGAGAGTGTTAAATAAAGTTTTGAAATTATTTTTTACTAAAACGATAAAGATAGAAGGGATAGTTTGTTTTTTAAATTATCTCTATTGTAATAGTACATTGCTTTAATATTTTAAGCGACAATAAATTTGAATTCATTATTTAAGCCGTTATTTTTTAAGTCCATTTTTATAGCATATCGTTTCAACAAAATGTTTAAAAAGGCTGTTCAATTTTCTTAGATTAGGAATTAGGCTTTCATTTAAGCCAAGTTACAAAGTTATAATGATCCTTTATTGTTTATCAAAAATGGTCAAAATACGGTCTTCAAAGCTGCATTATTTACTACCAACACCACAAAACCAAACTTTAAGGAGGTTGTGGGTATTTTTTCATTATTTTAATACATGACAAATAAAAAAATCGTGAAATAAACCGAGCCTCAAAAAAACAAATTTTTTTTGTAGACCGGTGACCGATGTAATTTATCCCTTGCCATGACGTCACGAGAAGACGTTAAAGAAAAGTAATTTTAATTTAGCACAATTGTGCTAGACTGAATTCATCTAGTTTCAGTGTTAAGAATTGATGGTAACACTTGCTAAAGAATTTAGAGAACTGTCAAAAAAGTAAACATTTCTCGTGATTATCAACTGCGGGTTTTTTTCCGGTAATAATCCTTTTCCTGAATTGTTTTCGGTTAATTTGCAGTGAAGGAATGACCCATCCAGTGTCCGAGAATAAAATGGATAGAAAGTATCCGTTCGTCGATATGAAAATCAGCGATAATTCGTTCCTGAACCAAGTAACCGGGCGAAGTGCGTGCACAAAATGCAACAAATCGCGGAAATTCTTCTGCTACACCTGCTGCATCCCAGTCGCGGAGCTACAGGAAAAGCTGCCAGTAGTCAGGCTCCCGGTGAAAATTGACATAATTAAACATAAGAGTGAAATTGATGGTAAAAGTTCAGCGGTCCACGCGCCAATTCTCGCCCCGGACGATGTACGGATTTTCACATACCCCGACATCCCCAACTATGCGGCCGAAGAACGAGTGGTGCTGATTTTTCCAAGTGCCAACAGCACGACTGTTAACCAGCTTTTTAATGATAATATTCGTCTGGAAAATACAGGGAGTTCAGAGTATCCTAAGGGTCACCGCATGGGAACATTGCTAAAGTTCAGACTACTGGAGACAAGAACGCGTGGACCAGGGGAAGAAATAAACGAGCCTAATGGGCGGTACGGAACAAACGACCTTCCTGTGCTAAGGGCGGTTTTCATAGACAGCACCTGGAACCAGAGCAGGGGCATTTACAAGGACGAGAGGATAAACTCGCTCAAATCCATCGCCCTGCAGAACAGAATATCCCAGTTCTGGAGGCACCAGCGGGGAAGCCCGAGGTGGTACTTAGCTACAATCGAAGCCATACACCAGTTCCTGCTGGAGGTTCACGTCAACGCGTGGGGACTCAACAGGAACTACAAGGGCCTGGACAACCTGGAAATCTGCAGCGCCTTCTACGAGACAGCGAGGGTGCTCGACTGGGACTGCTGCGACGAGGGCCCCACTTCCCCGTACAACGGGCAGTACGACAACCTGCTCTTTTTCTTCTCGCACATGTACGACCTCATCCACTTTTACTACGACCACAACGAGTTAAAGTCTTACAAGAGACCAATTTAATAGCACAACTTGAATACAGAAAAGAAAATTTCCTATTGCTAGAGGAATGTTTATTTTTTCTTCTTTTTCTCCTCACTCCCGCCTTCTGGCTTCACCTTTTGCCAGTTGACCGCCTTCTGCCAGTTGAGTGGTTTCCTCCGGTAGATCGGCCACGGGGGGACTGTGAGCTAAGGGAAATGGATTTTACCATACTGTTCCTACTTACTGAATTTTTGGTACTTACAAGCGCTGCCAGAAGGAAGCCTGCCCCTAGAATGTAGACGGTTTGCGAGAATTGCTGGATAATTGCGCCCCAAACAAGTCCGACGATCCCGAAGAGGGTGATGATAAACCTCGACAATCTCTCGGCCTTGTACTGGCCCTCAAAATCCTGTAGAGGCAAATGTTAGCATTATATTAACTTTGGGATGAGATCTGTACCATATGCGTCTGAATTTCCAACATTTTTAAGTTTTCTTCCGGCCCGAACAAAAACACACGTCACCTTGCTGGGAAAAAGTAACAAGCCGCGTTGACAGTTTCGGTGTTGATGTCCCCTCCTTCGCGCAGTGGCAGTACTCGGGGCGAATTTGATAATTGTCAAACGAGTACACTGCTAAAATCATAAAATCAAAATTTGATGCGGGACGTTACACAGTTAATAACAAGGTAGATAAAAAATATATAAATTCAAATTTTCAAATATTTACAGCCGTATTAAAAAGTCCATCGTAGCGGCTCTACGAAAAGTAAGCCTATCGCTTTGGAAATGATCTGAGTCTTAAACATGCTCCTTCTCAGTCCTGATTTTTTTAACGAAAGTTTAGTCTTCTGACTCGAAGGTTTTATGAATATGTTCGACCGTTTTAATCCTGGTTGGCTATTTCAACTAGAGGCTAGTTCTCTCTCTTCCCAGATCCTGAAAAGGAAGGAGATGTGCCTTTTTGCTGACCCTCAGAAAAGTTTAGGTCCTTGCGAGCCTTAACCGCCAGGTCCTTCTTGCGAGCTCTACCCGCCCTTTCATTGCCCTCTAATAGCGCTGCTTGACTGTCCGTTAGTATTCGTATGTTAGCTCCTTTGATATGTTCCTTTGCTCAGGATAAATCTAACGCAGGTTTCAATTGCTACGATTTCTGCTTGAATTTCAGTTTTAAAAGACCTTGAAGTTTAAGTTCTTTTATCATTAAGTCTGATGATCCGCACACTATGAGCTCTCCAAAAAATATCTCCAGGATCTTCATATATACCCTAAAATTGTGTTTTTGGAGAAAGCCTGATTTTCGTTTGAAATAACATCTTTTGAGCTGATTATAAAAACAAACAATAAAAATGTTTTTTCCTCTATTTTTCTGTCGTCCACTTTCACCTGATTCAGTCGGGCTTTTTGTAGGCCGAATAATTCAATTAGTGGACCACAGATTGAGGCCTGAGATGCTGCGCAAAATGTATCATATTTATTCATTTTCGAATAATTATGAAGAGATTTGTCTTTTACATATAAGTTTTTTTTTTTTTTATTAATAAATTCTTCCTTTGCTATGCGGGATTCAAATCGTTCTTTCTGGGGTGTGGGTCGTGGGATGTGGCATAACGTGTGCGATTGGGAAGCAGCCTTAACAAGTGTCGCTAGCTTCATCTTCCAGGGGTTAATACGTTCTGGCAATTTAATGCAATTGAGCCGTCCATTGCATTTGGTTGGCTTTCCTGGCACTTCGGTTTGCTGTTTTGACGTTTCCAGGTTAGAGGCCATTTGGGGCTTTTCATTGTCGCGGTAATTCCGTCATAAAAAGAGGACTGTCCCGGCTCGGGAAGACGGAGACTGTCCAGCGTGTGATGGCCAAGTAATTCGACCAGTCCAAAGTGATTTCCGTTTATTTCGAGATGAACTTGGTCGACACGAACCCCTACGGCAACGGGCTGCTCTACGCTGGCTTCAATCAGGATCAAGGTGAGACTTCTTTGCCTCTTAAACTCCTGCTCTACCACTGACACTGACCCTGGCGCTGTCCTCAGGATGTTTTGCATGCGCCACGGACACTGGATTCCGGGTTTACAACTGCGATCCACTCAAGGAGAAGGAGCGCCAGTACTTCCCCGAGGGCGGTCTGGGTCACGTCGAAATGCTGTTCCGGTGCAACTATTTGGCTCTGGTCGGCGGAGGCATTCGCCCGCTCTACCCGCCTAACCAGGTGATCGTTTGGGACGACCTCAAGAAGTCAGCGGCTATTTCTCTGCCTTTCAGTCAAGAGGTGAAAGCGGTTCGTCTCCGCAGGGATCGAATTGTCGTCGTCCTGGAAGGCGTCATCAAGGTGTACACGTTCACGCAACAGCCCCAGCAATTACACGTCTTTGAGACAAACTCGAATCCGCTGGGACTCTGTGTGCTCTGTCCGCACAGCAATAAATCTCTGCTCGCATTCCCTGGACGAAGAACTGGACATGTTCAGGTAAGTGTTTTAGGTGTTGTGGAGCGAATTTTAAGGTTTCGTTGAAGATTGTTGACCTGGCGAACACAGAGCGTGCACCCTTGGAGATCGTGGCCCATGAAGCAGCCATCAGCTGCATCGCCTTAAACTTGCAGGGAACGAGGCTTGCTACGGCCAGCGAGAAGGGGACCCTCATCAGAGTCTTCGACACCAGCAGTGGAAAGAAAGTCACTGAGCTCCGCAGAGGAAGTAATCAGGTAAAACTATTAAAAATGGTTGAGTTAATTTATTGCAATTTATGAGATATAGCCTAGGATTTTTCTTAGATAAGTAAATCCCTATTAGCAAAGAAGTGATAAGTTATCGGCTAGGTAGAGTAAGTGCTCTGAGATTTTGGCATTACAACTGCTTATTTAACTAATTCAAGTGATAATATCCAGCCTAATCGTCCTGCAAGACTTTCAAGAAAGCTAATTAAAGAGAATCTTATGAATTTCGATGGAACATTGTATTTTGCTCAAAAGTATCGAATATGTAAAATTTGTTTTGCCTCTCACTCGGTTTCTTTTGTTTTTACGTACTCATCAATGACCCCTACTTATTTTGTTTTTATTTCGTATTAATTGCTTCGCGTGAATTAATAAATTGATACTCAGCATTCTCCGTCTTATCTTTGAAATGTTGCCTTGCACAATCGCATTTTGGACGGAATTTAGAGATTCTTAGAATTTCTATAGTAGAGATTTAGTAAAATTATTTATGAACTTACACTTCTTTCTCTATTGCAGGCTACGATTTACTGTATAAATTTCAACCATCAGTCTACGCTGCTGGTTGTCTCCTCAGACCATGGCACGATTCACGTCTTCAATTTGGAGGAGCCTAAACCAAAGGAGTCGTCGCTCCCAATTATCCCGAAATATTTTTCAAGTCAGTGGAGCTTCTGCAAATTTTCCATTCCGCAAGGACCCCCATGCATTTGTGCATTTGGAAATGAGCCAAATTCTGTGATCGGTAAGTCCCCGGTTTTGATATTGGGCCCCAGAAGTCTCACCGGAACTATTTTTTTGCAGTGATATGCGCCGATGGCCATTACTACAAGTTCATCTTCAACAATAAGGGCGAGTGCAACCGCGACGTGTGCACCCAATTCCTGGAGATTACCGACGAACAAGCTTGAGGGCCGCGCCAGCCCCGACCCATTTAACCGTTTTATTTCCTACTGGGTTTCCAGCATTATGGTTATATATTTTATCACTTACGTTTAAGTTCAACTAGTATTACTCGTATGCGTTAGAGCTGTAGCCCTCTATGTCCGCCTTATTGAACACGTTTATTTAGAGACACCTTTTACTTGTTAAGCAATAAAGAAACTTTCAAAGAAGCCCCTGAGCGTTCTGAATTTAATTTGCAGCGCGCGACCGTTGAATTTACCTCACGAATTTTGTTTTTAAAACACCGCGCTCGATGGAGTACTAGATCGACCGCAGCGCAGGTAACCTGGACTGAAGCTGGAAGGCGTTCCACTTGGCACTGCGACATGGCAACGCCGTTCTCCAGTTTTCCAAATTGTCGCCATTACGTTCGTGACGGGGTAGTGAGAGCAGTGTCAAAACATTTTCTGTTTTATGGGATTTATTAAGGGCAATTGGATCGGAAATGCGGCGCCCAAGTTAACTAAAGATGAATGAAAGTGATTTTCATTTTGATTAAATGCAAAAAACCCAAAAAGTCCGGCAATTCGGTGTCCTTAAAAGTGCTAAAAGTGCCTCGGAATTTTCTCCTGTGCCTTATCAATAGAGTTTTTTTGTGCATTCCCGTGTTTTAGTTTTTGTTTTGTTTGTTTGTTGCCCACTTTAAAGATTAGTTAAAGGAGCAGATAAATTTATCCACTGCACCTACAAAATGTTGCGTTTTCTAAGTAGAAGAAAGGTCCGCAATGCGAACACGGACGGGGCCAGCCAAATCAAGTCCCAGAGGATCACCACAAACAAAAATAAAATCGACTGTCGCGTTATTTTGTTGGACAACACCGACCTATCAATAGAGCTTTCAGTAAGAATCTGTTTTATATCGCTTTAATAAATTTAAATTGCACCTCTGCGGCTGCCTCAATTTGGTCAAGCGGCCGCCCTGACCTCAACACCCACCAGTTCGGGAGGTGATGTGGCCTTAATTAGACAGTTTCAGCGGGGCACCACCGACTATAAAATTGGTCTTTTATGAACCTAAGGCGCTCCTGCGGAAGGTTTCACCCTCAGCCAATTGCTGGTGAATACCTGATTTTTACACCTCGCACCAGCAACAGGAAGTTTAGGCTTTCTGTCTTTAGGTCACACGATAATAAAATTGCACTCCCAGCATTATGCCGCTGCCCGTTCGACTGAGATTGCATTTCAAAGCTCGAGTTTATTGGTTGCATTATTCATTAGCAGCGGGCAGCGGCGGCTCTAGAATCCTAAGTGTAGCAGCCGACCGATGTGGTCTTTATGCTGCACCCCAGCTCCAGTAACCTTCACCGATTCCGATAAAAGAAAATCTCCAAACGGCTCGATACCAAGCGAAAATCCAGAGGTAGAAACGGTCCCAAGACAGTGCTTGAGACTTTGGTGGAGATTTTAAGTGGCAGCATTCACTCCATACGAATTCCCATCTCAGGCGTTTTCTTCGAGATTTTTGCAAATAATCGACTGAAAGTAAAAATTATCAAACAATGTGGCAGCCGTGTGTGCCGTGTTGGGGAGCCAGCGGGGACTTTAGGCTTTTTGCTCTTTTTATATAACAAAATCGTCAAAGTGCAATCACACCTTTGGCAGTGTGGAAAGGTTGCTGGTGGCGTTACTCCTCTACGACGACTTGTCGTGCTCCCCGGGGCTCGCGAGGCCGTAATTAGTGACAGCCTGACTGCGATTGAGTAACCGTTCGAGCCGCGTAATGGCAAGCAATACGCTGCAGTCGGCACCAGAAGCACTGGCATTTTGCAGGAAGGAACATATCTCAAGGTGGCCCAGAATGTGCTCGTGGTAATTTGCATTTACGGTCGTTTCGCTATCGCCACTGAAGAGTTTGCCGCCAATTGTCGATCGGACTTTTTATGGGATTTTTTTCGAAATGATCATGTCGTACTTAGAAGATCAGATACCTTTGGAAGAGAAACATAAAACTGGGGGTCGTTAATTTGCTGTTGGCTTGAAATGTTTATTTGCTCATCTTACAGCAATAACAATTATCTATCTATGCATCTTATGTAAGAATCCATAGTGCCAAGTAATCAGATCAGTCCTTTGGCTCCCAAGAAACAAAAAAAAAAAAAAAACAATTTAAACAGAGAAAAAATAATAAAAGAAATTATTTAGAACTTATTGAAATTAAATTTAAAGTTATGATGATGATTTTTTGCTAAATTTCCTAAATTCCAGCATAGTGGAAAAGAAACACTTATCCGCTTTTAAACCCTGTTGTAATTTTTCAAACAGATAAAAGTGTATTAGCTCGTTTTTGTATTGTGATAAGAGAAGACTGTGTAAAGGAATAAATACATTAAAGAGTTTTTTTTTATTAACTACAAATTAGTTCATCAATAAAAACTTTAACTTACAGTGGCCCAAGTGAGGCTGAAAACTTCTAATAAAACTGCTCCTACGAATAGTGCCTTGCTGCCACTAAAAAGAGTTTTTTCTCTCGGATCGCAAAACGAAACACAGCATCTTTTTAGGCTTTCCTAATTAACTTACCTCATATTTATATTTTACAGAAAAAAGCCATGGGAAGCTATCTGTATGAGCAAGTTTTCTACGCATTGGATTTGACTGAAAAGGACTACTTTGGCCTACAATTCATGGACGCCAACCACGTAAAGCACTGGCTAGATCCCACCAAGGCTATTAAAAAGCAAGTAAAAAGTAAGATTGCTTGAACTTTCATCAGCTTCCTTTACTGACTAAATTAAATTTATCTTACAGTTGGTCCACCGTACACTTTTAGACTGAAAGTGAAGTTTTACTCATCCGAGCCCAACACCCTCCGAGAAGAACTTACCAGGTACCTGTTTTTCCTTCAGTTGAAGCAAGATCTCCTCGAAGGAAAGCTGGAGTGTCCCGAGGAGAAAGCCGTTGAGCTCTGCGCTCTTGCACTTCAATGTAAGTTTTTTGTAAGCATGTTTTCCTTTCCTTGTGCTTAACCAGTTTTGTAACAACAGCGGAGTTGGGAAGTTTTGATGAGAAACTGCATACAGCGGCCACGGTATCGGAGTTTCGTTTCGTTCCGAACCAGACGGAAGAGATGGAAATTGCAATATTGGAGGAATACAGAAACTGCCGAGGACTAACCCCAGCACAGGCCGAAACAAGTTACTTAAATAAGGCTAAATGGCTGGATATGTATGGAGTGGACATGCATACAGTTTTGGTTAAAACTCCACTCTTATTCAACACTCTCGGGTATTAATTGCAGTTGTAATTTTATAGGGAAAGGATGGCTGTGAATACCACTTGGGATTGACCCCAACTGGGATATTAGTGTTCGAGGGAATTCAGAAAATAGGTCTTTTCTTCTGGCCGAAGATAAGCAAATTGGATTTCAAAAAGAAGAAGCTAACTTTAGTGGTAATAGAGGATGACGATGAGGGAAGAGAGCAGGAACACACTTTTGTGTTTAGATTATACAACGAAAAGGCATGCAAACACTTGTGGAAATGTGCTGTGGAGCACCATACATTTTTTAGATTACGTGCACCTGTAAAAGGTCCTTCCGCTCGGCAGAACTTCTTTAGAATGGGCTCAAGATTCAGATATTCGGGAAGAACAGAATTTCAAACACAGCAGAGTCGTGCGAGAAGGACTGTCCAATTCGAACGCCGACCTTCTCAACGGTTCGCCAGCAGACAATCACATCTACTGCGAGAACGGCAAAAGCAAGAAAAGGAGCAGGCTGCTGCAGCGGCTACTTCTAAAGCCGCAGCGTCTTCCAATGAGCCAGGGGATGCTCACGAAACAAAAGAATCCACTGAAAGTGCTTCGATTAAATCGTTTACACCATCCGCTCAGACAATTATCCATAATAATATTACGATAACGCCAGAGCCTGAGGTATGTCTTCCTTTATTAAATGGTACAGCAAACACGCATTCTTTGAGCCGGGTCTCCACAAAATCAACGTCTTCCAACGAAGAAAGTGGCTACAGTAAAATTGGATCCTTTGGTAAAGCCGGACTTACTGTGAAGTATGCTAATGCTAAATATTTTTTGAATACTCTGTTAATTCAAAATTCCTTAGACTGGATCCTGAGCCAGCTTTCAGCTCTATAAAAACTATAGACGAGAATCTGTTTACGAAACCCCATTCCCATCACGGATCATTCGGGAAGGCTTCCATTAGTTCTGCGTTCAGGTAAGTGCTCCCTCCCAATTTCTGTTGTACACCTGTTTGTTTTGCGCCTTAATTGCACCAGTCTCGCTTGCACTGTAGATTAATAGCGTACAACTAATAAACGATTACGGCCGTCATGTTTTCCCAAAGTACTCGTTTGGCACCAAACGCCAGATGATAAATGCCCTAGGGCCATTCAGTCGTCGCGTGCCAAGTAGTTACAGAATCAATTTACGAGTCGCATTAATCTTTGCGAATTATAACGATGATCATGTGCTCATTTCTTATTTGTTATTTGCAGCATAAAGAGCGGCTTGTCCGAGAAAGATAATCAGCTAGATTCATTACTTAGATCCATTGTAAAAGATCCATCCCCATCCATCCTAGCTCATGAGGCTCTTAATGACGCTAACAGCATCAGGTAGCTATCTAAAGTTTATGGACCAGAGGTCCTGTCGTTCGCTTATTAATTGCTAATTTTCCCCCGCCTGCGTTTACTAGAGTAACCATCAACAAAACGTCTGACTTAGAAAATAATACTGAAACTCTTAAAAGACTTTCGACTTCGGAGAAGCCCAACAATCAGATTAAATTGGCCAACGTTGGGGGCACCCCTCTTCCTCCTGGACAGATCAAATGCAACATACTGAAAGGTGAGCTATAATTTTTCGGGAGGATATAAAATTGAACATCAACATTTTTGGTGCTTCCCAACAGCTCGAGTTGAAGAGGAAATGGGCGCTACGAATGCAAAGTTGACCAACCAGATGTTTGTACCTGCGGCTGTATCGAACAGCTCCGATGGCCCCGATTCGCTGAATGCCACGTATATTTCGGTGGTAAGTGATCGTAAATTTTACAGATTTTTAGTTTTGTTCTTAGTTTTGCTAGTTGTTTTGTTTTTGTATAAAACTGTTTGTCCTTTGCTTGAAAAGGGAGGCGACAAGCTGACTTTGAATATTTCTGAACAAAAACCAGCGACTAATTCCACGACAATAATAACTACGCCCTGCGACACAAATGAAAGAAAGGAAAAAAATAAGAAGGTAGGGTGCTTGCTGCTTTGTTGCTTGTTAAAAATAATAGAAACATCAGAAGAATTGGGGGTCGCTAATAGGTATATTCCGATTTCAGAATTGTATGAACCACATAAGTACGCCCACTGAGCTGGTTTCGCCATGGTTGGTCTCGTCTGAAGTGGTCGCAGCACCAAAAGGCAAGGAGCCAACAATCATCCGGAAATCGGTTATAACAACACAGCTTTGAGCGTGTAATCATCCTGTAGAGCGACTTAATTTAGAAATGCAATATTTATTTATTTAGGCTGTTACCGATCGAAAAACTTCATTCCTCTACTACTCCGTTCGCATAATTATTACTACGATGTTTAGTTAGCTCATTAGCTCTATTGTTATCGCATTTCGAATAGAAACTAGGTATCCTATCGCAATATTAAGAGGATGTACTTAAAAAAAAATATATAAAAGACTTCTACGGTGCCTTAGGGAACGTTCTCGTATGAACTCTCACATTCCGATGGGCGCACTTGATGAATTCCTTAAGAGTTCTAATGGCGACAGGTTGAGGTCAAATTGCTTGAACTCTTTCAGTGCAGAGATGCCTCCTCGAATGCCAGACATATCACACGAGATTTTAAGTAGTGCAAAATACATTCCTTCCAATGGCACTTAGCCGCGGTGGGCTAAGTGCGACTTTTCTAAATTTAGAATCAGTTCCCGCACAACAAATTAGGACTGGTTGCAATGCATATACATTTTTCAGGATTTCTTAGCTTTATTTTATTTCATTTGTTATTTAAGCAAAAGTAACTTATTCAAGTTTTAATTTTTTAATTCTTATGTGAATTTAAGACATGTTTTCCATAGTTGCTACTGCTTGCTGTACTGACTGTTGATATGAAGATCGAACAAGATTGTAATATACAGTTACCAGATAAGAATTTTCTACTCGTAATTTTTGAATTCCAATATGTCACGTAATTTTGCTGACAGTTTTTGCGCTTTAAAAGAAATTATTCATAAAGGATCTTAAAAGCAAAATATATTTAGGTTTTTAGGGAACAAACTCGTTTTCATATAAATTTAATGTTACTCAATTAAGCATAAAGGAGAAATAAATAAATATTTCAAAATTTCCTTATAATATTACTCATTTAAACAAGTATAAAAATCCGTATAATATACGTTCGCTCAGAATTAATAATTATACTTGTATGCGAAAATTCATGCCTTATTTTCTACCAGCACTTCTAGCATCTGATTCGTATAAAGTTAAAATTATAGAGTATTTTAAGCCTCGTTCTGAAAATGTTCGTACTCATCATTTCAAAAAGTGATTCTGATGAGAAGTTTTAGGTTTGAGAACATTGTTTCGTTTTTGCCCTCTTGCCTTAGAAATTCGCAAGTAAATATGAAAATTGTGAATTTTAAATGATTATGCATTAAATTTTATCCACTGACTTGCAATTAGTCCTAATTTCCTGCACAGGGACTCAAGAAGATTTGATCTCATTTACGAGCTGACGGGTCGGGGGGCGTAATGCACTCCGGAATTGTACGAGAAAAGTGCATTTACACGGGATATCCACGTATTCTTAAAACAGTAAAGTAAGCTAAAAGAAGTAATTGCTCTGAAACTTAAACGAACAGGACGCACGTCGAACCAGTGCCATCTGTAAACATTTTAAAACAAGAACCCGCGAATATATAAAGTGTGTAAGGACTCTTCAGTATTTTTACTTCTGTTATACTTCGGGAACATTTTTAAGAAAGACGTTTATATATATTGTATTACCTATTGTATTCTTGAAGTATTTAAATAAATCATTTTATAATCATCCACTCGCTTTCAGTTTAAAAGCCAAAAGGACCTGCTTCCCACCGAGCAAAAGCAAAACTCATATGCTCCGACTATTTTAAGAAATGCGCAGTGCGCACATACTTTGCTTTTTTTTTACATTCTGTTTTGTGTAAAGTGCGGCAATCTATGGATTATGTCTAGAATTTTATGCAGCCAGCCAGTCAGAAAAGCTGCTCTGCGTATGCTTCTTCCTCCTTACTTGGACTCGAGCGTCGCCTCCACGAATGCTCCTAAAATTAGAACATGCCCACACCCCGCCAAAGACTCCAACAGCAATCAGAAATTTAAGCTGAATTGAAATCTATTTTTGGACCACCCGGTCGAAAAAAAATTAAAAATTTTCCTCAATTTGTTGGTGAATGAATATGGAAGACAAATTTCGGGCCCGTCCGCCCTCTGGACCGCTATTATGCAATGATCTTGCGGAAGCATCGCACCTCTGTGGCACCGTGCCATCTTCAATTAATCTTAGCTTTTTGATCGGACTTTTAGGCCTTCAGGTGGAAGATTTAAATTGCCGTTAAGGCTGAGACAGCACCCCCGCAGAGCAGGGGTGTGAAACATGAAATTGAAAGATCGGAGTGGTGTTTAATGAAAATTTATTGAAAGTTGAAAAGTAAAATAACAAAAGAGTTTAGAAAAGCTTAAAAACGTGATGTCGCGCGAATGTGCGTTGCGTCGCAGTTCTATAATATCGCGGTCGCAGGTGGCAGGGGTGACCAAAACAACATTCTTCGGTAACTTCGTTTTACTTCCTTATTTCAGTACACATGAGAGATGACCAGCAGGTGTTACAGTTGCTATGCGTCGGAAATGACAGTCTTGTTGTTCTTAACGTTTTATATTTTTTATATACAATGTGTAAAGGTGATCATAACAATTTCCAAAATAATCTTTATGTATCTTAGGTGTTCGTGTCTAGCATTTACGGCATTATTAATAAATTTGTTTAATATTAAAATATTAAAATTAAAATGCTTAGAAGCACTTGCGGTGGACGATTCCAGGGCCGGATTCGTCGTATTCTTGCTTCGAGATCCACATCTGTTGGAAGGTGGACAAGGAGGCCAAGATGGATCCACCGATCCAGACGGAGTATTTACGTTCTGGTGGGGCAATGATCTTGATCTTGATGGTGGATGGAGCCAAGGCAGTGATTTCCTTCTGCATACGATCAGCAATACCTGGGTACATGGTGGTGCCTCCAGACATGACAATGTTAGCATACAAGTCCTTCCTGATGTCGACGTCGCACTTCATGATGGAGTTGTAGACGGTTTCATGGATACCGCAAGATTCCATACCCAAGAATGAGGGTTGGAAGAGGGATTCTGGGCAGCGGAAACGTTCGTTGCCAATGGTGATCACCTGACCATCAGGAAGTTCATAAGACTTCTCGAGGGAGGTGGAGGCAGCGGCGGTGGCCATTTCCTGCTCGAAGTCCAAAGCGACATAGCAAAGCTTCTCCTTGATGTCACGGACGATTTCTCGCTCAGCGGTGGTTGTGAATGAGTAACCACGTTCAGTCAAGATCTTCATGAGGTAGTCGGTCAAGTCACGGCCAGCCAAGTCCAGACGGAGGATGGCGTGGGGGAGGGCATAACCTTCGTAGATTGGGACGGTGTGGGAAACACCATCTCCAGAATCCAGGACAATACCGGTGGTACGACCGGAAGCGTACAGGGAAAGGACAGCTTGGATGGCAACATACATGGCTGGGGCGTTGAAGGTCTCAAACATGATTTGGGTCATCTTCTCTCTGTTGGCCTTTGGGTTCAATGGGGCCTCAGTCAAAAGAACTGGGTGCTCCTCTGGGGCGACACGCAATTCGTTGTAGAAAGTGTGATGCCAGATCTTTTCCATATCGTCCCAGTTGGTGATGATGCCGTGCTCAATGGGGTACTTGAGGGTCAAGATACCTCTCTTGCTCTGGGCTTCATCTCCTACGTATGAGTCCTTCTGTCCCATACCCACCATGACACCCTGATGCCTTGGGCGACCGACAATGGATGGGAAGACGGCACGTGGTGCGTCATCACCGGCGAAACCGGCCTTGCACATACCGGAGCCGTTGTCTACGACCAATGCAGCAACCTCGTCGTCACACATTTTGGGAGTTTTGAGTTATTCTGCCGGGGACAAAAACAGAAATTCGTTAGAATTTCGCCAATAGTTACCTCACGGAGTCAGCGTAACGATACAAAAAAAAAAAAAAAACGGGCAAAGATTCGCGATAGAGTGACGTGAGAGATGAAACCAGCGGTTTTTAATACGAAAATCAATCTCACTCCCCAGGATTTCTGATTTTTCAGCAAATTTCATTTATCGCGTAATAAATAAAATATACAGAAATATCACTTGTGCCGGGGCTGAAGATTTAGGATTTTTTGCATTTCTCAACCGTTGATCGTCTCCCACTGCTGCACTTTTAGCCAACAAGAAATCGCTGAAGAAAAACGTGTTTCCTCGGTGTCGATCGTTTTATGATCAGTTTTGAAACTTCTTTGGATGCTTTTGATTTTGTTCAAATTGCTTTTTTTTATTAGCAAGTAAAAATTCACCACTGAACCAATTTTAAAATTTTCAACGTTAAATCCAAAGAGTATGCAATGCTGATCATAGATCGATGCTTCGAGGATTAGTCCACTCAGAAATGATCAAATATTCCACTGATAATCCATTTGATGATGTGATTATCCAGGTAGGATCACGTTTGCCTTCAACTGTTTCTTGTTTCGATGCAGGTAGAATCACTTAAGCGTACTCAATCGCGTTTGAATTTAAGTATAAAATAATGAAAAAAATAATAATGTAAGAAATGAACTGAACCAACCGTTTAAGAAGAATCTAAAGACTAAAGCAACACTTTCGCTGTAGAACTGCGAGTGACTCCTGGATATTGTTGTTCTAATATTTATACTATTCGACTTCGGGTGATATACGAAGGCGGGCCGACGGTTTGTGTAAAATGTGAAAACGACGGAAATAGAAAAGCACGCACACCGCCACACGGGAAAATCGACGGTACTGAGGCACCAGCAGCGGGGAAAATTTTTCGGGCATCCATACATGGATCGGGTGGTAGAGGAATTTTCATATGCAAATTTCAGTCAGATACGCGGCCATATATGAGCGTTGCGCCGAGATGAATGAAAGTTTATCTATAGATGCAATTTCGGCCGAAATTGGAAATAGGCTCATCCGCAGACAAGTCGGAGTTTTAACATTTTTGGTCGGTTTTCGACATCTGTGTTTTGAGACGTTTTCTTATTTTGGTTATGGGAATTCTTGGGAGGAAATTATGCGCTGAGCGAAGTGTATTTTTGGATTTTCGTTACAATGTAGTGGTGTAGGATTGTTTCTGCTGACGGCACAGCCTATGGAGGTCCCGCGGAAGAGATGCACTTTATATGGACGTGCACATTGATCACTCAATTGATTTTGGAGCTAATTAGGCGCCGATTAGAAATATGGAATTTCTTCATTTGAATAATGGGGACAATGTAAATATAAACCTAAATGCTTTTAATATTTAGAGCATCTTATAATTAGAATTCATTAGAAATTCCATTTTTATTATGAAAAAAATACACTTAAACAATTATTAGGTTTTAAGTAAAAGTTTTACAGAATTTAATATTTTAATAAGCAAAAGTTAGTTAGAAAAATTTTATATTCGTAAAATTCAAACATTCAATATTTCCTGGAATAATAAAACAAAATTACAAAAAGTTATGAATGCTTAAAATTCGCTCAAATTTCATTTCATCAACTTAATGCATTATTATTATTTTTAAAATCCAATGTTTATTATTTTTTTATTATCATTTTGTGTACATTTTAGATTTAACTTACAACTACAATGATTTTTCAATCTTATCTATAAAATATTAAAGTTATCAGATGATTTCTATATTTACCGATCAAGAATAAAAGCTATCAACTAGGCTAGTTGTCCACTAGCCTTAACTCTATTCAATTAAGTATAAAAGTTATAAGATGATTTTTAATCCTGCATATTGCATTAATTTAGAATTGCACAATATTTATTTCCGTGATTGAATATAATTCATTTTAATTTCGAATGTAATATCTACAGTATATTGATATACTTTTGATTACTGAATAACTATTATTTAACAATGTTTAAAAAACATTGAAAAATTATTCTTATGTTGAATAAAAAAAATGGAATCAATAAAGTTAGCAGTGTGTTGTATATCGAAGCCGATGTAACGCTTACCTAAAAACATTTACTCCAGATCTAAAGTCATAAAAATCATCTGATACAATTATTAAGTTCTGTAATACAAAATAAAGATTACTAATATTTAAGTTTTATAATAAAATATGGATAATAACTGTTATTTTATCGGTCCCCGATTCAAATTATGTATATAAAACGAATAAGATTAACACAAGCACATTTTTCTTTTTACTTTACACTTTTGAAAATACAAACCTATTCTGGGGGTGTTCTTATTTCTATAATAATATTTAAAAAATCGATCTTCTTTTTAATTTTATTGTTGTAAGGTACGGAAGGGTAATATGGCCAGTCAGTTAATATGGCCACTTTCTTATAACTCCTAATCCTAAGCTACGGCGTATGGTTAGTTAAGTAACTTGTCCAGACAAGGTCGGTCTATCTTGTCTATGGAATTTAAATAATATATAAACGTTATTCACAAGTCAGGTTATGTTAGTGCTTATAAAAATTTGTTGAAAAAGATTTTAAGACGTTATTTGAAAGAGATTTAGTACTGGAATATATGTAGGTAAGTGGTGGCTATTTTCTTGTAGTTTAAGTGTAGAAAGTGCTTGTTGCAATGAAACCAGTACTTATTTCAATTATTGTGATTTTCGGCAAAAGGCTCTATAGTATGTAAATATGGCCATCAAGATGTTTGAGTCGAAAACACCCAAAATGTTAGGGTTAAGGTCCATTAAAGTAAAGATTCCTGCCACAATCAGGTTTACAATAAACCCCTTCGAAATCCCGGTGGCGCTGCTTCGGATAGAATTTTGATAGAAATAATTTTTTATTTATTTATTTTATAATGAAAAAATAAACTTGAAGGTTAAATAAATAATAGCATAAAAACAATTTTAAAAAAACATTTTTTATTTACAACAAAAATCCCAAACCACACCCATTTACGAGCTCTACAAATGGGCTTTTATTCAAGTTCAAGGTAAAAACAATTTTTACTAAGCTCTTACCTGCTCGAATATGAAATTTAAAAATGTCCCAACCTTTAAATCGTAAGTTGCATTGATCATTATTTTTAATTGTCTAAAGAAAAAGTTATTTCTTGATTATCAAATTATTATTGGAACTACCATATCACCTCAAATTGTATCGTGAACTTCCCAGATTTTATAGAAATATTCCATTTTAGTTTAAGTTTAATGAGTTTGCGAATTTTAAAATATTTAACTTTAAAGTACTGATGCTTTTGAACTCGAACAAAATTGAAAGAATTTGAATGTCTTGTAAAACGTTTCCTCTAATGTTTTACTCATATTAGATCTCACCAGGAAATGCGCAATAAACCAAAAACTATAGCCATAACATATAACAAATAATAAATTATTACATTCATAGAAAGAAGGTCTTAAGAGTTTCGTATGAATCAGTTTAACAGCTTAAAAATTTTCCTGGTACCGGATTTCGACACTCAAGCTCTTAAAATTTTTCGTACAGCTAATAAATATATGCCTGCCCTATTTTGTATATTCTTAAATCAGAATTGTTTTAAAACTAGTCATAGTACATTTTGTCGAACAAACGATTTTTCTCATTCTGCATTAGTTTACTTACTACTCGGAGGTTTGATTATTTAAAAATTTAAGATTCAACTCTCACGTTTGTCAACAGAAAATTTCCCAAAACCTATTATGGAATTAAAAATATAAATATAGTACTATTTAGTAAATACATATGATTGGTTTGTATAGCCTGGTAGGACGTTTCATATTATGTATTTGTTTTTTCTTTTGATAAAGACATCTATCAACATCACTAAAGGTTTTAGTGGAGTAAATAAAAACACAAATTATGAAGAATTTAGAAATTAGCTTTTTTCGGAAGCATGCACGGAACCCCAACAAGCTTTTGGCCGATTTTTCAAAAGGGGAGATTAGAGAGCCTAAAAAGCTTTCAGTATCTATTATTGACTTTTGAATAAGCCTAAATTTTTTGTATAGGGTGAATAATAAGAAGTTGCAGGGCGATTATAGTCCGTCAGACCTAAGAGCGCCTCATAGGTTTTTCGAAGCATATTACATGAGGGATCTTATGAAGCAAATTCGCCTTAGCTGGGATAGGACACCCTGTATTTTTCTCTTCTTGATAATGAAGATTCTATCTAGAAATGCCAAGCGTTATCTTTTCTAAAATTCAATTCACTCTAAGAAGTCTGCGATTTTATAATTATGACTTCAGTGCCTTTCCATATATGTCTGGGCCGAAAAAATATTTTTATTTTAAATTTTGTTTGCAATATTCGGAAATCGCGTTTATTCCGGGATAGATAGAAAATTAAACTCGCACTTGACCAGAGTTTTTGTTTTGTTTTTTAGTTGGATGTGTGTAAAATATTTGCTTCATTATTCTGTATTTATATCTGAAGAGGTAAACAATGGCTGCAAAGAGATTTTGTGAATAGAACACTGCGTGTTTCACGGCTCATTTCTTGATGAAATGACATTGGTTACATAAAAGTTAAATAACATCCAAGATTTTCTTGAGATTAAGATATTCTGTACACGAAGCATTCTAAATTTTAAGCAGTTCGAGCCTGCAATTGCAGAGTATAGATGAGCGTTTACAATTCATCGGTGAGGGGTGTGGGGCTGCAAATGTATGTTCGCCTTTTTTGGTAATTTCTTTAATTATAAAATATCGCGCGCTGTCGGTGCCGCTGAAAAGTGAAAAATACCTCGTTACTCAAGGCAACAACACTTGCACATCTGATCGTTGACTTGAGGAGATGTATGCATATTTGATTGTGAACATGAAACCGCTTTTATTTGGAGCTCAGCCAAAGTTTGTACGGTGGAAAATATAATGTATGATATGTTTCCATTTTTTCACAACAAAGCCAATTGCCGTGGGCGGTGTGCCGATTTTGTATATTCGGTCTTTTGCTATTGAATTGAGTTGAGCACTTTCTCCTTGGCCACGACCACAGGGGATTTGGTGAAAGGTTTGCGCAATAACAACATTATTAATATTCTATAATTATCGGTAATGAGGGGAGCAAGCGAGTCTCTGTCCGGCGGTTATGACAAGGCAGCTGCATGAATAATTATTGCTAAATTACGATTTCGTATCGAGTTCAGCCGCCCTGCCAAGTGGATATCGTAAATATTTATTTACACCTTATCCGCTCTGAGTTGGGAGCGGCACCGGAGTATCCTCGGATGAACGTGATATAGTCGCCAAAAATGAAGCCAAAGGCAATTCCTCGAGTCCGTACTCAGCGAACTATAAATATCTAATATCTCGTCATATTGGAATGAGAATGTCTTAGAGTTTCTGTTTTGTATATTTTTAGAAAAATTCATCGAAAAATATCTCCTCGATCGCTTCTGTTGGTCTGCCTGCGTCGCTGAGACGAAGCGCTGCTGGTTAGCAAGCATAAGACATTGATTTGGAAAACTCGGACTCTTTGAGAATTTTTCAAAAAGATATCGAAAAAGCGACGACTCCGACTATGTGGCATCGGCAACGGCAACGATGGGCCAGAGATCGTTGTTTATGTTCGAGAGACCAAATGGAGGGAAAAATGATGAAAATTGAGGAAAGGTGGAAAATGTGTTAATTTTATTTTTAGGCAAGTGGTAAAAGCGTCTCGCGGTAACAAGTCTTGGGTAATACATCCCCCGCAATTTTAAATCATCGATTGCGCTTTGGTGGTGGCGTGCAGCAGCACACAGAACGTATTCAAAAATCTCAAACTCTTCAGCGGGCATGGTGTTGGAGGATTTGCCCCCCGAACGGATTGGTTCGTATCACTTCGACTGAAGAAACACAGCTCTCAAAATTTCTTAAGGATCACAAGCGCCTAGTAATTTTTTTATTAAATTTTCAGAACTTTTTTATATATATTTGTTATTCTTTAAAACGACTAGCCGGACACCATATAGGTACATACAACAAAGTGTTCTTTTAAAATTCAGATCGTGTTGATAAAATGTTTATAAAATTTTGGGAATTTGTATACCATATAACCACTACCTACTTCTCTGAAAACATAAAAAGAAAAATCTTATTTTTGGCAAAATTTCGCGTATACTAAAAAAAATATCTAGTTACTCAATTTCGTTGGTTAAATAAAATAAGTTCTAAAAATGTGCAAAGATCCCGGATCATATATTAAAATTCAGATTAAGATCGTGTAACGCTCTTATTATTTATAGCTCATCGGCTTAGTTTTGTTTTTAATTGTATTTTTAACACCAAGGACATTTCATGGTTTTAGTGAAATTTTCTCTTGTTATTTACATTCGGCCTTTGTATTCTGAAATAAAAAACAGGCCATGTGCTTTCTATCTGTTCATCTCTCTTTCTCGTGATCATTCATTTCCGAATTAGCGATCAGTGCCCCTTAGATATTCTGAGCGTTGCGAAATAGATAGTACATGGATTGATGGAAAACATATTTTTTATGTTTAGTTGGATGTATCCATCCTGAACTGCTTTTTTATAATAAAAAGTACTTTCCTTCACAATTTTTTTCTGGACTATTACTGTGCCGATATGGAATATGTGATTTTATAAAAATTTAACTGGGCCAAAGAAAATGAAGAACTAGCTAATTTAAAGCAACATATTTTTATATTTTCAATAAAAAAAACTTATGTTGGAACTCATTGTCATAATATTTCAACCTGTTTTCTAAATGAAAGTAAATTATGTTTTCTCGTCTTACCAGGTCAAAGGATAATTTGAAATTCGAAAGAGAGTATCCATAAGGAAATTTTGACATAGCACATTAGTTGAAAAGTTCTCATATGTGCTATTTTTTTTGAATTTACCTTCAACTATTATATAAATTAAATTTAAAATTTTTTGTTTTAGAACATTCAATTTTTTATTTTTTTTTTGTAACGTCAATGCTCTCAAACGCACCTTCCGATTTCAACCATTTGTAGCTCAGAGTTTGATTTTGTTATTAGCTTTAAAACTCTCTTTATAATTTTCCTGGGAAGAGAAGCGCCATAATAGTAAACTTATTGACAATAACAAACTCTACCTCGTATTTAAATGCCAAAAAAACAAAAACATGTCATCTCCAACAACACTAAAAAAATGTAGTATCCTCTATGTAAACATTTTTTTGAACTTCGCTACTATGACGACATTGGTTGCATTCCTTTCAGACTCATCAACATTTTAGTAATGACGAAAGCTCAATGAATTTACTAAGAACCAAATTTAAAGATTCAGATGGCGGGGATGCCTGATCGTTTAAAGTCATTTCACGAGTGACAAATGCCACGTCCTCATAGGTGACACAGAAGTTTGGAATATTTTTCTACAGAGACGAATAGAAAGTCGTTGCAAACACACATAAATAAAAATACTGCTTAAAAATCTTCACACTTACACCTGAATAATTAAATCTTCTGTGAGAATTTCAATTGCGCAAGTCTGAACCAAACTCGAGTTGTTTTTTCGTAAAATAAATATTCAGCTTTAAACAAAATTATAACTATTTTTAACCGTATTTACATAAATATTCTCTGTGCAGTCTAATGCAATATTGGATCCAAATTCAAACTGATAAAGATATTTTGACAACTTCTTTCAATAGGTAATTAAAGTCGTAAAATGAAAATATGAGAGTATTAAAATGGAAAGTTACTGTTATTTGAAAACATTGAAAATTAATAGCTTTCACTGACAACTATTCAAGCGCTATAATATTATTATTGAAAATATAAAAGACTTTTCTTTTATTCTAAAATGCAGACCACTTCCGTAGCATCCAGAGCATTTGCTTAAAATTATGGGTCATCAGGGATTAGTGAAAAGTAATAATTCGTAGCAATTAAATTCAGAAATTGTCTCGAAAAATACCAACTGGACATAAAAATAGATTGATAAATATTTTTACGGTAACTTCCGTATTAAATAACGTATTACACAAGTAAGAAAAAAAACCACTAAATGCCACAATATTCATCCATGCCAAATTGGAATAAAAATATAAAAAAATTATACTTTTTCGCAGCTTGGCCAAATTTTTTTAAGTTTTTATTAAGCTTCCCAACAAAAAAATCGTATGTAAGCGGTAGATCTTTCAGAAAGTATTTTTAAGTGCGGGTAGTATGTGTGTATCTTTTTACCTCTAATTTCCTAAAATAAAAATTTGGCAAATGAAATATACACAGGAGAAATTGGCAAATTTAGATAAGAATGCCAACATCATTAGAAATACTTACAACATTTTATAAATCCATATAGTTGTTGAAATTGAAGAAAACTAACATACATACCACACATGCAAAAATAACTCATTAGCAAATATTATACAGACATGCCGCCCTCATGTATTTATTAGCGCTAGTTCCAATCCAATTCCAAGAAACTATATCTTTTTATGAATGTGAGAAAAATACTCAAAAAAATTGGAAAATCTCTTCATATACTTTCCAAAAATATAAAGGAATTGAATAAGATGGATACGCATGTGTAAGCCGATTTTTACGAACAATTGCATTCAAAATACTAAGAAGTATGAAAGATAAGAGGATCTATTAAAATTTCTTAAACAATATGTCGGAACGCTTTGCGACAAATTTTATGCGACAGTTTTCACTTTCACAGAAGTAATATTTCGAAGCTATCCAGTGATTTTCAGTAAGAAAACTTTTTTTTTTTCTCAAATTTTCTTTAAATAAATATTAAGAAATTATGTCAATCTATATCTAGTGATAAGTAAGAGAGTAAAATGTAAACATTAAATTATAGAGATATTCTGATGAGACATTTATTTTAACAGTGCACCCCAGAAAGTTTTGCGCCTAAAAATATTCCGAGTTTATACTGATACAAAAAATTTCATTTGGATTTGGTGCCGTTAAGGGTTTAATTTTTCAGTAACATCTCTAATTTATTGCTTTGAAAAATTAATTTTCGTTTTTTGAATGTAATTAGTATATTCTACTAAATTTTAGAATCAAGAAAATCAATAGTGAATTAATTACAAATAAAAAGCATTTCAATATTTTGCTGTCATCATTTACCATTTTTTCAATTTTTATTTCTGTACTGTTTGGCTGATTTTGATAATGAGGTTTCTTAACTATGGTTTTTAGAAATATTTATACGTTACTATTTATTTTAATCTTTCACGGCAAGAATTGAGAAGGTATAAGATCCCTCGATTCCCAACAGAAGACTGTTGGCAAGGGCATAATTTAAATGTATATAAAATACTTAGATAATATTAAAATGTTTTGTTTTTTTTAATAAATAAATATTTTCTATTATAATAGATAATGAGGTAACCTCAAGATTCAGAAAGGTCAACCTTTTATGCATTTTAATCAGAAAATTTTGTTTCGAGGTCCACTTTTTTTCAGTGTTATACTATATAAATAAACGCCTCAACTACATTTGAAGTTTTAAACTTTTTAAAATCGTTACGTTGCGTTGTTGAGCACACGTTCGATACAGTATGCAAAAACAAAACAACGCAATTTCAAACTAATAACCTTTTCTTTACTATTTTACTTTCAATTACAATTAAAAAATTGCACTTGTTGAATGAAAACATAACTGTGCAGAAAATTTGATCAAGAAATATGGATGTAACACAGAAAGTTAAGGAAAACCAAGTTTTTTAAAGGTTACAGGTAGCGATCGATTTTTCGGAAATTCCTCATGAGGAAAGGAATGAGTAATCAATATTTCACATTGCAGATGAACTACAATCCTATCGATTACTAACGTTATGTTATGTCATAATCTACACAGAGCGCGAATAATTTACAAAAACTTCTAACTAAAATATCACAAATGTTGCAACCTTTGGACCACTCCTCCTTGATCATTATGATCACCGTGGGGAATTTTATTAGAAAGAATGCTTCAGAAAGGTGTGTACGGAATAAACAGGTTTCTGTACAATTTCGATGCTTTTAGGCGGAAGTCTTGGGACTCTTGCTCTACCTCCATTTGGTTAGGTCAAATATTATCTAAGCCAGCGCCTTAAACTTAAATAAGTCGCTTAAAGACCTTCAGCCAAACGTGCAAGATGCCAAGGTCATTCTCACTTTAAACAACTGTTGCGCAGTGAAAGTACTCCACCATCTATGTAATTGCTCTTCGATTTTAATCTCTGTTGGTAAAGCCACAAAGGGGTTAATGGGTTAAGTACTGACTATTTCGTCTTCTGTTAGCTTTCCTAATTCTTTGGGTTTTTGTCGATTACAGCACGAAAGGGGATCATTTGAGACTTCTTGCTCGGATGAATATACCCGATACCTCTGCCGAGAACAACAGTGTTAAGTAATGCGCTAATATCTAGGATAATTCAACAGTAATTTATCAAAAATTATTCTATTATCCGTTGAGAATTACCTGTTTGGTTACAAGTTACAACATCATCGACAGACAAGATAAATAGCCGCGGCATAGTGTGCTCAAGAATTGTTACGGTTTGATTTACTTGGCGGACGAAAAATACGATCGCAAAGAATAGATCAAATCAAGGGGCAGAAAAGTGTACACCCACACTATTCGCAGTTCGTTACTTCAAATAATTTAATTATATGGGGCAAGAGTTAAGTACCCCCTGATACACTTAATAAGACACACTCTGGAGCGTGATCTCTGGGAAAGACATGCTTCCATGCACTTTTGGGTCACTACCGCCTTTCGGAGAATTATGAAGATTTGAAAAGGATTATCCGGTGATATTAAAATGTTACCTTTGGAAAAGCAGAGCGAATGATTGAAAAAAAAAATATTTTCTCAAACTTTTTGGAGGCGGTTCAGTTTTCTTTTAATTTTTAGGATTCCGTAGCAAAATGTTAAAAAGGAACCCTTATGGTTCGACTTCATCCGTCTGTTACATCTACTTATTTCAGCAACTTAATGCTATCGATTTGAAATTTTGAATAGTTTTAAATAATGCTTTTATTTTCATTTCAAAAATGGACGAAACGGGTATACCTAATTTAATAAATCACTAAAACTATGAAAAAAGTTTCTAGAGGCTTATTGATGCTAGAGCTTATAGCAAAACTATAGCGTAAATCCTAGGTATTATTGTTTTTGAGGCGGTCGATGAATTTAACTAAATACCTTTCTTCCAAAGTACGGATCCCTCGGTGCGCGAGTCCAACTTGCACTTCATCAAGGTTTTTTTTTATTCTGTTCAAAATCAACTAAAAAGTCGATGACAAGATGGTGATTAAACCATTATACATATTATTTACATCCTAACTCCTAATAGACCTTTGATTTTGGCTACAGCTACCCTTCAACAAAAAACTAACATTCAGAATATTAAGGCAGATGTCCCTTCCCTTTGTTAAAACAAATTCATAGAGAAAGCCAAACCAAAGCTCTATTTTATCATGGAATGTAATTGTTCGACAAATAAAATTTAGTCATTGATTACATAAAAGATGCCTTAATGTTTTCCTATGGGTTTTGTTATCTTCTATTTGGAAATAACTTATCTACCTACATACATAGTTCTGAAGAACAGTTGAATTTCTACGTCCTGAAAGAATGGTGTTAAAATTAATCCTTTTTACCCTTTTACTACTTATCCCAGTTTGCAAAAGTTTTGATGAAATCGTTGCAGTAGAGTACAACGTTACAAATTTGAATACAATCCCGTGCATTAAAAAAATGTTCCAAAAGTACTTTAATTCGGGTCAACCAACGACGGGCTCAGCTCTACTTGTAAGCATAGACCCTAGCTACTCACTGGTTCAGGAGTACATCCTGAGAGTATTAAACAAGAACGAGGACTACAGCTGGACTGTGGTAATGCAAAATCCCAAGAACATACTCCCAGCTACGTCTAAAGAAAAAGTGAAAAATTACCTCATTTTTTACGACTTCGCTGAAGATTTTGAAGAAGTTGTGGAAGATTGGAGGTCTATGAGCACTTGGAATCCACTGGGTCAACTATTAGTGATATTTAGCGCTGAGATACACCCGGCGTTGCTTCAGGCTAACATAAGAAATATTGTTCGGGTACTTGTTAATAATAAAGTTTTTAATGCGAACATAGTTGCTCCGAGCTATCTGGAGAGTGCTGTAGAAGTGTACACATTTTACCCATATCTTAAAAATAGTTGCTTTAATGATTCAGGTAGCTATGCATTAGCAGATATATGTGAATATGATGAAGAGGTCGACATGGTTGTATCCGACGAGGACAATGTTTTTAATATTACTCAGCCGGATGATGTGTATGAAAGATTTCCGGAAAATTTGCATCATTGTCCTTTAAAAGTTCAAGCAAAAGCGTGGCAGCCCTACACAGTCTATGATTCCAAAAAGGGATTTGTTGCAGGAATCGATGTTATGCTCGTCAAGACTATTGCTGAGCGACTCAATTTATCTGCAGAATTTACTTTGCAAAATACGTCAACGTATCAAATGTATCAGCAGCTGATAGAACAGTAAATAAAAAGTATAAGAAAAATAGAATTTTAAGTTTGACCTTGAAATATTCTTGTAGTTCAATTGACATGATAATTGGAGGAATAAGTCAAGATCCCGGGTTGAGTGATTTACTATCATCTTCCCATGCGTACTACGAAGGCGATATGACTTGGTGTGTCCATAAGGCAGGACCTCTGTTGCAGTGGATGAGTTTTCTTACCTTTTTCAGTTTGTCGACGTGGATTCTGATTTTTTTAAGCTTGTTCATATCGTCGACTTTAATATTTCTGTTTAATGATCTTCACAAGCAAAGAAAAGGATTTTATTACACATTTCTTATGACAGCCTCGGCTGTTCTGGCGCAACCTCTAAAAATCGCAACAGATCGGATATCTGTTCGAGCATTTTGCTTTTTCCTATTTTGTTTTATTCATATCATAAGCACCGCGTATCAATCCTTCCTCATAAGTTCGCTAACACATCCTCAAGGTATATTTCAGATACAGAGTGTAAAAGAAATTGTTAGCAATCAAATGGATGTAACTGGAGGTATTGAGATTTTAGAGCATTTAAATAAGAAAGGAAAAGTATGAGTTTAAATATTTTACTTCATCATGCTAATATTAAATTAATTTTTGCCTTTTTAGATCTATGAATATTTACAGAAGAAAATATCGATATGTCTGGATATGGAAGATTGTGCAAGAGAAGTAATTCATGATAAGAGATTGGCTGTTGCAATATCACGAGAGAATGCAGTTTACAATCCAAACATTCCTAGTGACAAATTGTTTTGTTTTCCTCAAAGTGAGAACATCTATTCCTACTTGGTGTCGATTTTAGTTCCGAAGGACTATCACCTCTTGGGGAAAATTGATTACATCGTCCGTCAAGCCATTGAATCCGGGCATATTGTAAAATGGACTAGAGATCTGATGAATACGATCATACTTAAAGAAGAAATCAAAAACAGTCAGCTGGAGGGGGAGGTTGTTTTAACTTTAGATGAAGTCAAAGGTCCCTTTATCTTGTGGACCATTTGTACTCTCATTTCTGTAGTAGTTTTCATAATAGAAGTTATTGCACATCGAATGGTTACGAGGAAAGAAAGTAGATTTTGGAACTTCTTGGATAACGTTTTGCTGGCACGTTCCGAGAGTAAAGAGGTTATTATTATTAAACCCTTTTGTAATTAACTAATTATTACTCCTTATAAGCTTGTTTCCAATTATTTTATATTTATTATGCCTATTATACATATTAAGCTGATATATGAACAGTAATAATCAAAATGTTACGAAACTAGAAAAAGTAGAAATTTGAAGTCGACTAGACGTGAAAAAAAAAATTGAAAAAGTTAAATGGTGCACATCTCTATCCTCTTTTATAATACTGAAAGAATAAATAAATTTACTATCGTATTAGACAGAAGCATAGAAGAAAGTAAGTAAATAGTAATTAAGAAAACCCCTCTTGCTCAACTTATTACCTCCAATTTCAATTAACTTTATGTTCACTACTACATCATTTTCTTTGTAATAAATCAAATAAACGTGACTGCACAGTTTTCACTAATACCTAATACTAATATGTACATATAATTTATTTAATGCTATGTATAAAAATAGCAATTTTGATTCCTTAGCGATAGGTATTTCCTTTTGTTCGTGTATAATTGTAATTGTAACAAATTGTATTTGAATTTTCTCATTGTTAATCTTAAACGTAAAAATAAATCCGTGCTTTTTCGCTTGAATAATACCAAAACCGTTTAACTAGTTAACTAGGTAGTGAAAGCTCCTAGTCGTTACTGCATCGAATTATGTGGGCACTTATAATGTTCTTTTATTATTTTTAAAGAAGACAAGCACGCGACTATTTAATTTTATTTTATTTTACTTTTTATCGTCTCCCAAGCATGAAGTGATGATTAATGACCCTCTCAATAAAACGTTTCCTCCGCAGTAGCTACTCTGAAGAATGTTAGTTAAACGGCTCACGGTGCTGCACAACTTGACTAAAAATGTAACTACAACGTACTTACGTCAGATTTAATATTCCATTGAAAAAATAGTCTTGCTACGTAATTGTGGGGAAAATCAGTAAAATTATTTCTTCCACCACCGTAGTGTCGCTTCGTTTAAGTGATTTGAGATGAATGAATTTTATGTGTGGATCGCATGAGCTCCGTTCCTTCAATTTTAATTATTGCCAACTGTATGCAATAACAGTAAGAAAGTAGAAATTCAAAAAGCAATAACTTAGTGATTTAATAGAAAAGCATATTAATTTGCAACATTCACCTCTCATTCAATAATATTTAAATGACAGGTTATTAATTTTAAATATATTATTATTATAAATTTTATTCTCATATGCAACTCTGTGACTTGATTAAAATTTGATATATGTAGGGTATGCATACTACCAATAATATATCCGTTGGTGATTTGCGAAATATTAAGATTGAGTTAATAAACTGTATTAAAGGTGGTTTCCTTTTACATGAATTTTCAATATTTTATGGGAAATAAATTAAATTCAAAAAGGAATCTGTATTTGTAACTTGCAATTGCTGTAAACTATTCCTTAACTTTGCCTTCCCCGACATGGAAGTAAAAATATAGATTTTTAATTGAAACACCTTACCTTGCCTTTCACCGTTCGAATATTTCTTACTTTCATTATGTAACAAGAAGTCAATCACTTTGTCCAGAATAAAACTATTACAGTGTTGATTTTTTGTTCTACATACATAGATCCATACTCAGGGCAAGAAAAAGAGGTAACCTTCAACTGACATCCCAATTAGTTAGTCACATTCGACACACTTGTCCTTTTGCGTTAGAGCAAATCAGAAACGTTTAGTTTCGAAGCAGTATTTCAAAAGGTAATTGGTTGGACGGTGGCGGAAGTTCGGTTTTAATGCTCGTTAATTTAAAATAATATCGCTGTATACCTTACAGAAGGAAAATCCTGTTTATAGTTTTTTCGCCGAATAAATTGACCACTGGACTTATGCCCGTGAGACTCAATCCTGTTTTCAACAAAAGGAGAGCGGTTTTGTCGGCAAGCTGAACTCCAATTTACAATTATACATACCACTCCCAAAACCTAAAAGAGTTAGTCTGTCTTGCGCAAAACCGCTTGCTTCCAGATTTAATGGAAGCCTATTAAACCGGATAGAAGGAATATTTTATTAGCTCTGCGATAAAATCAAACCGCGTTCAAATCACTCTGCAAAAAGCTCCTCGGAGTGCTGGCCGTCTTTAGAATTGACGACGATTTCCTAAGTAAGCGCCGCCGCCGTACCGCCTCAAGATACAACCAAGTGATAATAAAAGGTGCAACGAAAACGGCCTGGGATTTCTTTTAGCTAATAGTAATAGACCTTGACTTTACTTTTACTTGTTTACGTCGGATGGTTGACAGTTGATTCTTGCTTGTCCAAATAAAATCTGTCTGGTAATTTGCAAAAAAAGAATACGCCTATTAGGCAGAATTGGAAAAAAATGTCATGAGTTATTTCAATAGCGTAATGAAAAAGCGAGTGTATACATAGCTCTAACTTGGTCATACTATGCGGTCTTACCTTGGGAGTCGTTAAAGGTAGTAAATTGAGCGGATCCAAGTTTTTGGCTCACATTCAATTAACAGCAACTCTACTGTTTGATTTAAAAATCGCGCATATTATATGCATGTAGCTGAGCCATATTGTGTGACAAAAGAAGAAAATTAGGTATCAAATTGATTGCAGTTATTTGTGAACGATGAATTCAATTCTTAGTTATCAGGTTAGTATTTTACCTTGATACGTACTTTATTAAAAAGAGAATAGTACCAAATGTAAAAGTTGATCGTCGAACTTTTTTTATTTAGAAAAAAACTATCTAACGTAATACATTAGAATTTTCGTTTAATATATACCATATTCTTAATGTTCATGATTTTTTTCAGAATTGTTATTAAGGACAGTAAATTTTTCGCGTTTTTTTGAGAAATTGTTATTATACATTTTTTAATTTGTAATTCAACGAGTTTTTATTTGATATATGTACCTCATAGAATACCCTAAAAACAAATATTTTTTTAACTTGCCATTTAACCACCCAAAACTATAATTCCCAAAGTCAAAATTCAGTTTGTGATGTTCAAGTTCTGCCAAAAATAAAAGATGCGTCTTCCTGAACCGAATTTAATATTCTAAAGAAATCTTTTAAAAATATGAAACCCAAAAAACAAAATTAAGGTTTTAAACTTGAATGTATATCCATATATTGTCTCCTACAATTTTTTAGTTTTAATTATATTAAACAACAAGTTTCCTATAATTATATCAGTATTTCGCTCTGTAAATCAATGATTTCTAATTTTTTAATCAAAATATTTTAGAAATATGTATTTAAATGATTCGGATTGTAAGCTGATACGGATCTAACAGTCAAACTGAGATTTATTTTCATAGATAATGAGCAGTCATGTTTTTCGGGGTTAATGTCTTGACGAAAATTTCTCTTATAAGAAATTGGTGAAAATCCGATTAATTTAAATTGCTTACTGTCATCGTTAAATGTCAATAAACAGTGAAAAGTTGAACTAGCCACTATACTACAAATTTTCTTATTTATTTTTCACAGCACTTTAATTGTGCCGTCTAGTCCGATTTGTGTTTGTGTTCGTGAGTTTAAAATTAATTAACTCAAATCAACGCGGAAAATCCGTCTGTTTCAATTTCGAAAACTGGGCAGAACAAGTTTGTTTTTTCACATATGTATATCTCATATAAACTAACTGAAGACCAGGTATGTCACAAAAAACAACCATCAAAAATTGCATGAGTTTACTGAAGGCAAAATCTTGAACATGACTTTCGCTGCCACTTTGTCTTACCCGCAGACCGCCTCTGGCGCGTCTAGAGTTATGTGATCACATTAATCGCAGCAGGTTGTTAGAAAATTGAAAATCGTAAAGTAAGCTTTTAAAAAATACATATAGCGGCCTACAGCATGTAATACTTATTAAACGAAGGCTCCGGTTCAGCAAATTTAAGATTTTCTCAATATATAATTATTATCCCGAACCTGAACCTATCCGGAAAGTGAACTTGTCACTATTTCATGTTTGCAAATAATGAATTATTTCCTTCCACCATTTTATTTAGACAAAATGTTAAATGAAAGTCACCACCATTTTTATGAGGAGCCAACTGGCAAGCGTTGGTTTCACTAATAAATATCATCATATTATATATGAATTTCAATGCTATAATTTAAGCAATCAACAATAGTAAATGGCTGTTTATGGCTGAATAAATGAAAAACAAAATAAAGTTGCCGGTCGGTCACATACCTTCAAGACCTATAGCGTCATAAGGCGACTCCTTCACTTCAAGTTTTACGTGATCACTGGGGCATGTCAGTGCAGAACGTGTGAGTGACTTGACTTGACTTGGGTCTTTCAGCATAAAGTGCCGACGATTGAATCTGTTTGCATGTAATTTTGCGATGCAAAGAAAGTATAGAGCCCAATAAATTATTGGCACAATTACCAATGCAACAATCCACCTGGACATGAGCAGACGTTGAAATTTGCGAAGGCCTCAGTTGTTGAGAAAATGTGAAAGAACCTGAAAAGTTCATGTGTGTATCTAAAGCCGGTTACACAGTGGTCCACGTAAACTTGCAGAGGTGAGACACACCCCTTCACACGACACGACGACTAAAGGAGGCTACTATAGAAGAATCAGAAATGAGGCACGGCGGCTTTAATTCTTTAGACTGTAAGATTATGCGATGGCATTAAAATTGCTGAATCGATTGTTAAAAATTTTCCGCGATTAAATCGGGCATAGGTAATAATTATAAATATTTCATTCAGGTTGTACATATATAGTTAATGAGGCCTTTACAGAACCATGAAATTGGCAAGGCACGTGCCAGCATTGCTGGAATGGAATTTTCTCGATGAAACAAGAAGGTAAGGTATAAAAGATAAACGTTATGGATAAGAAAATTATGAAATACCACCCGTGTTCCCTAAAACGACTAATACCCAAATCGTGAGCTTCGGTCTTCCTTTTTAGAATACTCGCCTTGGCGATATCGCATTTATCAAATCGATTTCTATAAAAAAAGTGATAGTGAAAGCACTCAATAAGCATTTTATGCGATAACATAATCCGACCTGAATCGTATCAATTATATTTATTTTCCCTACGCTTTTGTGCAATAGCGAACCTTATTTTGCACCGCCTAACGAGTTGGGAGCACCTTTCGATGGGATCTCTTATGCTCGTTTCAATTAAGCTGAAACTCATAATGCGTCCACATAATTTTTAGGCCCGCGAATTACATACGCATGATTAATCAGGCAATTGAAAGCTTTTTATATTAATTTTATTCATAATGCTCACGCATTCCTACGCATTCATTCCTCTGGATTTCCTGGACTTCTTAATTGGGGATAATTTTTTTATTTGAATTTTTGTTGAATAATGAGCCACCTTTCTGACTTTATGGTGGTAGGTGACGAATAGTGAAGGGAGCAATTTTAATCAATAATAAGTAACCTTTGTAACATACCTTATGCACAAGATTAATTAGCCCACGTTTTTGCCCGCCAAAGCTCAATTATTAAAGTGCTATTTAATGCTCAAGCAGTGGCTGTGAGATATCGAAATGCAACCAAATTTCAAAAAGTTGACTGGTTTTGGTTTTTTGAATAGTAGATTTGCGTTACATTTTTATTTTATTCCTTTTATATTTTTGATAACCTTAATCGCTTGGGAGCTCAACTTGAAAACCTAATGGACCGGTGACAACCACCTGCAATTAATTGATTTGTTTTAAGGCTAATGTATCAGTATCGTAGGATCGGAAAGATTAAACAAAAAATAACTTCAAAGTCACTTTGGGTTACTTAAAACGAAAGGATAAAAGCAAATCGAATATTTCATTGTTAGTAAACTCTGAAATCTAAAAACCAGATTGATTATAGTTTAGAAAATTAAAATAAAGTCAACTTAATAATGATTCCTATCTCCGCAACAATTTTGCATTAATCATTCATTTGTATCACCTACTAGAATTTTATTAGAAATGTTTACATTACCTATGAGTCCATAAATTTTAGTTGCTTGCTGAGATATTTCTTTTTTTGATCGACGAAGGTCACTTTTAGCAAATATTTTTATTACATATTTTTAGAAAGCTATATCACTTTCATTTCCGTTGTTCCACTTAGCAATGTATTCAAAGTCCTCGATTAACACGGTTAATTGGTTCCATGTTATTCAAGAGTAGAAATTGTGAACCCGCTTTTTAAATTTAGGACTAAAATCAGGGTTTTCTGACCTTTAACTATAGTTAATAATTTGCTTTTATTATTATTGACTAATGCTAATAAAATGTAAAAGTCCGCCTGTATTAAATGACCTTGCCTCGTTAATGCGTTTTCCAGTAATAAAATAAAAACGCTTATAAGAAATATTGCATATGAGTAAAAACCTCTTAAATTTGTTTTTATATATTACCACTTTTATTTTCGTGAATATTATTGTATATCAGAAAAAAAACCATGCCCAAAAGGATTTTAGCAACATCACAAATTTTAATACGGCCGTGGAACGTGGGTGGCGGGTTCGTTGTTACAATTCAAAACAGAAAAACAAATTCCTAGGTATGACCTGTATGAATTTTGCCTTTCTTTTCTGCGTCAAGCTAAAAATAATATCAAGTAATTAATCGGTTATATAAAAATAGTTTAGGTACGCATCGTGACTAATGATAACTGCGAAGGTAATCAACACTTCAGAATTTAGACTTTAAAGAGCCTAAATACTGGCGCTGTGCAACCGAAGCGATACCCTCAGTCAGTAAATCTTGGAGAAACGAGTTATGGGAATTAAAAAAAAAAATAAACAAACAAATTATATAAACCTCCACGCGTGCTATTCAGTCCACCGATTTTATATGATCTGTATCACTGAATCGAGGCACATTCACTTTCTTCAATTTCATTCATTTGAATCATATACCAACATTTGCCGGCCTTTTCTTCGACAATCTTTGCAAATTGTCTGAAAATTTTCAGGAATTTTCTTATTATCTACTGAACTCTGCTTCGCTTATCGAGTTAATAATATGTAATTTATTTCTCGTGAAAATCATAATGTGAATTTGCATTTTTCAGCAATTTAGCACTTCATTTTGATTCAAGGTTTTAATTGTATCTGAAAAAAACGAATTGTTATGCAGCTAAGGAAAACATTTTAATTAATAATTATTAATTTGCATAATTAGCGATTTCTTTATTAAATATTAAGTAGACTGAAAAAAACATATACCAAGTGTTCTTTTTATTCAGAACTCATTAATAATTGAGTAGATGTATAATTTTAATAAAATGTAGGGTAGGTTTATAATAATTTCAGATAATTATTTAGAATTATTGAATTATTTGAAAGCGAGATAATTTCATTGTAATAAAAATTTTCGCTTTAGCTAACTTCTACTTCTATGCTCGTCTTTCAATCTAATCGAAATCCGAGATGTGCAAAACTAATTTTCTTGGTTGCTTGTTTTGGCCTCTTTCTTGAATACGAAATGATTGTGCATTTGTTTACATTTAAAGATAGACAGTGATTGGAGCATCATTCGTAAAAGGTCAAAAAATAGAGAGTGTCTTTAGAATCAGCAGTCGATACGGTGGGATCAAGAAGACAACAAAAAGAAATCCAATAATAGATAAACTGTCGAAGGTCTTGCTAAAATCCGCAAAAATTATTTAATGATTACTCATTTGAATATCAGCAAATATGAACGTAGGAAAATGTTAAAAACGGAAACTTGGAAATGAAACAAATTACATCCAATAAGTTCAATTTTTCGTTTTTCGGTAATTCAAATTGGCAATAGGTCTGTAGTCCTTAATTGACCTTTTGCATCCGGATTTAAATTTGATCCGAGTTGAAAACTGTCTTGAGTCAAGCCTATTACGAAGTTCTTTACGCCCTTTTCTTAAACCCGTTCGAATCGAATAGAAAAGATCTTACAAAAGCCCTTTATAGACAAAATTCCTTATATTAAGGGGTTAGACCACTCTAGCGGCGAAAAAAATAAGCATATTTTGGAAGCTTTTTCAGCAGGACAATGAAGTAAATCAAAATTCTGAAAAATGTTCTTTATTATACAAATAATGAACTGTAAAAATTAACTTTTCCAAAGCGACACAGAACAAAATGGCGGCTGTACTGCTTTTCTTCAATGAAGCCTTTTTTGTTTTTTTGAAGGGTGTACGGCCGGACCAGCAGTCCCTGCAGTCCGTAAGTTAGGATGAAAAACAAAATTTTTTTCGTTTATATATGAGAAATACAGAAGTACATATACGTATAATTGTCATGATATATCGATTTCTGCAAAAATGGTGCGTTTTAAAAAAAAAGTTCAAAATTTGCAAAAACAATCGCCAAAAAATTGTTTATAACAAAAATTCTATACAATATAATGAAAAATCTTACGTACTTCTATATAGAAAATAATTTTGAATATATGTAAAATTTCAAGTCAATCAGTAAAGATTTTTTCGAGTTATGACCGACGTGAAAAATGTATTTATGAGAAATTTAAAAACTAAAGCATTTTTGTCCAAAAGGGATTTTGTAACCTCATTTCAATTCGATTCGAATTGGGCAAGTGTTCATGTCACTTTTCAATGTGGATTGAAAAATATCAAGCTGCATCGAAATGAAGATTTTACGATCAGGTTTGAGAGTTTCGATCTGGTTCGAAAAAGTGTTTATGCAAGTGGTTCGAGTCGATCTACATACATTGATTTGAACTGTCTTGGAAGAGGTCATAAGCGAGGTAACAGTCGTGCAAGAATTTCACAAAAAGGTGCATCTTATACCTATTACAAAATTAGAAATTCCCTGGCAATTAAAGCGATATTGAAAGACGCGAAGTAATAATTCTCACGTCGACTTTATCAGATATTGAATAAATTAAAGTTAGAAAATGCAATTAAGTATTGTTACTAAACAAACACAGCCTATTTTTAATTACCACGAACTAAAAGACTTTCGTGAGATTAATGTAGCATAGCTGAATTAATATAAAACTGTTGGCAATTACATAAGTTAATAATTTTATTTTACTTACTTTCAAATATTTTTTGTGTTATACATGAATGCGTTGTGTTAACAAAGGCTGCATGTAAGTTCCGGTGACGAAGGTGTGGTTCGAATTGTACATTATGCAGGTTTTCGAAAAGATTTTCAATACTTCACCTTTCCCTAGGAATTAAGTTGAAAATGCCTTTTCGTTGCCTCAAGGATACCCACCAAGTAGCGTATTTGCTTGCATCCATCAAAGATGACAAACAAGGCGATATTAAGGATTGCTAAGGACTTTGGGTTTAATATGTTATGTCTAGCACCAGTCGTGGTAATTACCTCTAATAAAATCAAAATGTATCAGTTCACCTGAAGAATGGACCACTGATTTCCTCGGGCTCCGCCGACTTCATGCAGCAACCAGTTTCTGTTTTGTTTGAATTGCGTGAATTGTCTATAAAGGCATGCGCCTCCACTACAAGAAGTAGTTGGTCCGCGGATTTGGCGCGATTCAGTTAAAGTGTTGAAGTTTCTGCGGTGGCAGCCTTGATATTTTTAGTTTTTTATCCCCCTTTAATTGAATTAAATCGAAACTCTAATTCGCGGTCGATTTAACATCGCGACAAGAAGTGTTATTGTGCTTTTTAAATGATTGTGGTTGAAAGCCATAGTGAATCCATGTGCTCTGATGTATGCTTATTGATTTAATCGCATCGCTCGTACGAGAAAGTTTATTGTGCAAAAAAAAAAGATTACTGAAACGAAAATTTTAAAGTTTTCTGCTATCTTTTCTATTCCAAGCGGAGTACATCAAATAATTATACTTTTCCGGATTGCTAGTCAATAACTTGGTAGGTACGTAAAAACGGAGTAGGAGAAAATATTTTCATTAGGCATAATTATTTCTGGTCCAAAACAAGATGTATACTACCTATCATACATACATAGTGCATTGGTTTTAGCAGTCTTGCTGATAAGTAGATTAAAATTTGTTTTAAGAATTTTAGTAAATTAAATGAAAGTAATTTATGAATACTGAAATTCATTTACTCTATGAACTATTTGTAAGTCATATACTTACTTTTTGAAACCTCTGTAAATATATGGAACTCCTTTTAAAAAATATAAAAAATTAAATTTATAATTAAAGCTTACGGTTCCTGTGCATAATTTATTTAAAGATAACTACATAATTATTAAATAACGTAACTTCTATCCAATTTAAGTAGTTATTTGTTGGATGGGCACAAAAGCCTCGCTGGTTGCAGTTTAAGTTAAATCCAAATAAATAAGTAGTTATATGAAATTAAATTTTCTTTATGCTTAATAAATTGATTTAATTACATTCAAGTTCAATTTTATTAAATAAGACTATTAATTAAATTGAAAATAATTCTTTTCAATTTTTAACGATTTTCATGTAAAAACATATTAACTTAAAATAAAAATCATTTTTGATGTTGATATACATATGACATAAAAATGAACAAGATCGAAACTATTCCACTGTTCTCATCCTCCTTATCTTAAAAGTGTTATTGTGTGATGGGTGCGGGTGTGGAAATTATGACTCTACACACTTTTTTGTACCTATCATATTTAGCTGACTTTTTTATGTTACTATGTCTAGGAAAAAGTTTACCTAATCAAAACGTTAATTATCTAAATATAGCGTGTCGTTTGCGATATTAAAAAAGCGTAAATTTCAAGTTTATAACTCCTGCTACATTGTTAAGTAAATATTTGTAGTAATTATCGCTCTATCTTATAATCTACTTATACATATCTAATGCAAGAAGTAAATATCATCCATAAATTTGATTGTAAGTAACATAAATTTTCGCTCATTGTTTGAGATATCTCCTTCTGTTTTCACTTCTTTATGATTTGATATATCCTTCACTTTGAGAACCATATCATACCTTGGCTACGCATAGCCTTCGCTATAATAAAAAATTAATTACTGCTATAGTGGCATGTAGAAATAATTCAGAAGATAAACGCTAGTCTTATGGTACATTTAATTGAAATATGAGCTTTCTTTCGTTGGGTTATGTTACAACATAAAACCTCAAGAAAATTTTATATTTTTTCCAGTTGAATATTTTCCTTCAAAGTAAGTGGACCGTGGTCTTAGTCAAGTTTATTGGTACACAACGGAGGTCAAATCTGGTAAACAAGCTTCTTCAGAAATATTTTAATGTTAACATTTATTCATTACTAATTTTTCACTATTTGTAATTTATTATTAAGATAATGACCGTTTTAAGCTTTTACTTACTTCAAAATTACGCTAATTTTTAAAATAATAATGATGTGACACCGGAGTAAAAGTTGATCATGTCGAAAAGAAGAAAGTGATTTATATCGCAAGTAAACCGGGTAAAAAAATCGACATTTCAAGGTAGTTATATAAGCATGCGCGGTTTATGTATAATACCTTTTGGCGGGCACCAAAAGTACCTGCGTATGCAGTAATTACCATTCACAACACGTGTATTAAATTCCCGCAAGCAAAAAATTTGTACTTCAATACGATCAATTACAATAGCCCGAGTAGGTTTGGCGGATCAAGATCAATTGAACAATTGATGGATATTTTTGATTTGACCACTTGTGATTCGTGACTTAACACTAACAATCAAATTCTTTTAGTAGTCTGTTTTTCATCTATATTTCGGATTCTGGCTAATTCCTGGCGGAATTTTTAAGCTAAAATTTAAGTACGTGCGGTCGCAGTTACTCAGCGTATACTTATTGTCTAGTAACCAGTTCAGGGTCTTAACTTGCAAAGTGATACCTGCTTAACTGGTTTAAAATTGAATTTTTTTGGTGAGAGTGTCTCATTGCATGCGCGCAATTACATTTGCTGACTGACTTGCGAATATGTGCTCCCGTAATAAGTCTATTTATTTAATTTCAAATTTATAGCCTTTAATCCGCATAGAACGCCGTAGGCTACATTCAAAATGTGAAAAAGACTGTTGTGATTATTTTTAATTATGCTGTTTTGTAATTAACTATACCTTAAATAGGAAACAATTTTTCATCCAATTTTCGTGTAGTATAATTTGAAATTTATTTTAGACACATTTCCATAATAAAGTGAAACACGACCGATTAAAATCAATTAAGACACATTCAAATTTTTAAAAATTGGATGTTGCATTTTCCTTTTTATAATCTCAATCATTCTGTTCAATTAGCATTGTAATAGCAGTTTCCAGTTCGCAACAAATAATCCTACACAAAGTAACTAAATATGTACATAGTATGAGAAATGCCACTTTATTGAGTACCATTTCCGCCGAGCACGGAGTAATAAAAAACATGATTTTCTTCATTTGCATGGACCGTGGAAGTAGTAGGACACAAGAATGCGCCAGTCTTGTTCAGCACATTCGCGGGTGCTAGACAACAATAAGTGCAGCCGAAATAAACGTGAGAGCAAGGTTGTTCTACAAGATATATTTGCATTTATTTCTAAAATATTTGCAAACGACAACAAGCTTACATTTTTAGCTTTGCACAAGTAGTCGAATATCCGTGTATACATTATTTATATTGACTTTATAAATGCTCTAAGTGGACCGGATCCAATTCTTGTAACCGGTAGTATTAAAAAGTTTCATCAATCATTTACAAATTGCAAAACAAACAGGAAAATATACTTAATAAACGTAATTTTATTATTAGTTACTATTGCTAAGATCAAAAATATCAAACTTCTAAAACATAAAGATGATTTATTTGCAATTTCAGCTAATAATTTTAAACAGACAATTATTTTGCCATATATACTATTTAGCCAATAAATTAAAAAACTCAAAATCAATTAAATTGAAATGCAATCTTTCTTTGTGCAATCGAGAAACTGCGAACAGGGAAATAAAAAATAATGTGTCAAGCATACGGCGCCAATCAATCTGGAATCAGAAAGCGTAGCTCCTAATTTATGAGGATTAGTCAGTCTTCACATATACACGTTGAAAGGTTATGCAAGCCAGATAACGAATCTTAAGAAGACTTTTTAAAGGATTTCCCGGATAAAGTCATTAAATCAACATATTCTCATAATTGCAAATTAATGGCTAGTAAAATCAAGGTCAGACGTCGTCATGGCTCAGATTAAGCATCATACAAATGTCTGATTTGTTAAGTACTTAATCACGAAGTGCTGAAAATGAAGCTGTTGCTAATTGTAGTAATTTTTTAAAACAATTTTCGCTTCAAAAAGAAAATAAGGGTATCGACTTTAAATTAGTTGGCCTCAAAAATATGATTATTGTTATTTTTTGTTTATTTGACTTTGAAAAATGTATGACAAAGTTCTTTCCAAAAATTAATTAAATTCAAATTAAAACGTTGTAATTGTTATGAAGCTAGATTAAAATTAATTTTTCAAAAAAATTGATTCTGAAAGTATTTATTTTCATATAAAATAATATTTTGCACAGAACTTTTCAGGAATTACCTGCACAATTATATTCATAAAAACCGTAGAAAAAAGTGGTCAATATTTCTGACTGACAATAAAGTAAGAATTTTTCCATTTTCTAGAGAAGACTAAAAAGCCATTTACAAGTTTATTGGAAAAATAAAATCCTTTCTCAGAAAACAACCGACACAGCAAACATCTAGGTCCTAGGTAATATAATAAGCCTCTTTTGTTGCCCAGGCCCTCGCATAATAAAGGCATAATGCCGGATTTAATGATTGCATTCCGGGTTCAAAGGGTTAAACTGAACGATCAACGCGATCTATGACTTTATTCCGCAACCGTAATTTTGATTTGCAAATAGGCTTCCGTTTTTTTAAAAATATTTTTTAGAAAGTTTACATGTATGTTGTCATAATGACGAATAAATAAAATTTTTAATTATTTGATCAGACAAGGATGACAGCCTACACATTTTGACTTGTAACTTTCAAGATTCAAGACATTAGTGAAAAGTTTACAATGCCATTTTTTAAAACGACTAATTGCTCCTATCTCACCACAGATTTCCTAATTGAAAAGAATGACACACTTTTTTTCTATTTAGCTGAGCACACTCGTGGTGAACGTCTCTTAACTTACTTACGTAATGCCAAAGAGGTGACAAGGTACTTCTTTTTTCAAGCCTTTTTGTCAGGGAATTCTCCAGCCCACTTGTTTTGAAACCGGAATTTTCTTTTTAACGCTTATAATCGTAACATTGGGCGCTTACTCATAATTGTTCAAAATATGTAGCTATGTTGCAATATTGGTCTATTAAAGTAAAATTACATTCGCAAAATAAAGGTGGTCAGGCAGTGCCTTTAGGGGTTATCTAAGCACTGCGAAGATTGCTAATAATACCTGCAATTTGAAATGATACATAATAATCAATTGAAAAAAAGTTTTGAGCGAAAGGAAGAGGTTACTGTAGTGATTTAATTACGAGAGTAGAATAATGACCTAATTTAAAGTATTGAGAAATTAAAATCTTTCTTATCCTTATTAGGAAAATCGCCGACATGACAGATATGAAAGTAAACTTGAAATAACTTTGTAATGTAGGATTCAGGAACGCAATAAAAATTAATTTACATTCACTTTTATATGTAAAATTGAACTATTGCTTTCATTTTACTTTCTTACATCCAACAACTTAAAATGCGTTTTATAGTTCCTATTTATAATCACTTTTCAAACATTTTTGTTTTTCCTTGTTAATACTTCAACAATTACTACGAATATTTAAACCTTGCAAATTCAAATTTACTTTTAAATTTACAGCTCAGTTATTAAATACTTCGCTAACTCAGATTTTAAATAGATCATATAAAATATTTATTGATATGCCAGCGCGTAACTTGATCTTGCTCGAAAAGTAAGATATAGGCATTACTTTCAAGTCACACCTGGGTAATACTATATACTCCAAAGATACGGGCTGTTAAATTCTGATGAATGAAACTAATTATCGAGTAAGTAGCAATCATAAACGCATGACAAAATAGGCCTGCGCCTGGCAGCAAGTTGTCTGTAATTATTTAATTGGATTTGAATAGCATGTGCGTATGGTAATGAAATGCAACTTGGCCTGGGGTGAATACCTGTGTAAATAGCTAATTGCTGCATTTTATAGATCAAGATATATTTTACGGTCTATCTACGAATATGGAGTATTTAAAAATGTATACTATTTTAAAAGAAATGTGGAGCAACGCAATTGGATTTTAAAATATGGAAATGTAGAGCTATTTCATTAATATCTAATCAGTTCATTTTAATTGTCACGTTTTATTGGAAAATATGCCTAATAAAAATTGTAATCCTAATGCGTAATGGAAAATGCGTGAATTGCTCTAGTTTCCAACTAAATAAAATTGATTAAAATATTGTCCTTATTTACGAACATACTCGTAGAAAAAGGAAAAACAATGCAGTAAAAATATCGTATATCAGGTAAGCGTTTTGCATAATTGAATAACTTAAGGAATTTTTTTAAATGTCTCCGGCATTTTAATTGGTAATCAGTTTTGGAATTTTCTTGATGTCTTGATAATTTTTTGAAAGGCTTGTTACCACCAAATATTTTAAATTGACGAGTATAGTTGAGGTATACGAACAAAATTGGAAGAATTACATATAACCCTTTTTAATATGTTTTGGATACATTTCAAAAATGATTACTTGATTTATGTATTCATATAATAATTATAATTTTTGAGAAAGAATAAATGATGTGCTATTTCTTATAATGATTTTACAAATGATAAATTTTTGAGATAATATAATTAATGGTTTTGATAATCAGCAATTTGTTTATCCACACCAAGCGATATAGTAGAAGATAAAATAAATTAAAATACAAAAAATATTACACTTCGCTTCATTGGTGTCACCATATACAATACTAATTAAGTTATAAAAAGCTGTGCCAGTCACTTGTGTTGAAATTGTGTATGACTGAGTTGTGGAAGAAAACAAAAACAAGTGAGTAATAAGGCCGACCAAGTATGGGTATGCCCCAAATTATGTTGGGCACTTTTAGTAACTCAATTTTTAAGATATATACATACATCACACCTCACTTGCAGTACACCTTTTCAGACAGTCAAAATGACCCACCTATCGGTGATCGGATAAATAAATTTTTAAAAATTGCAATCAACGCTGATCATGCAGGTCATTGGTTTAACTTTCCCATGGAATTGATAATTTACCTAATTATTATTGTTATCTTCTCGCATATATGAATGTTTACTGAGATTGTGCATACATCAATTTGAATTCGAAAAAAAGCAAAAGAGAACATTAAATAATTAAAAAAGCAGCCATTGGTGCACATTGGAAAAACAAGCTTAATATGTTCACTTTTCTAAATTTAAGAATGTATATGAATGGAGAATATAATTAAAGCGACGAAAAAAGCACTTACTTTTTCAAAGTGTCTGATATTACTCGCATTAACCGAACAAGTTTCATTAAGCCCGCGATAATCGTGGCTCAGCTTTCACGAAACTGCTCAGGTCACAGCGCTGTAGTTACATCAACTTTGCCACCAGCTATAGGTAAACGGATAGAAGATACACGGAAATCGTCGAATTTTCAAGTTCACGCATCACCTCCGTAACCATTTTACGCAAGTTGTATTTGCAGGGTATTGAATCATTTATAGCTCAGCTAATTTTCCATTTGCTTTATGCTTTATCGGACGACAAGCGATTGCTTATGTTTTGGCATTTTCGCGATTTGCGCCTCTTTCGGACCGGTTTGCACCGCAGTAAATATATGCCTTTATTACTGGGTGAGTACTTGAAATGTGCCAGCGGCTTCATCTGGGAACTTTATATAACATACAATGGTAATTCCTTCAATCGAAATGCATACCGCGACACTGAATTTGCATATTTTTCGCGCGATTCGACGCGGTTTAAATGAAAGCGAAATTTTATCGCGGCTGCGGATACTACGGCCATAGGGATAGGTACATTCCTCTACCTGCTGTTTTGTTTACAAATTATGCAATAACGAAAATTAGAAAAATTTTCTCAGAAGAGCTTTATTAGTATTACTTTATGACAGATCTAATCAAACAATATTACGATTTCAGAGTCATGCATCTCGAAAGAAACGTACATAATTAATACTCTTATTAGATGAGGTAATTCGGCACGACGTTTTGTGGTATTCATACTGACCTAATTTGCAGCATTAGGTACAAGAACTTTTTTGAGAAGTTTATAATAAAAACAGTCATTTGGCAAATGTGGAAAGTACTAGTGGTTGTTTTGAGAGGTTCCTTCAATGCCGAATATGTCGATTAAAAGGTGTCAGGCTATTTTGATCTCCTTGAAAATGTCCAACTAATTAAGTAATTTTTGAAACATGAATACCTAGCTTTAATCATAAATAATGACGCCTAGTTTTGAAATAATAGAAAAAGTTAGTACCTATTAATATTAAAAAAATATCTTTTGTGTATATTATACAATCATCAAAGAATATTCATGTATTATTTTTAATCATGAATTTGTACTTAAATCTATTTTTTTCACTAGGTAAATGTTCTCCGAAAAACTCCGAATAGTACGTATGTAGGGCGTTAGAAAATAAATAAATTGGGGCATGGCCTAAGTTTATCTTCATTTATCTTCATTTATCTCCACATCTAAATATATATATTTGTAAAACTATGCCTTTTATTACAACAATTGCTGTTAAACCCTAACAAAACTCAGATAATATTTGGGCAGTTTAAATGATACTTTAAAAGAAAACATATCTAACATATCTTGACATTTAACAGCTATTTTATTTCATTTCAAATGATTGAAAAAGGTTTGAAATGATGTTGTAATGGTATTCGAAAATCAATTGGCACAGGCTCTAAAAATGAATTTCGTAGATATTGTGATCGACAAAAATGTAGTGTATTTCAATTCGAACAGCCTAAAAGTGTCGAGAAAAGTGTCACATGTGCGGTCAGAAAATTTAGTGGAAAGAGTAAGAACATGCAATTTCGAAAACTACCTAAGTACTCAAGGTATTTTTAGAAAAAAAACGTGTATACACAACAAAAACAGAATTTTTGTCTTTGTAGTCAGTGAATTATACCTAATAAAATGTTTAGCAATTTTTGAAGGTTAAAAATGTTTCAGGGTCTTAAATGAATAAGAGTATACAAAATTTATTTGTACATTGTGCATAGATAAAAGTATTATTATTTAAAAATTCATTATCTTATGGAATTATTAATTTATCCCTATACCAAACTAACACCGCTTCTTTGTATAACTGAAACTATTGCAAAAAAACATAAATAAACAGTGTTATTTATATCTTTAAGTCTCGGTTAATAGGTACAAACAGCTTTCGAGCCTGCCTAACTATGTACGTAGAATCTAGCTGTTATGTTAGCACACACGTTGATACATGTAAATCGTTCAATGATAATAAAGTAAATTCTATTAAAAAAGAGAAATCAATTTTAACATAGTTTCTGCGCACACATATATTTCGCTTTATGTGCATAATATATACATATACATATATGTAAATTAAAAAATAAATTTTGAAATGTTAAAATCAGTGACACACTTCAAATAAAAAGTTATTTTTTTATCTATTTGGAATGCATGTTACGAGTATCAAATAGCGCAATGTTTGAAGAGCAAATGCATGAAAGTGATTCATAAATACGAAGTTGCAATTGTTTCCGGCACCAATTACACAAGTTAACCGTCTTATCATGGTATAGTTAACCAAAGATCTGTGTGCTTTCGTAAAGAGTTATATGGAAAGGAGATATTTTATTGGATAGCGTTTAAAAATTGTCGCTTATTTATTGAAATATAAGAGAACGATTAAACTGCGTCGGATATGCTACATACGAGTACATGTACTTAGTATGAAACCCGCAAATATTTTCGTAACTACGTGCGCCGTTCTCTCGGTTCAAAAGTGAAAGTGAAAATGAAGTAGGAATAATTTAATAATAGGACTTGTTGCTCAAGGTCATTGATCTGGGCGGCAATTAATAACCAGGAAGGAGGCACGGCAGGACCAGTTTTGTACTTCGCCGGAGAAGGGCGGTGTTTTGAAGGAAGATGCTGCGGGGAAACTAGAGGAATTATAAAGAACGTAAAAAATGCAATCAACTTTCGTTTATGGGGCACTGCTCTAGATATGTTATTAGCAAGATCATGAAATCTATTATATCCACTTAGCGCTTTAAGGTGTAATTGAATGGAATGTGAGCACTGTGCATTTTCATATATCACCATCTACAGAAATAGTTCATACTCATACATACACTTTAGTTAAAAAATTCGTAAGACCATTCACGTCGATAACGAGTATTACCCAATTGACGGTCTCTTTAAAAAACAAATCAAAAATTAACGAGCAGTAAAGCAGTATCCAAATTTAGGAGAACTTTGTTAAATCATGCATTTGTATGAGCTCTTTATACAGGTACAAAAATATGGGATACCTTTCTTCGGAATTAAACAATTTTATTATTTCAAAACGTATTACGTTTCAAAACTCTTGGGTACCTAATTGAAATGATTTAAGTAATTTCAAATCTTCACGGTTTAAGGATAGGTATTTGTGAATTGGAGTGAACATAAGGTAGTACTATATAAATACCTCCAAATGCAATCAGTTTTTAACTTTATTTTTAACGAAAATGTGATATATAACAAACTAGATTTATATTTTTTAGCAATTATTACAATTTTCATACTTAAATATAAAAATAAAAATCCAGTTACTAGTTTTATTTTTTCCCGGCTAACTGGAGGAACACGCACAGCTAATCAATGCAGTTGAGTGTAATAAATGGGAAACATGGCTTTTTAAGTCGCTAATTCGAGTCTGTAACTAAGCGCAGTTGCGACCTGCACAAAACTGTATTTTTCAAAAAATTGCTAATGGGACACCCACTAGAAACTGGATTGCGTAAATTGAATTAATTAGCACAACGTTTTCTAAAGAGACCGCATAAAAGTAATGACTTTCAAATTTGCGAATATTAGTTAGGAACTCGTTTTTACCTCTAGTAATATCGTTCTGAAAGACTAAAAAATTATTTTAAAAAACAACATTAAATCTACTTATTAACATTTTAACTTGGACGTAAAGTATAAAACTAGGAGTTGTTTTGGGTATTACGTTCGTTACGTTTTAAGAAGGAAGAAATTCTAAAGTCTACACTATTATTAGATTGTGATGTAAGAAAAATGTTTTGTCATTTAATTTAAATATTGATGCCTTTCTGTAACCATTTTTATAGAATTTTGGAATTTTGGCAATTTTGGATGGTCCCTGCATTGGAAAACGGCCTTAACAGGTTTTTTTATAACATTTTTAAACTCATATATTTATACAAATTTGGTTTTAAAGTTCAAGTCCTGAGATTACTCTTATTTTGTAAAATTAAAGAATTGGGCAATATAATTTAGTATTGCGCTACTTAAAAACGATTTATTTGCCTTGTAACGTACAACTTCCGGCATAATTTGCCATCCGGTCACCCTGGGTGGTGTAATTCTATGAAAAATCACCTAACAGCTTTTGGGTTGAATTGTTTAAAAACTGAAAAGGTTAAGTTAATTTACCTAAAGTCAAGAAATAAGCCTTCGGCCAACCCATTTTCTATGCAATTCCACTGTGCGTTCAATGCAGATAATAAATGGCCCGTATGCCCGTCGCCGCGCCGCCAAGGTAAGAAACTCCCACATCGCAAAAATCTTTTGTTCGCCGGCTAATAATTTGCCTGCGCTAATTAAAATGCCATTAGTTCTTTTTTCGACCGCTCCAGATGTGAGTTCTGTTCTCAGATGGCGTTAAAATTGTGCCAAGATGTGGTAACCGCCGGTGTTCTCACCGACGCGGGCGGAACAGCGCGGCGCCCGCAGTCTCGTTTCGAAATCGCGTGAAAACGCTGGAAACAAATGGCACTGTTCGCAGTGATCGATGAAACTTCGCACTCTTCAACGGATCGTGGTCACTTGCGTTGCAGAGCACATGAAACGTAGCGAACCGCAAATTGGCCTGAGATTGCTCTAAATGGTCTCATACAAGTTTTAAGTGTTTTTTCACTATATTTTACGGCTTACTCAGGTCGGAAATTAAAATGCTTTGTTTTTCTTCAATTGCAGGTTAAATGGATCTAAGGATGATCGCGCGGCTCCAAGTCATTTGGTGCGCACTGTTCCTCTGTTGCGGCGTTAATGGAGCGATTCAATCGCCACTATTAGCAAATAAGCAATGGAATCTTCTCACCTACAATTTCGAGTACGATTCACCGCCTAACGATAAAAATTATTATATCGCTGAAAATGTCGTTGCAACCGGAATTGCAATTAGTTATGATCGCATCTTCATAGCTACACCGCGTCTTTTCTCCGGAGTACCAGCGACGTTCAGTTCGGTGCCGCTGGCTCAGTTCGGAGACTCCCCAGTTCTTCAGGTATAAGTTTGTGGTATTAGTTGAAATTAATTAGTTAGTTGATTACTGGCATTACATTTAATATTTTAGGCCTACCCGGACTGGTCTTTCCACGCGGTTAGCAAGGGAACATATAATTGCAGCGATCTTGGACTTGTCTCCGTCTACCGGCACCGGATCGACTCTTGTAACCGCCTTTGGGTGCTTGACGCCGGAGTCTCGCGGTCACTAGAGGATTATGAAATTACATGTCCTCCTAAAATCCTTGTTTTTGACTTAGCCACTGATCAAGTTGTGCGAAGGTTTGTTTATATAACATTGCAGTTTATTACATTTGTATTATCTATCCCATTTTTTTCAGAATTGATTTTCCAAGACAAGTTAGACGTGGAGAATCGTTGTTTACCAACTTGGTAATTGATGAAACCACTTCAAGTGGCCAAAACTGCGATGACGTCTTCGTTTATATAACCGATACTGTGGAACCCGGTAAATTTTATATTTTTTCCTTCCTCCCTCTCTCCCTCCTCCTCCTTCCTCAAATAAATAAATTTACTCTAAAAGAACGCATTTATATGGAACAAATCACGTCTAAAATTCTATATTTTGTTTGATTTGAAGTAATAACCTTTAATGTTAAATGATTTTGTCTACCACTAAAACTTATATTTTGACAAACATTTTATGAGCTGCAGAACAAATGTATCTTGTTATTCTTATTATGGCTGGTGTTTTCAAAAATTTCGAAATTTCCTTCCTTTCTCAGCATTCTGCACTTTGTAATTAATTTAATTTTTTCAAGTTCAGTATTCCTTGTTATTTCTGCAAGGATATTTAAAGCATACTTCGAATTGTAGTAAATATATATTCGGTTTTTCAACACCATTAGCGATAGAGATTCCTTCCAGGATTATTTAAGTTTTATATAATGTGATCAAAATGCAACTATGGGTTTCTATTTCTTATTTACATATTGTATTTTTTCAGCAATTGTCGTTTATGATAGCGCTCGTGACCTCACCTGGAGAGTAGTCCACCCTTCGATGTATCCTGACCCTAACTGGGCAGAATCAAACATTATTGGATCTCGTTTCGTTTTAATGGATGGCGTTGTCGGTCTTGCATTCGACGAGAAGACTGGAACTGTTTACTATCAACCTCTTGCAACCGATCGGTATATCTTTGAAATTTTCTGAATACTTTTACATTCAATTTTCTAAATTCTCAGTGTATTTTCGGTTTCCAAAGAAACACTCCGATCAGGACCAATTCCAATTACACAAGCCCTTCCATCTAAACTAGTTGGCCGGAAATCTTCCCAAGGTTTAGCAATTGCTGTTGCACCAGATGATGGAAGCCTTATTTTCAGTCCTTTCACGGAGACCGCTTTAGCTTCATTTAACCCGCAGACTAATAAACAAAAGTATCAAAGATATAATTTTAGAATTTTGAACAGGTAGAAAATATTTGATTTATTCCAGGGTTATTTCCTACGATCCAGAACAGCTTCAATTTGTTGCTGACATGTCACTATCTAAGTATGATTCAAGTGCCCTTTATGTACTTTCTTCAAGATTCCAGCGATACTACTTGAAAACTATCAATCCAAATGAGGTAAACACAAGAATTTTAAGGATTGAATTGTTCGGGCCGACTGCGACAAACTTTGAACAAGGTGGGAAAAGACAGTACTCGTCGTACCTACGAGGACAGAGTGCTCCAAGCAGCTCAGGGTACGTAACTCCGTTCTTCAGTGGCAGTAGTAGCCCCTTTCAATTTTTAAACGCAGGAGGACAAATTCCTCGGAAACCAGCCTATCAGCTACTGCCTGAACAATTGTTCCCTTCCATAAACCCTGACTACGGCAACTTAAACACTTTAAGAGTCGCGAAAAGCGTCGTGAACAACACAACAACTTTACATTACTAAATATTAAAATTAAATCATCAGCTCTTATGCATTCTGAATTTGTCTGTCTAGCGTCGAGTATTGTAAATTTAATTTATATAGCTCATTAAGAGATCCTCATTGAATTCATCGTACATTTTTAATTTAGAAGAATTTTGGTTCTGTATGTAGTCACCTTAAATACTCAAGCACCATGCCTGCCATATTGCGAGTAGTCAAAAGGGTCGTTTTAATGACGGGTCGCGGTGATAGACAAGTTTTACATAGGCTATGTTTTGTATAAGAAATTTTGGAAATCACAAGTTAAGCTATGTAAATATTTACCATTGTAAAATTGCTCGTAAAATAAATTATTTATGGACAAAACAACTTGTGTGTATTGTTTATTTTGTTGTGGTTAATATTTTTTTAGGATTTTTGAGAATTTGATTTGCAGAATGTGCAAAATTTAAAAAAACAAAACTATGTTTTCAACACTGCTACACAACAGCTCAATACAAGCAAATAATTCAATTTTTTTAAAAGGTCACCTCGATATTCTGAAGCTAAATGATCGTGGAATTTGGTTTTTGTAAGCACATAGGTTTTATTTGGAGCAATTCAGAAAGTATTCCATGATTAATCGTTGCTAGAATACAGGGAATCCTCATGGAGCTTACAAAAGCCTGCGATATCTTCCGAGTTTTGAAGAAATCTTCGTATCTTTATGTATCGTATCGTTCTTCATATCTTCGTTATTTTTAATTTTGAAATTTTTGATGACAATGTAGAAGAAAAATTAGATTTTTGGAAAAAAAATTTTGTGTATTACGCAAAAATTAAAATAAATGCTATTAAACAAATTGCTAAAAGATATTTTATTTTAACTTACCAACTATGACTATTGAACCGAAACACTAACTATAAAAGAAACCTTCAAGCCGTGTTTTAAAACTCCTACACTAAAAAAAGTTATACACAGTTTGAGTTCTACTGAAAAAACTTTTTAAATTAACGCCTAAAAGGTAGGCAAAAGCTTTTTTACTTGCTTATCTCAGTTATTTCATAAGCAAAAATAAAATTCGCCTAATAATATGGTAAAATTGTCGGAAAAAAAGAAGCCAACCGTGAATTTTCGGTAGACAGCAATTTTTTTATTTTAAAGCTTTGAAGGATTGGTCCTAATTTTAAAACTCATTATTTTGGGTTGTAATCCGGCCATTCGATCCCGACCGCTTTCTTGAAAAGAATTGTCTATATCCTTGTAACTGTAAATCCCACAAAAATTATCTAAAGAGAACTAATTTTCTTTGTAACTCCTGTTAATAACTTTTTCACGCAGTTTGAATAATAACAAACTTATGAGCCTGAAAAGTCATTGGGTCAAAAAATCGTTGATGGCTTTATTTTCAAATTTATGGAAAAAGTACAAAATAGCTTTGTTTTAACCTTAAATTAAAAATGTTTCCATCGAATTTCTGTAAAAAAGTCTACACGAGTACTGAAAATAAGAAAAATTTTACTTTACTTCGATTTATCATTTCATAAGACAAATGCGCGTCAATTTTCGAAATTTCAAAGTTAAATTTCTTGGAAAGTGCAAGTGACTGCCAAATTTTGTTATATAATATATAATAAAATATGTTATATAATATTCGTCACTTTTGACTCCAAATGAACTCTCCTACAAAGTCCTATCAAAATCCGTAAGGAGACCTCAAACTCAATCTGTTCCCAAATGTACTTTTTTGACAAAAAGTGTGAATAGTTCTGATTCGATAAACATTGTAGTTTTTTATAATTAAAGCATAATTGTCCTACTATTATATTGCATTATACAGTACTATCGAAATTTTAATGACCACGACTTGATTTTCAGCATGCCTTCTCTTCCACAGTTCAGAATTTGTTGACAACGCGAAAAGGTTCGATAAAAGGGTATGTACCTGAAATATATATGTGTATGTTTACTTTATATGATTTACATTCTCCATTTTTTCTTCAACATTCCTGTTTTTTAAATTCGTAAATAGATTTCCTTTAACCTCAGCTATAAAAATCTTCCCTTGAGCTATTGGTTTATCATTCATTTTTTTTCTTTCTTTCTGACTTTCAAAACATTTTCATGGACAGAATGGCAGTTACAGCATCTGTTTACCATTATTTGTTAAATAAACGAACAGCACATGATATGTTTGTCCTCGAAAAAAAAGTACTTAGAACAATAACTAGCGAATTTTCGAAGCAACAGCTGCGTAAATAACACAGAAGAAAAGCAAGTGATATGCTCAAGTTAAGTTACACTTGGCTCGTAGAAATAAATACTTGAATAAGTACGTGATTACATCGCCATTTGGTTCTGCTAGTGATCCACCGTAAAACAAAAACATATGAAAATGACCTGTAGTGCTAAGGCAAGTGATTTATAAAAACGTAAAGAAAAAAGAAATAATCAGTCACTACCAATATTAATACATTAAACTAACAATTTAGCAGATTATGATTCAAGATAATAAAAAATGAATACGAACGGTTTTCGTATCACGTTTCAAAATAATATAAGAGCTGTTACATTAATGTAAATGTAAGTTCTTGAAATTATACGTGAATTTCCTTCCCGCTTAAAAAATCACAACTTCGTCATTTTTGCTAATTTTAACTTAAAAATTGTGCACATACTTTTGAGAGTTTGTATAGCTCCTTGAAAGAGTTACAAACGATAATCTTAATATTATTACCCTTCGAAGTGGGGTTTCCCCTATAATTCCAAATTTGAATTAGTAATTCAGCTTTTGTTTTTGGAATAACAAAATTGATATTAAGTTATATGAAATATTACTCAGTAGAAAAGTGAAAACTTCCTAAATATCGAAAACAAAACGTGCAGATCAGCATCATGATAAGAGCGCATTAACTATAATTGCAGAAGAAGTAAAATTTAATTTCTAACAATCTATAATTGCTATTACTGAAATGCACGCTTTTTCAGTAAAACTTACATCATATTTGGCTGGGAAAATCTCACGATTTTAAAAATTAATAGTGTGAATAATTTTAACATGTCTTACCTTATCTTGGATGAGCGGAGCAATTAAATTAAAAGTTTAACTTGTTATTTTTAAATGCAGGCAAATATTTACCAAACAAGTTCTTCTATTTTTAATTCTTAATATTTTGCAGCAATTCTAATCATTACAATTGCAGATTAAGGAATATGCAAGACAATTGTTTTTATTTATGGTGGTTTTATAAATTAAATTTATATCAATTGAATTGCTTTAAATTTTGCTCTGTCAGATCACTAGATGCGAGAGGTCGACTTTTGCGAGACATGGAAACGTAACAACAATTAATGGAAGCAACTTTAGAGTCCTTTAATTAAATTCAACATTTTGCAATATTTAGAAACGTATTCCCCAAACAGAGAAAATCTATTCAATGATAGTCAATAAAAATAAAAGCATTATTTGATTAGCACCGACATTCGACCAAGGAAATATTAAAAATTATAATACCTCTTTTATTCGACCGCAATATTACTTTTTGAAGACGCGTCTTGAGTAAATATGAAATATGTAAATATCTGGCACTAAAGGTCGCCGTCGATGACTATATACTTACCAGTTAATTCACAAAACGTCTAAAAAAATAATTGATTTACCGATTTACGTACAATTGGAAATATCCGACCGCAAATTTCCTACTAAAAAGTAAGAATTGAAACCACGACAAGTTTATTACTAGCTATAATTACAACTATTCCGGAATCAATAATTTTTTGTATCGATTGGTATCGGAAACTTATAGATTCTTATTGTCTGACTCTGAATGTCAGCTTCGAATTCAAACTTTTATTTGAATTTCGGTTAAGATTTTTTCCACGTCCTATCATTTTTGAGAAAATTTTGAAAAATTATTAAAAAAGAATTTTGTTATATTCAAACCAATTTTTTTTATTTTATAATAAATATTCTGAATTGCATCTGAATTAAAATATATTATTTTAGCATTGTGTAGAATCTGAAAAATGTACAAATTCAAATTCATCAAATTATACTAAACAAATATTAAACTAAGAGGAACGTGAGTATGACAAACAAAAAAATCTTAAAGTTTTGTTTTACGTTCATAAAATAATAAAGCAATTCTCTAAGCAATTTTGCAAGGAAGTACATAAGTATATAATGCAACTTTAATTAAAATTGTTCATTAGAACTAGAAATTCATTAATACAGTTCAGTAATTAACGTTTTTTCCAAATTGCGTTTCAGAACCATAGTTTTCAATTCATTAAACTCTAATAGCCAATTAGCGTTAACATTAAAACGCATATTTACATCGTGCTTTAACAATAATTACTTAATATCAATCTGTTTGCACAAATATAAAAAACATATATGCGTGGCTGCCTTATTAAAACGCTTCTTAACGCAAAATATTTAACCTTTTTTTTTTTATTTGATAATGAACAGGTTTCGAGAAAAATCGTAATTTAGGAAGTGGTTTCGGTAATGTTTATGAAGCTTAATTAACGTATTATATGTATATGACCACAATGAATCCTAGATTTTATAACTGACTGATAGAAATCTGTTCAAATAATTTACGTAAACAAACAATTTTAATATGTAAATACACCTGATAAAACTAAAGCAATTGTCAAGGAACATTAACGTCAAGACTCATTTAATAGGAGTTGACAACTACATAATTGAAAGCATTAACAATGAATTTCGATAGAAACAACAGCAAAACTTTGTGGAATGAAATGTGTTCTTGTTACTAACTGATGGAGGTTTATGCTTTCGTAAACATTTTTCATATTGTTCTTTTTTTTTTTCTTTAATAATGTCTCAAAGACTACTCCCCACTTCATAAAAATAAATGAATTTTCTAGTTTAAAAAAGTGTTAAAAACTAAAGTATGTTATATATATATTTTTACATTTTATGTTTTCGAACATAAACATAAAGATGCAAATAACTATTTTAAGAATGCTTTTACTGTAAATCAAAGATATACATTTTTAATATATTGACAAATTCGTTAGACTGTAAGAGTCTTGCTTATATGGATGAAAATGTATATTTTATTTTAATTCAAAAATTATTGACTGGGAAAACCCGAAATTTTGGTAATCTACTACTCAAGCATGGTATCTGCAAAAAGATTAAAGCAACTATAATGTAAATGTGCAGTCACCCGGTTTTTTCACTCTTTCTAAATAAATGGTACTTAAAAATTCAACGCACGCTTCAAATACTGAAAATTTTGGAATCATGTTGAATAGTAATAGATACCGTCAGTTGTGCATAAATGTGTCCGGAAATGCGGGAATAACATTTTATTTAGTGTAACCGCCTTAAGCAAACCAACGTCACAAGTTTTTGTGCTTATGTCACAGTCATTCGGAGTATTTAATTTACTAGTCGCGAGTTGGCACTGATTGGTCCAAGCGAGTGAATCTTCAGAACGTCTTAGGAATGCTCATCTTTTCTTTCTTGTTCCTCTCCGGTAACCTGCTGGACGCTGCGATGCGACTAGAGCCGGGACCGGATGTTTCTTCCAATTTCACTTCAATGACTTGTGCCGATCTGGAAGCGCTAAAGAGTGTAAGAAAATTTTTGTTGATCTCAGAAGTAGCTCTGAAGCTTAGCGACTTATATATTTCATTTCGACCATCGGTGATAGAGTTGTTAGTCGGAAGCCTTCCTTCTGGGTGCTCACAGCAAATTATTTTTTCGTAAAAAGTTTGTTCATCTCATAACTGCCATTGAGAGCGAACCGTAATCGCTTATTCAATAGTGCGTTAAAGTTTTAATGGTCCGATAAGTGCAGTCAATGTTCTTCCGAGGCAACTGAAAATTTTACGAAATTTTTGCAAAGTCTTTTTGAGTGTTTCTCGTGTGAAATGTTTGAATAGTTACTTTTTCGCAACAGTAATATACCTTGCAGTTATTCAAATAACTTTTTTTTAGTGTGGCTACTAAAACAGGTGAGTGCAACTGATGCAACTATAACTCAACGTATTAAACGGCGAATTTATTAACGAACTTAAGTTCCTGATCATATAAGGAATTCGAAACCAATAAATGTACAAAAAAATAACACTTTTGCGTAACTCTTTTCACTTTCTACTAACATTTAAATTTATTCAAATTTTTATTTCATTGAAAAAATGCGCAAAATACAAGCAATTAACTTTTGTGACCTTTAGAGTATCGGACGCGGTTCTTAAACTACAAACATTTGGCAAAACGTAATTGATGTTTAATAACTACAAATTACCCGGTGGAAAAACATAAGTTATTACAAAAAAAAATCCGGATCGAAGTTGATTACTAAATGAACGATTTAAGATAGGCGGAAAATCGGTCGTTGGCTAAACAAATATTCCCAAAAGGCCCGGTGAAAGTTATAATCAAGCAGTTTTCGAATTTTTGTATTAAATCTTTTCATTTTTTTGGAAAGATTTCTCCTCAAGATGAAGTTAGTAGGTCTATAAACCTACACGAGTAGAGCTACATAATGTGAATGAAATACCTTTGGAACGCAGCGCAACGAACTTATTCTGCGACTATTCTATGGCTTAAGAGTGCGAAGGTTTCTATGTGAATAAACTTGCATAACCGGCCATCGACCAAGATCAAGTTTATCCCGTGATTCAATTACTGGTCTTTGCTGAAGATGCATTCTTGCCGACTTAAGTGCACCGCTTGGGTCTTTAATAAGTTTTCTTTTTCTTTTTTCTTTTTTTTTATAGCATTAATTTAACTAAGCGATAAATTCAGAGTAGCATATTCATAATTGGCGTATTATTTATTAGCTTAGTAGACTTTGGGAATAAAAATTATTAATTAATGAAATGCGCCGACAATTAGCGAAATACAAAAAATCGTTACAAGAATATATAACTATGTACTTGTAATTAACAAATTTGCAGATAAGGCGCGAAAACTGCAAGTAATCGCAAGTGTCTTCTCAGGAAATTCCGCTTGGGTCATGAATCAGCTTGTGTTTAATGAGGTGCCCGTCGGTCATTTATTTTATTAAGTGTTTACAAAGTTCGGTAAAGTCACTTTTTATGCAGTCTCAATTACGTCTGCGCTTCACTGAACCCTAAAAGTGTTTTTTTAAGCTTTTCTTTATTCCGCATCGGCATTCTTCCAAGTAGGTTAAACAAATTATTAAAATTTGATTCCGGTGCTATTAAAACAAAGAAAAGACGATATGACTCTAAAAGCCGTTATAAAACTGATCACATTTTGGGGTAAACCCATATTCAATGAAAACACAAAAGAGGGGTATAGAAACACAAGCATGAGAGGAGATTACAAAATTTTATAAAAATTGATAAAAAAGTTAATTTTTGAGAAAAAAACGTTTTATTTTTTTTAGATAATTCGGTAGATTTTAATCAAATACTACAATGTATCACAAATTATCACCAAGATAGAAAAATCAGAGATTTTTGTATTTATTTTAAATTTTATCAGCTTATTTAAATTCTTCAGACTAAAAAAGTCAGTCTTCTAGAATTCTAATTAAAATACCCTTACTAATTGTAAAAGAGAACAATATATGCACTGAATTCTTTCTGTTAAAATATATGTTCAAAACAAAACAATCAATCACCGAATGAGAATACTATCTTTGTTCTAATTGCTGAACTTATCGCTTAATTACTGTTTCTTTAACAAATTTTTAACAAAATACTATATGAAAACTGCAAAGTTTCCCGTCAAATACTCTTCGGTTTTAAGTATAATTTAATCATTACCATTGGGGGAAAAAAATATATCTTACATCATAAGAAAAAACGTTGTAATAATATAATATGACCTTTAAGTGTGTATCCTTCACCTTCAAAATATTTTTATAAACTCTTAAAATAAATCTACATTTTGCGATAATACAATCGTTTTAATAAACAATAAAATTTCTTAAAAATAATTGTTTAACTTATTTAGTTCTTATCATTTACAATCGCTTAAAATAGAAAAAATCTTTAACTAATGAAATTAGTCAATCTACGTATTATTAACGTTATTTAACAACCACGAGCCTGTGATGAGCAGTAATTACAAAACAAAACAAAAAATTTTATTTAGTCTGTAAAATACAATTGGAACGTAGGCACGATTCTTTCGATTGGTTGATTAGTTCTTATATAATACATATGTATAAATAATTCATTAAAACCTGCCTCCCTCATTAGGTACAATTTATGGCTAGCACGCAAATATTTAACGTAACTTATCGAAACTCTTCATAATATGCAAATCAAATATAGAAGATCATCTTTCGGCTAATAGTACAAAATGGGCGATAAAACTCTAATTATTAGCTTAGTTTTGACCGTGTCCGAAGAATATTATTATCTGGAGGATAGTTCAAGTTCGTTTATAGCGTACAACATAAATCAAGTTGTTGATAATTTTAATGTGGCAAAAAACATCTCATCACTTTTGTCTGACAAGTTAAATTAAAATGTGATTCGATTCGACACGATGTTAGGACCCAGGTATTATAAAAAAGTGACAAAATCTACAAAAATAGAGTTTCCACTGTGCATCTTTCGCGTAATGATTTTGTAGAAAACCTGTTGCTTTAAACAAATACTACAACTTGGTTTGTGATTTAAAGACGTCTGGAACTTGCGCTGTTTTGCTTTTGTTGATCTTTTAATTTTTTTCTCTGAGTTCTTATAGACAAGTGTGGCTTGTAAAAATGAATCTGGGGAACTTTTATTAACTCGCGTTCAATATCCTTTTCGTGTTTCAATGTACGCTGATTAATTAGATTAATTGGCTTTAAACGAAACAAGTTGGAAGATTGCTAACGCTGTATAATTAATTTTAAGTATTTATCGTGCTACTGACATTTATGTATTTTCAAATCTAATCTTTGCTGTTAAATGTGTAAGTATAATATAATAGATAGAATAAGATCATTGTTATATTGACCAGTGAATATTTCCTATTCAAAATGCATCTGACGCATTTTGAAAAATTCCAGAAAAGTGAATATGTATCTTATTCAAATTGGTCTTGCTTATATACTTAAAAGTCATTTGTTTAACGGCTTTCAATAAACAAAGCAAAATTAGTTATTATCATGAACTTGAAGATTGCTCTGTTTTGTTTTAAGATAATGTTCAGATATTTTTTATTGTAATGGGAACGTTGATTTGAATAATTTAACAATTTTGTATAAATTTTAAGTTTCTTTTTTTAATCACCACAAATTTATCACAGTAAAATATGGAAAATAATGTTATTTTGTTCTAATTTCATTTTAGATATCACAATGCTGAAATACTTTATTGGGGGTTTAATGCTCATGACATCAAGTTTTGCTTTTAAAACATCTCAGCTACAGCCAACGTATCAATGGAAAGAACTCGATTTCCAATTTCCCACCGCCAAAGAAAGAACCTATGCAATAAACAATGGTCTTTTTGTTGAAGGCAACGCAGCTCCAATTGATGTTGATATTTACTATGGAGGTAAATTCTGCCACTACCAGTTATATATTTCATCTGTTAAAAAACTAATTAATTATTATTTATTTAGCTAATAATGTCTGCAAAACGTTTGTTACTATTCCACGATTCACCACCGGCATCCCTGCAACTCTTGCCACTGTTGCTAAGACACGAAATGGATCAGTATTAGTACCTTACCCCAATTACTCTTGGCACTCAAGCCATGGTATGAACTGTGACGGATTAACATCAGTTTTCCGAGTTTATGTAAGTTTTTCATTCTCTTTTCAAAAAGTTGTTAAAATAAAATTCATGTTTTGCTTATTTTCAATTAAGGTCGATGAATGCCACCGTCTCTGGGTTTTGGACACCGGTAGGATCGACACAATTCAATATTGTCCGCCGCAACTCGTGGTGTTCGATTTAAGAAACGACCAGTTGTTGCATAGATACCGCTTTCCTCAATCACAGTACAAAACCGGAGTTTCACTGTTTATCACCCCAGTTGTGGACGTTCGAGATCCACCCCCACGTGGAAAGTGCCAGGACACAAATGTGTACATTGCTGATGTTACAGGATACGGTCTCTTGGTCTATAATTTCGCTAGGGACACTTCCTGGAGAATTGAAAATAAACTATTTTATCCGAATCCTGACTATGGCACTTTCACCATTGCTGGCGAAAGTTTCGATTTAATGGACGGCCTCTTCGCTTTGAGTGTGACACCAAGGAATTCAAATAATCCCAATCAAAGTAAATTCGATTGGTACTTGTTTGTTTGAATAATGGTGCATATTTTTATTAATTTTAGGACGTTACTTATACTTCCATGCTTTGGCAAGTGGCACTGAAAATGCTGTGCCATTAGATGTTATAGACAATGAAAGTAACTTTGAGGAAGATGTTGGTGCAAATCCACGGTCATTTATGGTAAAAAACAAATTATATCCAAAATTGGAACAAATACTTAACATAATGTAATCTCAGGTTATTGGACATCGTGGCATTCAAGCTATTTCACAAGCAATTGATAGCCAAGGCAATGTGTTCTTCGGTTTGACAGAGCCAATTGCAATCGCGAAGTGGAATATAAATACACCGTACCGCCGAGAAAATATAATGCTTGTATCAAGAAATCCCAAAACCTTGCAATTCGCTAGTGGAGTTAAAATTCGTAGAAATCGACAAAATCAAGAGGAACTTTGGGTTCTTACAAGTCGGTTCCAGGTATAAGATTATTATTTTGTTCTTCTGAAACACCAAATACTAACGATCTCTTTTTTTTTTTAGAAAATAATGACTGGTACCAAAGATTCCAACGAGGTGAACTTTAGGATACAGGGCTGTCTAGTTGACGATCTGCTTAATAATAGGCCGTGCTCCCCCATAAAACTAAATGAGGATGAGCCTGGCAGCCTTTCCTCACGGGGTGGTGCTAATAGTGATAATCTAATCTTTATATAGACACAAACTAATTAATTGAAATGTACCTCTAGATACCTGACGTATTTATCAATAATATAATGTTAAGACGCTTATGCTATTTAATAGATAATAAAAATATTTTCTTTAAGTATTTCATTCTTTAAAAAATTATTTAATATATTTAGTGAGCATGGTAGCAGAAATCGCTACTGTATATTTTTAAAAACGCCACATTCCTGACCAGCTCATAACTTAGTGTGCAATTTAAAAGGTTATATTTTTTGAAGACATTAATTTTATACTGCATTCAAAAGGTGCTATTTTATTAAGCAAGATTAGTCTGCACCGCGGAAAAAAACAAATGTAACGGTTTTTATCCATCGTTGCTTGAAACAAGATAAATTCAGATAATTCCGCTAGATGGCAAGGCAAGAGCACTGTTAAACTACGTTCAACTTCATTCAATTGTCAAAATTCACCAGTAAACAAGCTATTGTCACTCTGACGTGTCCGTGTGATTCCGCCTGCTGAAACCTCATCAAAATATCCAACAATACCAAAGCATTTAATGGAATATCGTAAAATTGAGTTACTTTAACAATGACGAATTTAATGCGATGGCTCTGCTATTTGGGACTTTTTGCCATTCCCTACCTATCAATCGTAACGGGCCAGATCCACAACAGGTTCCTAGAAGAATGGTTCTTTCAGATACAAATATTGCCAATTATTTTAATCATACTCTTTGGGGTAAAATAAATGCGAAAATAAATTTCGGAGATAATACTAATTGTATTACTTCCAGATTTACGCGGCAACAGTTGTTCTCTACAGAACGTTTACATTCCGTGATTGTCCAGAAGCGGCAAAAGAGCTACAGGAACAAATCAAAGAAGCTCGGAGGGATTTAATATCGAAAGGATTTAAATTTAGGGATTAAGGATAAATTATGTTGTATGCTTAAACTGTTGTAATATATAATTTGGACATATAGATAAGTGCTCTTTAGAAACTCTGAAGCAACAAGCCCGGCTAGCTCAGTCGGTAGAGCATGAGACTCTTAATCTCAGGGTCGTGGGTTCGAGCCCCACGTTGGGCGCGAAGTTCCTTTTTTTATTTTTTTCTATAAGATTTCCTACTTAATTCTAAAACTATCATATTATTTTCTTTAACTTGAAAAACATTAAAATTAAAATTGACCTTTTTAACCCTCAAAACTGGAATATAAACTTAAATGGTCGGTCTAGTTATGAAATACAAAAACGTATTACCATTTTTTTGTAAAAAAATCTGGCTTATATCATTAATTAATATTTTGTTTTATAGGTTACTACTCACTTACAATTATTAGATCAAAAAGTACAAGTTAGTCAAGAACAATGCATTTACTGTGCTTGAGCAGTTTGTTAAAGTCTGAAAAGAATTTAATTTGGTTTTAAAAAAGCTTTGCTTGTACTACTAAACCTTTTCCCAACCCATTTTCACTAACTATACCCAAATTATTTACCAAAGGTATTAACACCGTATCGGTGCCAAACTGCGAGGTTAATGACATCGTAAGAGCTGAGCATAGCGAAGCACAATCAGGTGCCAAAGACGAACAAAGGTCAGTACATAAAGCTAAAAAAAATGCTAATCAACGGGCCTAGCAGAGACCATCTAATTGACCGAATACCTTAGAATAGCTTATTGATGATAATATAGACGCCCAAGACATTCAGACAATTGAGGGTTTCCTAATTACAGAATTAAGGGAAATTAACTCATACCGTCTGACCGAATTTGCCCCCTAAAATCGTTAGACACCATCGATTTGTTAATTTGCATTTTATTAACTAACCGCATTCTAAATGAGAATTATTAACGGTCTGGTTAACTTCAAGATAGCTGTTGGGAAAAAAATTGGCTACAGTTTAATTTAAATATTTCTGTAGCAGCTAATCAAAGTAAAGTCAGTCATTACGTACCTACTAAAGGTTAAAAAATTGCAAAGATAATGATTGGTTAAAATATCGGAAAATTGCATTATTGTTTATTATTCATTTCATGTGAATCGATAATATTCTCTTCCAGTTATCTGATTTCTCAAGCATTAAATGAATACAAAAGTTGGAGTATATCAGTTTTCACCAGCTGCTTTTTTCCTCACACCTGAAATAATAAGAACTGACAAACATAGGTAGCAACACGAATAATTCAGATTAATTAAAAAGGAAGTCTGTATTCAGATAAAATAATTGAAAATTTTTACATTGCCTTAGTCTCTCTCTCTCTTCGTTTTGAAAATTGATGGCAGGGACATGAAAGAGTTACAAAATTTAACATAATTTTTTGTTATGAATTCGCACCTTATCAACTCATTCTTGAGTGCGAATGAGACACGTAATTCCCAGATGCTACTTATCATGCACACAGACATGGGGTGAGACCAGTGCAATCTCCTAAAGACGGGGGTGTAATTGGGCTAATGCCCAACCTCTTTGAAGAACATGGAGCAACAATTCCCTAGTTCATTTCACAACGATTTTTGATGTCTGCATGTGTTTCAGCCTCTTGTCTTATTCAAGTGAAGAATCTAAATTCATGGAAATTAATGATTTGGGATTTCTTACCTGTTACTTACTTAGAACAATAATTGTCGTACGTATGGACGTGTTGAATTGTTTTGTTACGTGCCTACTGTAATTGTTGGTCGTGTCGAACTTTCATAAACCATCTGATCCCACGTATTTTAGCCACAAAAGACGTAGACGTACGCAGGGTAACTAATTATTATGTTGGTCTAACTTTGCAAATAATGGTCTTACCATTTTTAGTACAAGAACTCCGAAGAGAATTCAAACCTCATTTTCTTCTTATAGTGATAGCTTTTCGCTTATCTTAATCATTTTTAATACTATCCAAATATGACTTTCAGCTTAGCAGGCTGTAAATCATTATTGTTTTTTATATACATTTTATAAGCTTTCAACAGATTTTTTAAATAAATGTTCTTGGATCGAACAAAGAAAAGCATTTACTTCTTCACATTTTAATAAGACAGTTAATAAAAAGCGATGATCTAACACGTCGACTATATCGTTGAGAAATTGAAATGAGCTCTATTTTTCACAATAATTATTTACCAACATTTCATCAAAAGAGGGCTCACAATTAGTTGAATGACATCATTCACAGTCAGAGTAACCCGCCACACCTTTCAGTGATCCCAACTTTTTTCCTGTACCAAACTCTTTATAGAAACATAATTAAGCTGGATACAGACGTTTGTGGTTTTTCACGATGTGCGATGTTGGCCATACCATGAACAACGAAAATCGAAAAATCAAACTGCAATTGATTTCGTATTCCCGGCCTGGGTTGTCATACACACTATCAATGTTCGTGAAACACAAACGTCTGTACCTAGCTTTAAGTTTAATTTAACGATTATATTTTTTATTTAGTATATTAGTACACAATTTTTAACGATAACCAACGCATCAGCGTAAACGTATTTCTTCTAAAGAAAAAAACTAGTTGTTGGATTTTACATAGTTACTGTCGAACACACATTTACTGGAAAGTTTACTACCTAGTAACAAAATCATTTTATTTCTATTAAACGGATTAAATAGTAAATATTATATATACGATTATTTCGTAACTTAAAATTGAGAGGGCGTGGCAACATATATTTATCTTCCTAATTTTAAATAGTACTACAAAATAATCATTGGGTGATTTTTTTGTTTTTTGTAGTAAAATCCAAACATTTGCTTCTAATAAATAGAATTTTATAATGTTATCGCTCTGCCACATTATCGCTAATTATAATTCTCAACATTTTTTAAGTAGTAACTATTAAAAAAATTAACTTGCAATCATGGCTATAAATAAAGTTTCTAGACGTGAAATTTTTTAGCTTGAAAAATGTACGACAATTTTCATGTATAGCATCACATTCTCTATGAAGAGAAACCTCACAAGCTTACACCATCGGCAATTAGTAGTAAAAAAAATCGTATCATAAACCCAAGCGATGTTTACCTGCATCGCTGACTGTGGCAATAAAACTATATAACATATCCGTGAATACAAACACACCCAATTCCATTAAATTTTATTCTGAAAAGCTCAAACCTGTTTCGAGAAAAATAACTCACTTTAGCATTCTGCTTTGAATTTTGATCGCAACTTGTGATCTTCTCATCTTTCAGATATGAGCATAATAAAAATATTATCGGTATACATATACATGTGCGTCCGGCCAGATCAATATGCGAACGCGTTCATTAATGCGGTTTCTTTATTTTTTATTTATAAAATTTTTTAGCAAGATCGGTTCGTTTAATAAAACTTGGCGAAAGTTAAAACCTCTTCAACAACGAAGAAGCGATTTGTCTTCGTTTAGTAGAAGATTCTTGAAATGTTTGGCAACGCTTGGTGGTGTGGTGATCGTTAAATTTTGTTGTCGATACGATCAACTTTCTGCAGACAATCACCTTAAACGTTTACGACGAATGCCGCAAGGTAGGTAACCTACCGGGGCCCCTCGCATACAGACGTAGCCACACCTGGAATCGGCTACTTTTGTTTTTCAGCTTTTCCTAATGGCTTAAAACCTGTCTCTGAATCCAGTCAACTCTACCAGAACGCTCGTTACAAGCGCCCGTATCCGAAGCAAGTATCTCGCGCAACCGCCAACAAGTCGATTGAACCGATTCGAGTCAGTTTGTGGTGTGCTTGACCGGGAAGAAGAAGTGTCGCGACTGAGGTCTTCAAGTAGAACGTAAACCCAATTTACTAACTAAATTGAAATTTAATTAAAGTCAAACAATAACCATCAAAAAGAAATAATAATAAGCCCTGCGCTCTAATTAAAACTCCACGAGGTGCTATTTCTATTTCTTTAACAAAAGATGTTCCGCGAACTGATTGGATTACTCGCTGTTGTTGCGGCCTGCAACGCGAAGGTGAGCGCAACTTGTTTCTTGGGAGTTGATTTCAAATTATTTTGTTTTTGTGCATAAAATGATGAAACCCTACAGCCTATTCGATGCAATTAACCCAATTTTCCGCTTCACCTGGCTCTACTTCGGGGCAGTTATTTTGCATAAATGGCAAATTTTACGGAGCAGAGAAGTTTGAAGAAAATTCCACTGGCTTTAGAGAAAAGCTTGAGTCCGCCGCAATCGTTCGGTTTTAAAAACAATCTTCGACGCTGAACTGAAACGCCGATGGGGTGTGACGCCCAAAATGGCAATTTTCGAATTTTTTTATTTGATCGGAATGGAATTTCACCGATTGTTCTCTACCTATAGTGCGAACAGAAGCCGTCGTAAACGAAAGAGCTGAAAGTGTCGTCGTCACATGAGTGATTCACGATGCTTTGTGAAAGAAAATTTAATTACAAAAGTCAGCAGAGGTCAGATGATCTTACTTGATCAAATCCAAGCGTTATGTGCTAACATAATTAATTGGATCGGCTAGATCTCATGAGGCTTAATGCGGGTGAAAGTTTTGGTATAGTTTTCACTGTATACCTAATCTATTCAGGAAAAAGCCATTATATTATTTTATTATTTTTTCTTCAACTTTCTAAAGATATGCAGGTGATTACGAATTTGCTGTAAAGAAATTTTCCTGAAAAAAATTGCTACTCTCTTTAGCGAGTGCACCATAATTTGTTCGGAAAACGTGGGCAAATTAGCATGCATTTAATAACAAATTAGTCATCCTATGAATCGGTTTTGAATGACCAATGCGGAATGAATCAATTGCATATCTGGAAGCATTACCGGTTTTAATACAATTGGATTCAGGCAAAAATTATTGTTTGCGCACTTAAAATTATTGAGAAAAAAAATTAGTTCGTAATATTGATATCGAGTTTAGGTTTCAAGGAATTCCTCCGAACCTCTGAAGTTAACTAAAAAAAAGTATTTCCAAAAGTAAACCGAAAGTCTCAGGATAACTAAATAATGCATGTTATAATCTAATTTTTAGAATTCTATGAATCTTAAACAGTCTAAAGGTTAACTTTTCTTTGGCACGAATATTATATTCTTAAAAACAGTGCCGCGTTATTGATGAACAAAAAAGATAGGCGAAAATATTTTGATATAACCGCATATTTACTAATTAAAAAATACCAGGCAGCTTATTCAGATTTGGTAAAAATTCACTCTGTTTTCTCATATAGACTATTTAATGTATAAAAAATACAATTTTGCAATTATGTTTAGGAAAATTTACTTATTTACTCAAATACTTAAAAGTACAAACATCAAAAATTTAAATCAAAATATGTTGGAATATTTCAAATTGAAAACATACGGTTTAATTAATTCCATATCGTAATTTTACCATAAATCAGTTGAAAGTGTACGTAAGCGTGCAGTACATAGAGCAATATTGCGATAATTTGGTATAATTATTATAAATGACGATCTAACACAAAAATAACACACACACAATTACTATGACTCTTAAAAACGTCTATCTCACATGGTTCAGCAACAAAACAAATTATTAGATCTCCGAGATATGCGATGGTATCAAGGCCATGGAAATCTGTGCCCACCAAATGCACTGTCGAGAGTTAAATAATTACAGTCATCAGTCGGTAGTTACATATTTAAAATGATTTTTTTCATATTTTCATACATATTTCTTTGTTATGCAAACTGCAAAATGATTTTCTTATCTGCTAGTATATGATTTACATACCTACATATGTATATGAATTCTGTCCATGAATGAAAGAAACAACCACTTTCGAATTCTACTTTCTTGCGTGTTTCGCGATGTAGAAATTTGTCAGATAAAAGAATTTTATTCAATAAAAAAGTTGTATTAATTGGGGCCAGTAAAAGTGCCTAATTAATGAACTGTTCTTTTTCTTTTAAATAAAATAAAGCAATAAAGTTATGGTATATATTTAATCATGCGTTATACTCACAGATAATTTTTCATTTAATTATTTTTTATTATTTGGCGTTACACACTATGCTTTCGGGAGGTAGCGTATTTGAATCAATTACATTGTTTTCAACTCTATTGCGACCGTAGCAATCGAATTAAAAAATGCGATTTTATAATAAAGTTATTACCCTGACTGTTGCGCTAGAATAATTAATCAATTATACCTGCAATTGATTAATAAGAGCTTGTTATAAAAAAATTAAAATGCATATATTAAAAATATAAATGTTTTATGAGGGTCTCAACTTTACGGCTGTTTGAAACATGCCGCGTAATTATTATTAAAAAGTTTATTTCCTGTTAACAAAATGTTGCTTTAAGTATTGGTTCATGAGCTAAAACGCTCAGTTTAAAAATGTACATAGAAAAGTAGAGTTCGATCCTAATTTTAAGCTTGGTTTGTCTATAAACAAAAAATAATTTGATCAGAATTTTTCAGTTTTTTGGAATATGAGCCATTGTTTCATACCCGAAAAAGATATTTATGCATTTTGAGAACAAGTATAAACTCTAATAGTCGAAGATTTTTGCAAAACCAAATAAATTACAATGGAAATAATTTTGTTGAACCAAATTATTATACATACAATTAAGGAATATTTTTTACAGAAAAAATAATAATTAATTTTATACATAGTTCCAGTGAATGAATATACAAACATTAAGTCGGTTAAATAATTGATTGAAAATATAAAAAATAGCTGGTACACAATTTTAAATAATTGATAGCTACCTTTACGTGGCAATTCTGTATTTCCAAATTGAAAGTAACATGTTTCTAATGTATTCATGTATTTAATTTTAAAAAATATAATATTTAACATAATCTTAAAATACATTTATTTATAGGTGGGCGTAACAGTTTACTATGAATCTTTGTGCATTGACAGCCAGGCTTTTATTACCCAACAACTATATCCTGCAGTTAAAAACTATTTGAAAGATTATGTAGACATTACATGGGTACCATATGGAAAGGCAACAGTAAGAAACAAATATTCAAATTCATTATGTTTTTACTAATCGCGAAAAAATTCCAGACTCAATCGAGAGGATCTGAATTTTTGTTCCAATGTCAGCATGGTGAAGATGAGTGCTATGGCAACAAAGTCCAGGCGTGTGCTATTGAGCACATTGAAGCTAACTCCTATCGAACTGATCAGACCAAAGAATCACTAACTCTCGACTATATCAACTGCTTAATGAAAGTTGGAAAGAATTTCCCAGATAAAATTTATCCAGGAAAGAGCTGCGCTCAAGAGGCACAAATCGAAAACACGTGGAGGTCTATTGCTGATTGTGCCAACAGCACCGAAGGAAGCGTGCTTTTGAAGAAATTCGGGGAAATGACGCCACCATTAACCAACGTTCCCACTGTTGCTATCAACCAGGTGCGAATCACACTGTCACATGTATTTAGCAGCTAATAAACACTTTACCTTGATTTACAGAAAATCGAGCCAGAACTTTCGCAGAGAGCCACAAGCAATTTCATTCAAACAGTCTGCAGCTACATCTCGATGCCAAAACCAGCAATATGCTTGACCAGCGATGCTCCTCAAAGCATAATGTTTGCCCCAGCGGCGGTAATAGCTTCCATCGTTGCATCTAGAATGCTTTAGAGATAGTGTGCAACGATTTTGGTCCTTATTCTTAATTAGGCTAGTTTTATCACCAGCGAAATTTCTTGTAACTAAGTATATAGCCCAAGGAGCGTGTAGCTTTTAGTTAAGTACTTCCGCTGTAAGATATACAAACATGTGTAGCGTAAATAAATCAAAAGGTATTAGAGACGACATCATGCCATTCCGTTTTCTTTCCCTTCTGTAACCGTTTGGACATACATTTTCCCAGGCGGGAATCATCCACTTTGTAATGCAAATCACCAGCGATTGTTTTCATTTACTTCTGGCAAGTTAGCTTTCGTTAAAAATTCAGCAGTATTTTTTTCTTCCCACCCATCCGCTCCTTCTCCTACCCGACAATTTCGCACCTATTTCTGAATAATTCTTTAAGCGCTTAAAGTGGAAATGCGATGTGTCTGCTCTTTTAGCAGTTTTGATAAAATACTTCAGCAGCTGGTTTAATCGTGGGGGCGTTATTAATATTAAATCACAATAATTGTTTGCTCTATATGATAATGAGCTTTAATCAAAATTAGGCGAACACTTGTCGCAGCAGTGTATGAGCTCATTTCATTCATGTCTGAAAACAAAACACTTCAATTTTACTCCTGGATAGTTCCTATAGCCAATTTGACATTGCATGTGAATCAACACTTCGTGATTTATCTGGCTTCTGGAAAGCTAACAACTCTGTTCCTAATTGAAATAAATTGAATTACTACTTATTTTTGATATTGCTATAAAAGCGTATCCTAGTATTTCACATTTGAAATAACAATCGGCACTTTCTTTGAACTTAATTTATAGTTTAATAAATCTAATTGTAAGTAAGTCAAGGTAGTTCAAAGCCATCAACCTCAATTATTCAATGACCCATATAATTGTTCATCCCAAGGCGGTATAGGTATATGTATACATTAGTTCTTTTGTAAATCTATTCGTTTGGGGTCAAAAATGACAAAGATATAAAAAATATTTATCACTTATACTTCACGAGACCTTTTGTTTTAAGGTATCAAAAAAATACATTTTCCTTCTCAATTTTAAGCATATTACTGAATAAAAATCGCTGAAAGTGTCTGAACCCCATAACTTAAAAAAGATTACACTTTGTCTTAAAAAAATTGCCCGGAAAATTCTTAAAATAAATAAATTAAAGATCAATATCCTTTCGATTTATCAACGGCAACAAGCATGCATTTGTGGTATGAAATGAAAATCGAAGAAATCGGGAGGGATCTTTTAATTTTTTTTAAAGAACTCTTTCACTGTTTTTGCTTGTAATCATTTCAAATAACTTTAATGTAAAGATTTTCTTCAATTTTCACAAAACATTGTGGGAATACGTAGAAAATTGCGCCACAAAAATTCACTTTTCGAAATTCTAAAGTTAAATATTTTGGGAAATAGAAAGGAACAACAGTATTTTTCGCACATCCCTCACTTTTGACCTTAAATTAACATTCCTACTACGTTTCTTCAAAATCCGTCAGGAGACCTCAAACTCAATTTCTACCAAATATTTTTATATTATGTAATTTATCTATTTTTAAAAAATTTACATATAATAATTTCTTCTGGCGAAAATAATGAGTTCTTGCGGAACCGACTTGCATCAATAATTTTATTTTATACTCTACGCCTGGCTGAGTTCATTATCAATTTTTGTATATGAGGGCTGGGCTGTAACATTAAGAAAACTTTGACTTATGGAAACTACAGAAAAATACCCACTTATTAGTTTTTAGAGAACTTCCAAAAAGTACTAATGTATAATATTAAAATATTAAAAGACCTCACTTTTGGATTTCTAATTCTATTCTATTATAATTTTCACCTACTCACCAAAAATACTACTTCAGCTGAACAATAATAAACAATTTTCCTCAGCACTCTATGGAACCCTAATCGAGAACATATGCACTGAATGCATCTTACTACCTTAAAAATTCAATTCCTGCTTATCTTACCTCCCACTGTCATTTCCGTAGTATATTAATATCCACAGGAAAAATTCTAGAATTTAACTTAAGAAGAAATGATGATGTTGGTTATTGCTTTTGTGCAGAGAAGAAAGATATCCTCGATATGCAATGCAGGATATTTACTCTTTGCTCTCTATCAAAAGAAAATAATTTCAAATTTCCTTACATTATTTAAATTAAAATATATGTATACATCCAAACGCATAGGCAGAGCTGGGTCGGAATCAATACCTTAGGAATTAAATTACACTGTAATTTGTAATATTGACATACGTTGAATTCCTTAGTACTGTAAATGAAAGAGGTTTCAATTCCATTAGGAGGAATTGTAACTTTTAATTGATAATGAGCAACTACTTAGAACTGGACTTGAATTATTCGTCAATTCCATTTTAAAGAATTGTACTTATAATTTTATTTTTCTCCATTCTAAGGATTTAGAAAGTTTTTGGAAAGGGAGAGTGAGAAAAATAGAGATATATAGTTTGTTTTTTGGAATCAGTTTTTAAAAGTTAGAATTCAATTTCTCAAATAGTAATTGATTACACGTTCACATAAAAATTTCTTCTGTACCAAATATCATATCAATTACAATTGTAATTTAATTGTTTACTTAGCATTGTGCGTAAGAAATGTTATGTTGTTATTTTTGATAAAATAGATCGATTATAAAATGCAAGTTAATATAAATGAACGAATGCGGTATTTTTGGCTGGAACTTTTTTTTTATAATATTTTGTTATATATATTTCTTTGATTTGCAAGGTATTACCTCATAATTACAAATATAATAAAAAAAAACTTAATTTCAAAAAGATTTCCATATTATCAAATTTTGGATCAAAGTGAAATGAATAAATGAATTTTCCATTATTTTAAACAAAAACTATAAGGTGAGTCAGAAGGTTTATTCAAGGATTTTGATGAAAGCGGATGCTTCGACAATTCCGTAGTGCAATAGTTACACTTTTTGCATATTTTTCACAAGTTCTATCCAAATCTGAGAAGGACCATTAAACCAAGCTTAAGCAAGGGTAATAATGGAATTTTAATGTAAAGGGCAAAAAAAAAACAAAGATCAATCCATTCCCTAGTCTAATCAATTATTTCCAATTTTATTTGAATCTAGAAAGAGATATATGCACTCTTAGCACATTTACAACATAGTAGCATAATACAATAAATTGTTTGACCTTTAAAATAATTTCTAGCAATATACGTAGATATGTGCATGTTGTTGTAGATATAAAGTATCGTCACCGTGTCTTCGCCGCCTCCGTAAAATATGAAACATAAATTTAAAAATTTTTGTTAACTTAACTGGTATAGCTTATTAAAAACAATAAAAATGTCTTCGGTACAAGTGAGACTCGGAAGGAATGCTCGTCGCGCCGAATCTAAATCAAACCGTGCTCGAAAGCTTCTTTTCTGATTGGCTCAGTTAGGCAAATAAATGAAAGGAGGCTCCTTATGAAATCCAGGAGAGGGTTCTGATAACCTCCATTCATAATTCTGGCGTTGAACCTTTCGGGTCTCTTGTATAAATAAGAGTGAGATTTAAAAATAACGAGGAATAGTTTTGTGCGTTCCAACTCATAGAGTTTGTTACTGTGCTAAAATCAGTAAGTTTTAAATAAATTGTTAACGTCTTGTTCTTGTGACTGAAAAATTACAGTTTTTTAAGTTGGTGGATTTAAACGTTTTCGGGATTAACTTTTAACTTGTGATTAAATACCCATTCATCAAACGTAAATATGTGGCTATTTATTTTTATATATATTATAATTATATTTATTGCAGTATAAAAACACAAATAATTCTATTAAGGACGTAGTCAAAAATTACGTCGGAAAATATCTTAATCAAAACAATTGAATTTACTCAATATTTATCAAATCATTTGAAAACTAGGTGTATACGTTAAGTGCTCGTACTAAGCAATTTTGTTTAAAAATATGTATCAACTTTTTTCTATTCCATTCAAAATTACTATATTTATTTCGACTGCAGTTCTAGTGACCGAATGTATTTGAATAATAGGAAATGTGTCTTCACGGAAACTTAATCATTCATTACTACATATGCAAACACGTAAAAGATAAGCCACTAAAGGTAACAAGAATATTAAACGAGAGAATTTCTCATTCCTTATAAAAAAAACCTATTATTGGATTTGGATACAGAAGAAAGTCTGGCATTAGCAGAATAAATGATTCTTTATAGGCAGGTTGTTTTTGTTGTTAACGTCCTGTACTTTGAGATGCAAATGTTAGGTATACATATATAATACAAAAAGCAGATTAGCTATAGCTTCCTGTCTTTAGTCAATTTTACGAAATGTTATAATAATAAATGGAAATCCCACCACTGATTCTCCTTCCTATTAAAGGAAATTGAATAAAAGGTAATAATTGTTGGTGCACCTTATCGAATAAGCTAAGACACTTCTGCTGTTATTTCAGTGAACATTAAAAAAATGTACCACGTCCATCAGCATTTTTCAATATATTCACTCTGCTTTTGTATGCAACAGGAAGAGATAAAAATGTCCAGATTTACGGAAGCTGTCTCATGCAAACTATGCAGCGATTTAAACTTTGTTTCACTTGGGATCTCGTTGAACGTTGCATACTTGTTTTAATTACCGATTCTAGCTAACATCCTCCCATCTAAATAAAATCTCGAGGGACAGATTTTCAACTCTGTTCTGGATGCTGGCTGCTTGTTCATCTATAAAAATCACTTTTTTAAAAGCAGCTCCATAATGCTGCAGCTAAACTTTTCAGTTTGTAGATTTCTTTATGTAGTGCTTGCGACCGTCGCACGGGTAGACGTAGGAGGCGGGGCATACCGAACAATTACAGTAATTATAATTACAAATTAGCTAAATTTGTACATTTCTAAGCCTCAATAATCGGTACAAAATGATACTCCTACAAATATTTTAAAGATAATTAATATTCGAACTTGGAAAATATTCTCCTTAAGTTCAATTAGAAGCTAAATTTGGAGCAGACTTGGTGGTAAATTCTTGAAGTTATTTTATTTTAAAGCAAGAGATGCATACGGCTATAGTTTTTTTTTTGTTTTAAAGAAAATTTTTTTATTTCTAGAACAAACTTTTTAGATCTTTTGGATATTTTTATTTTTCTTAATATAGACATATTGTGCAATTTATTGTAGACCTCCATACATAAAAGATAAAATATTGATTAAAAAATTTTTTTACTACTTTAATACTCCTTTTAAATCACCAGTTGCGTAAATAGCACAGCGACGAACTTTTTGATTTTTTGAGGGCTCCATCCTTAAAAAATTGCCAGCAATCTTCCCACTAAACACAAGTCGGGACTAAAAAAGTTAACTTTAATGTTTTGTGTATGGTTTTCATTATAAGCTAAAACATTTTACCCACGTGTATCGAAAAATAACCGTTCACTATAATTAAATATAAAACGCGATTACATAAATTTGAAATATAAAAATGTTATGTCGTACACTTTTGTGTATCCTGATATGAATTTTTCTATGTATAATTTGTGATGGTGTACATGTTTTATCTTAACTAAATTTTTTGATACTGGCAAATTATAATAAAAAATAAAGGAGCAGCGTACTAATTATTTTTGTTTATATACATATGTATGTATATACCTTTAGTTTTTGGAAAATCACATGACTCGGATTATGTACTTCATACAAGATCAGAAAAACCTAGGCAGCGCTGTCATGTTACAGCCGCGCAAAATATCTTTAGTGTTGAAATACCTAGGTAACATTACGAAATAATTTGCTCGAGACTTACACCATCCATTAAATCGTTTTCTACTTATCAAATGGCAAACGTTAATTGAACGGCTTATTTTCAGTTGTATCAACACCTCACAAAAACCAGTACTTTAATTTGGGGATTTGAAAGTGATTCGGCAAAGCACAGCAATTCTAGAAGCGGCAAAACATGTAAACGTAATGAGAAAATTTCCTGTAAGGTGTTTATCTAAGGAAGGGCTGCGGTTATGTTTAAAGTGATGAATAAAATGCCATGGGATCAAAATCTTTCGTATAAAACAAACACAAAAGAAAAATTATCAAATGAATTTCTTTTCTCAATTTTCTTGTTAACACTGAATTATACGGAAGCATTTGTATAAATCAATTTAAAATGGAAATTTAAATTTATTAATACTTACATGTACGCACTTTATGTTTGAAGATAACAAAATAGTTAATGTGGTGTTTTATACAAATTCCACGTTATTTTATAGCATACATATATCATATACATATGCTTAAATTATGTATATGTTACGGGCAAAGTCCGAAGAATGGGCAGAGTCAGTAATTCCCACCGCTTATAGACAAAGTCCTCAAGAATTATTATTTTTAAATTTTGATCTATCGACGGCGACAAGCACGCATTGTCCAGTAATGGCAGGAAATGTTGACTCTGTCCACCCTTCGGGCATGGCATTCGTTATAGATACATTAAATATATGTATATTCCATTTAAAATAGCTTATATACGTAACTTATTCCAACTTATACAAAAACCCAAAGAAAAAACTAATTTTTGTAAGTCAATGCGTAGAATAGCATTTATTTATTATTCAGCGTAATTAATTGGCCTATGGTTTTTTCCTGTCTAAAGGTTAATGCGTGTATCCTCACTCCCTTTGACTTGTTGCACGAAATTTCGTGGTGTTTTCCTCTCAAGAGATTAATCTAATCGTCAAGTATCACATACATGACTGATTTCAGAATTATTTTAATCCTCTCATATGCTAACGTCCTGCTATTGTAAGCAACGTGACGTGGATTTCATAATTTTGTATAATCGGTATGCATCCTGAGGGAGGTCCCCGTGATTAACATTTTCATCAGCTTTAACAGATAATTGTATTAGCAAAGTTATGGATACTTCTTCTCCGATATTAAATTATGTATAGTTCGAATCAATTAAATTGTGATATGTTTGTGGGGAAAATTGATAAGTATTTTAAATATAATATGAAATTTTTCTTTACAGATCAACGATGAAACTAGTTTTATCGTTCTACGTCATCCTAATTCTAAGTATGGTTGTGGACGCACATGCAAAGAGTAAGTAACATCATTGGATTAGTTTATAAATTACTATACTTATTTGGTTAACGGAGAAAATAAAACTATAATATAATGAACAAAAATTGGACCTTCCTGTACCACTTTTGCTTCATCTTTGATTGCTTTTTTAATATATGGACGTTTATCGACTTTCAGAAAGCAATGCTCCAAAATTCGGTTCATTGTACATACTTCATAGAAAATCTTTCATTAAATCTTTTCTATAGAATTCAGAAATTCTATATCATTAAAGTTTTGATAATTTCCTTTCGCATATATATTTATTTTAATAGATAGTAATAAATATCAGATTCTTAAATACATTTCTTTGACCTTTTGTTTAAATTGAGACATTAGATGTCCTTGTCATTTTTTCCTTAATTTTATTGCATCGATAGCTTTACAATTTCTGGTTCATGCTCTCGCGTTGCCATCAAGTAGGAGGAAAATTGTGTTATCAATTCCTCAACGAGAGCCCAAACTTTAAGATGCTTTACTTACCCATATAATATGAGCGCATGTACATCAAGTGTAAAATTGAATTATATGTCCTCCTTAAAGGAGTGTATTCAGATATGCTGCCATAGTGCCATTGTTTTGATTTTCGCGAGAATGCAACAACTTTCCGGTATCACAAATAAGATACAAAGCAATATGCCTGTGCACTGCGTAGTTTGTAGTCTTAAATAAATGGATGCATACTCCTTAAACATAGCCGACAAATGTGAGAGTTCGAGACGAAAACAAATAAATTTCTGAGGGTTATTCCAGTAGTACCTAATATGCATTATAGATATTTATAAATAAAATAAAATAAAAGAAAAAAGTCAAAACAGTTGATTCCATTTTCTGTTACGAAATATAATATAAAAATATGCATAAGCATTATAAAAGCCAATATGGCCCTTAATTGTGTCAAAGAAGACCTTCTATGAAATTTAAAGCAAATTAGCCTAATCAGAACAACTCAAGATGTTTAAAAAGCATCCAAATAGCTCCATCCTTAAACGCAAACGGTCACAGCATATCTCATACGCTTAGGATTACGTCCCTTTTTTCAAACATTGGAAAATTGAATTACGTACCTTTGCTGCTAAGTAAACTGTTAACGCTGCTGCTCGACATGCTTTAAATATTAAAAATATTTCCATCCCCTACATAAAGGCTGACGCAATATTTAAATGAGCGACACAGCTTAATTCTTAAGCACCCATCTTCGTCGCAATATTCAATTGAAATTATAAAAGAAATCATTCGTAAAATTGTCCTGGGCTGGAAAGTGTTCAATTTCTTTTTACCTCCGAAAGAGGATAAATTGCTGGAATGGTCGCCTAGTCGCGTGAAATGCACTTTAGGGCAAGTATCCTCCAATCGATTTACACCTACAGAATAAGTGATTTTAAAAATCAAAACCTTTTCAAGTTTCTCAAGAAAAGGGTCCGACCAAACAAATTTTTATTTCCTTAAATTGGCTGTTTGGGACTTTTGTCTCCTAAATTGTTGTACGATCTTAAGCTGTCTATTCTTAGAAGAAGTGGACAATTTATTAAACTTTAAAATGGGAACACAAAATACTACGATTCTCATTCACTTAATTTTGACATAAATTCTTAATTACATATTGGAAGAGCTTAAATGTGAAGGAAAAGCAGGCAGTGTTTTCCATATTGAAACAGTGGAAACAGGCTAAAATGCAATAAATATACAAATATGCAATAATTAGTAATTAATTACATTTAAATACAAACCGTTCTTCTTTTTACAGAGGGCTGCGCTAAGTATGGTCATTCATGTTACGGCGGACACGGGAAACGCTCAGTTCCTGCTGATTACTACTACTCTTTAGATACATTAAATAATGGACAGGATAAAAGTGGCGATTATTATTATCAAGGACAATATTACCAAGAAGAAAATCCCCTTATATTGCTTCAGAAACTAAGAAAATGGGTGAGATACAAAATGCTTCCTTAAATACTTAGTGTGCATCTTCAATATTTATTTGTTTATTATATTGATTCCTTCTTTAAACTAGTCGAGAAATGCCATTAATCAATACCTACCCACCGACACCTTGTTATATACTAGCTAAAAAAATATAGTTTGATTTTTATGTGATGCAATATTATCACAGAGCTATTGATTAAATTGCTTTTATTCTGTTTGGGCAAGAAATATTTTTTGATATAACTACTAAGGAGGCTGATACAAATTCTTAATTAAATTTAATGTTCTTTAAAATATGAGATATTGGACATATAGAGAGAAATGGAAACCCATTACATATAAACGATTTGCAATAATCAAATAGAATTAATTATATCATACATATTATGACAACAGGTGTAGGTCCTTCGTAAATTATTTAAAACTGAAAATTAGCCAAAATTATAATCTATAGTTGCATAACAAGCTAGTCTCTTTTCATACTCACTCAATTGTTAAGTTTAAATTATAATTTTAAATAATTCTGTGTTCTGTGTTTTTTTTTTTTTATATTGATTAAAATTGTGATTCCAAATTGTAATTATTTTATTTTTATATTATTTTTCAGATTGAAGCCAACCCCATGTATCATGTCGACCGATCATACGAATACAATTATTGAAAACAAGTGATCTTATATCTTCAAATGTAAATATTGAACTGCATGATAAAAAAATTTGTTTGAGTCAATTAAAATATTAACTTACCTATCAATACGGAATGCATAAACGTGGTGGAAATATTTTGTATATATTGAAGTTTAAAAATAACAACTAGTAAAAAGATCTAACTAAGCAGCATTTGCACTCTCTGCTATCGTAAATATTTGGCTGGGATATTTCGAATAGCAGATGAGGTGGGGATGATTAATTCAAATCATTTTTCTTACAGTATCTTTATATGTATGTACACCCTTAAATTTGAAACTATAGATTTGTATTAAAACGATAATTATATACATCATTTACTTTAATAAACACTAGCAACCTATTAAGTGGTTTTATTCATATAGTATTATCTTATGGACAATAAACTTTTCATTGTTTTGTGGTAGTTCGCTGTCAAGTCTAATAATAACCGCTCAAGAAAAAGCCGTACTTAAAAAATGTGCCCCTTAGCTCTATGCCACTGCCTTTTAATTCAAGAATTTCGCAGCGCCACCTCGTGGAAATATTTGTCATCCCAAAATGGTTTCCCTGTCAATACTCTGTCACATCAAGAAGAAGAATTTAATTTGGGAGTTCATAGTGAATTCGCACGTGTGTTGTGTTATGTTTAGTGCTGGGATTTTGTGAAAAACTTAAGAAAAAAATGTCAGGAAGTAGAATTTTTCGCCGGAATAGAGCGCTCGGATATGTGAGCAACCACATTCCGGCCCTCGTTCGATACGTCAAGCGGCGCAGAGACTATTTAATTACGACTTGCATGGGCCGCTCGTTTCAGGTGTACACCGCAAGCCACTTTCGTCTCCTGCACGTTGGTCCAGTGCACTCTGACGAAATAACGTGCATGGCCTCGGACAAATTCTTTATTTATACAGCCTGTGATAAAGTTATTTACGCCTGGAAATCGGGGAAGCATATGAAGCATGTGCTAAAGGGGCACAACAAAAATGTTCATCTACTGCTTCCGTTTAGGGCTCATTTGGCTGCCGTTGATGAGGAGAACATTTTCAAGCTCTGGAGCCTCGAATCAGAGACCGTTTATTTGGAAATACCTTTTAATGCAGACGAATTCAAAATTACAGCGCTGTCGCATCCCCCGACATATCTAAACAAGCTGCTTTTGGGCAGTGAGCAAGGATCCATACAGCTCTGGAACATAAAAGAGAATAAACTCATACACTCTTTTGCCTCAAGAGGAAGCAAAATCACTGCCCTGGAACATCCTCCAGCAAAAGATGTGGTTGCCATTGGCCTCCACAGTGGGAAAATCGTTCTCTTAAATCTCCTCTACGACGAAGTTTTGATGGAATTCAGTCAAGATTGGGGCCCTGTCACCAAAATTTCCTTCCGGACTGACGGCCATTCGATTATGGCTACATCCAGCACGAATGGGAATGTTGTTCTTTGGGATCTGGAGGAACGTAAAGCTCACAGTCTGTTTACTGCCCATCACGAAAGCGTGACCACAACCTTGTGCCTCGCTGGCGAGCCTCTCATGCTAACTACTTCCCCTGATAATTCAATGAAGCTCTGGATTTTCGATAAAACTGATGGCGGAGCCCGACTTCTACGAATTCGAGAAGGCCACAGTGCCCCGCCTCTTTGCATCCGATATCATGGAGCAAAAGGGGACCATATTCTTTCATCGGGAGAAGATAGCTCTTTGAGGATATTTAGCACTCTCTCGGAAACATTCAACCGAAATCTGGGAAGGGCGAGTTACAATAGAAAAGTCTCGAAAAAGAAAAGTAAAGTTCTCATAGAACTCCTCTATAAGGCTGTTAATGGAATAATTTTAATTTCATCTAGATCGTTTCGAGGAGGACACTTTACTAATGCCGCCAATAGTCGAGTTTACTTCGGAAAGTACCAGAGACAAGGAATGGGACAGTATTGCCGCGATACATGCGGGCATCATCCAGGCAACAACGTGGTCCTTCCACAAGGTGAAGATGGGAGATCTGAAGTTAGTTCCTGAAAAGTTTCAAAATAAAAATCGAAAAGACCACAACTCCGAAGCAGGTTGCCTCACCATGACGCATTGTGGCAACTTCGTTATAATTGGTAAGTAAAAAGTAAGATCACTGCTTTTTAAAAACGCAAATAAATCTAATTTCAGGATATACGTCCGGAGATGTTGAGCGATTCAATATTCAATCGGGAATACACAGAGCAAGTTATGGCAAACCAGCCCACAAATGCGCAGTGCGAGGAGTAGCCTGTGATAATTTAAATCAAATGGTCATAACAGGAGGAAACGATGGCCTTGTTAAATTTTGGCACTTTAAAGGAAATGGTAAAAACAAAATTTATTATCACAAGAAAAGATTAAAGACAAAAATTTTCTAGTTGGTATACCAATGGCAAAACTTAAGATGGTGGCTGGCATTAACTTCTTCCGGTCACATTTGGAGAGCTCTATGCTTTGTATAGCTCTTGATGATTTTCTGGTGTGTGTCCTCGACTGGGACACTAAAACTATAGTTCGGAAATTTACTGGACACACCGCAAAAATAAACGATGCTACATTTAGTCCTGACAGTAGATGGTTAATAACCTCCGCAATGGATTCAACAATTAAAATATGGGACATTCCTTCATCATATTTAGTTGACCATTTCCGTGTTGAGAGACCTTGCATCTCACTTACAATGTCCCCAACAGGGAACTTCCTTGCAACGGCCCACACAAACAATCTTGGAATCTACCTCTGGGCGAACAAAACACTTTTCAATCATATTTCACTACGGTCGATTAATCCCTTAGAAGAGGCTCCGTATGTCGATCTTCCTTCACATTCAAGAGACGAATCAACTATTGAAGATGCGATTACTGACCTTGACATTTTCGATGGAGAAGAGTTGTCTGTTAACTACAAAACACCCGATCAACTTTCTGAAGAATTAATAACACTTTCGGGACTATCTGCATCGAGGTGGCAAAATCTTCTCGACCTCGAAATTATTAAGCAACGAAATAAACCGAAAGCCCCCCCCAAAACGCCAAAGCAAGCGCCCTTCTTTCTTCCCACAATTGCAGGGACTGAATTTAAGTTTGATCTTACAAATACTGACAAGGATGAGCCAGACTCTAAAATTAAAGCAACTAAGAACTTCAGTAATCTTACGACTCTGGGACTGATGCTGGAAGAGACCTCTACGAAAGGGAATTATCAGGATTGCGTAGAGTACCTAAAAAAACTAGGTCCCTCTATGATTGATTTCGAAATCAAGTCTTTGCATCCCATTGGCGGTGGGACTCATCAAGCCATGCAGCAATTTCTGGAGCTTATGATTTTAATGTTCAACTCAAATTCGGACTTTGAACTTGCTAGTTCTTACCTAGGTAAATTTCTACAGGTGCATGGATTCACGTTGGCGGAAAACGGACGACTGCTTGAACATTTGCAGAGAGTGGAAAAGGCGCAAATAAAGAGTTGGACGAATCTTGAAGGAAAACTGCTGCAAGGATTAGGCGTAGTTACAGCTTTAAGAAACACTGTAGGATGAGTCTAATAAAAATAATTTTAGTAAATCTGTCGTTTTAATTTGCGAAATTTTGAAAAAATTATTTAACACAATTTTACTCTGGTCAAGTTTAATTTTCATCTTAGTACACTCTCAGATGTTACGCATTACATTGAATAACTTACTTTTTACCCGGGCTCGGACCCAAACTGAAATTAAACGGGCGCTTAGGAGAGCCGAGTTGCCCCAAACGACGACCGAAAAAGGACCCGCCTCTTGAATAAATAAAGTTCTTTTATTTGGAAGATAAGGAATGAATTTAATGACAAAGCGCACAAGTTAAAAATGTAGCTCAGCACTTGTTTAAGAAAATGTCCATCATCTTGTGTTTAAAAAAATCAAAAGAAATAAAAGATCGCTCGAAATAAACTAAACATTATGCCAATTTACGACCTACACTGCTGCTATAGTGCGAGAATGGGATTACGTTGATGAGATGAAAGTAAACAATATACGCAGTTAGAATCAATTGCAATAGTTTATCGGTAGATTGAAAATATCTCTAGGGCGTTTAACTAGTTGTACATTGGGGCATTCGTGTGCCTCCATGATGATAACCTTCTTCATCCTCCTCGTACGCTTGACGTTGGTGCCGTCTTCTGCTCTCCTGTTCTGGGTCAAAGTCCGTCTGTAAAAACAAAATAGGGAATTTCGTAAGAAATTTGATGCTACCTGGAATAAACGCAAAAAGAAACTTACCAAAGTGACCTCCTCTGCGTTGATTGGAATTGTTATGACGGGTCTTGGCGGCAAGCACTGCTCTAAGGCTGGAATTGCAGCGCTTGCGATAGCATCTGGGAATATAACCTGGAACTGAATAACGAGACGACCTTTCTCGAAAGGGTTCTTGTACATTGGCATTCCCTCACCAATGATACATTTGGCTTGGTCATTTTTGATAACTTCCCCTGGTAGTGATGTGATAACGAGATCTCGTTCATCCAAAGTCTTTATGACCTTCTGGAATCCGCAGAGCGACTCAACTAGTTGAATAGGCATCTTCATAACTAGATCGTTCCCAGCACGGGCGAATGTGGGGTGCTCCTTCTCGTCCAGGACGATGACGATATCTCCGGGCTGTAGACCAGGTTCTTGGTCACCTTCACCGGAGAAAACTATTTTCTGGCCATCACGCATGCCCTTCTCAACATGCACCTCCAGAATCTTTCGCTCCCTTGTCGTCTTGCGGCCATTGCACTGCTTACACCTGTCCTTCTCTGGAATTATTTCGCCCTGTCCCAGACACTTGCGGCACATTTGTTCGATCTGCTGAACGATGCCAGGAGCGACCTGCTGAACCCTGGTCTCTATTCCGAGCCCATGGCAGGTCTGACATTTTTCAATGGAGCCCTTCTTACCACCGCGCCCTTCACACTTATCACAAATCACGTTCTTCTGTAGTGCTAATTTCCTAACAGCTGAATTGTAGAGTTCCTCCAGTGTGACAGACATTTGGTGGATAAGGTCCTTTCCCCTGCGCTCTCGTCTTCTAAAAGAATTGCACCAGTTTAATACAAGTCTATTCAGAGACCTAAAACGATCAATTAACATACCTGCCAGTGGAAAAACCGCCGCCGAAGAACATTTCGAAAAGGTCCATGGGACTTGTGAAGCCGCCGCCTCCAGCGCCTCCCTTCTTGATGGCTGCTTCACCGCCCTCATCGTAAATGGCTTTCTTCTCCGGATCGGATAATACTTCGTAAGCTTGGGAAATCTGTTTAAACTTCTCTCCCTCGTTGGGATTCTTATCTGGGTGGTATTTGAGAGCCAACTTTCTGTACGCCTTCTTCAGCTCATCGCTTGTGGCGGTCGGTTTCACACCCAGAACATCGTAATATCCTGTTTCCTTGACCATGATTCAAAATTTCTAGAAGACATTAATTCATTTAATTATTTACTCGAATACTTAGACTACAAACTAAACATGTATGAAGAGTGGAATTAAATAAAACCGAATGCACCGTCTTAAAAATAATTTTAACTAACCGTTCTAAAAACAACCTGTATCAGAATTTCTGGAATTTATTATTTGTTCCTATTAAAACAGCATATATGCAGCATTTTGAATAAGATTATATATAAGTACATACTTTACAACCCTACTAGGTGATACAATGTATAGATAAGAAAAGAAGACATTTTTTTAATTTAACATTTTTATTAAAGTATTTAAACTTGACACTTTTTAATTGTGCAAAGTATAAATTACATTCATAAAATTCCAAACTCAAATTCTTATTATTAAGAAAATTACTTTATAAATTGCATCTATAAAATCTCTGGAATATGTGGATAAAAGGATTTTCCGATATTAATCTAAAAAAAAAAAAACAAACTTATGCGTTCGAAACTGCACTTTTTAAACTACATACATATGTAGGTATATTATATATTCAGGACATATGTATGTAGTTTTAGCCCGAACTAACTTATTGTAAGATCTTTGTTTTTTTTTTATTTTTTTAAGCTAATTTTAGTTCCAACGGTAGCTACATTTCTACATACATGACGCTGGAATTTTTATTTCAGGTGATCATAACTGCCGCAATCATGTCATGCACCAACCACCTATTTTTTACATTTGTTTCTACCTAAAGCTGTAAGGTCGATTCAATTATTTATTTTGGCTTCGAAGAATTCTAAATTAGTGTTAAAATATTAAAATATATGTAGTGAAAATTCCAAAAGATATTTCCATGGTTCGTAAACAAAAATTCGTCACACGAAACGACCTAAGTCTAGGAATCTACACGACGAGCCCTATTGTCCAAAACGAAATGAATTGTTTTGCGTTGTTCAATAAGTGGAGCCTTATTAAAAAGTAGAATGACGAAACCAAAAACTGCTTAGTCATAAGAATTTATTTTTTTAGTATAAATTAAATTTCGATACCTATACGCACAAATAACGGGTCAGTATTCAGACTTGAAATGTACCTGCTGATGATCAGAAGTGGTAAAATAATAAAAAAAAAGTTGGGAAATTTTGGAAAGCTGTACGCACTATCAACGCAAATGATATAAAAGTAGACAAATGTCCTGTTCTGGGTATTATGCATTTCACTGTGAAAAATAATGAAATAATATGCAGCATGAAGTGCAAGTCAACTGCTTAAAATAATGAAACCGCTCGAAAGCGTGGAATACGTGATCGAGTTTTATAATTTGAAGAGTTCTTGCGGGCTCGATTCGGAATTACACCCAGGAAGCGATCGCACTCTACCACCACTTCCCAAAATGTCGAGCTTTTTAATTTGTTTTGATTTTCCGCAAAGGCCAAAATGCCAAGCGAGAATTTCTGCAAATTACGTTGACTAGAAGTTGATTTCATTGGCTCGGCATGCCGTCAAAATAATTTTTACTGCTCAAAATGTACTTTCGCACGGCTCAGCTGAGTCGGAAAGCTCAAAGCCCCGCCGTGTTTTCTGCGAACGTAGGCTTTTAACAACCGCAAAAACGTGTCCCTTAGCTGGTTGCTTCGCCCCAGGTAAGCCGTCGAGATACGAAACTAGATAACTTTTTTTTCCACCTAGGGATTAAGCCAGTTATCGCTCTTTTCAAGGGATAGCTAGCAAATCAGCCGTAAAAACCCTCTAGCGCAATCTAGAAAAAGTTAGCTGCCATTGCTCGCCAAGAAGTTTCTATTGATTTCTGTGAGACTGGACCAGCCCGTGTCAGTCTGGGAGCATCGATTTTTCTCAGACTGTGCCCTGGGCTTACGCGAATATTATTTTTAAACGGCAAATAACGCAGAATTAAGATTCACTTCCGCTTCTTGATGCCTCAAATTCGGGGAAGGAAAAAAAGCGTGATTTCCGAGAATACTCTGGGGCTGCATTTGCAGCCAGATCAATTCGCTTCTATTACATAAAAAAGAGCACCGAACGTTCAGGCAGCATCGGTGGCTGCTTTCACGCCTGTAAAACAGCGCCCCAGGCCAGGAAGAAGAAAAACAAAGTAAAACCATCAAATCCTTCGCTAGCTAGCCAGCCGCCATTCACAAATTTCACTTTACCAAGAGAATCACATTTTCATTTCTGAAGCTCTACAGACTACGAATGATAAAATTTTTTAGATATTTACCTCCGCACTTGTCACTGCTTTAAAAAACTCTCGCTTGATTTTTGTTTATCGTCACACTTGATCACTTCCCTCGCGTGGTTCTTTCCTACTTAACTGACCGAAAAACTTTGCTGCTTGAGAAATTAGTAGAAAAATGTTCCTCCCGAGCAACTCCCGTATGTGTCTGCGCTGAGGTCTATTCAACAAAGGCAGATTTAATCCATGAAATTTCTAGAACACATGTTTCTTCGAGAAGGTTTTTGACGCATTTGAGGGGTGCCCGATGCAAAGGAAATTTTCTTCAAAATTATGGCGATTTTGAATGTGAAAAATTGCAAAAATTTGCTGGAATAAGAATAAATAGGGGCATGTTCGATTAAAAATAATTATAATTTATTATTAAATGTAAATAAATAAAAATAAGCCATCAATTTTAACAAAACAAGTCAGTAATGAATGAAATCGATGTGCAGTGCTACCACATTTGTCTCAATTTGAAATTGCCTCAGAATTTAAAAAATTCCCAAAGGCACGCAGTAAAAGCTTTGTAAATTTTTAACCGATTTGAAATTTCCGGTAGTGGATGAAAAATAAAAATGAATATCAATTAATTATAATTATAAAGTTTTGTCCTTTAGTTTTTTATAGGCGTGAGTTCAAATTGATAAGGTTTCTAGTCTAGAGGAGTAAATTTCAGGCATTTTTTAAGGTTGAATAAAAAGAAAACACCAAATATTTTTACTAGACATATTTTTACTGTTTTTTATTAATATTTAAAGAACTTATACTTTGAAAAAAAGTGCTTTTGAGAAAAACGCGTTTAAAGTAGAGTAGAGGGCAGTGTAATTCTGCCGTATTCAAATCGTTATAATTTTGTGAATTTTGAAAATTTCAAAATATTTCTTTTTAGGACTTATTTTTAATAGTCTTACTTTAAAAAAAATTAAAAATTCTAGATTAGAAAACCTCCTTAAAAGATAAGGAGAATATGTATAGCACCCAGTTATAACATCTTGCATCAAAATAACTCCTATGCAATATCTATATGAAACGAAGGCGGGGAAGACAAAAATAAAACTTGTGATTAAACGAGCACCAATTTGTATAAATTATGAGAGCGCCCTAAAGGAGCTAACTGTCTTGAAGACTTTAAAAATAAACATTTTCTAAGAAGTCAGACAGTTTAGCGATACTTTTCTACGAATTCCTTTTTTCCTTTCTTAAAAATAGGGACTATATATGTACATATGAACCTACACAACAATTTTCAAACAAGAAAATAAGCGACTCAGTAACTAGGAAAGGAACGTTATCGGTATATTCCGAGTAATCGTCGTCCTCTCGTCCATCATCTGAAAAAATCAAAACAAATTAAACATAATCATTACTAAGAGTTCTAAAAAAATTAATGTAAGTTAATACGGTGTCTTACTATTAGCATTACGATTACCAATTTTAAAACGTTATAAATAATAAGAAAATAAAGAAGAAGGTGAAAAGTTGTTTGAATTGGCCTAAGACAATTGAAATTATACAAATTAAAAAATATTCACCACATGGTAAGCTCTTAGCTTGGAAAGCTCTAAAAGCCATTTAGCAACCCTTGGGGCGGAGGTGCGATGGTTCCCTTTTGTGGGAGTCTTTCACAAGAATTACAAAACAGAAGTAGAACGTCCTTTGCCACTGACGAGGACAGACGAACGAGCTTGCCGGAAGTGCGTACGATTCTTATTGCTCGCGTTTCAAGAAGCCCTCCCTTCTAAGATATTACGAGAGTGAGAAGAAAAGTGCAGAAATAAGCAAGTGTTGTGTTTCCGGAAAAAAGCTAATTTATTATCCACATAAACAAGAAGTGAAAAGGCGAAAAATTGGATTACTCTTTTGTTTGTGCTTACAATATACAAACAGGTGAGTAATAAGTACTTTCATTGGATCTAATAGCAATTTAATTGAAATTTATTCGGCTTAAAGCCATAACGGGGGGCTGTTTATTATGGTCAGCTTGTTTGCTTATAAAAATCAATCGCTAGCGCTTAAAGTCGCTTCTAAATCAATAAAATAATTTCTTAAGGCTTCTGTGTAGCATAACAGAGTTATCCTGCATATAGCGCACTCGACGATGAGACGATGAGGTCAGCGCAGCCCATTCACAAAGAAGATACTATGGGCTTTTCACTTGAACATCAATGGGGTGAAACCAAACCCCAGATACAAGTCCAGCTAAAAGCTTTGGTGCATACCTCTAATTAGTGTGCACCTTTTTCCTAGCTAGCACCTATTTTTAGAGTTTCACAGAAACCAGCCACTCATGTAAACATGATGTTATCCTTGCTAGGGCTTAACGAAGCATCGAGTCAGAACAAAGCGTATTTACCCTATCTTCCATAAAATAAAGTCTCTACAATACAAACCATTTAGTAGTTGTCTTTCTGTATTTTAATTTATTCCAAAAACGTTCAACCTACATCTGAAGGTAGGAAATTAAATGTCGTCTTTTGATTTTAGGATAGCTGTCCCGCCTTTGATATCACCAGTAAGGCAAATTCGTAATTGCTTCCAGTCCAAGGCGGTCCTTTTTGATATTTCCAAAAATGAGCACACGAACTTAAATTCGAAGGTATCGTTTAAAGCCCATTTTTTGAATGATCTAGAATGGAATATGTGTGAATGGCAGTGTGCGAAGGACGAGACCAAAAATCTTACAGCCCCATTTAATATCCTTAATGTAAAATCGCTATCTCTGTGTTAAAGGAAGTTTCCGCAACGTAAACGTTTTATAGCGTTGTTGTTTGGAAACACATGAGTTCCACTCTACAGTGCTGAATATGCATATAATATACAAATATACATAACATATACATAAAAGGTTTTCCCACGACGAGATTTTTCTTATACCCAATTTAGACAACTCTTCTGTGGAATTTTTTTCTGTCACGAAATACTAAAAAGAAGATTTAAATAAAAGTCTTTGTTGGGATTGTCGGGTGTATGGCAGGTTTAGGGTGAAAAAGAGATATGTCGACTTATTTAATTTTATTCGATATAAGATCTGACATACTCCTCATTCAAAAATTGTTTATTATAAAGAACCTTTTTTCGTTTACAAATTTGATTTGCATGCGTCAAAGAAAACAAATTTAAATTATCTCTGCTTTCTATCATATCTCATTTTAAAATGTTTTTGCATATGTACATATGTACATATGAATATTATCGTTCTTATAACAAGAACTTTCAAATATTATTACGGGTTAAACTCGATGATATTTAACGAAGTATGTTATGTTTGAGGTTGTTTTATGAATACTAATGAAATCACGATAACACGAATGAACGTATTACGTATTAATTTTTCATTATAGTTTTTATTGGTTCCTTCGCTATTTTTCATTAATGAAACATTCTTACAAATTAAATAAAATAAAAAGAACTTATCATTTATTTTAAAATTTAATACTTATAATTATCGAACAATTAAAGCTAACTGACTAAATTATTCTAAAGTTGTCATTTAAGAAAAAAAAACAACACTTTCTACTTCTAAGAAAATATTTTTTTAAATAAATTTCCAGTCTACTGCCCCCACAAGTGGTTTTCTGTAAAATCAAATTTACAATTTACTGGTATCAAACTTTAAATTTTCTCATTCAAATAGAAAATATTTATATGGACTTTATGGAAGAAATATAAAATTTTTTCTTATTTTGAAACAACCCTAAATAACTAAATATAAAATATTTGAATTAAGCTAAGTAATTTTGAACAAATTGTTTATTTTTTCAGATTCCATCAGAAAATGGTTCGAACGTCACTCCTACTAGCTTTTGGTATTATTATTTGCCTCCATCAACCCACCGTGAAAGCATTTCCGCCAATGAATCTCCGAAAATTGTATGGTAGGTAAGAAGCTTCTGTTTATTTTCCCATAAATATCATACCAAACGCCCCCAGGCATGAAACATAATGAATTAAAAATCATAATCCTTAGTGACCCTTCCTTTTTGTGATATTGTATGTATCTTTTCCCACCCTACCGCCGAAAGTACGAATTTTCGCGTTGTATTGCGGGGACAAAATGCCACTTTTGTACCTCGGAAACAAAACCGGCTAAAAATCTCCTATTTTGTTCCCTTTGGAGAGGAAAAAAGTGCCATTTTGAGGCCCTTAAAACAGGGAAAAAATTCGAACTTTCGGCGGTGGTATGGGAAAAATAAGTATGTTCACCTCGGAAACAAGATAGGACTTTTTTACCCGGGTGTTTGTCACCCTCGCCTACGGCTCGGATGACAATTTTACCCCCGGGTAAAAAAGTTCTATTTGCTCCCATGGAGAGCAATATACTATTTTGTTGAAATCCAATACAATTAACAATTCAAATATTCTCTTCGATTTTACGAAACCCTTAATAAATCTAATGGTGCGCGCCAAAAGAAATCCAGAAAAATAATTTAAAGTTGTTTCGAAAATCTTGAGAAAATAATTAATACTTCCCTCCATAAATCTTTTTAAGTTCTGGGACAGTATCCTTTCATCGCGTAGAAAACTGAAGGTGAAATCGCTTAAAATCCCTTGTCAAAAGTAAATTAGAGCATTTAGGTACCTTGCCGTTTTTCTAAGATAAGTAGCGAAGCGTCCCAAAGGCGAAAAATTTCAAAAGAGCGGTGATAAATGATTGAAGATGGTACACTTTTTTGGACAGCTCTCGGTGAGAGCAAGTAATTAAAACGCATTTGAAGCCATTAATTTCGCCTTTTAGAAAACGAGTTGATTAATATTGGCTTGACTTGTTATGACTCGACTAAATATAATTGCCTTTCTCTGCTATCCTATTAATTTATACGCTCTTCCATGACAGTTCCCAAAATTAAAATTTAATTCGTTGATTTTAGAAAATTATTGTTCCCTTTCTCTTTCAGAATCCGCAGATGGAAAAATAATCAGAGATGATAGTACATTTCCTCAAGTAAGTTACATATATATGTCATTTTATTTTTAAAGTAAAAGCGAAAAATAAAAAAAAAATAGGTATCATCTGGAATTCACTTGGCATGAACTAAAGCCAAAATCACTTAATTAATTGATGTGCATTTGGTGAAAACGCATTTTCGTTTATTGGTCTAAAGATGTTTTAGCTATTTATCACAGAAATATATAATTCATATGTATAAGTAAGCAAGATAACCATAATAAATAAAACAAATCCAGTAAACTATCTTCTAATTGCTTTTTCGGTATTTTTGTTTATAAATCGTTTTAATTAACTTTCCCTGAAGTATGGCATCTATTATATGAAAATCAAGTATTGAAAAGTTTCTTGAATGGAAAGGTTTCATTGCAAATTTCCCAATTAAGCGGCGAAAAGTTTATTTCGTGGTGCATGATTTACAATAATAAACGACTATTTTAAGGAGGCAAATTTGATAATTTTAAACATAAGCCGTTTATTCTTATTAAATTTTGCCTAAATAAAGCAAACAATTATAAATAAATTTGATTCAATTCGTCTCTTCATCATCTTTCGTCCCCTTAATTTCTAAATTCAATAAATTTCAATTTTTTACAATTATTTTTCTAAATCCTGAATAAATAACTATGGCTTGGGAATTCCACTCATAATTATGTAGAGAATTTTTGGTTATTGAAGAACGGTATGTAGTAAAAAAGGCTTCTATATTGGGCCACGAGTGGATAATCCCTTCGGAATATTTTTCCTAAACTAAAAAGACCTTTTGCGCTCAAACATCTTTCTTATAGTTTGCAAGACCTTTAATCAACCGACTCTTTAAAGTTTACTGAGAATTTACCTAATCCTTGTAACATGAAGCAAAGAATGAAATTACTTGACTTTGCTCGTCTTGTTCCACAACGGCTTTAGAAATAAAAATGAAAATGTTATCCATCCAATCTTATTATGGAAAGGTTAGGTTTTTCTCTTTTGAATTATCTAGAGATAAGAATAAACCGAGTTAAACGGAATATAGAAAAGGATTTTCCTAATTTGGTGTTTTCTTAATTACACTTCCTCAGAGATCCCAAAAAAAACGCCTTATGTTCTCTTATTCTACAATTAACAAAGTCCTCCTTAGTTCCTAACTTTGCAAGTATCATCTTGTGAAATCTACAAAACTCAATGCTGGTAATTACAAATGTTATCACAACTAATTTGCAAACCCAAGGTACACCCAATGTGATGAGTCCCTCTGTTTTCCTGCAAATTTTGCTGGCTTTTGATAACGTTAGCGCTGAAGGGGATGAAATTAAAGCACGTTTTATTATCTACATAGTTGCCATTTTCTACTAAAACAAGCTTGGGCACCGGAATGAAAGGCAATTTGTCGTCGGCTCTAAATATATAACTCTATATAACTCCGAATGCTTTATTATGTTGTTACTTTTCACAATGTCTATAAAGGCAACTTTAATGTCTCTGCTTAAATTTTATGAGAAAATTATTACTTTGCAATTTTCGTGATAATTAGATTATAGAAAAATTTCAGGTGAAATACGTTGAATTCTCTTATTATTGCTTTATTTTTATTCTGAGAAAAATAGTAATTAATGTTTCTGTTACTTGCCAATATATCTGACAAATTCTATAAATAATTCACGTTGATTCCCTAATTTTGGCTGATGGCAAAATTGGAGCTTAATCAATAAACACAGAACATTAATCAGTACGCTTAAGACAATTTGATTTTTCCGATAAAATTACAAAGTCTGTAAATAGAGCGAATTTAAACATTAATCAAAGAATGTTTTCTCTTCCTGTTCTTCGTAATCTTTGAAGCAAAGATACACACATTTAAATATAAAAATAAATACAAATAAAGCCTTAGGCTTGTTTACTTTTTTGTTATCCTAAATAACGAATTATCTTCGTCCTCTCCAGCTATAACTCTCCATTTAATTGTTTTACTTGCCTTTATCATCGCAAGGATGAATGCTACAAAGGCATTCTATTTACACTTCAACAGAACATTTGTGGCGAAAGAACATTAAAATAAAACTGACCTAAACTTAATGTTTTGTAAGTACTTAAGAGACCCAAAGTACTTGAAATGGACTTGATCAAACGCACAATAGACATTGGGAGACTTCTTGTAATGTAAAAATATGGACATACATACCTTAAATAAAATACATATTACACATTTAACCTTTATAAGAATAAAATGAAATAATTTCAAGTTTTAGCTTAAGTAAGTGGTTGTTATAGAGCGCATTGAAGATAAATTTTCTCACTAAGATAGCAGTTGACTTTGCACCTTCATTTATAGATATTCTAAAATTTATCAAAGTTTCCTACTTCATTATTTCTAAGAGAAATATTTTATTGCCCTAAACTAGCCTCTTTTTTTCAACATAATTAGATGAGTATGACATTTTTTAATAATAGTAAAATAAATAAAATTAATAAAGCAGATATAAAACTGACACTGTGATGAATTAAATAATTAAAAGATATACTTTTTTCCACGATGGTCATTGGTTTTTATTAGTTCGATAAATAGTGCCCAATATAAAAATGCGATTAAAGTATTAACTAGCGCTCTATATGCTGCTTTTTCAAGCGTTATAGTTTGATAATTTCTACAAGTTTCAACATCCAATTTTGTAGACATCTCTTTGAAAATGTGTACTTTAAGAATAAGTAGCAGAGATTTGTCTTACTTTTAGTTTTCCTTATTCAAAGCACTTTGTGTTAAGGGCTTATACAAATTCCAAATGGCATGAAAGGATCAACCTTAATTAATAATACATGAGAGCTTCCTGAGTGGATTCACTTAATTAAAAGTCAAGGATGCAAGCAAAGTGGAAACACACCTCTCGATTGTGCGGGAATCCAAGATATCCAGTTTGTTCGTTTTAATAGGATACGGGTGTGAGATCCGTTCTTAAAGATTATGGTATCATAATTCCCCCCGGTGTATGACTTCTCTCACTTGATAATCTAATAAACGTTTTTGAAGTAAAATATTCAATTTGCGTAAGCCGATAACAGCGCTGTAACGATTCACAGAGCTATGAATATTCGAGTTAACCGCAGAAGAACCCCAAAGGAATTTTCGCTTCTTATAAAAACATCTTCCAAGGAAGCTTTTTCACACGACCAAAGGAATTCATTCATGCACATTCTTATAGAACGAGATATGTCCGCTCCGTAGGAGGAGATGAAAAATGAGCAATAAATTTTCTTTGAAATCGCTTGATTTGTCCTTCTAACACGAGCAATAAAATTTAGCCTTCGGTTACCTTCATTATCTTTAACAAGGATCGTTTCAGAGGGGCTTGAAGAGATTACAATTTGCTTACACTGCAATGCCTTTTTTATTATAGCCAGATGAAGACGTCCTTGAGCTGGAGCAACTGAAGCAACTGGATCCCTCTAATAATTACGACGCTGTCAACCATGAAGATGCCCTGCCAGCACTTCAGAAACAACTTGAGGCCGAGGCAACTAAAAGTGCCTTCGATTTGGGCCAGCGGGAGGAGGAAGAGCCCACTGTGGTTCAATATCGACCGAAGGCTGCTGCTACTAATCCAAAACCGCTTACCACGTCCAGCACCACAGGCACCAACTTCGAAAAGCCATCTACAAAGGTAAATAAATAAGGGTTAAATCACATCCACTGAGCGGGACAAAATCGTTACATTACAAATGGCAAATGCATGGTCTCATTGGCACGGCAAGAGATAAATCGAATTGACCCAATTGAAATACAAATTTTGGAGCAGCTCTGATGTGTGAGATAAGCTAAATTATCATTTTAACAATGGTATCTACTCGCATTATCTTTTAATTAGATCATTAAAACTGCAACAGAGCAGGGCACGCCATTTTTGCGTATTTCAAAAAATACATTCCGCAAAATATGGCCCCGAAAAAATGCGGAAAAAATAATTATCTAGAAATATGTGATATTGATTTAAAAACTATACAGGGAACACACGCATATTAAAGTAAATTTTCTTAAATTTTTCCACTTTTCCTTAACTAATGTTATTTTTTTTTATGAGAAGTTATATTATTTAGGCGTTTTTTTAAATATCCGGGTTGTTACATTGCACGGTTAATAATTCATATGGGAATTATTAACTTTTTTTTGGGGTAATTAAATTAATTCTGGCATTAAAATGTAGCTAGTATTACAAAAGAATTTGAATATTTATTTAATTCTACAGCGGTAGATCAATTAATTTTTATACTAATTTAAAACACGAATGCGTGCTTGTAAGTACAGAAAATAGTCTAGAAGTACACATATTAAATAACTATTTTGACGATTTTTCTTTTATAAAAGTAATAGAACTACTTAATCCAATATTTCTAGCGGACCGATTCTGATTTAGTAATTGCAGTAATTATTCATTTAACTGCCTAATTGGGTTATCACACATTCAAGTACTTATTGTGATATTCATTTCAAGATATTTTACTTCTTGTTTCAATTTTTTTACTACTCATATTTTATCGCCCAATAAGTTATTGAACATATGTACAATTTATATTCTCGTTCTGACCGAAACTGTAACATATCACCGCCCCTTTTAATCATAGCCGCTTTTATCTGAGAGATCTAAAAATATAGAAGCAGTCAAACCAAAACTACCAACATAAGCATTTCTTATTTAGCCACTTTTAACTTCTAGATAAAACATGACTGAACCGCATGTATGCACACTCGTCTAAACAATTCTAAAGTACTTAACGCAGAAGTTATTTTATTAGGCCATAACTTGACCATTTTATATCTTAAATACATGGGAGTTGGAGCAGAAAGTACCGGACTTAAGGGTTGTACTTTAATTTCCAGATGGCATTTTGCTTTCAAATTTAAAATGGCTTTTAAATTGATACTCCTAGTTTATAAGCTCTAAAAACTATAGTACAATTTTTTATTTTGCGCAGCGTATTATTTGATTCTAACAAGGTAAATTAGCTTTATCGATCTTATTGTTAGTTCAAATTTGTGCCTTTCATACTGAGAACAGCAAGTCAGCCGGTGCTACAATTTTTGGGGAATTGGTAAACGTGCTATGAATACCAAAAACAGTTGATTCTTGTTTGTGCAAATTTTCTAGGATTTTTCCTTTTTCCTAAAATTGAATACTTAATTATAATAAATCGGTAGTAGTGCGTTTGGTAGGCTGTTACCATCAAATTAGGCCACCCTCGGATTATATATGTACACAGCTCACCGTACAAGCAAACACACTTGGTAAGATTTACTTCATGGCTGGGGACAATTATCGGCACGCAAAAAGCAACACGTTTCCACAAGCCGACTTGATTGGATTTATATTTGCCTGGCTAGAAAGGGGTGGAATACACACCCCATAAAAGTCCTTTGTAGAGGAGAAACATTTATTGACTGTCAGCAAGATACTAAACTTAATATTGGCTATGTCTATAGGACCCTACCCTTGCAACTTACTCCCTTTTTAATACGGCGGAGTATCTTAGGGAGCCGTGGGAAAAATCAGTTTATTAGCGCCTTTGTGCTGCTAAAGCAATTTTCTGCTCTTAAAAAGCTTTATTGCGTTGCGGGTACCCTATTTATGAATCAATTAATTAGTGTTATAAAACTACTTTCAAAAGTATCCTTGACAACCAACTCTTTAATTTCCGAATAGTATCCTTTTAGGCAAAAATTTGAATTGCTAATTGATTTATAGAAGCTATTTTTTTTTACAAAATTCCGTTTCTCATTTACAAAATTTCAATGCTGCAGTTACGAGTATGCTCTCTTACTCTTGTGTCGTGCGATTACTGTCGCTGTTAATGCACTATTTAATATTTAGTGCATTAATTTCACTTCAATCTGTCGATGCGTAAATTTCTGCACTACACCTCACTCGCAGATTAAAATTGTGTTACATATATTCGTCTGCAAATAAAACAGATGGTACTTGTAATAAATTACTATGGAGGATGGTTCACAAGATAAATAATCTGGTCATCATCCATTTTGGGAGGCATGCAGAGATGAGTTCTAGCATCAAATCAAGGAACTGTTTGCAGGATAATCGGAGCCATTCATTATAATTTAAGAGTAACGACACTGTGAGACATAGTCAACCAAAAGTACGCAGTTTAACTGAGTGTTCGATTTTAATACAATTACTACTTTCGTAACAGGACGAACTCGGACTACCTTTTACTATATTATAAACTCGGAGCTATATAAAAAATAAAAAATAAAATTAGCCTGCTTATAATAAACTTGGTTTTGTATAGTATTTCTACATTTAAATTTCTTCTGCTAAAGCTCTGAAAGATAAGAAAATTATTATGTATGTATTATTACTAACTTGAGAAAATAAAGAACGGCAGATTCTTGGCTTATCGTTGCATAAGATCCTAAAGTTTTTTTTTTTTTTTTTATAAATATATATGGGATAAATGTCGCTAAAAACGACTTTCCACAAAATCTAATAGTCCAAGAGGCTACACCAGAAAACCCTTCCCACAGAATGATTACACAAAATTTAATTAAAAATACATAGGTCATAATTTTTCAATGTCTATCACCGTTTCGCTGTTTAGGGTTCGCATTGAAATATTCAAATTCTGCAAAGATATTCTGTGAGGCACGGTTTTGAGTCGTAGGCACCCGTTCTAAAAGTCATTATCACCTTTGTATGGGTCTGCAGGACCCCCACCACGACATAGAGCTCTATAGAAAACTCAAAGAAAATTATTGTTGTAGTCTTTTTATGGTGCTGCTCGCCTAGCTTTCGGCCAAAACCCAGAGATAATAACAACAACATCCACGACCACAACATCCTCCTCCTCCACAAGTGGTATACCAACCGTAAGTGCTAACTCCCCAACAGTGACTTCTGCAACATTGCTTTCTACAAGTCCAAAAGAACCAGAAGAGGACACTTTCTCGTCCGAGTTGGAAGCTACAAAAAACGGGGAACGTCGCTCGATTAACACGATGCCACTAAAGGTTTTGTCTAGTTTGGCTAGAAACGTTTCTGCTTTGTTACTGACAATAAATATTCATGGAGTTGTTGCTGCTATTGTTCTTGTCTGTTCTAGTTAAGGCTTATATTTTCACAGTTTGTCTATAGTTGAAAGTAGAAAACGAAACGGCTAGAATCGTTACAGTTTGTGCTTTGTGTAGCGTTTGCAAAGTAGTCGGATTCAAAATTCAATACTACTTTACTAATTGCTGCCATGTTTTCCAGACGGCTGAATCTCTGTTAAAGCATAAAGATGGCCAGTACTCATCCTTCGATATGGCACAATATGTGTTCTGGACTGGCGACGAGGCTGGAGTTGCTCGAGCTGTGGAGGAGTTCATTCAACAAGGACTAGTAAGTATTCGCTCTACTGTTCTTATATTCTTGGACCCAATTTAGAAACATGAATTTTCAATTGAGCCTATAGGTTTTATTTAAAAAATGTAAGGAGTCATAATGAAAACTATTTGTTGATCCTTTTTATTCAAAGGAAAAGTGAGGTATCAAAGAAAAGGTTATTCAAAATAGTTTAAGAATGTTATTTAATGTGGACTAAAAAAATCTCTTCCTCCTTTATCGTTTGTTTCTTAAATTCGTTAATTTGTATGAGCTCCACTCGCATTTGACTATTTTTGTTGCTTTGTGTTCGTTATATTAACTTGGAAGAGTAAAGATAAGCACAATCAATAACTTGAAAATTAAAAAATATACTCATACTTCTTTCTACGAAACATGAGACTTTGCAATTAAAAGTTTTTCTTTTCATAGATGTCTAGGGAGAACGCCATTAAATTTTTAAAAGACATTCGCATGGGCATTGAATACTTGCAAAATTCTTACAACAATAGAATATTCCCCACTGCCATTAAGAGCGCTTCCTCTGACATGGTAAGTTTCCTTTACCAAATCCCGCACAGGGTAAATTAAATACCTGCTACTTATCCTTCACTCCAGAGTGTTCCCATCGTTTCAACGACACCACCCGCACACATCGCATCTATGGGGAAGCATTCTTCTATCGACCCAGAAAACCTTAATTCAGCGGCCAATTTGCAAAAAGCCTTCCAGAATTTACCATCACTTTTCAGACTTCAGAAGATCAACAGTTTGCGTAATAAAGGTATAAGCTGCACTCCATACTCCAGAACATAAATTGTAATTTGATACGATCATAGATAATAATATCGACTATGATGAAGTCGCCGGGCGAATGCGGCTTGCAGACTTCCTTTATGCGGAGTACTCTTTGGAGGAAGTTATTTACCAGCTGGCGAAGGTGAGGCCATTTAGAGCACATATAAAATTTAAATCAGAACAAAGTGCCCTGAGGGATTTTTGCCATATTAATTATTTAATTCTAACTTCTGAAGGTGATGTTCTCACAGTCGTTAACACATGGCTCCGAACAATCTCAACGAGGACTGCAACATCTTACAGAGTTCTTAGAAACAGAAGGAGAGCAAGGGAGGATTTCTCCAGCTCTGCAAAAGAAAATTTTAGGTACATAATTAAATTTCATGGATGAACAACAATGAGGGGTTGGTGATGAAATTTAACATAAATAATGAAGTCGTTAGATAATTTTCAGTTCTTTTGTTTTTAACTTGCTTTTTTCATAAATAATATATTTATAGATGTGCTACTAGCAGCGCTCTCAGATACGCTTGCAGAACATCCAGAGCTTCTAGCAGCCGCTCGTTCTGGTCTAGGGAGTGCATTCTACAAACTGCAGCAAAACAACTTAGAACACCTTAAGCATTAAGGGCAGTAAAGCAAAAATAACCAAAAACCTATCTTATAAGAGTAACTTGAATGGAAAGTAGGGCGGCATTTTGCGAAATAACTGTTGCACTATTTGCTCCCTATTGAACGGATCTTGGAAGATCAAAATATTTAAAAAAATTAAATACACTATTAGTTGCTAGTGTAAACAAGTGATTGGCTCTATACCTACTAAAATAATTTTCTACGCAAACTAAAAAATTAAATATAAATTTAATTAGAAATCATGCGAAAACTATATAAAGAGGATTAGTTACATCCTGACTAATGTAAAAAATTTGTTAACTTTTTGTTTTAGTTTGAGAGATATTTTCCAATAATTTTATCTTTATTAAATTATTTTTAAACCAATTATTCGAGAATAAATAATTGTTAAGAAAATTGAAGCATCAAATTTATTATTATCAATACTAAAATTGATACTCGGACTTAGAAACTCTACTGCAGTAAAGGAGGTGTTCGTAAAGAGAACATATTCGAACTAAGTCATTTATTTTGAAACTGATATGATCCATTTTTTAATCGATTTGCGCAACTTTTATACTATATTGCGCCCAAATAAAAATTAAACAGTATTTTTGGCATTTTATAAAAAAAAAAGACGGGTTTACAGGACCAGCTTTTTATTTCTCTTATAAACGTATTTCTTGTTTTCATATGAAGTATTTAAATCTATTTAATTGTAAACACAGTTGAGGAAAATTTCCGCATATACATAATTCACTTGCTTTATAGCTCGACAAATTACGTGATGACACTTATCCACGCTAGAATAATAGTTAGCAGAAATAAATTAATAATTTTCGAGTTATAATTATTTTTCAATCTTTTTTTTTTTTTTGCCAAATACATTATGTTCTATTGCAAAAAATCGCTAACTTTTAATCTGACATGGAAAAGTGCCCTCGCCTAATTTGTAGAGAATTAATTCCGCACAAAATTGATTATAATTATTTTTTCCTGTAACTTCGATATTTTTCGAGTTATTCGCGAGGATAAAAATAGTGAAATTTGACAGTTTTACTTCATAAATAACTCAAAAATGGTCAATCGGACGTCAAAATGTATGTGAGCATTTCTGTAGACAATTTTACCCTCTACAATATTACAGAACCATTTTTACGATATCTATTACAGTTAATGAGTAACTTACAAAAACCTTACGTACCGTTTTGTTCAATTTTGCTCGTCACTGTATTCCCGTATTAAATGCTAAATATAAATTTTATAAAGAAACCTTATAATCTATTCAATAGTAAATAATCTTATTTCACGTGCATTATATATGTACCTAAATAGTTGGAACTAAAATCCGTATTTGCATCTTGGTGCGGCATCTTTTCTCGCATTCTACAATAATTGGCAATAAAGACTTAATCGGTTTTCCTTATTCCTTCACGACAACTAACTTGTACTGGTTCACCTCCTCACACATTGAGTTGAATTCTTCAGCGAATTTTTCTAACTCCTTCTACGAATTATTTTATAACAAAAATTGAAGAAATAAAAACATAGAAAACTTACATCTATTTTACCATCAGTCGTTTTAGTTTGCTTCGGTTTCTTTACCTTCTGCTCTTCCACTTCTTCCTCCTCCTCTTCGTCAGAATGGTACAAACTGTGCCGTCTTTTCTTCGGGTATCGGATATATGTCCTCATAAGTGCCTAGAATTAATAAGAATTAACAAGTTTTTCTAACTTACTCTCCACTTCCTTACTGGAGAGTCTGAAGAAGTCATGGGGTCGTCGGCATCGTCGAAGAGATGAATACTTGAATTAATTTGATTTCCGTCTTCGGAAATTGCAGATATGTCGGCTGAGTTATTGAAATTTTTATTCGTGCTTGTGCTTGTGCTGTTTTCATTTTCTTGGAACGTCGAGGACAATACATCTCGAATGTCTTTTTGTTTAGGCACTTTTGGATATATGGTCCTGATCTTTTCTTGTGGCCTTCCATTTGTTTTGGGGCATAAGCGCCGTAAGTTCTTCAATCTTGCTATAAGCCGACTCTTGTCTGGAACAATTTTTGGAGTAGTCTCTCCATCTTGATCTTCTATGCACTCGTCGAAACCAAAACAGTTGTCTATGGAGAAACGCTCCGAATCGATATTGTGACTCTGCTGGGTTTCATCGCGAAATTTTAGCGGACTCTGCGGGACAAGCGGTTATTTTATTTGTTAGTTTACTTAAAGGATATTAAAATAACTACCTTGCTTGTTGTGGGTAACAACTTATTGCATAACAAGGGCTTAATTAACGATTTATCAGATACTGATTTTCTTGGCAAATTTATTATTTCCAAAATGTTAATGCTTTTTAGGGGGCTTCTGGGGCCCAGTGTTTTTCTAAGATTGTTATTATTATTTTGGAAGAGCGCTTCGTTGCCAGGATTTACGTTCTCGATATCTGAATGATTTAAAATGGATCTCCTCCTCCTTTCGGCTACTTGGCTAGTAGCTATAAAGTCGCTTGAGAATGAAGGCAAATCGTCTTCATTTCGTGAAAAGTAGAAGGTCCTGGGAAGATGTTCCTCCTCCAGGGGCCGCCAAGGGGACTTCATAGCGATCGGTGAATACGGACTGTCTGTTGGGCCAATATTTTGCTTCTGAATGGGTGTCGATTGTTTTACGAAATTCCTTGCGACCTCAAGGAGCTTCCGCTTATCAGTTACTGGGGTTCTCTGCGGTGAATTATTGGATTCATTAACTTTTTCAACTGGATATGCAATTGGAAGGCTTGTGTCTATGTCGGTTTGCGCTTGCTTTGGTAACTTCTTCGCATGGAGTTTTACTGGGTTTTCTTGAAGTATCTCATCATTTTTGTTTTTCTTTACAATCCTGGTTGCAATTTTAGGTGCAGCTCTTTTTCTACTAGCCTTGGGCCTTCCTTTTCCTTTAAGATGCTTTGCCACGGACGCTCTGCCAGTTTTTATAAGTTTCTGCACAACATCAGCGGTTGGATCTTCCTTTTCTGATATGCTTGATTGAGAAGGAAATTCATACACATCGCTTTCATTTGTTTTTTTCTCAATTTTTTGGGATGTTTTCGTTTCTTTTACAGAAACGTTTAATTGCACCTTTCGTGGTTTCTTTACTGGAGTCTTAAAATTTTCTTCGGGGACCATTTGAAGCGGGGATTTGGATGCTGGTTCTGGGTTAATTGAAAGGTTTTCTACTTGCAGAGGTTTTAAAACTGAAATTAAATTATGAAAATGAACTGATCATGAAAAGAATACTGTTTATTAAAATAAAATTTCAAAACTTAATAAAATAGATAAAATAAAATAAATAAGAAAACGGATCCTAAAGGACTAAAAGTTTAAAATTTAAACAATAAGTTGGTGATAACATATAAAATCTTATAGAAAATATTATAGGTAGTCTCAGGGAAATAAAAATTGTGCTGAAAAATGCGGCTTATTAGCCCCAAGAAATTATAAAATATTCAAACTGATCAATTTTGTAAAGATTACAGGGAGAGTAAAATCAATAAAATGCTGTGGATTGCTGCGAATTATAAAAGACTACTTATTTAATAGAACACTTTTTTTTTCAAGAAATTTTCAATTGGTAAATTGTATTGCACGGAAACCACGGAGCGTGCGACCAACACGTATTTTCAAGTTTATGCACTGCTAGCTGGAGCGCTTTTGATCCGGATTCATTAATTTATAAAGACTATAGAAGATGTTATTGAACTACAAATAGAAATTAGAGAAGAGAAAACAATTAATAGGTACTTGATTTAAGACAAAATTAGTAAAGCACGACAGAAGGAAATGTTAACTAATAATCTTAATTGGGAGTTCGTAAATTAATTTTGTGCGGATTGCTAATAGGATTTTGAAGATTTTCGTATTTGCTCAGAAATAATCATACCCTCCTTGATGCGAAGAGCAATTCCAGTTTCAGGTAAATTCTTCATTCGAACGACGCAATTTTTAAGTTTGCCTGATTTAATTTCGGCAGATTCCGCTAGAAAAATATCTTCGCTGGCTGTAGATTGTTCATCTAACGCACTCGTGGACTCCTCTTGCGTTGTATTTAAAGGAGTTTTATCAATTTTGCGAGCACCTTTATTGTTTAATCTCTTCAACTTAACAACGCACTTTTTAATAACTTTATTGTCTTTATTTTGGACGGTATTCTCCTTTTTTGTTCTTCTCTTGACTTTTACCATTTTCAGGTTGTGATAACTTCAACTTTTCTTTAATAAAACCTTTGTTTACTTGCGGAAAAACGCGGTTAAAAAACAAAATACGATAAACACGTCAAAACAAGGTTAACTTAGATGGCTTGTTTCAATTTAGACTGTTCCGACCATTTTCCATATAATCCCACTCAGCGCAGAGTACTCCGTACTGCCATATGGAAGAGTTCTAATTTACGGTTCTGCCAATCTTATAAGATAAATTTTATTATTATTTTTAAGCGAAGTGATACAATTTATAAATATTTAACAGCCATATATTTTCAAAAATTGAGTTGCTAATATATCCAAAAATTATATTAACTACAAAAATATAGAATGTTTCCGTGCAATTCTGAAACATTTTAGTACTCTACATTTTTCGCACACCGCTATTTAACAGTTGGCAACACTAGCCAACAGCCAACTCAGCGATCAGAATTATGGTTGACAGTGCGGTGTAGTTCGGACCGTGTCACAATTTGTATTTTTTAGCAAAAATCATGGGGGCTTTAAGGTTTTCAGCGCTGGTAATTTGCCTTGTGGTTTGCGCTGAGTCTGTGATGTTCAATTTGCACCCGAACACGGAGAAATGCCTGAAGGAGGACATGCAGGCGCATCAGCTCGTGATCGGCGAGTACGAGGCCTCGGACGCTCCCGGTCAGGTTATTAATTATATCGTAAGTAACGGCCCCAAGTAATTGCAGAGGATTGCACTACAAAAACGAACACTTTACAGGTGAAGGACACGAAGGGGCAGACCCTCGCTCAGAAGGAGCACATTACTAAGGGAAAATTCACTTTCACTTCGGAAGTGTACGATACGTACGAGATTTGCTTCAAGTCGAAAGTGCCAGCACGTAAACTTGATTTTCTCGTCTATTTTAATACCAAAAATAACTTCTGAACATTTCCAGATCAGCGCGGCATTGTCCAGGAAATCTCATTAACCACAAAGAAGGGAGTGGAAACGAAGAACTACGAAGGCGTAAGTATTTTATCTTCAAAATTTAGTGCCACAATTTCTAAAATTCCTTTCATTTAATTTCTCTTGCCAATAAATGCCCTTGTGGCCGTCTTCAGTTGGTAAATATTCAGTTCTAGTGCTTGGTTCAATAGAGTTCTTTGTACCGTTTTGCTTTTCTTATTTTTATTTTAACAATATGCACGCTTGCGTTTGATTTGCATTTGATTTTCTTTTAACAAGACTCGATTCATGTCTAATTGTAATTTCCAAATTTTAAAACTCCTTAATTTCTCATAGATTGGGGAAGCTGCCAAACTCAAGCCTCTTGAAGTAGACCTGAAACGTCTTGAAGATTTAACAGACTCAATCGTAAGGGATTTTGCCTTGATGCGAAAGCGAGAGGAGGAAATGAGGGACACTAACGGTACGTAGTGGATCTAAAAAGCAAAATTTATTGAATTAAATCGACCGTTTTTTTGCAGAATCAACAAATAGCCGCGTTCTGTTCTTCAGTATATTCAGTATGTGCTGCTTGCTTGGATTTGCCAGCTGGCAAGTTCTTTACTTAAGGCGATATTTTAAAGCTAAGAAATTAATCGAGTAAATTATAAATTCTATTTCGAATTAAAAATCTCTTGTGGAGATATTTTTTTGTTTTTATTTGAACAATTCTTCAAGTTGATTTTAAGCTGTTTAACAATTGAATTGAATAACTTCTCTTCATCATTGACACAATCTCGTTTTGAGAAAAATTCGTTTAAAGTTTCAAGAAGAAAAACAAACGAAAACGAAAAAAAGAAAAACTCGAAAAGAAAATTTTAAGATTTGAAAATGTAGCGAATTTGAAGAAGATGGTTTCAAAAATGTAGGTTGCGATTATTTCCCTAAGTGGTAGCATCGCCAACGTACCTATTTTAACAATTTGTTTTTGGTTTTAGGAGTATAAGCATAAAAAATGTCCGACAATAGGAAATTTAAATGTGAGGGAAAAATCGTTATAATACGATTATTCATCTAAGTAGACGAAGAAATTCTCTTGAATGCACACAACCCAAGATTATTATTTAGCTCAGGATAATCTGTGTGGCATTTTATAATGACTCGTTAATTTTGTGAAATATCCTAACTGTCCGGCAATTAGTGATTTTGCATGACTAAAATTGTTTGCCTTTTAGGGAAAATGCATTGTTTATGTATGGCATATAAAAAGATAAGCAAATGAGCAAAAGATAAGCAAATGTGTGCATTTACCCCATAAGCAATTTTTTACCCATATTTAATTTTTCTAAAACAGGCAAACTACAATTTTATTATTAGCATAATTCTTATAAATTTATTTGCATATAGTTTAGTCGAGAAATCGAATTCAATATTTGTGTTTTCAATATTGCTGATGTACTAAACTAAGTTTTCAATTCATTTGCAATAATAATTTCATATTTTCTAAATAAATATTTACATTCTCCAATTTGTTTTCATCTCTTTTCTTCCTACAAAATTTTTGGAGAGTATTCGAACGCCTCCTCTACGCACTGTCAGCAGCTGTCAGAGATAAAATGTAAATACACATAAGATGAAGTGAGGAACATAATTTAAAGGGAAAAAGTAAAATTCGCGAGACGTTGTTTGTTTCCTCGAGCCGTGCTAAAGTGCAGTGTACCCTGGGGAGATAAAATGCATTTTGGAAAAGTGATAATATGCTGATCGGGATCCAAAAGACATCGTGGCCTCTTGTGCTCTAGTGTTTGGCGGCTGGGAGGAAAGTAAATTAAATTTGCTGCTGCACTTGCCCGAGCATTAGGCAAATTACGTTGTATAATAAACCAAAGAAGTGTCCTGACCAAAAGTGCGAAACAATCAAGAGCGGATTCGAAATGGAAATTGAGTGTATGCCATTTCTTCTAGTCACGGCGAATGTGGGAAGTGTCTTCGAGGATGTAAGATTGAATTTAGCATTTCTTATCGTACGCTCTCAACTGTCCTCTTCCAGCCAACCCGACTTTTGAAGGCATGGATCAAGGAGATTTTGACCAAGATTTCGTTACTTAGACCGCAGTTCCTAGCGCTTCATTTACAGGAGGTCGGTGGGAAGACTTACGAGAAATCGATGGAGTATGTGCAGGAGTTCATCCAGAACTTGTGCGACTCTGAGGAGCTAGCTGAATACTCTACCGTGCGCATTTATCTCGATGAAGACTACAACTCAGCTGAGCATTTTACTGTAAGTAATCCTTGCCAGTTAATTTCTTTATCGCACCTTTTGTAGCATTGTGTGAAAAAAGCTTCAAGATTCGGTGGGTGGTCCGTTGCTTGGGTGAACCTCTGCACACTCGTATGAAGTAGAAATAAAACCACGAACACATTAAGTATTAAATAATCGTTTAATGTTATTTAACCGCAGGAATATAACACTTGTTTTGCGTTTATAGAGGAAAATTATAAAAAGATATAATTTAAAAAATTTGATTTCTCTTGCAGGCATTAGGGAATTTGTACTTTGTGCATCAGTCACTACATACTGTTAAGATTTGGAATTTTTTAACCCACGAATGGGAATTGGCCGAAGGCAAAAGTATACACACGGGAAATATCGAAGCGATCCCTACAAAAGAAAAGGCCAAATTTCCGCAACATTTCTTCCCAGAAGTATTCATGCTGACTCTAGTTAGAAGTTTTACTTACGGCTTACTTGTTCCAGTGTAAATGGTCAAGGAAAGGTTTTCTCCGCACGCGATGGGAGCTGAATTGCACTGTGATTGACTTTGTGAATATTCACTTATTCCACGATGCTTCTAATCTTGCAGCCTGCGAGGAGTTCCCCTCTGTGTACTGTAAAACCAGACGACGAGCCCTAGTCTATACCCTTGAGAGGTATGTTACAATTTCCTGTATTATATTTTTATTTTATTTAAATGTTGCCTCTTTTTTCCTAGATTCCACACTGACGCTAGAAACGGTGTAGCTCCTTATTTTGTATTTGGAGATTTCAACTTCAGGTGTGATACGGAAGGAGTGATAAAGGTAAGTGGAATATTTTATTTATGCATTTAAGCTGTTATATATTGATAACATTTTTAGAGACTTACTAGTGATTTGACTGCCCACCGTGTGCAGAGTCTAAAGAATGACAGCACTAAGTTACAGTTCCGCAATTCTGAGGGTTCCAATGTACTTACAGTTGGCAAAAAAGAATTTAGTCACGCTGATCACCAAAGCAAATTCAAGGAACCTTGGGTAACACATCCACACTTAAACTAGTTTTTGTTGTTGTACTAATTTAACTTTTAAACAGTTGCAGCAATTCGACAGGGAACTGGAACCCCTGCGGGAAGTTTTAGTGGAGTATCCGATTACATTCCCGCCGTCCTATCCCTACGAAGAGGAGCCAACCATGCCAATGAACTACATGTCCACCAGATGCCCTGCATGGTGCGATCGCATTCTCCTCAGTCCCCAGGCTCGTGACTTTATTGACGACGGCGCGTTCTCCTGCACCGACTACAACATCATCGGGGAAAACGTTTGCATGGGGGATCACAAGGTGGGTACTCTATCGAGCCTGCTCTGAAATAAACCCAATTACCTTTGCAGCCCGTTTACCTAAGCATACACGTTAAGACACTCCAAGGTACTGTTCGGTGTTGTCATTGTTTTGAGCATGCTAGTCAGTCGAGTATAGTTGATTTGAAGCACGTTGAAAGCCTTGCGCAGGACAGAGCTTATTGCTTGTATAAAAGTTTCGAATTTAACAAGATTTTGCTAGAGTGTCGCAAGCTAGATAGTTTAATTTGTCAGAAAGCATTTGTACATAGCGGCGAGAGGATTGGGGGTCCTGTGGCCGCTGATCGGCATCCTTTGGTTAGTATAAATGTAACAGACACCGATAACTTCAATGTTTGCATGTGCTCAGAGTATCTTGAGAAATCGGATCAATCAGAGGATATGGTCGACGGCTCGATTTGTCCTCAGTGTCGTAATATAATCAAGATGCAGCCAGTGGAGCACAGAAAGACGCTAGTATCCAAGCGCCTTATGCTTAGCGAGAATATAATTGTTAACCGCGTTGAGATGCAATACCTGAACACTTACCTGGACACCAGGTACGAACCTTATACTCCCGAAAGTGCAGAATCTCGTTCACCATGTCCAGAGCTCGAAATTTCCAATGCTCCTGACGACTTTTTAGATGACCACTGTGCGATGAATATCACTGGCCAGGATTATACCGATTCGAGCCTACGCGGGGTGGTGTCCCCTGGCCAGCTAAAATCCAAGCTCGAGACGCTTCAACGGACCTCCTTATGCAGCGAACTGGATGAAATCGAATACAGGAGCATGAAACGAGTCAGCTGCTTCGATAGATGCTGCCTCGTCATGTAGCAGAGACTCCCCAAAAGCAATCTCGCAACGCACTGCTTTCGTGATGCCATCCATCTCACCGTTGTTAGAAGCATGAGATAATTAGTTTTTTTACGTTTCGTACTTAATTTGTAACGCTGGTTTATCAAATATATTTTATTTTATGTTCTTTCTGATTTAGGCCTGCCCCCAAGCCGGGGCGCTATTTCTTTTTTAATTTTCAGCACAGTTGTCCACTTCCATGCTTCTACTGCCTTGATGTGCCACTGTGTTGCTTTGATCCTAACTAACGCTAGAAAGCACATGACTAATTTTTGAATTTTAGATAAGAGCAGCAAGATTCCCTGGACACCGCCAGAGCTGCAGGCCGTCATAGACGAGGTACTTGATGGCGCAGAGGGGAGCGATGATACGTCCGCGGCAAAGACGAATTTCATCCAAATCAATCCTCTTGATCCTGACGCATTCCACGGTCCGTGCAACTCGGTCATTTTGCGTGAAACCACCGTTTAAAGTTCGTAGAAGTAGGCCCCATTTTCCGTCCGTTATATTCAATGTACCTTCGGTGTGTACTTAATCCTGGTCTCACCTGTTCCGGTAGAGTCTTCAGTGTCGTTGCAGTAATCTTTGTTGTGTTTTTCTTAACTTATAAAGCCAAACTTAATCTCTTAAATACTAGTCGATGTGATTATTTCTCTAGAAGTGCGTAACTACTAGAAAATAGTTTTAGCCGACGATACCTTTGCTATAACCTTTTTATTATTTATATTTTGTTGCTCGGTTAGCCTCAGCGGATTAACCGCAATTAGATGTCTTCGAGAAAGTTTTAAACTTAATTGCTTCGTGGGCAAGTTCTTCTACCTTCGATGACTTGCCCTGCTGCAGGTATCGTTCCTATCTCGGTGTTAGACCACTCCTAGAGAGGTCTCATCTCAGTGTAGTGCAATACATGTTGTCGAAAGTTCGAATAAAAGCCGCATTGGAAATCCGTGTTTTTGTATCCTTTACTTCTTTTAGCAAAAGTCCCGAGGTACTAATTCAATGTCCATGAATTTGAAACATATATGCGTGCTTGTCAGCATGCGTTTAAATTAATATACATATCTCTAAGTTAAAATTACAAATACGTAGTTGTTCTAAATTTATTATTGGATTTTGGGGTCTCGTAATATTGATTTTTGCGATAATTGCACAAATTTATTGTGTAAGAAAATAATATTTATTGCTTGGGCCTATTGCGTATATCACATCGGTAGCTTGATTAAGTAATCTCTATAAGTACTAAATTGCCGCCGAAGTGCGGTAATACTATATGTATTTGTGTAAAGTTAAAATTTTTCTAAGAACACTTCTTTTTATCTTTGAAGCTGCTCTCGGCAGCTTGAGATAGAACTTTCGCCGTTGCCGCACCTGTTTGTTCGACAAGTTTGCGGAAATATCCGTTGGGTACTTGCAGCAATTCGTGCGAGTGCCCAACTTCAACTAATCGACCGGCGTCCATTACAAAAACTCGATCGTTGTCCATGATGGTGTGAAGTCGGTGTGCGATAGTGAGAACTGTGCAGTCATTAAAATTTTTCCTGATCGTCGTTTGTATCAATTTGTCTGTCCTGTAAGAAAATAGGAGTTAGAAACCAGTTTCAAATATTGAAGGAGTTTTCGCTTACTCTGGATCTACATTTGCAGTAGCTTCGTCTAAAATTAAGATTTTATTGTTACGTAAAATAGCTCGAGCCAGGCAGACCAACTGCCTTTGACCCATGCTGAAGTTTGATCCTCCGTCAGAGACTTTGCAATTGAGGCCGCCTACTAAGGAAGAGACGTACTCTTTTAATTCAACATCTTCGAGGGCTCTCCACATTTCAGCGTCGGACTTCTGTTCGAAGGGATCTAAATTGTACCTAAGAGTCCCGAAGAATAGGACGGGATCTTGAGGTATTATAGAAATTTTGCTTCTAAGATCGTGAAGCCCGATCGTGCTTATGTCGACGTTGTCAATTTTAATCACGCCCTCATTATTAGCTAGTCGGAATAATGCCTGGATAATAGAAGACTTTCCAGCCCCTGTTCTTCCCACTATACCTATTTTTTCTGTAGGTCGAATAACAAAGTCTAACTCTTTGAGGACGGGGTCATCATTTTCGGAGTAAGACAGACTAAGCTTGTTAAATTCAATTTGTCCCTCACTTGGCCAATCTTTAGGCAGTTGATACTTCTCGGAGGTCTCTAGAGGTGGTTCTTGTGGTTGTTCGGCGTACTCAATCACTCGTTCTACGCTAGTCATTTGATTTTCCAGTTCAGCCGTTTGCCGCATGCCCCACTGGCACATTCCAACCATAGTGATGCATTGCATGATAGCCAGACCCACGTCGCCGCTGTAGAAATGATCACTTAGGATCAAGAAGCTAAACGTAACCGCTGCTATGTAGAGCACGCAAACAAAATCTAGCCAAAGGGCGAACGCCCTGGTCGTCGATAGAAACATGAACCAAACCGATGTGTTTGCGTTCTGATGTTCGTGAAATTCTCTTTCAAGCTGACTTTCAGCCTGTAGGGCTCGAATAGTTGTCAGACCGTTGATGGTTTGGTTGGTGTGGGAGTAGACTGGACTCCTCGCTAGAAAGTTATAAAATGATGAGATTATGCCGAAAAATTAAATTTTATCGACTTACTAATTGATTCTATTCGTTTAACACTTCGACTAGTATTTATGTACAGGAATCGCAACAGGTAAAATAGGCAAGTTACGGCGAGCGTTGGTACCAGTAACCAGTAGTTGGCTATTACTACGATTACAAGTACGCCAGTTACGTCTGTAAAGAACTATAAGAAAATGAATTAGAACTATAAAATAGTGGGACTAGAATTAAAATTATTAATTTAACTATTTCCTTATAAAATTTCAGTGAAGGCAAATTCCACAAAATACTAGACATATTAATTTAGTTACAATACATAATAACTCGTCAACAAATCACAACAAAAAGATTAGATCAAAAATTATTTCCTCTGTTTGCAATTTCTAAAGCTCATCACTATAAACGTTATTAAGATTTAGGACGATGGAAGTTATCAATCAGAGTTACAATTTAAAAGTTTATGTATTTAAGGAATTAGTGAGCTTACCGACAGGCAGTCGATTAAAGCTTCTGGTAGTATTCCATCAATACTGTAGATGTCTTTTGAAAAACGATTTAAAATCCTTCCAGATGGATTGGTGTTGAAGAAGAGCATTGGAGCTCTCGTGATACCCCGGAACAGTTTATCATGAAGCTTTAGTGAGATTCGAAGGCACATAATAAAGAAACCATAGGTCCGAGCGAGGTATAGGAGAAAGGCGGATGTCAGAAAAACCGTGTAAATCACAATGATATTTTCCCGTTGTTGATTCACAGTCAGCGTAGGATCTATGGGCATAAACATCGCAGCGGGATTCATTACATCGACAATTGGTGCTGAATCGTTTTCTGCATGGGTAAAATTTGCTACAGCTTCCTCCCAGATTGCCCTGTGGAGTTATAAAAAGTCAGATGAAAACTTCTTTAATTATAGAAAGCCTTACCATCGAGATATGAAGTATTCCACTCCTGTAAGCATTACCCTAACAATTATAAATAGTGTAAAAATGAAGGTAAGTATGCAGGGGCTTTCAAGCGCTTTGAAGTAAGATTTATAAACACCGAATTTAACCGAACCAATAGCTTGTACTTCTTTCCGGTCATCCTGGTCGTTGTCGATGTCTTCGAGTGTAAAATCTTTTGAAGTTTTACTGTCTACAGATTCGCTTCGTTTTAGTGCCCCTTCGCCGGCTTCGTCCCGGGCGTGGGCCAGGTACTTGAATTCATTAAGTTCGCTTAGTGCTTGGTAGCTTCCTTGAGCTTTAATTTGTCCAGCCTTCATTAAGATAAGATGTTGAACATCTTTTAAGTACTGCAGCTGGTGAGTGATAAGTACTCTGGTTTTATCCGAAAGGAACTTCCGAATACAGAGATCGAAAATATGTTTACCTACATGGGCATCTACAGCCGAAAGTGGGTCGTCTAAAAGGTAAATATCTGCCTTTCTGTAGACAGCACGGGCTAAGCTAACTCTAGCCTTTTGACCTCCGCTGAGACTAACGCCGCGTTCTCCTACGATGGTCATGTCCCCAAATGGGAACAACTTAATATCTCTGTCCAGTGCACAGACATAGCAGACGTTTTTGTACCGGACTTCGTCGAACTCTTCTGTAAACATGATGTTGTCTCGGACAGTGCCTTCGAACAGCCAGGGCTCCTGGGCAGCATAGCTGATAGTCCCGGAAATGTTGAGTTCTCCTCCAGTCAGCTCGACTTCGCCTAGAATCACATTCAGCAGGGAAGTCTTACCGGCTCCAACAGATCCGACGACTGCGGCTAATTCCTTTTCTTTTATATTTAAGTTGAAGTCAGAGATTGCGACGTTCTGCTTCTCTCCGTCGTTTTTGTTGCCCCACAAAGCGGTGGCGTCCGTGAACTGAAGTCCCTTCTCAGCCGCATGAAGGTTGACCTTCCTCCTTGAGTTAACTGGAGGGTTTACAATTTCCTTGCTTATGTCGCTGGTTATAGGTTTGGAGGCACCATTAAGGTGGACCAGGATATTTTGAGCCATATTTTCCTGGCGTTCCGTCTTTATTTTCGATTCACTCTCCAGAAGGAACTCCGTTGTGCGCTTTGTTGACACGTACGCCTCCGCACAGAATGTTACAGCAAGTGGCCAGAAATGGACCAATGAATCATTCAACATGTTGAAGAACGAAGATACCGTGAAAATCCTCTGGGCAGTTATCTCATCTCCCCAATAGGCGTACGAAACCAAACTGATGAAGACCGAGAATTTGGATATCATCACGGTGGTATGTAGTGCTGAGTAGATGTAGACTGACCCTCTTATGGCATTGATCTCTTTTCTTCTCACCTTGTCTATCACAGAAGCAAAGGATTTTTCCCAGGCGTACATCTTTATCACCTGGACACCGTGGATGATTTCGTTCATGAGCTTAACTCTAAAATCAGTTCTTTCAGCGGTCTTTTGCCTGTAGTGTGCGGCTTTCTTGGCAATCCATCCTTGGAGCGGAATAAAGCTCAACATGAAGGCTACGCCCAAGATAGCTGAAAATCCAATCAACTGGTACATGAAGTAGCCCAGGAGTATTGCTTCAGCAGGCCCCTTCCACAGATCGTGGAAGAAGCAAAGCGCTATATCAAACTTTCCTAAGTCGTTTGAAAGGATGTTGATCGCTTTTCCGGTCAGACCTTCATTGATCGCCGATTTTGAGATGCGTAAAATTTTTTTGTATATGAGTCCGGAGCATCCGACCCTCATCTTTGTGCCTATTTGAAATATATAAAAAATGAAGGGGTGGAAGGTGAGCACCGGGAGTAGGGCGCAAAGTACAATTCCTCCCGCGTAGAGGTAAGCCTCTTCTAATGTGGTGTGAGTCTGTCCCTTAACAAAATATGCTACTAGTCCTCCCAGGCAAAGTGGTTGTGCAACTCTGAAGAAGAGAAAAGAAACATATACTTTAATCAAAATTCATTAAATAGCCTCTGAAAGGTGTATATTTAAAATTTAAAGAATTAAAAATAAACTCCTACTAGTTAACTATAATACTATTATTGTAAATAAAATAATTTGCGTACAAAATTGTTTTTAGTATTGCGACAGATTCCAGATGAGGAAATTTCCCTTATCGCAAATCGATGAAACGTGTTGTTGTTAAAATATCAACTGTTAGCATTCTGTCAGCTGTTAGTATTTTGTCAGCTACTGCTATTCTGCGGTTAGCTGTTGTCAATCTTAAAACAAAAGCGCGACCAGACAGTACACTTGCCATGCTAAAATTGGGAGTTTTTCGTATTTTTCGAAATCGATTGGTCAATATAGCCTTCAATATTAAGACCAAATAATACTTATACGTCAACCCGTTTCAGATATATTTGAAATAGTAGTGGGGGTAATAAAGGGCAAACGGTTTTTTTGCCTCTGTAATAAAATTTATTCTTCATTTAATTATAAAATTTCTAGAAAAATGAACTTGTGTGACAATAAGAGGTGTTGTCTAAGTCTTGCAGATAAAACAGAAAATCGCAACTCGCATCTGGGCGAAATTGATGTTTAGAATGCTTCTTTGAGGATTTAAATCTGGAGATTGTGCAGGTCATGGGAAAACGGTGATATCGTTTGAATTCAACTAAACTCTAGCGACTATTGCAGTATGAATTCCGGCATTATCATGCATTAAGATAAGTCGAGGTCTAATTTCCTGCGTAAATGGAAGAACAGGTTTCAGAGTATTTTATTAACATAGCCTGGTGCATTTAAATTGCCTTGTAGAAAATTTAGATATGTTTGACCGCCAATCGTTATCCCGGCCCATTTCATAGCGATGCTTCCTTGGTAGCTGGTGATTTCTTGAATTGCTCCTAGCTTTCTGAATTTCCAAGTCGCCTCCATTCTCGCATAGGTCTTGAATCTGGGTGAAAACCAACTCATGGATCATTGTTCTGCACTGAGCTCGCCTGACTCGATTTTCACGTCGAAGCGTTGGACATCTTAACAGACGACGAGAATGAAGGCCAGACTCATGCAGTCTTCTTAATTGTTTGGTCACTAACTATTGTATGACGTTCTATGTTCTAGCGACGCTTGCCAGAGAGAAGAAGCACATTGTTGCTACCACAATCGGCAAATTACACTTCTATGAACGTTAAAAACTCTTGCTACATCAGCTTGAGTGCTATCACCTTGAAGCATTCCTAAGCCTAATAGCATTTCGCTAGAGGTTAGATTTTACTAAAGAATTCGTAGCTTTAAAACTGTTGTTTACTAAATAATAAAATGTATTACTACTACACAAAACCTACATAGGATTGAAAGAAAAAATTACCAACTTGCTATTTTTCTATTATAATAACATCCACTACTATTTCGTATCTACTTGAAACATGTTGACCATGCGACGCGCATACCTCATGCAGATCTGCAGTTAAAAAATGAAAAAGATCGGTAAGTGTTCCTGGAAATAGCAACAGAAAAACCCCGTGTTGCTTAACATTTTTTTATGTATGATATTTATGTGTGTATTTTTATATTCTAAATATAAACTATATGTACTTTCAAAACTACTTGCTCGTAGTGAAACCATAGTCTATTTGTCGAATAGATTTCTTTCTGTTTTTGGCGCCAATTTGATAATAATAATAATATCATATATTTAGCTTCGGCAATAATGTTTATATACAGGCTACTTCTAAAATCGACTATTTCTGGTATAAGAAAGATAGAACTTACTCTCCATTTCTCATAATTTAAATTTAGATAATAAATGCCAATACTCATTAATTAAGTATAGTTAGTAATAAGTAGTTTAAATCCATTTCTATATTATTTTTGTTTTTAAAACTGACCGTTCTCAAATCGAAAACCTCGGATATGATAGACGTGTCACTATTAGGTACTATCGACTAAAATAAATAAAAACTGATTTCACCTTGCCCCGAAATCAGTTGTCTAACACCCGGAACCTACCTGGTGCACGTTTCTATGATGCAAAATGCCAGTCCAAGGCCGATGAACTGAAGTCCGTAGGCCCGAAAGAGTAGCCGCAGCACACTTGGACCCTTCCGCTGAAGTTCGTCCTCCCATAGGGCGAAGATTTTTTCTGTGATCCGTCCACTGTCCAGTGTGTCCCTGTGCTCGTACATCTCCTGCTCCTCCAAGGGCCGCTTCAGGCCTTTGCGGAAGAGGTTCCGGAGCCACCTACAAGAATTCCTCTTATAGTACCAAAACCACGCTATCCCTTTGTTTTCTTTGCTCGGCTCGGCGAATCTGGAAATAACTTTCTCTCAGCTAGCGTCCCAGAGATCAGAGATGCTTATCTTCACGCATATTCAATTTAATCCTCTGTCACCTGACTTGCGTCTTCCATCTGACTTGCAGTTTTTTGGCGTAGAGAGGTAATTAGCTCGCCGCCAATTAACCAACATAAAACTATGTCTGAGATTATTTCGCTAGTTGCCGGAGCACCACAAAGAAAACATCGGCGAACCACTGGATGCACTAGGAGAAAACTCACCAGAACGACCATTTGGACAGAATGTTGGCGCTGTTGTAAGGATTTGGCTCCCTCTTCAAGTTGCCCTTGTTGCGGTTCATAGCTCTTGTTACGAAATAATTGAAAAAAGGCACCTTTTGTACAGCTCTATGGCGCTGTCACATCACAACACAGAAAACTGAAGGCACTGCACGAAAGCGTCTTTGATTAATTGATACGAATAGCCCCCGCGGAGCGACTACGCAAATCCAATCCAGAGAAATGCAGGCAAATCGCCTTGACCATTTAACGAAATGAAAAAACTCTGGCCAAAAGTGCTCACATTATTTAGCACGAGTCGTCTGGTTGATAGCAAGTCACGTCGCCGCCGTTTCCCGACTTCATCCGCTCCGCACCGCTAGCAAATGACAACTAAATACCAAAGAAATTGATTGAGGTGGTCGTCCGATCCGAACGTAGGTTGGCGCTCCGCTCAGAGTCTTCTCTGACCCACAAATCGCGCATCTGAGCAATTAATGCTCTGCGGCGGTCGGTGATTCACGGAATCTTGTCTCTAGCCTTCTTATTTCACAATTGTCGACACTCCTGAATTATGTTGACTCGAAGCTTGGGGCTCCGGTGCCGCCGACGTTGCTCAAACTTTTGGTTATGGAGGTAGAAATCAAATCAACAAATACTTAGAGCTTGCAATCAGCCAATTCAATTCCATCGATTTGCAGAAGAGTTCGCACCAGTTTTTACTAGATGGCAATTATCTGAACAAGCGCTGCATCACGAAAAAGAAACTTTTCCAGTTCACTACAGCTCTTAATAGCAATTAATGTATCCATGAATTTATTTGTCATCTTCTGTTTAATTGATGACTGCGCAAATAAAAACGTTGCTTCCCCAGAGAGCGTACCTATGTTATCTAGTACAACGATTCTATCCAAAACCTTAGCCTCAGCTACATATATTAATTTTAACCGATACATATCCCTTGAAGTTTTCGTTGGTCTTTTGAATTTCTAAATTTGAAATCAGCTATTTCGAAGACCTCTGATTACCCATCTTCATAGGGTTGTCGCAATAAAAATATTTACATACTTATTTTTCAATTTCCCCACGTTGATTCCTTTGAAACGCTGTAAAGCTCTTAAAAATAGAGCAAATCTAAAAATTATTTAATGAAAATTGTTTCTCTACTAAATACATACATAATGTACAAAAAATTATAGCCCCCAAAAGATTTTCAACCGTTTTTCTTTCCCTTCTCTATAAAAAACCTTTTCACGAACTTTTTGTGAGACGCACGGTAATAACGAGATATAGTGCAAAAACTGTTTACACCCGTTTTTTGAATATCGTGGCCAAGCGCGGGTATCCGACGACTCTGAAAACTCAATTTTAGACTTAGCAAGCCCCGAAAAAATAAAATGTTGCCCTGATCAAAATGCACACCTAAATGTAACATTTTATTTAGATTTAACATAATAATATTCAATAGATATTATATTTTATATTTCAATGAATTAATAAAATTATCATATATCTAAAATGCGTAGAAAAGTAATAGTATATTTACACTGTAAACGAAATTTAGAAATTTCGGGCATATTCGATTTCAAAATTATTATATTATTTTGAAATTAAAGTCAAATTTATGTCGAAATCTATGTTTTATAGAATATTCTTCTGGTTTTTGTAAGATAGGATTTTTCTGAAATTGAGAATACACGAAATTCTAAATTTCTTTTAGGTATAGTCTTCCCAGAGTATAACTTTTAATGAATAATATTTTCGTATTCCGGAATTCTATAGAATTTTATTGCTCTGAAGATTGTTAAATATAACATTATTTATAAATATTTATTTCATTTCTGTTCGCATCTGGGACAAACTTACTATAAGACATACCAATGTCCTTTAAATACTGAATTCGAAATCATAACCTGGGACGATTCGTGTAATGATCCAAGATCTAGAACCATTGTAGGAGATGACCTCCAATGTTCTGATGTTTTTTTTATTACCAATTTCAATTGTAAACTTTTAGTTTGCAAATAATTTTTTTATTTAGTATAGTCTAGGACCTAGCGACAAAAAACTACATATAAATAAATATTAAAATCCTTGGTTGCTCCTACGAATAAAGTACATGCTAAGGATCTTTCTGATAAAGAACTTTCTTTGACTTCGATAACAGCTACATTTGCTGTAAGCCCAATAGATTACGTTCTATTTAAAAATTATTATGTTTTAGACTTGCACTTTGTAGTTCTCAAATGTAATCGAAGGCAGCAGCATGCGTAATGTATTTTTTAAAAGAGAAGACTCTAAGACCCAAAATATATAAATCAAATGGTTTTTTGCATATTTTTATATTTAAATAGAAAAAGAAAATTGACCCTAACTTATGACGCAATCAACAATAAGACTAAAAACCTGTGCACTCCAAATATAATATCAAACATACGCCTGAAACTAATCTTATTTTCGTGGAGTAGCTGCTCATCATTTATGTAAACATTTAGTAATAATAATAAAACATTCTTGAGGAAATCACTGGTTTTGTCAGGGTTGCGAAATACAAATATTTTCCACTCTATCATTGCTCTAAACAACGTTATCATTTTCCACTTATTTTTAAATATGTACGATGGTACCATTTTATTATTTGGTACCATCATTCGCGTAATGAAGATACTGATTTTCAGATAAATTTCACTACGCCAAAGAGAATCTCCTTGAAAAACCTAATTTTTCCCCACCCACTTGCCTGCTCCCTCTTAAATTAGATAATAATCATAGATTAAATACTGGAATCAATATTTTGTTATAGGTCAGTGTAATGTGTCATGAGCGTAAAAGAAATCAAGTTTATTTTAGATAAAATACAAAAAATTATCTTTCTAATGAAAAAAAAAAAATATATATAAATATGTTTGAGATCTTCCATAATAATTGACCTTTTGTTTTAGTTGTTTTAAGCCCGATAGGGCTAAGAAATTTCTTGGCAACAGCATACCGGGCTCCAAAATTTGCTATCAACGATTTTTATCTTATCTTGTACAATACATTGCTAGATTTTATTATCTAACACCTTTGACAATAAGGTAAGCAATTTGATTACTCTGGAACTCAATGAATAAGAATAGTGCTTCATTCTTATAGAATTAAGTGGCCGTCGTATTGGTTTTACTTAAAATTAAAAGTAATATGTATGTATATTTCCATAAAATACTTAATGGGTAGCAATCTTCGCGATTGTAATCTACAAAAAAGTGTCATGTTATTGCGTATTTTGATAAGAAAACCTCGTGCCCATTCAGAATAAATTGATCAGATACTACTTATTTTATAGGAGGCGTAATCTTACTAGAAGATTGCACCGTTTTTTCAATGATTTTAAAGCCGTTTGCCATAGCATCGAGTTATTGCCCTGAAAGAATTGTCCCCGACCTCAATGCTTTCACAAAAATTATATAATTTTTGCACATGTTTTGCTGCACGTTTTCTCTATTTCCTACTCACCTTCGCACGTGGACTGAATTTTTGTTAATCACGTTTGAAATAATCTAAAAACGCAAACACAGGAGCTTTATGTAGTATAATTAAAAAGCGATATTTCTGCACTACATTTATAAAATTTACATACCAAAAGCCGTTCTTACCCATAGGCCTTCTGCATATTTACACATTTTCGTTATCTTTTGGATTATGGCATAAAGCTGTAATATTTCCTTCCACACAATTTCATATACAAATAATAAGCAGCGAAGATTTGCATTTAAAACTAAGTGACATACATTAAGTAGATAAATTACGCAACGCCGTCGATGCGGTTGTGGCTTTGCACTGAAGTGATATTTAACATTGACAGTGACTCGGAATTTAAAAACTTAACATTACTACAGGGTTTTTTTTAATTTCATTCTGTAGTTCGATTTTTGTTGACTGTGTTTTAACAAAAAGTGAGGCCTGTAATTGTTACGGATTCCTATAGTTGTATGATAATAATTACATTGAGGTGTTGTTGATAGTATTTTTCCTTTATGTTACGAATCTGTTACATCACATAGCGTTTTCATAAAGTAATTTTAATAAAATCATTTTTAGTTACAGGTTTTAAATTTACTATTATTTTCTACTGCACTGTTTAGCCACACTCAGAAAATAGTTAGTTGTTATCACTTGTATAAAATCTTTTAGACTTAATATGTAATCTAGACAAAAATATTACACTTGCATAATTTTTTATAAGCTTGTAAATTATATATTTATGGTAATTAACCTGCAAATGGGATTCCTGCACGCTTCCGATGTACCTATTTATGATGAAAATTCCATTTAAGATCCACTATAAATTAATCTTAAATGATTGTCTTGCACAATTTTCCTCAGATTCGCTTTCCGTTAAAGTTAAGCATAAATCCAACTAGCCTACATAATTGCGTTCATTGTAAACTTCTTCTTCTCCAAGTTCATACCCTTTTTGTACCCTTTCTCTAAAAGCTCTGAATTAGCATAATAGGAAATCCTGAGAGCTGTGGGGTAGTTGTAAAAAGGCCAGGTCAGAGAAATTAAAAATAAAAAGGCCACAAAGGGACTAATTAAAACTCCACTTAATGCAGCAACCAAGGGACTGGTTTTTTTTTTAACTTACTGAATTATTCCAACATTTGGAACAGAAGCTTATCATAATGAAAGGAAACAATATTTGCTGTTTACCCTCGGCAAGTTCATTTATCCGGAAATTCATACAGAACTGATGAAACATTAAAAAGGACTTCAAATATTTCGAATAAAGGTTTGCGACCTTTGAGAGAAGTGTACATAAAAATTATGATAGATTCGTACAAGGTAATTTAGTTAGCGGCTTACTTGTTGTATACGTATACATACATATTGGATTATATAATTTTATCTTTCATACTTTCGTCAAATCTGTATTAAATATAAATCAGTACCGGAATCCTTTTTAATTCTTAAAAATTCATAATTTCAAACAACACCCAAAAAGAGACAGTGAAGAAGTGATAGCATTCTTTTAATAATCCACCGAATTGTACATACAATAGACACTTTTTAAATATATTGGTATAATTGAAATTGGATTTTTAAGCGGAGCATATTTCGAATAATCGATATTTTAATAAAATATATTCATATTTTATACCAGCGGATGAAATTAGTGGAATAGAAATAAAAGACGTTATTCTTTATAAATCAAAAAGTTTAGAATTTCAAATTAAAACAATAAATTATTTTTAATTTATAAATACTTACATATTTTGTCTTGGAAAAAGCGAATTTACAATAAGAAATTAAGGGACTTATTTTAAAAAAAAATTAAGGTAATTTCATTTTACGTATTGCAGCATTATAATATAGTATATGTATGCTGAAACTGATGTTATCATCTATTGCGCTGCTTAAGGATGAATAATTTTGTAATAGGTATAGTTTGTGACTCTTTCAGAAAATTCCAAACACTACTTCAGAACGTACGCAACATCATTAACTAAACCAATTTGAAGTGTCACTGTTTTTCCTTGAAAATAAAATTCAGGTAAATATCCCCTACTTTTTCTCCTCTCAGACAGAAAATTTTGCTAAACAAATAAACAAATTCGCATTTCAAAGCACATAAAATGAAAATTTAAAAATGATCCTCGTTTCTGATGTGCGTGGAATACCCGACGTTTTCTATTTGAACATCCGGCTAACGTAAGCAATTTAATTAAAGATTTTGAAGTATTTCAAGTCCGAGCAGTTTATCAGGTTATCAATCAGCACACAGAGAGTTGATAAGGTTCTTACGATAACACGTTTATTGAGATTTTAAACAAAGGCTTCAGTTTCTCTAAATAAATGCGATTTTCTTAATAAGTTTTTGCACTGTTTATAGACAAGTAACAAATTGAAGTTATGAGTTATGTGGGATCTTTTTTGCTATTAATTTATCCAACTCAACTATCATTTTTTCTCTCTTCTTTATAAGCCAACCATATAATGCGACCCCGGTTTTATTGCGATGACACTCGTGCAATAATGTTTTGTTATATAATTCCGTTCGAGCATTCCACATGTCGTTGTTTTCAAAGTCAGATTTATCAAATTTGTCTTCAAATTCCCGTAGCTTTTCGTAAAATTTATTGAATAGTATCGTTTCCTCTTCCGCTTTTTTAAACAATTCACCACCTTCACTTTTAAGTTTTTTACAAGCATCGGACAGATATTCATCAAGGTTTATATCAAAGTCACAAATAGGCGTTGGAGTAACTTCGTTAGGAGGACTTTTGGCGCTCACCTGGAATTAAAATTTATTCGAAGCGAATGATAACTTTAAAAAATAAAAACCTACCCGAAAACCCAAAAATAGCACTAGCAAAAGTAGCTTCATCGCGGCTGTTGATACGGCACCAAAGAGCGTTCAATATGGACTACACTTTTTTGATTGAGGTAAAATTGATGGCATTTGTACGTTATCATGAATTGCAACAAGCGATTAGATCGCTGCGACATGTTTAGGGTCGCGGGATAAATAATTGCAGAACAGGTAAGTGAAGTGTATATATTTAATAAAATTCAAGTATAATATTTGTAAAGTGATACAATTGGATTCGAACACTCCCTCCTTCGATTGCGGATATAGCTAGATAGCTTGTAAATCCTAGTAAACAAGCATTATGCTACTAAACGCTAGAGTTTAACACAGTGTACAACCGTCGTTTAGTGTGGGGATTGGAATAAAAAATTGAAAAGCATATATCTGTTGTATTTAACGCAAATGATTCAAAGTAGCATAAGTATCTTGTTCTTACAGTAGAGAGGCGCGTTAGAGTCACAGTTTCGTTTAGAAAAGTCAATGTTCCTTAATACTACGAGAATACTTAATTAGCTATGGAAAGTTGGTAAAACGATATTTACCTACTTATTTATTTATTTCTTTTTTGTCACTCGGTCACAGGTCACCTCGAAACTCTTCCCCTTGTTTCGAGGCCACCTGGGCTCCTTCATTTTATATTTCCTTAAAACCTAAGGTGAAGTCGTGTTACACGCTTACCATACATTTCAACTGTAGTAGCTTAGTGAGTAGTAGTAGTATCCGATCTTGTAAGGTAGTGCTTGATTGTTTCTTGTCTGCGCTTACTTAACTACTATCATTATTTTCCGTAATACTAGTATCGAATGTAAATCTTCACAGTTAAGCTTTTACTTAATGAGCTCGGAGGACTTTAGGGTCTCTTCGTCTAGGAGAACCTGCCATGCTTGCCTTTTTATTGATATAATATATAATTTTTTTGTCTAAAAATCTTCCCCTATTTTTAGAATTGTGTTCAAAAGCGAGCACGGCCAATTCTCAAAAGATTCACGGAATCCCGAAAGCGCTCTAAGCGTTCTTATCTGTCTGAAGTAAATTTAAATTTAATTAATTAGTGGACGTTGGTTAATAGTTCGAAAATTCAAAACTTTTTGGGAGAGCATCGTTGATTAATTGCATTAATATTTCTAAATGTGCGAAAATAAACGTCTATAACGGTTCGATACGAGTGACCTATGAAAAACCGCAGATATATCATAAAAAGGAACACAGCAGTGGAAAAGTGATCGTGATGCCGATCTTCCCAGGGCTGTGCTCGGTCCCTATCATAAATGATCTATATGTAATAAGTCATCAGTAGAGTGCTATCTAGTCTTGTTCTGAGTCCTCTAGGGTTTCGATTACCGACGTCTACCGTTCTACGCTATGTGTAATATAATCTCGGTAAAATATCACGTTCGTTTTTGACATCAAAACGTTCAAACAATCAGAACTCTACGTCGAAAACTACGCTATTCGGACAAATCAGGAGAAAGAAAGGTACGAGAAATCGCTATGTGCTACGCAGGTTACATTAAAATCCGTATGGTGTCTATTTAAAAATTCATGCGAAACGCATATTTTGCTAAATATGGTCCCTAGAAAGTCGCAAAATTATGTGGTTCTAGCTGTGTTCCCTTCTGGAATTCGCTACCACTCTACAATATCGCTACAAATTGTTAGAGGCAAAATGCGCGGATTCGCTACCTTACTATTTACATTAAGGTTTTCTTTTTTTCCGTTTAGATAAATCAAGAAATGGCGCTGAAGGAGCGGCCGCTACACCACGCTGAAAAAGCGCATAACTACTTATGTTTTTTCAGAGTCGGTTATTTCTACGGTGATGCTTTCAGCTCTCGGATTAGCCGTGATGTTAGTGATCAGAGGCTGCTGGGCCGGATTCTGCGGATGGTTCATATTATGCTTCTCCTGGCTGTTGCTGGCGTTTCCTGCACCGCTTTTGTTTGAACGAAGAGAAAGGCTGCTGTTGCTCCCGCGTGAGCCGGGTTTTGAACCTAAGTTTAAAGAAAATCATTAAATGTGGAGCTAGGCTTAAGTTTATCTTGTCGCCTCTACGTATTTGAGAGCGTTGAAAGTGACTATACAAACTTGCTCAAATACCGCAGAAACGACAAATCATTTCTAAGTATCTACAAACTATAAAAGTAATGTGCAATATTTCGAAAGATCTAAATTAGCACACAAGTCTATAAATAGAGAAGCTTGCGGTATTGTAGCTATAGATGGACTTCAACCGCTAAAGTCTAGAAAACTGCCTTAGTCATTAGACGCAAAACCACACGCTTTACAACTGCAGAATTATGTTTCTTATTAGCTGAGATCGTAGAATTGCATATTACGAAATTTTGGGTGTTAGTCTCTAACTAGAAATTTAAAATAAAAACGTATAACTCTGATGGAGGATTTTGATTCATAGTAGTGGGAGAAGATCTTTGTTTTTATAAGAGGAAATTTTGGGCCATTGAATTACATTTGATTGAATGTGAATATTCCTTTAATGATAATTTATTCGATATATTTTATTAATAAAAAAATAATTTAAAATTAAAGAGCTATCAGTTGTAATAAAATTTCTTTATTCATACATATGTATGTACATATACACCTGCGGTCATAAAAACCGCACCACCCAGGTAGTTTCAATAATGCACATAATTGAAGGAGGTAGGGTAGGGGGAGGGATGCAATTATTTGACTTGTTCTAAGGGGGTATAAAAGCAACTTTTTCGGTGAAAGGATATTCAGTTTAAGTTAAGTGGTGATAAGATAGAGTGAAAATAGTGAAATGGCCGGAAAATACAGGCAGTGGTCCCGAGAGGAAAAAGTGAAAATTTTTACATTGGGAGACCAAGGTCTGTCGTATCGTCAGATAGCGGCTACAATAGGGTGCAGCCATTCAACTATCGTTCACTGAATGAAGAAAAAGGAGAATGTGGACCCTCTAGAAAGGACGAAAGGATCTGGAAGAAAACGCAAGACAAATTCAAAGACGGACAAGGCCTTACGACGGATGTCTTTGAAGGATCGCTTTAAAACCGCTGCCTGTATGAGGGCAGAGCTGAGGGACTATCATCAAGTCGACCTTAGTGCCGAAACAATCCGTAGAAGGTTACGACAGGTAGAACTTTATGGAAGATGACCAGCGAAAAAACCCATGTTGACAAAGAAAATGAAGGCGGCTTGTCTAGCAAGGGCGAAGAAGTACGAAAATTGGACGAAGGAAGATTGGTGACGTGTGATTTGGTCCGATGAAAGCAAATTCAACTTGTTGTGTGCAGACAACTTATCATACGTGCGACGTTCAGCAGGAGAAAGATTTGAGGAAAAGTGCACGATTAAAACAGTAAAGTTTCCTCAAAGTCAAATGGCCTGGGGATGCTTTTCTTTCTACATCCTAGGTCCTTTGCACTTCGTTGATGGAACAATAAATGCTCAGAAGTATGGGCAAGTCATAAACGAATTTTTGGTACCAGCCATTGAAGAGCACCTTTCGTTTACTGACGAAGTAATTTTCCAAGATGATTCCGCGCCTTGCCATCGCGCCAAATCGGTAAGGATAGTATGGCACATGAACTGCCAAATGTCTATTTAATAAACAATTAATAAAAAACAAATTTATCCTCTTATGTTTTTTTCAGCTCCAGAAAACATTTTCTGATCTTGGAATTCAGAGACTAGACTGGCCAGCGAATTCGCCCGATTTGAATCCAATTGAGCATCTGTGGCACGTGATGAAACGGAAAGTAGCAGATCATAAACCGGAGAGCAAAAGAAAGCTGAATCAAGTACTGGATCTTGTGTGGAAGAACGAAATAACAGATGACATCACTGGAATATTGGTGGACTCAATGCCTTCTAGGATCGAAGCGGTTATTGCAGCCAAAGGAGGGGCTACGCGGTACTGAACACTGTACATACAATGTAAGTTATGTGTAAGCTATGTGTAAATAAAAATATACCAAATTATCCACAAACTTCATAATTAATGTAATAAACAAGTAAATAATAATAAAGTATGAAAATCAATAATTTAACTGTTTTAATTTATTTCTCCCAAAAAAAAGGCAGTAGGCAAATGAAATTCTACCAAACTGTTTATGAGTTACTATTGATTATTATGGCAAAGAATCATTCCATTCGGAAAAGTAGGTAACTTTTTATTCAATTTTTTCATATGAATTTCAAGTGGTGCGGTTTTTATGACCGCGGGTGTATATAAAAGCTGCTTAATGATGTTTCGTGGAAAAGATTGGAGCTGGCGAAAGAATTTATAAAAATTAGATTAACAAAAAAAGTTTGAAGCGGAACAAACCTAGTTATAAAAAATTTTTTAATTTTGTTTACTTATATCTGACAAAAAAAACCTCCTTATTTTCGTCGATGAAATTCAGCCTAGGTTTAGTTATCTTGTTTTGTTCAGTTTGGAATGCATCATCACTCTGTTTATAAAGAATAAATTAAATTAAAGATATAATTTTAGGATAATTACAAAGCTTCTATGCAGTCCAATGCATTATAATTCAATGGCGGAGCAATTAATATAATAATAGAATAATTGGTCTCAACCTTTCAGTACCTAACACTAACACCCAAATTGAATTTAGAGCTATGTATTTTTTTGGAATCTAAAAAATACCAAAAAAAAAGAAAAGAATAGTAACTTTCGTGGTAACATGGACGTTGCTTCACATCAGGGGCCTATTCCACAGTATTTGTAAATAGCGATATACAATAACTAAAAACACTATGATTTCGCAGTTAACATTTTTTAGCCCCTCACAATTTAACAACCATATTTTGCTCGTAAATTGTTACATTACTACATTTGTCTATTAGTTGTTAGAATTGGTGTATATTTTACAATGAATTTGTGCAATCACGTGTATGATTCATTTTGTACTAAAGACTTTTGGAAAAATTAAAATAATAGTAAATAGTTGAACAGATCCAAATGTGCATTTTTGTGTAAAATATTTTTTTTTTTATAAGGGGCTATTGATAATTTGTAACTTTTTCTTACTATTTTAAAGATTATGAATTTTATTCTAAAACTATAGAAATTGTAGGTAGTAAATTTTATTTAAATAAACTTTTCCTAAAACCCAAATTAATTGGAAGCCCTGCATAAGTATTTAAGTACAAACTAAAATTGAATAAATTCGAGGTGAAATATTGTGAAATAGGGCCCTCATCAAGTAAACATCCGCCAGTGTATAGGGTAGCTTTTGCGTCAATGGCTCTCAAAGTACACGTAGATCTACTGCCAACACTACGATCAATATTAGATTTCAGACTACTACTTGTCAAAAGGAATAGCATTTGATATCAGGACTTAGGACTGTTTATAATTTAGTCTGAGTTGGAAAGAAAGACAACTATGAACTAGAACATTCGCAAATCTCTATAAGATCGAATTAACCAAATGCGTCGCAGCAATACCTGGACTGGATTTAAAACTTATTTGTTTTAGACGGATTCGGCGGCAAAGGTACAGCCGAGCTTGTTGAAGGATTGTTTGTGTTTGAGGAATTTTCAGTCAGCTCAGTAATTTTGGAGTGATTCGACACCTCACTCGCCCTTGAGTCATTCGAACGTGTATTGCTCCGGGACCTCGTCATTCTACGTTCATGACCTATAAATACGACGTTGCGTTATTTCGTTCACAATGTTCACTGCTTTCGGTAGTCGTTCGTGTTGCATTAAACAGGGCGTTCTCGAGATAGAAAAGGATGCGATTGCAATGCAAGGCCTAACTGCTGCGTAAAGTACCCACAGATATTGTTCATCTTCTACAATTTTTTTTTATTATGCAATGACTTGTGCACGGCGCTTGCATCTAATAAGACGATGGCCTTCGATTAATTGTTCTATTGTTCGAAGACTTGTCGCCTGAAGTACTTGCACCTATTGAGTTCGAGTTGACCTTTGGAGGAGCGTTAAGCGGTTCAAGTTGAAAAGTTGTGTCTTTCAGAAAGGCAATCATGTCTTTGAGTTCGACACTTAACCCCGCCAAGTTACAGGCAAACAGAGGCTCCGAAAGCAAAGGAATGTGCATTGGAACAATACAAACCTATCTTACCTAGCGACGGATTTGGGGAGTGGGGCCGGAGCGATGCCATGCTCGGCTGGCGCGATGGGGCCCTAACCGACATCCTGGAACCACGACGTTCTTGTCCATGTAGCAGCTTGCTCTCACGCAACAGCGACACATTCATTAAGCGGGGATTGGGGGTGTTGAATATTGTGCGGTTCTCACGCCATCGTGCCCTGCAATGGTAATAAATTCAATGTATGCCGAAAATGGGTTTTTTGTGGCTTCTGGTTGCACGGCAACCTATTATTGATAAAATAAGCCCCCCTCCCGGATAAAAACTTACTTGCTGAAGAGTCGTAGGACCACGCAGATGATTATAAACATTAGAGCCATTCCAACTAGGACGCCTATCATCGCTGGATCCACGTAGGGGCCCACGTCCCTACTCTGCTCCTTGATCCCTGAAAAGAATTATTATTATTATTATTATTATTTTTAAAAGGGGGATTTCCAATGTCGCTTAGCTTACCTTTACACTCAAAGGTGCCGTCCTTGTTCCAAATAGGCGACATCTCGAATCGACATATGCACCGACCATCTCTGCACTCAGTTTGAAAGTGGAAAATCTCGCACTGTTCGTTGAAAAAGCATGTTTCATTGATGGCTGCCTCTGTAGAAGATAGAAGATAAAAGACAATGTTATAAAGAATCTCGATCAAGGGCGTTTCGGATTTCTTCCTCAATTAGACCATTGAACCTAAACCAAATAAATTTCCATGTCTACGCCAACGACAGTCTTTTTCCGGCTCCAGGCCTCATGCAATCGACAGGCCACTGCAGTGCAATCAATTTACTTGGCGTCAGTATTCCTTACAGACCATTCAAAGCAAAAAAAAACATATTTTACAAGTGGTATGGGTATAGAACATAATCCCGGCGGGCAAAACAAAGTTTTGTTTACTCGGAAAAGCTTTCCCGATGCCGTTTAACGTCGCACACACGCGGCGGGGGTGGTGTCGGATCAGATAGACGGTAACATAAAACGACGTGCTTGATTGCAATTAATTGTCCTATTCATAGAAAGCTTTTACTCAAGTAATAATGGAAAATACGAAGACAGCCCATAGTTAGAGGTTTTGTATTGTTGTAACGATTTTTAACTGGAATAATGCAAGGTACCTACTTTTTATTGACTTTTTCCACAAGCGGCTCTGGTTTTATTCGCGAGTATCCTCAGGTTTCCTCGAGTGTTCTGAAAGTCTCTCAGACAAAATGTCATCAAATATTCTTCATGAATTTTTTTAAGCTGCTTGTTGGAAAAGTAGACTACGAAAAGAATACTTCAGTGTGAACAAGCTAATTATAATTATGTTTATATATTTTTTTTAATGCTGAAACCCCATAAACTGCATACTTTCATACATATGTACATATGTACATCACGTTATTCTTTGGTGGCGTTTAGTTGATTTATCTCAGAAATTGTGGAGATAAAAGGCTAAATTTTCATAGAAAGCTGGGGAACAGATGCTAGTGACCTTGCACACTAAACAATTTCTAGCATTTGAGACGCGTAAGAAAATCTTTTTTTTTTAAATATCCAATGGTAAATTAAAAAAGGCTTTTTTTTGATAGTATACCATTAAAAATGTCATTTGTTTTGAAAACTTAAAAATACTAACTCAAAATTGTATCGAATATAGAAAATATCGTAGTTTCACTTCTTTGCTGCTGTATGAATTGTGCAAGCAAAACAAAATGAACAGAATTCTACTTATAAAATTATTTCTTTCCTGTATTGTACCAATTGAACTCAATTGGCAAAGTACCGCCCCGCTGCAAGATGCATGCAAACTATTCCACAAAAAGGATTGAAATTCATGTTGAATTAAGAAACTGTGCTGATGATGATGATAGAAATATTCTTTAACAAGTATTCGTTTTAATTGTTCATCTATATTTTCTTATATCTATACTTATGAAGTTATTCCATGAAAAGTTTTTGGGAGCAAAGAAACCGTGTGACCCGTAACCATTAAAATTCAAAGCTCTTAAAATGAAAATTTCGCTGGTTATCAGCAATCTCCCTCCACTTAAAATTAATAGGATAAATTAAGTAACAACAATCTTAAACAAGTTAAAAATAACTTTCACTTTAAAAGACAGACAGCACTCATCTTCATTCCGTCTCAGTAAAGAGAAGGTATCTTAAAAAACAAGCCACTCTATCTACAAAGGAGAATTCCTGGCGAAAAGCGAGTTCATTATCCCGGTAACTTGAATCCGTTGAATGTTTAATAAGCCCAAATGCTTTACTTTGTTACGTTGATCGTTGGGTGTACGTGCAGGTTGTTATGTAATATGTATGTAAGCAGTAATTCAAAAACCAAATATCTGCTACTCGGATCTTTTTCCATCAGGAATCGGATAAAGGTAAGTTTAATTCGACGTTATTTACCGAATTCACTGTTTCTTCATTAAAAATTGAACAGTAGATATGTGTCTTCTACGGGGTGATGGGTAAAGCAAATTCATTGTCATTTAAATAAATTAAATTGTTAAAACGTGACATGTTTATTTATCTACTATTTATTAAATAACCTATCACCTACTAGTTAAATGACTTGAAAAACGAAAAAAAAATGTTTTCGTGTATGTTTTAAAATAGCTCAGGTCTCTACGCTCTAATTATAGGGGTGTGGTTTTGAGCCCTTTTGCTACAAAAACATGTGTCTTCAATGAGCTCGTTAAGACCAAATGCCATTAATGGCGACATAATTTTCGTACATTTCGAAAACGCGCCAGACATAAAGAGCTTTGCGGTGGCTGTGACCTCGTTTGAATAAATTTTAGGTGCCTCCTGCACCCTAGAGAACGACCTCAAGAGTATATCGTAAAATTTTACATAATACTCTCGACATTCTTTTGCGGGATTATGTATAGAGCCGGAAAAATTCACAGAAGCTCCTTAAATGTTTTTTTAGTCACCAAAAATTGCGCCTAATGAATGAGCCCGAACAAGAGTGGAAATTTATCAAGGCATTACCAGCTTCTGAATAAGGAAGCGTCATCTTTTAAAGGAACTTCCTTTTCTCAGCTTCCTTAAGCCGAAGGGTCTAACCGCTGTGGAAACTTCCATAACATTTCCTACTTCTTGCGTGACTGTTTAGGCGATTTTTAGTTGGTGATATTTAATTTTTTTGTCGCGTGAACCTTGAACAACTACTGGTGTGTCACGTAATTAATCATTCTTATTATTGTGATTTCTGCGGTGCCTCCAACTTACCTTTGCCACACTTATCGATGTGATTTGTTACCGGGAGGTCCTCGGTGCACTGGCAGGACTTTTTCTTTGGGTCACAAATTGATCCTGGAAATCCGCACTCCAACGTTGAATCACATTTATCACCGAACTTCTTCCTGCCGCGACTGGCATAGTCTGGAAAAGGAAATTAAAATGAGAGATGAAATTAACGAAGGCTGGTCTGAAGTGTTTTGGTTAAAAATATTCTTGCAACAGTCAATATTATAACCTTCCAGCTCTTTAAATCTAGGAGTTGGATAAAATAATAAATAAAAAACAAAAAGTGTATGTTGAACGAATAATTAAAACTATTGAAATACGTAGTGTAAGAGCTCCAAAATGAATAATTTGCAAGGTAAGTTACTTCTTTATCGATATATTATTAGGTAAAATACTTCTTTATTGCTATAAAAGAAACTACTATACCTGGAATGATATTTTATGGACATATACTGTCTATAAGTCTACTATTAACACTAATTTCAGTACGCAAAATATAAGTTCGCTCAGTTCCTACCACTTTTCGTAGACAAATAATTTTTAGAAGTTTAATCTCCTACATGAAATCAACTCAGTAAGATAAGTAGAGGAAAGTACCCAAAAAAGGAATAAGTTCTATAAAATAATACTACATATTTCTAAGGTACAAATAGTGAGAGTCGCTCACTCAATGAAAATAATTCAGCTCTACACAATTAAGAAAAATTCTTATAATAATGTGCATATAGAGCTATTATGTATTTTCTTAACCAATGTACATATTCTCTTAGACATTGTGCCCTATTATAAATTAGCAAAGAAAATAGACAAAACATAAAAATCAAATGTGAATTCAACCCTATGCGTTCCTTAATCTCCATGGATAATTGAATCCCACTAGTAAATTAATCCAAAAGACGCGTATCTTTGGACTAGGCATTGCAAATTTAATTGCAATAATGATGAATAAATACTAAGTTTCTTCAATTTAATTAGAAGGGTTAATGTATGGATAAATATGTTAACTTGAATCTATTAACCAGAATATTTCTCCCCACTGATATCAGAAAATTTAACTGCCACTAATTGGTGTCATATCAAGTCGAGTCACACGTTTCGGTCATCGGTTCCTGCAGAACTTTGATATGCAGACAAGAAGCTGGGAGATATATTGGCACAGGGCCCAGAAGCATATTGAGCAAACAAATTTTCAACAGCAGAAAATAATGACCCATAATACTTAACCCACCGCCAAACCTCAATTCAACGAAATGTGAGAAATGTGATAACCATGAAGGAATTTTTATCACTATGCGGGGGAGTTGTGGGTTTGGATCCGTGCAGATCTGTGCAAGCTGATGCATTCTAGAACAAAAGAAAAATGTGACCTTCCTACTGCGGTTCATGTTGGTCTCGTAGGCATGCAAATATGCCAGAGTTCGGCATGTCGAATTCCTTAAGGAAGCTGGAGAGGAGCAAATGCGGCTGGAATACTTTAGTACGAATTGGGTTGGATCGGTTTGCTTTTGCGGACAGCATAAAATACATAATTAGAATATCGTTTGCATACCTCTCTGTATGAATTTTTAAACTCAGGGTGGAACCGAAGTACCCGGGAGCGTTTGGTCAAGTTCCGGATGCAAATCTGGGAAAAGTAATAGCGGGTACGCGGATTAATCCACTCGGATGAATAATGGATTGGCGTTTCAGTCATCCCAAGGGACTAATTTCGGAATGAACGAATAAATGGATACGGCTCCGCTTGGGACCGACATACTTCGAAGTAATGGAAGAAGGCCTCGTATGTGGGCTAAAATTGCATTGAAAAGCTTGAGTCTTAAAAACTTGTACACATGCTGAGAAAACCGATTTCCTGCTACCCCCGGGGCTCTACGGCTTAAATCGATTTATCTCAGTGTTGTTGTAGGAAGGTCTCCGCAGGCTGAAGGAAACGGAATCGGACAAATAGAATGCACCACAACGGAGGCTCCACGTCGACTCTTGTAAAAAGGGCACCAGAAGCTTGCATTGAAGTTGGTTTCTTTTCTTCACACAACTGAATGATTGTTTCATTAAATAGCACGACTTGAGGGTCCCTCGAGCCCTTCCTCATCCGATGATCGGAGAGAGGCCTCCTTCAGCCCTTTTCGGATACAATTAATTCTGCATTGTACTTGAAATGACTGCTTGTCAGGTTAATGGCAGTTGACTGGTAATTGCTCAAAGTGAAGATTTAAGACAAATTTAACTTCTTCTACTGATTTAGAGGAAAAGATAGGCATATCTAGGGATAGGTGCCTCAATGCCGGCGGCTCAGCTGGCGCGCCGCGTCAATAAGAACAAGTGGTCTTCGGCCTTGGATAGCGAAGTTGTGATGAGGAAATCGATCGAACCAACTTCTTAATGTCCGCGATTCCAAACAAGGGAAAGTAAACTGCGTTCTACTTCTTTAACTCCTTCCCGCATCAGGGCTTTTAAAGGAGCCAGTCAATTTTCTGGTTATTTTTTTAAAGCAAAAGAAACATTTTGAGGTTTTTAGCGTTCTATAAGTAATATATACAACAAAGCTGGAGACTTAATTTAAATTTCTAGTTCTACTGACTGCCAGAATATCCCACTTAAGGTTTTCGTAGCATGTATGTACAATTGTTTAGAGTTTTACAAACATATGTATATAACTTAAAAGTTATTACTGTTGAGCGGGTGGAGACACATCTTGACCATAGAAAAACATACCTTTTTTGCGAACAGTTTAGAGTAACATAAAGAAATATGGATGGTTAGCAACGAAATATATAGAAATTAGAATTTAAAGCTAGCTTTTCATGAAAAAACATCAACTTTCATTTTGCATTGCCATAGTATTTAAAAACAACACAAAAGATGCGCATGAAATGGATTTATGAAACTAGCCACAAACATTTTAGAAAGAACTGCGGTTGATTCCACTCAATTTTTCGACCTATTTTTAAACGAACCAGCTTACTCGAAAATTTTTACTTTTTAGAGTATCGGAATAAATTACATTATAAGTATTCAATATTAAAATTTTTCTGTAGTTTGTAGGAACATAACCATAGACATTTAGTCGTAAAAAATCGGTTAAAATACCCGTTAATTTCCTTTCCATTACATTCAAAAACTATCGACATCCGAGTAAAATGACCTAAATGGCTTTTAAAAATTGTTCTATTGATGTTATTTCATGCGATCCAAATATAACGACATTATAAAAAAATCGTACGTGGTATATTTTTCAACGTATATAAAAACAATGTAATAAGGAGTTAAAATAAATAATTGTTTCCCAAAGTACATATTAAGATCGCACTTCTCGTAAAAGATAGAGAATTATCACACAGGAAGGTGACCTCACTGCTTGGATTCACTGAATCACTTATCGCGAATCTCTACATTACACGGAATAAAATTTGTTATAAATTTTATAAAAACAGTATTTATAAAATGTATAAAGCCTGAGATTAAAATTATACAAAGAAAATATAGGCGAAAAATAAGGTAACTTACCAAATTCGGGTGTAGTCATTTCCAAACCAGGACTTAGTCCACTGGTGTAGAATCCGTCGACGTCATCACCGTAGACAAAGTCATTAGACAAGCACAGAACATAAAAGAAACACAAAAAGGATAACATGTAGAAACCGGGTATCTTCTGCGGACGAGACATCTTTGTCCGGCGATCTATAGTGCGTGCGCTTCTGTTGCTGTTGCTACGACTATTTTGGTTGGTATTATTTTTGCGATCTTTCGAAAATATTAAATCACCAAACATAGCACCATTTGAGCTCTCAGCGAACGTGAAAGCTCTGCGGGGCTTGTTAGCCCCATCGATTCTCATGCTTGTTTCTCTCTGTCCTCATCCATTCTGAAGGGAGGCGCTGACAGCTTCGCCCGAGTCTTGGTACTTGAGCTGCCGCTGAAATAGTTAAAATAATAATTTTTTATTTAAAAAAAAACTTTTTAAATTCAAATCAGAAACAGAAATTTTTTATATGTCCTAAGGCTGTAAAAATCGATATACTAATGTAACTATTTTTAAGGGTTTTATTTTAATTATTGAACTTTTATAGACCAGTTCGTTAGAATAGGCACATTGCTATGCTTTCAAAACTTGTTTATATGTGTATGAAGTAAATTAACTAACCGTTTGCTAAAATTTTTGGATATTCAAATTTTTTTGGGCTCCGTAGGAATCGTTCTCTACATTTTAATCTTGTTCGGAAATATTCTCTTTTCTAGATTAGGAAGAAGTATAATTTTTAAAAATGTTTTTAAACACAATATTATCCATTTTCCATGTTATAATTTTGGTCTTTTTGCAAGATATTTAATAGCAATGAAACTATTTTATATTCTGTCGTTTAATAGCTTTCCTTTAATGAAATCTTATCGAACTTATTCATGAACTGAATGGGAAAGGGAAAAGATGGGTTGTCGGATCCTTTTGAAATTTAAATTATTCAAAATAGCCAAATAGCTGCAAATTAAAGGTAATAATTTACATCCACTAAAGAGCTTAAAATTCTATTAAACCACCTGCAGAACCTATAACCGTAGCTTTCCTGTTGCTTGCCACTAATGAACTTATGTATGTAGGACAACTCAAAAAGTACCCTAGGGGAATTTGCATATATATTCTTCAGTATATGTATATCCAATTACAGTGCCCATTCTTGCTTATGCAAATTTGCGGATCAACCGATACCTGAAATGCGATTAAGGTTGATAGAACTACATATACACGAATTATTGTATCTTGTTATTGCTCCTTGAGAAAGGAGAATTCTAGATGCCCTCATCTGTCTAAATTGGCGGTTGCATGAATTCGTATACTCCGTAGCTATTGTTATTCACTTCCAAAAATAAATCTTATCATCATTAGATTTCAGATAAGGGATGGAGCAGTTGCTATACTACTTGCCAACGAGTTCTACACCTGAAGAAGGATTGCTGAGATTCAATGCTTTAAATTGAATTTTTCGGTTAGACTTTGTAGGAGTAGAAGAACACACATCTTTTAACAACTGTATGATAGTAAGTTTGCATGCACAAAAACAAAAATTAATTTAAGTGCATTAATTTTTTATCACAATGATTATTTTGGTTAGCTTTTTAGAAAATTAGGTTTGAATGAAACTTACTGAGGAGGTTGTTGGTTTCGACTATACGGCTACACGAGGGAGTGCAGAGATAAGGTGGCTCCTTAATTCATCTACCGAAGTGAAGGTAAGCGGCTCAGCACGTATAATTGCGATTCGTTCTATTTATGAACAACTATCCCAGATCCCCAGCCCGCAAAAATAGAGCTTAATTTGAATAATTTAATTTGAAAAGAACTACGGTTGATGAAGTCAATTCGTGAGCCGGGTTCACAATGAACGGAGTGGGGGAGGGAATGCGCACCGGGAACGTGTGTAACTTATTCCCAGTGCAGATGATGGCGTCATTTGGATAAGTAATTAGTGTTCCCGGTCAGCTAATTTCATCCCGGCAACTACGCCACGGGAGACACATATAGCTGCAAAATTATAGTGCGATCGTAATATTTCGCGCTCAGGAGTCAGGACGTTGTCGAAGCAATTTCGACATATAAGTATCAATGGTGCACCCTGGGCTAATTTCCATCCGCTCAGTCACGACATGCTGCATGAGCTGACGAAATTCCATTTGCCAACAGGAGGTGTATAGGATATACGTGAAAACATGGAACAAAGACCTGGTTTAATTTGTATGGGTTTAAGTTGGGGAGCTGGTTCCTTAAGCGCGAAATAAATAAAAGTTCTATACCCAGCGCCCCAAACAAATTTACTTTGAAATATTTTTGGGGCAACCTGAGACTCTCAGGCTAACTGCGAATCCATTATTAAAACGTACGAGATTGCATATCGATTTTGTGGAAAAAGTATACCAACTGCAGACAATTGCGTGAGGATCGTGTGGGTAAAACGGCAAAATTCTTAAAAATACTGCGACCTGCATGCGATTTGGGAGAAGTCTCACAATAGAGGCCCTCTTTCAGTTCAAAGCCCTATTCCGCCCCACTGAGAGAGGGATGGAGCGATGTATCTTCTCGCAAAAAGCCCGCAACTTTCATCCTCAAAAGTCTCCGTTTTGTCCGTTCAATCTGAAGAGCCCCTACCTCTGGAGGTGACACCTCTTCTGCGCCGTATACGCTCCTATGAAAATATTGGCTTTGAAATTGGTGGTTACTCTCATCCCAATCACCTGCCCGCAGCTGAAATAGAAGTTACAACCACTCGATTTTATTAGAAATCAATCTGAAATCAATTTACGACCAAGAAGTAAAATAAACTTGGATTTAGACGATTGTAAAAATCAAAAATAATTTATGGTAGCGCATTACTTTGCAACGTCTAAGAAAAAGTCTTGGGGAGAGAAAGCACAGTGGCCCAGTTTTCAGTTTACGCCAATTTCGCATTAATCTCTGCAGTGTAAGCCGGCGAAAGTAGGTCAAATGCATGTCCTGCGAAAAAATAACTATCCCTAAAAAAATTTATACTTACTCGTTTCACGTTTTTCTTTTCCTTTTGGTGTTTTGGATAACAAAACTTAGGAAGACGAAGTGGCTTCCGAGCGACGCTGCATTAAAGATTGACCCGCCAGACACCAACTTTCACTCGCTGCGCTACGGTAGACAACAGATGCAGCACCCAAAGCAACACTTGCGTTTTAAAATCACATACTTTCTAGTGGAGAAAGGGCTACTTTCTCCACGCGCACAATTACCACTCGAGCACTTTGGAAAGAAAAAACAGTAGCAGATGGGCAGGGTGCTTCGGAAATGTTAATCGAAGGGTTTGCTAGATACGCTCACTAAGCCGAACTTTAATCGTAGTCCATGCCAGCGAAAGAGCAGCTACTCTTTTCAGCGAGTATTTCGTTTCTGATCCAGGGGGATTCCGACTACGCCAGGGGGCTGTTTAACTGACCATAACAACGTTCAATGGTTGAGTTCATTTTTTTGAAACTGGGATATCTCGCGCGGATTTTAAAGCCGATATATTCTGTTGAAGGATCTCAGAGTCTAGAAGTTCGATTAGGTCCCCTTGTGCGTTGTGAAATGATTTTTTGAACAAGATTATAGAAAAAAACCGAAGAGGCTCACGGATGTGCCTTATTTGCGGACTTATTAGCACCGTATGAATAGAGCCTTCTTTCCAAGATTCCGGCGTATGTACGTGAGTCAAAGCAGCAAAATACTGCAGAGAATACATAGGGCGAGGGCGCAGCTGCGTGGCATACACACCAGTCATGAGGAGCTCCCCTACAATAGTATCCAAAATAAAAGTCCTTCCTTTAAAAATTTATTCCCATACAACTCCACCACGAATTCTGGAGACCTGGAATGTTTCGGTTACGTCCAGACTGTGACTCGTCCAACTGAAAATGGGCAACTTTTGACTATACAGGCTGTTTCCTGCAACATATATTTTTATGTCTATGGAACGTTTTGCTTGAGACATCGAAACTCCTCAATCAACATTGTTTTGGCGCCGTGGGACGTCGCAAGAACTTGTTTATAAGAAGCATTCGCCGTGGCGTTTATTTTCAAACTTAAAAACCTTGGACAGGGTAGCGGCTTGGAACAGCACTAACCAAAGCTGCTTTAAACTTTTTACTTCAACCGCACAGTAAATCTGTATTTAGGTATGGTCAATTAATCAGTATCTATTACTTATTTCCAAAAGTTATGTATATATTTTGATTAAAATATGATTTCTTGTACAGAATTCTTGATTCGACTTGAAAGCTACATATTGTAGGACCATCTCCAAAATAAATCAAAACCTTCGTCCAGGAAAATTATAAAAAAATCAGTACTGTTGACATGGGTTCGCAATTTAGCGTTCATCTAGATAGATTCTATTTTTTTTGGCTAAAAACAATTAACTTGTAGCACTCCAAAATTCCCCTGGTAAAACATATACTTAGTCATGTAACAAGGAGCGCTCGACCGTAACCAGTCATTAAAATTTTAACGATAGTAATTGGTTTACATCATACCTCCATCCAGTAATCTTTTTACTCGTAAACAACAATATCCTTGGTTTTAATAAACACTTTCATTGGCCGGCGGGCCATTGATTTTGATAGTGTTATACCGACTTTTCTGTAAAGGGCAGTATACAAAAAAAAACCTATCTATTCAACAACAGGTTTATCTATTTTAAGAATAAAGAACATTAATAATGTACTGGAGTTCAGCCACCGCATAATTCTCAGATTGTTCTGATATAAAACTGAGGGGTAATTCGGCTACATTCTTGATTTGGAAGAATTTCAAATTTATTACAAAACATTTTTAAAATCTTCTATAATACGTTTTACACCGATAATTTCTTGAAGATAGATAGCGCAAAAGATAACTCAGATGTTGAAAAATAAAAATTTTACTTATAATGCAGCAGTTGTTTAAACAATTAACAATGGCCGATTAATTATTTAGACAAATGTTACTACAAATTTCTTATTCATTTTACGTAATATTAAAAAAAAATGGGACAATCAATTTATTTTTTATTTCGCTTAATAGAGCTGTTAAATAACGTAGGTTTCTACGTTTTTGTATTGTTTAGTTTAGGCAGGTTGGAAATTCAATCAATAAGAAATCGAAATAAAAGCGTTAGGTGACAATAGGCCCCTCATCAGTTTAATCCGATACTTCTAAGATTCATCTCAAATGTGCTCGTTTTTAATAAGATTGTTGGGAGCTTGCATCACCTTAAGCGTTGCAGCGGCAGTGTTGAACGGTGAAACTGTGAAAAGTCTTAAAGAATTCCCTTACTTAGTGGCTGTGCTAGAAGACGGAGACAATATTTGCGGTGGATCTCTACTTCGACTAGGACTTGTCCTAACAGCAGCTCACTGCGTCTACGATGTACCAGCGAAAGATCTCGAAGTGAGGGCGGCAACTTTAGCCCGTGTAGATAATAGCGTGAAAAATAACAGGTTACCTATTTCGGAAAAAATAGTTCACCCAAGATACAATACTAATAATCAAGAGCATGACCTCGCCATACTGAAATTGAAGGGAAAATTCATAAAAAGCGAAATGATTGATATTATCAACCTACCTCTAAAAGGCGAAAATTATCATTTGAAAATGGGCACTGTGATGGGGTGGGGAGATTTGCTAAACGGAAAGGACGCGACAGTGTTACAGTCAGCAAAAATTCCAATTATAGGCTATACAAATTGCCTTAAGTTTTATGACAAGACTGCTATATTCCAAACAAATTATTGCAATTACGACAATACCGAGACGAAAGCCCTGTGCAATGGAGATTCTGGAGGCCCGCTCGCAATTCACTACCAAACCAAACGCGACACTCTGGCTGGAGTGAATTCCTGGGTATGGGAAAAGAATGATCAATGCAGCGCTGAGTACCCTTCAGTGGCCACAAACGTGGAAATGTATTTAGATTGGATTAACCCATATGTAGTCGCATTTGATAAAAACAATAAAAAAAAACCTGTTACCTTCCGAGTGAAGCCATCTCGCTTTCATATAGGAACTCACGAAAAAACAAAAAAAAGCGGATCGTCTTCTGGTCGTCGAATTTTCTTAAAATCACCGAAAATATCACAGAATAAAGGACCGAAAAGATCACAGAATAAACGACCGAATTCTTCAAGAAAACCTTAAAATAAACGATTTTATTCTTCAAGATATTAAAATATACACTTTTCAAAATGAAATTGCATTCAGTTTTTTCTTTTCATTATGATTATAATAGAAGTATTCATGAACTTGCGTAAAGCCGTTGTATTCTTTGTAAACGTTGCATTTCGTATGAAAATGCACAATGTTTTAAATTTGACTAAATTAAAAAGCCTCAAATAAAAGTAAATTTACATCCTACCCTATACATCTGCTGTGTTTGATTTTAGATATTTCTGATTAAATTAAATTATTGAAAAAAATAAACAAGATAAAAAAATGTATAGGATATTATTCTCAAATTTCATTTTAAGGGGTTTTACCTATTCATGGAGGTAAAAATAAGGGTAGTTTTGGAAATGTAATTTTGTGCAATATGTTTTAGATATACGAGTTATATTAGATATGATACCCTACATACCGTCATTTCTTTAACACGATGTATAACTCAATCAAATTCTTGAAACTTACAGATCATATTAAAAAAATATGTAATAATCAAAAAATCAATTGGTAAATTGTTCATCTATTTTACTTTGAATCGCGAATTAATGAATAGGCAATTTTTATATAATGAGATATTTGCATTTTACTGTTTTGATGGAGTTTGAAAGAATATTATTAGATCTTAAACAATATCTAATCATGGTAGATTTTGGCCTTACTATCAATGTTCGCTAACGGCCGTTAGGATTAGACCAAAACGTCTTCAGGAGCTTTAATTCTGCGACTGCTCAGTGCTGGCTTCCGGTGCAAAATCAATAGCGTTCCTTTAATGTCATGCTTCTGATGCCAGTGAAAATGTTTTCATTGCGGAGTGCGCTCGAAGGGTTGTGTTGTGATGTAAACATCGTCGCGGGCTAATTTCGAACTGAGGACAGAAAAAGTAAAATGAGCCATGATAGGGATTCATCAGAAGACTGGGAGTACACCAAAACAGGAATTGCTTTGTGGCTGAACAATGATCCCGAAGGAGCGGAGGAACACTTCAAGGGCAGAACGGAAAACACGAGGGTTTTCACAGGCTACGCCTTTATTAAAGTTATGGTATGACTCTATCATAGTGAATTAGTCATGGGAGTCCTGGGATTTTAATTTTTTTAGAACGCAATTATATCGTACGAAATCGATAAAATAGAACTCGCCCAGGGAATACTCCGCGAGTTGGAAAGACGTTGCTCGACCAGCATGGGATTCATTACCTCGTTCAGGAACAGGGTGTTTGGAACTGATTCAGAATCGAAACCACTCGCTGTCGAACTAGAGGAAAAGATTATTTTGGCTGATAGCTTGATGTGCTCCGCAATTCTCACGTTTCTTACTCAAGACTACGGTGGGTACGTGGTATCAGAAGTGAGATTTTACCGAAGATTTTAATTCGTCCTCCCTTTTAGATTGATCAAAGGAAGTTGGCTTTTGCGGAGAGCATGGAAAATTTATCAGACGACATACGAACAAATTTATAACTTGCATAAAGCCTCGATGTCAAGTAGGGAGCAAATGCAGGGCGAGCCCAGTACTCCGGCAGTTGTGGAAAAGAATATGTTGTGCAGGTCTCCGGATGAAGAGAGCTTTGTGAATTTGATCCGATGCTCGAACGCTTCTATGGTTCGCAGTAGGACAACTTGTTTCACCCAGCCCCGGCCGCAGAATGGCGTTCGCCCAAACCGCTTTAGTGCAGTTTTGCCCCAGTACCACAAATCTCTATCGCAGCTAGCGAATAGTCCTTCTGGTGGTTATAGCTTCATGCCACGTCTACCTAAATCGTTCTCATCGAAATTCGCATTAGATAAATTTTCACCAGTGGTGCCACAAAGCCCAGGAAATCGGTCACCTGAAACGAACATCCCGCCGTCTCGTACAATAAGTTCTAGTACTCAAACTCCGTCCAAGAGTAGCTTGACCCTAGATCTGCCTACCGAAGCGCTTTCGAATCACGTCTCGGTCGCTCAAGTGCCTTTATCATGCCCTAATTCTAGCGCATATCTGCCCACGCAAGAAACATCGATTGCCAACAGGTGAGTCTACTTATTAGCCGTAATGAACCTTGTATCGATTTGCATTAGTTTCTCTACTTTGGATACTTTCTTTCAGTGACCTGAATTACCAATTACTCAGCCGGCTAATGGGAGCAGTAAGTTTCGGTTACGGCATCTTTCAGTTGAGCATTTCCCTGCTACCGCCCAGTCTGATGAAACTAATTAGCTTTTTTGGTTTTGAGGGCAACAAGAAGCTTGGACTTGCTTGCTTGTCCTACGCAAGAAATTCTGACGACATTAGAGCGCCTTTTGCCACGTAAGTTCTTTTGTTTACTTTTTTCATATCATTCATAATCTCAAAAAATCCATATAATTCTACCAGCAAAATTTGAAGAACAATTTAAATCCGTTTATTTAATTTTTGTAAAGGACAAATTTTATTATTACAATTGAATATGAAGGTTACGGATTTATTCATATACCATTTTAAGGCCGATTAACAATTTAGGATTAGCATACTTATGAAGAATTGTTCTCTGAAACATTTTTGCAAGGGTAACCAGGTAGAGCTATTTTAAGGCAGTTAAGTTTGCGATTTTTATATGAATCGGGATATTTTTCTCCACACATATCATGATAAAGCAAAAAAGCCTTAATAATACTATAAAATATTCTTACTCTGTAGGTTGGCACTTCTCTGGTACTATACAATAGGTGCCCAATTATTTCACGTAGAAGAGGATGACGCTCGAAATGAAATTGTTCTTGCCAAGCAAATTCTAAAAGAATCAAAAGCGAACTATACAACATCGGCGATTTTCTTGTTTTTCCGTGGACGCCTGAAAAGATTACAGGTAATGAATCTTACTGATAGACGATAAGTAAATCGATTACCATTTCTCTTCCTCCAGTGCAAAATAAACGATGCCATTGGATTTTACGACGCTGCGTACCGCATGTCAGCACAGAAAGAGCTGAAGCTGTTGTGCCTTCACGAAGTTGGCTGGTGTCGCCTGGTGCAGTTGGACTTCGGCAACGCTATGCTCCACTTCCATGAGCTAAAACTGGCCAGCAATTTTTCTAAAAGCTTTTACACGTACATGTCAACGATATGCCAAGGTGCCTTTGGACGCTTCCACAACCTCGTCCGACTGAGGCTCGATATGGAGGACATTGTTAATCGGTCCGGACACAAGGTGCTCTAGAAATAAAAATATTTTAATGCACAATACTTTATATTTTTGATTTCAGGAAAACCAAATAGATAAATTTATTATTAGGCGAATAGGTAAGTTTCCGTCCTCGGCTTATGAGGTCCAGCAACTCTGCGCCGAATATTTTAAGCTGTTTGTGTACGAGATGCTTTTTCTGTGGAACACACTAAATAGCTGCAGCCAGGATGTTCTTCAATCAATTATAAAAGGTATGAAAATTAGCGACAGGAAGTTTTAGGAAAAGTCGAACAGTGAAAATTTTAAAAAAGTTTCAAAACCGCTTTGATTTCTAATTCAGCTCCAAAAATACTATGTTGAATCGGTGAATCAGACATCGGTTCGGTTTCGATACCTTTTATACTGCTTATTAGTTTTTCGCAGCCACGTATTCAGCTATTGCATGAAAGTCACAATTTAATTTATGCATTTAAATTAAAAGGAAAATCAGTTTCGTTCAAAGTTAAGTTTTACTTCTCTTCATATCATTTTTTACGCCTACGCTGAATTAGAGATCAATAAATTTTTAATTTCTTTTGGATGGGAATCATTTCATAATTCCGACCTCAACTTTAATAAAATTAATTCTGAAACAAAATAAAAAGAGAGCAGAATATTTTGCAGTGTAATGTAACACTTAAATTGAACGTGCTCAAAAATACATGAAAAGAAGTCGAGCAAAGACAAATTTTATTTATTTTATGAATGTTCTAGCTACTATTGATTTATTCACGAAAAACTCATTTCTACTAAGTTTAAATTTACATTTAAATACATAGCTGAATATCGTGTGTAGAAATTTTATATGCAATTCAGCTGTTTAATTCTTAATTCTTTTGGGCCTTCTTTTCTTTTAGATGCAAGAGTAATGCATTAACGTTATTTTTTAAATTTTAAATTTCTTCAAGATTGCTCGGAGGCAAATGAACGATCCGCGGAACCATCCGTAGGGCTTGCTCACCTCATCCTCGGTTCCTGTTACGCTCAACTGAAGCAATTCCCAGAAGCAATAAAGTCGTTTCGAAAGTGCATCGAAAAGCGGGAAGGAGTGACCGAGGACTCACACTTGTCGGCGTTCGCTCACTACGAGCTAGCGATCATGCTGATCAAGGATAAGGAGGAGGCGTCCTTGCAGGAGGCTAAGACAGTCCTGATTCACGCTCAAAGGTGCTTCAAGAACTATGATTTTGAGACCCGGCTCAACGCACGCATTTACTCAGTGCTGAGTGGTCTGCAGTGCTAAAATAAAAGACCAGGTGCACTTAATGTTGTAAATTTATTCAGACATTATGAATTTAAATACATATATATATATATATAACTTCTGTTGCTTCACCTCTGTCTCATATATTCAATATAACCATACAAAACAATGTCTCCTTAAATCCAAGAGCTTGGTACAAAAAATATCCAATACAACAAGTACATAGTCTTTAAAATTATGTTAGGTGTAAATAAACGTTTAACAATGTTGCTATCGAGTAAATGGCAGAGACGACCGGACGACGGAGCGACGACGGCTGCCTCGCCGTGGTCGTCTGGCGCACCCTATCACTTTCACTGCGGTAAAAGAGTCGAGGGAAGCAGAGGCCGAGGGGACCAAGGAGTCTCGCCTGGCCCAAGGAAAACAATGCAAAGCTTACAAAATACTTCTTTTTTTTATTCAATAACTAACATGTCGAAGGCCTTAAGTCGTAGTCATTAGAGCTAAACGCGACAACGCGATCGCCGGTCCCGCGGGCTGCGTCGGACCGAACCTTTACCTACTTTATCATACATCTATCTTTGGATTGCCTAGCTTCGCGTGTACGATAACCTATCAAAAAATGAGTATAAAAAAAAATAAAATAAACAATACAACTCAGGATTGACCCTTGGCGCTCGTCCTCTGAAGGTTGCCGGGGCGAGGGAAAGTGACTGGGCAAGAGCGCGATTGTAGTAGTAGTTAGTAGTTGTCGTTTGACTCTCTTCGTTGTTCTGGAAACCTTTGTGGAACTAGTTTGGGTTCGTGGGGTTGTTCGTGAGGTGCAACTTCTTCAAGTGCTGTTCGTTGTATGGATTCGACTCATCAAACTTAGTATTTTTTTTCTGTACAATCAAAGGCAACATTTGATTCATTTTTTTAAATCTTCTTGGGTAATTAGAGTGCTAGCCTAGGGACATTTACAAATTGCTCTATGTACAGGGAGGAGGGTGCAACACGTCGAACATCTCCTGAATCCGCTGCGTAAAATTCGATTTCGTCGCGCCAAACAGCTTCTACACCTTACTTATTGTCTGTGGGAGTTATGCTGACTCGCCTGTCGAAACATATCTTTTTTCCTTCTTTTACTTTTACATGCTAAAGGTTAATTGTTTTTTTATTTTCTAAGCTTTAAAGTGCCCACGATTGCGCGCAACCTATCCAATGCCTTTTCCACTTAAAATACAAAAATGGTATAAAGAAGAAACAACTTCTGAAGAACAATATTTAAATAATAAAAATACTTTTTTTAATGGTTACACAATAATCGTAATCGACACAGTACGAGTCTAATAATTTCTCAGAGTTTTCAAAATTAAATTTAATATAATTTAAAATAAAAGAAGGCCACAAACACGCTCAGTAAAATTGCAAACATTTTCAGCTTAATAAAAATCTATTAATTTACCTAAAGCATTATTCTTTCTAAGCGAGTCGCCACTTTATAAGAGAAAAAATATTTCTTTTTAATTTGGTTTTTGTTTGCAAAAAGTACCCCTTTTTAAGCAGTCTAAACCAGAAATTCTAACCAATTGAAGTTATATCAGATTTAGGAATAGGAATAAATGACTACATTTTTGGATAATATTTTAAACAACAAAATATTTAAAGTGTTTACATACCAGTGGTTATCAAACAGGATTCAATTCATGCAGCTATTTGTTTGTGAAAGCTACTGAACTTTCTTGCAGGTATTCATGCGTTTCTAATTCTTGAAAGCGACAATGAAATTAGCGAAAGTAATATTCTGGGCTTTAGAGTTTTCTTACATCAGCTATTAATTCATATGAATATCTTGGACATATGCAACTTTGTTTGATTTTAGGGCCTTTCTATAACGAAAGCGTCGTCTTCGATATAAATTATAAAACTAATGCCAGCATGGGTTTAAAGTCCTATTTATAAATAAGAATACCAACCAAGATAGTGGCATTAAAATCAGTATGAAAACGTTTCATATTTGGTTTTAATGCAGCTATACTTGCGAACGCCAAAATCGACGATTTCATTGTAGAACGGCCTTTATTTTTTTTCAGTATTACTTTCAGTTTAGCGTGTCATCTTCTTCATATTAAATTATCTAAAAAAAAATGAAAAGAATAATTGTTCAAAAATCATTATTGCACTGAATTTAGGTAATATCTAAAAGTAAACAGTTGCAAGTTTATAGCTCCCTCTGAAGCAAAATTACGATATTATATCTTGTTTTACAGAAAACAAAAGTTGAGTGTCTGTGGCCTACTTTTTACCATAAATAGGATGATTTTCGTCATTAAGTCAAAGATTTATTAAAATTACGAGGAAATCTTTATGACAAGCATGACGTGTAGATGCAATAAACAGACTATCGCAGTCTGCACAGTACTCGATATAATTTTGCAGCTTCGGCTCGGCGTGACATTATTAAAAGTTCACGATTTCGGAGACAAATAAGAAAAAAATCTGGCAATAGGCACTGAATTTTAAAGTGTTTGTGGAACATGCTGAATTCGATCGCAAAAACATCTATGGGAAGATTGACTGGGCGGCGTACACAAACGAGGCGATTGAAATACTTTCTTGTTCTCAATTATGTTTTTTTTTTTTTTTAGCAAAAAACAATAAAATTCTCAAAGTGAAAATGGTAGTTACTAGGTAATGTGTTTTTATTCATTTCGGCAATGAATTCTTTTGCCTATTTACAGTTTTATGCAGAAGCAACTTCGCAGAAGGCGGCGCCATCGCCGCGCTGAATACTTCGCCTTAAACACTAAGATAAATCTACTAATAGTCTGTTTGGAAATAACCCTTAATAATACGTGTTTACTTTGTATTGTCTCAATAACACCGTCTGGTCCGAGTATCGTATATGTGTTCTGTTTACTAAGATTCAAAGAAGTAACGAATTTCAAATAACCCTAGTCTAGATTTTTAAGCTACAAGCGAATGGTATTCTCGTGGCGACCGAGCATTTCACAAATTTATAATTTTGGTCAGCAAGGGGCCAGCATTTTCTTTATTTTTATTTATGAATAGCTCGAAGGCTTGTGTTGCTGGCAAAACGGAAATAATGTTTTTTTTTTTTTGTTTAATATTTTCCAGAAATGATTCGACTGAGTTTAAGTGAAACACGTGAGAGGTAACGCAGCACATTCACTGACTTTGAGTATTTCAAAGGTATTCTCTGTCTACTACCAACGGGGAACGGCGATATGCTGCGCACTGCACAGCTTCAAAAACGAACGCGTTGCGACGTTGAAAGGAAGAAGAGCGAATAACTAAAAATATAGGCGGCTAACTAATCTCGAGTTCGATGTCGTACACTTTTTTTAACAGTTTACGCCTAACACTTAACCTAGGACTTAGCCTAGAACTTCAAGAGCTTAACATAATTTAAGGAATGGAATTCAAGGCTTACTATACATAACTCTGGCAAATATTTGGCACATGATTGCTTGTGTCGACCGACGACCGGAGCTGCTCCAGCCGCGGGAACGCGTTAGAATATGAAGCTTCTTAAGTACGGCTATATACCATCTGAAAACCTTTTTTTTTTTTTTTTTTAATAACAATCACATAATCTTAGGCATTATGGTCGACCGCTGCTGGATGCTGGAATCCACGAAGTGCTGAGGCGAACGCCAGGTTCACCTACTCTCGGTACGGCTTGCAGAACGAGTACCTGTGGTTCATGTGCTGGCTGTAGGAGCCCGAGTGGGAGAAGCGCTTTAAGCACTTGGTGCACTGGAATGGCTTTTCTCCGCTGTGGAGTCGTTTGTGCTCGGTTAAATGGTGCTTGTGCTTAAATGCTTTTGGGCACTCCTCGCATTTGTAGGGTCTCTGGCCTGGAAAAAGTTCTATTAGACTAAACCCCGCAAATGCAATTTCTAATTATTACCTGAGTGCTCGTATTTGTGCCTGGCCAAAGAGCTCTGTTTGCTGAATGCTTTGTCGCACTGGTCGCAAACAAAGGGACAGTCAACGTCGCAACCGCCATTCTCCAATTTAAGTCGCTTTCCGTGGTTCATGAGGCCATAGTCGTCTTCGTGGGAAATGCGCGAGTCATCGTCGCGCCAAGACCTCTTTTCGGAGCCTGGACTTAGACTGGTTCCTCTTTCACCAAGCTTCATCCCGAATATCTGACTCCGGGCGTATTCCGGGGTCATATGCAAAAGACACTCCATGGGGACCATATTGCGGGAGCTAGACATTGCATAAGGGTTTACTTGGTGCTTAGGAACGTCGTTGGGGGACGGCGTTTGGCGCATCAGGGAGGTAATTTCTCCCATTCTGTGGGGCGTGGCCGGGCCACAATAGTGCAGAGATCTAAATGGCGTCGGACTGAGCGTGAATTTTCGACTTAAATTGATCGCTTCGGTGAGATCATTTTGTAGAGGAGCTGTGCCATGCTTCGGCGAGGTGGATGGAATAATCGGCTCCTTTTTAATTGACAAGTCTAGTGGTTGGTCTTCGGCGGAATTGTGCTGCGGCGCACTGTAAGAGGGCGAACTCACTTGAGGTACAGCCGGTAACATGAAATTCTTTTGGGCAGCGCTGTAGTTATTCAGCTTCCGTTCCCGGGAGCGATTATTTTGAAACCACACCTGAACTACCCGCGCATCTAGACCTAGACGCATTGCAATTAGTCTGAACTCCTCTCGACTGGGTCTTGCGTTCATGGCATAGTGCTCCTTGAGCATGGTCTGCTGCTCCTCAGTGATCGCAGTGCGCACCCGCACTTTTTTTTCGTTTTCCACGCCGGTCTTGGACTCTCTGTCCTCGGCATCTTCCTCACTGCCGGACTGCAAATACGAATATTGCCCAGAATCCATTTCGGATTGCTGCTGCTGCCCCAACAGCCCGCAGAGAACCTTTTCGTGCTGAACGAGCTCTGTTTGGTGGTTGAACTTCTTGTCGCAACGGACACACTGCAAACAGTCTCTGATCTCGTCTTCAATGGGCTTCTCCTGCTTAACATCTACAATATTTTCGTTTGTTGATAAGTCCGTGTTGATTAGGGACTCTTCACCCTTTTTCTCTATTGAATTTACCGACGAAGCGTTGTTGTCGCTTTCCGGGGAATTGCACACGTCCACCACGTTCCTGGCTGAATTTGATTCAGATTTTATGAATTTATTTTCTCCATCGCTCTCATTGGTGCCCAAATCAACGACCAGTTTTGGCTCATCGGGGGTATCCTCCGTGACCTCCTCTATGAGGTCCTCCGGATCGGACTGAAGTCGCGAAGTGTTCACCGCGGTAAGCTCCAGTAGCCGGTGTATGCTGTACGGGTGGATCCTTGGGTCTAACGCAGCCATACTATAAAACGGGTTTTGGAATGAAGCTAATAAGGCAGCGTTCATCGCGTCGTAGTTGCCGTACTTGGGCAACATCGGGTAAAAAGCGTTGCTGTTCACAGCAGGACCAGAATTATTCAGACCGCCCTGCATTGACACGTTCGCCAAGGCAGGCGGAAAGTAGCCCACGTGGTTCGGCGGAAGACATCTTTTTGGATTTGCACTGCCCATTGCCAAGGATCCGTTTTTCTCCAGTGATTTCAGCATGGATCTGTTGTTGTTCAATTTTAAACCCATGCTGATGCACTTTTTCGAGGTCATGTGACTAGAGTAGGACCCAGAGTGCGAGAATCTTTTACCGCAGTTATCACAGCCAAACGGCTTCTCCCCAGAATGAATTCGCACGTGCTCCTTTAGGTGGTGCTTGAATTTGAACGCTTTCTCGCACTCAACGCATTTAAATTTACGCAGTAGCGCCGATTCGTCGTGGCTTATCATATGCCTTTGGAGACGGTAAACATTCGCAAATGTTTTGTTACACACTTTACAACTCTGCAACGAAACAAAATTTCAATTTAGTTCTTGTGATTTTGTTTAAAAAGGTAATTTTTGTAAGTATAGTATTTATTGATTTCAACACTTATTCTGAATACTCTTTGGTATTCCTCAGAGTAATTATATAATTTGATACATATTATTATTTAAATGTTAAATGTAATTTCATTTAAGTAGTAGACTTTCGGCCAGACTCCGACAAATACATAGTAAAAAAAAAAATGTTTTAAAGATTTATTATTATTTTTAGAGATAGCCTCAAACAGTCAAAGTTACTCAAAACAAGTTAACTTTGTGTGGCTATATACTACGCTTAAATAATTCGATAAATATAAAACATTGAATATACCCCCGCCATATAATGAGCTACCAAAAATTATATTAATTAAACACAAAAATACCTTAACTCAATGTGGCTTTTTCTTATTCATATAAGAATTAAAGTATAAAGAAAGTGAATTTTTAGACAATAATTTTATTGGGTCTTAAGGTGTAAAAATTAATTATTATAATTAATTCATACCATACCAAGATTTTCGAAATCAGCGATCCTGTATTCAGTTGAATTTGAGCCTGCAGCTCGAGCGCGGCATATTGTTGGAAGGTCTAGGATAAGGAGAAATTGTTCAGAAACAGAAATTATAAAAAATTTCTACTTTTTATATGGCAAAAGAGTTCATATCGTTTTATATTTTAAGAGAATTCGAACCTAGTGAAAAGCTGCAGTGTGAAATATTTAGATTGAAAAATATGATTTCGAAATAAGAACTTTTAAGGTTTTGTTTTTAACTTCATATAAAAGCAGATATGTAAGGTATTATAATTTTTAACTAATCGAACTTAGAACTTTTTTTAAGATACCAATATGTGAAGCACACAAAGCGATTTAAGCCGAATGCTTAACAAGCGCTGATTAGGTCAGGCTCTGAATAGAATCGATTGGTATAGGGCGGAACACATATGTATGTTATAAATAAGCTGAAAATATTTTAGGTTCATGAAACTCTTCATAAATTTCATGTTTAATTTTTGAAATATTCGTGAATAAAAGAGGTATTCTGTAAAAAGAAATAGACTCAAATGACTTTCCTGTGAAGTACCGAGTATAAACATTATTCTGAACTAACGCACATAAAAGATTCTGAAAAGGTACTTTAATTTTTTTTTAATGAAAGTTGTTATTTAAATAATCTAAAAGCTGTAAAGTGTAGCAACTACTAATTTGTCCTCAGTTCGACACCGATCCACGTACACCACATCGGCTGCGGAATTTGGATACGTCCAAGGAAGTATGTTTTGCGTTCTTTTCAGTTGACAATGATCAAGTCTCCGACGCGGAACGCAGACTCTGTAGCTGCCTGGTAGCAATTAATTTCTCGACGCACCATAAATCAGCGTGGTTGGGCTTTTTTATAAATCGCTTCTCGATTTACCCATGTCAGCGATAGAAGGCGGTCGCAAGTATAAAAATAATTTTCAAATATCGCTAAACGTAAGATGTCCCCCCGAGAGTGGACCTAGACAAAGGCGATAAACAAATTAGCGCACCGCTCTGCTGGCGTTACATCCCAAGGAGCCGGCCCCCTTCCCTGGCCATTAGCGCGTGTTTCTAGTATGTGGGGCTCCGTTGAGCTCCCCTGGAAATGACGTTTTGCAAGCGGCAGCTGTTCTGTCTTGTTCCGGCCGCGACACTTTTGTGGGCGGTCCGGCTAAATAGACTGCTGCTTTTCTGGCGCAGCTCCCTACAATTTCTGGAGACCACCTTGGTACAAAAACACGGCGTGCTTTCTATCTACCGTGATAAAGCTGCCGCTATTTTTGGCATTAATAACGACTGAAGACGGTTTAAGTTCTATTTTCGATATTATTTCGATCGGACTGAACACCTGTCCCGTCCTGCCATAGCCCTCGACACCTTAAATTGGCGGCAATCGGCCGGCGGCGACGGCGCAACGAACTTCCACCGGAGCGCCGCCACCGCCGGACGTCTTACATCCCAAGAAAATCAGAAAGGAAGGTAGGATGGGGCTCCAGCGCGCAAGGATGCAGAATAGAAGTGCATCTAAAAATACAGGCTGCTGCTGTTGCTGCTGGAGGGAAAATACGACATTAGTAGTCATTCACCTACAACAAGCGGCCATACCTCCGTTGATTGGTTAAAATGATTTAATGGTGGATGCTTTCATGGGAAATTGCGGTCCGCTGGAGCAGCGCACGGGTATTTTTAGACCGGGCGCTTTATTGCCTCCACACCTTGACGCCGCCGCAGGTTTCTTGCTGTGGGAGTGTTATTCGCTTTTATTTTTACTCGTAAAATTTTTTCTTTCTGAATAAAAAAAAACAACCTCTAATAATCGCTTAAATCAGACGCAGTTTAATAAATTCGAGCAGGGCCGCCTCGCCCTCCACCCGCCCGTAGAGCACACGTCGCAGCCACATCGTTACTCCCAAAATGCTTTAGTTATTCGGACAAAAACTTTTAATTGTTTAATTTTTTACTTTCGCTCATTCCGATAAAAATGACATGCAATAAAAGCACTTTTTGAAAAAGTTTACAATTTATGGCCATCATTTGGCGGCGATTATTGCCCTGCCAGCGAACTCTGAGTGCTCCTGGTGCATTTTGGAGTTGCTCTGGCAGTCACACGGCCTCTGCACCGTGCCCGGAATGTTTTATGTCCGTCAGCGGAGGGCCCAATGCACGGGTGTAAATCTTTAACATTTTCGCAAATAGCCTGAAACCGCGGTAATAGCGTTAGCTCTCTTTAGGGAAGACATTATCCTTTCTCCGCTTTATAAGCTCGCTAGAAAGGCAGTTATTCGGATTGCAATTTTTCTTGGTTATCTGGTTGTTTAGAGAGAAGTTCGGGAAGGATGGGAATCATGTTGGAGTTGCCCCTCTGCAGTTATACTGCAGTTGAAATGCATATTTTTGCTTCTTTGATGCAAGTTTTAACAATTCTTTGTCTACTAAACTATACACAACAAATTTCAAGTAGAACTATTAAATTGTCATTGTTTTTAACAACGTTTCTTTGCTGCAATGGAAAAAAAGTGAGCTTCGTATGCTGGTCATTTATGTATATTTTGATATGAAAAACTCTGGCGACTTAACGTTCTCTTTCCAAACACAAAGAAATGATTCATTCTATTTTAGATCAGAAAAATAAAGTGTGACAAAAATTGAATTAAAAACATCAGATATATAAATAATAAAATAATATACAATATTAATTTTTACTACTCTTTTACATTCGAACCAAATACACGCATGTTCGAAAGTATTCTCTTTTCTTTTGGTCGATTCTTCGTTTAAAATTAAATAGGCCAACATTAATTTTTGCAATAAGTAGAATTAATTTGCGATGTATTATATTATATTATGAATAAATGATCTTGTCGATGAGGCTTGACTTGTCGGTTGGAAACATTCATCACTTTTTTAAATAAAAAGTAACTTGTCTAAACCTTAATGTGGAAGGAAATACACAAGAGATTTTTCTGTTTAAGTCTATATTTTCTATCATATAATGAAATTTAGAATTATAAAAGAAAAAATAGTAATTTTGGAATTTTTTCGACTTAATTTTCTGGTTGTTCTTTACGTTTTAATTATATGTTGTAAAAGAGGCTGTATTATGATGCTAGTTTTCATCCTAAACAGTTTTCGAACTAAAAATCACCTAAATTAAATGTACCCCAAAACGAATTTTTAATTTTAATTTGTTCTACCTATCGTATTGTAAGTTCACTTTTTAGTGTATTTATCGTTTTTTTGATTGTTTGTCAATTTTAACCCTCTGTACTCTATGATTTTTTATAAAACCGGTTACACAGGTTCCGGAATGCCTGTCAGGTATACGGGAAAAATATACGAATAAAATCATTCGATATCCGGTAGCCCTGTACAGGCATACCTGAACGTCTGTAGCCAGCTTAAGCCATTGAGTGCAAAGAATTTATGTTGGATCAAAACTTTTGCGTTTAAAACAAAATAAAGGTACTCACCACAGTTGTATTAGGCGAATGCATAAGTTCATGCTTCTCAAGCAATTCCCTGTTGGGAAAAGAGGCTGAGCACTGGGCGCAGATGTGGGGGCCTCCAGGACCCGCCATTGAACCAGGAAATCCACAAATGTCCCCCAGGGCGTTGACTGATGGAGGACTGGCCGTCGAACGGCCACCTTCTTCGCAAGCGATGCTCGACATAGAAGCGGTTTGTGGTGAGGTTCGGGATATCCCAACGATGGCCATCGCGACTGCATGCTGCTGTTGTTGATGATGCATCTGAACCTGTTGCTGCTGTATGCTGTTGTACCGGTTGCTGGATGTAAGGTCCGAGACCGCATTACCGCAAATCGAACCGGTTGACATGGGGGACGAAGGTGTGTCTAACACTATGGAATGGCTACCACTATTAACTACACTGTTGCCATCGTTTTCATTGCCATTGCTGTAGCCACAACCTTGGTGGTAACTTGGCGAGTTGTTGAGATGTGATCTTTGTTGAGGGTGTTCGAGTTCTAAGTGTTCTCGAAACGCCTGTTTTAGTAAAGAAAAGGTATTTAGTACGATAGACAAATGGTAGGCGTTGAAATTATTCCGACTTACCTGAAATCCTGAAAACCGCTGGTGGCACTGGGGACACTTAATCGAATATTCCGAATGTGATGCTACAGCGCCATCGTCGCTTTTGTTGGTTGCGTGATGGTGTAGACTTGATGCCAGAGATGGAACTGAAGGGAATCAACAAAAAAGAAACGTTTGAGTGTCAACATCTGAAAATGCTAGCCAGAGTGTACTTAAAAACCTTCGTTTTAAACTAACACAAAACAATGTCGCGAATTCCTCGACTGAATATTAATTGAAAATCGTCATGAGAGCATAAGACTGAAAATGTCTGCCTGCGCACATGTTCCACAAGGCACAAGGAGTGCGTGGAGGTTCACTGGAGTGGCCATATCAAGAGGGAAGAAATTAAAAATGAGAAACGATTCACCATAAAACGTTGATGATCTCATCGCATCTTTGCACACCAAGTGCTGGACGGGATGACTCTTTCTGAAATCATACCCATCCTCGTGGGGCCCGGGGTGCGAGGCGTCGCGAACACATTCCCACTTTTTTATCATGGAAAGACCATCTAGCTGCGAGTTTATCACTCATTCGGGTAGAACGCCGTTCGCTATTTAAGAGAATGTTGCGCTAAAGCGGCCGTATACCTTAATTTATGTCAATTAACCACATACGGGCACAGTGCGCTAACGTGGAATCTTGCGGCGAACGGATTCCGATTCTAGAAAAGTTGTGGCGGGCCCGAACCGCGGTAAAAACAGCTCCGCTGGGAGGAGCCCCACCACCATGATGGGGGACTTTCCTGGCAGAGGGGCCTCATTGCATTTAGCATAGCTCACCGCGCCGCTTTCGCGGGACGCATTCTGTATTATAATTGATTCTGCGCGGACTGGCGGCGGTGGCAGCGCTTATCCGCAGTCATGTTTTCGCGCATCAGTCAGCACTGGGCCATTTAAAAGTTCGTTGACAACAAGTAATCAATTAGTGGCCGGCCCGGACTCGAACATGTGTCACTTTACTAATTCACCACACCAGGCAATAATCATAATAGCGCCCCGCTCGACTTTCGCATAAAACCGCTCACCGCTTGCAGCAGCCGCTCCAATGATTTTGGTCTTTCCGCACCAGTCGCCGAAGGTTAACTAGGCCCAATTAAAAGTGGCGATTAAATGGAACCTCACACCATTCGCGAAAATACCGTCCTTCGGTCGCATCGCGGCCAAGCGGCAAACGGCCAACGGCCAACCGCTCGAGACCTCCTCCCGTAGCGAAAAAGCCTATGGAGGAGCGTTCGGCGCTCCGCAGGGGCTCGCTGAAGCCACTTGAATTCCGGAGCCACCTGTTCGTAGTTTATCGATGTCTGGGACACGGCGAGCGGACCGTGGGGGCGTTTATTTACTAGAAGACGTCGTTTTAACAGCCCATTTCAGCATGCAACTGACGAAACGAATTAAATATTTTTATGATTTTCGAATTCGGCATGAGGGCTGTTAGTTTCGAGCCGTTGCGGCTTCTTTACAACATGTTGGGACGCCTCGTTAAAAAAATATAGTCATGATTTCGGTTATTTGTGCCCTCCGCTTTTAACAATGGCTTTCTTTGTAACTCAGAGGCGATTCTCCCTTTCAAACCGGAAATATCTTTCATTTCAAAATTTCTTTACATTTTTATCGTTTTTGTTCTTGTTAATAAGCATTCTTTTACATTAGAAAAAAATTTCACTCTACTTATTGTAAACATTTTTATGATCCGAGTATAAGAGTAGTACTGATTCAATGAGGCTAGATTTTAAAATAAAAATTATAGTTTAAACAGAAAATTTGTATTCTCCTTCTGATTTTTATTTTAGATCTCATGAAGATCTTAAAATACAAAATTACTTAAAATATGGTACAAAAAATTGTGTTTCGCCAATTGTTGTTTTAGATTAAATCACAAGTTTTCGATTGAATTTAAGTTCGGATTTTGTGGTGTCTAATCTAGAACATAGAAACATTGTCTCTAAAATCATTATCATGATGAAATATAATATCAACAACATTTTCACTCATTGAGTCCATCGCTGTTGACAAATTTGCAGAATTTTGCGATAAAATTCCTTATTCATAGTACCTTCAATCTTAGTTAGGAGACTAACTCCATTAAACGTTATACATCCCCAAACTATCAAAGATCCACCAGAGAATTTGACAGTCTGTCTTACTCTTGATTCAAGAAAATAAAGATGTGAACAAACCTATAACCTCTTTCGATCCTCATTTATGCTCCACGACTCATATTTCTTGATAAAGATTTTTAATTCTGACAGAATTATAATTTTTCAATATTCGGCTAACTCAACTCTGACTTATTTTCACCAGTTCAGCAATTTTTCTACAATGCACTCCGCTTGCCAGTTCGGTCGCACGTGAGACAATAACGGCGGAAATTTTTTCATTTTTAATGTTTTTGAATTATCTCTTACTTTCACAAATTCTAACCAAAAGATCGAAAATATTAGCAATATTGTTTTTTTATTGCATCAGTTTTGTTCCTTAGTGTATATACATATGTATTAAAAGTCTACAATAAGAAAGTGATGAAATATAGAATATTTTGAATTACACTTCATTTGAAATTTTACCATTGTTAAAACTAGATATTTCTTATACGAATTTTTATTTCTTTACTCTCTATCTATTCGTCAATTATCGCCGATCAAATGTTCAAGCTTTCAATTTTTGTATCTAATACTATAATTATAAATACAATACAATCAATTTTTAATCCAATCATTCGATTTTGAAATTCATTATCGCTTCTGATGTTTGAAATACACTTTCGCATTCAATCTATGACTATGAAATTAATAATAATAATAATTGATAATTTTACTATTTTAAATCATTAATAATCCAATGGTTATATTTAAAACTAAATATTTCATATGTCTATAAAAATAAGGTTACGAATTGATGCCCTTGGTTGAGAATTTGTCTGACGAGGCTATCGCAATAAAATATATTCCGGTAATTCCAGTGAATAACATTTTATAATCATAAACACTTAATTTGGGCTTTTCCCCATGCAATTTTTCTATTAATTTGATAAAAATTTAAATTTGCGATAAATTATTTCGAAACTCATAGCTGAAGAATGCCAAAAACTTAAGAATTCCGGAGACTGGAATCGATCTAATAGTAGTTGTTATGTAAAAGCATAGATAGTTGATTCTGGTTTTGTTTAACTATTTAATCTTAAACTTAAACAATTTGTAAATAAAAAGCAGGCTGAAAGTAAATGCAAGTCTTTGAATTTAGGAAAATCAACTGATTTTTTTTTAATTTATTATACATACAATATATTTCAAAATGGAAATTATGTCATGTAAATATTAAGCTTCTTTTTGAAACTCTTAATTAAGATAATACTATCTCAAAAATCAATTGTTACTACCCAAACTCTTACAAATCGATTTAAATTGGGCTTTGTTTTCTTTACGAAATTGATAAACCCGGCTGCCACTTGATACTTTTCAAAGGCGCCTGGTTTCAGCTGAACTGCACAAACACAACAGGTAAATAATATGCATATGTGCATATTATTCAAAGAAAGAAAATCTTCACTAAATCAACCAAGAAATTATGTAATCCCAAAAAAAAAATAAAATAGCAAATGAGCTAACTATTTGCATGAGTCACACATGCTCAATAAGTTAATCAATAGACTTCACGATTCACAGCCGGTTCCTACCTCCAGAGTGTTTACTCAAAATGATACAAAATAAAAACCTTCGAGCCATCTTAGCAGTTAGCACCAAGGTTTCGCGGAAAACAGTGGAAATTCTTAAAGATTATCAGTTTCCTTACACAAAATTAGTGGGACTCTGTCTGGAGTGATAACGAAATCGCTTCTCCTTTGAGATATTCAAAGGAGGCTGTTTTTGTTATTGATAAGTGTTCAATGCATCATACCGCGGACTGTACCTTGCTGTAAACAACAAAATTGATGCTTTTGACTATGTCATGACGATGAAAATTATAAATAATGAAAAAAAGAAGTGATAGAGGCCTCAAGCACTGCATGTGTACGTTTTGAGGTTATCTCGCACTGCCCAATGGCCTAATTGATGATTCTATACTAAATTGATAACAATGAGTATAACGAAAGTACGAAACAAATAAATACGCGCAATGAATACAACGGAATTCCGGTGAATCCCCAGAAAATATTCTGAAAAATTCTAAGAAAAAACCTATCCGACTTCCAAGAAATCACTTTTTTCCGCAGTACATAAAACCTCTTGTTAGGAATTCGATACGATTGCTTGAATCGAATTAAATATCGACTCAATTTCTACATGCGTTAATATTTGTGAATAAGATTGAATCGAGAGCCACATGGCATTACGAAAAATTATGCCAACTGAAGCGGTTTCTTGTTTACTTTGATTTGAATTGTTATTGAAACAGTGAAATTCCACTTTTTACACCTCAACTAAATAATTTATCATCTCAACTTTCAAAACTTGATCGAATATCGATAAGACGAGCAGCTGGAGGTCAATATCGAATTGACGAAAACGTTATTTGACTCACATCGTGATGAATGGAATTTTGAAATTCGTTTTAGATATTAAACAAACGTCTCTTTCGAATAAGGTGATATTAAATTTGTGATTTCAAATATTTAAATCGCAAGCATTTCAACTAGGCACACTTAATTAATAAAAACTCCTACGGTTTTCGAGATAATCGCGGTGATATGCATATGTATCTTAACGTACTTAACGAGTCGTATTCCTTCACGCTCGAAAATCCTTTGCTATAACTACTGATCATATGAAAATTATTCGCTCAACATGGTTAAATATGCTTGAATAACCTTCTCACGCAAAAAGAATCCTCTTATTAAATTTGACAAAGTGAGAGATGTAGGTGTTCTTCTCAATTCGCCCTTTTTTTTTCTAGAGTATGCTAGCCTTGTTTAGTCTCCAATTCAGGATTACTATATCAACCATATCAACGCTGTACAACGAAGGTTCCTCCTATTAATTCTGATGTATTGCAGAAAAAATTCGATATTTCGATATATCGATGTTGAAATAAAACGTCGGCTTCGTTAATTTTTAGAGAATTTTAATTTATTTTTGTATTGTTGTACGAAGTTCATTCTTAATTTTCTCTCATTAGAATTGTAGTAAATTTCAACAAAATTGATTTCCTAGATATGCAGTTCAAAATTTAGTTAAAAGCGAATAACTAGAATTCTAATAGTAATTATTTCCAGTAATTCTATTTTAGTACAGAGGTTTTCTCGGAAATATAACTAGAAAGGTAAGGAAGCAGGCAATTACCAGTAAAGTTGATCTGAAATTTAGGAACATTTACTCAGTTATACATATTCTGGTTGGTTTTGATAGAAATTCTGTAAATTTGCGCCAGAAATTCATATCTGAAGACTGATTTTGCAATAACTTAAGCGGGTATACCAAAAATTCAATAAAACTACAGCAGTATTGAGCAAAATTTACATGAGTATAATAATTTTAAAATAATAAGAGGGAAAGCTTTGAAATTAAATTTGTAAAGGATTGTGGATAAATAAAATAGGATTATGGGTAATACAAAAAAATGATTTACGTTACGTACTTTACACTGCAAACGGGACAACATTACATATCTCAATTTTACAAGAGATCAAACTTGAATTTCAAACTACGATTACGAAATGAGTTAAACATGCACCGATAAAGTTGTGCTATTTCCTAGAATTCTAGCTGTACACAACTAGAACATGCGATCATTAGAATTTCAGTTAAGTTAAAAGAAATTTCAGTAAATATTGCGACCCATAGAACAACTTCCAGATTAGTTAGTGAATTTCACTAGAATTGCAGTTAGAAACTACTATTATAAAATTTCAGGGTTTCGATCAGTTCAGTTTTAACGGAATATCTTTCCCGTATTTTCAAAAAAAATTACTGATAATATGTAAATACAACAAATCTTGTATATTTCTTAGTCAACTTGTTAAAGTATAATTCGATTATGATTACAAAGAAGTTAATTAAAGAGCTAAATCAACATTTTCTATAAACTCAGAAAAATTAGCTCCAAAAGTCCAATTAGTATATTTTTAAGAATTATGAATATTTTTTTTGTCAGAGCAAATTATGAATCTGGACTGGATCTTGCCAAAGTAGCATCTAGCTGAAAATCCCAAGGCTGTTCTTGAAGCAGATCTCGAGCCCACTTAAGAATGTGAATTGATTTTAGCTATAATTTAGCCAGACTTTCACTAATTGGAACTTGCTAGTTGCTAGAATGCGTTGCGTTGCGCTCACTTGGCTCTAGAACTTTGAGTGTAAGCGAGCGCGTGTCTTTTTATAACACCCGCCGCTTTCTTGGCCGTCACCCAAAGCACTTAACGCAATTATTAAATCGAAAGCGTTTGCTCCGGTATTTTTACGCCTTTTCAATTTTCACCTTAATGTAAATGATGATCGCGAGGAAATGTCAAGACGCAGCCAACACAAAATATTCGGCAAGGTAAAAGAAGCCCCCCAGAGTCCCATTGTCATCATTAAAAATACGAAAGTCGGCGAACAACTCCTGAGAAGTTGAGTAGGTGTCGTCGCGGCTATGACACTTTGATTAATTGCCGGATACTTAATGGAACCCCAGTGTATCTGGGCCGAATCGGTTTTTTTGGACAAATATTATATATAAAATATAGTTGAGTATTTTGCGCTGGCACTCTTTTCCGCGATCGAATGGCGCACTTAAGCCACTTCCATTTACATTCCCCGTTGCAGCGCCGACAGGATCTAAATCTTCTCGAAATTGGCTAAGGTGTGTCTCGTAAATCAGTGAAGAAGTCGCCGCATTTCGCAAGAAAATTGCCTGGCTCCAAAGGGGCTCGGGGGGGATGCGTTCAGCGGACTGTTCGCTCGGGATTGGCCTGCTCTGGATTCGTCTTTATCCCGTTTAAGCCTAAAATTGATTTCCGAACCAAACATGTGTTCCGCACCCATCTCGGTCCATGCAACCGGAGAACAAAGAAGAGACACTTTTAAGAAGCAAAAATACCTCGTGGAAACACTCTCAAGAGGTTTGTCTTCTTCGAGTCCACGCCGACAACTGCATTTCACGGATGCCAAAATCTCACGTATGGAACTTAATTACCTTGACTTTGCCGGTATTTTTAGCCACATATGGCACCAGATGTACGCGCCCAAAGTACCCAGTTACCACCAGAAGTAGGCAGGGGGTAGCGTCTCAAGACGTTTCGGGCCCTACGTGGAAATATTACGTGAAGTCGCTGCACGGCCGATCTGAACACCGCCGTACTCGGGTTAAGGTTTCTTAAAACTGCCCGGGTGTCCTTTGTCCCACACCTCAGGAGAGCAAATCGGGCAGACCTCAAAACATTTAGTCTAATCGCTATCAGGAGGAATTTAATGTCCGTCGTGGAATATTTAAAATATGTTTACTATCCAACAAAATATTTACCACCAACCTTACTTTGACCAGATCACGTAAAAACGTTTTTTAAGAGTGTTTAATATAATGCAATATAATTTGAAATAATTTTCTTACGGATATCTTTAATCTATGGATAGCTAAGATTAATGCCCAATACCTATGTATGTACTGTACATACAATAAGCTCTAGAATTAAAATTAGCAACAAATTCAGAATTTCCAAAACATGGGTATAAAGCATAATTTGTCTTACGCCCCTCAATAACTTTCTTTATTTAGATTTTGAACTTAGATTTAAAACTAAAGGACAAAACATTTGATTTTTTTGTTGAATATATAAGGAGTTGAGCCACATTTAGAAACTCAGGTACCAAATCTCAAGAATCATGAAGTAAACCATGATTCTTGAGATTTGGTACCTGAGTTCTTAAATGTGGCTCAACTCCTTATATATTCAACAAAAAATTCAAATGTTTTGTCCTTTAGTTTTAAAAGTTTAACTTCCAAAAGAATACAATACTAAGCCTAGTCCAGTCTAATGTAAGAAAATTTTCGACTTCATGTGGTTTTCATAAAATTTGATATCCAGCGAGTTTTCAGGAACGTTCATTTCACAACTACGAATATTATCAAATTATCGAAATTCTAGATGGTAGATCTGAAATGACCACTAAAAATTTTCAATTTGTAGGAATTTCTACGCAAATTTTAGAAAATAAATATATGAATAAAATACACTATTAGGTGCACACTATGTTGAAATAAGGAACAGTACAAAATATTATAGTTTTTTTTTGTTATTTATGAATAAAAAAGCATTAGCAGTTTGACTTATAATTTAATAAATGTCTAGAAATTCTGTATAATAACTAAAGCGATGAAAAATTATTTGAATTATTAAAAACGAACTGCGTTCAATCTACATAAATACGCAAATTTCAGTACCATAAAGTCTCTAAGCAATAAAAATAGCAGTTTTTCTGCTATTTAAAATAAAATCTCTTGATTATTAAAACTTTTAGTTAATATATGTACTTGTTAATTCGTTTATATCGTAAACTATGTATTTAAATATATTATAGTAGATGCACTCTTTGTTATAAAACTAATAAATATGTATGTATGAAAGAATCGTATGTTTGAGGAATATTTAAAATCATTTTAATTACTAGTGCGCATATTTTTCACTACCAATCAGAAGACAAGATCAAGTGAATTGGTAAACTTTAACAACATTTTAAATTATGGGTTTTCGTTCCTTTTTAGCTCCAACAAATCATCGGTTCTATATTCAATAAATAAATTAGCGACTGTAACACTCCGTCGATATTCTGCTAAGTGATTTCCGACGAGAGTAAGATGTTTATAGTTCTTGACTTTTATCCCAAATCAGAGGGCGACACATTTTTAATCTAAACAAATTAAGGCGCCAGGCCATTGCCTTCTACGAGGAAAGACTAATGTGCATGATATGTAACTAAATCATATTGATAAATTCGTGTTCGAACATAGAATCAAACGTATTTAAACACAATGTTTTAATTTATAGCATAAACAAAATCATTCTACTTTCTTGTCTTTTATCAAACATCTTTTAAATGTTTAGTGCACATTCTTCAGTCAAACTGATCCCTGTTTTTCCGATCAATGCAATAAATAAGTATACATATTAAACGCATTTATTTAAATATAGAACAATTTTGAATACACCACAGGAAAAAAGTCGATTAATAACTTCCGATCAATTGATAAAAAACAGATTAATAGGCTGCTGGTGGATATGCACTGACAGAAAAAAGTAACGATTAAAAATGTTTTCTATAGCTAGTGGTCATAATATTTTATCATTTTTGATTTATCATCGACAGTTCCTTTAGTTCAATCACTTGAGAAAAAAAAATTTTGTTCCGGTTGTTCTTAAGGTTGTAGAACTCCAACTTAAAATTGTGCGGTAGCAAATTGAATTTAAAAAAGAAAAAAGAAATTATATAAGCATATAGGAAACCTCAAGTCACACATTTGTTTAATTAAGGTAAATGCACTATATTTCATGATATTAAGACTCTGCACATTCAGGGAAACGATTTATTAGCCTATCCATTTAAAAAAAACTTTGTATTTTCCTATTTTAAGACTTTAAACGTAATGTGACTAAGTTGTATACTAGGACGGAATATCTTATTATGTAAGTATATCATGTCTAAATAAAATACGTTTGATGAGTATGCATTATTCTTTCATTGATATTTACGCTGAATTTATTGGTCTAATTTTGTGTAGAAATTCTGTAGTTTTGACGACCCGAACTCCAGAACTATCTACGCCCAATACTCAATACTTTCTAAAACTGCTTTTGAGTAAAAGTATAGACAGAACTTGTAGTTATTTGATAGTTTTGATCTCTATTCAAGCGCTACTGAAGACATTAACGATCCTGAATATGACTGGTACAAATTAATTAGTTTTTTTACATGAATATGTTTTGCACATGCGTATATGGCGAATGATTTAGTTTCAAATAATTTATCAGATAATTTAAATAGCTTTTAATAAAAGATTTTTAATTATCAATATTCTATAAAGTGATAAGTAAGATAAATATAAACTTTCACTGATAAAATTGTTATGGATTTGAGAGCAATAAATTAAAATAAAACTTCCCCCAGAATATATAATAGTTAAAAATTTCTTGTGTTGATTGATCTTATCATATAAACAATTGTAATAATGAATATCTTTTTAAATTTGTTTAAATTACGTTAATTAAATAAAAAAAAATCTTGATAATTACTTTCTCATTCTACATCAACTCCAAACTTTAGTGTGCGACCAAAATTACTTTAAATTTAATTTTAAATGACACTATTTTTGCAAAAACATACTCAGTTTGTTCAATTCTGATTTTCGGTTTCTGTAAAACTAACATAAAAGCGGAAAATAATTATCTATATCACTCAAGAAAAGTAATTTTGTTTTAGACTTCAATAGGCGCTGGCCCTATATTTCAAAGTCGTTATATGTATGTATGCAGGAAAAGTAAGACTCATATTGGAATATGGTTCAACATAAATTGGATTGAAATTGGAATTTCGACAAGGGATTTTCATACATGAGTCTCACAAGAATAAATACTTTATAAAATTTAACCAACTATGCTGTCGGGACATATTAATTCACTAATAAATTGTTACAATAAATATTACTGCTCGTTGAATTTAAATAACTTTAAAAATAAGCAGTATTATTTGCATTGCATGGTCTACTTTAGGATATTATAACTAGTTGAAAAAGTTCAGTAAACTATATTTGCGCATTCTAAAGCCAGATATAGTTACTACTCCGTAATTTTATATATTTTCAATTGAGATGAAAATTCAATTTAAGATTAAATTGCTCGGAAAGAATTCAACTTAAAGTTGAGTCAACCTGATTTTTGATAAGAATTTGGCTCCATCGACATGGGCATATGGAGGTTCATAAAGCCCTAGATACACGTACTATGCGAACTTTTCTTTTTTTTTTCAAAGAGGCCGATCGAAAGCCCGACACCTCAGCTCTTCGGGTGCAAGTGCGACCAACAAAATCTTCCAGCATCGCCGGCCTTTTGTCTTAAATGCATTTGGAGCATCTTGAATGACTCACGTTGAACTTTGCGGCAGCAGGGAAGGTCGCTCCAAAATCAGCCCATGTGGGCCTCGTGCGAAAGCTCGTCATACATCATAAAGGCAGTGCACACCTCACGGGGATTTTGAGTGATCTGCTTCTTAATATCAAAGAAAAAGAAAATTCCGGTAGACCGTTATTCCGCGATCAATTCGTTCGAGTTGCATTTGAAAATAGCCGAAGAACTCCCTTCCCTGCGTCTGTATTTGTTCAAACTCCTTCCAGCGTTAGTGTGCGAGCAGTGTAAGATATGAAGATGTATAGATGAAAGATGGGTAGTAAAAAAAACCGTTTCGGAGGGTTTTATCTTTTTCCCCACCACACCACGGCTGTTTTCCAATAAGTTTCCCCTGCATAGTTTCAACACAATCAAACATATACCGTATATGTATAACATGAACCGTTTTCACGCATATTATACCATGCCAGGGACCGCTACATATTGACGTACCGTTAGGGATAGAGGTGGACAATTAAAGCAGTTCTCCTGGTGGAGGAAGCCTTCCTTTCCTCTAGGTACTGAGGTAAGAAAGGTGAGCTTTCTTTATTCCTCTCACTCTTCGCGAGACGACGGCGTGGAGCAGGCCAATGCGAGTCTTGTGGTAGGAATGGGTGCTCCAGAAGGGAAGTACATAAATACTTCTTCGAGGACAGGTAGAGGCACCTACCGTCCTTATATACCTGCGAGGAGCAGGCACTTTACGGTTCTTCCGAGCTCCGTCTTTCAGGCACGGCGGCGACGACAGCGACGGGCTATATTTTCGCGAAAAGCTCGAAAGTTGCACTTTTCCCACCCAACCCATCAGTAGCGCGAGAAGGTGACATTACGGCACCTACCACCGCACAGCTCGAAACCTGCTTTGGTGGGAACAAGACGCCATTTGCGGGTATACACCACGGTCTTCGTCGTTGTCGGTCGTCGGTGCCTAGGCACTCGAGAGAACGTTTGCTGCCAGGTAAAAAGTACGCAAGTCCCTCCCCGAACAGGTTTTTCTTCTTTTGACCCATTCCTTGAGACCTCCGAGCTGATTGCACGGTTTGGCACCCATCCGCCCGCCGCTTTAAGGAGGTACTGAGGCCACGCCTGAACCAGGTATTTACTGGCGATGGCTTTTTACATAAGAAAAACGCCTGTACGAAAGCACTTTTGTGGCGAATAAAAGCGAAACACAGCGGTCGACCGAGCGGCACTCGTTTTTGTGATTACAGCTGGTCGGACGGAACAACCCCCAAGATGATAAGAAGCTCTGGCTGGGACTTCCCTATTTAAGAACTGGCCTCGATAATTGAAAAACAAAAATTTATATACATATTATATATTTATTTAAGGTACCTTTAAACCTTTTTAATTATTTTCTTTAATATCCCCTTACTTTATAATGTCATCCTTATAACAAGTTAATTGGAATCAATTTTAAATATTTCGAAAACTGCCTAATTGATAGTGTTTCTATAAAAATTTAATCAAAACCCGTGAGGTAACCTAATTGTAAACTTAAGCCACGTTCAATCAAGACTTTGAAACAAAGTATGCATCATCCACAATTGTATTGTGAAATTGTAGGCGGGATGACACTTTGAATAAACTTCTTAAAGGCAATAATATGAATAAAAATAAAATATTTTTGTAACTTACACTGCAACGAGAACGCTGTTGTCGATGGCATGCTGATTTTGTCCTCTTGGCCGAAACGGGGTGGCACCAAACAAGACAACATTGGAAAGGATTTTTGATGGCCTCGGCACAGTTGGGGCTTTAGAGCAACCAGCGGATAAAATTAAATTTTTTGTGCGATCTTTAGATACACCCGAGCGAGTTCACTGTTCACGGGTATCCCATTAAAAAAAAAAAAAGAAAAGAAAAGCGAGTTCGTCTTCTCACTGCACTTGACGCGAAACTAAGAAAAGGATTTTCACCCACTCTATCTTCTCTGAATACTTCTTCTTTTTGTGTTTTGTGGTGTCACCCGGGAGGAGGGACTCTGCTTTTAGTTTTAATTTAGTTCCAGTCGCGGTGTAACGCACGGGAAACTTCACAACAGCTCAGTTGGACCCGTAATTCGTCATTTCCGATGACGTGTCCAGAAGCACACTTGTGCGGGAGGCAGAATTGCGTCTTTGGTCCAGGTCCACACCACACAGCATCCGAGCGCACGGAGACGACGACCGCTGACAAGGGACAATCGAGGTGCACTGCACTGCTTTGGTTGGGGCTGGGTGTAACGGGTGTAACGGTAAAGTCGCGGCGCTCGTCCGTGCACCTGTATTGTTGTGAGTGTGCGTTTCTATTCAACTTCGAAGCCCTGCTCCTCTTCTTCCGTGGTGCTGCTGCAGCTCTTCAACGCACATCTTATTAAAAAAAAAAGTGTTTACGTCACAACAAGCCGTTCTTGTTCGACAGATCGGAGAAAGCTTTCCGTTTCACTGGTGCACTAATCGCATCACTTGCATCCATTCAGAGCAGATCCCGCGACAACTCCCACAACGGCAGCAGAAGCGCCTTAAAATTAAAAAATTTCACCCTGCAAATTCAGAGCATTTACGCCTCCTCCACCACACACCTGGGCTAATATAACCGATTTGGTTTTTTTTTTTTTTTATCACTTTATAAAACTCTATTAAATTTTTACTATCGCCCGGTTTCACAGCTGGGCCAGCCCAATTTAACTGTTATTTAAAAATGCCCATATTATTTTCAGTTACTATCAAAGCACTAAAAAAAAACAAAATAAATAACAACAGTACTGTGTGTGGTGCGTGCGACGCAAAGCCAAGGCGTTCTTAACTCCGCGACGATCGTGTCGCTACTACTTGAGATTTGTATTTCAAAAGAACCGCGCGTCCGTGCCGTGCCGTACACAAAATTTCTGTCGGTGATGTATGAGGCACCGAGGCCCCATGCTTAGGTATACAATGGAGTCGGTGTATTTACAGTTACTCAACTCGGCGACCACTGCCACGGATATAAAGTGTAAACGTGAGTGCACACCGTCGTGTCGTGTGCCTCTTCTTTTCTGTCCACCCGTCCGTAATTGTGTTCCGTTTTTCTGAGCACGGGAAAATATGCGACGAGCAAGATACACTCCCCCTGGCGGCTGGTAAACGTATCGCACATTCGAACGTAGCGCTCGCAGCGGTCGAGTTGACGACAATCGGGTCGGGAATCAGCGCGCACGGCGGCGCTCCCGCTCCCGTTACACCACAGCGACAGTACCGTTGCTTCGGCTTCATCGGGAAACCTAGGGAAACTTTCCCTCCCCCACCCCCCTTCAGATGGTTGTAGTGGAAGAAGAAGTGAGAATGACTGCGTCACGTGAGAGCGACAATCCGTTGTACCACACGTAACGGGACTTGTGGGACGAGGAATGCTGAGTCCTACACCTTTGTTTAGATGCCCGCTGGGTTGCGGTCCGCTTCGAAACGGAGCTAAATTTCCCCTTAGTCACAGAAGAAAATTGAGCTTTTACTCTCTCTCCCCAGGTTCGCCGGCCTGTGTTTTTCCAATTCACTGTTAGTAAGAGCGGGAGACGGGAACGGGACTCTGGATGAGGTCCCGTTTTACAGAGAAATAGAGAGTTCTGAGAAGATCACATGGTCCACGGGACGGATGCTGTGTAACACACACTCCCGCCTCGCGTACACTGCAGAGGTAAACATTCCCGAGAACCTCGAACACCTTTGCCTATTATTCCCATATTTTGGCCCGGAGGTGGGAGTTCGCTCGTTCGCTCGGTAAATGGAAATAATAATTAAAAAGAACTAATTTGTGTGTTCGTGAGCACACAATCATCAGTTCAGTCCATTTATGAAGACGGGAACGTGACGTCGTCGTCAGAGTCCGTTCGGTCCCCGGCTATCTGGAGGTGGGAGCGGGACAGCTCGACGTCCCGGGCAACCTGTCAGAATGGATCTTAACAAATCAGAACGGGAAGAATCACGTCAGATGCATTCCAAGCGCAAGCGGGACGACTCTCTCTCTTCTCTTTCCACCAAAAAATTATTATCCCTCCGTGCACTTCTTAACTACAAAGAAGTTTTCCTCCGAAATAATTTATTCATTTCCAGTCCAGTTCACTTGGTAATGGAGCACACGCCGCTCGGTGTGTGGGTGTGTGCGTGCGCTGGGGCGCGCAGCACCGAGCGAGCTTTTCTTGTCACCTTTACAACTCCCCTCCACGGATCGAGCAAGTCACTCGTCGGGTTTTGTTTCGCCCCGAAAAAGAAATGGAGGAAGAAGGCGAGCAGCGTGCACGGCGGCTATCAGTCCACCTACTTCCCAAGTAGGTGGAGCTACGGCAGCGTGTGCGGCGGAATTAATGTGAGGGGGGCTTTATGCAGAGTTTCACTAACGGTAACCAGATTTGCGGGTTTCCCGGTTCGGCTGCGATGCTGGACGACGCGACGCTCCGTCGACTTCGCGGAGGTGACAAGTGCGCCGGGGGAGAAGTTTAAATCTCCAGCGGCGTGCGCGATTCGTTTATTGCCCCATTTGGGCACACATTCAAATTTAACGGTCGCTCCGATGAGGTCATGTGCCCGCCGAATGCTTTTTGAAAGAGTTTCTCGGAGGTAGCCGGGCGCCGACTATCTTTGAATAGGCTTTTGAAAGTGTTTTATCATTCATTTTCTGACTGAATTAAGTATTTAATCTAACTATTTGTTTATTCATTCGAATTAACAAAAAATTGAAATTTAAAAGCTATTTTTTAAGCTAAGTCTTAATGCTTAAAAATAACATTTATGAGATGAGGGAAAAATTTCACATGTAACGATTATTGATTAAGCTTTATTTATTTAATCGAAAATAACTGTTATTAATTGATTTTTATTTTTGCTCCAAAGTAACGATTATAATTCATAGAGTTCGTAGTTCATAGAGTTTTAACGACTATTTGTTGAGTTTTATTTTTTCTCACAAATAATAATTATTCTTTGTTTTATTTTTTTCCTTCAAAATAAAGATTATTGAGTTTATTCTTATTTAAACATTTTATTTTTTTTCCCAATCAAGGTCTAATTCTGCATTTTTTGTATTTGAACTTTTTGTTTATGTAGAATGTTTGCGTAGCACAATTTTGGCAGAAAGCCGTCCAGAAGAAAAAAATCCAACGATCAAAAAATTACGACTTTTTGTTTTGCGGTCGCTCAATTTTAGAGTTTTTAGAATAATTTGCCCAAATGGATCAATTATTTTGTGATTGTAAGAATTTGAAATTTGTTTCTCAACTTTCGGGTCGATATTGATACATAAGAAATTACACAAAAACATATATTTTTAAGGCTATTGCAAAATTTTCGAGTAATATTAAAATTGAACTGCTGACAAGGAACTACATATTATACTTTTATTTTATAATTATTCCTGGCAACCGGGAATTTCAACATTAAGCATCAAGCTAAGCGGTTGAAAAGAAAAATTGTATTTTGAGTTGGTTGTAGAGAAGATTTAGAATAATTTGTAAGAGTTACCCTTTAACTTAACAAAATATGTAGATTAAAAAATTATAAAATATTATTCAGTGGATATAAATATTTATGTATTATAATATATTTATTTAATGTATGATATTTGAATTTTTTACATCTTTAACTTTTCTATTATTTTCTATTTTATTAAATAAAGAACTTTGAGTTTGTATGGAGAAATATATTAAATTAAATTTACTTTATATACACTAAATATTTTTGAATCTAATAAACTGAATAGATTTATAAACTGAAAAGAGTATATTATTTAGAAAAATCCAAAATTTTCTTATAAATGTAAATTTTAATTATATGTCGGGAGCATAAAGAAAATTTAAAATATAAATAAGAATCTGCAGTGTTTTTTTAATTTATTAATTTATCTTTCTAAATAAATTTTACTAATTTTTGTTGGGTAGTTTTATAAGTTTACTGTTTTATTATTTTTAATTTTAAAATTATATAATGTATCATACATAGTACGTTACTGTACCTTTAATAAATTTAAAGCCCGGATCACGAATGGTTATAGAAGCCATAATTATTGTTAATTTGATTATTATCAGTTGTATAATATAAAACCAAATTATAGTACACAGTCGCCTTATATTCTTTTCTAATTGTTGAAGAAAAAAAAGAAATTAAGAAGCCCTATAGGGTACATGAGAAACTCAGCAAAAACTAAAAAAGTTGTGAAGAAGTAAGTGTGATGATAATTAACTAGCCTAAAGCCTTCCTCGAAAAAAAGTCTAAATGTAGGTGAAAACCACATCGAAATCTGTTCATGGGTTCCGGCGGTTTATCGCAATTACACAAAGACAGTCGGTTAGCTACACACAGAAATCGTTTTCTAGAGAAGTAGAGATAACGAGGTAGGTAGGAAGGTTAAACATTATATTTGGAAACGCACTTTGGTTAGAAACAAGCCAAATTGTTCTATTAGAAAGACTATAAAAAAGCGATGAAGCGAAAAATTCAGATGGAAGTATAAGAGATATAATGTTAATTTAATAAATGGATTAATCCTTACCCATCGTTATGAGCTCAGAGTCTTACCTGCGCCGAATCCTAAAGCAATTCACACATAAATCGCCAAGAAGTTGGGGCGCTTCTTAATTCCGCCAGTCAGTTCAGTGCCAGGGATAGTTTACATCTTTCGGTCCTCGATAAGCTCCCAGGGCAAGCACTTTACCAACAAAGGTGAGCAGGCAAATTGGGCTGTGCCGTAAATCACACGGGGCGTCCCGCAGGGCAGGCCATTATTAATTAGTTCATCCCAGCGCCCCAAATCTCCAATTTGGCCCTGGTGCTCTGCGAAAGCTCCAAAATTACCTCGTGGTCCTGAACCGGGTCCATGGCCACGGGACGTACCCTGGCGGACCGGGCTGGTCTTTTTGCACAATTTCCTAATGCCAGAAGTTATGTTAAGCCAGCAGAGAAAACCACATCTTGGAGGAGTTACAGTTCTTGGGAGGATTCTCCCAACGGCTCTTTTGATGGCGTCCCCATGCACTTTAAGTCGTGCTCGTCCTCTTGTAATTCCTTAGACCGAAGGGAGGGCACCCGGCTCCCAGTCTCCTGCCCGTCCCGCAGGCATTATCCAGGAGCTAAACGTATCCTGCAAATTAGAAATTCGACATAATTTTATCAAGCCGCACCTCAAGGTAGGACGGAGGCGGCTCTGGCGGGGCCTTAAGTGGCCCTTGTTAAATGAACCGTTCGAAGAAGGAGCTTTCGGGACATGAGACGTTCCCCGAAAGTGGTGTCCTTGCCCGTTCGACGGCGTCTTTGTGTGCGGGAGCATCGCACGGATCCCGCATAATTGTTTTGAATTGGCGCTAAGTAGCCGAAAGATTTTAATGGGCAGGGGCTGACGACTGGAGGAGGGGATCGTCTAATTGAAAGTGGTCTTCCACCAGCTGCGGAAACGCAGGCTATGGGGGCAGTCTTATCTTCGGGACATGCCGACGGTTTCTTGTTCAAAAGAATTCGCAGAAATCCCGTGAGAAGATGCTTCGTGAACGCCTATTTTCTGTAAAGGGTAGATCTAACGATTAGCGTAAAAGTGGAAAATTTTATTTAAACAATATTAGACAATAGAGTGGGGAAAAATTGCTAAAAATCTATTTATGTATAATCCAACATACTTGTATTTAAAGTCAATCGCTGATTTCAAATGGCTAATCAGACTTTGAATTTTTATGAAAATTGATATAAAAAGGTCTTTGGAATTGATAATTTTTTAATTTGATATTAAGTAATATTAATAAACTTAACAAATTGAATGCTTCGGAGTTCAGCCAATAAAATGTAATTGCATACAATTTTAAAATAATTTTTGTTATAGAAAATTTCATCTGCTTTCACAAAAATGTTTACAACCCGAAAAGTATTTAACTTACTAACAACCCAAAAAGCATTTAACTTACTAAAAATCTAGTTTTTCAGAACTAAACATAAAGAAAATTTGGCATGTTAAAAATGTCTGCTATTGCTGATATTCTATGAATTACCGATTTCCACGTTAAACTACAGCAGAGTTGTAAAAATGAAAAAAGCATTTTAGTATTCGAATTCAACCTGAAAGTAGTTTTGTACTCATACTCAAGTATTTCTGGACTACTGCCCCTATTGTCTAGTGCCTAGTCATTTCTGTTAATGAAGGAACAAATTGTAGATGAAATAAATTCAGAGTTGAATTAAAAATTTTAATAAACGATTTTTGAACATATATGTATGTATGTATAACTAATTTTTAAAAAGTATCATCTGAAAGAGTGTGCTTTCTTCCTGGTAAGAATTAAATTGATTACCCGCCTGCAAAGAAAGGGTTATGTTTAACGCGTGTTTCTCTGTATGTGGAACTTTTTATATTCGGTCTGAACGGTTATAATTCATAATTCACAGCCTTTAGGGTACGAAGGGGATAGAAACTATCGTGGGCTCGCTAAAATTTCATTCTATGAAACGATAACATCCTGTCGGAGGCTAACGAGTATTTACAGGTTAAGCAGAAATGTCTGATGCCTCCGTCGGTCGGCGTGTTATAGTTTGATTGCATGAATTTTAGAGAATTCATGATATGTTCTTTCCTCTTCCTGCTAATTAAATGTTGTTGGAGAAATTTCGAAGAAATGGAATTAAAGAAAAAGAATATGACTGGTTCACATTATATATGCTTAGCTGGAAGAATTCTTAAGAAATTCTGTAAATGAATTGCCAATGACAAGTTAAATTAGAAGTAGATAGTGTACGAAATTAAATATCTTGGTGTAACTATTGATAAAATTTTAAAGATTAAGCAACATATTTGCTCAAAAATAGCAAAGATAATTGTTTTTCTATGCAATGATGCTTTATAATAGCCTAGTTCTTCATAATTTTGATTATTGCTTAGTAATTTTGTTTTGCGCATAGGTCAGACTGCTCTATCTAAACTACAGGTACTACAAAACAAATAAATGAGTGTGATTTTAAAGCGGAATTGCAAGGCTTCTGTGAGGTTAATACGACTACATACATTTGGGTTGGATGTCTGTTGAACAGCATTTTAAATATAATGTACATTTCTTTGTCTTCAAATTAAATCGAGGATAGAGGAGAGAGAAATAAATAATTATAACTATAACTCTATATTCTTAAAAATGCCTGAATACTTTATGCTCGTACTCGTACTTTTATAATCAATAATAACAATTTTAGGTTTTTTACAGCTCTGGTTTAAAGTAACTTATTCTCAAATTTAAGGATAAGTTTTTACAGTTTTTATATAGTAAGTTTGTATAACTCTCACGCGTGTGACGATATTTCGAAGAAATACATATATGCATGTATTGTGGATGCATTATGTACCAGAGAATGACAGTCAACATCCGCACTATCTCTTGGTTCACCCATTATTTTGCAGAAATAGCTTCATTTCAAAGAAACAAAGTTTGAATTGCGATTTGAAGGTGAATCATATTCTGTTTTTTTCTTCTTTATCGATGGAACTCTCGTTTGTTCGCGAGAATCCTTCAAGAAAGCTATCAAGGTCGAATGAGCCTTGTGTGTAGAGCGCCTTTTTGAATCGATTCGGATTCTTGATACCTTGCGATGCGAGTTCCCTCACCTTCGAGGAGTAACCTTCCGTTCCATGAAATATCGGCTGTGGTCCCCGTGTGCCAACGTTCACGTGGAGTGCGCGGTGGAATCGCTCAGCAAACAGCCAGCGGAGTCTCAGTTTCAGAAGACAAACTTTCTTAAGGGCCCGGGCAATGTTTGTTTTTCTTACTTAACGGAATTTCCGAAGGAGATGCTAAGTACTCCTGTTCGACGCAGGATACGTGCGTGCTCTTCTCGAGTGCAGCCGTTCGCGGGGCTTAAACGCTCCCCGAATATTTTCAACTCCACCGGAGATATGTTTGCAAGTAAACAAACCTACAATTGAGATTAATGCAAACTCGAGCAGGAGGCGCTCCGCACACCGCTCGGGGGCCCCAGGGAAAGGCTCATACCTGCCTCTCCAAAGTGGCATCATATTGATAAAGTGCTCCTCAAGTTGCCCAATTCAATTAAGACGGCAAACTCCGACCGCATTCCAAAATAGCAGCCCAACCTGGGCGGCACTAATTTCGAGAGGTCCGCCGGTTCTTCACACGTCGTTCGGCGGGACTTTGCGGGAATGATTGCAGTGAGCGCATGGCTTTAAACTTAATTTAATGGAGCCCGAACGGACGCTCGGTGGCGCCCCGCAAAAAGTAGTGGACCAAAGGGAGAACGAATTTCAAATTATCTCCTCTGGCGGAGTTTAAATCCAGAGGGAATTAAGAAATTAGGGCCATGTGGTGACGCAATCAATTGACCACTTCATTTAAATCGCAGCTCCTAAAGCAGAGTCCGGCAAGGGTCCTGAGCGTTGTTTACTGCTGATTACGCCTCGAATTTATGAAAATCGAAGTCTTGCTCGTTTCGGGAGAGTGTCTGCCTTTGGTCCAGCACAGATACCTCCGCTCAGTTTAGGCAGCCTCTGCAAATCAAATGCAGGAAAGCTTGAATTCAAGTATCGAACCAAATTGAATAAACTTAAAATTCACACATCAATAACATTGGTCAACACCAATTTTATTCGAAGAATTGGCAAATCCTTTATATAAAATTTTGTCTGCAGATTATGTAGAAATGAAAAAGTTCAAGTACTTCCCACTTTCTAGTATATAAAAGACCATATTTTGACAATTTATGAAAAGTTTTAAAAAAATAACAAATAGATTCAAGAGCTTATTATATTGCTCAAATAAAACCTTAAATCTTAAACTGTTATATAAAAATACATTTAAAACATTTATAATATTTTATGAATTTGTCTTTTTTCTATAAACATCATACAATAGATTGCGAATTAAGAACACAACAACTACACACTCATGAAAAACATGTTTGTCAAGATGTGCAAAAAAGGCTGTAGAGAGAAGTTTTATTCGATATTCTTAGATTAGGAATCAGATCTTCTTTTAGCCACATCACAGGCCAAAAATGGCCAAAATACAATTTTTTTTCTTGGAGCTAATTGAGCAATTTTATTTATGGATTCATAATCTACAAAAAAAATCCTATAGAGATAATATGTCATTTGTTTGGATACATAAACCAACATTAAATTTGCTGACCAGTGTAATTTATTTTTTGTTATACTATAAAAATTATCACGTGTTATTTGGCAAATAGGTTTTATTTTAAGTGCATAACTTGATAAATTTGACAGCAAAATAATTGCAAGTTTCAAAACTTGTTATACTATTTTTGTAAAAAAAAAATATTGTTTTCTCTTAGCTCGATATTATTATCGGTCGAGAGTAACAGGTAAAGAGAGCTCAAATCATAGCTGGTTCGGTCCCTGATTCCCACAAACTATAACTGGTCAAAAATATGTATTTAAAATTAAGTGTTAATCTGAGTCGAAGTTACAAGTTTTTTTTAAAGTATTGGTCAATTTTTTTTTCTAACAAAAATTCTGGGATAACCCTTAGTCTTTTTAATTTTTCGTAAAAATTCTAAGACTTGACCCTGCGGTGTTTCTGCTTTTTTCTCGAAAACCCTTTTCCGTTGTATGCTATTTCTTTACTCCAACCATAAAAATTGTAGGTTTACGAAGTTATTCCCTAAAATAAAATTGCTTTAAATATCAACGCTAGAATGATACTCTGTTGTAAATGTCAATTTTGAAATAATGAAGCGCTATTTTTTTGGACGATCACATAACTTTTTGACTATAAATCGTCACTGTTGTCTGAATCACTGGAGTAAATTAATTTGAAAATATTGTGAATATTTTAAGTGAACATCTAGATTCAATGCAAGGTGACATTCACTTGGTCATTTTTTTCTTCAAACGCTCATATTTTTAAAATATTTAAGATTTTCTCATTTTCTTTGTGCAAATTGAAGCAGAATCGTTCAAATTCTAACTGAAAGAATGAATCACCAAAGAATGTTGATTCTTCCGCGAGATATTCTGTGGTTTCCAAAGTCTGTTTAAGTAGGGTGATATTTTTTTGATAGGTAAGTTTTAAATCTCTCAGTGCTCAGATGTATGCCCGAGTAAAGAAATACGGCTGGGTTGTCATTCGAGTCGACACTATTTGCAATTGCACCTAATTATCCCCTCCATAGATCTTGTTTTAAGAAATTTAAAAAAATATATTCCCCAGTGACTCACCCCGTCTGGCCCAGGATATCGCTGGAAACAGGGCCGTCGACGTGGACCTGGGCGCTGTAGCTGGCTCTTGACCTCAATAAATTAGGTGACTGTCAGAAATCTGTAACTGGAGAGTTTTGGTAAAGTCATTAAAGGGCCCCAGTCGGGGCTGGGTCTTGAGACTCGGGACTCGAGAGGCTCACTTAATTTATTCCTTGAGATGCGTAAACTGTTTACTTCTGTTATCGGTCCGTCGTCGTCCGAATGACGCATTTGCCACAATCACTCGACGGTGATAACGAATTAGAATAAATTTGGGCACGTCGATAAGCGGCGACGAGCGTGTAATTAAGGAGTTTATTTGTGAGGCCCGAAAGGTCACTTGGCCTCAACTGGGAAATCTTAACTATTTAACTTTCCACGAGTGCTGATTTCGCCATCGAGGAATGCCGCGTTATCGGCCCGGGACGGGAGTTATCTCGGGGGACGCAATGGCCACACAACGATAAATCTGTGTCACCCGACCGAACTGGCCGGAGGAGTTCCGACCTCTGCGGAAAATGAGCCATCGTAAAAAGTCATCTCGCCAGGAGGAACCGAGCGAGAGACACTATCACTTTCCAATTAGATTAAGCCGGGAGTTTCTGGCATAATTCCTTTGATTATCTTCTTTTATTCCTCCTTTTGTCCCTATTTGCTATTTTTGCCCATTTAAAACAATTCCAGGTTTATGTCGCTTCTTGGGACCGTCGCCGCTCCCCTCACACGTTCCCCGGCCAGAAATAAACTTAATCCCTAGGAATCGTGTGATTTAGTCCCTGGGAAAGCAGAAAGAACGAAAGAAAGAAAAAGAGCTCCATCTTCCAGCTCCGCAACGATCCGCCGAGTGGCGAGATGGCGAAGACGAAACCCACTGCGGGTTCCAGCGCAATAAGGCTGATGAAGAAACAAGACCAAGTGCTTGATGGAAGTCGAGAGCCCGACTAATCTTCTATTTCTTGATTTGATTTCATTTTGGGCGATTTTATTTAGCGAAATAAGCGCGTCTTAGTCCTTTTTATGTGAGTGCTCGGAGTCATCCCCTAATGGAGTATTTGGGATTAGGATACCTTCAAGGATAACGAAAGTGGATGGCAGCAGCGCGGGCCATTTCGGAGATTTCAGCTGAATAAAACATTCATCCTCCTCCCCCGCAGGAGGACACATGCAAATTGCCGCCAGCGGGGCACCCACTCACCCACGTCTCACACCACACCCACAGGATCTGCGTCTTCATCTCCATGAGAAGCAAACGAAAATTGCGAGGCAATAACTTCATCAAGAAGTTTGTGAGAAAACACATGCCTCCCAGGAATGCAGCATCCGATGAAGGACCATCGCCGCACCAACGGAGTTCACACCTTTAGACATGTGGTGCCCATGTGCCCCGACAGCGGGGCACTTCACCTGGGTGGCCATTTCACACTCAAGACAATCGAACAGGCAAAAAGCAATCTCCGGGCATCGTAGCTGCGAAAAAATCTTGCTGCCATATGTTTGGTCTAACTAGATATTTAACTTTTTGGTAGCGGCAATCATCAATTCATTGCAATTCAGAGCCTGCTTCAGTCTGAAGAAAAGATGGACAAAAACAAAGACATAAAACCCTAAACGAAGCCGTAAAGAAAACATAAAAGAAAAGGCACCTCTTGAGGTAAAGATTCCCATTCATTGGCTGATTGTGAGAAATCAAGAAAATCTGTCTGCAACAACATCGGAACCTGAAAAGGTACCACTTAGGGTGCCTGCAATTTCAAATTCAAGATGGTGAGTCTAACATGGCAGAATTGCACAGTTCAGAGTTTGTTTTTGTATCAAAAGATAAAAATCTTAATCTTATCATTCCCTTCCAAATTGAGAAAAGAACGACGTTGCTATGCCATGTTTTATATGGTTTTAATATTGAATTGTCCTGTATTTAGTAACTTTAATACCTAATTTTTATTACATTTACACATAATACCGACTACCTTTAGCATACTTTTTAAAAGGTAACTATATACTTGACTAATTGTTTCTTTTTTATTTTCAAATTGAAGAATCTCCATGTACAGGGTTAAAAAATTTTGGGCTAAATTATAACATTTTTATGGTTGCATATGTCATATGTCCACTCCAGTTTAAAAAAGAACTAACTTTTCAATTAAATTAGGCTAAATCAAAGGAAGGTTAAAATTTTGGTTGAAGTAAGATTATTTAATAGAACAAAGATTGTAAATTATCTTGTATTTATTAATTTTCAATATCTACAGCTTGTAAAGTATAAAATAACACTTTCTGTTAAGATTGAGTTTTATTAAAATGTAATTCCTAATAGTTCTAAGGTCCAAATAATCTCGCAATATCTGAATACAAAGAAATATGTATATTTATTAATTTATTGTTTAACACAAACTGGTTATAATTTTTTAGTATTTTAAATTTTGAAACCGCGAAATTATTGAATTTATTTCAAACTTTACAAAAGGTTCGAATTTAACTCTTTAATATTAAAATAACAACTTTAACAATTTTCGCGGCTTAGAAATTATCCTCAAATTGTGTATGTATAATTATGTACATATGTATAGTATATACAGCGCCCCAAAATGTACATATATGTATCAGAAATTTGCAAAATCGTACAACTAAAATAAATAAATAACAGGAGAACAAGCGAAAAAAGTTATTCAAGAGAAAATAGTTCTTGTTTTGTTTACCTACTAATAAAAATTATCATGAAATTTTCCATCTAACAAAACGGCCACAGAAGTGTAGAAATATTGTAATATTCTAAGAATTTAATATGCTTTGACTGGGATTAATTGTTATTTAATGTAAACTTTATGGAAGATTGAACATTGAAATAATACATTTAAATGGGTATTTTTTTTTATGGAATAAAACAGCAGAATAATTGTGCGAAAAAAACAAATTTTTTAGTGACTCTAAATATGACCATCCTCAAAAGTAAAGCTATGTATAAACAGGAAATAATAAAATATGAAAATTTTATTTAACTTAGGGAGTGAATTTTTCTAAATCATAGCGTTATCACTAAAGTTATTTTTATTTTTGTTATTAAATATTATTTTTTGTTTCTTTAAATATGATATCGTATGTATTCAGAGTATCCTAAAAATGGACGCTAACCTTGCCCATGACTGACCTAATAATTAAAGATGAGCTTATGTAGTATAAAAATCATCGTTTTCGAAAAAGTAGAAAGTATTGAGCAGTTCAGACAAGCAAATTATTAATTGCAGTCTATTATAATATAATTTCGCTGAAAACGTATTATTAGAGAATTGAAAATATCGATATTTGTGCAGTGAAAAGAATTTACTAATTCAATTCATTAATCAAATATGTACATATGTATGTACAGGACTTTGTATTCTATTCCTTTTGCCCATTCTGCTTTTATTTTCATCCATTCGATCGAAATGTACTTTTTATCTTAAAATGAAACTTATGCTGATGGTTTTTATTAATTTTTACATTGACTAAAAAGAAGATCAAAGGTATATTTGTGAAAATTTTACTGTACCACCACGTGTCGTTTCTATTAACAAAACCTGGGTTAATAAAAGTCTAAAAATAAAGTATATTTTGGTTTCATAGGGAGTACAAATTATTATTTTATGGGAAGAAGGAAGAATTAATAATATTTAATAAATTTTGAAAATTTTTTATAGTGTCTATTTCCGGGCGCAGATGAGTTTTTAATGTAACCTAATTTAAATAGAATAGCGACTGGATTTTTATTTATTTTTAAGTGATCTCTTTTGCGCGACGTCGAGTGTGTTTCAAAATATGACTGAATGGGAGAAATATTGTAACAGCTGTAATTCAGCAAGAAGCTTGTTTATCTATAAATTTTCGCTGAACTTATGGAAATAACCAGCGCTGGTGCTCGGCGGAGCAGACGCTTTCTTAGGCATTGGGTCACGGCCCGTGTCCAAAGTAAATCAGGCGGGGAAGTAGCGGCTAATCAGCGAGCCGCGGCGACAATAACCCACCTCGTCCGCGAGCCGCAGATAGCGCGAATGGCGAATTCGGATTCGGGAAAAAACCTCAATAATAAAAGCGCTTGAATTCGCGCGAATCACGAACGAGCTCTGCAGCGGACGCTGAGTATAGTGCGCATTAGCAGTGGACTTGGCCGTGATAAAAATCATCGCGTTTTCGTCGTTCGGCGTACAGTCCACAAAGTTTCAGCGGATTTTAATTAACTCGTTATCAACTCGAAACTTGCTCATAGTTGGAAGAAAAAGAGGAACAAAGAAAAGGCCACTCAGCGTCCGCAGATGAAAGACCGCAGAGACAGACTGCTCAAAAAAGTGATTTCTTATCATCGGTCGTAATTATCAGCGGACAACAAGCGCTGTATGGGACTGCACACGCCAAGTAATTAAAATAGTAAACGAGCTCTGCAGAGTCGCTACGTGCACCCGCTGGGCCCCATCCTAAGGAAGCGGAATGAAGGCGTCGCCGCCGCCGCCGACGTCGTCCGCTTTGGGGCCCGCGGATTGCACAGCTCCAGCGTTGGTCTGAATAAATCAGAGCCTCGCTCTTATCAAGCAAGGAAGTAGGAGTTCATTTCGTCGGGGTCAGTTTAATAATTTTCGTAGTAATTCGAGATACCCACCGCCTCGTGGACTTTTTACAGCAATGGGGACCACTGCGGCCCGCGGGGGCTGCGGAGGTGCTCCCTCTCTGTGGCCGCTGTTCGCTCGGGCCTCGGTCTTGGGGCTCTGGTCGGCACGCACTTCGCAGGTTTCGATTCCGCGAAAGGGAGCATCACTTGGACTTGTTTCCGAGATAACATTTCTCGGAATTTGAAATGTTCCAGTGGAGACTGGAGATAACTCCGCGCACTTAATTGAGATCTATTTTTAGCAATCTGAGGTGATTCGATGTGCGTCTTCTGGAGCCGCTCGTCGAAAAACGGGGCTGATACTGATGAATGACCGGTTGTGATTCGACTATCCAGGGATCGACTTTGGACCGCGTTATCACAAACTTTTGCCCATCTTCGATGCAGTTTAATTGAGCAAAAGGTTTCAACAAAGCCAAAACGGCCGACTCATGTGGCCTGGCTCTTTTGAAATAGCACAGCCGTTAAAGAGCAAAAAATTGTAAAGGGTGTGCCCCTGTCTCCTATCTTTCTCGAATGGCTCAACATTTTTCTTTCCTTCCACTGATAACAGCCGAGTTCGTCAGAGCGTTGCTGTCCCCGGCTATCCCAGTGGAAGGAAATGAAATCTCGAAACATTTCCTCCTGGTACTGCATCCTGGTTGCATGCGACAAATCTCCTGTCCTCTGGGAATAGGCGATCAATTGTGCATGTCAGAGAACTGCCAACTGCACGTCAAGCGCCCTTATTATGCGCCCTTCTTACAAATTGCACCCATCCGAGGAGCACCAAGCAACCGCCTTTTGCCTTCCGCAAAGAAACTCGTCATGCCTGAGGAGCGCTAACTTCTTAACATCGTTTTAACAAGCTTCGAAGGCGGCGCTACCACGCCATTTTGAGCGCTCGTCGATCATAGCAACATTCACCTCAATTCTGGTTTGGTTGCACCTGCAGCCATTCATCCAAAATGCACCTGTCGCGCCTACCTGCCTTAAAAATGGCTTTTCTGACCACTCACACTTGTCCATCCCACATGCCTTCTGATTGTGGCGTGCGTGGAAAAGTGGAGGTGGAATTTGTAAGGCGGGAACGAATTTATCAAAATGAAGTTTAATTGAATTGCTTCATTTAGACCCAGTATCCGGGTGTAAGATTAGCTAAACTGGGGTGTTTTTGTTTTATAAATATCCAAATTCTCAAATATATTTGATTTATGCTACTATCAGTGGTATTTTTTTCTTCCAATTGATTTATCTAAGCAAAGTCATTATAGATATTAAAATTAAATCTTTAAATGGTTTAATTTAGATTCCTGTAGATTAGACACAAACTCGAAAAAATCGTCATAATATGACTCAATTTCGATAGCTAAATTAAAAGGGCTTTCGCCGTAGGAGTTGGTCAAAAATATTCAGAAAGATTGCGTAGTTTTATTCTTAACATATGCTAAATTTACGCTGTTAAAGTTAAGTCATGTTTTCTTAGCCCGACCAAAATTTCAACATCCTGTAATTTTTGGAAAGATCTTAAAGATATTATTTGTATAAAATATAGTTGAACTAAAAAAAAGAGCTAATTTTAGAGTCCTTGAAAGTCACTTGAAAATGAGAAAAATTGTCTATTTTTTATATTTAAAACTCTAGACTCACAGTAATCACTTTCAGGGGTATAGTGTTTTTGTTTGGTTATAATTTTAAACGAATAGAAAATAAATTTAAAAAAAGACCTACAAAACATACTCTCTAACTTATATATAAAAATTCTAATAAATATTGTACTAACTGAATAAGAAGAAAAAAAGTACAAGTATGAATGATGAAAAAATGTCTATTTTTTCAGTCTATCAACAACACGTTACATTTCTTAACTCGTAGATAATGCGGTAATTTTGAATCATATAAAAGCGACACATGCTCTTGATAAGGAAGCCAAATGTCTAGGCAATTGCGTGCGTGACTTTTCAGATACCGCGGGCAACAGGTCAGAAAACATTTTTAGAGGAACGATTTAATTATTGCTTCAGGTACTTTACATACATATCTACAAAAATATTATGAAAAAAATTATATTATTGTGAAATAAAGTGTATCTTTCAACTAGGTTTACTTACACTTAATAGAAAATATAAAGATAATTTATAATGATTTTCATACCTGGGAATCCAAAATGACGAGAATTTTAGAAACTACGGCGGCCAAAATCTTACAGCTTTACCCTCAGACGTTGGATTCGAGTTAGATCCTTGCAATTTGTCGAATACTCCTTTCATTAGTATCTTTCAATTAAAATCCTTCGATGAGTTGTTTAGGTTTTCCCTGGATGGGTTGGCACACGGTGTGTGGTGATGCTAAAAGAAAGATAAAAGTTTAAATATTTGTATCATGCTACTTAAACTATATGATTGAAATCGGATAAAATAGCTATTATTTCTGATACATTTGGTATATACATACTATACCATATACATAATATAATCTTTAATTTTATATTGCTCTAGCCAATATTTTTTCCCAGTTACTGCCCAAACAGAGCGCAATCTGTTCAAAGATTACGAAAATAGTTTATTTAGTGATAATTGGGAACTGATTTTAATTAGAATTCAAAAATTTCAGCGATGTCTATTGAAAAGATTAATTTTCGTTATCTTTGAGGATATAAATTTCAACAGTTTTGGCTAGACTGGAGTCAAGGAACTGAAGTAATTTTATCCTTTCCTTTGTAGCTCCCATCTACAATTTATAGATACCTCGCCAAACTGCAATTTTACATTAGAACGTCGTCCGCATAATTAATACGGCGGGCGTTTGCTTACTAAAGTGAAAAACGCTTAGCGCTAGAGATTACGCCAAGACGACTTTATTCTGAGCACGACATCTCCACCAGTTCTGCCCTAGGTAGCGACTCCCTAGGCCCTTTCGACTGGTACTCCTGGAGGAGGGGGTTCCCGCAGGAACGGCAAGTGCCAGACGCCCTACCCTAATGATAGTGCCCCTGAAATAAACAGTCATATTGTAAAATTGCAAAACTTGCTAGAGTTGGTTTTCACACTTGACTGACTGCAGCAACACAACCCGGAAGATTCTCAAGACCGACCCGGCCCGGAATCATATCCCGCAGGATAATAGTTCCTATGGGTGCAAGTCGTATATTTATTTTAGTGAATTTATCTCTCGCAGTCATACGTGTTTCACAAATCACGAAAATAATTTCCGCATAATCTCTTTTGTGGCTCCAGGAAACATGTACGCCACAATGGCGCATAGTGCTCACGTATGTTCATATATAACCGAATATTTCTATCTGGGTACGTTTCCGGGGGTGCGCTGGGTGGACGTACCCTGGTGAAAAGTTTGAGAGGACGTGGTGCAACTGGCGGTGCAGGAGCAGCCTCCTTTTGGTCCCCCTTTTTCCAGCCAGCCTGAGGTGGAGATTAGAATAAAAGTCGTGTCTGGAGGAGTGGAACCTTCGACGGTATCTCCAGCCGCGCCCCCGTTCGCTTCAGCAAAACTTTATATTGCTCGCAAAAAAATTTTTAATCTCAGCTCATTCAATTAGGTTCGCTGAATTGCAAATAGCCTCGCAAAGGTCGAAGAAGTGGCCTCCAAAGGTACACCCTCTGATTGAAGAGATAATCATCAGAAAGTTCGGCCAGCGCAGCCCGAAAATAGAATTATTCGAAATGTAATTAGAGGCAATTAAGGGCGCGAGGGATTCTTTTAAATAACCGAAAAAATTCATTTCTTTGAGGGTGGCATGAAAGGACCGAAAGTGAAGAAATATACGCCAAGCAAAAAAAAATAAATAAATATCCACGATCAATACACAAATTTTCATGTAGGTTAAACAAAATGTTCTAAAATATGTCAGTTAAAAATTGTTATTTTAAAAGCCTACACTACACTTGTGATTAAATTAAGAATTTAATAAATCTATATATTGTAATTCTAAGCGAAGTAATTTAGAACTAAAATGTTTTGTCTCGGCAATACAATATACGATACCTAGAGTGAAATTGAATTCAATTAAACTTATTGTGCTCATTGAATTGATTGTTTATTCAGCAGATGCCTTATTAGGGAAAAACAGACAACAGTTGTTTTTGAATAGCATTTTGTTTAAATTTTACTAATTAAAGCAATAACATTTCTTAAGAAAACTTTTGATTTGACTTAACAACTAAATACAGATTTAGTTTAGTCTTCCTGTGTTCAAGAATTCATTTCTTACAGTCGATTTAAATCTAACTTCTAATATTAGTTCTCTCCACTCTTCCTCTTCAGCATTAGATAAAGGGTAACTTTTCAAGCAGCTTCTGCCCTTCAAAAACCTATAAAATAATTTGCTTTTAGCTGAAATTGAATTTCTTTTTAATTTCGAAATTCTGCGTTTCAGATTTGCAATTAGTACCTTTGAAAACAGAAATTTTTTGTTGTTTAGTTTTTTAATTTCGAAATTTTAACGTTATATTTAAAATCACTTACAAAAAGGTCTTTGATTTCAATTGTTAAATCTTTCAAGTATTTTCCGAATTTTAACGCTATACTCAAAAAAATACGTATCATTAAAATAAAGGAAATGTATTAGAGGTTGGTTTTTCCTATTTTTAAAAACAAATTGGCATAAGTTGAGTTTGAGGTATTCCCACGGATTTTGATGAAACTTTATAGGAATGGTTATTTAGAGTCTAAAGTGACGGGTAAGCATAACAAAATTTTTGGTCACTTATTTTGTTTGAGATATCTATTAAATAAAACTATATCATTTCTTTAATAAGGTTTACATTGCGTAACAAAAAATGAATTGCTTTAAATCAATGTATTTATTGCCTTGTTTCTTACGAACACATTTTCTAATTTCTAAGAACATATGTATTTTCTAATATCTAAGAACTACATTATTAAAATAATCACCTATATTAGAGATACTGTTTCGTAAACGTAAGAAAAATAACTTTAATTAAATGATTAACATAAAAACATATTTGTTTTATTGAAAAATATTTCTTTTTTGTAATGACTGGCGTCATGTTCTCGTATTCAATATCAATTTTTATTAATTTTATAGCTGTTTTTCGTAACTTTTAGGGCATATTTTTCTGAATGTACGTATCTTGAGAGACTCAATTTTATTAAATTCATTGAATCGTATCATTTACTCCTGAAATTTATAGTAGTTTGATTTTACTTTTAATTTTAATTGCTGGGAGTTTGAGGCTAAAATGCTGTAATTCTGACGAAGTTATGAAAATTTAAAAATACATCGGGATTAATGTTTTTATAATAAATTAACTAAGCGCACAAGTAATTTTATAAAAACTTGATTTGATAGAGTTCATACTACTTCTTATAATAATACCCTCAAAATTATTCTGATGGTTTTTTTTTGGTTATTTGGATTGGAATTCAGAGAAATACGTCTTGCAAAAACTCCACCTGAGGTAAGAATGGTTCCCTGCATTAAACGGGGTTCGGCTTTCATTCCGAAGTAAATGAACCCGGGAATGCGAAGTGACAGCCCCACAGAGCCCCATTGAGAGTCTTGAAAGTGAGCCCAGGCCTACGTGCAGGCTGCGCCGTTCAATTAAGCGCCTCCTCTGGCTGCTGGGGCCTAATGCTGGCTGCTCGACAAAAGTCGAAAATTAAAAAAATCCCTATAGATCCCAGTGAGAATAAGCACCGGGAGCCATTCGCATTCACAGCCCCACAATACGGGCGGCGAGCGTGGCAACTGACACCTCGTGACATCTAATTTCCACCTCTTGGCGCTGTACTTTTATTTAGCACGGGCTCCTCAGGACATTTCCGCCTTTGTTCGGGCGAGCCATCCCAGCGCCACGAGCCACCTACGATGAATTTTCTGGAAATGTGTCCTCGGTCGCTGGCGGCCGCCGCCGCCGATATATTCAGCAGGAAAGTACCTGCGGTGACGGCGGGGCCCCCTCCGCGGGGCTCCTCGAAGCAGTTGGGCGCTCCGGCATATCCGTCTCCATCCCTAATTCGATTTTCTGCTCTAATTGATCCCAACAAATATTTTCAATTAGGCAAACGAAAGCAGTGGCTGACTCGCAAAAAGCCAGCCCGTAACCTTCATTTGGAGAGTCAACTGGTGTAGGTGTATCGGAACGGCCGGGGCTCCACGGGCTCCACGGGATTCGCGGGGCGCCGACGGGAGCGGTCATAGCCCGGAAAACTTCCTGAGAACATTCGGCCAGATATGCACTGCTAAAAAACAGAAATTCCCACCCAACTTCTATTAAAGTTAGGAAAACTTTTTCTTCCGAGGAAACTTCTCCTGGTTTTTTCTCGGGGGCCCCCTGTCTGTGTGTGCCCCGGAATGGCGAAGGTACTTGAAAGTTTGTCACTGCCGTGGCGAGCGCCCCATTTCTTCCCGACGTACTCGCATTTATATCGACACGTGTTCCCCAGACCGGGCGGCGGGACCGGGAGCGGGATGGGGCGGGACAATTCATTTCGCTTTTAAAAAGAACGAAGGAAATTGAATTAAGCTCAAGTACAAGGTAGCGCCATTGCATGCTTAAGAACACGAGAGGAGGCTAATTGAGGGTTTCTTGGGAGGAATGAAAGCGATATGAAAATGGACCCCCCGAGGGCTTCTAAAACCCTTATTGACTGCACCTGTCCATCAGTTGCACAAAGCCCGGGGGTTATGACACCCTTCTAGCATACTAACTAAGATCTGTGTTCGAAATTAGCCAATGGTTCTATAGAATAGGGTAGACTTTTAGAAGTACTATGCAATTTTTTCAATAATAATATTAGTATGTAAGGTTTTCTGAGAGTATTTTTCAAAAAATGGCTTTACTATTGTGCCCAAAACTATTCCAAAACAGGTAATCCTAGCCTATAATTCGAAAATCGTACATTTTCTTCCTGTAATTAGTCGTTTATTAAATTTTTTTTTTTTTAAATATTGAATCCTTATAAGAATTTCAGATTTCTTTTTCGAGATTTATGAAATTTTCAATTTGTCAATTTTCATTATTATAGACGTGTCACAATCATTGTCAAAATAGTAAAGCAAATTCCTGCTATTCATTAGAAATTTTTTATCAATTATTAATTTAATATTTCAATTTGGTTTCATAAGAACTTCAGTTAAAACTAATAAAACAAATATAAAAGTATAGTTTGAAAGCTATGGGGATTCCCCTGAATTTTAGTTCCTGTTCAAAGTCTGTTATCCGACCAATTTATGAATTGATAAGCTTGTAAAAACCGTAGTATCGTAATCCGCTTTATTAAAATTATCCAAGAAATAGTACCGGATAAGATCGACTCCGATATTTATTATTGATTAATATAAAAAACAAAGCTGCTTCAAAATTGGATTTAAGCGAAGTGATAGATTAATTTGCAAATATTAAAGTATGTAAAAGACTATTAATTTGACTAGATACGCATTACCTGCGATTTTCAGCTTATTATTAAATTTTAACTTTTGAAAAAACAATTATATTTTAAATTTTGATAAAGATATTATTAGTTAAGGGGCCTAGTTTAATTATCGTCCCGGGGTTCTTTTCCATCTAGCTACGCTACTGTATATAACGAAACATAAATAACATACAATTTGATCTATTTCGATATATAATGTCACTTTAACTTTCTAATCATTAAAATTATTAATTTTAATTAATTAATTGATAATAAATATGAATGGGAGCTAACGAATTGCTACTTACAAAAGCAGTTTTATTTATATTCGAATATTCGTAGGATCGCTGGTATCTGTGGCCAATCGCTCGAATTAAATGGATAATCTTAAAGTTGAATATTTAATTAAAACTACCGGGGATGGGAAATTTTTGTAACTTCAAATCCCAGTCTTCACTAGAGCACCCAAAACCCACTCCTCTGGGTTTTTTTAACGGGGAGAGTCCCGTGCTTAAATTTATGGTACACAGACTCCCAGGACCAGAGCCGGACCTGTTCAGACTTTTGCGCCTAGACTTTCCGGATTGGCTCGGGCAGAAATATGTTACAGTTTCTTTAACTATTCTTCGCTAGAGACTCACCACAGTGGCGGGAACGGTGGCGGGAATGTATCCGGGAATCTTTTCATTGCCCGGATGCCAAGCCTGCCTCCTGGATATGGGGTGCTCCTTGGAGTTTCAGGAATTCCTGAAGTAAAATTTGGTTAAGGAAGATCTGTTATCCTTCGCCGCCCAGAACTTGGAAAGTTTTTAATTAAATTTCGATTCAAACGTGTGGCTCGGCTACCTCCAGCTCTATCAGCAGCTGGTTAAATCTTAACGAATCCTCTTGTTTCCTTGCCGCAGCTGCTGGTTCGAATTTAACGGACTGAGAGCCCTTAACAGTTGCTATTAGTTAGGGAATCGCCTTCGTGGGTGCACCCCCGGAGGATGGGACGTGGTGCGAGCACCAGCAATAAACCTTTGATTACAGATAAGACTTCAAAAACATCGTTTTAACTGCTCCGGAGTGAAATCCTCCCGAGTATTCAAACAAAACCCGAGCTACCCCCGCCTCCACAGACGGGTCCTACAAATGCCTCAAAAACACTTATAACTCGCATGCAAAGTATCCCATTTGTATGTAAGTGCGGGAAGATGAAAATCCTGCGGGATAGGCGGGAAGAAGACGTTGGCGACAAGCTCACCTATCTTCCAGGCGCCTCCCCTGGAACTTTGGGGTGCGATTTTGAATAGGCACTTAGGGCTGATTCTCGTAATTGAGGAGCGAAGCGGCTTCACCTCACTCCGACCACCTTCGCGAGTTGTAACGAATTCTCTTTGAAATATGCTCGGTGAAAGTGAGTTAAAAATTGCCGCATTATCCCTGGCTTATCCTTGTTTGTTTTAATAGACTTTTGAGTGGCTGCGAATTTCGATGCCTTTGTGGCTCACGGGGAACTTTCTTGGTGGGCCTCTTCTGCACAGGGTAACAAGTTAATTGTGGCTTCCTGCGGAGGGGAGATGCGACAAGCTGATTACTGCCATGAGATTTATTTGCTCTGGTATATTAGATTACGCGACTTTCGGTGTTGTTCCGTGCTTCCCGTGGCCCTCGGAAATCTCCCCCGCACCAAAAAAAGTTCGTTAGGCACGATTTGCTTGAGCTTCTTAGAAGTTACTTTTCTACCTGAAATCCCACTGATCTACATAAATAAGGGTCCTAATTGGAAGCATTTCCCTGAAATGTTTGCTCTTCTGTTTTTAATGCTCTGTCTGCGGAAAAAGCGTTACAAAAACGCGGTTGCTTCTAATAAATCAGCCTACATCCAGATGTGCAAAAATGTCTTCTCGTCTATCCACCGCGTTTCGCCCCCGAATGTCTTGCTAAATTAAACAATTTCTAAAAGCGGAGGGGAGCGGAACATTATCCTAATGCGCTATGCAATCCCGTCCTCGAAAAGAGCCATGACTAAACTCATCGCCTCTTCTTGAGTGACGCGTCATACAAAAATTCGTCATAGTTGGGACCACAAAACAAGAGACTATGGAGTTTTTCTTTTTCGCAAGCCCACGTTTCCTGCCACCTTAGCAAATCTGCGATGATAACCGGGCCCATAAAGCGGATGAGAGAAATGTCGGATCCTAATTCAATTTTGGTAATGTGATGCGAACCCCTTGCAGCTCGCACTCGATAAACTAAAATGGATATGATAAATTCGTTCGGTCGCAAAGTGCGATAAATTTATTAGTTTCATCCCTTCCGAGGGACTGTAATGTGTCCTCCCGCTGCGGCTGCATCCACATTTCCACGGTGCAAGAGGACTTATTGCGATAAACTGCCTTACATTAGTAAATTGTTTTAATCTGTGATTTCGGGAAAGCCTCTCTGGGCAGCAAGAGCTCTACTTTTGGTGAAGAAGTTTCTATTAATGAAGATAGACAAATGGAGCTCATTTAACTTCTGTAGAAAGTCTCAATATCTTTTCAGCTCTTATATCTTGGATGTTCCGCTTTTGCGAACTTATTAAAAACTTATATGACACGGTAAAAATGTTGGAGTACATTATATTATATACCAGCATTATAATTACTGTGCCAAATTTCGGAGTAAATAAAAGCAAACATATTTTTACCTATAGAAACTTTTCTACTTCCTGGCAATTTCTTAGGAGTTGCGTTTTGGAAAATACTAAAATAATTATTTCATTATTTATATTCAAGACTACGTAGTACTTATGATAGTTTCAAGTAAATCCTAAAACTAAAAGAGGAAAATAAGTATGTACGGATGGAGATTTCGTGATGAGTTAGACAGTGAACATATTTGGTTTTTACATATATTCAAAACAAATTATTTCTATGTACGAGTACCTACAACCATAGCAATTTAATGTATGTACATATGTAAATCTTATAAAAACGCTATTTCTAAAAGGTATAAGGAATAGGATTCGGACAGTTTCCTTAATGATTGAAAAATATAACATACAATAGCGTGACTGAAAAAAATCTGGTGGTCAACGTGTTGAAAAAAACATAATTTCATAGATTGCATATACAAAATGTTTGGAAAATTGTTTTTCGAAATGTAATTTTTTTAATTAAGCTGAAATTTCTATAGTTTAAGGCCAGGAAAAAGGTTTTGCAGAATTAGTTAATTTAGCATAAGTGTGTACCATAAAATTTAAACAGGCTGTTGGCTTAACAATTTTAGAACGCGTAATTTTAATTAAATTTTAAAATTCCGTTTTGAGGCTCTTTGCTTAATCCGAACGATTGGCTAAAGATACCTTCTTGCGACGACGACGAAAAGTTGGCATCCTTTGCAGCCTCGAGATTTTGATTTTTTTCCAAAGCCAAAAAGTCGAGGGTGTTGTAATTTGCAAAACACAATAAATTCGGTTTGAGCGGGCCGCATTTGGGTGTTCGTTAATTCGCCGTTTCTTGGCAAGACCAAGACATTTATGACACATAAATTTACGGAGCCATTCAGCAGCCCTTGGCGGCTCCGCTCCTTGGGGCACTTCCCATACGCGTCCCGGCAGCGTCCTTTCTTCGCGACGTTAAGTTAATACAGTCGATATCTTGAGCATAAGCATAAGCTCCTTGTCTTTGAAGCGAACGTATAAATTCCATGTTTGGGCGTGTACAAGGGCCGGAACAACTAGAAGACATCGGCGAGCAAACTTGAGTAAATCTCAAGAATTTTACAGTCGAGCGGAGTTCAATTTTATTTATGGACAAATCTATGCCAGATTTGATCAAATGCCAGCAGTTTAATTAAGCTGCGCGAATTGTCCGGGGGAGTGATGTATGATGTACCATGCACGGACAGACGCTTCGTAATTTTTCGTTCGAACGAGCTTCGGGACATCATCTTAAGGATTTGTTCGTATCCGCCCTAACTTAATAGTTTTTGGAATGGGAATTGCCCATTTTCTTATATTAAGGGATTTGGTACCTTTTTATAGTCTGTGTCAGGAAGAGAAATTCTCTAAGAATTATTTGTAATTTATATTGACAATAATATATTTCTGTAATGATATGAATGGAAATGAAATGATTTATAAGTGCTCTGTTAGAAACTTTAGTTTCCGCAGTCGACTGCTCAATTCAGCGCTTACTTTTTTTAGGCTGAATTGAGCACTCAATTCAGCGCTTGCTTTCCTTAAGCTGAATAGAGCAGTGGACTGAAAATTGGATTTTTGAAGAGGAAGAAAGTTAATCTTCCACCCGAAAACTAGGTTTCAAAAAGATATTTTAAACAATAAAAGTTAGTTCCTCTACAATAATGAAAAAAACAAAAATAAAAACTATCAGTGAATAATTAGCTTATTATTTAAAATATAAGGAGTTGCGAAAAAATTCCTTCCCGATATTTTTTGTAATAATACAGACTTAGTAACAATCATGTTTTATCCCATTAATACAAAGTCATTGAAAAGATTAGCAACATTTGTACTTGACGAGGACTTAAAAATAAACCTAGTTGTCAAATTAACAGAAGTTTTAATTTAATTTAAATAAAGCCACGTAACATGAATTCGAATAAGATGTACTTAAATTAACCAGATACCAAAATAACAAATATTTCTAAGAAACAAATAAGCTTAAATATTTAGAAAGTACTTACTAAACACCCTAGCACTGCACTCGATTTGCAGAATTTTGTATCAAAACTGAAATGTTTGTACCCTTCTTAAGTAAAAGTTAGTGTGCATGTTATGTTATGTTATCATTTCAAAATTTAAGTTGATAAATTTAGATGACTGACTATAATTGTTTATTGAAATTGAACAAAAAAAAAAAAATAGATAATAAAACATTATTTATTAATCAGTTTTTCTAGGACTTTGAGAAATTTTTATTTTAGCTATTTCCTGTGATCAGTTAGTAACAAATATTGCCAAAATCTAAAGGATGTTGTTACTTTTTGATTAATTAAAGCCTCCGCAGTTACGTGAACTTTTCAAAATGCACTGGATTGAAGGGGAAATAGACCGCGGCCAGCTGAAATATTTGGACGCGATGTCGAATATTGAAATACCGTGAGGAGGCTCCCCGGTCCTGTCCGCCGCGCCCCAAGAGCATACCTAGCTCGGCTTTGCCTCTGGCCTCAAATTGCCAAACTGTTTCAGAGTTTTCTCATCAAAAAGCTTTGGAAAACATGAAACCACGGTCTAATAAGGCTAACTGAGCTAGATTCTAGCGAAAAGCAATTCGGAGCCCGACCACACGTTATGTACACACTGCATCTTGACGTAATCGTTTTTTCCTTAATCTGGCGCTCCACTCGACCCCCAATCCCAGGCCCAGCGCATTAGAGCCGGGGAGTCGGGAGCCCCCGAGCGGCCTGCAGCCGCTGCGAACCCTTTCGAGTTATGCGGGGCCAGACGGTGAGCGCGCGGGGAGCCCCCTGAGCCGCACGATTGCCTTGCGATGATGATGGACTAATTTCGCAAAATACCTAAACCCTGAAACACACATCCGAAGGGCGGGTGCTCCGGCGGCAACGTGTCCTGTGGAAGGGCTTCCTGGCCAGGCACTCGTTAATAAAAAAATAGGAAAAAACTAGGAGCAGCATCGTGTTATGAAACTTTTTTCACGTCACCCCAGCACGCCGCCATTCCATGACGTTTTGACTTTGATCTGCAACTCATGGCGGCAAAGTGGCGCTCCGCATCCTTTTCGGTTTTCGTGGGAAACCCTTTTGGTTAGATGCTGGACCGAAGGGATGCCAGGGGGATGGTCAATCCAATAGCCGGTGCCATAATATTCTCATTAAGTTCCAGAAAAGCGGGGCTCGGCCATAAGTCGACAAAATTAAAATCTCTCCTGTCCGGAGGATGCTCTAATGATTCTGAGATATGCGTATAGTGGTCAGTTAATGTGGTGTAAAAACGTACCTATGCGAAGCCTTAATCCCTCCGAAGGGTTCTATTAACAGTCCATTTTACAGCTCGTACGGACAGAGGTGAAATTATAAAATTAATTTTCTGGAAGATCCCGGAGCACATTAAATTCCATTAAGGTAACCCTTGCGAGGTCCATCGGATGGTGGACGAGTGACAAATGAATTTTGGAATGGGGCCCGAGTAGGAAAAACTTGAGCAATTTACCCCAAATGACCCAAGAATTAATCAGAGGGTTTATTGGGGGACCCCCGGAAGCGGAGGAGGCCCGCTCCTGCGTGGGTCTGCTGGCTACTGCATGTGTGCTCCAGGGCACTGCATTCCGATAATTTAGATTCATCGCGCCAAGAGCGTCCCGGACCAGGGGCTCAGCACGACATTTTTCTGGAGGTTGTCAAATTTCCTTTTAAGAAGTCCCGGACCGTCCGGTCCGGAGGAGAGCGCTAGAACGCCTACCTCCAGCTGACCAAATGTCCTGTGACACACGAGATAAATGTGGTAGAAAATTGCCAAATTATGTAGCCCCAAAACATCATTATTCAAGTCGACTAAATCTATTTCTCTTATTTTACGTCCGAACACAGGCGCAGCGCACCTTAAGTGAGTGTTGACCCGACATGAAGACGTCGCCTGGTCTCCTCCGGTCGTATGTCTGTCTGTTTGTCTGTTTCCGAGTTCCTCCTGAGGCAGGGCAGGTCCTTTCCCGGTCCCTTGGCCATGCGAGGACGAGGAGTCCCGTGCAGGAGCAAAAAGGGATGCGTTCGGCGGTAAACATTTGTTTTACCCGGGAAATAAGGAAAAACGTGCAAGAGGAAGATTGTCCACTTTAAGTTGACAATTTCCTTCTGGTAGTCGTGAGGTGAATATTTTGTTGTCCTTGCTCATTGCTAGCTGTCAGTGAACTAGTTCGCCCGAGAATCCTTTTGAGGAGCTCCCAGAAATTCCGATGCCCGGGGAATTGCAGCACACGAAATTTTTCCCGTCTTAGCCAGGGACTCCGCATCGACGACTCTGCACGAAAGAAGTTAGCCCCGGAGTAAGAACAATAAGGGCGGAAGCTCACCGAGGAGGAGCACAACCGTAGGGTTTTAGCGAAAGCACATAAAAGATGTCAGGGAAAAGTAATCACGCGATTTAAAGGGATTTTCCGGTAGTAAATTACACATATTTATCAGAATTTGTCGTGGTTATTCGTTTTAATAAATTTTCTGGAAGGTCCTTCTATCCTCTGGCGAATCTCTGCTGAGATGGCTAATTTCATTTAGGTACCAAAGCTCGCTATATATGTTGGGGGCAAAATATTCAAAAAAATACCTAAACGTGATCACAATTGCCTCCTGTAGTTTATTTATACGATTTGCACTTAAATATACGAGCAGAACTTTTACCCTCTGTAAAGTAAAATTTAGTATAATTTCTTCAATTTAATCCAACAAATTTTTGGTACATTTCGTTAATACTTTTCTGCGGACTTTAAATTTTGGAAAATTAACTGACTTTTTGTAGAAAGCAAAAATCATTTGAATTCTTTGCAAGATAGTGAGAAAATAATTTTGAATATTTTGAATATTTTATTTATTCCTATCTTTATATTTGAATATGTTTATGGTAGAATATCAGAACCTAATTTCAAAGAAAACTTTAATTCTAAGCCTATTTATATTCATAAAATAATAATTAGCTATATAGTATACCATTTATAAATTAGTTAAAACCTTAAAATGAACCTCCACTTTTTCGAAGTTTGAAATTGGTAGTATGAAATTTTAATTGCAATGTTTTTTATATTCTGAATAGACGAAAAAACCGTACATCGTTATTTCGAAAACTTTTAACTTCGACAAACAGTTGGAGTTAAATTGAGTTTGCTTCGAATTTTAGAACAAACAAAGAAATTGTAACAAAAAAGTGAGGCTTATGATTAAGTTTAAATTTTAAGTGTAGGTATTGAATGTTTTTGTGTCAGGTTTGCATGCAAGAATTTTACTTTGTAGATTGGCAATTTATTAATCCCTAAAGTAGCCCATGAAATTTTCTGTCACTTGCATTTTCTCACTTGCTAAAACAAAAAACGGATCCTCACGTCTCCAAATTTCATTGAAATTCTTTTTATTCTTTAACTCCCATTGTTCCATAAGAAACCCTTTTTTTTATAAATTTGTTAATGTGGAAATTATATGAGAAACGACTGACACCAGCTAGTGCTACCGGCAAAAATGAGACTGAAATTCAGCGGCAGTTTTAGAGCACTTAGAACCCAAGGATCGCCGACGAAGCAACTACTAACCGGTGAACATTCAAAACCCTTCAAGAAGCAACCAGCAGCCCAAGAGAAATTTGCACTGGTATCAAAATTTGACGAAATCGATTTGAACTTCTTACCGATTCAGCGAAAAAGGAAAATCGTCCGAGTGAGCAAAATTCAAAACGACTTTATAGGCTGTTCGGGAATTCGAAGGAAGAGGGCATTTTGGCGCAAAAGAATATCCATTTTGCGCGAAACAGTGCTGCCCAATGACCTCGACAGGATATCGCAGTGGTCTGTTCCGCTGATTATTCCCGATGAAGACGATAGCGAAATGTTGGAAGAGAACCTTTTGCGCTTAGTGCGATCGCAATCCCAGCAAAATTTTCTCAGATGGGAAGAGCCATTGCTCGTCTACAATCACGAAGAATTTGACGAAAGCGATTTCCCCCAGAGAGATGAGATCACCAAGGAGGAGCCCCACTTGAATTATTACGTTATGAACGGTCAAACTAAGGAAGGTTATGAAGCCTCAAATTCTACGCAGATTGGAACAAACTTGGACAGTGATTGCATCAGGTATGAAGACAATTTATTTGATAGTCTTTGCCAATCCGGACGAGCTTGTTCCGACAATCCGGACAATGATCTGCTCTTCTGCGCGGAAATACAAAGATCGGACATAATGAATAAGGCCTATTCGGTTTTTACTGAGTATTACGGCTTATTGGACACTGAGCCAGAAACCGACGAGGCTGCTTCCAAGTGGGAGGAACTTACGCAAGAGGAACGTCTACCATTTTTGCTGCAGGCCTACATCTCGGATTACATGCGTTTATCGTCGTAAAATAAATAATTTTATTTGGTAGTTTTGTCCCTGAGTTTAAGTTTTACATTTTTTGCTTTTTTGTACCATAAAATCGACAGGCTTAATTAAATAAATCTTTTATTCCACTAGCTGGATAAAACGAACTTTAATTATTTTGAACTTTTTATGAGTTATACTAAATTAGTTAAATAAGTTTTTAAGTACATTTTTGATGATTCTTTTAAACTGAAAATTTTTGAATTTTTTCTATAGTTTTGGATAAAAATAAAATAGCGAATCATTTTACTTTTGGCGAATTTGAAATACGAAAATGATATTAGGAGATAAAAATATTTAGAAAAATTATTTTAAAGCCCAATATTAGAATATTGTACTTACATATATGATCATTTATATTTATAAACCTCAATGTTTGTTTTCACGGAAATTCCTCGATGTTAAATAAAAATTTTGACTCAGTTTTAATATTCTGTAACTAATTTTGTGCTGTTTACGAGTTTTCCCAAGTATTTTATTCATGCTTGTTTTAGTAATAATCTTCACCAAACACAATAATATTATTTGCTCACAATTAATTATTATATAGTAAGTTAACAACGAACATTTTGATTATTTTTTCCCAATTTCGACCGGCGTGCTCGGAATTCAAAAACAGTTTCCTTAAAGTGACTAGTTTATCATTATTTCTGACATTCGGCCATACATATGCAGATTCTTGAAGGACTGGATTGTTCCTATAAACATTGGCAAATTCTCGAATATTTAATATTATCAGCCAAAACTTTGGGTGATCGTCGGCGTTGAATAAGTTGTTGTTTTAGAAAATATAATTTTTGATTTTATTTTCCTGAAAACAGCGACTTAGTGGTCGGATTCAGGGCATGTAGCATCACACATTTACATATATGTATGTATGTAATTGTTTTTAAAATTTATTTTAATTTTAATTGTCAGAAATTAATTAAAAACTAAATGCAATCTCGTCAATACTAATTTTTTGTTAATATCTTTCTTTTTTGACTGCGTATAGATAAAATAAATAGGGTCGGTAGTCGATATTAGTTTTACGTTATAAAATTTTTAATATACATATACATACAAAGTATATCATCTTCATTATCTTAATTTTTGTAGTATAAGGATTGCAAGTATTTTGAAGACTTAAGGCCGATTCACACATATCAGGGTCCGGGCCGTGTCAGCTCCGTGCCGTCTCCGGACCGAAGATTGTTACACACATTTAGCATAGAACCATTCAGACTTGTCCGGGTCCGTGCTTTCCGGGATGCATCCGTGTCAGTGCAGGGCTTTCCGAGATTCTTTCAAAGAATATTCTGTCCGGGCACTGACGCCGGGGGCACTGATCAGTGCTTGCTAGGACAAGTGTGAATGACATTTCCGGCTCAGTTCAGAGGCAGAGTTGTTTCAAAGTGGTACGCATTTCATCTAGAGCTTATAATTATTTTGTAATTTTAAATTTATGGATGACGAAAGGCTAATAGAATTAGTGAAAACTAATTAAATTCTTTATAATATGCGACTCTCTAGTTACATGAATTGTACTTATAAAGAAAAGCTATGGGAGGAAATAGGAACTCACATGAAACAGTGCCTGAAACGGCACGGATCTATGTGAATGGTACTGACTGACACGGATGCCCGGTCCGGAGACGGCACGGAGCTGACAAGGCCCGGACCCTGATATGTGTGAATCGGCCTTAAGTCTAGCTTGTTAAAATGGCTTACACAGGAGAATAAATCCTATTTCTTATATTTTTTCATAGAGGGGCAAAGAAAGTCCCAAAGGTCTGCTTGTAACTAACTCTGTGATAGACGACTTTTCAACAACAGACCCTAACCTGATTAAAAAATTGATATGGACGATATGGAGCAAGATGTTTCCACCTGTTAAAGTGGCAGTCTTATTTGCGGTGAAGACGAATTTTCCGTTCGATGAGTGCCCGCAGGAAGCGTCGGGATTACTTCACAGTCATAAAGAATTAATCACAGCTCCTGACAAAAGCAAACAAATTTCTCAAATAAAGATTATTTCAGGCACTTGGCGCAAGAATTGGGGGGAGTCTCTGGGGCGGAGTGCTCCACTGCCGCAATTGAACTGTTCCGTCTCTTGTTGAGCGGCTGCTGCAGGAGTTCATCTCCGGCTACCGAGTCCCCCTCACGAAAGGCAAATGGAAAAGGGAAAAATCAAAAAGCTCGAAATTAAATTAAATACGCTCAGTTTACTTTTACTCTGGCAAAATCAGGCCCCATAACTGAAGTTTTCTTTCCTCCAAATTACTTTTGACTTGAGTGCGTCCGCGGCATAACCTGGAGCACGAAGACACTGCGGCCCGGATTCCCACCCGGCCAAGGTATTACACCCGTAATTTATACGAGTCCTTATAAATTTTAATACTTGTTAGAGCTCGTTCCCGGGACTTGAGCAGTGGTCGGAAGCGTGGAGGAAACGAAACGTCTTCGTCTTCATCTTCGTCTTCAGGTCGGCGATCTGTACCACCGGGAAATTTCATGCAGATGTGAGCATATTGTCTGCTGCTCCTCGGCTTTATGATTAAAAGCGCGCTGCAACCGCAGATACTCGCAGTGATTGAGGAGATCCGACGGGTGGAGTGGAAAAACTCCTCTAATTGGAATTTTAAATAAGGCTGGCCCAGGGCGCGGGGCTGCACCCCGTGGGTGTGGGCGTGGGTGGCGATTCGGTCATCTCAATATTATATGAATTTCATGTGCCGGAGCGAGTCTCAGCTCAAAGACGCCGGCAGCAGGGACTCCTTAGCCCTTGCATGTGTACGCCCGAGTTACTTGGACTCGCCTTTGTTTAAATTTATGGGCAGTGGTCTCCTGCGAAGGACCCGCAAAGTGCCGGCTGCCAGCATAAGTTTCGGTCTAAAGAGGTAAAACGTTCAAATTTACTTTGGTCATGTCCAGAATATGAGATTAGGTAAATGAAGTGCGGATGGAGAAATTGGGTACCCTGCAGGGAGGGGCGCAAAACGTAATTGAATCCAGGAGGTAAAATATCTCGAGTATCTTTCTCGAGACTCGGTTAGCCTTAATTGGATTCAGTTAAGACTGACTACGGATTCTTCGGAGAGGATGAAGACTGCCCTGGAGGTGGGCGACGTGAGTCGTTTACACTTGAATTTGCACAAACGTTCTTAGTTTCGACAGCCTGCGAGCGTAGGAAGATATTGTGATAAAAGACCAGTTGCAAGCCATTTTAAAGCAATAAAAAGGACACACAAACAATGCATACGGCGACCCCTGATTATATTTTGGGTTAATACAAAGTTCAACGATTTATAAATTATTTGAACTTTTTCGATTTGAAAGCAGTCAGCCAATTCTTACAACACAGCGTCTCTACTACTCAACATATTCGGTTACTATTTACAAATATTCATTGTGGGTTTATTTTTGAATTGGTTCAATTAAACTTCAGGTTACGACAAAAATTCAAATTTAAAATTAATATTGTGAAAAATGTACAATCGCTGATATGGATCATTATTTACTTATTTATTTCACCAAGTCACAGTAGTAAACATACAAAGTCCGACTTAAACACCATCGTTTAGAGTACATGCGGGTTGAATTGAAATTCATAAAAATTAGAAATAAAGAAGATATCGGTATTTATATCACACAAAATTTTACAGAGCTTCAATATAAAGCTGGACATGCCAAGAAAACAGATATTAATAATAGGACTAATAGAAGGAAAATTAAGTGGAAATATCAGAAAAATAAATCATATCATCATGAACATCGCAACACTGTTTAATCGATCTTTGAAAATGAGGTAAACAAGAGTCCCAAAAGTTGTCAACGTTATTAAATATTATACATAATTCATTAGTAACACAATGAATACGATAAAGTGGGGATTTACACAGGATGTTTGTCTGATCTTTTGGGTGAAAAGTTTAATTCCACTCATTAGGTCTTGAGCATCAATGTGATTACCCGAGTTAACATATATAAACCCAAAACGAGCACGGAACACGCCTGGAATTGAAGAAGCGCTCGATATACGCCCGAATCGGGCACGTAGCATTTATGAAGAGAAATAAGATCATAGACACGCCTGCAACACGCCTGTTTAAAATAAAAATTTAAAGTTCAGATTTTATCAAAGCGTGTGTGAGCCTGTTGCGGGCTTAGTTTATAAAAAATTGGGACTGTTTAGGGCCTGTAGCGAGCGTACAAAAAAAATTTAGATATTTAGAAATTAGTTAGCGTACTTAATATTAATATAAGGATTTACATGTTTACAAGTCGTTAATTTCAAATTTGTTATTGTTTAGAAATCGCTTGGTGTATGTACTATCCGAATGGAACGTATTCTGCGATCAAACCAAGGTGCTGTTGCCGTCTAGTTCACGTGTATAATCCTCCGGAGTCTAGGATATACTAAGCTAAGCTGATATAAGTCCTGCCAGCAGGTTTTCCTCCCCCGCTGGATTGACAGCCAACCAAAAACAAATTAATAAAACATTAAGAAGTCATTAGCGCCTAGCGGGCAGAAAGTGCCTTAAAAAATGTCTTCCTGAGCAGATGAGAAAACATGACAACGCTTGACGTCCTGGAAGCGTAAAACAATTTCCTACCATCCTGCTGGATGTTGCGTAGGACATTTTGGGGAAAAAGTTTGGGCATTTTCTGCATGTTATCCGGCTCGGCCTTTAAGTGTTTCTTGCTTTTATCATTGATCCAAACTGTCGTCTTTTGAGGTGGTTTATATGCGTAGATCCCTGCCAGAAAACGTTATCCTGAGGTAGACGGCTTCTCCGTAATGTAATATGAAAGGATAACGTGTCCTGTTTCTTATCTCGCCAAGAAGTCAGCTATGTTTTTGCTCACTCCTTTGACTAAACAATTTAGATAAATGTTCCCGGGAACGACGTCCCGGCAATCTAGGGTAAGCGAACGGGAGCTCCGAGGGACTTGGGAGGACACTTTCATATATAGCGAAAAGGGTGACAATAAAAGATGCGAGTGGGCGCCTTCAAGAAGTGTCCAGCTTATCACAGCCACCAGAAACTCAGCCGAAACTCGGTCGTGTTTACCACTTTGGAATTTTTAATGAAATAATTTGCATTCACCCCACCGTCCGCCCGCCTTCAGTTGCTCCTCCGATAAGCGGCGTCTGATCACTTCTCGGGTAAAATTTTTATCTCTTCATTAACCCCCGGTTTTTGTGCGACAGATTCTCCGCGGGACTTAATAAACGTGAATCTGAGAACCACAGAAGATTTCTTTTTAAACAACTGCAAACAACTGCGTGGTCGAAGGGCCCCTGGGAAGGCAAGGCCGCGTATTTAATATTCAAAAAATGTCATCGTCAAAAGGACATCGTCATCGTCGGCCACGGGAATAATTACTTACAGTTCAATTAGTTTAAAACAATAACAGCCTTAGGTTAACGAAGTAATAATAAAATTTAAAAAGAAGCGCACGAGAACCCCTGTACTTTTTAATTTGGCTCACGAGGAACAGAGACTGGAAAGAGAATTCCCAAATTTGATTTTCAAATTACTCGCGGGAGCCAGTTTTTTGTAGGTTTTGAAGTAGGTTTGCTTGCGTACCCTTTTAAGTACAAATTTTGTACCTTCGATACAATTTCTTAGTAGAGGAAAATAAATGGTTAAATAAATGCATGATGATTTTGATTAACTTTACTAATTTACTTTTTTTGATACTAAGTATAGTGCATTCGCTTATTTTGAGATAGAGGTAGAAGCAGTGGAAATTGGAAATTATACTTTTCAGCATATAACAGTAAAATGTATAGAGTTTCACAATTTTATCCCTTCAAAGCCTACATATAAAATTAGTATAGGTTAAAGTAAGAGTAATAATACATATCTCAAAAGAGATTTCTAGAAATCACCAAAAAGCAATTGAAAGTCAGTGAAACTTGGTAATGAAACTATTACATATTCAAATTACCAGGTGTATATGTAATTTCAGATTTTTTTTTTGATATTTGGTATTGGAGACGCTTCTTATTTCGAGGATATGTTTAAATCCTACAAATATATTTATATCGAATCAAATCAAAATAAATACATAGCTTCTGTATATTGCTAGAATCAGTTAGTAGTTGGTTTTTGTGATGCAAATAGAACGTACTATAAAAAAAAGATAGGAAAAATCATAAATAGTATACTTAAATTTCTTTGGGGGAAAAATGCATAAGTTATCACCTCTGAATGAGAAACGTAAATTAAGCGAATTAGAAGAGCCTGAAATGCATACAAAATGGAAGAATAGACGTTGCCAAAAATCCCTTCCGTGGAAAAAGGGTGTAGCGCCGATGTATGGAAGGAAAGAATGAAAGTTAGTTGCTCACTCAGCCGTGGAACTAATTCCTCCTGCTATGGATTTCTGGCAACTGGCGGCTTAGAGGTGTTCTCCCCCTGCGACATGCAAAAGGGCAACTTCACCGAATCCGCCTCACCCGAGCCCGGCCAAATTTGATAATCCCGACTTTTCCCACCCTGCGCAGAGCGCGAGGCACCGAGGCACCCGCAAATGTCCTTCATGTGGGCCACTCATTTCATTATCTGCGCCCCTTTGCGCGACGTGAGGGTCCCGAGGCGGCGGACTCCGCGTTTTTAATCTCGGGCCAAATGCGATCGGGCTGAACTCGGAGATTCGCGGCCGAGTTATCGCGGCAAATCATGTTGAACTAATTACACCTTGCAGCTGGGCTGCGACCCAACAGGTTTCTCTGCAGATGAAATTAATTAGCGGCCTTATCAGAAGCCCCACAGTCACGAAACACATTCATTAGATTTTTTCGTCGGGCATCAAAGCCAGCATTCAAATGAGCCGAGATTTAAAGTAGGAGCGTGTTGCGCCCTAGTCCAAGCCGTGCTCCATAACTCAGTCGTCTGGGGGGACCGGAGGACAGCGCACCGTGTGTCCAGGCCATCCTTGGACCAGTCTCAAGTTCTGGACCGTCCAGGTCCAGCCCAACCTCCTTCATCTGCCCGAATGGAGACGTGGCCACTCGCACTGGACAGGCAACGTGGACGTGTGGCAGACGATCGCAAAACATGCTCATTCATAAAAATTCGTAATAATGCGGCCGAGGATATTGAATTCATTTCCTCTGGGCCTCCTTGCGGGGGTAAATACTCCACATAAACGACTAAATCCTCGACGGACAGACGGAAGCGACCTTAGGCCTTTGTGTTTGCCAAAGGATTCCCGACCGGATAAAGTTTTATTAAAAATTCTGTGCAAAGAAGCCCCGTCCGGGGCCTCTCGAATGCCTGGATAATGATACTTCGCTAATCAGTCCGGGGCAATTTAGTGGAAAATAAAGATATTTTGACAACGCCCGCCCAGAACAATATCCGCTCTAGCCGGAGTCGGACCGGGTGTACAAATTGCTGGTAATTTTTCTAGGCGGCACCATATCTAAGCTTAGGAGAAAAATTCAATTTCAGCGAGATATTTATCAAGGAGCACACAGCAAATTGCTCAGGAGGTAGAGAGGTTAAAAATTTTAATGAAAGAGTTCCCGTCCTCCCTCCCGGTCCCGGCCGACTGCTTCTGCCCCCATGAAGAGCCAGCGCTGTTTTAGCTCTTCATGTTCGGCACCTTTTGAGGGAACATTTTAATTATGATATGCAGCTCGGTGGCGACGGGGGTAGAGTTTAATAATTTCTGCTGCATGGCGAGCACTTCGCTTTTCTTCTTCACTACATCATTCAGAATGCCTCAAAACCTGGACAATAGCTTCTTTTAAAGATTCATCACATTACTGTCCTATAAAAAATCTAAAGTCTAGATACTATATGGTATACAGTGCCTATGAAAATATTGCAAAATACATAGTTGGAATAGTCAGTCTTTACGATAGTCAACCGATACTTTTACTATATGTATTTAGATTTAAATTTTATAACATCGAATGTCATCTTAGTCGACTTCAAAAAGAGATTTTTTAAATTTATAATAATATCTTAATGTTGTAAAATTTGAGATCTGATATTACATTTTATTTATTATTGTTTTATTTAGAGAATAGCGCAAGAGGTTTCAAATTTATATGACGACCCTATACGACTACATACTTTTTTATTACTTATTTTTTTAATAACAATTTTCAGCAAATTAATTAGAAATAATACTAGACTAAACGAACAAAATGATACTACACTTTAGTAGTACATTAGATAGTAGACTAGTCTTGTCTATTGAAAACTACATAATAAAAGCCTAAGCAATGATACACTTTAAAGACACTTGGATTATCCCAACAAGAAAATTGAAAATTGAAGAGTTATAGAGTCTAACTGACGTTAATTTTAAACGTTCAGCAAAATCATACGACTGTATTTGTCCTAGATTTTAAAAATTTGTTTTTCTAAACACAGTTCGATCTGAATCATTATCAATTTGTAAAAATACTAGCTTTCGGTAGAGTTTGACCCACCTTTGTAAAGGTAAATAAATAGTGTGTGCTCTGAATCCTGAATACATTGACAAACAGAATTTTTGGCTCGTGGCAGGAATTAATTTCGTCGAAAAGTAAACAGGAACAATAAAGCATAATCACAGACGCACGGAGTCTTCTCATGTGGAAGGCGATGAGTTGGTCGCATAGGGTGAGCACAAAGGTGGCAGGCAGATCGCAGGGTGGAGAGGCAGTGCCACAGGGAATAAGCAATTTTGCCGCTCGATTTCGCCCCTATGGAGGAACAATTGCAGGAGCTCATTCCCTAGCCGTGGGCCCTCTAAGTACACCTTTTGTGCAGTTGAGCCTACCTGAATATTGTCGTTGGTTTCAGTGTGTTGGGCTGGGAAAGTGGCGGATTTGCAGTAATCACTGCATTTAGATCATCTAGGGTTCGGGCATCCTCCGGGAGGCCTGGTTCGCAGCCCTCGAGTCCTGTGCATTCGACAATGGTTCGAGTGAAACTTTATCCGAAACAGGAACCAAGTGAAAACTTTCATCAGTCCTTTCCTCGTGACGGACTTCTTGTATCTCCTGGTTTTAATGAGAGTAAGCCCGACTGGCAGCTATTCTAGTCGCACAAGAACTCCAAAGTACCTCCGAGCTACGGATACAGGAAGCTGACAAATGGTGTTGTTGTCCCATCCGTTACCAAAAACTTTTCATGCAGCATCCCATCGACGCTCCTTAAGCACTCACTCTCGAGTCTCAAGGCGCTTGGTGCCTCCTTGGCCCGGCGGATCTGGTGGATATCGAGTTGTTATTAAACGGCTTTGAGAAACATATAAAATTTTGCAATGCAATGCCGCCTACATTTTCATTTTCGATTGAGCGAACCCAGAATTACATATTTGTTTGGCACTAAATTGTAATTTTCTATGCATAGTAATAATAACATATTTTTTACAACAACAGATCTTCTGAAGTGCATGTAGCAAAATCAGACTTAAAAAGGACAAAAATATGAAGAAAAAAAGTCCGACCAAGCTGGATTTTTGTGGAGACTTTCATTTAATTGTTGTGATGAAATCCTGAAAAGTGCCCTTTATTTAACATGTGGAGTTTTTTTAGAGGATGAAAGGGGATAAATTTTAAAAAAAAACCCACTGATAAAATTTAAGCTTGGGCGGGTTTTTTTAGAAGCAAAAATTTAATTTTATTGGATTAATAGGATTTTACCTGAATTTTGTATGCTACGATAGTATAGAATACACTGAATTACAATGGTTTTAAGACATGTTCATATTATGGTAATGACAAGAAAAATAGGGATATACCTATAGCTTTTTCTTGGCTAAAATTGCCTTATCTCCGTACAGTGAGATTTGCAATGGTTTGTAAAGTCAAGCAAACAGGATAAAATTACAGATTTTTTAAAGAAGTGCAGGAGATGCAAAAAATCCTATCGAAAAAATGTTGATATCGTTATAATTTTATTAAAATTAGTTTGAATTAAATGGGAGCAGAACATGTTTGTTTATATTAAATATTTTAAGTATTTTATTTTAAAATATTTTGTTTTTATACTAGATCCTGGTCTCCTATAAGACTGTCTCACATAATATCAAAATCGTAAAATTCGACTAAAATAAACTAACATAACTCCGAAATTGGAATTGGAAAATTTTTAATCGTTTTCTATAGTGTTTCATTTAAAAAAATATGAAGTTTTTAAAATTATGGTACATGCATTATATAATTATGGTAGGGTCTACAGAATAAAGTTTAAAAAGTTAATTTTAGCACACTCGTCCAGCAGTTTTCTTTTTATTCATTGCAAAAGTTTAAACATTTTATGTAGTTTCGAGAAAAACATGTTACAAATGTTGGGAAGATATGCATACATATATTATAATATATATATATACATATGTTATAATATATGAATTAATAAAAATTTTGAAAACATAATTTTAAAATAGTATAGAAGATAAAAATGTTTTAATTCTTCATAGCGTTGGATTAATATCTTTTAAACATAGGACAATTACGATAAATCTTAATTTATTGTGATAGATGTCGAAAGAAGTCGTTGAACGAAACTTTCTACTTACTCTCACTTGACCGGTTTTTTGCTATAATTTGCACAGGACGCTAAAATAGTTAATTCTGTCCGTGCGAGGGTTCATGTTAAAAAGGACAAATTAAGGGAATCTTGATTGCATCAGCAGGAAGTAGAATTTGCCCAATGACTGAGTCGCTCCCTTCTACGTTGAATGGGGTACTGCTCCAGGACCCTCCCTCGGGGGTCGCGCCGAGTGGACGCGACCAAAGCAGGCCTAGTTTTATGCTAGAGAGCGGAGTTTTGCAATAAAATTAATGACTTGAAGATGTGTATCGGCAGATACCGATATCGAAATTTATTGTCATTATGCACACCCTCCCCGCGTGCGGCATGGGGCTCAAAAAGAATACAGTCGACGGATTTGGTTTGATTGGTCCGGAGCGGCGGCGTGCGCCAGGCCGCTTCCCTTAAAGAAATCAATCGGAGCTGTGCCGCCAGTGATGCATTAGAGCGATATCCTTTTTCGCAGGATGTTAATAAACGGCATGAATGCGAGCGCCGAGAACGCCGGAAATAAAATTCGTCCGTATCCAATTATTGAATTACAAAATGTGAGCCGTTCGGCGGATAAACGTCAGCGCAAAGATAAATGTACCTCTGATATGTGTCCAATGAATCATGTCCGGAAAGTCGGCTTCGAATGCTATCGGGGCGAGGTCCTGGTGTAATTGATTAGATCCATTCAAGCGACGGGACACGTTTCCTGGGATTTCATTAAAAACAATCAGCTCTCGACTCAATTTATATTATGCAAATATTCAAATTAATTGGACGGGGGCTGTGTTGGACTCTGGGCCATAGTTGCGGTGTCGCCTGGCTAAAACCCGGCTAAATCGACCGGCCTCGGAGAAAATAGTCGACAAAACCGGGTTTTTGGGCGCAACCCCACTTCTGGCACTTGCAGGATCATCACGCGGGACGGTGGGAGGAAATAGGTAGCAGATGCGGCCGAGATTTTTCACCCTTCATTCAATCGGCCGCGGAACAAAACGTCCCGACGCCGCCGCCGTCCCGGCAAAGGTGAGTTCGCTGCTCTAACGGTTTTCGCCCGGGTGAAACCCTCCTCTAATCCAATATCAAACAACGGAGGAGAATTATCACCGGGCACAATCGCCGAAGTCACCTCCACCCCAGGCTGCATTATTTGGAAATTTAAAACTCTTCAGCAAACACGACGAGGGTCGACGCACCGCATTTGGAAATCGTCTCGCAATGCACCCGGGCTTCATGAGGGTGACATGTGCAAAATCTTTCCACGGCACGGCACGGCGCCCGCCCGGCCTTACCTCGAGGAACCTGAGGTCCTGTCGCCGTGTGTGAATTTTCGGCACACGTCACGGCTTTCATCCCCCAGCGATTCCGGGCGAGGTCAGGGAATGCAATTAAACGTGTGATTGTTGCCGAGGTTGATCCTGCAACTTGTCTGGCTCTGGATTCTCAATTCTGGATTCTGGCTCTGGATGCGGGACGATTGTGCGGTGGATGTGGAAGATGAAGAGCACATATGGCTTGAAGTGGGTTGCTGCACGCACACAGGCGCACAGGTGAGGGTTCCCTCCGGTAAAACAAAATAAGGAGCATTTATTTTCCCGTACCTTTTGTCCTGAGGTGTTCAATTACGCACGTGCCTCACGCACACACACAATCCAGCAAATCTTTAATCGAATGCGCGCAAGGTACAAATCCAATTCTGAGCCAGTGGAGGCCCACATGTTCTCGGATCGCAACCCTCGGGACGCTGGGTGGTTAAGGCAGGGGCCTCATGCACCCGAGCACTTAAGGAGATTTGGCGCACCGCCTGTGTTAGTGCACCTTGATTGGATTCGAGGTTAGTTCCTACCTCCGAGGACGAGGACGGGGCCCTTTGTATGGGAAGGTAATGAGACCGAGGGGGAGACGCCCTTCGACCGGCACTCGGGCAAGTGGAAAACTGCACATTTGGTCCGTCTTCCTCATTTGAGCCTTTTATGCAGAACGCTTTGTTTACACTCGCTCTGCTTCCTCCCTCTAGGTGAGGACCCTGCTCCCAGGACGGCTATTCCATTTGATTGAATCCCTTTTCTTCCTGAGATTATTTCAAATGAAGCCAGGGACTTCTACCTGTATTCAGTAGACGATTTTCGAAAGTCACATGTGCGCCCTCAACTTTTTAAAGGGCTTTATGCACGCAGGGGAATAAAAATAGAATCTGACTATTTTAAAGTATTTATACTTGTGTATTAGCCATAAAGAGAATTTTGGGTAAGTATATACTTTTTGACATATTCTCTTTTCAATTTAAAAAAAGTCTGCCAACCTTCCTTGGTCGCATTTAAGGACTTCAGGATGTTAAAGGTCTAAAAGATCAGTTGTTCGCATATAGTAATCTATTGTTCGTAAAGCAAAAGTAGCCTAAATTTAAAGATAACAAAATGTTCTATTAACCCTAAATTGATGGAAATTTTTAGAGATTTCGATCAATTTTGAAATAAATTTTCATTCAGTACAATCTCAATAATATGAACTAATTAAAATCAGTTTAAGTTATGTTTTGGAAGTATTGAAACTAGTTAATACAAGAAAGAGATAAATTATTCACAAAAAGAAACATTTTCTGGAATTCATAAAAATGTTTACGTGCTAAATTTTGGACTCGTAATTTTTCATAAAGTATCTACATACATAAATCATACTTATCTAAAGAACATAAACCACATTTATGTAACCTTGCACCATATTTTTGACATAAATAATCATTTTGAATGAATGATACCAATATGATCATATAGTCTATTTATTTATTCGAGCAATGAGATCTTTGCAATCTACATTGTTCATTTTTGAATATATGTACCTTTATAAATATTGAGGCCAATTCCGAACACTAAGAAAATAGTATTTAACGTTCTGAAGGGTGCTGAATTTGATAGATATTTTCATTTTCGTTAATCTCTTCGACAGATTTTGGAATAGGAATTTTACCTAAAGAGTTTCATAAACACACATTTTAAATTGAGGTTACGTTGAAACACTTACACTGTTTTGTTAGATATATTAGACTGCATATAATAGTATTTTCATAAAATTTCCATTGTCTTTAATAAAATAACTTGAAAATATTTGTTTATCGGAGATTGCAAGGCTTAGTGCTAATGTTAAGCGAGTAGAGTAGTTCGGGACAATCTATAAACGAGGGAATCGTTATTGTACTGTTTCGATTTGTAAAATGTTATGTGAATAATAGGAAGACCATACTACAGTAGTATTCTGCAGTGGGTCTTACTAATTCAATATGTGAAGACTTTAAAACTTAAGGAAATTACTGATTAGAGAATCTATGTATTGTATATGAAATTCAAAATTAATTTTCCTTTATGTTTTGACGTCATTAAGCATAAATAAGAAATTCTGAGTTTAATACATTTTGTAGATCTTGAAGATCATTTATGAATAAAATAAATAATAATGCGGTAACAAGTCTGCATGCATGCAATCAACTTTATTTCCATTTTGTATACTGTTTAGCGCAAAGGAAACGAATGATACTAAGTTGAAAGAGGTGGATATACCTTTAACAAAACCGCGTTGGTTGATTATCCGACGTATACATAGATATTGAAATACGGACCAACAGATCAAAAACGAGCATGGAATGTAAAAAGAACTGAAATGGTCATATACTTGCTATATGACTCGCATTATCGAAAATGTTCATATGGTTTCCACTTGCGATTTTGAGTTTTACAACAACCTGAGCTTGTGTTTCCGTGCAGTGCACTTTATTTTTTATGTGTGTGCCACCTTTTACAGCCCTATTTCGGAACTTTCAGCAGACCGTTTAGCGAAACCTGTAACTTGCTATCTCTGCGGGTGTTCGGTCGCGGGAAGAGGGCTGTTTTAAGCCCTGGGATGAGCAAATTTTTATATAAAAAAAAATCAATTTGCCACTGGGAAATGGTTTGTGAAAGTCACTGAAAGTGAAATAATTTCCAACCAGAGTTCTGTGAATTTAAAGCGAGCCACTCAGCGACAAAAATCGATACTGCGCGCCAGCAATCTTGACCATTGTTGCTCAGAGGACGAGGGCTGAGCACCCCCAGCATCCGTCGGAGTACCTTTGGACGGTTTTCGTTTTTGGTGCAAATGTTTCTTCGATTCTGTCCACGTTCAGCTGCGTTTTGTTACCCCGTCCGCAACAACAGGAAGCCAGTGGCGGCGGGGGCGGGACCAAATAAAATTTGAATTTGAACAAGACTTGCAGACTTTTTATTGTCTCCGAAGAGCCGCAACTAATTGAAATATAATCCGCAAAATTATGGCCCCTTGTTTAACAAAACGACTCGCACTTTGTGGGATTTTTTAGCCGGCCTCGCTGGCACCTACCTCCCCCCGGAAAGCTCGTAAATGCCGACTGATTAGACGGAGGCGGCTCACTCCCGTCGGTTGTACGTGATAAATGCCGAAATTCAAGATATTACGTAATAAGCATGTTCTGATGGAGGCGCATCTCAAAATTTAAATGGTTATGGCGTTTGCGTGATGTCACTCCCAGCCAGAGGGTAACAGGCCAAGACGACGACCTGGACTCCTTGCCAGGAATTTTTACCACTTCGCCCCCATGCATATGGATTATGAATGCGGGCGGGGGCCCGGATTTAATGGGTCGCCGTAATGAGCTCTGGTCGGGCTCCGAACTACTGAATTTCGCATTCTTGCGGATCCTATCCTCCGCAGACTGTACAATTACGCTTTAAGGACTTTTTTCGAAAATAATTTATGCAGAACTCATCGAATAGAATGGTCTTGAACTATGAGGCTCAGTACTTGCCTAGTTTCTTTGATCTTTACTTCCGAGAACGCGGGAACTCATGTTCCCGCGCTTGAAAACCATTTGGCCAAAGAGCCATAAATCAGTCGAAGTGTCTCGGTTCCTTCTGTGATTTTAAGACTCTTTAAGATGGCACAATTCGAGAAAGGGTCCCGATCAAGAAATTCTTCCGAGCTTTACTCACGCTCCCGATTCCATAAATTGATCGCTTTTCCACATGTTTTCAATTAAATTTTCATTTGTTTTCATCTTGAAACGGTCCCCGGAATTGTCATTAACGTTCAATGCACCGAGGGGACACTCAAATACTCCTTGCAAGGGTACTGAAGTCACATGAAACGTCCCAGAACGCACTCCCCCCCTAAATTTAAGAGTTGAGAAATGCCTTAATTAACATCCGACTAGTTTTTAAAGTCTTGCACATAACTAGACCTAATAAAAACGATGATGTGATAATTCCTGGTCGTGATCTTCGGTGACCATATGTTTGACGCACGTGCGGAGCATTGGAAATTTACTTTTAAAAAAATGCGCAATTCGTTCCTTTATCAATTCGAAATTCTTTGGATAAATTCCTGTTTGAAAATTTATCCACAAAAAGAAGAAAAATCCAAAATCAAAATTAATCCACAGAAAAAAATCCGAATGACAAGGCGAATAATTAGAAAAAACGACGTTGCAGAATCTAATTAAACATGCTATAAATAAAACGTTTCTTATCGCGTAATTTAACTGACGCAAGACTAATGCTATCTTACGTTAAAAGTTTTATTCGAAGTAAAAAAATAAGTACGTAGAACTAAGTAGGGTGAAAAATATTTAGATGAGCTTTCACGCAGTTTGTGATGAGTACTATTTGTTGCCATTAAACTTGATTAGGCATTATCTTTCCCAATTGGATGTTCGAATATAAACACATACGTAAAAAAATATATACTTAACATTACCTTCAAAATACATCGCCGTTTGTATGCAGCATTAAAACACGACTGATAACAATTTTCTGAATGTTAGAGTGTTTCATTCATTTTCACAAGCTTTGTATATCTTTTGGTTAATCACATGCCTTTTTCAAAAAATAAAGATTAATATTATCATGTTCTTAATTAACTCGTAGTACAACAGTTCACTACAACGCCATCCTTATTTTTGTGACTAATTTTCATACATATTTTGTAATGTTGACATTATTATGTAAATCGAGAGTAATCGTACTAAATCATTGACAATTTTACTTACTAATTGGAGATAGAGTCTAAATTGAAATAGAATATTATTTAGATTATGACAACAAAAAACCTTACTTTTTAAAAAAAATTTGTTTAATATGCTTTGAATTTACTAACTTGCTTACCTTTAACTAATTCAATTTTTTTATTATATGTAAAAGAAAATAATATTGCAATTTTGGAATCAATTTGAAATGTTTTTAGAAACCACAGATGATTTTAGGTGAAACTTTCAATAAAAACTTCGTGCTGTGAAAAAATAGCAATTCAGGCAAGTTATTTTCCGAAATTATGATTTGGGTGATTTTCATGATTCATTTAAATTTTTACAAATGAAGCTGGTGAACCCGAAATAGCGAGCTCTAAAATTTAAAGCATTTCGTTTATGCAGAATAATAGAAAATGTTGCATAGATTTAAAGTTTTCCAGCAAAATATTTGCTATCATTTTGAATTTTGGGAAAAGTGAATCAAATTGTTATCATATATTTTTTTTTATATAAATAAAGTCTTTTATTGAAAGTTAAACATACACAAATTTTCTAAATTTTGTGCAACGCTGTATCTTAAAATTTATATCTTGGTATTTCTTAATTGTTTTTATCGAAAAACTCACCAACATGTAACTTCCTTAGAATATTTTAATTTATAAAATTTTCCTGCATAAGCAATAATTCAAAAGAAAATAGTTCAATTCTAAACAATTTCTAAGATTAATTCTAATAGAATCAAACATTTTAAAATTGCGAATTTATTGTAGAATTTTGTAACTTTATACATACATATATTCCCTAACATTTTATACTTCCGCTAGCACGAATGGCTTTGTGAAAATTATATAATTGTCTTTACTCAAAATTCTCCTAACATAGACATTTCTCTGAAAGGAACTTATTTTTTAAGCCATCTTAACGGATGCTGGACCAAATATTCACCCATATACATATGTGATACTGTATCAATATTTAAAGATTAATTTCATTATATTCACCATGATATAGTCTACTCATAAAATACTTAAATACTTAAGTCCTTATCAAAGACTTTTAAAATAAATATAGAAATTTATAGTTTCAAATGGAGAATAAGAAATATTACTGTCGATTTGGTAAAGCCCTTAAGAAGAACTCCAATCAGCCCCTATCTCGGTAGTCGCGCTAGTGTGATTCACCCGAGAGTCCCAAATGTGCAGAAAGAGTTATTAGTTTAACAAACAACAGCGACGCCCGAGCTCGAAATAAAGATGCCAGAAGAAGGGCTAAAGGTACGTCGCAGTAATTTATCTGTAGCTAGAATGTATGTCGCGCAGGACGGAAGGAAGTGCCAGAGTCAAGTTGTTATTATCCTTCATAAGTGTATAACCTTTGGGAACTTGTCGGTTTGAAATAGTTTATGTTGCGCCATTAAAAAGACAGACGAGCTCTAAGCTGACTATTAAGGAGATTTATGGAAATTAACTTACATTTATTTCGGATTTATCTGCTAATAGTAGACGATGGCGCTTTTCTTAACAGCGATGCAGATCTACTCGGAGTCCGGACTCGGGATGATTTCGAACAGTGGCCAAAGTGGCAAAAGGTGAGGGAACCTCCGCGAATGCCCGCGACTGCGACCGAGTAAAATAAACAAGTTATTAGCGGCTGGAGCCCTAGCGGCCGCGCTAGCAGCCCGGCAGCTCATAATGTGCCCACATGGAGTGCCTGAGGAGCGCTCATTGAATTTAATGTTTAGGGCCATTGTATCGTCTTCCCCGGCAGGCAGAAAAATGCCGCAGACAACGGCGAAGACCGTGATGACGGCGATACCTCGATAAATTTGCTTCAATTAAACTTGATCACCTTAATTGATCCTTCAACTGGCGAAAGAGAGGAAAACCCGCCAACGACCTAGCCGCTCGAGCGCTCGAATTATGAGGGTACGGTTACAGTGAGTGAAATGGGAGCATTTAAAACATTTCACTCGAGATGTGTGCGCGCCGCAAATGTGTAGGGCTATTTATTTTAATAAAAGGCGATGCGATGCGACGGCAATCACAGACTGCGCCGTGTGGGTCTTCCTTGTCACTGTCCCGGTCCCGGTCCCGGACCCCGATCTTAGCCAGAATTTATTGTTAGTCCCTGCGCTAGCCCACCTTCGAGCGACACGTTCCGACCGGCGACGACAACGGCGGCGGCGGTTATTGCCACCGCAGAAAATACTACGGGGCCCGCTCCTCTAGGAGCAGACAAGGAGGCTCTCATCCATCTTTGGGTCGGTTAATCAAATTCAATTAAAACCAATTAAAAGTTGATGAAGGTACATAAATTGCGAACACGCCTGTCCGAAGAAATGTGCTGCAAGTGCGTGCCGCGAGGTGGCTCTCTCGGTAAGAGTTTTTGAGGCTGCCGCTGGTGTGGGACGGTGCTCCTCGGGGTAATGGGGGCGGGAGACGGACTGGCTCGAAGGGCTTAATTTTGCACCCTCATCTTTCTAAATTGGGGCAATGAATGAGCTCTCCGCTGCGGGAATTAATAGACAGCATCATGTGGGCCTCTTTAATTAGCTCTCAAGGTGTGTGTAAATCGAGTGGACAATGAGCAACGTTTGCTAGAAATGCGCAGTATTGTCCAATTCCTTGAATAAAGATTGGTAATTAATTTCGAGATTAAGTAGATACATTTCGTTAGAATTTATAAGACATTTAATTAGAGCTTGACTTCAAACTCAAAAGAAAAGAAACATTTTCTTTCATATATGCATGTATGTACACACGAAGACATTAATGGGATTAAATTGGATCACCTTAGCAGACATTAGCTTTAATAAATTGGTTATAATAGATTAAAAGATATGCAAATTTACATAGTACATTTCTCATTTATTCACTTCGATTATCTGTACTATAGTAATAATAACAAAAAAAATTTGAAGTGCTTCCGTTTTAAGTTTTAGAATTCTGCAAATAATATCACACATTAAAATTGATATGTACATTTCAAGTAGTGCTTCAAAATATTCGGGTATCTCAAATAATTTCGGATGCACGATCCAAAATTCTGACCGGATTTGATTCGACATGTTAGATTTTGATCTGGTCTTTTATTTTATGCAATGCGACAACAAATAATATTGGTCAAGCTTTCATTAAAATAGATTTGTGTTTTCTCCAATGGCAAAAACTTTTGAAGTCTATCAAATTTTACTTTAAAACTAAATTTATAACAAACAAACAGCACTATTAATATTAAACACCAAAGTACACGTCGAAAAGATATTATATTATAACCGGTCAAGTGTGTGTCATACATTTATCAGAAATAATGTTTTAATATACACTACACAAAAGCCTTACGAAAGCCTTATTTTTAAGGATTTTAAAATAATAATAAAAAAAAAACAGTGGAGGGAATTTATAGTTTGATTGTTGATTTTAAATATACTGATTTATTTTTATGTTTATAGCAGCTTCGAAACAAATTCTCTCGGTTAAACATGTCTTGGGAAGTTAAAATAACCCATTGAAGGGTTAAAATTATTATTATTTTTTATTTTGAAACAATATTTCGAGTTTAGAATGAACATGGATATGACAGATTTCGCAGATAGAAGAAAAACTGATCAAGTGTATAATATTTATGCATTGATATAAAATATTTTCTATTAAACTTTGTAAAAGGCGTTCCAATTTGATTTAGTAGGTATTCCCAAAATTTATGACCAAATTTTCCTTATGGCGACATTTTTGCTAGCGCCTACACCTATTTTATTCCGTGGTCACTTACCCCGCAACCTAAGCCTGAATCGGTAATATTTTTCCCCGAAATTGCCGGGAGGACGTATCTGAAATGCTCAGCTGCCACCAGGAATTCAATAGGGTTCCAGGACAGGGACACACATGCCAAATTTAAGCCCGCAGGCAAGGAACGCATTCCTGTTGTCGAATTACCGCGATTGCTTTGCATCGTTCTGCTCCTGCGACTCCCTGCAGAACATCCCGAGGAGTCCACCTGTGCTCCCCGGGGCCGAACTACGCAGACGTCGATTTCCGCAAGCACTTGAGGGACTTGCGGCAAGGTGAGAAAGGTGTGATTTGCGCACCTGAACGAAGGTGAGCTGCTCCACCCACAACTCGGAGCTAGGTACATATGTACTCGCTTGGCCAATGGAAGATTTGTAAATCTTCGAATTAAATCCAAAAATTGCCAAAGGTTAACTTTCGCACGGTTGTCGGGCGTAAAGACAAAACTCCAGCTGGAGAAGTTGCTCCCAATTATTTTGCTTCTCGGCAGGGAAGTGGAGTTGCCTTGCTTTCAACTCGTCCTGCACCACGGAGGACTTCGAGTCTAAAGGAAACTTCCCGGAGTACGCTGTCATTCGATTCTGTGGAGTGATGAATTATGTAAAGTTTCGTAAGTCTGTTCTTAATTAGCATTTTAATTAAGAAACTCATTACTGGTCGGTAGTTGCGCTGGCTGCGAAGCTGCCAGAGTTGTTGCATACTGTTTATTTATTTTTTTTTTTTTAAGATGCCTCCAGACTTCCTGAATTTTGCCTAGGCGTTTCCGGCACTAACTCTTTTTTAGTTTTTTTTTTAAAAATATGATCAGAAGTACGATAGAACCGATGTACCTCAATTGATAGTCTCTAGAAAATTTGTCTATTCATTTTGGTAAGAACCAAAGTTAGGGTGTAAATCTGCGGTGCAGTAGATATAGCATTCTGAGGGCTTTCTTAATTGCACGACCAAGTCGAAATGGGCTTTTCCCTCGTACATAAAAATCAAAGCCGTATAAATTTGGCCTATAATCCCACAGGAAAAGGTAAAGCAGGGAAACGTTTACTACCGTAACGAGCTGTAACATTTTGTGAGATTTTGGTGTACTGGAAAATGCGGAGCGATGCACAGTGCTCCATTAAAGGAGTCGTTTTACTGTCGGATACTTAAAACACTCTCTAGCGCCCCGAGAGTATGTTACACGTCGTAAAACGCTCCAAAACAGGTAGTTTCACCGAACTCAGGACACGTGCAGCCAAGAAGTACGGCAGAATGGGCAAAAAGGCATTTTAGGGTCTCTGCCCTTCGCGGGGCGAAGTACCTCTGGGACCAAAAGTAGCAGAAGCTAAGTGGGAATTGGTCGTAACAAAGATTTTCACGAGTGGTAGACAAGCAACGTATTTCGTTTGCTCCAATTCCTTAAAGTATTATATCATTCAAGTGACTATTCCTTATTGAATAATTCTATTTTCTTAAGCCCTTCTGCCAGCAGCCTTAGACTAGGAAGAAAGTAGTCGTTAGACACAATCGGTGCTAATTACAGTCTCTCTTCGCCTTAATCTTGAAAGAATCCTTTCCTTTCGTTTCGCTGCAAAGGGTGGTCGAATTGAATTACAAATCCAAACAACGCGTCACCTTATTTAAAACGTAATAAGCCCTTTCGGGACGGCAAAAGCTAATCCCCGGGCAAGATTAGTGACAGCTTTAAGTGGGCTTATCCGGTCGGTTTCTGTGAAATATGAGGTTTCTAGTGGCCCAGCTCGACTCTAGAGATCTCCAGAGCACTACTCTAAAATATGTAAAAATTTACAAAACGACCGAATCGAAAGAAAGAAAGACATGCGATGACCTCAAGAACCGCCACAGTTTTGTATCGACAACGGGGGAAAAGTCGCGACAAGACAAGGTGCCACATGTTCTTCTGGAATTCGTTTGGGGAGATGATCTAAGATCTAACAGTCGGAGGCGACCGAACAAAGCCGCACTAAAAATACGGCACATGTGCGCAAGTGGGTCTTCTCCAAATGTCCCAGATATTTTCTTCCAAGTTCGTCAAGTGCTGGACAGTTCTGTCAGCGGGAAATGAGGGGTATCTAACTAAACTCCCGAAACATGAGGTCTTTAATTCCCTGTGGATCTTTCTGTCGAGTGATTGATTCGTGCTCTGAATCAGAAGGGTGTGAGTACGATCGCCAGTTCCAAGGGAAGGGCGTCACTCAGAACATGAATGATGCACCTATTAGAAAAGATATATTATTGAGGAAGAACGTACTAAATAAAGAAGACTATAAACGCCTCTTTAATTAACATAAGAAATAAGTTATGTCATATGCACTAAAACTTCAATTTAGCTTAATTCATGCAATTCGCTGAATGAGCAAATTGAAAACCATAATTTTTAAATTAAAAGGACATTGAAGGAATGCTGTGTTTTTATCATTATTGTTTTGATAACTCCTTCGTTTCTAGTAATCGTTGAAATAATTGCAAAACGTTTAATAAATAAAATTCATATTGCAAAGTCTTCATATTTTCATGCAATTAAGTAACGAACAACACCAACAATGTGTAAAAATAAAATCCATTATTAATATAATTCCTCAAATATCGGTTATTTTGCCAAATTTGATTTTCTGCACGCTTAATTCCAGACTACGACAGATCTCGTGATTTCACAAGTGAATTCTATACTGATGATTTAAAAAAAGGTTCACTTCAATAATAATAAAAAAACAATATTCAGCTAGGTGGTCGAATGTAGCTTCTAACTTCAAGTTAGTAAGATTGCGCTGTCATATATATTTAGGGATTTTCGACGCCACTGATTTAAATTCTTATATATGTATGTACATATATAAAATTTAAAAATTTGTTTGTTCCTCAATCATGCCTAAACGCTTGGTGCGATAATTTTCATCGCCGCAAACAAACGTATGTAAATTTGAAGGGATTGTCATGAAAATTGGTATTTGCAGATTTCTGGAGATCCTGTTGGCGAATAAGCTTTCCAAAATTGGGAAATTTAAGATTGTGGACCCAATACGGCGACTAACAATTTTCTAAATTTAACAAATTTAAGTGAAAATTTGTACCAAGAGTATTTTGAGGACACTAATTTTGAATCTACTATCAAAATTTGGAAATTCAAAATGTCGGACCCAATACGATTATTACAACCGATGTTTTGAAATTCAAGAAATTTTAAGGAAAAATAGTCAATTAATTCGGCGGCACTACTTTCGAGTCTAATATTAAAATTTGGAAACTGAGGATGGTGGATGGCGGATTCAATCTGGCGACCAACAATTTTCGAGTTCAATGAATGTAAAAACTTGTACTAAGGGTATTTTAAGATACTGCAATCCAATTTTAAATTTTCATATGGCAGACTTTTCAGTTTTAAGGAGTTTAAATTACGTCTAAAAGTAAGTTTGGAACGTACGTAACATGATGTGGTATACAAGGTTTAGAACTTCAAAGTTTGTTTTAACGTTCCGCGAAATTCTGTCCGAGGAGACTGTTTTTACATGGCTACCTGAAGCCTCCTTTAAATAAAATTTAAGACTACCTTTAAAACGGCACTATTAAAACACTGATTCTAAAAATATCTGTTTGTTATTCGATATGATCTGAACAAAGTAAGTGTGGAAGGTATTTTGTTACCTCTGTGTGGAACGATTATAGGGCTACCAGCCATGTTGTTATTAAGATTCATGATAAAGAAAGGAATAACCTGGTATTTTTTAATCGTAATCGCAGCAAAAAGGGCGAAACATGATTCAATTCATCAGAAAACATGTGCTCGTTGGGTCAACAACTTCTCATTTACCGGATGGCACCGCGGCTGCCATAAATTAGAATTTAACGCTCTGCCCAGCGCTCATGTGAAAAGCACTAAGTTCCCTCAAGAGCTCGCTTAGCAGCCGGTCCATTAGTTCACATCAAACCCCTTTTGCCTGTTAATTACTGGTACAACTTCAATTACACCCGGTGCCTCCAAAAAAACCCCGAGTTGCCTCACCATGGACATTTGTGTGAAAACGATCTTTGTCGCTCGCGGCCGATGTCTTGAGAGCTGCGCGCCTTGAAAAACTATCCGCTCGAGGTTTTTGCCTCGCGGCACCCATCAAGTTCTGAATTTGATATGACTCGATGGGTGTTTTTATCATCGACGCGGGGAAGTTCAGGCAGCGCCCCGATCGTTCGACAAGTTCACGCACCCGCAAGTGTTGGAGGAGCGGTCTGGGTTCCGTGTTCCTCCGCAATTCACACGGTTTAAAAATAGTGCGAGAAGAGCGATCAATTTGGCTCGTTGCGGCCGATCGGGGCGGTGCACGGAGCCCCAGAGAGCAGGGCTGCTCCTGGAGTGGATGCTGGGCCCCTGCTTTACAAATGGCAAGCACATTCCGGCCAAATCCCGGAGATTACCTCAATTCCGGGAGGGCCAGTTGCTATAATAAGTAATGGCGGAGTCCACTGCCACCTTGGAATTTAAGAAAAAGAATGCCCCCCGGGCCAATCTGGCGCCTTTGCATTCAATTTTACTTCCGATATAAAAAGAAAATTCCGAGAAGGGGTTTTATTCTTCGGGTGACACAAACCTGAGGGCGAAATGCGGTCAATAAAAGTTGTTCCCATGTCCGGAACACATGTAATCTGGGAATATTCTCAAAGGATTCAGAAGGGACGACCGACGACGTATATTGACGACATTTGACTCAATTTGAAATCATATGTCTTCAGTCGTGCTTCATGGTTTTATTTTTTACTGCTGCCCATATGCAGTCCGGCCCGGGGAGATTTTGGCCGAAAACCAAAGGCGTATGAAAAAAAAAAATGGAAAGCACTGAGCAATACCTTTCATCCCTTTGAAATGCTGAAGATATTTCTTTTGCCCTTTATCCCTGGGACTTACTGGCGATTGAGCAAGGAATATCAAATTTCAGCGCAGAGCGGCCACCCTTCGGTCACTTAGGTGAAGGCGGGCGAACATCGTTACTTGCTTATTTCGCCTCGCTAGGGAAATGCCTCAGTGCGGGATTTCTTTGTATCTCCTTACAATTACAGAAGATTGCCCTACAATTTTCCTTGCTCAATGGCATACAGATCACTTTCACTCCACCTGACTTAGCTAAAGCTCCTAACCACCTTTTCTTAGAAAGCATTATTCAATCCTTTAGTTCTTATTATTTCAAAATAATCTGAAGGCAAAAAGGTATAACAAATATTGATAAATCAACGTGATTTTTTTGTTTAAAACACATTTTGGAAGACGTCTTTCAGATTCACTACATATAGCATGATAAATAATTCAAGAGTCAAGAATTTAAAATATTAACGAATTTCAATGAAGGAAAAAATTTTTAAGAATTTAAGGCATTATTGCGAGAGTTTCCTTTAAATCGACTTAAATCGATAAGTTAATACCAGAGTTGATTGTATCATTTTTCTATTTCGTAGATTTATCAATTCTACTGAGAAATTGTGCGTCACTTTGATTTATGCATTATCAAAGAGCTACTGAAAATGGACTATTTAGAGGTGAGTATAACAAATATCTTTTTAAATATTATAGATTGTGTATTCCTTTAATTATTCAGAAAAAAAAGCATTTTATGCTGTGGAAATTTTCAAAGGTTGATATATGTTTTTTTGGGTTATACAGAAATGTATTTGATTATTGTACGAAAATGTTGTATTTTTAAATTAGCCGAAAAAGATCGAATCAATTCTATTGACATCGACTCTTGCGATAAGGGTCCTAGAACTTACGAGAAGTTTGTTTTGGGGACCATAATGAATATCATGTTTTAATTAAAGCCAATGACGATAATCAAAATTGACCCTTATTTTTGAAATTATTCGTTAGGGAAAATGCTGCAGAAGCACTTCTAGTTCCTATTTTGCTGCGTCGATGAATCATATTTTTGTACTTCCATGCAATAGTCAAAGATTATCCCACAATGTACCCTGCTCGTCCTTTAACGAATTTTTCTGCTAATTTGGCATGCATATGTGATCCTGATTGACTTATTCTTTCCTTCGAAGACGGAGCGTGAAAAAGTGAAGTGAATTTGAGCAGGGCGGCGCACAGCCTCCGCAAAAAGTTGCCCTGGAAATGCTTTGTCTTCTGGCATTCGATCAAACTAAAGAGGATTTATGGTCATCGATCAGAATTAATGAAGTTTTCCTATTCATTCAGGGACTGGGAAGGACCCGATTATCCCCAGGCGCTCTTCTTATCGACGACGACGGCGCTGCGTGCCCGAAGTACGGAGCGAGTAATTCAATCAGGGCAGAAATTAATCTTCGCCGAAGACAGCGATATTGTTCCGCCCCCGCTCCTCTATCGACTCAACACGGCGGATAGGTGTTAAAAGCGTCTTATATTGACGATAAATTAACCTTAAGCGCACTCCGTTGCCTCCCCCGCGTATCCTCTGGTGGGCAATTATTTTTCAATCAACACGAGGCTACGTCGAAAATCAATTTTCAGGAATCGCGGGAGATGACGGTGCCGGGCACCCCGGTGCGGGGAATGGCCGGATCGGTCCCGAATAAAAAAATAGGAGCTATAATTGTAAAGAAATCACTTAATGACGCCGTCATATTCCTTTAACGTCTCGAGCAGAACATTTAATTTCAGCGCTGCGGTCTTTTGCGCTCCTTAATGGAAAGCATCCGCTCCATTGCAAGCGCGAAGCTTCGGGGTCTGGTCCGCCGTCCGTTCGTGATATTCTGAGATTGGGATGCTGCGGGGGCCCCGGCAATTCGCGGAATAATTCCGCGGCCCCAGCGTACCTGGCAGGCGCAGCAAATGGGGCCAAGGAAATAAACAACGCGAAAGAAACGTTTCTCGAGCAGAGTTTATGAGGAAAGTTTCTGCAGTTCCCGCAGGAGCACTCCCTCTTGGCCGATTAACACGTGCATAAAGCCTGCACCCGAGCTCGTAAAACAGGTTTCAAAGTTGTAAAATGGCAGTTAGACGTGAGCGGCGAGCTGCATTGCTTGTTTACTTAAGGGTTCGTGGGTGCGGCCTTGCGCGCGAGCACGCCCGCCGCGGCTATTGCACTTGTCCGCGCTGTAATGGCCCTGTGATTACGAACGTGAATCAATGAGCAGTAAAAGCTAATTATTGCGAAATTGCGCACCCCCGGCCTTTGCGGATGAAATGATCAGGTCTTACGTATGCAGAGGCTCGCAGCGAGCATTACACGAAAATAGCCAAGTAATTGTAACGCATCCGAGCCATTAGGGCGCATTAAGCTCACGAAAACCCTTTGCTGAATATGCGTACTTTTCTGGGATTCCAGACTAACTAAAACCTCCAAAATGTCTGTCTGAAGTGCGTCTTTCGCAGTCTCATAATCTATCTATCCTAATCCTTGCAAACAATAAAATTGTAAGAGGTAGTCTGTCTGTTCTCGACTAACTTCTAAACCATCCAACCGATTTTAATGAAATTAATGAGGTTCAGACCAGACCAGGCTTAAGACAAGCTTCCCAAGTGAAAAAAAATTCATGAAAATGAAGTAATTTAGGCATGGTCTAAAAAGTGCCTATTATATGCATGTTCAAAGGTAGAAAAAGCCTGAAGTTTTCCTAAAGGTAGCCTGAGTACTGAACAAAATGTCTGAAAAAGGCCTCAAATAGCCTTGCCTGAAATGTGCCCCAAATATGCCTCAAAAGGTCCCAAATATGCCTAAAGTCAGCCTCAAAAATTCTCAAATATATGTACTTAACATATCCCGGAAAAAAACTGAAAAAATATTGTAATAAATTGTTTTTGTGTATACCTACTTCTATAACTTCAATCTAAGTTCCGCTTAACTCAAGATCAAAATTAAATGAATGAGGTTTAAGATAAAATTGTGTTTTTCTGGGTTATTTTAAGCCTTACCAAAAGTTTAAACGATACTAATGATTTCATATTTATTATTTCTGCGTATTGTTTCATTCTTTCAATCATAGTTGAAATTTATAAAAGAATATGAATAAAAAGCTATCATTAAAAAATCAAAATTGGATGTTATTCAGATGTGTAAATTTTTACTACTACCACTACGATAAGTAAAAATCAAAATATTTTTTAATGTATAGTTATAAATAAAATCTAATTTATTTAATTCTCAATATTAAATTATAATATATTCCCTTTACGAAAACTCGTTCTTTGTACTCTAGATTTTCGTCATGATAGTTCTTAGGAACATGTCTCTGAACTTTCTTCGATATATCTAAATTATAAATTTAGTAAAAGAAGCATAAAATTTGTACTGTAACTCGTTGGATTGATGGAGGATACATATCCAGAACACGGGAGCGATAAAGCCTATATAAATCCTGTAGAGGATATTGCACCCAGCTCCAAACTTGGAGGAGATTTTAACTAGCGGGTCATGGAGAGGCAATAAATAAGTCAGCGGAATAAATTTTATCTCGCGCGGCTTAACTTACCGCTCGTAATCTCCTTTAAACTTCATCCGGAGCAGAGTGCACGGCAGTGGTTTTATTCGCTGGTGGACCTTTCCATTCGCAAGTTGAGATCCACCGAAAAGAGGGACATTAGTGACAATTTTTATTTTTTTTTTTAACACGCCATGCCCTCGGGAAGCCTCAGGATTTATGCGCTAGTATCACAGAAAGCGATGATAGGAATTAAACTTTTCGCCTTCTTTTTGAGTTGTGCGCTACTTCGTGACCTGAAAGTCCTTGCGGCCGCGGATTTATCGCTACCGTATATAGCAATTTTTTATAAATTTAGCATGACGGTAAAATATGCATGGGGGGCTGTAAACATAGCCAACCAATTAGGAGAGCTTGTTTCGACCTCATTAAAGTCCGGCAAAGTTTGTCGTTTCTTCGAGGACTCTTGATTGGGGAGATAGACCCCAAATCTGCGGAGAGAACTTGTCATCTGAACTTCAATTAACATTAACCGAGATGGGCCGATACTGGTCCAGAATCTGAAACTAGCAACAACTAAAGACACACTTAACTAATTAATAAGCCATATCACTGTATCTGCCAATTACTCTAATTTAGATATCTCGAAGGGGCAGTTAATTTCTTCGATACCGTCCCCGGTCGGCCGCTTTGCATCTGTTTAAAATATATGGCAGGGAGCCGTCGGTCGAAGGACTATTTGTGCGCACTTGGTCATCCAATCTCTCTATTATTAGCCAATCCTTGCCCGGGAAGACCAGATACCAATTAAATAGGTATAGAGCGCCCCGTCTGCGCCCCGGAGCCCGAGATCGGCCGGCCGTGCGTCTGTGAGCGAGTGGTAAATGACCAGAAAGGACCTCGCCGACCATTCGAATAGTTACTTGTGTTAACAGGGTTTAAATTGCGTGTTACAGGAATACCAATTAATTTTGATTATTTGTCCGCTCCTGCGAAGATTCTGCCCGGGACGGTATTTAATGCCCCGTTCGTTAGGGCAGATGAGGCAATTGGCATTCTGTCAATAGCCTGCCTATTAAATTCGCTTCCTTCGGTCAATCGCCAAGGGGACGAGTCAAGGACTTGTTACTCCAGCTCGAGTCGTACCCAGTTTCTTTTGGTCCTCCCCAAGATTTTGATTAACATGCTCCACTCCCTCCACAGCTAGTTGCTTTCAAGCAATACAAAGCGGAGCACAATTATACACAAAAAGCGGTCAAGTGAGAGTGGGGCACACGGAGTTAGGGTACCTCACATGGTCGAAGTAAAGTCCACTTTCAAAACTCACTCACAGAATTTTAGAATTACTATTGTTTTCCTTATCAAGATAAATTCTTAATTTTTTAAATGTTTTCTTTTCATCGTAGGGTAGAGCAAGAAGGGAAGGAAAATGTTTGGCATATGGAAAGTTTCATCTTTTTTAAAATAATATTTCTCCAACCGGGGGGTCGAATAAAATAAAACGTTTTCAATCAATTAGTCTGAAACTCTAACGCATATCTTTGTTATGTCGCTGGCTATCGCAACAAAATCTGCAAAAAGTTAAAAATTTCATTTAGTACTGAAAAAGTTGTGATTTTAAAAATCAGCACTATTTCCACAACTTTTTGAATAAAAAAGTAATTCTGATTTGAGCGATAGCAACAGATCTACCGATTAAGAATATATTTGAATTTTTTGTTTCAGATAATTCTACGAAGAGTTATGTTGACTGCCCTTTTCAACACTCAGGAAAAAATTTAAAATCACATCAAAATTCGCAGTTTTGATGAGAAAGAGAGTGATTTTTCATTAAATTTTTCTTAAAGATAACAGTATGAATTTTGAATATGATTTCGGATAATTACATAGTTGTTCTTAATTTCGAAACTTCTGACCTAGTCGTAATGAATTTTCGCTTAAACTTAAAATTCAAATTTTTATGCATACATACTTAGGTATGTTATCCAATATTAAATCAAAATTAAAAAGAAGACCAAAATAGTCATTTATGTTCTAGTCCAGTAATCTTAAATATCTCGAAAACTTGTGCTAGGAAAACTCGTCAACCAGAACAGTTTTTAGCGTTTTCAAGAAACTCATTTAACTTTTCAGACTGAAAAATTCAAAATTTTACAAGATTGTGATATTTTGAGTGTTAGGCTTTACACTTTACTTTGACTACTTGAACTGATCATTAAATTACCCTACCAAATTTATTCAACTCCTTCAAGACTCCTTTCGCTACTTTTACGAGGAAGATACTGACTTAATCAGTACTTGAATTTTATATTATTTTTGATATCTGTTTATGCAAATATTTTACATTTATATTGGGGAGAACAAGCGAAATAATTGGAATAAAGTCGCCCGTTGCCCAAATAATTTTAAAGTTCTAATTTGAAAATAAAGTGAAAATGTAGCATAAAAAAGCACTTTAAGATAAAAACTAAAAACTCATGCCATTGGCGCCCTTAAAAATTGGTAGTTTGATATCTTTCGCATGGGTACACAATTTTCTTATAAAAAAGTTTTGTTTTGAATTTTTGATGGCATCTTGAGCACTCCCCACGGGCGGTTTTGTGCTGACCACCGATTCCGAGGCTCAATAAAATCTTCAGCTTCCTCTGGCATGTCACTTTGGCAATAAAACCAAGTGTCGCCGCACAGTCTACGTGCGTAGTGCGGCGGAGGCCGCAAATATTCCGGGAGGCCTAAACTCTCGGAGGGCCATCATAGTTCACACCCCATAAAGGAAACTATCCTCATCCAGAATATACCGAGGATGCTCGAAAATATTTCAAGAATATGCCACAGGAGAGGTGTAATGCGGCTGCGGTTAGGCAGGGGCGAGCCTTCTTAGAGTGTTAATTATTCAAAAGGGACCGGACCTCAGTCTCGTAACATGTCCAAAGCAATTGAAATTTCCGAACGGCAAAGAAAGGCGGCATTTACTTCCAAATGATTTAAAATTATTACGGCACGAATTATACTTTACTGGAGCCGAGGTAATTGCTCAAGGAATTGCGGGGCCCCAGCACCCCCCGGCCCATAAATTATCAAAGTGGCGCACATTTAAATTCAGGTCCTTTGCGGGTCCGCCTCGGCTTCATCTCGAAATATGTGTCAACTGTTCCTCGGAGGTGGTGCGTCGTGTACCAGTCCCGGGACGAATAATCCCATCCTCGAGCTCATGGCTGTAATAAAACATTGTCCACATGAACCCAAGAACACGAACCGAAGGCATTAGTGTACGGAGTGGAACCGTTGTTAAGGAATACCTTCTTCTTGGCCAAATTTCTTGGGAAGGGCTATATATAATTATTAACAGTTAAACATAAGCATGTTCTTAAGTCTCCCGGCAACGTGGCTGCCGGAGGTCCGGAGCCTGGAGCACTGCCTGCCCACATTATCTTGGGACGGTACATAAATTTCTATAAATTAAAGGTTGACGGGAACATTCCGCAGGGTAAGTTATTGAGCACCTCCTGTAATAGCGAAAGGGCTATCGGAACGGGCCCTCGTCCTCTTGTCGTTCGGCTCTTACAAGCGTCTCCTTTACCTGAGCATAAGACTTCTTGAAGGAACTTTGACCTCCTTATTAGTGAAATTTTATTTTTAGCCGTTTATTACCGCCATATCAGCCGTATCAATAATATGACGCCTCCGAGTTAAAGAGCCCCCAACATGCGTAAGCTAAAAATCGTTATTCACATATTAGTAAAATTCAAAAATAAAATTAAGTTGATACTTAATTTAAAAATTCGTAAGTTTACTGTATCAATACTGAAACGAATAATTGTTCATACTTTTAAGTCAACCCAGCCCTAATAACAATAAAAAAAAACATGCTCAATATGCTTTAAAATTCGAAACCTAGCTTGGAATTCTTAAGTAATTAATGGATTTCGATAATTTTTTGCTTATACGTAAAGTGACGAACTTAATTATGATATTAAATAGTTTTGTAGAATCGTTAGACAAAGAGAATAAACTTTGAACCACTTTTTGTAGGAGAGATCATTTGGGGTCAAAAGTGACGAATTGTGGATGAAAATTATCACTTTACAGAATTTTAAAGTTAAATATCTCAGGAAATATAAGCAGCCCACAATTTTTTTGACATATCGGTCACTTTTGATCCTAAAATGAAATAAAGCTACATCAAAAATCCGTGAAGAAACTTCAAACTTGCCGTAAAGGCAAGAAAACAACATATTTAATTACTTGAATATTTTTTTAGAAATAAGTTTTTTAATGTGCACAGACAGACATGACTATTTTATTTTTCTCTTTTTCGGCTAGATACATATTTAATAGATTGCATCCACTTTTTAAAAAAACTAGAAAACATGGCTTCTATTTTAAAAAAACTATGTATGAATTCAAGAAAGCGAAAGGCACATATTCATTTCATTCAACAATATTAATAAGAGGAAATAACTTTGCTGTTATCTAGACATTGTCTTACCTGAAAATGGAAATTTCTTAATAAATGTTGTTTTCGCGATATCTAAGCTGAAAGAAGTCGTTATTTTTAAGACTAGAGGACAAATTAGAGCTAAAATTGATCGGCGAATTAGAGGCTCTAAATCGCATCTCAAACGAACCCAATTCAGAAGCTAGGGATAGTCATCAGGTTTCCAACGCATCCAGGCATGATCCAGTCGTACAAAATAATTTTTGCACCAGGGTTTGATAAATTAAGGGGAATTAATCAGGATGGTCGCATTGATGATTAAAAATGAAAATTCCATTGTAAGCATAGTTATTTTGCTTTCATGACAAATTAAAACTCATATGAATTCTATTCAGCTTTACAAAGGAATTCAATATTGATATATAATGGAATCAAAGGCTACAGCTATCATTTCAAAACAGATTTTACTTTTTCACATAAAAGCAGCTAATGACTTGTTTGTTTCTACGGCCCTTTTACGCAGAATTACGTTCCAAGGCTCTTTACTATTATAAAATAACAAAATTGGAACTTTGATTAAACCCTGATTAGAATTAATTTTCCAATCCTAGCATACGTATTATGAATGCTGTGCATTATATAGCGAAAAAGAGCTAATAAGAGAAATACTAAGCTTTAAATTTCGTTTTTAAAAATATTTTCAGAAAAGTGAGTGAATTTATTTATAACACAATTTTGAATTCTCTAGTTATATTATGTCCGTATAATTGTACAACGATAAATTCTATGAGAACAAGAAACAGGAGCAATTCTTAAACAGTTTTCGGTTGCAGAAAATGAATTGCCCGTCTTAAGCAAACTTCCAGAGAAGAGCTAACGATGAACGGAGCAGGTCTTAAAGCACGGGAGACTATAGTAAAATAGCTTTAAAAAAACCATTTTCACTTCGCCAGTGGAACAGTCATCAATCACCACACGAAATCAGTAAATTCAGTCAACAGTACTCCTCGCTGGATCTCACGATTTTGGGAGCGGTACCCACCCGAAGGAACGTTCAAGCGCTAAAGGATTGGAACAAAGTGAATCCCGTGCTCAGGAATGGAAATAAATAAAATTTGCATCTATCAAATGCGATAAACGACAGCAGGACCGCATACATGAAAATACCCCCGTCCAGGACAGAGTTTGGAGAGAATAAATGCGGGCACGGGTGCCGCCCGCCAAACTCTTCCCGAGAAACACCTTTTTCGTGTCGTCCTCTAGCCGAGATATTTTGCACATATTTTAGATGTCCTCCTTTTCCTTCGGGACGTGGTCTGTGGTGTGTGCAAAAATGTTTGGGGTACGGGGATACGAGATTACCTGATTCTGAAGCTAAAATGTCTGAGCAACCGTATAGTGGAAATATTTAAAATAATTTAATATTACAAGGTATTGCTAATTTTTAAGAATAATTATATTATTTTGAGGAATTTGCAATATACGCTTTTCAACAATTACAGCGCCTCCGTTATTATAGATTTATTAATGAATTTTTTTTTGAAAACAGTTGTAATAGTACATTTTCATTTTCGGATTCATAATCTAAAGAATAAGTTCTGCAAAATTAGCCTATCACATGTTCGAGACAAAAATTTGGCCGACCAGTGTAATCAGCAAATCTGGAAATTTAAGTTACGCAATAATGTAGACCACGAGTTTCGTACAGAATATAAATTTTTATTAAATCTTAGTGAATTGCATAGCAGTATTTAGTGAAGCACCTTCTGCCAATTAAAAGGTACACCTTTGTAGCGAAAAGATATTTTATGAATAAAATTACACGTTTTTACCGAATTTTAAATTGAAAAATTATCCTTCATTCAACGACAAAATACACATACGTGTTATTGTAGAAAAATCAATATTCCGTGTTTCCAAAATAAATTAATCAGTGATTAAAAACAAAATGATTTACAACAAATTGCTTTGAAATTATACTAAATTTACTCCAAACGGTAGGCAACTCGACCATTTTTTGTCGGTTCGGTTTCGAATTTGCAGCGAATATTATCAAAAGGTTCTACTGGTTCTACAAAAATTTGTGTAGAACAAATCTATGTTTAAGAGATTAGGAATTTCTGGAGAAAAAAATTACAAGAAATAGAGTTTTTCTCAAATTTAATGTATAGTATAGCAGACAGAGAGGCGGCTAAATAATCAGTGTCTATTTTTTAATTAAGATTACACCTTCCTCTATAAATAAAGCGAATAATGAGAAAGTTACAGAGTGACTTATAAAACCATATTTAAAAATCTTAAGATGATTGATGTTTTGTACAGAACTAAAAAATTCTCTATTGCACAAAATTATATAAAGTCAACATCTTTATTTTCTAGACTACAGTCATACAACAAAGGAGATTTTTGAATTCGAAAATAAATAGACGATATAGAAATGGATCTTATTAAAGAACTAAGTAATTTTGGTGTACTAAAACTAGACAGTTCGACCGGATGACCGAAAAAGGACAACTTTGCGGTTGAGTGCAAATCTGAAAAATAAACAGGAGTAGGGCTTAAAGAGTGCGCGAATGTATCTCCTGGCTTTGAGTCGTCACACTCATAAAATCAGATTTTAATCTCAGCATGGCCTTCCTTCCATCTGCAGTGCCAGTGCTTTTCGTGCCGCTTTTGTCGCCAAAGACTACGCCACTCCACTTGGTAAGCAAATTTGGTAAAGGGCGCAATTGCTCCCTTTTCCGTTGATTCAGTCATTTGTTTCCTTTTTCCTTGCCGCTGTGAAGGCGCGCCGCTCCCCGAAGACCTGGGGACGCAATAAATGTAAATGAAAAGATATGTGCCGAGATAAATTCTTTTCCGTCCCGACTCCCCGGACCCGGGCACAGCGCTCAGCCCTACGCCCTTAGCCCGGCCGACAACTCTTCAGGTTCTTGTTTATACGTTTTGTCATTCTTATTTCAAGAGTGAAATTGTTGACAGATTTTCCGAGCTTTTATCCTGTCAGAATGTGATTTTTTCCCCGAACGACTTCTTTGTGCTGCCTTGGCTCCGAGTGGAATCGACTTTGAGGGCTTTTGATTAACCCGATTTGCTCTCTTTAATTTAAATGAAAAGCTTCTTTGTATCCACTCGGCCGCCCCCGCCCCCGCCCCACGCGGGATTTATGCGTCGAGTGGCATTCTAATTTAAATGGATCTAGGGGGTTCTTAGTCGGGTGGAAATAGCCCCCATGCAGCCCCAACTACAAATTCGGGAAATAGGCTGGGATCTGTTAAATTGTGCCGAGCTCCCTTCAGGTGACCGCCCCGGCTGCTGTTGGCCTGGGAAGGGCAGAATTCATCCGGACTTTTCGGAGATGCGAAACGGCGTCGAAAGTCGCTGACCCATTTGAATTTCGCCTACCCTTTCCGTGTCCGTGCGCCGGGACCGGGACTCAGGACTCGGGATTCGGGAGCAGAACAGAACCGCCATCAGCACTCAATCGGGACGAAGATTTCCCTCCTTTGGGTGTGAATTTCGGGTGTTCTTAACGAGCATGCAAAGACAAATCAAGTCGGTCGTTTGGCAGCACCATAAAAACCAATATCGACAGCAATAAATTGTTTTTTCACTTTAGACTTTGTTTTCGGACTTTTATTGTTCCCTTGGAATCTCCGGCGAAGGCGACCATTCGCCCGGAGCGGGCTGCTTTGCATGGGGCCTCCACCGCCCTCGAAAGTCCGGTATCGTGCAAATCTCTAAATACGACCGGAGGGAGGGAACATTTGACGAAATTGCTGAATCCCGGGAACGGGCGAAAAACCCTTCAATCAAGTCACATCATCCGAGAAAATACCAATTACATGGTGCTACGTTGATTCCTTTTATTGCTTTCTCCACCTATTCAAATTCACGTGGAGCGATAGGTTCCGAGTGCGACTTGCAGGGTTTTGGGGCTCCTTCGATTCCCGGCTTACTTTTCATTGTCGCATCGCTCGATCTGAAATTGTCCTGGTTCTGGATGGTGGACTGCAAGCAATCATCCCCCGAAATCGAACCGAGACCAGCACCTGCCAATTTGTACCTTAATTCAGTCGCCCCGATGGTGTGGGGCTACCGATCGTCGTGCTAACTAATTGTTGAGCTGCGATAATACCGCCGTAAATTTGCCCAGAGTTGGGGCCCCAACGGTATGTTGGTTGTTCTGGAGCCCCATAAGCTCTCCTCCGGCACTCCGACCCGACGTGTCCCTGCCGCCGATGCCTAAATTTTCGGGACGCACGGGACTCCACCTCTCCAGCCTCCGCCGTGGGGCTCATCCCTCATTCGATATTGTCACCAAATTTTCCCGATTCGAACGGTCGCCCCAATCGGGCCCTGCTGCAGGGAAGTAACAAGCTAGAAAAGTTTGCACGTCACACCGGCGGGGCGTGTGCACCTATGGAGCGCCGGTAATCCAATATATCGTGTAATTAAATTTTGGGTTCATTTGAATACGTCACTTTAATTTGGTTTAAAACCTGTTGGACTCGCCCGGAATTTAGCAGGCAGCAGGCTCCGTGGAGGAGAAGATGTCACCCTGGCAGGGTGCCTGTCGCTCCGCCAGATTATTTATTCCGACGTAATCGCCTCTTTGCATAGAGCGGGCGATTAACGTCTCTAGGAAGTGTGGCTAAATTCATCAGCCGGGACACAGGGCTATGTTTCAGGAAAGCGTACGAAGTGCACCTCATTTTTAAATATTTACCCTTTTAAGAGATGAATGCATGACACACGAGGCTTGGTATTCAGTTTTTGGAATAAAGGTTAAAGAGTAGGATATTTTTTACACCGGGTAAGTTTGCGTCTCCTTTATAAAATGGAAATGAGGATTTTCGAAATTGTTGTAACAAACAAATATCAGTTTTATCCACTTTACAACACTATGCAAAACGTTTCTATTTGAGAGACCTACTTAAACTTTGTAAATCTAGTTCAAATTATCACATTCATTGCAAAACATTAATCAATTGAGATGTTTATTTATTATGATGTATTTTCTGAATCGGTAAATGAAATGCATTAAATTTAAAAAAAATTCCAAGTGAAAAATTAAACAAATGTTATATTATATTATTAGAACGTAGCAGATAATTTATGGAATTGAAAGTAATTAGGTTTTGAATCATAAAACTACCAATACCTACATATTTCGGATTTATAACTTTTTAAATAAATCTTGCGTTAGGATCATTGGTTTTATTTCCCTTCTATAAAGAATATATAGCTCCCTCTGAAAAGGAAGTAGTATCGCGTTTCCTTTGTCTGCATGGAAAATATTATTGAAATAAACATTTTTGTATTCTTTTAAAATATGTATACGTGCTGGCCTGCGCATTTATTTCCCTTGTAAAAAGGCATTTTTTTCCATTCGGATTTATTTCCAAGCATGTACTATTTATTTCTCTAATATTTATATTTAAAATGGAAGCCATTCACCATTATTTGTTTTTTGAAAATCCTACTTATTTTCTTTCCTGAAAGGTCACAAATTATTTTCTAATCATAAACAAAAAACATATTTCATATCAAAATTTCTTATCTAATAAAGTTAGTTTCCGTCCTTTTAATTTTATACAGTGTAATCAATAATTTTTTGAAAACGTTCTCTCTTCATTCTGAAGAAGTTTGCTCTTTCTTAAATAACACAGAAAAACATTTTTTTAGTGCTCTACTAAATAGGCTTAGATTAGAAAAAACATCGAAATAATTTTTCAACCTACATACGTACATATATTGTTCTTGTAAAGATGAATTGTAGTGTTATTATCAAAGGCGTGGGTTAAATAAAATCAAATTAAACATTTTTAGTTCAAATATAACACCAAATTAATTTCAAAAGTCGTACTAATTCATAATATATAAAGTGAAGTTAAAAATACTTCGTACAAATTCTTGAAAATTAATAGACAAGCAGAAGTCGACCTTTGAATTTGTGCTCCAACTCTGCAAACAATTTTACGAGGGTTCGTAAATTTCGAATAAAAACGAACGTTTTTAAAGAGGAATAGCAGAATGTATATGCAAATCGAAGAATTGGACAATTTTATATTTTTTTAATATAGAAAATGTTTCCTGGAAAATTATGGGACTCTTGATTTATTATGAATTAGTGAGATAGAGAGAGAATAGGTTTGATTTGTTTTCATCCAAAGTGCAAGCCGGCTTCAAGAATGCCAACAATCATTCTTAATTTCGAAAATATTTTAGGTACTCGTACTTTATTTTTTATGATTGATTATGATTGATATCTTTTTATCTTTTTCATTCATTCAAGTATGAAATGTGAAAAAGTGAAATATATATTAATTTATTACATCTTATTTTCACTATTCCATATTAAATACTTGAATCGAAAACATTATTAAAAACATCAAAAAGAATCGTAGAATCTTTATTTTGTCATGAAACTTCCAAAAAAAAAACCAATGTAATTCTTCCTATGTACTCACGACTACTACTCAATTTTAAATGAATTAAGTTTTCATTCATAAGTAATTCAGTCATTTAAAACTATTCACTAACGAAAGTCCGAAGGCTGATGTATTTTCGATTCTTTTGTTCACTTAAAATAATTCCTTTACGATTCTTTTACGACTCGTTTGGTTTACTGGGTATGCTCCTCTAACCGATCCCACATACATATTTATAATTATTTATTTAATATTTATCGGTACAGTGGCGCATTAGGCGCACTTTTTTAAGGGCTGCAAAGCAGCAGTCACACTGGCATCATGTTCTGATTTAATCAGCCTCCTCCCCCTGAACAATATCCACGCACTTTTGCTGCGAAAGGCGTTTTTTGTTCTCCTCGGTGGACTCCTGACTAGATAGTGTCACGAGAGCCCCTTCTTGAAGAATTATGGCCGGCGATAACGAATTTATGGCCGGCGAATGGGAATTCCAGGACGTCAGCGAAACTTTTAAAATCATAACCGAAGGCAACACGTATGGGATTTAAGGAGGCCTCTAGCGATGCCACGGTCGCCCCGCTCCTCAGAAGATGGCAATCATCTTAGGAGTCTTTCTCTGGCGGTGCGAGTTTTTCTCGAAACTTTTTGTAGTATTTCTGGGCGACCCATTTGCATATAAATGCCGGCCTCTGCTCTTGTTTTTATTACAACCAGAAGAAAGCTGACAACGCAGCGCGAAAAGAAATGTAAAGATTGGCGTAATGAATCCAATTACTTGTATGGAGAGATTGCCTCAAATCCACCTACTGCCGCCTCCGCGGCTCTATCTAGAGTCTTCGTCTAGAAGACGCAGAAGGGCACAATCGAGGCGCTTCCTTGACTTAATTACTACATTCCTCCGTGTGCCCCCGTAACCGCATTTAGAGCCAGCCCAGCGCCAGGGTTCGTGCTCCTGTTTTTATTATTCCGTTTGTCGTTTCCATGATCTAAATTTCGAACTAACATCTTTTCCAGGACATTCGCCTGACGTTTCTTTCAGATCCTGGGCTCTCCAGGCGATACCCGTTGAAATTGCGCTGAATTCCCGGAGTTAATCCCTTCTACAAATTAAGATGAATTCCTTTGCCATCTTCGGAATATAACCTCAGATATTGTGGAGCATCTGCTGCCTGGTGCCGCGAGCGGGCCACGGAGCGCCTTATGGCTTCTAAGTTCACCTATTTTTCGCTTCATAAATTTTTCAAATCCCTAATCACGGATACTTTTTCGAGATTCCGGCGACTGCCAAGAGTTGGTTAACTCTTCAATTACCGAATTAAAGGCTTTACGCAGTTAGCAAATAAACTGGAGTGGGGATGCGACCCCAGTCCTCGAGGGGAATGCCTTGCGATCCGCGGAGGTGGGGTGTTTTAATTAATAAAACTTTTGCGGCAAAGTGTACATCCCGCGAATAAATTGCTGCCGGTCTCCACCCAATTGGAAGTTTAGAGCACTCAAACGGGCAAATCTCGCCCATTGAAGGGCTTGCGGGCTTAGGGCTTCGCAATCCCGATGTTTATCACCTATGACAGCCAAAGGTCACGGAGCCCCAAATCCGTTAATGCTTTTTTCAAGGCTTCTAAGTAGTGATAGGCAGAAACTGCCTTAGTCTTGTAAAAACACAAAAACAAGACTCAAAACGCTCATAATTTAAACAAATAATCAAGAAGTTCTAAAACTTAAAAACAGTTTTTTGTAAAGCTCGATTCCTTCAATATATTTCAAGGTCAGACCGTTTTTCCTCACCTTATCTTCTATTTATTTTAATTACAGAAGAGGGGTAAATTGAAATAAAAATGAAGGGGAAAATTTAAAAACAATTAATACGAAAGAACTTTGGGGACAATAGATTTAACGCTAATTTTTATAAATTCATAATGTTAGATCTAAAATAACGTTTTTTAAACCTTATATGTGTAGGTGCAGACTCATTCTAAAGCTAATACTTAAAAGAGTGAATTAATAGAATCAATTTGGATTTCATACCGAGTTCAAACGTAGTAAAATCTCAGGTTATTAATAAGTAAGTAATTAGTAGAGGAGAATTCCAAAGTGAAAGTTATTTTGCAATTTTTAGGGATACTAATTTTGTAAAAACGATTCTATTTTTTTTAAGAAACGTTTTTGCACACACTGGTTGAATCGCAATGTTAAGATGTAATAAAAGCAACATTGTAAGGGTTGCGAAAATAAAACCAAGGACACCAAGACTAAAACTTATGGCTTCTACTTCTATGCAAGGACACAACGTCCTCTTTGTTTTTTTAATCCGAAAAAAGAGATTGTCGTCACAAAATCAAAAACTACGGTGATTTCGGGGAAAGTGCTACTAAATTGTAAAAGGGCATAAATCTCAAGTTCAATTCAAGCATAAGTAATGCCCACAACAACACGACTTCGCAGATACTTGGAAGCATTTCCACTCCAGTTATGTTCGAACCAGGAATTGCCCTATTAGGTTGATGGGAAAAAGTTCAATAAAAGTTGGGAAGCCGTGTTGTAGTGGCCTCCGCAACCAGGGGTACATCACATCTTCTGGATCGAGATATTTATCCATCATATCTGTATAAAGTGGAAGTGCCCATCGTGCGTACTCCGTCCGGATCAGATGAAATGAAATTTAGCGAGCACCGGGGAAAACACCATAAATAAAAGTTACCCCATCCCGTTTAGGACTTTTATACATATACAACTCAGGGTGAAACAAGGAGTCCACGGGAAGGCCGGGCATGTATCACTCGGCCGAAAATCTTCAATTCAATTGATCAAATCGTTAAAGGCAGTTAGGGAAGTCGACTCCCTCCGATAACTTGAATTATAGTTCCCCGCCCGGAGCGGGCAGTCCTCGTCCGGGGCCCCATCCCTCGTCCAGCAATCGTATCTCTCAATGACGCGTGTAGCACAAACTTTAACTCGAGGGCTTATTAGCGAGTTATTAGATACGTAAATTGCTGTTCTGAGTGGACTTCGCTATAATTTACGGGTCCCGGGGGAAGGAAAACATCCCGCAAACCCAAGGCACCCGGTTCTGACGACATTTACTGAAACCAAGAAACACGAACTGTTATCAGGTTCCGCTCCTTCGACCAACTTTCTTCGTCCATAGCTCAGCCTCATCGACGACGTCTCGCACTCAAGCAGGTGGGGTCTCTAATTTCTTACGAGACGCTTGGGAGTCGCCTTATTGTTGGTTAATCAAGATTGCGACGGGTCGAGAGATATTGGTTTTCAAATGTCCAGTTGAATTTAATTGCAGCTCTTAATATGGAGGGGTTGTTCCTCTCATCCCCTAGTGTTAGATATCTTATATACAATGTACTATAAATTGTAATTGCGGGCATAAGATTACAATAAAAGCAATTTAAGTATCGTTCTTACAATGTTCATATAAATTGGTATGTTTGGCTAGATGCTAGATAAAAGGTAGAGCGAATGTTTGTAACAGGCAAACCCACATATATTATTTGTAGAAAAATTTCAGGGCCCAAATTATTTTCTAAGCAATCTACTATAATATGAAATAAGTGAAATTCAAAATTTGTATCTAGATATTTATCTGCAATTTTTCCTACGTGATCACGTGCCAAACCAATTTTATTTAAAATTTCTTTTACTGAGTCAATTTAGAAATTACTGTGATAATTTTTAACGCATTGACCGGAGCGTTCCTAACGAATGGAATTGCAAAATTTCATCAAAATCCGCCCAGACAAACTACTGCTTTAGTTTCAACATCTTTCTCAAAAAGTAAATTTTCATGTGCAGTTTGGGCCTAATATCACGAAAAAAAATTCAAGCAAGTCCAAATGTTCAATTGAAGAAAATCCATGAATATAAGCATCATGAAATAATTTTTGGAGTTGTTTGAGTTTTTGAATTTTGGACTACTTTTATTTGAAAAATTAAATTTGGTAATTAGGACTAGTTTGAAATTAAAGTAGGCTTTCTGAAATTTAAATCGATTTTGTTAAATTGAAATTCGAACAGCCTAATTATAAAATAATCATTTTGAAATTAGAAAAGGTATACATATATGTAAAGATATGGACAGAATTCTCCAAAATTGTTAATTCAATAGATAGCCCCTTACAGAACACTGTCGTGCGACTCTTATTCGGGGTTTATATTTTATTTAGAAAGAGAAAAGGCTCGAAGGTTTTTAATGGTTTTATATAATTAAACAATTGCAAGAAATCTGAATATTTTCTGCGGTTTGAAACTACCTAATGATCCACTTTACCGACTATTAGATGAAAGATCCAGTATGTTATAGGAGATTTTATGAAAGTAGAGCCAAAGCAAAAATCACAAAATAATACTACTAGTTCTATTACTACTCTAAATATTAACCTGGCTTTCTTGAAGAATATAACGATTAATCGTTATATGTTGGTAACAATAATTTTATTGACTTTATTCATTTTAGTTTTATTATTACATTTTATGTATTGCACATCCGGCTTTATGGATTACGCGACATAACCTCCTCTGCTCGCTTTTTTCCTGCATATTTCGGCGAGTTTTGCACCTCGGCGAGTGGTCACAGGATGTCAGGGTCCCCTACCCTTAGTAAAAAATTTCCCGGAATGTTTTCTTTTGTGACTTCCTCCCGCTGTTGTTTTTTCCAGCGGAACTAAAAGCGACATCGCGACGCAGCAAGTGCCCACCCTGGGTAGATGCAAAATTTGCAATGGCTGCTGCGGCTAGAGCTAGCCGCTAGGAGTACAAAGTTGGTTACAAAAAGTTTTGGGGCGCTCCCTGAGACGGGGAACGGTCGGTCGTATCCTGATCCCAGTTTGCCTGGCGAGCATTAATTAAAACTGCGCTCCTCTCGCGTCATTTAAAGACGAAAATTGCATAATTAGCGCCATCCCGGATGATATTTTATTTTCCCCCGGCGCTCCTTTTTTTGTGGCCCCATTGTAAGTGTGCACGGGGTTGTAAAGGTCCGCGCCGTGCCAGACTCGGAGCCCTTCACCCTCGGCGTGTTTTGTTTTCGCCATTAATGTTCTTTTTGTGTCGCTGCAAGGACACTCATAATGGCGAGTTATGACGAAGTTATGTCCCACTATGACTTTTTCGACTTAAGCCGCAAGCAGGAGGAAGTTAGAGCCACAGCGTGGCTGAATTCTTTACGTTTCCTCCGCTTTTGGGTAGTTCCCGGCTTAAAGGAAGCTGAGAAGATGACGTCACGCAGGACATCTAGATTCTAAACTAGGGGATAAATTTCAAAATTGGCGCAGGTGTTGGCGCCGAACATCGCGTAGGTTTTGCAAGTCAAATGACCTTTCCGGACCAGTGACCGATCGGGCAATTTGTATTAATTAGCAAAATTAGTAAAAATCTTCTTGCGATGGAAATCACGGGCTGACAAGCGGATTACAGGATCGAAATATAATTAATGGCCACTTTTAATTGCAAGTGTTTAGCTCCCCCAGCAGCCCCCGGCTGATTATTGTTTTGCTGCCATCAACTCGGCTCGTTTGCGGCCCTTTGTGCAGCCGGTTGTTTACACCGCTCCAAGGGCCCCGCCAGTCAATAGAGGTACAAAGTAGCTTTTAATCGCACCACATTAAGAAACCTATTTATCAGGCGTTTGTTGTTGCCGGTCTCGGCCCCGTCCCGTCTCCTCCCGATTCTACTTTTTCCTGCTCAGGAGGGTCCAATCGAATGTCGTGTTATCTATCTATCGACGTCCGCAGGGATCCCTTCCTCGAAAGGTAACGTGGAAGCGTCCAGGACCTGACGGGCATAATTCACTGCTCGCATCTGGATCCTGAATCCTGGATGCTGGGCCCCCCAAGCATCTCGGACTCTTCCAATTGAGTTCGCATCTCGGGCCACTATCAAAAACAGTTTCAGATATTTTCTGATTTCGCAGTGAGTAATTTATTTGCAAACATGTGTGAGCTTCGGATCAGAGACGTTGCTGGGGACGATTCAAAGGTAAGGAAAGGGCCCCTTTTTTTCGAAGATGAGCTCCTTAAGGGTGGAAGTGTGCCGGGAAGGTAATTACGTGAGAAACTACAGAGGAAAATGGATTTCAAAGTGGAGTCGTTTTTCTTCCACACTATCGACTAATGATGCGAAATTGGCTCGAACCTTAAGAGGTGGTGATTTTCTTCAATCGGAACATTAAGGGCAGCTAAGCACGTGCAGGTGGAGGCTTTTGATCAGCCGCACGAGCTCCATAGGAAAATTGTTAATACTGTTGTAAAGTACAGTCTGTTTTAAGGAAGAAGTCTAATGTTTAATCAATGTATTTTAAAAAGTACATCTACAGAATTTCGAAAAATCAAGCGATTCAATGCATAAACAAATTTCAATTTACATAGTTACGAGAATCTAGGTCAGTTTTATCTATCATTCGAAAAATTAAAATTATGGAATTAAGAAAATTTTAGCGGATATATGTATTAAAGCATTCTTACTTACATATTTTTTTATCCATTTTACTTTATTGAATCATTTTTAATTTAAAGGTACTCAAAATGTACAAACTGTTGAATTCAAATGCAGGTATACCATTTTAAGATACATTTAAATGTGACAAAATTTGCTACGTTTTTGACCGAAACTTTGTTATTGAATGATGCGAATTCGTTGCTTACTAAATATATCACATTGTAATATCATGATAAAATGGCACAAAAAATAGAAATAGCAAGAGAAGGTAATGAGGTTAAGTAATTCGGAATTATTTGTAATTACTTCGTTTTGTTACAAGTAAAATTAAATAAAGAATAGATAAAGAAGTCCCATGTGCTCTGATTATTATTGATAACAATTGTATTTGGGGTTTTAGACGATTCTGTTTGCGAATCCGTTTTCGAAATTAAAAAATTCAAAATGGGACAGACCCAAAACAATAATTAGGTAACACTAATCTCGAATCTGCTATAAAAATTGGTAAATTCAAGATCTAAAAATGCCAGCCTCAATTTTTCTAATTTGACGAATTTAAGTGAAATTAAAATTTAACAATAAAAATCGTATGCGGTAAAGAAGGGATAAAAAAAAAGCCGTCAGATGTGGGCCGTGGTAATAAAATGAGTTTTCGGCTATGAAGTATAAAACATCATTTCTAAACGCTCTAAACTAAAATACAATTTAATTTCTTACTATAAAATTTCTCTCAGTGGATCTAATAATAACGAAAATAAGACAATTTTAATCATATCTTGAAAATAGAAATTATAATACATTTTACATAAAACCTTCGTAGTACAATAATTCAAATAATTGTAAATTGGTAGATTTGTAATATGTAGGTACATAAATATAAAGCTTTGCCCTCTATTTCAGATTTAACTTCCGGAAGGGATAGGCGTGTCTTTGTTTAATTCTTTTGTTGATATTACTTTTTTCTGTTGTTTAAAGTTTTCCTGAAACTCAGCAAAACTATTAGAAACCTGTTGGCGTCGTCGGCAGCGATAAAGGAACCCTGAGCAATTACTGTCGCATCCGCAAAGCGCAACTTTCTTCTGCTGAATTCCTCCTGGCCCCACATCCTTGGTGTGAACTTCGACGTACAAGGAGTAGAAAAATAAAAAAAAATTTTGCCTCTGCAGCCCGTGCCGTGAACTTTCTCACTTTTCCACCTTGCGACGGGAGTCGTATGTGGGGCGTCTGCAAGGGCCGCCATATGAGCCCCATGTCTGGACCCCCGAGCAGATGTGGCACCAGGACTCGTTCCAGGAGTGTGAGACCATGTTCCGTCGAACACAATTTGAGCTGATCGAGCTCGAAATTTTGCCGGTGTGGAACGGCGAAGATCAACAGGTCAATTCAGCACCAATTCGCTGTGCATCGATTCACACGCCTCAGTGGGTGGGGATGACGTCGGGCTCCGGAACCGAATGGGGCTCCATCCACCAGTGCAAGAGGGGCCACACTTTTTGCTCTCAACTTTCACATGAATTATTTTTCAGTTAGAGTGTAATTGGCGTTTTGTGGACGCTCACATCGACGAGGATGGCCAGGTCGGTGATTTAAATGAGACTCCGGACATCGGACTGGGGCTTTTAGGCCGCCCCCTGGGCCATTTTCCGGAGGTGGAAAACATGATACGTCAACGTGGTCAGCCTCGACGACCAATAAATGGCAGCTAAGCCATGAGTTGAGCCATACACGCCCCCTTCCAACTACCTTCCGTACACCGCAAATCCTTCGAGAGATTTCAATGAGTTTCCACCACGACCCAAAGGTGTTCCCTAATCTTCTGAAATTTTCCTTAATCTGAAGACTGGGTGGCATGTATGGCATGCAATCCAGATATGATGGATTACAACGTCGATTAAGGCTGATTGCTCTCCTATAACAAGGGTTCAGGGTATAGACGTACATGCGAACAGCCGAGTCGAGCCTCTGGCGAACTAAAGCCGGTCTAGTTCCACCCTGTGCCAAGGAGGACGACGAACCAGCCGAGCTCGAACTCAAGATTCCCGGCAACCTGAGCAGGCGGCGGGAATCAAAATAACGCGTGGGTGTTCGCATTATCTCCAGGTCTGCTTCAATGTTGCTGCTCTCCGATGATTTAATGAAACCTCCTCAAAAGACCGGGACAATATACTTGCATTACTCGAAGATTGCCAACAGATATTGAGGTATTTGTGGCTTCGTGTTTTATGGCGGAGCCGGCTCCAGAGATGGCGGCGATACCTCTCTACAGCATCTTGTTCCAGAGATATGTCGTAAAAAGACGGGGGATCGGGAGGACGGAGTTTAATAAGATGCCTAGGGCTCCATCGTTATTATTATGTGCTTCCGAGCTTTATGTCTATTATAGTTGCTACAATCCGAATTTTTTTTTTGTTCACGTATGTCTTGGGGCGAGGAATTCATAGGTAGATGGAGGCAACCACTTCGTAATCTATTGTGACCCGGGGCTGCAGGACGGAGGATATTTTTGAAAAAAAAGTAGCCAACGTGGGTTTTTCTATGTTTATTACTCACATGAGATTAATTGGGATCACGCCTCTTTTCGGAAATTCTCCTGTGCATGATATTCACCACGTGGCACATTTTTAGAGATAAAATATGACGTCATATGCACTTTTCGAGCCTATTAACCTAAACATTTTCCGTAAATTTTATTTATAAACAATATTAGAACTACTAAAGTGTGGAAAGAAAGTGACGAATATGCAAGAAAACGTTTATCGGTCGTTTGTATTGCTGTGTTTTCAATTTAGGAAGGAGTTATAGCTATAACGATATCGATTAAGAATCCTTTTGTTTTTACCCGACTTAAGCAAAGTATGTGAGATAGTTTGTTACCTCGTACAGCCTAAACTACTGAACCAATTTCAACAAATGAGGTCTCATTGTATTCATCTTGATCTAGATTGTGTTCTAGGCTATATGACGTGACATGAAATTCAATAGTTTCAACTATATAAAATTACTACTTGAGTATGAGCTGCTTATTTGAATCATGTCGTGATATTACCTTTGATTTGAATTCAGTAAGTTTAGACGGATAATTTAGCTAAGTTTTCTTTTTCACTATTTATTCAACAAAGATATGCAAAATATAAAGACAGTTTTGTTTTTATTCATTTTTGATCAGAATCGTTTGAAATTTGACCACAAATTAATGTTCCTATTTAAAGAATCGTTAAAATCTGCGAACAGAGCTCAAAATATTTCGCTATTTTAAGGAGAGACCATTAATAACTGTTATTATTCAAATTTTATATCAAAAAATCATTTAGAAAAAGTAACCGGATGTAATTTTCAGTGCAATGAACGTTAATCGTTTTGTTTTTATTTATTATAACTTAATTGGTTTTTTTTTCAGATTTATTAGAAGAATATTATTTTGTCAGTGTTTTGTTAACATTGCAAATTACAAGGTATCCAATACAAACAAATTATACCTGTATATTGTAGCAACTTTATTAAGAAATTTTTGTCCAAAAAGGGCTTTTGTAAGCTTTTTTCGATCCAATTCGAACGATTACAAGAATAAGGCCCAATATCTTTAAACAAATTTAAAGGTAATTTTAAATGAATGCAATATGCTTATAACTTTTCTTCTAATTTGAATAGAGTTTAGGTTGATTAACAACTTTTATTTTTGATCGCAAAATATAAAAATTACTTGATAACTTTTATTTTTGGTCGGTAACTCCTTTATATAAATTATAACAGTAACTAAACTGCTTGTAAGAACAAACGAAGTAACTCTGGTAGCAAAGGCGATTTCAATTTTTTTTAATTTTAATAAAGGGATGTTAAATCTTATGGTATAAATCCTAAAAAACATTCAAGCGTTCAAACACTTGCTTCAAATATCGTGTTTCTCTGATCTTAACACAGGCTACAGACTGGCTATGTTTCAGCAATTAAAAAGTGAATAAACAAATGCTTTAATAGGTACAATATTTTTGAGATCGATAGGTTCATCCCTTCCAAAATGACCGCAGTAAAATGCCCCATTTCTGGAGCGGGTATGACTTAAAGCTCGCCAAGAATTTCCCTATCAAAATATTTCGATATTCGCGGACCAGGAGGAGTTCGAAGCGGATCCAATTTAAAGATGGAAAAGTGCTCTGAAAGAATACCCGAAGTCCCCCTCCCCTGGCGGAGGAGGGTGAGCGCAATATTAAATATTGGCAAATGCTGATGTGTTCGCAATCCCCCGGCAGCTCTTCCACCCACCAATCACGCCCGTTTTCTTAGAGTACTTCGACTTTCGTGGCAGCTCCGCTAGGTCGAGAAGAGCATTTTTTTATAAATAAATATCTTGCCGATATTTTATTATTGTTTCCTGAGGCTATCCGGTGAAAACAAGGGATCAGACCCTTGCGATGAGACCGGTGGGAACGGGCGGTGCTCCGGAGCCAGGGACTTAATATAAATTTGAATAAGCGATAAAACAATAATGGTCGTTTCGGATAAACCGTCTTGTTTGCATTTTAAACAGAAGCCAGTTGAAATTAAGCGCCGCTAGTTGGTTCAGCGGGACGCCCTCGGCGGGCCAAAGGTAACCAGGCCACCCTGATTTTTGGGTCGTACTCACTTGCGCTCCATGCAAAAGTTGCCCTATTGTTCGGCTGGGACCAGGGTCTAACTTTTTGGGCAAAAGTTCCAACTGAATTGAATTGGCGCAAGTTTAAAAATCGGCTTTACATGTGGCGGCAACTTTGGCGACACATTTTCTGCTGCAGCTCCCACCGGAAGGATGTGGGGAAGGGCTTTGCTCGGGAGTGCAAGGGCCTAATTGCTCGGAGCGTAGCGCTATTTATTCAAATTGATGCTGAGGCTGAGTTGTAGCGCCCTGCGCGCCCTTAGACCTCGCCGGACTGGAAAAGAAGTCCGGGACGAAGCACCTTCAACGCACCAGAGACTCCGTTCGCAGAATTCGCCATGGGGCGAGTGGCGGGTGAAGTTATGCGTGTCCTGGGCTACTAATTAATTGTCGCTTATCTGCTTTCCGTATACCCGGTGCGGGGGTAGTTTTCAGCCGTTTAAACGCGCCGCCAACCGCCCCAACCTTAACACCCATAAATACCATCGCCGCGCGGGGGCGGTGGATTGTGTGACTTCAGCCTCCAACCGATAGACGGCGCAGTTATGCAGGCAAACACGTCGCAATTCACATTTTGCCCTTTCGACGAGACTCATTTCAGCCCCGGTCCGCATGCAAACGGCGGTCCCAGGGCGGCGGTTAGAAAGGGGTGGATAACTACTTACAAATAAACTAAAACTGTTTGCCTATCGGCCATCAAATCTAAAGAGCTCAGCACACGAGGCTAGAGATAAATTTTGCGAAAAAATTTACTTCGACTGTATGTGCAGTCGGAATTGGCAATTGCCGCTTTTGCTCTCAGGGGGCTATCTGGGCCGCTGTTTACTTGCGATGTTGGATTTGAGGTCGTTGATTGCGTATTCAGGAGCTCCACAGTTCGCACCACTCAAATGTGAATTTTCGTGCAAATTTGCACAGTTCGGCGGCCAAGAAAGGTGCAACAAAGGCAATTCCCAGAAGACCTAATTTTTTTCCGAAAATCATTATTTTCCGAATTTTCACTTTAGCAGAGTCCAATTGCAGTTTGACTAGACTAACAGTTGGACAGCGACTATCAGTCTACTCCACATGCATTCATTCAAAGCAGCTTTTTACTAAATTACTAAATAAAAAATGATAGTGTTGATAAAAATGCCCCTATTGTGTTCCATATTCGTTCCATAAGCATTCCAATCAGTAAACATTTTTCCACTCGTGGCCGTTAACTTGTAAATGATTATATGTGTATATCAATTTTAAACTTAGCATAAAGATATAGAATTTTCGAAAGGTAACTTGTACAAATAAAACAATTTTTTTTCAGGAAGAAAAGACTAATGGATGGGGCAGTACCTACATTTTTTAATTTTCTCTAAATACGTAGCGGCTTTTAAATATATCGACTTTATTGATTTTTTTGAACAATTAAAGTTTAAAGTATATATAAATTCATTAAAAATTATTTAAGCTTAACTGATGTGGGGTAATATCTTGAATAATGAGGAATAGTAATTTTATTTATAATGGACAGGAGAAATTTAATGCATTAAAGAAAAAATTACTTAAAGCAAAATCAACAATCTTGACTTTTATAAATTGAACAGAAATTGTTAAAAATTTTATCACACACAGATAAACGGAATTTTTTCAGATAATTGTATTGCTATTGTTTAATAGTTTATGCAAAATTAACACATAGGTTTTGGAAATACCAAAAAAACAAATTTTGAGTCTACTGTGTTTGTTATTACCAAATTAATTGCCCTTACTATGGAAAAAGAATATTTTTCAAATTGTTCTTTTTTTTTTAAAAAAATTGAAACTATAATTCAATAATAAAAACTATATGGAATTATTAACTTGGTTTAGTTTAATTTATGAAAATATTGGAGATTGTTACCTTTGACCGGTTTTCTTTATTTATTTTATTACTCAGGAAAAAATCTATCAATATATTGCTTATAATTGGAGATCGGAAAGGTTTCATAATGCCATTAAGTGCAACACTCGCTAGATTACCCTCGTTTAATCTTTCTGTAGAGCCTGTGTAGTCTGCCTTTTTTAAACTTTTTTTTAAAATAGATAAATCTGTAGAACGCACGAATAATTTTCTTTTTACTGCAAGGCGAAGAAAAACAGACGGCTTACTGCGGCCTGGCCACATCTTTGTATCGGTTTCCGTGTTTACCTAATCACCTTGCCAAGTCGACTTGACCGGGATGCATATGTTTTTGGATCGGGTCCAGAAGAAGCAGCGACCTCCACTAGCCGAAGGAGTGGCCGGGGTCCGGCAGGACTGCGACCAGAGTGGCAAGCGTCGACTTGAAATATATCTCCATTACTTCTGGGCTGCGTTGCTGCCGGTCGCCTTCGAAAGGGCTCGGCGGAAGACACTTTATCTCGGACGTCACCAATCATTCTACCTAGATAATCTTTTTTGGAACACGCTTTTCTCGGAGTGGCTCTTCCCAAGTTCCTCCGAAGAAGGCGCTTTACGCTCGGTTGACTATGAAATGGTTTCGGACCTCATCGATTCGCTCGTCTCCCCGGGACTGGAGGTGTCACCCGTTTAGGGTATATATGCCGGAAAATGTATATATATTTTTTTTTTCAGCTATTTTCGCCGGCGAGGAGTCCTTATTATCCCAATTAAAGGAACATTAAATTTACTTTCGAAACGTTCTGAAAGTCACCATTGTGAGATAAATGCGACGAGCGATATTTATGGACGAGCGCCCCAAAATCGGATCGTAAATACGCCCGGTTCCAAAGCGCCAAGGTCCCAAATTGCATTATCGAGGAATGTTTGTTCTCTGGTTAACATTCCAATGTAAATTGATTTCGCAGGCGCGCCCGAAGAGTGGCTAAATCCCGCCTCGTCCGCTGAAGTTTAAATGGCTTTCATCAGGAATTGGCATTTTATTAAACTTTCTCGAAGATGTAATAAATTTCAAAACAAAAACTCATTTCGGGATGGGGCCTGGATGCGCCCTGTCCCCTCGAGTCCCAACCGAGACGACCCATTTCCCTGCGAGAATCGGCCGAATTTCGCACGGATGAGAACGAAGTGCAATCTATGACAGTAAAATTTGCATACAGGTCGAACTCCCGATATCGGGGAGCTATCACTCTTCCGTGTCGAATTTTTTTATGACGCGGCGAGAAGAGCGGATGCCCCCTCGCCTCAGACAACTGATGAAGTAGCACGAATAACACTGCTAATATTCATCCGATTGCTCCATAAAAATGCAAATGCGCTGGAGGGTATTCTTTAATATATGGATCCCGAGCAGTAACGAAGTAGAACTCTCGTAAATTTCGCCTTATGGGGCAAGTTTAGATGGAAGCCTTTCCGATTTGCCACAAATTCACCTAAAGGCGTCGAAAGGAGTTTCGTCTGTTCGAGGCGAAAATTTAGCTGTTTTGACGCGGTTCCATTGTCTTTTCAAGCAATTTAAACGAGAATGTCCAATGTTATCTTTGTATCTTATCCTCTATCAGCCTCTACAAACTGCTACCAGCTTATACCAGCCTCTACCTGATCCCTAAAACAACTTGTATATTATAACGAATTCGCTACTCATATGGCGGTAATTTGATTTGCTGGATTACTGAACGCACCCCAGCCAGCAAACACCATTTCCTGGAGTAATTAAGTGTATTGTTTCTTGGCAGAAGTGGGAAATTTTTAGCCGGTGGCATACACCAACCCACCCACAACTGCTGTAATCCGTCGCCGTACCTTCGAAATTGGAGCGAATTCCGCCAGTGAAAACCTTAACTCACTCGTCTGACACTTTTGATGGGAGGAAAATTAAAACTTTTAAAGGACTCCGGCGCAAGTATTCAGACTTAATGATTATCCCACATAGGCGGTTGCTGGGGTGCGCTCCGAGCGGAGGCTGTGCGGTGACGAGGCGGAAGGGATTACATATGCAGAAGACAATTATCAGCAAAAGTAAGGTGTTGATTACGTGTCATATTGCCTGGAAGAGAGGTGCCAAGTTCTGGATGTAGCTATTGAATTGTTGGGATTGTTAATCTTGAGTTTGATTTTAATCGGAAATGTCTGCTGGGTCAAGGGCGGGGTTTAAGGTAATTATGTTTTTAGAAGTACGAAGTATGTGGAAACAATTATAGGTATATTTATCATATGTATTTCTCAAAGCTATGATTTAAAGGGGTGGTGATATATGACAGTTTCAGTTAGAATGAAAATACAAATTGTATGTATTGAACGATAAAACATAGCAAGTGAAAAAAATAAAAACTAGACGTAAAATGAGTACACGGAGAGAAGAGTTTATAGAAAAATTCCCTTACTGTTACTCAAAGTGAATGCAAATGGTCAGACAGGGAAATTTTATTTGATTTAAAAGCAAAGCACTTTGGGTAACAGTAAGGGAATTTTTCTATAAATTCTTCTCTCCGTGTAGCCTAAGTACTTGAATAAGTGAAAATCCAATTGGGCAGTAAAATGAATAATTGGCCAGTAACGCGTGAGCAGTTACTATATTAAATTAGAATTGGTCCGCTAGAAATATTGAAATAAGTAGATCTATAACTTTTGTAAAAGGGAAATCTTTAGTAAATAGTTATTTAGTATACATACTTCTACCAGCAGACCAGCACGTATTCGTGTTTTGAATCAAAGAAAAATTGACTGACGAAATGCATGCTTCTAGAAGCGCCGAGAACTGCCGCTGTTAGATTAAATAATTACTCAAATTCTTTTATATTACTAGCTATATTTTACTGCCACAATTAATTTAATTACCGCAAAAAAAGTTAAATACAGCCCAATGTAACCGTCTGGATATTAAAAAAACTGCTTAAATATTAGAATTACTTCCCTTTCTGAAATAAAATAAAAATTTTATCTATTTTAATAAAATTTAAGGAATGAAATTACTCTAAGAAGAAATTTGTTTTTACGAAAATTAATGACTACGAGACAACCTATTTTTTGTTTCTAGAGTGTTATGTTTTCTATGAAATCGATGCATTGATTATAACAAGATTTTTATTAATTTTAAGGATTACGGAGACTGATTAACCATGGTGACGGTCATGAAGTTATTTAGACTAAGTGAGTCGTATTTATAAAAAATGAGATTGATTTTAAAAACTGACCTCTGAAATTTACACCGAAATAAAACAAAAAAATACAAAATGACTCATTGCTAACTATTATACTATGATACTGGCATTATTAATTCTTTACGTATTTTATATTTTATTAATTTTAAAATATAAAATATATCCGGACATCTTTTGAAGATTTATAATGTTAAATAATATAACTTTGTATACAATAAAAGTTGTTATAGTACTTTTTTTTATTTATCTTTGGGCCAAATGTCGCTGAATTCTTTCGTATTATAGTAAATTCCCTATATTCTTTTAGAAGCATGAAATAAAAGGTTCTAACAAATTAATCTAAAAGGTAACTTCTGTGACGAATGGGCATTTTCCAGTACTTCATCTTGAGAGCGGTACGCCGCTAGGCCAAAAAGAGGACCATTGGTTCTCTTGTTTAAAACTAAAAACTTTCCAAAAATCTCTAAAGCCACGATCTTGGAGCACTCATTGATACGAGATCGAATCGCAAGAACTTTTCGTGGTTAACCGAGGCACTCCTGCAGTCTGCGCTAAGACGTTGATGTCGAAATGGAACTTTGAAGTTGCCGCAACATCTTTGGGCATTGCACAGTGAAGCGCCAGCCACGATATGAGCCTTAGTAAGTTTGTCATTTGGCACTAACACACGTTCTCGAGTGTCTGCTCCTTTTTGAGGGCAACGAGGATAATCTTGAATGCGTTTAGAGTCAATTTGAATCTCGTTTACTCGAAAGGCACTGCCAGCGACTGACTATGAGATATAATCGAAGGCAGAGTCCTTTCTTCCTGGCGGAGGAGTCGCCTCAGCCCCCGTTGTAAATCGAAGGGCTTATGCGTCCTGCAATTAGAAGTGATACCCATAGCCAGCAAATTTCCAGCTCAAAACTATAAACTTGGAAGAAGTGTTGCCTCCGCCGTCGAGATGTGTGTCGGAAAGTGGCCTTCTCTGGGTAAAGTACAAATGCTGCAAGTGGTCCGCTGTACACTTTCGTTTGCGGCTGCTTCTCCGGGCGCTCCGGCGACATGAAAATGCATTTAAAGTTTGTCATTAAGAAAATTGTTTGCGGGCGCTTTCGAGACTTGGCAAAGTGCTGTCGTGAAATGATTCCACCATTCATTATTATTGGCAAGCACTCACTTCGGATGGGTCTTTCAAACACTTGCGATTAACCCCTCTAGTCCATTTTGGGGTCCAAAGAGACCCTACAAATTTTTTTCAAATTATGACACTACTAGAGTAGTAAAATCAAATAGTTTAAGGTCTTATGAACAAGGAAGGACTATACAAAACCTCAATCTTTATGAGAATAAATATAAAAACTGTTTTACAAGAAAATATACCCGCGATATTCGAGTTTGTGCTTCGATGCTTTGACCGCTGAGTTACTGGTAGTTTTGATCATGGATATACTTTTTGTTCCTTTTTCTCAGAAATGGCTTGAGGTATCAAGTTGAAATTAATATAGAATATTAAAGTCTATAGCCTCATACTGCTGTTTTTAAGTTTACTTTTCTAGTTTAACGCAATAAAAAGATACGGCTTTTCAAAGAGTATATACAGACTATAGTTAAATCCCACTCATTCTGTGATCACCAAAACCCGGATGGCCTACAATCTTGAAATTTGACACGAAGGGAAGTCTTTTGGTACAAGTGAAGGAATTAATCCAAAAATCATCAATCTCTAATTCTATGTGGAATTTTTTTTTACTTTAATCAAATTATTACATGATAAACTTAATTTGTTTTCTATGATTCAAATTTAATAGATAATTACATGGTAATTACTTACTAAGCTGTACGGTAATATAACGGTACGGGACCCTCAAGGCACGAGTTCTACTCGCACTTGTCCGTCTTTTTTTCTTTATTTATACAATCTTCAAGTGTTCCGTTCGGAATGTATACGAAAGTTTTGAATATTTACATACTCTTCATTATGTTTCTAGAGTACTTACTAAACGATATTTTTTGATATCGTGATGAAGACAGCGATTTCTCGAAAAAATGTTAAATAGTAATCCTTGAAAAGGCGTTATTCATATCTTTAGATTTAATAAACTTTCATTTTATATTCAAGGCGATGACTTTGAAAATAAATATTTTGCCTTTCCTTCAACCCTAGAAAATCAGAATTTAACGTTTAGTATTTTACACTATTTAATATAATTATGCTAAATTTTATCTCTCTTGTTAAACAGTCTCTGAGTAAAATTTCTGTAACAGACAGACATACACGAGGTGATAATTTTTAAAATACAATTTTATCTATTTCCTCTCCATTTTCATGACTTTAATTGTTATCGTTACAATTCCTACACAATTTCCGATGGTTTCCGAAAAATTTAGTCTTATGCGTTGAGCTTACTAAAGGTTATGAGAGAAATGAAAGGCAAAAAATAAGTGTGACTTAGGAGGGTAAATATTTATCTGCAGAAAGCCCTTGCTAAGCAGGCGGTAAGCCTTATTACCTTTTCGAGTGCGGCTCGAAGAATAGGCAAGTCGTCCTGCCGAAAAAATATATATTAATGCGTCGGCACAAGAAAATATTAAGAATGTGCCAGGGGAGAGGGCGAAATGAAGCCGAAATGTCGGCTACTGGGATAAAATTAATTTATCCCTTGGTGAGTCGACTGCCGTAAAATTTTTGTTGTCCTCCTGCATTCGGTTGCGGATCACCTTTTCGTCCTTTTGTGCTGCTCTAAGTCATAAAACTCGAGTGAAAGTGCCAGGAAGCTTTTGTCCTTGATTATGATATTGCGTTATTGTCCCTCATCTCCGCCAAGGGATTCGGGCAGGCGGAGCTGCCCGGAGCGCCCGTGGAACCAGAAAGTTCCACATGCCTATTTAGAACGGCTTGGTTTTAACTTACCAAGGACTTGAATGGTTACTTAGGGTGAGTTTAAGAAAGCCCCATGGTATGCTAATGTACCTTTTCAAAGAAATTCCAGAAATGTCCCAGCTCTCCTCAGCGGGTGAATTAAAAAGTTCGTATAGCCCTCATTTTCGGTGCGTGGAGGGTGAAATTACTTCTGTATTAAATAAAGAACTTCGATAACCGAAAATTTTAAGTTTTCAAATTACCTGAAATAATGTTAAATTCTTTTCAATTCATTCCTCCCGCCCTGATTTTGGGCGCGAAAAGAAAATATTTCTTCAGTTTGCCAGAGGGACAGTACTTTTCTTCTCGTCGGGTTCTCCAATGCCGTCTTTTTGCAATCCTTGCACTTTTTCGTATGAAAACAGTTCCGGCCCTGAGGCAACTTCCTCCAGAAAATGACCAGTGGTCGAGCATAATACATTCAATCAGAAAACGTATATTTGTTTGTGATTTTCAGAAGAAAACATTCGGCCGGTTTGTTTCATACGCTGAAATTTTTCGATTCCAATTTGCGACAGCATTGGCTAAAGTGGGCTAGATGCCCCGACCTAATCGATTCTTAATGCCTCGAGACGAAATCTGTGATTCTTTTAGAAAGTGCAGGAAATAAGTTCCGGAAAGGAGGAGGCACGTGGCCTGGCATACGGGCACAGGGTGGACTATTATTCAGGTCCCCGAATATCATTTCACATTTTTGTATTATTTCAGAATAGACGTCTGTCTGCTGTTGGGTTCAAGCAAGGAAATAAAATAATAACATCCGCTACATTCATTTTCATATTCAATTTTACTACTCAAGTAAAAATATATAGGCCCAAAACGAGCCCGCAACACGCCCGGATCCATTTTAGACCAAACAAAATATCATCGAAATCCGTGAGGTGCCGCTACTCCTATCTTAAGCCGATATACATTGTTTTAACAGTCCTACTAAACTTGAACTTGTTGGATAAAATCTGCAGTTATTGAAGATAATTAAAATAATTTTTAATTTCATTCATAAAATAATAACTGAATTGGCGTGCACTCTACCAGCAAAATACACCTTTTTCGTTTCTTAGTAGCAACTGAAAACAAGTGTGAAATACTGTTCAATTTTTTGACAAATGCACTAATAAAAAATTTCCAGTAAGGAAAGTTTACTTAAATTTTAGTAGGTATTTTAATATAAATTTTTGCATAAATTGAAAACAAAATTATCTATCAAGAGTATTAAGAAAAATGCCGCCAAATTGTGGGTGCAAAAAGAAATCAAAGCGCAGACGTAAAAGTCGCTGTAAGTCGCCTAAGCAGGGTATAAAAAAAACGTGTAGCCCAGGAAAAGTGACGCGTAATGCGTTTTTCAATTTCTTAAGATGCTACCGGTCAATGAACTGTGGCAAATCAGTAATCGAAGTAGCAGTTGAAGGGGCCAAAATATGGAACAAAATGTCTCCTGATAAAAAATGCAAATACATCCAACAAGTGCGAATTAAGATAAATGTTAGAAAAGAAGCATATTAAGTTTATTTATTTTTCACAGGCATTCAAAGCTCCTAGGATGAGAAGAAAAAGAAAAAAGGCCAAGAGGGGAAAGTCAAAACGTCGCAGCGTCTGCTAAATCATAAAGTGATGTTATTAAGATTTGTATTAATGTTGGGATGAAAATTGTTTGTTAGGATAACAATAATTAAATAAAGTCTGTACCTACAGTTTTTTTCATATTCAAGGGATTTTTGATTTAGAATTTTAAATATGGTGTACATTGGGATATTTTATTATCGGTCCCATAGATCTAGCCTAACGATAATCAAAATTTAATCCTTCAAACCTTTTTGGTACGAAATTCAATTCTCAACAAAATACTGCTGAGAAATTAAAATTTTTTTCTTTTTTTAAAACGAATTCATGTAAAATATTAATTTTTACTAGCAAATTGTACGGAGAACTAAACTTCCTTTGCGCCGTTCACAGGTTTGATCTAGGAGTCTGAAATTTCGGGAGGATTAGTGTTAGATCTAGAACTAAAACACTGGCTTATGGAGCCAAAAAGAAAGTGTAATAATGTACATATACCGCTTTTATTGCGAATTTTTCAATTTACCATTTTGATAACTCTTTAGTCGTCGGAATTTTTTCCACAGAGAAATTCCCAAATGACTGGACTATGCGAACTTAGGGAGCTAGCCAAACTCGTCGCGGCATCTCCTTGAAAAGTAAAATTCAATTAAAGAAAATAAAAACAAACCCTTAATGAAAGCAAAACAACGCGGCTAATTTGGCGGTTGCCTTGAATCCGACAGTATCTCCCGAAGAGATAAAGAACATCCCCTCAACCCTTAAGATGAAATTTAACGAGTTGAGTAGAAAATGATGAGGAAAGATTTTCCTCGGTCTAATAAAGCAAGTGTGCAATGGGTAACACGTCGCCGTGATTACTTCAGCCAGAAGGCGGGTTGGGGTACCTTGAAATTATTACAAAATTTCCCAAATAGTTGCAGGGGGGCTCTTCTACCGCAGTTGCCGCCGCCGTAGACAGGTCCTAATTGCCAGCGCAACTTTCGACCTTCTTTCGACGGAAATCGTTTGCCCCTTTCCCTGAAATCCGATTCCTTGATTACTTCATTTATATTGAAAAGATTCTACGCCCCCAACACTTGGCTTGATGGAGCCACTTAAGGGAGTTTGGGACAGCGAAAGAAAAGGTATTGTGCTGGGGGGACCAACACCAGCGGAGCCCTACTCCTTCCGCGAGTTTTAAGGGCTAGCTTCTAACGATTTTTGCTGCTTTTTTCGCGCCCAGCTAGGGAGAAAAATGGTCACGTGGAAAACAGACCGCGGCAGCATATCCGACAGCTGGAGTAATCGCACCGCGCTCTATGGGGGATGAAACTGAACGCCGAATTGGGTGAGAGATTTCCTCTTAATGACGTGAATTAATTTCATTAATTTGGACCGGTGTTTAATTACGCGCAAACTTTTTCAAATGTATCTGAAGTAATTTAAGACAAAGTGGAATTGTGTTTGGCATTTTTTCTAAATTATGTCATTTTTCAGCGCCCAGAGGGTGACCTCGACTCTCTGGCAAAAGCTAAGAGCCACCCGGAATTCATCCAGTTAAGTTTAATTTCTCGTAAAAGAAAAGTTGGTCGACGCGATTTCTTTGGCATTAGTTTTTTTCGTGAACTTTTTGAAGGAGTTTGCGCTGCGCAACGTCTCCGCAACGCTCTGTAATGAACCATATTAAAGGAGTGTTGCACTGCCAGCACCTTGTTCTTATTCATTGGGACAAGAAGGAGCACCCCAGCCTCTGGGGCCCTGAAAATCGCTTATCTGGCAAGAGAGCCCCACGCAGCTGAAGTCATTAAAGTGGCATCTCAGAAATAGCTTTACGATTTTCGGTGATCAGCGCGAGGAGAATGCCGCAGGAATATCGTTTATGGTTTATGTTTGCTCGTTAAAATTGGCCTTCTTGGCCGTTAGGCACCACTGCTGAGACCATCTCCTCAGATACATTTTTCTTGGGGAGGTGGCGCCCATAGCCTTTATATTTTTCGTGTCCACCGAACGTTTCGCCTCCCATTCGATTCGCTGATTTGTCGGTACATCCCATTACAGAAATTATTCAAAGACAAAAACAATAAAAACGAACGCAATAAACATTAGTCGCACGCTTTTCCTAGCATTTGATTCATTCGAGCGTACTCTTCCCGGGAGGAGGAATTTCTCGTTATTTCCCTTCCTTCGACGGTGCCCACTAAAACCGCCTGCCGCCGCCGCCGCCGCGCCAACTAAACTCAATTGTTATTGACGGCGGCGGTCTTGTTCTGTCCGCTGACTTTTGCTTATTTGACGATTTTCAAGGCAACAGTTTGCAAGGCTGATGAACAATAAAAATAGCTAGGTTCACTGGAATTGCCCTTTTTATTGCAATCATAGGCAATGAGCGTAAATTTCGCATACAAATTCACTTAATTACTGCAACGACCACACTATCGCAGCAGTCGTCTTCAAGACGAGAAGGTGCAACAATTTTGATGGGACTAAGAAAATGGCAGCCATCCCAGGAGCAGTTCTAAAGGGGGGTCATGATCATTCCCACAGATCCGAAAAATCGGAGATGAAAGTTACATCGATTTTACTACGTCGGGCTGTATATAACACCTTAAGAGCAAGTATGAAAGAAGCTGACAGGCTTAGCCCTTCTAAATACACCTAATTCTGTTTTTACACGGCAGATACATTCCAGACAAAGCCGTGTAAAAAAAGACATGAATTACATAGAAAAAAAGGGGATTAGTTCCATATCCTTCAACCCTGTAAAAAATAGTTAAAATAAAATGATCCATACAAAAAAAAAAACTATTATGAGTCTTTATAAAAGCCAAATTAAATTTTTATGTGCATCACTTATTCGTATAGGTATATAAAATTGCTCATTTCGCTTATTTGGAACGTTAAAATACATCCCACAAAACTTAATAATAATTGGTATCATATTTAAATAATAAAACGTCTGGGCTGTGTTAGCGGTTTTTCTCCTGAGGCCCTGGTAGCGAAAGGGTTAAGCTGCTATGAAAATTAATTAGAAAGGGCAATTCCCTAACTATTTTATAAATAACAAATAGAAAAAAAAATTTCTAAGATTAGTGATTGAGGTTTCTGTTAACTTTTTCTATTTTATTAAAAAATATCTATATATGCTTTACTTATTATTAAAAATTTAATTCTAGTTTAAATTTTACTTACGATTATAAATTTAAGTCAAAACTGTCTTTCAGATTTAAATTTTAGATTTGTGCAACGTATTTTTCTAAGGCCCTGCAGTCAGGGCAAGTTTCAACAACCGAGTTCTTAAATAGAAAATTTCTTTGTGTTCGAGAATTTGATTTTTGTACTTATTTGCTCAATTCAGCTATTGCTTTTCTTAAACGTGAATTGAACAGTCGCCTGCAGAAGCCGAATTTTTGGATATGGAGTTTTCTCTTTCAAATGACGTTTAAAAAGGAAACAAGAGGCAAACTTTACAATGTACACATAATTTTTTATGATATTAACACGCTGACGCAAATGATGGCTATTCAGTTGTAAGGTATATGTATGTAGCTGAATAACCATCATTTACACCAACAAAATTGATATATATTTATATACATACTCGTATATGTATTGTATTTTCAGTTCCATTTAGAATAATTTCAAATGTCCGCCGTCCAGTCTTTTCAGATAACATTCCAATTATTTATGCAATTCAAGAGTCCACAGGCTGGCACCAAGATTCGCTTTTATGAGGACAGCGGACAAGGGCCGCAATAAGAGCGAATTATTAACAGAAAACGCCGCCAAGATGATTTAGTGATGCATTAAGAAATGGCGAATGGAGAACGGAAGACGTTAAAGTCAGGACAGTGCTTAACGGTCAGTGCATCAATGGCCTCGTCCTCGGAATCGTAATAACACAACAGAAAATGTTCTCAAACGAGCTGTTTGCGCCCTGTGTTTAGGCGTTCTGATGGCTCCCATGTGCCAAAAATGTTCTCTTAGGAGGCCACGCTTCGCAGGATCCTTATTAGGTCCTATTAGCTGAAATAACAGCGACCCATCCCACGCCGTCAATGCGCCAGCGAGGGCCTTTATGCGACTCCGTCGTTGCCCCAGAAGTCATCAGCAGTAGCAGAATCAAGGATGCAATGGCGCTATCATGGGGCATTATCGCCTCCATCATCTTCCTACAAGTCCCGAGAATTGCATATGGGACATATTTCACGAAGACGATTATTTGGGAGACAGCGGATAGAATCGTCATCCAAACACACCCCCGGCGAAAGACAAAAGAAAACAAATTTCCCGCCTTTCTCCAGAGAACGGCAGACGTAGTCGAGCGCGTAAAAAGGGATTGTTTTTTCTTGTTCTGCCAAAAAAGGCAACCTATATCTAGTCTAAAAATCCAATGCCGAAACGCAAACACCGAAACGACAACTAGCAACTAGCTACAGAGGATTCGTCTACCATCAACTGCATTATGATGCAATCGTTCATATCTATTCAGGTTCACTAAAGTTGAGAATTTTTGGCTCATTATCAAACATAGATGCGACTGGGTGAACACAGCCTTAGGAATGGAATTGTTTTAGTTTTTGAGTTCATACCTATGCAGAGACCCGGAAAGTTGCCATGGCATTTTTAGTACTTTTGCTACCTTGGTTTTTACAAGCACTATATCGCATTACCTAATAGAATTTTAATTTTCTTCGTATTATTTTTATGAGGCTATTTATCTTTTAGATATCTTTTGCATTTATTATACATCTATATTATAATATAAACGCCGTTTCATATTTATAAGCCACCTACAAATTCTCAGTTGCTTGCACTTTTAATGAATTTATTCTACCATTTCTAAAGCTAAAAGTTTGAAAAGCCATTTATTTTTGCAACAATTCGGATATTAACCATTTTTGACTGTATCATATTTTGTTAGTTGTTCAATTAGAAGAATTAAATTTAGTTCTACGATCGAGATTTTGTTACACCAAGTAAATTATTTAAAATGCCGCGTAATGTGTCATTAGATGATATTGAAAAAGTAAAATTTAACCGTTAAAAGACGAAGGTTTGACAATAGCGACATTTCGAAGAAAATCAATCGAAATCTTCGTGTAAGTCAAAATCTTTTAAACAATCCGGAAGCTAACGGATGGCAAGGGAGGGGAAAGGAAGATAAAACGTTCTGTGAGCAATTCGACACTAAATTGCAAACGAATGTTAGCATTTCTGTAAACAAAAGTGTCGAAAATAACAATTTGAAGAACTATTCAACATTATCCTAGCATTTGTAGAGTTAAAATAAAATCTGCTCCTCAGTTACTTGACCGCCATCAAGCATAGATGAAATTTGTAGAAAACAATATGACTATGGATATAGAAAAAAAAAGTTAGTTTGAATATTGGATCATTATTAATATGCAGTGTTATAATTAGTCATATTTACTGACGAAAAGAAATGAAATTTAGATGGGCCTGACCAATTGGTGAAATTTGAGAAAGGAACTTCTTAATTTCTCTAAAAGAAATTTTGCTGATGGTTCTGTGATGCTTTGGGGAGCCCTTTCTGCTACGGGATGTTTAAACATTCAATTTTCGTCTTCAAGAATGAAGAGTATACTGATTACTGACTACATCCAAGACTCCAGAATAGGTTAGTCCCATTTCTGGTAGACAATTCTCAAAAACAGTGGGTCTTTCAATGGGACATTGCTAGAATTCAAATCAGTTAATGGATTGGCCAGCATCTTCATCCGATCTCAACTCAATAGAAAACATTTGTCGAATCCTTTTAGGCGGATACACATATGCATGCTCAAAATCGCCAATATCAGCCAATTAATGAAGAAATTCAATTCAAATCAATGAAAAATAAAATATTTGATTTAATAAAAGCCAGAAGAGTTTCAATTAATTATTAACTCTTTGTTATTTGCAAATTTGGTGAACAAAAATATAAAATAACTGGTTATCAAGTCTTATTCTCATATCTAAATATTAAATACTATTCTGGATTTTCATAGCCCCTTTTGAAAACTTAAAAACAAAAGATTGATTTCTTTTAAGAGGATTGCTGCGCTAAAATGTAATTTTCACATGTCTGTAGCATCTTTTGTGTTGAATTTATAAGTTAAGTTATTGTAGACGCCATGACCACTAATCTATAATACAATACAAGAAACCATGATTAGATCTTTCGACATCTTTTGTATTACTAAAAAGAAAAAAATAATAATAATAATTTATATTTTCTACATTGCCGCCTTCTAGGTGTATGCAGCCCTTTAGTAGGCCGCCTAATTCAGATGTCATAAGATTGGATATTCTTTTCATTTTCTATGTCCATAGATTTCTCTGAACTTTCCAGTATGTGCCAAAATTTACCTTTAAATTCTCTTTCGCATGCAATTTGGCGACCAATAACTGTATTTTTTGAAGGAAAGTTTTTTAAACGTAAACCGAAAAAAATCTGTGGAAAACGAAGTCGGTCGCAAGTTTCTGTGGGTAATAAAAGCAAAAAGTCCTGCCTTGAAAAGATCCCTCCTGGACTCCCACGACAATCGCTGGATCGATTAGTCCATCGTCTTACAGTTTCATATTCTAGAGAAAGTATTTCTATAGACAACGACGATCAGCTTAACGATGATCAGCTTAAAGACGATCAGCTTAACTGCGAGTCAAGTCCTAAGGATTCAATAGAAAATGCACCCCGTATTTTCAAGCCGTGTCGAACAGCCGTTTCAAACGACATTCCCGCGAAGGCGTTTCGTTTGTATCGCAGCTCCAACAAGGATGAATTAGATCCAGATCTTTCCTGGAAGAAGCTGGGCGGAGCTCAAAAATTAGAGTACTTTTGGCAGGCGCTTGGTAATGACCGTTTGAACAGAGATCCAATGGAAAATTTTATACAGGCGTACGCAAAGTCGAAATGTAAAAGTATTTGCGAAGTATGGTGTAAAGGAGTTCAATTATGGAGCAAATTAGGAAATAATCAGAAATTGCCATTTATTTTGGAGTCGTTAATAGTTGAAGCCGCCGAATGTTCTGAAATTTTTGACGACTGCAACTTGAAGAAATTTTTCAATTTTCATCGAAAGAAGCAAGGTCGATGATCTCCAGTTAATTGGTCTTACTTAATTAAAATGTTAATCTTAATCTAACTCATTAAATATAGTTTATATTTATGAAGTAAGTTATTTTTTGAAATTTTTATAAGTATTTATACGCATTTTCTTGTATACTTATTGCATTTAGTATTAAATTAGCAATGAAATACAATTAGTCGTTATCTTTTCCTGGATTTTTTTTCTGTATGTGAACTTCGCAATTCTTATAGAAAACAAAATATACTCTAAATTATAATAAAAAAACATAATCCAGAATCTCGAACTAAATGAGAATTCGCAGGTTTTTTACAAGTCCTATACGGAAGTTAAGATGATATGATTAAATAATGTAATTAAATAATATTTAGTTATTTATTTTGTTATGTTATTTCTACATATTAACTTTAAGTGTTCAGAATTTTTGAAATAGTTGTGTTGGAAAATTTCATGTATTTTTATTAATTAATAATTTATTGGTGTCGAAGATGAAGTTGATGTAAAAAACATGGCTTGTAATTTCCCGCAACTTATTATTATTTACCATTTGTGGAAATGTTTTGCAATGGTATTGAGACCTATCTGTGACGTTTTCATATCTTCTAAGATCTATAGGGTCTATCGCGAAGTTATAATTTGCTCTGTCTTCTACAAAGAATAAAACATACGAGTAACAGCCATCTAGCATAGGGAAATCAGCAGTGAATTTGCTGTACAATATGATCTTACTTAGGACCAATCCTTAGGGAACACCTGCGATAATCGAGAGATACTTTTGGAATTTTGTTTAGAACCACAAAAGGAAGGTACATGCAAAAATCGAGCTTTCCGGGAATTTTTCCAAAATACGATGTCTTTATTCCCTGGATTATTCAGACTTGAATTGAAATTATGTACATGTTCCGTATTTCGATCGTTTTCAAATATTTTGAATTTACTTTCGATATTTGAAAGGCAGTTGGTGTCAGTTGTAAAATCATCAAACTGTTTTTGGTATCTTACCCAAAAATGCATGCTATAATTTTTGCATTTAAAAAAAAACAGAGGAAATTATGTCATTTGTACTGTTGGCTTCAGTTAATTTTGTAAAAATTGTTTTGAAGGTTTAAGCAAAGTTTTCGGGTAAATAAAGAAGCACTCTTATATATTGAGAGAAATAGAACCATCGATTAAATCGAGAAAAAATTATGTGCAAACTAAATCAAACTAAGAGTGACAGAGGAATAAAAACGCAACTCAAAAATATATTTTCTTGATAAATGGGTTGCTAGTTACTTAATGTAATTTAATATAAATGAGTTTTTATTGTTGATTTCTGATTATAAAATCTCATCCAGGCTCTAGTCATGATGACTTTTTTTTTTTACATAAGTAGGTGATGCTAGAAACCATTTTATAGAAACATAAGAAAGTGGTGTACTTGGATCAATCCAATCAAATTTTAATAAAAAGCACTCGGAAACAAGGAATATACACAGTAGAACAATAGGAAATGTGGAACGACGCTTTAGACGCTTGCTTAACATTTTATATTATAACCCTCAAAAACTTATGATAATTTTTAATGTTTTTTGTGATCTTAACAATTTAAAAATTTGAACAGTAGCAGTTATGTAGGAAGAAAAGTATAATTTTAATTAGTTATTATAATATGATTATAGAATTTAAATGGGCAATTCCAAATCATTAATATCTTATAAACTTTGTCTTGTCTTGAAATTTCCTATCCTGAATTCCCAAATCAAGTGTGTATAATATAAAATCTAGTAAAATCCTTTGCTTAGACTTTGATATTATATAGCAATATTTCCATAACTTGATTTTAAATAGACAGGCTTGTCTCTGACTATAATTGAAAAAAATTGGAATCGTTAGTTCAACATAAAACCGCTCTTCCTTGTCAACAATCGAATACATAGCATAAAGATGTTGAATAATTCCGCGAATAATATGGAAATTCGGAGATATTGACCTGAAAATGTCGTCGAAATCAGTCGATGTCTCGCAGTCATGATAGGATAATTGTTCAATATTTCTGGTACAGAGGAGTCTGATGAGTCGGAAGAAAAATAGCAGGCCAGTCGGTTTTCGCTCGATATGTCCGTGCGCTTGGAGGAGCTCAGGTTAGCGCTCCGCTAATGGGGGTCTGCCAAATATCCAGCGAGTACGGCTCATTTGACTTGCGTTTTCCTGAGCCGACCGAGCCCCTGGAGCAACAAAGCCATTTTTCTCGAAGATTTAACATAACAAAGCACGATGCTGCTCAAAGGAATAGCGCAGGCAAGATTAACGATACATTCTTCCGGAATTCATAAAGGCGTAAGGACGGAGGAAATCCCTTGTGCCTACATTTTGCTGACATCCACCAGTACTTAACCCCTGCGATGGAAGAGGCGCCTATTTGTGCCGGCGGGGCTCCAGCGACGGCAGTCCTTCATCCGGTGGATTTCGCAGAGTAGTTTTCTCAAAAGAGGAGCTCCTGAGCATTTGGGAGGTGTCGCGAAAATTGCACAAGCAGGCAGCGAAAACAAATTTTTGAGCTGTCGTCATTTTTTAAACGGAAATGGCAGTGTGATTTATTAACTTCGAAAGAGTATTTGAAAAATTTTAGTTATCACGTTAAATTTTTTGTTTTTTTTTTCTAAAAATTGTTTCTTACGAAGACTGCGTTTGTAAATCTGGAGTAAATTATTTTTAAATAGGTGCTTAATAGTCACTTGAAAATGCCATGCGTTTCTCGTCGGAGGCGTTCAAGAAGCAGGTCCAAGAGCAAGAAGTGCGCTCGACCTGGAAAAATAACACGAAATGCTTTCCTTAACTTTCTTCGATGTTATCGCCGTCAGCATTGCGGAAAAACGATGACGGAGATCGCCATCCGCGGTGCAAGGGTTTGGAATTGTTTGCCAGAGAAACGCAGATGCAAATACATCCAACAAGTAAGTTGATGCCAATCCGAGTTTCATTCATTCAGATAGTACAAATCCTAGTTATGTTCCATATATTAATTTTTATTAAAAAAACTTCGATTTTAAATTTAAAATGCTCTTTATGATCCTTTATATCAGTTCTGTAGATTTCGATATTTATTAATACTCAAATCAGTTTCAAACTTTTAAATCAAAGGTTGGTGCTACATTCTGAGCGCCATCAATGATGAATTGTTTTCCCATTCTTTGGAAGGGAAAATTATTTTCATTCGATTTTAACCGGTGGTAAGAACTAGGACCACTAATTTTAAGCTATGTTGAATTATAATTCCTCTTATATTCCGCTGGAACTAGAATTTTGAGCTAATCTTAAACTTAGCTTTGGCTTTGCTTAAAGCTTAATTGAAGTCGAGTTTTAGCATGAGAAACTTAATCTAAATAAATATTTTTGCACAAATGTTTACGATTATTTGTTATTGTTATTTTCAGTGAAACAAAAAGCGAAAAAACATATGAGTAGTGTGCTGGTCGACGATGAAAATTGATACTTATAAATCTAAATTAAATCTTTCTCAATTCCCTTGACAATTGATGAATTTTTAAGGAAACAATTAAATATGTTATATTTTCTTTAGAATCTTAAATTCGTCCCAAATCATTATTATCATTTAAAAATTAATAGAGTTCTAAAATTGCATATTTAAGGGTTTGCTTAAGTGGCATAAGTTGCAAAATAAATATGGATCATATTTTAAAGATGATAATGAGCTGGCTTTCTGCCTTGACTGTAGAACTACTATCAGGGTAGAGTCCATAATTAATCTTAAATTATAACACTAAAATTTGGTGGTCTGACACGTTTCCAGCCTAGACTATAAAGTTTAGAATTTCCTTTTCATCCACCAGTTAGAGTAAGCTTGGCATACATATAATTGGTCTGCTTAGTTTAACTGTACGACTCCATTGGATTAAATTGTTTAATAAAATAAATATTATTCTTAATTAGGCTTCTTGCGCTCCAAAATCGAGAAGGAGATCGCAGTGTCGCCCGAAGCGACGTCGTCCAAAGAGCAAATGTCGTTGCCGTTCTAAACGACGCAAACCAAAAAGACGACCAGTTTGTTAGCTTACTGAAATTCAGCTGTCGTAGACGAAGAAAAATGCTCCAGAAAATAGGCACTGTTAATTGAAAATGTATAATTGAATGTGTATTATTAAATTTTAGTAAATAATGTTATTTATTATGACGACAAAATTGCGTTATACTTTTAAAATTCACCGAAATTTTCTAATAAATATTAAATAAAAAAATTAAAATTTTAAAAACAAGGTTTTATTAGATGAACTAAAAAGTATAAAACAGCTAATTGTATTCTACTTGTCATACCCTTTCATTTCATACCCATGTCGAAAGGGTTGTAAAGAAAAAGATAATCCGCTGTTTTGTAGTGGCGGTCATATTGGATCTACCATAATATTTAATGTACCATATTGCATTGTCTTCAGAACCAAAGGTGTGTGCAAAATTTCAGCATGATCGGATACCGGGAAGTGGGCGAAAAATCGATCGCAAGATTTGTCCCTGGCAAACAGACAGCCAGGAAACCAAGTTAAATAAAAACTTGTACTAAAAAAAACAGTGATCCTAAAAAAGTGAAAATTGCACCAGTAGGCTGCGAGAAACAATTGTTTTTAATGTCATATTTTTTAAAATTAGAAATGACCTTTTGATTATTTCGTGTGGAAAATTGTTCGAAAAATTTTAGTTTATTTTATATATATTTTTCCTTTGTGACCTTTTGGAAGAAAATTTATAAAAATAGGTGCCGAAAGTTCATGTGTAAGGCAGTGCGGTGGTGCACGGCGGCGTCGAACATCATGCGGTGGTGCACGGCGGCGTCGAACATCATGCGGTGGTGCACGGCGGCGTCGAACATCATGCGGCAGTGCACGGCGGCGTCGGAAATCATGCAGTTCACGACGCCGCAAAAGGAAATGTCCAAAACTGTTTAAGAAAAAGTGTAGCCGACGTGGGAGGATAACACGAAATGCCTTCTTTAACTTTCTACGATGCTACCGTCGTCTGCACTGTGGTAAAACAATGTCCTGGATCGCCATTAAAGGCGGAGAAGCGTGGAATAAAATGGACGAAAAAAGAAGATGCAGATATATGCAACAAGTAAAATTAATTATTTTTGCATGAAAAGTAGTTAAACGCTAACTAATTTTAAAACTAGGCTATAAAATTCATGAAACCAATAAGGTGCAAACGCAGGAAGTCCCGAAAACGATCATGTAGCCGGCCCCGCAAGAAATCTAAACCAAGGACCTGCTGTTAAGATGCATAAATCAAAGATTTAATTTTAGCTCCAAATATTCGGTTTAGTGTATGGTATTTTGGTATTAAAATATTGTGTAATTATTGAAATAAATAATATATTTTCTTCATCGTTAAGAATTTTAAATAAGTAATGTAATTTCTTTATTGGAATAGGGAATAGCTCTGTTTATAATTACAGCCTTTCACTTTTTTGATATGCGTTCCAATGGAAATGTGAAACGTGATTAGGTCCAATTTTTGTAATCGCTCGAATCGGATCGAAAAGAGCTTATAAAAGCACCTTAATAAACTTCCTCATTTTTTATAATAGTAAATTGATTTGTTATATTTTGAGTTCAATTATTTGTTTTCGTTCAAAGGATAGAAAAATCCAATCGACTTATTTTGACTTTATGTGCAGGTAATTAGAATGAATTTGTGAAAACTTTAGCAACTTTATTAAAGAATATTTGTCCCCAAAGGCCTTTTGTAAGCTCTTCGATTCGATTCAAACGGGTTTAAGAATAAGGCAAATTGAAAAAGGGCTTGACTCAAAACAGTTTTCAACTCGGATCAAATTTAAATCCGGGTGCAAAAGGTCAAGCGAGGTATTTGAAAGCTCTTTTCGATTCGATTCGAACGGATTCATGAATAAGGCCCCTAATTGAAATTATTAATTCGAAAAAAACACGTTACAAATTATGTCCTGCCGCTCTATTGGAATATGCTCCTAAAATTTCAATTACATAAGTATGTAATGTTTAAAAAAAGTTGCAATTACCAATTTTTATGCCATTCCATGGAAATGTGTTGAGATTTAATCAACAATCTTGAAAATACCTAGGGACACGAAAAAAGTATCGATATTCTCGATATTCTTCGATACCGATACTTGTTTTGTATGAGTACTTTGATATTGATACTTTTTTAGTCGCTGCATCCATATTTCGTTTATCCCATCAACTAATAGATATCATAGTAAGGTCTTTATATGTATGTAAATAGTCAAAAGATGTCATATATAAATTCCAAAAGTTCCAGATCGAAAATGGCACATCAGAAACCTTTAGTGGTCTGAATTTGTTAACCGTCCAAGAAAAAAATATTCCTTCAGTCCCCTTACCTTCTAAGTATCTCGTCATGTTTAAAACTTTCTTAACATACATATGGTCGATGAACATTACATGAAAAATAAAAACGAAATCTGTGACTATCGTAGTTTTTGAAAAATTAGCAAATCTGTATTTTAAAAACGCAGCATTTAACGCGTAAGCTACTCACATTTGACCAGTTGTTAATTTAAATTCATATTCTCGATTTTTTCATTTTGAAAGTAATTTCGTTGTGTAGTTAGGATTTATTAAACACGTTCAAATAAAATTATTTAACGATTGTTATGTTATAATAATACCTAATGACAACTTATAATTGAGATAAAAACGAGTCAAATTATTTTTCATTTAATTCCCTGATAACTCTACGGAGTTTTTCTTTATAAACACTTATATTTGCATTATTTCCCTTTAATATACATATGTGCATAAATACAAGGAATAATACTTTTTATTCGATATTACTCATAAATAAAATATCGATAATGCAAGATTCGATACAAATTTAAAATCAACGGCCCTATATTCCGACATTAACGGAAATCTTTTGAATTTGAGTCAGCGACCTTGAAAACCTATAGGTATCCATTTTCATTGAAATCACTTGAAGCCGACTTAAAAAAAAATTAATAATAAATAAAACTTAGAAGAGTTTTGTATTTTCTCTTAATTAAAGTATTATACATTTAGGATTATTTGACTTTATTTGAAGGCATTGGTCACAAAAAGCAAATCATTTTGTTGTCCTCAGAGAGTCGTAACGAAACATCGCAAGTCACGAGTTTGTGGTTCAAATGAAATCAAACTTTAAAGCCCTCTGCTGCGGGCGAATAGAGCGGTCCCCAGCGTCCTGTTTAAGGGGATTTAAAACAACTTCCCATTAGTCAACCAAACTGGAGAAAAAGAACTCCCGTGGATCAGCAGCTCATCAATTGAAGCGAATTTATGTCAAGTCATAACTTTTTCGGATGGCCGTCACTCCTCGCGAGCGTGCACCCTTCGGCGGGCCGCAAACAATTAAAATTATGATTATGATATTTCCAGAGCAGTTGACGAGAAACAATAAAAAAGTGCCAATGGGGTGACGAGCATCTCGGCTAATGTCACCGAGGAGAGCTCTCCACCAACTGGCACATGCCATTAACTTTCCGACGAGAAATTTATTGGCGAAATGAAGAGCGGTAACATGGAAATAGCCCGCGAACAATAGCAACAGCAGCAGCATCCAGCGTCCCGGATCCCGGGTCCCGGGTCCTGGTTCCGCGGCCGGCCGAAGAGGAGCCGCAGGACCGGGAGTTTCCTTCGGCGGATTTTTAATGGCATACTCGCCCCATAACGATCATCTGGATTAGAATTTTAATTACAGAAATTGCCAGCGAATTAATCGGGGGAGGCCTCCAATTCCCTGGCGGTCGATATCTTCATTGCTGGCCACTCTCGCGCACAGACTGCGGCGGCAATTTTAAATTTTTTTTCGTCAGACTGTTTAGTTTAGGGCCATTGACTTAACGAGGTGAATTGATTCTATTTGCAGAGCTTCTGCTCATTAATTGCCCCCACAGAATCAGAGGACAATCTGCAATTGTTCCTCATTTCGCCTGGAAGGTATGGGTCATTATTTCAACGCTTAGTTATTTAGAGCGAAATGTGCCTCACATCATTTAAAACCTTAACTTTAAAAATTTTTAATAAAATTTTAAACTTATTTTAAGCAGGACTATGAAGAAATATTTTTTAAATATTTAATAGTACTATATTTAGGGATTCTATTATTTTAGAGGTTTTTCGATTTGAAAATGGTTTCTAAAGCACTTTTAGATTCTATTATTCAGCAACTCACATAGTATTTAATTACTCCATAAATGGTCAGCTGCTGGAACGTTTTAAAGATATTACTGACTTAGGAAGTAGTTTTGGATAGGAAACTCTCTTTTTCTAAAGTAATAAGGAGTAAGCTAGCATATTAGTAGTTAATACACAAAATAAATACATAATTAAATAACAAAATGTAGTTCAAATACTGACACAAATTAGAAAAACAAGTTAACACATTAAGGGTGATTCTTTTGGTCATTCAATTCTCCCTCCCCCTCAGAATTAATTTAATAATTTTTTAAACGACAACTGAACAACTCAGCTTTATGAAACCAATGGCTGAATTGTGCATTCAACCGTAAAATCTGTCTTCTTTCTGAACACAGCCTTTTATGAAATTTGAAAAAGTGAACACCACAAAAGTGGCATTCGAATTTATGAAAAACAAAAATAAATTTAAAAAAATTAAATAGATATTAGAAACTGAAATAATTCTCGAATGTTACACATATCCTCTATTTAAAAATTTAATTTCAACAGTCGTCTGTTCAATTCAGTTTAAGAAAAGCAAACACTCAATGGTTTTCTCAATAAGGTACTGAAGGTATTAATTTAAATAGCGTATTAATACCGATATCATGTACTATTTTCCTTGTTTTTACACCTAAACCTAGTATTATAAAATTTATAGACAATATTAAAGCACAACTTAACAAATTTAGTTGAACTTTTGTATGTAAATACATTAACACTTTTAGTAAGTACGTACTCCATATAAAAGTCTCTGCAAAAGGCAGTGTGAAAAGGTTTGAACATTCATTTTAAGTAATTTTAACCGAATTAAAATAAGGTATCAATAATACGAGTGGAGCATTGTCTTTGGATAAAATCTTATTATTGCAACTATTCATTTTATGATTTTTTGCATGCTACTATATGCTTAAGACTTTTATAATAAATATATTTCTGTTCTGTTAAAAGGGCTACAAAATAAAGTTTATCTTAATTAAGTGCCTGACCAAGGATGTATCATATTTCAAATATGTGCCTATGTGAGTGTGTTAAGGGAATTGGTCTCACACGGTGAGACGGTGCGATAACCACACTCCAGCACCAGCAGCTGGGATTCTTTGCGAAGAGTTGAGGACTTTCTGAAACAAAGGAGTTATTTTTGACTTCTTCGAAAGAACCGAAGGGCGAACTGAATTTATGGTAATTCACCCCTGAGAGGAAAGGAACGAGAAAGAATCGCATGTGGAAGGCATTCCACCTTCCCTCCAGAGAATTCCGTTCTCACCGGGATGCCCTTTCGACGCCAGCCGAAGTAGCTCACCTTTTATTTTGATTGCTTCGATTAGGGTCTATAAATAGGCATCGGGACGGAGGAGAATAGCAGCCGATGACGTCTCCACGTGTGCAGTACAAACGGGCGTCAAGCTATTAATTAAGGCGTCGGTTTGCACCATGTTTTGCAGGCTGTACAAAAAGGCGAATTACTTTGAACTAAAAATAGGAGCACGGCGGCGGTCCGCTTCCCTAGGGACTAAAGATGACGAGTTAATAGTCAGCAGCACGTTACACCTGTTCCTTCTTCTTGCACGAACACCGAACTATCGCCAGTAGACGACGAATGCATTTACAAACTATTTTAGGCCGCCGCCGATTCCGTGGCTCTTGTCCGCTGGTGTGAACACCACCTTTTGATATGCTGCAGGACCGACTATCGCAGACCAAGATGCAGACGAGATTTTGAATTTCTCAGGATGTCTAGGTTACGCCAGCCGCACAATCGTCTATCACAGTCGCCTTTCAGCGGGGTGATTGGACTGCTAGAGGAAGGCATAAGTTTTAGGAGCTCAAAAGGCAGGAAGACCCTTTCGAAGTTGCTAGTAATTGCCGTCTTGGCATGTCCTATTGAGCATTTTAATTAAATTTCTTACGAGCAAGTCCACTGTCTGTGGCGCTCCTCGTCTTCGGCCATGTGGCAAACCGGCCACCCGAACACCCGCTCCTCTGGGAGCGATGGAGTGCGGATAGGCCACCATACAAACTGTAACTTCATCGAAAAGTCAGAAACATTGTCAATTCCTTTTTCTTCTTAGTTAACTGGCCGAACACAAAGCAGAATCACACCACAGGCGACATCAACAAATCCACTCAGAGCCGACACCAGCTTTCATGGAACGTACTCCGATTCTCAAAATGCCTTCGAGAAAAAGGAAATGAAGTTCACCAGCAGAACCACACATACCGGAGTGAAAACTTCTTCAATAATAGAATATCCTTCTGCATAAGATGCTGGCCCCAGCCCCGGGTCTGTGGACACCAAAGAAAAAGCGCCGAGAGGCACTGAACCATCACTTCCTTAGACCGACCTCATTGTGATGACCGGACCGGGACGGGGCGGAGGCGCAGGGCTCCTCGCAAACTGCCCTCGGTACATGCCGGGGAGTAGGTGGCCCCTGTGTGTATTTCTTTGGCAAACACAAAGTATCGACAGAAGTAAAACAAGTGCCCTTCCAGTCAATTAAAAGCGCTCAAAGACGGTTTAGAACTAATTTCGGGCCGAGCAGGTCTCGGGCTAACCACCCGCAGGGGCGCAGCTAATCAAAATTTAAAAAGACCCACGTGACTGCCCCCGAGCTCGTGTAGGCGGACACCAATTAAAATTGATTGGAAATTCCTTGCATTTCAGAATGTCTTAATAAGTTCTTGGCATCCCGTGCCAGCGGAACACGAAGGATACAAATACCTCTCCAATATATTTCGATGAGATGCCTCAAAACGAGGGTATTTTCTCATATCGAACGCTTAAGCACCGCCCCTTCGTTAACCAAGCGCATTTACATGAATTAAATGAATCATTTATAGAAAGAAATTTGATCCAGCTCAATCCTCGATAATACCCAACTTTATTAAGGGATCATGCTTGGTTATAATAAGAAAAAATATTAAATTTTTTGTAAAATAGTCTCCGCAAATTTCAAATCGATTGAAGAATGGTGAAGTTACGACAAGAAACCGAAAAAAGGCCTCGTACAAGGACTAACTTTGTTATATTGAAAACTAGCTGACCCGTACCCGGCGTTGCCCGTGCACAACTATCCATAAAGCTAACCTTTAATAAAAATATGACGTTCCCGATTTCAAATTTACTATCAAAGTTTAAAATTTTGATATGGCGCATCCAGTTTTTACATTATTTACGTTCAATTAATCTGAAAATACTCTGAAAATTTCAAGAGGAACTTCTTCGTTTTTTAAGGAAGAAAAAATTTTTATAGATAAATAAAAAAAAAATTTATAAGATTCAAAACATAATTATTTTTTTCCTTTAGAAAAACATTCTATTAAAATATTCACGGAATTTTTAATATTGATTGAACGTAAATTATGTAAAAACTTCAGCCCCTTTCACTCAGGAGGTTATGCGCCACATGTCCATAGAATTTCATCTCAATCGGATAAGTTATTTTTTGAAGTTCGTAAATTATAACAATAGTAAAAAATTAAAAAAATTAACCTATTTCACTCCTGACAACTCCTCTTCATGTCTGTAAAGTTTCATCGAAATCGGTTCAGCCGTTTCGAAGATTAGCCCGGACAGACAGACACTTCAATTTTATTTACATATGTGATACAATACAATTTTATTTATATGATACAATGATGACACAATAAAAATTTTTAGAAAATTAGTGTTGAACCATATTGACCTATGCTATTAGCGTAAATTATATTTATGCTTTAAAAACACCCTACCCTCCTAAATTTGCACTGACTGACAATTTTCCCAGGAAGTTTCGTGCTTTCATAAAATGTTTTTTTCATCAAACTTCACAGGATCAGATTTTATCCAGTTTTGCCGTAAATTGTTTTCAAAACTATACACCACCTTTCTTTAAAATTTTGATTTTGTGATTTGAGCGACGCCAAGGAAATGATTCGCTACAATATTGCACTGGCACCACTTTCGAGCAAATCTATATTCGCAGATAATTGTAAATCGTCTGGAATTTACTTCTCTGCCCAGTATAGGGTCTATACTCTACCCTAGTTTCATATGTAAGGCATCTTTAATCCTAACACTACTTAAATCTACATTTAAAAAGAAGCAAGCTGGATTGCTAACATTTCATTTTAATCTTTTAGTTAGTCTGTATAGGCCTGCTATCTTTATTTTTCTGTTTAACAAAATCATTTTCTATATTAAATTTTGAAAAATAATTTAAAATTCTTCGGTCGTGTCGATAATTTAATTTTAAATTTGTACTAGCAGTTAAATAGAAAGTTGGAATTTGTTTGATTCTGCATTAATTGGACAATACCAGATTCGAAGTCAATTGAGTTGAGATACACGCCGCTATTTAAAGGTCAAAACGAATATAATGTAACATAACAATTCAGATATTTGCATAGGAATCCTAAATGCACTGAACTGTCCCATTTGAAGCGATATGGCTGGTCGCAGTTCGTAATAACCACCAGCCTACGTGGAGCCAGGGTCCTTTTTTATTCGTCAGCATAAGGAATTAAACCTCGTCCGCTGAATATTAAGAGTCAATTAAGATATTGTCTCAGCGCCCCCAAATCCGTTTCGGGGACGCTGCTCGAGGACTAAGCACCCAAGTCACGTCCAAACATGAGAAAACGACATCTTTAATCAAGCCAATCGGATTCAATACGTCTCCGGAAAATTTCTTAACATAGTAAGAAGCTGGACGCCCGCCCGCTCCTCGGAGGAAATCACTTCTATTGTCACGCATGTGAATATTGTCATTCAGCGCTGGCCACTTTTGGGGTTAAATAAAATTACAAGTTTCGCATTCAGAATGTGCTCTGTCCCCGCGCTCCACCACCGCAGCTACAAGGGGTTCTTGGTGGGTTTGCATATGCGGATGAGTTCCACCCCCGGCTCATCTGCGTACTGTCTATAAACCCGGAAATTCATTTAAAGTGTAACGTGAGTCCTATCGGCCGTCGAGTTTTATTTCCAATAAATAAACATTTTGGACACATGTCGCCATGCGTCCTTCTGACATGTCCTGCAAGTAAAGGGTCGCAATCTGCACACCACCCGACCATAAAAGGAACCGTCGGACCGTGCGTCTATTTCGAGATTCCCCGGCCGAGGTTTATTGGCGGCCGATTGAGCGAAGTCCCCTCCGATGTCCGGCTGAGATTGTCCCGGGGCGCCCCCGAAGGTGATCTCCGGCCGGGTGTACCTCAGCATCTTATTAGGATACCGGCGAACTTTTTTATGGCGCGGCGGTGGCGGTTATTATTATTACTTGCCATCGGAATACGCAAGTTTGCGGGTGTGATGTGAATATGATTTCTTCCAGGGAATCCCATCTCCGTTCTGCGGGGGCGGACGATTTATACTCCTTGACGCTGACTGGTAATGAAATTTTTATCTGATCCCTGTCCCAGTTTCCCACACGTCGACTCTGTAAATAACCCCCCTCCGGACAGAGTCTGGGGCTGCTCCGTGTGCCGGCAGGCGAAAGTTTTCAAGAAATTTCCCTAGGAATTTTAGTTCGAAGGAATCAAAGGTATGCATGTAATCACTTCGAAGGCATTCAAGTACGATAAACAAATTTTATTGGAAATCTGCCATACAGGAATGTGGGCGCTTTTGAAAAGACGCTCTGCGAATTCGCCCCGCTCAAACAAGTGGTGGAACCCTTCGGGGAAGGTCCCTTCTTACCCGGGGCCCTCATTCCGTTTATCACACCCACACTCTTCGCGGAAAAGCGACGCCCTGTGAATGTCAAAGAAATTAAGTAGTAAGAGACACTTCTGCACCTCCTCGGATCAATCTCGGGGGTGGTGCGCCCCACTGCTTTAAATTTTGTTTAGTCAGGTGAAAGAGTTTCCGTCGAAAGTGCTGCGGCGGCAGCGGGTTAATTAAGACATCCATCTCTCATGCTTGTCCCAACATTTACCTTCCATTTCGATTCATCAAACTTCTCAATTAACACCCCGTCCCCGCTGCTTAATGCTTCGAGGGCTCCGGCTCATCCATTCCGAGGAATATTCTGCTTTTGGGGATCATCGGAGCATCACCACAAAAAGGTGTGACTAATCCCATGGCAACTAGCTCGAATAATTTTTAGTTGGGTGCAGACCTTCAGATCAATGAGATGCGAATGCGGGAGAAAATTAAGCAAAGAATATTCATGCCAGCGCCTAACTGCTTTGCACAGAATTTATGTAGGATAGGTAGTGGTTTAGAAACTGCCGCGCTCCTTCTTACAATTTCAAAATTAATATTGTTTACTTTGCTTAAGCTGACTAAAAGAAAACCTAAATGGCAAATAACTCACAAACGAAAAAGATTATTTATTATAGCAGTTTACCGCCTTTTTTTTGTAATCAATTAATCAATAAAAAAATAGTTTGAAAAACCTAAAAAACACGTTTTTATTAGCGACGCACTAAAAAGCAAAAGACGGGCTCTACTATATTTTATTTGATACCCATATCAAGGAAGTTGTGAAGAAAATGGTAATCCGCCATCTTGGAGGCGTCCGCTATATGGAATTTGGAAAGATATTAAGTATACTATTATATATTGTATTATCATCAGAATTGCAAAGTTTCAAATTGATACCACAATTAGAAGTGGGTGAAAAGAGTTGTAAAATTTTCTTAAAATTTTACAAAGTTACAAGTCAAGCTAGCTAATAATAAGAAATAAAAAAAAAACATCTATAAATATGCCGATTTTGTATAATCCTTAATTGAGGCAACTTATTAAAAATTAGTGCCGCAGAAAAACCGCCTTATATTTTGTATGTAATTTTGTCTGAAGTTAAAAACTTTTTGAGCTTACAATTTTAAATTTTTGTATAGTTTACATATTTTGAATATATCAATATGTATGTGTTACAGACAATTTCTAAATTGTTATCCTATATTAATTCTAAAAGTAATATAAACTATAAAAACATTTTTATTTAATCCGTCCAAGTTTTAAAAAGTGGTTCAACAATCCATTGAAAAATATATTTTTTTGAATAATTTCAAATACCTGTTTTCATGTTTTAATTTTTTGAAAATTCCAACGCTACCCAACGTTAAGCTAAGCTTAGCTCAGCCAAGCTGAAGTCAAAATTTACCTAGGCTCATGCCAGTTTTGATGAATCTTTCACACAGGGGTCTCATTGAAAACAATAAAAGACAATTATTACCCGCATTCGATTTAAGTGCAGCCAAGCTAGCCTTTGTTCAAAATACGCTTACCTTGATAAAATATTGATTAATATTTTGTAGTCCGAATTTTCTCGAACGTGCGGGTTGCTTTTACAGGCGTTTATTTAAGGGGTGAAATGAAGGTTGAAGGTCTAACGCAACCTCTCTAGAGTGAGGTTTGGTAGAGACCCTCCCCTGGCGAGGCTCGGGTTTTTTCCCACAGATAATGGGACGACTTTTCATGCAATTAACCATCTGCAAATCACAACAGTCGCATCATGTGACAGTTTGGGCCTGCCCGCTTAAATCTGCACGTGCCGGAGCCTCTCCTCCGGAGGATTGCATGACCTTTTTTCCCCGGCGGCGCATGGGGCGCGGGGCGAAGTCTTTTCGCATCATTGCCCCCGGCCAAAGACGCTTTGTTGCTACCGTTGGACAAATCACAACAAAACGGACGCCGTGCTCAATAAAAAGAGCGAGTAAACAAGCGACGAAATTGAAAATGGTCTTGCAGCCACCGCCGCCCGGACGAAGGACGTGGCTCGGTGGATGGCAGCCCTCAGACGCACGTTGGAGTCATTTGTCATAATTGCATTCGAGTGCTTCATCAGAGGACCACTGAAGTGTAATACCTCTGGCGGAAACTCTTACAAAATCGAAAACGTGTCCAAACTTTATCGATTGACAGGGTGATAAATGGCCCGATAAGTGTTTTGCGAAAAGTCCCCGTCGCGTCGCGCACTGGGCCCTCGAGGTGGACGCTGCTGAGGTGCACTGGAGCTCCACAAAAGTGCCCCGGGCTCCGGGGCCACATCGCACGTAGTCTCAGAAAATTTCTCGTCCTATTCGGCCGGGCTTTGTTCTCGCGACGGATGGGGCCGGAGCGCATCCGACTGGAGTCTGCCAGCCTCAAAAACCTAAGATCGTTGGGGCCGCGGTCGTGCAGACCAAAAGAACTCTTGTCTTCATGACATCACCGAGAAATTCTAGAAATAAAACATTGCGTAAGTCACTCAGTCGGCCAAATTTCTGGTCGACCGGCTGTTCCGCAGACCTTGATCACGTCTGTGAGCAGTCAAGTGAGGTTTGCCCCAAGAATGTTTTTGCAGCTCCCATTGGACGGTCCCGACCATCGTAATCTATTCGCAAATTAATCGCATATTTTAATTTAGAAGAAAAGTAGGCTCTACAAAAACTCCTGACTCAGCTCTGGTATTTTATGCATGTTTGCTGAAGACTTTACACTCCTTAAGAAATGTCTTATAAAAAAGAAAACGAAAAATGCTAACGAAGACAAAGCCAAGAAGTTGAAGGCTATTTGTTGTAAATTTCAAAATTATTTTGACACGATAAGCTCACTGTTGCGATAAATATGTTAAATGTTGCGACTGAATAAATGTATTTTACTAGAAGATTTATAGATAAATCTAACCAATTTGTCTAAAAATCTTGAGAAACCTTCAGATTTATGTTGTATGTTACCACCAGGTATAATATTTATATTTCTCTTTCTCATACTCCATTTAATGTTGCCAGTAGAACCCTTCTTTTTCATTAATTTTATTTCGGAAGTTTGGAGACGAAATTTAAAAATTTAGCTATACATATACAGAACAAGGGATATACATATGTAGTTACTTCGTGATGTCGCCTCTATTAATTCTTTTAACTCGTGCAGATGAAAAAAATTAGTTTCTATTTGTTTCATTTATTCTAACAAAAAAAAATGTATTTAGCAAGTTCTCCCAAAATTTCTTCTTTTATAACAAAAGGAAATTTAATATTTTACATGACTAGAAAAATCGTCATTACACAAATCAAGATGATTATACCCATCAAATACCTTTAAAGGGTTAAGGAATTAGAACATTCGGTAGAAGTAACATTATTATAATTCCAGTAGATGCCCTTGTTGATCCAATTTTTACTCTCTTGCAAAGAATATATTTTTTCCGATTTTTATAACAAGTTTTTTTTTTTTTAAAGTAAAGTTTAGTAGTAGACCAAATGGCTTTTTAAGAAGAAGCAAAAACTGCTCGTACTCTCCGCCCTTTCGATGGGATCAAAAACAATTTGTCCTTGGTGGTTCTTTCGACCAGGAGCAGAAAATCCATTAATCGGAGCATGCAAGAAAGCCAGAAAAGGTGCTGCCGGGTTGGAGGCGCGGGGTCCAGGACTAGCTCCAACCTCAGATTCCGGTCCCAAGCTCGGGTGAAACATGTTCGGGCGGATCAATCATTTTTATCGGAAGAACAAACACGGCGACGTTCGCCATTTAAGGACATGTCAAGTCGATTTCTTCAATTTATTCGATACCCGAAGCAGCGCGACAGACTTCGATGTCGCAGAGCCACCTCAATGTTTACGCTACATGTGGACGGATAGGGGGCTAAATCAACTCGGTAAATAAGGGGTGCCGAAAATGTTTGCCTACTCTGGAAGTCCGCTGCAGCAAGCAAACCACTTAACATAATGATGGATGAATTACGCCCACGATTTTCACTTTGGTGCCGCAGTGCACATTTTAAAGAAGCTCCCAGGAGCTGCTACTCGAATTAACCGAGATTCACCGCAGCCGGGGAGTATCTGAGGATTGATTTCCCTTGGTCTGCAGGACAGACGACGCCCTCTGAAACATGTGGTCTTTCTTGGAATGGGGAATCAATTAGAAGACAACTGTGTCAATTCCTCCCGATTCCTTAAAAACGTAATTAATAGCCGCGGCATTCCGGGCCATACTCATGTGCTTGGAAACTGCACAAATGCTTACAAATGAACCAATTTTTCACATTTGAAATAATTTGTCAAGTTGTGGTCCATTAGTCATCTGCGGTTGAGCGCAGTAAAAAGACTCAGGCAAATCTCGGCCTGAGAAGTGAAGAACATGGGTGCCGCATAGAAATTTTAATGAAACCGAACATCATCAGTTTCTGCACCCTCAACAGTTTCTTGAAGGGAAAGCGACACATTTTTGTAGGGTCCCCGAGTCCAAAAGTTGCAGTCCCTTCAGGCCGATTAAATTTTCACTCAAAAACTCAAAAAGGAAATCGGTTCTAAGCCCTGCGCTGCAGTTTACCGGGGACATTACTTCCCTGGGAAGGTTGGCATCAAGAGGCACTTGGGCGTCTTCGCTTCCGAACATTTTCAGGGTCAATATTTGCTGAAAGGCTTTCGAAAGAAAATCAGACATAAAAATTCAGTGACACGACCCTCCGAAACTCCTTGGACGCGGACAGAGCTAAGGAATTTCGCTGGTGTGCAGAGCGAAAGCGAAATTGAGTTGAATTAAAATGAGAGCAGCAGTTACAAGCTACTTCCCGGGAAAAATGGCTCTATATGGGCCACGAGGCGACCAGTTCGGCGCCCTGGAACCCATAGCATAATAGGATGTGACCTACGCACAAATTTACTCGGGGGCAATGCGAAGGAAACCAATCTTCCATTTGAACCTATAAAACATTAATACCTCAGCTTTCTAACAAAATGTTAAAGTAAATAAATCAATACACATATATATTCTGAGGATACTAATGGTAGGCTATAATTTTTAAATTTTTAAAAAATTTCTATTAGGAATATTCATTGGTAAGTATAATTATCGTCATACCGAATATTTGCTATCTTAAACCTCAAGAACTAATTCATCGATTGGAACCAGGTCATAAATAATTCGTAATAAACTTTCAATGAAACCGTAGGGACTCAAATAAAAAATACTTAGTAATAGTCCCCTCAGATTTTAAATCAGTGAAAAACCCTTAAGTGCCCATTTTTATGATAATCACATAGTTCTTTGAAATTTAGAAGTATCATGTACTATATAGGAAGAGAATGACGTACCTGTGCGTTATATGAGCATTTTCTAAAAATTCAGGATTTTTGAATTTGTAGTGTAGGAAAAATTGATAATCCCAGCTTAAAGTCTTAATTCCAGTTCCATGAAGCAATTGATATAAAAAAAAACATCGCACAAACGAAGAGATTTTTATGATAGTTTAAAAATATCCTATAATATCAAATACTATATTCCTGAAATAGCTAAAATCTAGAAGGCGGCAAAATTTAATTTAACAATCGTTTGTATACCTCCAAAATTCATACACAGAAAAACCAGTTGCGGATATCCTTTTAAATCCTGCGAAAGGATAAATATTTACAAGATGTTGGCGTAGCAATTCTCCTTTTCTTTTGAAAAACGCATCCGGAAAGCATTGGTAAAAAAAAGGAAGGCGCAACAACATATGGTCACATGCGGATAGTGTACTCAGCCTTTGTTATCCTGATTGTTTGTCTACACCAAAATAACTAGCAGCTAGAGAACTACTTTTTTAAAGATAATTTTAATCAAAAGTAGCCCTTTTTCGTCAACAACAGTCACCGAAAAAAAAAAGATAGAGCCATTCTGATTTTGATAGGCCGAATCTCGACGGCGCCGTTGTAATCACCGAGGGAATCAAATCAGGAAAGGAAATCAGGATGGCGATGTGCTTTGATTGCGGTGCACGTTTCTACGTGGCACACGTATTAAATGACCAATAACAGATAAGGCGGCCTCCTTCGATATATGCAGACGAATCCTCCGTGTTGAATATTTGATAAAGATTGATACCTTTATACGGCACACCGGTGGAATACTAAGCCAATGGGGCTCCGCACGGGCCTCCGCCACCGCAAGACAACGCCTTACGCAAGGTGATCATCGGTGCTCCCAGATATCCTCAAGATTGAAAGAATTTATACCTCCCTCGGGGGCTTATTAGGGCTGCAGAAATCGTCGATGAATTTGAGTTTTATTTACTGTGAAAACACACTTGGGGGAGATTCGAGCCGTGGATGGCTGTGAGTGCCATTTGCGATAAGTTTTATTGGCCATACACGAAGTTTTGTAGGATGCCGGCGTAATTTGGAAAACATGAAACTACTGAAGAATTTATTAGACTCACTTGCTCCCTCGAAGGCCCTTTGAGAAAGAAAAACACAAATTTCTTGCGACTACTTCGCCAGATGAGGCGAACAATTGGGCGTACGTTAGAAAGCCAAAAAACGTAGCTTGTTTTTTCGTACCTTGGGCTGTTTTCAGTCTAAAATAACTGAACATTTTATTATGTAATTTCTTTGAAAGAAAACTGTTTAAAAACATTCTACGAGCATAATATAAGTTTTCTACTATTATGAAAAACAGCGTTGTGGTAAAAGTGGGGTACGCCCGATAAGTTTACATCTCAATACAGTTCCCAAATTTTGGTTTCATTTTAACAAATTTTAAATACGACATTCTCAAGTGATCGTTATTTAAAATGTTTAAAAAAAATTGTATGAAAGCTTGAATTTTTGAATGAATTCCATTTATAATTTTACTTCTCAAAGTAAATTTCCCCTGATTTTGTTTCAGATATCCAATCAATTAAAAATGTATTTCATTGACCCAGTTTAAACTTTGGATTGTCATTTGTGAAGTCACTAACCTCGTATAAGGAAGATAATTTTTAAATCCAATTTTATAGACGAAATTTTTCAATTTGGGGTCGTCAATTTTGAATTTAATATGGAAATGTCGATATTCAAAACAGCCAATCCTAAATAAATCAAAAATTAATTCTGAAACTACATCAATATCTATAGAATTGCTACTTTGGGACCAAATTAAAGTTGAAACCGATTTTATACATTTGAACGAAAAATCTATTCAAAGACGTGTAACTTTTTCAATTTTAGTACTACTGATATCATAATTTTATGAAATATTTCAAAGGCTTTGTACTTGAAGAATATGAGAAAATCAAAAAAATCGGAATGTTTCGACTTTTACGACAAGGCGTCCTAAGCCGTATGCGTATTTTCAGTTCTGTAATAAAAATTGAGCGCCTGTTTGTGGTAATTTTCGCCACTTTTCTGAAGGGCCATGTGGCTCGCGTCAGGGCAATTAACAGGATAGAACTGGATGAGCGAGTTGATTATCCTCATCAATTGAATTTTACGAGAAGTTTATTCTTAATGAGCACCTACTCCTTGGCCAGGGAGCAGCCCACCAGAACCAGCGACACTGATGAATGTCGCATTCCCCCAAAGCGCCGCAGAATGTCCTCATTACGCCCCCACATGAACCATTCACCGCGCGAAATTATCCTCCAAAGAGACAGGCAACGGCGATATTCATGACATGTGGAAAAAGTGGCACTTAGGATACACGAAATAGGCCCGCGACATATGAGCGCCATTTATGCGACGGGGGAAGCAATCCCTCAAACGATGATGATGCTCCAGCGCGGGTGGCGGGGGTAGCGCACATCAATGGACTAATGAAAACTGAAAAGACGCAATGCCAATAAATTTCACCCTGATGGACCATCCCCCGGCAGGACATAGGCCTACCTGGCAATTATATCTACGAATTTCAGGATAACTTTTGCGCTAAGTGGGCATTAGGGATTTTGGGAGGCCGTTCCTCGGGAAGCGACCAAATCAGTCTGAGGAAAGAAACTTTATCGAAACCAATAAAGTGGACGATTTATGTAGCTTCACAACGAGAATACAAACGTTTTTTTTTGGGGGGAGAGCGATTGCCGGACAGTAGGACGCAGTATCCTTTGTAAATCTTCGCTAAACGTAATCTCTCCTGGAGCGCTCCTTTCCCTCCAAGAAATGCGTACCTTGCGAGGATTTAAGAGTATCCCATAATTTAGCAATGATTTGTTATGGGATTGTTTCACTAGATCCTGGAAGTGTTCTCAAACGCTGGGTAATTGTGTGCGAAACGTTTTCTGGTTTTTAATTTTATACTTCGAAATGACAATTAAACTGATTTATTTAAATAAATAGTCAAAAAATCATATCAGTTGCAGTAAACTTTACATGGGTTTTGAAGAATATGACTTCAAAAATCACTCTGTACTCTTTTATTTAAAAAACAAATTTAAAAGAAGTTTTAGAGTTTTCAAAATGATGCGACTAATTTTAAAAACAACCGACCGAACAGATTTATTTCAAAATTGGCGTGTATACGACGATAAGTAATTTTAGTCATACTACAATTTTTTTGACTATTTTTACATAAATAATCTATATTTTAACAGATAAAGACTAAAAAAAAAACATTAAATAACTAAATCTGAAGATTACGTTGGTTGTATTAGATAACATCAATATTTTAATAAATTAGTGATGAAACGAAAATTAGATAAATCTTTAACACGTGTTGAGATTTTCCAATATTAATTGCTTAAATAAATTAGCTGTCAACACCCCCCAACTACACGCTACGTGAAATTTTATTTATATAAATTAAAGCGATGGATTGTGAAGTGTCTTTTCTGAATAAAGAATTATTTGTCAATTTACCGTTGTTTTTCCGTAGATAAATTGCGGGTTAGTGATTTTCCGTCATTTCAAAACATTTTTAAGATGAAGTTTGTAGTACATAAATTTTGTGGTTGAGAGTTCTAAAATAAGATGCGATGCGATGACAATAAATAATCGCATAGTGTCAATTTAAACACATTTTTGTGAAAAATATACGCAGTAAAATTTTAATATGGATGCAAATATATATTTAGATGTACTTTATAGTACATTAGGTCTCTTAATGAATTCATAACATTTTTAGATAGGCTAATAAATTTTTAAATTACATATTTTCAAATATGTATGAATCCTAAAAGCAAATTGATGAGATTAAATACAAACTAATGGAGCCAAGAATTCAGTTTTACAAGACAGTTTGGATAGGTTATAAAAGGAAACGAGGACGATGCTATGGAAAAATGTTTGTTTCGGTAACCTACATAATTTATCTCTTTTTTCGAATTTTAAACTGAAAATTGTGTTATTCATATTTATAGAAAAAGTAAAAAAAATTATGCAAACAAAATTTCAAAATTATGATTTTTAAAATATTCTATCGCATTCTTTTTTCATTGAGAATTAATCTTATACTTTGTTCCACAAGCAGAAAAGTTATATATTTTTGAGAATTCTGCTTTTACCTAAAACAATTGTACACTTGTAATACTTTTCATAAAGATATTTCTATTTGTGCTTAATTTTGCCACATTTTACTGAATCCATATTTTGATAGTAGCATTTTTCAGTATTTTAATTTTTTTTTTAAATTACTGGGACTATGTATAACGCAGTCACCTTCTTTTTTTTATATAAATCTCTCTTTCGACATTACAAAAATAGTGAAGTTCATTTCAACTTGTCCGATAAGCGAATTATTCAAGATAAAATATTAAAAAAGTCATTTTTTTGCGAATATCCCGCTTTCTTTTGCTTGTACACAAATTTTAGCTATAACAAAAATAATTATTAAAAAAATTCTTTACTAAAAAGGTTTATATTACAAATTTTACGCACGATGAAATTTTCAAAATAACGAGGTCTAAACTTGTATTGTGAACTTCATACTTTCCCAACTATATCATGAAAACAAACAATAGTTTTGCGCCTACAATTTTCAAATAACCATTTTGGAAAACAATTTTCTGATAAACAATATATGTTATGTCGAAAATTTGCGTACAGCCAATAGAAAACGAGATATTCGCAAAAAAAGTGACTGTTTCGACCTTTGATCTTGAATAATTCGTTTAGCGGACAAAATCTTCAAACGGTCTTTTCACACTCTGTTTATAATATCAAAATAGGGGTGTATATATGTAAAACCAACTTTACCAGAATATATTTAGAAATAAAATCCTTAAATACATTGATTAATACCTAGAGAAATTGTTGATATTACAAATACAATACAGTTCAAACTTTTCAAACCTTAACGAAACACCCTGTATATAAAATAATCGTAAAAATAAAATAGGACTTACATCAGTCAAATATCGTAGACCTGTGCTATTAATAGCAATTCTAATCAAATTAAATTCAATTTAAATGAATCCTTTTAATATTTGAAATGTCCATTTCTTTGAATATCCCAAAAGGGCTGAACCAAAGAGAGACACCCGGCGCAGTGGTGTAGCTCTAAATATATTAAAATTGATTAAATGTAGTGTCAAGGGAGGTATAAAAATAATTATAAGACCCGAGCGCCATTTATGCTTGGTTTAGCCTCGTTATTAGACTAAATGCCTGTCGCTGACACCACTGACACCAGCACCCTTGGCCCTTGAGGTGGCGAAGTGTTGGGCGTTTCTCAGGCCGCGCTCAAGGGTGCCAGCGGCCACGGCGACGGGTATCTCCGGCGAGGGATCCTCGACACGTATCAATGACGTTCCGCACGTGTCAATTAAATCCCCGCCAAGGAGAGTGCCGTGTCCTGGGAGTTTCGCAAAAGGACGGCCCAACGTCGGGTCCGCGCACCGGCGGCGACGGGGCGCACATCCAGCGGCGGGGCTCTTCCTGTCCACGCGGGTGCACGAGAGACGAGCGCTGCCATTGTTCAGAACATTAAAATTGATTTCAAGGTAAATTTAATTATCAAACTCGTTGAGACAGAAAATTAATATTAATGGCGCTGCGAAGCACACGGTACGTTGATTGTGCGTATGTGGCCTGCCCGCCAGGAAATCCTGAAGGATAACTCATCGAAAAAACAGGATACTGCGGGCGGTTTTCGGGTGCGGGAGCATCATATATCATCTCTAAGACATCAGTCACAAAATTATATAAACATTATGTTAAGCCCGGGAAGGAACAATTCATTGTCTCGAGACGAGAGGAGGTGAAACCCTTTTCGGGGTCCTCATTGCCTAGCGTCGATATCGCCCCCGCCTCCGCCCCATCCCCGGCAACAGAATGTGGCAACAGACTTTACTGATGTGAGATTTATCATTAGGAGCACCCGAGCCAAAAGGTGATGTCACATGGAATTGTCTTTTGAGCCGAATCGCATTGGGGGTGGAACATCATCAGCCAGGGGTGGTCTGATGAGGAAGGGTTGCAGGAATCGGGAGCAGCTCCTGATGAAGCACCGGCGAAAATGCCACTAACTTAGGTACATCTTCTAGGGCCCAGGAAGACGACGAGCTTCCGAACAACCAGACCGAAGAACAAACCAAGAAATTTATGCCCAGAATTTTTCCGTCTAATTTGTCTGAGCCCAATGAGATGTGTGATCGGAAAAATACGAAATGAAGAGGGGCACGGGCAGAGACGGCATCCAGAGCACCTTTTGGCGGCGGGAGCCCCATTCGCTCGATTCATAAATTTATTGATTCGATCCCTTTTACCGGTGGGTCCCCCCGCTCATCCGTTCGGTGCGACAAGATCTGTCCGCTCGAATTTGTTGTTTATGTGCCAAAATTCAAGCTCGTCTATGCTCGAGGACGAAAATATGAATAAATAGGAATCATTCAGATTCAGTAGCGGGGCAAACAAAACCTAACCGAATAATAGGAAGCAAAAAGGGATAAGAATCCCCAAAAATCCATGATGATGTGTGTACACAGGACGGGAAAGGGCCAACTGGCAGGAATTCTGAATTTATTCTTCTGCCAGGGTGGCCATCATCTTTATTCGGATCTCCTGTCCTCCTCCTTGGAAGGTGGGTTAAATGTCGACGGCGTCTTACTCCTGTGCATAGAATTTCTGATTGGATAAACATAAAGATGTGGTGGCCAGGGTACACACATAAATCATATGAACCAAATGAAAATTTATATCGATGGTTGCCGGCCCCCGCCGTACTTCTGGAGTATCTTTTCGAAAGGCGCTTTGTCCGTTCGTCCGCTCACCCCGACACAGCCCCCGGCAAAAGATGGGTCTGACTTCGTTGTTATTGTCGCTCCCATCAAGAGGATATGTGCGGGTAAATTCCAGCGAATTTTGATTTACGCTGTTAACGTGAAAAGGGTCTGTTTTTGCAATTGGAATTGAACTGGATTTCATGCATTGTGTCTATCAATTCATGCTTACTCAATGAAGTGTCATGTACGAAAAACCGCTTTTCTCAAAATGTTTCTTTTGAAATTAACGAGCACCTTTTTATGCATTAAAGCCGCACAAAAATACTCAGATTATGCTATGCTAAGGATAATTTTGATATGAATTTTATCTTAAAATTAAAGAACAATGAATATAAATGGCTTGAATGGATAATCAACGAAAAATACCAAAAAAACAAATGAATGAGCATACTTCAGATAAATTAGAAATCAGCTTGGTGTGCCGCAAGGATCCGTATTAGGGACTCTTCTTTTCTTAGTATACATCAATGACGTAGTGATGGTATACTACAAAATACAAAATTTTTTTAATATAAGATAGAAAACATATGCAACTTGAAAAGATATAAGGTGGATCTAGTGTTGCAATATATTGATCTGGTATTGTAATTGAAAAATTGTATTCTATAAAGCTGATATAAAGCCTAATACATTATTATTATTGTCATTATATCAAAATACGAAAAACTTTACAACTCTTCTCGTAAACCAATTATTTTATACAGTAGATGGTGAATGAAGATCATAACAGGTGCACGATCATTTTTAAATTTTTCATTTCTAGAAGAAGGTTCAGGATTTCAAATGAGCCACATTACAAGGTTCTGCAAAAACCTTAATTTTTTAATCATTTTTCAAAAGTGACCAAAATACAATTTTTTCTGTTTTTTAACTCTTTTTGGCTCGAAAACGGGTTCTAATTAAACATTTTTATTAATAAATTTAAAGAAAAAACTTATTGACGTTAGTAGACTTAAAACAATTACAGGGTAAATATACAAGTATTAAAGTATGTACATTTATTTTTTAATCAATTTTCATAAAAGAAAAAGATAAATGTTCTATGATTTGTATACAAAATGAGTATGAGGTTTCTGGGGTCACTGATTTCGAATTGGCTAAGTTAGAGATTTAAAACTCTTAAAACTATTAAAACTAAATTTTATCGATATCTCACAAAAATATGCTAGCTTTTGGGGTTAGATGGCAAATATTGAGAATATAAAACTTCGATGTTATAATACTAAAATTGATTGAATTGGATTTGAATTTTATCAAATATGTTGGGTATTTCTAAAAAGCAACAATATCGACGATCTTTTGAATAATTTTAAGGCAGAATTATTTTATAATATTAGAACATTTTTGCATTTAGAACTAAAATCGTTTGACATAGCAACTTGATTTAGATATACAAAGAAAAGTAAGCGAATGAACAACAGAAACATTTTTGTACTCCTTAACTAAAATTTCAATAAAACAAGAGCTGTCTTTTGATGCGTTCCACATGCCTAGTAAAATACTCAATACGCAATTCTGTCGCGCCTCATGCGCCATTGGTTGCAATGTTCCGAGGAAATTTTTGGCTAACGGCCGCCACAACAATTCCTATACAAAACACAAAAGCGAAGCGGTGTGGACAGAACGCTGAAATGTTCGATTTATTTATAATTAATATCAACGCATGGTCGCAGCGACCGCGGACTGGACGAGGGACAAATATAAAAATATACCTGGCCGGATACTTGACACATTCCATCTAACGATTATTGCCGCACAAATCATTTTGCAATATCGCCGACAAAAAATAGATCTCTTCAAGTGGAAGCGGACGTCGAGCGACGACGCATTATTTATGCGGAATGAAAGCATCCGAATGATCAAAACAACTCACGGCAGAAAAACTTGAAAGATACGACTCAAAATTTGGAAAACTTCCAGAATATCATTCTTAAGCTGTGTCCACTTTCCGCCTGCGATGACAGAGAGTAACTACCTACCGGAAGTGGCGTTTATAACAATATGACGCTGTAGTTTTACATTATATCCGGGGCAGGTGATGAGTGGGTGTCTAGATCTAGATTCTAGAGAACGAGACACTCACATGCACCGGGGCGATCGTCTTAATCGCTGTGCTGACAAGGTCACATCTTTGGTTCTCGTTAAGACGTCATCTTAAGACGAATGCCTCCGCCCTCCCGGTCTTTCAATCAACGAAGCGATGCCACAGAAATCCAATGTAATTTATGCGGAGCAAGTCCTCTGCCAAATTATCCGGTCGAATAGAATTGTAGAGCATTACAAACCTATTGGGCAGTTAAAAGCCCGGCCCCCACTCACTTGAGATACATCAGAAATTTTGGAGCAGAGGCCATAAACTAATTTGAATAAACTCTTGTCTAGAGCAAGAGACGAAGACGACAAAAGCTAGACGAAATTGCCTATGAATTGCTCCGCAGCAACTACTTAATAAATCATCAGATTTGCCTGACCAATATGCTCCCGCCAATTCGTGAGAGATATGAGCTAGGATCTGAGGCTAGTTATCTGGTGGCCTGATATAATTGTGTCCTTAAGATAAACCCAAGAAATGGCAACTGCCGCAATAAATAAAAATAATAACTACCTTATTTGGGTTAAGTATTAGGGTATTAGCCGCAGAATCGCAGTTTGCGTGTCCGCAGAGCGGGCTCGACTCTTACTAGAAATGAAATGTTTTTATTCATCTGCACAGCTCGCAATGTACAAAGTGGTCCAGTGACACAATTGAGGAGGGGGAGCGCCTCCCGAGGGAAGGAGTATTTGAAGGGCATAGAGAAGCATCACGAGAGCAAAAAATAAGAAATCATATTACAAAGATTGTGGGTAATGCTATGTGGCGCCACTTTGACCACTATCCGAAAAAAAGACGTGATGCGGGGTAGATGGACACGGTTAAGATGACATTCCCGAGGATCATCGGAAGAAATGGGAAGAAGCTGCGCGGGACCGGGGAGGAATTTGAATATAAAACAATCTCCTCGATGTATTTACTGCGTGGCGTCCAGGGGCCCCATAGATACTCACTCGGCTAAGTGAATGTGTGTTTGCGAGCTTCGAGTATATGAGATAACTGGGAGTACTCAAAATATCCTGAACATGTGCTTTAGTCATATAAAACGTAATAGGGAACGTGTTCCTGAATTTTTATGCGAGGATTACGCTCGAAGGATATGCGTGAATTTTTGTTCATATAAACGACCTTTTATAGCAGCGCCATTCGTAGCCACCAATCTACATTCATGTTGCTGGGTCGAAATTTATATTTGGCTGAGTTATTGCATACTGACTCCAGAACAAACTGGTCCAGATGCATCCTGAATACCTCCAAGTGTCTCGCACTTGTCATGCCTAAGCCAATAAAATATATCCCGTCGAAAAAGAAACCTCCAAAATCCCACTTCTGGCACCAATTAACCTTTGTTTACGTGCTCCTCAAGAATAGCCCCTTCGTCATCATCCCGTCGAACCGCAGTTCCCACTCCGCCGGACTGTTTTTCATGCGACTCTTAATTAATTGACAATTTTTATGGCTTCGTTAATGCCAGTTTGAAGTGTTTCAGGGTACGTGGCTGCTAATGAAAAAATAAATGCCGCCACTCTCGACGTTCTATTGATTTCCCTCTGGCTGCACGGTTTACTGCCACTTGGTGCAGACATACCCCGGCGGAATCAATAAGCCCCATTACTCGGAATTTTTGTTATTTTAGTGTATGGCACCACTCGGACTTTAATGGTCCCATTTTCCTACGTGTCGTTTCTTGGCAGCTAACACCATCGTCTGAGATGGTTCCGAAGGTATCCCGAGTGTTATATGTGTTGTAGCGCCGAGTCTGTACGACATCATTAACTCGGGGAGAGGGTACTTTTACGATCGTAAACAACTCATAATTGCTCCATCTTGGCAGACCGACTAAATGATGAAATTTTTCTGCATACCTAAAGTAGAAATCCACTTCTATCCGAATTGTCTTCTACAAAATTCAAGGGACATTTATGCCCCGTACGAGAAATATTGCTATTAAATGAGTCCCTAATAAAGAAAATGTACGAATTCAGAACATTTCCGTACGTATCCGTAATTTATTACCTTTTTATATTAACTCTGTAGCCAAAGAAAACTATTTATGTTTTAGTCACATGAATACGATGTAGTTAAACTAAATATTTTAAGATCGCATAATATACTAAAATAAAACCTAATTTATTTTGATGAGCACTAAAATCGAATCCTTCTCAAAAAAGATACTACTGAAAGTGCAATAAAAGCTTAAATTAACCGGCCTGCACTCGGCCTAGATTGGTAACGATAATATATTGTATTAAGTCGAAGTAACTTCTTATTTTAAAAATTCAATTTATAATTACATTACACTACAAGCTTACCTCTTATTTTTGTTTGGTTTTCCTATTCTCATTCATTTTTCTTTTCATGATTCTCTTCAATTTTCAAGATATTCCAGTGCATCTCTACGTAAACTTCCTTATATTTCAATTGTCGTTTTTGTAGGCCTTCATCAATATGATTAAGTTAAAATTACGTTTTATTTTCCTTAAATATGTTTCCAATTTTGGCGCAGACCTAAAAACGCGTACGACAAAGATTAGATACAGAAACTTAAAAGGTTTATATTTAAATCGAACCATACGGATTAGTCTAAAAATAGCAGTTAAACATGCAACTATTTTAGCATTTGGTTTGATCACTAAAGAGTAATTAATTTATTATCAAATTATTTGTAGAAAAACATACATACATATCAGCAAAATACGCAAATAGATTAAAATAACTAACCATGCCAACTAGAATTAAAATTAAACACTAACCCAAAAAACATACATTTTCAACACTTGCTAATGTAAAATCTTGTTAACAGACAACACATGCGGATTAAAATTTGGGAAATTAACATGCAGTAATTATTGCTATTATTTTTAAACCCTGCATTCGAAAATTAAATTTTTGCAGTATACTGTTTAATTCAGCTATTGCTTCTTAATAAATAGTCAGAACTATTACAATATTATTATATCACACAAATTTCTCGATTTTCTATTTAAAGGATATCCATGAGTGCCTTTTTGTTCGACTATTACTCGCAAACTAGTACCGCCCACTTAGCTTTGATAATTTTCCTTTCAATTTTATTATATGTACATATATACTACTATTAAAAATTGTTCAGATATTCAAAAATATTCAAAAATAGAGGTTTAGCTGGTAGGGGTGAAGATAGTTTATCGAGTGTTCATGACACCCCCAATATTTTTGAAAAACCTGTAGGTAACCACCTACATTTCTTTCTACATTAAAATTTGTAATAAAGGCCAATTCAAGTAAACAGTACCGGAACTATTTGTTTAAGATTATAGAAATCTTTCAAATTTCAGTTAATTCTGAAGAGTAAATATACCAGATATGACCAGAAAGATGAAATTTATTTTCAAACCAATGTTTTTCTTTGCACGAACATTTTGTACTTTTTTCATTAATGTTTAAGAAAATTTGTCGAACATAACCTAGTTCCTAGATTCTAAATGCTACTAATTACCATATAGCTTTTAATTTTTAATTTAGATTAATCTTATAGTCTTACAAGTAGAACCTATTTTTAATGACACCGAATCAATAAAGTATTTAAAAATACACGCGCTGTAGCATATTGCGATCTCATTAAACTAAACATGGAAAAATACATAATTTACCTTTTTTTTCTTCTGCGTCGCGTCGTCTGAATTTCTACCAACAATTTCTTTCACTGCAATTTGTGCAGGTTTTTCTTCTTTCTTCTTTCTCTTGAAGTAATTAAATTATCCCAGTGCAGCTGCAGATTACTTAAAATTCCTTTTATTTTATGTGCCCTTTGATTAAAGATGCAGGTAACATTTAAGTGCAGAAAGGTTCAAACCCTTTCAAGAAAAATTTAGACCACTCCACTCGCGACCTGATAGTCCGTACTTTGCCTGCAGCTTGATGACGATGACGTGATCCACGCACTCGACAGTCCTCTATTACAACACTGATCTAGTAGTTCAGGCACACTACTTTTAATCTAGGATAAAATCGCAGTAGGGTCCAATTGGAATTTGCAAATAGTGCAGTTCAGTTCTTTAAAAAAATCTCCAGAATTTATGCAATTCTTTTACCCTGTTAAGTGTTTTCCCAATTTTTGATTGATCTTGCTTTTGAATAAGCGTCTTTTTAACCTTAAATCTTACATTAAACATAAAAATGGGTTTTCTCTTCCCAAATAACATAAAATTTAAAATTTTGACCTAGTGCGGGTTAATTTCAATTGGATTTATTCACAATTATTTGAGCAATCTCCTCCATATTTCCTTTTCTTAGTGACAGTCCGAATTCCCCAGCCCGCGTTGTCCTTTACCCTTTTCATCATCAGGGTGTGGCAAGTCGTAAAAATTGTGAAAATACCTGCCCGTGGTTTTAGAAGCAGGTAAAAAGGGTCTCAATTTCTGTTTTAAGTGTGGTTTCGTAATTAGTGCAATAACACCGATTTTAAGCAGTCGATTATCGACAATAGGATTGAATTTAAACCTTCGGGGGATTGATTGATGCAACTGGAAGTCTTAAAACACTGCTGAAGGCACAGACGCTGAAAGACGAAAACTAAAAATAGAAACTACAATCGTTGGATCAAGACGATTAAATGAAAAAGTTAAGTAATTTTGTTTAAAATATCCGCGCTAGAACTAATTCTTATCTGGGGCCTGTTTTTGTAAGGTGATAGGCGAAAGTTACCAGTCACTTTTATTTATATTTTTTGGTGGCTTGTGACTGCAAATCATTTTAAAATCTCAGGTCTCAGAGTATTTCGACTGTTTTAGCAATTTACCTGGATTTACCTAAATTTATTGTGAGATGTGGATATCATTCGAAGAAATCTAGACTCGCTTAACATTTCTTCAATTTTCATCATTATCCCAAAGGAAAAGGTGCGTGCGTGTTTTATTTTTTATTTGTTAAAATATTTTGGCTAGTAATTGAAGTTGAATTTTTGCGTGATAAGTAAATTTAAGTATTTTATTCGTAAAACGTTTGAATAACCACGTACGTAGTATAAAAATTCGAATAAGGATTGTATAATCTAAACGAAGGCTGCACTTAAAAAATAAATTTATTTCCGTTTTTAGGGTTGTTTTCGTATGTAGCCTACGAAAAATGTTAACACTTTTGAAGTGATATTCAATAGCTGAATAAAATCTGGCAGTCAGAGTGTTAAAAAGGATTTAGAAATTTTATTGCAAAATTAAAAAGGCATTTGCACAATTCAGTACAGTAATATTTGAAGCTGAATTGTGCATCAGCTCAGTGTTTTTGAACTTACCCATTTCTTCAATTGGAAAATATTTTAGTCTATAATTTAACTTAATCTGTAAGTCTTGGATCTTGTGATCATTGGAATAGTTAAATGTAATACAAATTTGTCTAAGCGAAAGCAGTCTAGCCCTAAATAAGTTGAACGACTATTTCTGCAATCATGGTAGTAGCAATCCCGACTTTTCATATACTACATAATTTACTAGAAACTGTTGAAGATAATTTCTCGTTTGATAATGTTATTTAAGATGTTACTACAAAAGTTCATTAAATGAAAATGACTCAACTATCTTTCAAATAGTATTAAGAACCTATCATCTTCACGTGTGAGCCAACTTCTTGTTCCTAGACATACTAAGAATCGTTTCAGTTCTTTCAAAGTTTTTCGTCTATGGTGTTTTTGTTTAGAATAACTTACCCTCGCTCCTCCGATGAGTAGTAGTAGCCATAGTAGTTTTTATCGGAATAAATAAATTTTTATATCTTGAATAAAATGCAGCTCCCTATTTACTTTATGTTTTTAAACATACTTAGTTTAACTAACTTGCCTTGTAAGTGAATATTTTTCATTGACATTAATTTAAATCTTTCTTTGGAGTTTATGCAAACAAATGAGGATTTATTTTCAATTGTTCAATTATATAAAATGCTATTATTATTATTATTCATAATAAATTAAAATGAACCTTGTCAAAAAAACACGATTTCCACATTTCATTAGGAGGGCAATGGAAATACAAAAACATGATTTTGTAATCAAGTTCTGTTGATATGGAACATTGGTTGCCTTGTGCGTCTGACAGACAACTCTCAAAGAATATTCACTTAGAATTCTTTAAAATTACTGTGGGAGATCAGATCAATTACGATTTGTTTACAAATAGCGATAATTTTGTGAAGAAGTCAACGTCTTTTGCACCAGGGCCCTTCCGTGACTTTCGCAACACCCACTGCATTGAATCGGCAACTCAAAACAGCAGAATCAATCATTTGGGCTGAAATGAAACATTTGTTGGATATCAGCCGATATTTATGTTCATTAGGCGGCGCGACTATGCTCCGGCACATGTACTTTTACTTCGTAAAATGCAGAGGAGCATGTTCGCGCAGTGATCAATATTCAACAAATTTCGGCGGGGTAAATAAATCTGTCGGTTTATTGCGATTGGCCATCGGCCAAAGTTTATTTATGACTGTCCGACATCAAACCTGGCCATTAGAGATCGGGACTAGACATGACTTTGACGAGACCTGCTTGAGGCTGGCTCTCACGAGACCTGAAATTCGCTAGATAAGCACCGCAGGTTTCGTCGAAGATCACGAACGATCCGCTTCTGCGAAAGCTGAAGAAAATGTTGTTTCGGGGCTGGCGTACTTCTGCAAAATGCAAATTAGTAAATCCGCGTAATCCGGCTTGGCCGGGCGCCAATGGTCGTTGGGTGCAATTCCCAGCCGTGTGTTTTATTGAGACTGTCTTGCTAATTCCTTCTACTCCGCACCAATGCCAATCCTCGTCGTTACACTCAATTTAGACGGAGCCAGAAAAACGTGCACTGCACAGCCACACCTTCGGCAAGAATTATTAATGGACCTGCGATATCATGGAGTCGTGCTCGTGTCCACGTCCCGGACCGGGTACGACCCGGCTCCATGTAAACACACCGTGGCCACCGTTTAAATTTAATTTTGCACGTAGTGACAAATTGCCAGTGAATTATTGGATGCCAAATTGCGATTATCGTTGCCATGTTATGTTGGACATGTCAATGATACATTTGCGGTGCGAGCGCTATCCGCGTCTGTTAATGAAAAGGTCAATTCGATTTTATCAAAGGTGCGATGGCCCGCTGTTGCTTGTTCGAAAAAAGGTGCAATATGTTTTGGCGGCGCGGAGACATTGCACTCTGCTTTTTCTATTGTTAATTGGTTTGCAGCTTTGCACTGAATATGCTGAGGAAGATGTTCTGTAGAGCAGAGTTATGGCTGCGCACTTTCACTAAAATGTTAAGAGATGGTAGACTACAAGTGTTTAAGAATTTTTTTACTTTGTTCTGCTTACAATGAATACAATATAAATAAATTAATTAACATCAATATTGCGGTTCGCTTAAGTAAAACCATAAAGAAATATGTGAACTCACTACTTCACAGGAATTAAGCTTGTGGATGAAATGTTATACAATATATAAACTAATTTAGAGAAATAAGAATATAAAAAATTAGTATATTAAAACAAAAATATAAATCGAAAGCAGCAAAAATAGTGGAATATAAAATGGAATGAACTAAACAAAAATATTTAAAATGAAAACTTTAGAATTATATGTAGTAGTTTAGTATATATCTTTAAATATTTAAACGACAGTGTAAAAGTTCTTATTTTGTCGAGAGATTTTTAAAATGTCTAAAAGTAATATTTTTCATTTTTCCCCCAAAAAATTAATTCGAAATAAAAAGCTGCCAAATTGTTCAAAACTGTTTTTAAACGTGTTATTCATGTTTAGGTAAAAGAGTTACTTTTCCAAAGTTACTAAACTCTGCGCGGTTCACATAAATTTGATGTATGAAGTTTGAAATTTCGGGAGGATTAGTGTTAGATCCAAAGCGAAAATATTGGCCTAAGAGAAAAAAACAATAACGCCCTAATCTATATATAATATATATAACTGAGTATTTCTTAGCATATTCTTTACTTTTGACTCCAAATACACGTTCACACGCTTCATCAAAATCCGTAAGGAGATCTCAAACTCAATTTATTGCTCTCACTCATAATAAAAATGAATGTGAATATAATGAATTGTCGGTGATCGTAACACTTTTTTATAGTTTTTAATTTCTTTTCAAACATGGTAATACTATAAATTATTTCCAAGTACATTTAAGATCTAAACATATTCTATAAGATTTAAAATTAGCCAGTTCGGTATATGAATTCATAGATTTTGACAATATAAACCTTACTTACTAATTTTCATGAAAAATCTATTGTTCAATATTTCTTTTTGTTCGTCATATCAGTTTCAATATCATTAATTCTGAAATCCTATGTACTGAGTATACATTTTTATACAAATTCTTTACATCACTCTCCAACTTAATGGGATTCAATTTGTCGTTTAAAGTACAAGCTGCCTTAAAAAGAAATTTGCGGTCTAAAAATATTCAAAAATGGAAAAACCATGTAGGTGCCATTTTTAACAATTTTTTTATAGTGTGTAAAACCTTATTTTTTATTCTTCTCGACATTAAGTTCCGAATCCAATTTAGAGGGTTTTTGAGGCTCCACCAGATGATGTTATTTTGCCTTCAATTAGAGAGGCGAAATTCTGGAATTCCACTTAACGTAAAAAACTAACGATTTCCGTTGAAAACCCTCCACCTAGCTCGGCGAAGTAAAGTCCTGCACGTTAATTAAAAAAGCTTCCGCTGATTAATTTTTACACGAGAAAGCTCCATTCTAGACTGAAATGTAATTTAATTGTATCCTGGCGCTCGGCTGCTACGACTCCTGTACTCAACCGAAAATTAATTCTCTGGTCTACCTTTGGACAACATGCTGAAATAGTTCTGGCATGTATGCGGTATGCTGGCCATGTTCCCTGCTCCGGGCTCCCTGGTGGAGTCCTGAAATCACTTTTTTCTCATTTCAATTTTGCTTCTGTAATGGTTGAATTCCACAAGCAAACCCGATGAATGGCCAGTGTCTTACACGCCGTTGAGGGCAAACAAATTACAGCGAGAATACCTTGCTCTGGGGGGCGGAGGCGTTGGCAGACAATTGATACTGAGGACGGGGACGGCATCAGGACACATAAACAAAAATGTCTTTAAGACGCTTCTGGGTCATCAATAAAGACATCCAATTATTATAAATCACCATTACTGGGACTAAATCTCCTTTAAGTTGTTTCCCTGCGTCCAGACTCTTTCCCTTTCGTTCGGACCGTCCGGGCATCTGCCGACCGAAGTGGGACAGCAGAGCGAAGCTGCCATTCGCCGCACAGCAATTTCTTTTATGTCTTCCATAAATTTCGTGCTTACCTTTTACAGTTTATAAACGGCCTTATTGTGCCCAGCCAACGTGATATACTATATAAATTAAAAGATAAGAGTCGTTTTGCCAGCGGAGTCCCGACGTCCTGATCTCAGCAGCCCCACATGACATGCCCCTCAAGAAAAGACACGTAAGACACAATAAATCCTACAGGGCGCGAGTCCTGTTTTTCTTTCAGCGATCAAACAACGAGTTCTTAATAAATGGAGCTTATTTAAAGGAATGCGTCAAGTAGCGAGTTGTGCACATCAAAGACGTTCTCCTCTAAGCTTTGGTGGCACATCCCCGGGGATCTCTTTTCGCTGCGATTGCAGCAGCGGGCTCGCTGTTCATCGACAAACATCAAAAGCTAAGGAGATACAAAAGGAAGTGGCAAAATTTGCCAGGACAAGTTCAAAACTTTGCGTTTCATGCCTGAGCGAAAATTTCGCCAATGTAGGGTACGTGCAAGGAATGCTTCTTTTAATCATGCGACTGTTGACTCGTCAAATATTTTCTGAATCTGCCTGAGTTTCTACATCTGTTTGAATTGTTCCACGTTATTAGGCCTTATATGCCCCAGGTCCTAGAGATTTTTATTCTAGCAAAAGAAAAAACGATTAATTTTTACATATACCATGTAACATTATAGTTGGACTATTAGTTAAGCCAGTTATAAGATTATGTAATGAAAACCTTCTTATATGCTTTTAGTATTTTGTTCTGTTCTATTCTTGTTTTCCTAAAACAAGATTCATAGCGGTTAGGAAATACAGAAGTGTCGGGTCCAAGCGATTTTTGCATAATTTACTTAACCTCTATTCCGCCATCTCCTTCACCGGGAGAATTTATGAACTTAACCGATATATTGGGTCAATAAATTATATAGGCAAAGCTTGATCAAAATACACAAATACACTTCAATTTACTCCAAAAAATGTGAACGTTGAATTTCCTATCTTTCCATTTATGAAAATTCCTCTTTTCATTTATGAAATCAAATAAGTTTAAGATCGAAAATAAAACGATTTATACGTGAACTTTTAACTAGCAATAAGAATGTATGTTTTTTTTTATTTAAAACTATATTTAACTCTTAAATCCGCTTTAATGTGTTTAGCCGATTGGTACGAATAAAAATTTGTCGGTTTTTTCATTTTTACTGTCTCCGGACATTCAGAATGAACCCGGCTTTTATTAAGTAAGATAGAAAGAAAATTGCTCAATTAGCAGGGATTAAAAAACAGCCGTCCTTGTTGACTGCTAATAAATTAGAGAAATTCTTCAAAGGCGAAGGTGGCTGCCGTTCCTTTTAATCGAGATTATGGTTAATGAATGTTTTACCGGATAGAGCTCTTTACCATCTCCTCCGGGGCTCGCAGGACTAACTCTTCTCGACGCCGGAGAAAATGGGAAAACAAATACCGGACAGATTCTATTAACCTTTCCATTTTGAGGAAGGGCGAAAACAGCTCAACAGATCTCAAGCTCTCCTCCTAAGGTAGACCTCCGGAAAGAAGTTCCCTGCGTACCAAATGAGCAAGTTTTTAATTGAGTTATTACTTGAGCAAAAACCAACAACCACTGGCCCCCTATCGCTGTCGCAGCCAACTACCCTGGATGAAGAGTAAACATCGGGCGGGAGCGCCACGAGGATTTTCGGGGAGCTCTGTTTGCATTCACCTGCTTAAAATTCAGAAAGATAAAATTTTATCGAGCCACCGGAAAGAGAAGTTTTGCGGGATACATTAGGAGCATTAATGAAAAACATGATTTAACGCAATTCTGCTGGAATTTTTAATTTAATTAATCCACTTTAAGGGAAGTATGTGGTCTTATTCCCCGTTCGCTGTAATAGCGCAGTGCATGACATAATTTTAAAGCTGTTATTCAATGATAGAATTTCTGAGATCATAAAATGTTCTTTAATTATATCGAAAAATTAAAAATCGCTTTTTGCTATTTTTATAATAAATACATATCCTTATGATTTTATGCAATTTTAAAAACAGATTTTCCGTCAACTTAAGTTGAATTGAATAGCCGACTATAGTATGCTTGAAGATGGTGATAAATTTTCTCTGGAAATATCTTTTTCGGTTTATCTACGACAAGCACGCATTTGTTGTGTGAAATGAGTGATCGAACAAACTGAAATATTTGTTTTTAATTCTATTAATTTCAAAGAATCTTTCAATGTTTTTTGCTTCAAAACGATGGAAATACCTTTGATGTAAATAAATAAAAGAATTTTCGAAAAGAGAATTCTTTGTTAGATATCAAATAAGATTAGCATAAGCAATCTAAATGTAGAAACGGAAAAAATATCATGAATACTGAAAGAGAATCAAAAAAAGGGATTTGAATTTCCAAATTATACTATTTTTGAGTATTATGTTTTTATATTATAACTACATATGAAATAAAAGTAAGAAATTTTATACTAGTAAAGTGTATAAAACAAAATCGTGAAGAAATTAAAAAAAAGTAATATAGATTAAAATACTTCTTCAATAGTAGTGCAATAAAGTGCGCGCCAAAATGAATAGACCGGTTCCGATTGAGAAAATACAACTGTGTGGCACATGAATTGCGCCTTCAATCTTTTATTTGCACTTAAGACAGAAGGCGGTTCTAGCGTAGAACGAAGGTGCTCTATGGGAATTATTCCGCGTATTCATTTTTAATAGTCGCCGCACGGTGCACGCCACCGCAAGACTAATTACTGTGGGCCACTTTGGTGCATGTCATTGCTGATTTATGACGGTTGTACCGCCAAATATTAATGAGACAAATTTTCTTTTGGGGCCCCCGAACGGCGCAGTGTGTAAAATTAGGTTTTCCGAAAACATCAAACGACGCCCAAGCAGAGGTGCAATTCTAGCGCTTGTTTTTCTCTTACACTATTACAGGAACTCAATTTCGCTGGTTGTCCCGATGCACCCGAGAAATTTTGCTGAAATGGATTTGCGAAAAACATATGCAACCAGCGCAGTGTATGTTATCCGACACCTCAAAATGAGTTTCAGGAACGACGTGCACTCTGCTTGCGAGGATTAAGTAATTAAATTGTAGAAACACGTGTTTTACAAAATTTCGAATCAGAGACGACAGACAGTCCATGGAATCGCGAGTTTTTGCAATTCACCCAACATGTGTATGCTAATGGTTAGCCCGCCAACTCAAAGGTGGGCCGCCAACTGATAAAGGCCTCGAAAATTAATATTCAAGTACCGTGAAGATGGTCAGGAAATTTTAATTTAAAAGATGCAGATCTTACAAAGCCGCAATCTTAAATTTTCACGGAAAACAGCAAAAAAATTTATTTGCAAGTCCTACCTCAGTGGTAGTGGTAATGTCGAAGTTCTGCAATTATTAGGAACCAATCGGTTCCTTCGGGAACAAGGCACAATAGGCTTGAGAATTTTCTCATTAAAATTCTGAGGAACGAAAATAAAAAGTTAATTGACTCAGTGAAACCGTGGCATCAGACACATATGGTCTAATTTTTCACTGTGCGCTCATTTTGCCCGCGTCAGAGGAGTCCATCGACAGGGAGTGGAGAAAGCATTCCCGGCCGGGGGATTACCCGCGTCTGCAAGCAATTACATTTTCGTTGAAGGATTACTGATGATCTCGAATAATTTATCATACACCGAATCTGTCGGCAGACCTTCGCCAAGAGTTAATACTACGCCGAGACATTTCGAATTTATAATTGAAGTTTGCGTACGACGGCGAAGAAATGAATAATTTCGCGGTTAAGACTGAGAGAAAGGCGGGGGCTGAAAATGTATCGTTTTTTTTCTTCCTCAGATAAAAGAAATGCTCTATGGTCACGTGTTCGAGAAAGAAAATTCATCAGTGTGACCGGCGCAAAAAGAAAGTTGCTTGATTAGGAAATTTTGCATATCAATGGCTTTTCCCTGTTAACGAATTCCTTTCAGCCTTTTCGGCGGATCTCAAGTAATTACTTGGTCGAATTCGAAATTAATATTCATTGAAAGTGGGCGTTAACTTTTTATCAGATTGCCCTGCGAAATTCTACCAAATTGTAGCAACTCCCTGCCCACAACGAGCCCTCGCTCCGGCGCCCACTAGCCAATATGCGGGGAATTTATGGCCTCAAGAAGCAGTATTGCTAAAACGGCGAAATATGATGTGTTAAGAAAGTTTCGCCAACTCGTAAAGGTGCACATTCCCCTCACTTTGCCGCTATCGGCGAAGGAACATAACAAGAGACAACTCGTAAAATTTCCATTTGGCGAGATCGTAAAATTCGGTAAATCTTTACGTGGCTTTCAATTCGATACAAGAAAGTTACGTGTGTCGACTCCTCCTCGAATTGTTGCTCTTTTTTATTATTACTTTTGCCATACTCGTACCGCAGACCCTCCCCTCCCCATTCCTGGAATATACCACGTTTGTACAAAATTTTGATTGTGCATTTATGTGAAGCTTTAAAAGACGCATTCCGCTCTTTCTTTTATAGCAAAACTTCTTCACAACCCTCAGACATTCCTACTGACATATGGACTTAAATGGGTTTTCAAAATCATATCCCATCTTACGGATATAAAAATCATTTTCTAACTAATTTTTACGTTATCGAATTTTGCTATATTGTAAGACGAAAAATATATAGTGAAAATAAAATACTACGCTCCTTTTGAATAATACAGCTGAGAACAAATTTTACCAGCTGCATATAGTTTTCAGGAGAGTTCTAGTCTTTTAGAGTCTTACTATAATTTTCGACAAAATAACTTTTCTACTTTCATGTATTCAGCCCTAAGATATCCAACTACCCCAGAAGTAAATTCAGCCTCTCAAATTGATGTGAAAAAATATACATGTTCCAGTTGTTGATGAGTGACAGGAAACTAGTCTCTCTATTTTCACCCCTTTAAATCCTAAGTGAAAAATAACCATAGAAACGAAAGAACCAGAAAATTCTACCCATTCAAATGCTTTGGATTCTAGTTATTGGATACGGAAGTGTTCCCTTATTTCATTTGTGAATATACTATTCGTTTATTTTAGCCATATCGTGTAGAGATTTTAGATAAAAATTTTAAACAAAAATTAGATTCGTCTTCAGTTACCTTAAGGAACCCTTGAAGACACTTGAACTGCTTTAGATGAAAAAGTCGGTATAATTCGTATCAACTTGAGTATCATCTTCAATGCAGTCAATGACGTAATTTAAAAATATCGTTAGATTTGAAGCCGTGCACTATGAGCTTCTTCACCAAAAAGCTAAATTTAGTGTTTACTAAATAATCTAATCATTTAGGAATTGTCTTCGTAATGGAGACACCACTATAATTTGTAACAAAAGCCTTCGGGTCTGATTTAAATATCGGTGTAATAAAATAAGTTTTCAATTCATTTAGCAAAATACCCTTATGTTAAATGTAGTTAGCATAAGAGGAGCGAGGCGTTCTGCACAGTTTTTAAACAAGAACTTAAATTTTGATATTCTTTTCTATATTTACTAATTATTATTTGAATTAATTCAATGTTATCGTTGGAGTATCTTAAACATACTATTGTTTGCCCTAAAGAACGATTACTTAAATCTTTATATATTCAGCAGTAAAAAACAAAAATTGACTGGAATCACCTTATCATAAAGTACCTACATCTCGTTGAGGGAGAAGTATAATCAGCGAAAACGTAGTCACATGAATAGTCGTTAAGGAAAGGTTCAGTTGGGAAGGCGTCTCCCCTGCTTCTTATTTATGCTTGGAGCCGAGCAGAAGTAAGTGCTCTTAACCGCCATGGTGAGAATCATATATTATGGTGCGGCAACAAATAACCCGAACCAATAATATCGAATAAACGTCAAATAATAGCTGTTTGGTTAAATAATAGCACATCCATAATCCAGCACTGGCGCTGAAGAAATACTGTAACGCAGTGGTCCTTCTCCGGGAGGGGAGGGAGCCCTACATCATCTTGTAGGATTGTCGGATGTCTAGCACTTCCTGGTACGTAGAATATATGGTCCTTCATATGTGTGAAGTGCCACAAAAACGGAAACGATACAGCGCGGTAAAAGTTCAAAAAGAAAATATCCTCGAGAGCGAATAGGAGCCATGAGCTGTGTATTTATGAAATGACGATCTCGGCGTAACCTCTTTAAGCGTTTTTGGCGGAGGAACCTGCCAGGGAGTGGGTTAATGTCAGCCACATAAATTTATGTTCATGGGGCACCGTCTGGAGGAGTGTGTAATTGGAACTTCTGGATATGGGTGCATTTCGAGCAACTCTGGGAATTTATTCTCGTTATAAGCTTGAGAGAAAGCACGTGAAAATATTAGAGCGATGGGGCGAACCAGTTGTCCATTTCCTCCCAGGAGCCTGGCTCCAGCCAGCCGGGCTCTTTCCGGTGCGATATGACAGCGATGAGGTTTTCTTTACCTTCTCTCGAAGTGCCTGCAGGACTCCATTCTAGCGCTCTATCATTGTCCTCGGCGGCCCCGACAAAAATTAGGGCTGTTCCCTGCAGTCTGGGGAAACAGAAACGTTTCCATCTGGGCGGGAGATCTACTGAAGCGAAGCTACTCCCCGGCTAGGAGCAGCCACAAGCAAATTTGTAAACATCGGTGGCCATTAAAACACAAAAAATTGCCTTTAATGCCAATAAAACGCCAATAAAAGGACTTAATGCATCGCTTGTAAAAACCTCATCCCATGCCATGTTTTCTCTCTGGCTTCTGCTTTAATTTGATTTTTGATTTTTACATGTTCCCGGCCTTCCGTTGGTGATTCCCTGCCGGCGTCGGCGGCCTTTCCCGGATGAGCTGTTCGCACGCGTCAGCTTTCGTGGTAATATCGCAGGAAACTTTTCATATACCTCAAATTATACATATTATGCAAAAATTTTTAAAGACAACCAAATTCTGCTTGATATCTATCTCTTTAACAATTAATTTAACAGTAGGGTAATAATAAGTTTTCAACAAAAAAGGACTATTAAAAACTTTGATAACTACAATAAAACTTAGTCAGACTTTTTTTATTGAGTAGAAAATTATCGTAGATGTACATATTAAAATTTAAGGTCACAATATTTGTTGAAGTTGAGAAATTATAGTTACCATCTTGGATCTATAATATTTAAAATTCAAAAAATCAATAGCAGAATTGAAATCAGCGACCCTAGAATTCCGCAAAGACCCATTTTCATGAAATTTTGCTATTAGTTTGATAATAGCTGCGTCTTTTTCATCTCTGGATCAACAACTTATTTAGTGTCAAAACAAGTCAGTGGCGGAAAAAGATCGGTGTTGATGTTTATTTTGCCGCAGTTAATTTGTGTGAATTTTAACAATAGAATAAATATAAATGCAGGAAATGGATTTGTTTATTGAGGTATGCATTTCTCAAAAGCTATTGGGTGAAAAATTAATGAAATTTGCTTCCACTTCACTTTGAATTTGAAACCAATAATAAGCAATTGTCAATTATTTATGCTGCCAGCCTATAAAAGGCCAAAAATTGACTCAAGCGCCTCTAGTAGGATATTTTTTTATTCAAGACTCCTTTTTGGTATCAAAATTAGGACCGTATTTTTCATGTTAACGCAAAAATATACTATCGTTTTAAATATTTTTCTTGATACTTATGGGTTTATTAAAATTAAAGTTAATTTCAAACTATCTTTTCTCCCTTATTTTCGAAAACCATACATTAGAGTGCGTGACGTCATAAAGTAATTGGTATAATTAAGGTATACTCGTATATTTTTGTCTGAAACTAGACTCAATGTCGGTGATTACAAGGAATAAGCCGAAGGGGGGCGAGTGGAGTATCCTTCGAGGTCGACTATAAGTCGAATTCCTCGTGACTTCAATGTAGCTATTAAGAGGAAAGCGAGTGAACCTTTAACTCCGAAAACTCATAAGGCAATAAAGCCAGCATGAGTGAATTACGCCGCTCCCCCGGCTAAAGGGCCCCGTAGACAGTCCTGATCTGCTGTTATTTTTCTCGCAGCTCTTACCCTCTTAATACCTTATAATTCCAGAATATCTGCAGCACAGCAGTAGCAATCGTCGTGCGTCTCACCTTGGCTCCTATACACACTCCGGGACTCTGGGACGTTCGGGCGAGCTTTGGGGGACTGGGAAAGACCCCTTGGTTACGTGTCTATCCACAGGGAAGAAACATCATCTCCTTTATCTGCCGAGACCGTCAGTCTGGAGCCAGTACTCATTCATATTTTCCTCTCACTATTCAACGTGTTTCTTGATTTTTACCCTCCGATTGTCGACTTTAGTGCTCCTGCTCCTGGAGATGTTAACGTCTACGTATAGAAACACTTGTTTCATTTCGTGTCCACTCACCCTGGGATTTGAGGTGAAATATCTTACCCTCGTTTACCACATTGAACCAAACCAATTCCGAGTATTCGGGAAAAGCTCAAGAGGAGTTTTGTGGGGCCATTTTCATGCCACGCATGGGAAGCTTTGGGAGCGTTTCTTTTTTTTCTTTTTTTTTTTTGTATTCTTTCTTAAGCGGAAAACGTCTTAAGGCAAATATTTTCCGCACGAATTCTACGTCGAACTCACACCACCACCCGACTGCTCTATTTTAAATCGAGAAGAGTAAGGGTCCATCTCGAGAAGTGTTTTCACACTATTTTCACCGGATTGCAGTCCAGTTTCTTTGTAGCACACTTCCGCCGGCCGTACGTAGCACGGTTTATTTAGAAAGACATTCTCCTTGAATTAGATGCAAGAAACGTGAGTCCACGAATAAACAAGCAGCATCTTAATCAAGCAGAAATCACCTAAAATCAATCATAAGACGGGCGACCGGAAGTGAATTGCCCCGACTTTGTTTATGGCATTAGTGCGCAGTTTGCCTCACCCCCGTGTTGCGAAAAATGCCGCTGCACGTCGGGCAATTAGCGAAGTGCCCCAGTTCAATTGCAATTTGCATCTTCTATTCTACTTCTGCAGGGCTCGGCGAGTCCGAGACGTTTCGTATTTTAAAATCTCCGAAATAGACTTGTTCGACAGTATGCTGATTTCAGCGGAATCTTGAGTTTAATTTTCTAAATGCCTCACTTCCTATGATAGACACCTCTCGGTCAGAGGTAGACGTCTGTCTTGTTGGATTTGCGACGCCTCGGACATTGCTTCGGCTTGTCTGCATGCTTCTCTGCATTCCGTGAAAATCACCTTTCAGGTGATGAGTGAAGAATGCAATTAGATTTTCTAAGATTAGAAACAATTAAAGAGGCTAACGTGTGTTTCGATCGCTGAAAATCGGTAAATTAGTCGAATATTTTCCGAAACCAGGAGATACACCAACTGTACACCTTAATTTATTAATAGACTTTAAAAATGTAATACGGAATAATTTGTACCTCTTCCACATATATTCCATAAATTATTTCCGTATACTTTTTTTTAATATACAGAGTGATTCATAACAGATTGAAGGAGGAAAAACAAGATGTTATTTATCGACCAAATATAAACAAAAAGGGGCACTCCTAGTTTTTTATGAAGTCATCAGTAAATTTCAAAGGATGCCGAAATAGTAAAATATCTTTTAGCTGTTATTACTAAACACCTTAAGGTTAAAATCGATTTTCCTCAGATCAACCTTTTCTGATTAAAATTTATTCTGATATAATAATTTCTTTTATGTTAAGGTCTAGTGATGTAACAAACAAATTTTTAAATAGTGAAAAAAAGCATACAGAAATGTTTATATGAGACCTTACAGGCTATAACAAAGTAGCTGACAACAAATTGAAACGACCAATATCTCATCAACTGGAAGTATAAAATATTAACTTGAAACGATCGTCCGTTGTTGTGCTAAAAATTTTGTTTTCAATGGCCCGCCCGACAAAACATATGTCCGCTCGGATAAATAATATTTCCTTGGCCAAAAATATCCGAGTTATATGTCTGAACGCGTCATTTAGCAGATCAACCTTTCAAGTTGAATGCAGTGGACGATGCGTGAAGTCGACTGCATTCTCGAAAAACAGGCCCAACTCAACTACCCCGCACCTGTTTCTCGTTTCGTAGCAAATTATTTTGGCAGACAGAAATTTTTAGAAGGCACTAAAAAACGCATTTCGAATGATAATCTGGGTTTATGACTATTCGTAGAATCAGTCTCCTGAATTGGCATCATGTAGTAATGTGAGTTTTGCCCATTTAAACATGGTCTTTAAGATTTTTGCTTTTATTGGCTTTTAAATGGGAACAAGATATCAAACTATGTTCATAATTTTGTCAGTCTTAATTGAAATAGCAATTTAGTTTATCTTACTTCCTTCTACAAATTTTATAGAAATTGATTAGATTAGATAATAAGAATAGGGTGAATAATATTATGAATTAACAAAATGAAGAGAATACGTAATTGAAATCCAAATAAAGTCTTAAGAATAAATGAATAAGTTTTTATCTATGTACATATATTAGGCTATTTTTTTTAAAGATGAAACGATATTTCCATTGAATTCGTTTTGTTAAAATATATTGGCAAAATGAAACAATCTTTGATTGCTGAATTTTTCGCTAAATTACTCTGATTGATTAGCCAAGAAATACAGATTTTGGAACACAGAGTGCCGAAAGGTGATTGTTAGTGATGAAAAGAAGTTTATGTAATTTAGACGCTCTAGACGGTTGTTAAAAATATTGGCATGATTTGCGCGATGAGCCACAGTTTATAACGAGACGAAATTTTGTGGTGGCGACTTTATCTTTCAGCAGGATAACGCTGCTATCCACACATCAAAACTTGTTAAAGATTAATTCAAGACTCTGAATGTACTTGTGTTGAAGTGGCTATCAAGAAGTCCCGACAATTTTTGGAGTCAAATCATTTTGGCCTGTGACTAGCCATAACAACAGAATAGGAGTGTAAATATTTTGATCCTATTTAAAAATAATATGGTGCATCTAAATTAGATAGGTGGAAATTAAGTATGAAGTGGTATGATAATCTCAGTAATTGTATGAATTTTACAAAATGTATAAAGTATATTATGATAAAAATTATAATTAAAATAGAGATTTGGGTGACCTAAGCCCGTTTTCAAGGTCGAGTAGTAATTGCAGTTCAAAAGCTATGTTAACATAGAGCCTAAAAGGTTTTTTGGAATCAGGCTAGATGTCTCTAAAATCGATTTTCGTTATAAATATATAGAAAGGGTTAAGATTATAGTCCTACCAAAATCGCTTTTCGTGGAAACTCCCACGCCCCCAAAAGGTATCAATTCCGGGGTAGCACTCATTAGGGCGCCAGGAGAAGGGGGTCCTTAGTCCTTCACCTCTCTGGAAACCACCGAATATGAATGATGCCAATTGGCGTTCTTCCTGTTTGTCCTTTCGACTGTAGGCCTCCCGGCTGCTGGGGTTCACCTCACATAAATTTGTCACTCTCGGATTACAGTGATAAACTTTGGGGGGCTGCGTCGCGCGTCTCCGGCAGACTTTTCCGTAATTCAACGTGTAATTATGCGCCTTACATGACAATGATGGGCTCCATTCGCATAATTCTTTGTAATTTAAGCAGATTTGCATGCCGCAGCATGGCAGTGGTTTATGGGGGCTGCCTGCCGTAAAAGTACGTGTTCTAAAACGAGGATTTTTGGTCCCGTTCGTAATCCCCGCAGACGTACCTCAGGACCGGGGCACGTATCCGGGCGCAAGGAAATGAAAGTGCGAAATAAAAACCGACATCGAGATATTTAAATCACATGACACCGGCGGCGGTGGCGGAGTTCGTAATCTGAACCCAATAATCTACACAGTTGGAAAAGTTGAAAATTGATCATCATTTCGAGCCACTTGAGCAATAAATTTCGATTGGAGCATATTTCGTCGTGCACACGTCGCCGCCGCCGCAGAGGTGTAGAATTTTTGATTTACGAGACAGGTGGTGGCTGCGAGGGCGTATCTCGCAGGGTGCTGCTGAGATCGTCGAAAGGCGCGCAATATGCGGCCGGATGATAGTTCGGTTGGTTTGTAACAGAATAATAAAAGAATCATAAGACCAAACCGACTCCCGAGAAACCTGAGTGGCGTGGCAACAAATTAATTTATTGACTTTGGCAATTTGTCAAGCATTTGGCCGGCAGGTTGGTTGGATGCGTCTGCCACTCTCCAAACTGGGGCTCCGCAGACGCAGTCTCTGAGGTCCGTCTAGGTCTCTTAAAATATGATTGACTGCACTTTTAGCAGCTGCAATTGAAACAATTTCGTCAATGCGGCCGGCGGCCCTCCGACAAGAGCGCGAGCTGCCAACCGAACGCAAACATTCGTCATCCGAGTCGCAGTTGCATCACTCGAGGAGATGCGAAATAAATTGAGCTGACAATAACCCGGGGCTCCATCTCGCTAGTTGGGGCAGTCGGGCCGAGCCGGGCCGGGGCGCAGCACCCCCAGTGCCCCGGCTGGCAGACCTTCACGACTGAACTACAGATTTAGGAAATCAGTGATATGGACACGAATCATACGCCTGTTTAATCCTTTCTGCCTTCTGAGTTTATAACATCTCAGCAAACTGTAACAGACAGCTTACAGGATATCTCGATGTTCTATAGATAGATATGGGGGTAGTCATGTCCATTTAATCCCTTTCTCCGGGGGCTCAGCCTGTGTCCTGCCAGCGCCAGTTGAAGCATTAAAGTACGAACAGAGCACCTAGAAACTTCGTACAACAGGAAGTTGACATTTGGCATTCCTGGATTTTGTGTCTCCACTGCTTTCAATTTTCCTCCTTTCGGTGACTTTTAGCCGACGTCGTCGGTGCTGCTCGCTTGTCACTGTTTCTATCTGCCCCGGCGCTCCATGTTTGGATCACTGAAATTTGTTTTACCCAAAAATTTGCGGATGAATTACTCCGCATTTTAATTCAGTTAAATGTGGCTCCACAGTGGTCGTTTGAATTTAAGGCCAGTTAATTTAGTGTATATTGTACTGAGTCACTTTAAGCTAAATTTTTGCCTCCTCCGGTTCGAGGAACGCCAGGTCTCATTGTCACACTTTTATTTTTCAGGAAAAACCATTTTTCATTTTCACAAGGTGACCACTCCCTCCCCGGAACGGTGCCGGAACTCTGGGAGCTATTAAGCTAGTGATAATGACGATAAGTTTTGAAAAGTGTCATGTTCAGAGGTGACCTGAATAGGGGCTCCGTGTGGAGCTCTCCTGCCTCCGTAAAAGTGCCTCAGTCACTCTCACCTTTGACCGACCGGACGCACAAAAGATAAAGTAAGCAGCTTTTGCTAGACCATTTTGGGGCTTTGTAGGAGGACACGGCGACTCAAGCATTAAATCTGAAGAGTTATTGCAGACAAGATAAGCAGATACTCGTCGTATGTTTGCTTTTTCAAATTCTAGTTCAAAATCGTTTGTTAAATTGTATTGCACTTTTAACATATTTTAGTGAAATTTTAAATTAAACTGTGTATTTACAACTTTCGCGTCTAATTCAAACATATAGCAAAGTTTTAGAATGTGGTATTATAATATTGTAAAAATAATATCATTGATTAATTTAAACATCCTTTAGTTCTTTTCTACAATGCCATTATCCTAAATTATTTCGATATTTCTTTCAAATAAATTAAATTGTAACTTATTACAGAAAAACATTAATTATATGATGTTCAGAACAAAACTCTTTAACTTCTACAGGGATAATGACACATATGTACATATGTGTACTTCAGTTTTTTTTAGAAAATAATATTCCAATTGAAGAAAAAAAAAATCTGTTAAAAAATTATTCACTAGACTATGTATCTTTCAACAAAAACCAAATAATTCGTAGAATGGCAGCATGGATAATATTTTATTCTTGACCTTAATTTCATTTTCTGTACTAATTGTTTGTCCAATTTGTTCTTCGTTACTGAATAGTTGTCGGTTAAAAATAAGTAAACAAGTAATCAAACAAACCTTGGTGTATACCTGTCTTAAGATTATTTAAAATTTTCAGAAATATTTCCTCTTCTTTAGGAGATACACCTCCATATAAGATAGGAAGTCAAAAAAGATAGTAAATGGCATACACATACATAATAAATGAATATGTCTTACAATTCTTTTTCAAGTTTTCGAGCCTCATGCAGTCTTCAAATTCTTTAAAAAAAAAAAATAGAAAGAAAGACAAGAAATATTAACTTTTTAATGCTTCTGGAGCATAGCCTGAAAATAGTACTTTAAAGAAAATGAGAAAATCTAAAAATCGATGTTTTTCGACCTTTACTTATTTTTCTAAGAAGCTAATCTATCTAGTCATAGCTTATGTGCTTACTATGTTTCGGTTGTAGAAAGTTATACTATCCAGCAATCGAAAATGGGCACCCTGTTCAAAGTTTAATATGCGCAAAAATCTTTGAGCTGCAGGCAACATTGTTTGCAGTTTTGCGGGAGGTGCGTGTACCTTCCGATTAAACAAAGCCACCACTAATTATGTTTACCGCCTAATTGAAATAACACGAAAACACATTAAATGTCATCTTAATAATATCCCCATAATAACGCAGCCGAGGACCCCAGCTCGAAGGCAGCTTTGCTCCTCCTTAAGACCCCGTCGCAGCGCGGGGAGGCTCTGTCTAATAAAATCTGTTCCATTTACGATATCCCACGTACGCAGTACGTCTTTTTAATTAAGCTCCATCAATTACAGTAATCAGTATGAGACCTTTCCTTGCCACAGACCCTGGTTCGCTCGGTCTCCTTCCAGCTCTCGACGTCTTGGGGCCCGTCTTAAGCAGTTCCCGGCCATGCCCTGGTATTGGTGCAAGGAATCCGGGGCTCGGGAGCTTCTGGGTCGTGGAATGTATTTTTCCGCTATCGTTTCAGCAAACAGGAGATTCCCTTGATTAGTGCCATTGATGTAATTTACCTCGAGAGCCCACCCCGGGAGGTGTTGGGCCAAGGAGCCTGATAAAGGTGAGGAGTAAGTTGGTCTCGAGTGGATTAACTGCTCTGGAAATAAATTCTCGTGAACAAATAAGCGGTTATTAGCTTTGCTTAACTCATATTAGAGGGTATCTCGAAATGATTTGTGGACCCGGGACCGGGCTCCTTCCCTGGATTTATCGCTGTGGGTCTCCTTCTCACCTCCTCACTTCTCGTAATAGTGCACTTAGGCGTCCTTGTTTTCCGTGGACGTAAGCAAATACGTTCCAAGGAGCTGTACGCTTGCCTAATTACACGTAAAAAGGAAAAGACCGCCCCGGCACCCTTATTTGACCCTCGGCTCCCCCAGGGGTCCTCCACGGGGCGCTCCTTGTCCTGGGAGATCAAAGGCAATTACCTCAATTGGATGCCTTCGTACTGATTCAGGTACATAACCCTCTTCTTATTCCTGAGCGTGAATTCTTTTTATTTGCCATCAGCCATTTTCCCTGGAATTGTGCTAAGTGCACGCCAGGTTGGGGACAATTTCTTTTCAGCTCGAACAGGACGTCATCTGGTCCCTTATTGCCTCGAGAATTGTGCGCCGAGAATGACATTAATTTAGCAATTTTGTAAATTATGCAGGCCATTCTATTTGCGAAAGGGGCGGTAATTGAATGTCTCCGATGTTGAAAAGACTAATTTGGTTGTGATCATGCTTGAGGTCTCGATGCTCCTGCTGCCCACGATTCTATTGAGGTTCGAACATTGTTGATTTGATAGTCTACCTCCTCAATTCCTCGATATTATTTTTCAAATTTAAGGAGATTTAGATTTTATTCTATAACAATATAGTGTGCAAAATTCTAAAATGGAAATATAAATATCTACCGCTCTATACAACATTTCTGCTAAAATGTGAAATTAATTATTTTTAAAAACGAATCACTTTTCTACAATTTCTTTTAACCAATAATTTTCTTTCAATGTCGATGTTTGCTTTGTTGCTCTTATTATATTTATATGTTTTATTATTATTTCTTTTTTGCACTATATTTTATTTAAAAATTGTTGCTAGATATAGATAAATATAGTCACACATGTAAAAAGAGAGACAGAGAGAAATCTAAAAATCGTTAATTTGTAATTGTATGCGAAATTTTCCTGTTTATATAATAAGTAAAAATGGTAATAATGACTTATTACGTGACAAACTTTTTTTTTTTTTCTTCTGTGATTAAAATCTAATAAATAGTTATAAAATAACTACTTACTAATCTTTACATATGCAAGGATACAGAACCCTTAAGGAAAGAGTTGTACTCGCACTCGTCTGTCTTTTTATTTACAGGGTACAGAACTCTAAATAAAGATGTGCCACCCTCGATTATTTAAAAAGATCTTTTCCAATTAACTTTCTGAAAAGTTCAAAGTTTAATTCCTTTAGGTTTTTGGTTAGATTTAGTTTTATAAGATATTCTAAATATGGAATAGGACGAAGACCAGATCGTCCATGTTTCGTTTGATTAGCACGTAGAATCGAACATACTTGCTTTTATTTTCTGACGGCTATTCGTTTAATTGGATTTAATAAAGCCTTCCTAGTTCGTGCCCTATTAATTTACTTCCGTAATTTTATCACAAGGAAATTATAGAATTTCGCTAAGTCATCATTTCCATTAATAGTATCCTTTAGTTTGCTGAATTAGTAAAATTCATTTAAATGACTAGAAATTTCAGAGATTTCACAAACGTTTGTTCTAGTTATAGCTACCAAAAAGATGCGCTCGTATTGATTAAGTCATCCTCGGAACGGAAGGGGTTCTTTAAAAATTAGCGAAAGAAAAACATTTTCTCTCATTAAGTATGCAGATTGGAAAAAGCTTCGAAGAAAATTTGCCAAAGGATCAAGTTGAAATGAAGGCAGACGACAAGTCCGTACAACACACGAGGAGAGGCGGAAGGAATGCGTTTTCGCGAAACGACTACTTTGTGTGTGGGTGTATGTGTCGCAGGAGTCGCACGACTGTGTGCAAGTAAACAACTTTTATATTTTATTTAGAGCTTTACGGGTTAATTCTTCTTAAGGGGCTTACCTTTTATTTTCAGACAATTTAAATATGTACAAAGTAAAAGTCAAACAGGCACCATCGTCTTGAAGGAGCCCCCTGCTCCTTTGGCTTCATCCACAAGGAAGTGCTTCGGTGCCGTCTTTGCGCCTTACTCGACTTTTGTCTCTTGCTCAGTTTCAGCGGTGTTTGTGCGACTCTGTGCACACACATAGATCCACTAACCGAAGTCTGAAAAGGGAACTTCTTTAATTTGCATTTTAATTTAAAGGTAAACACCGACCGAGTTCCCTAACAGGGAATTAACTCGACTGGTAATTAATTGATCCCGCGATGGTGGGATTCCTTAAGTTTTTGCACGATTTCTGCTTCAGATTCTCAGGAATATTTTAATTACCTCACTTAGTGTGGATTTGAATCATAGGCAAATTGACCCGCCTGATAATTACTTCAAAAGAAGATTTGCTCACGATCTTGGAGCTTGAAGATGGAAATGAAAAGAGGGTTTCCTGTGGCAGTTTGCATATTATTTTTAACCCTCACCGAGGAAAATCGAATTTTTTACATTGCGATGCCAAGCCCAAAAGCCCCAAAAGGCTGCCGACCGAGCAGCGGTGCGGAAATAAATTTCAAATGCAATAAAGTGTGCTACAACTAGCAAGAGCGGTTGAACTCATAACCACCGGGCAATACATAATATTATTTCAACTGACGTCGCCAGAAAGAGGATCCGTGTCTGAATGGAGCCGTGCTTCCTTCACCTTGCGCCCCACGGCATGAGGAGGGCGGAGGGCGTTGGTTTTCACGAGCACCGATAACCTCCAGCCCGAAGACCACTAGCCAGAAAAGGTCTTCTGCATTCACTAAGGATATTTATTCGGCTCCTTTGATTCATGACCATTTTCTACGGTCAAATAAACCTGAAAAATACATCTATCTCTGGGCATGGCTGCTGGCTGCCCTGAAGATGGTACTTTGTCTCACACGGAAGAGCTTTTTCGATTCCTCTCTAATCCAGTGTTACACATTTTTATGTCCTGGCAAACCAAACCGTCCTGAAATATATCTACGGAATCAGCCGAACTATTTCTTGTGCGTCTTCGCATATGCATATGCAAAAGAAAATCAATGGCCATTCCTTGAGTTTCTTCCAACTGTACCTAGCTAGTCGCAACAACAACGACGATGCGGTCATTAGTTCCTCTGTTCTGCTAAAACGAAGGCAGTTTTACGAAAAATGGAAAATTAATTAGGAGTCAAGAGTTTGATTTTATGTTACTCATTGAGCAGTTTTTGCTGCATTCTGTTCTACAAAATTTTTTCTTAGCTTTTATACAATTTCAAGGCTTTTTATATTTTGGCAAACGCATTTTCTTTGCTTTCCAAAAATTAAGAGCAGACATTGTTCTCTTTTATTTTGTAAAAAAAGTCTCGCGACTAAGTACAAGTAAAGTAAATTCAAAAATTAAGATTTTGTTTTTAAGCTATTCAGGGAAAGAATTGTAATGAATGCTAACTATATGTACATATAGTATATCTGTATATACACAATGAAATATTAATTTAACGATTACTTTTTGTTGTGTAAAAGTATTCATACAAAATTTGAAAACTTAAATGCTCAAATATTTTTTTAAACTAAGCTTTCGCGCAAAATTGGCCATATCTTAGGTATTAGAACAATAATGTTTCTTCTATCTGTCGTTAAACTTATCCATAATTTAAATTAGCTTTATCTTTACTCTGTAATTAAATAATAAAAATAACATCCCTACACTGCATATAAATCTTTATTTGAATAATATGGGTTCTATCCATTTTTTATTAATTATATGACATAGTCCCAAATTTTTGTTGGAAGCATTCAAAAAGGGATTTTTAGTTTAAACTGTTCAAAGAGGCATTTTGAATAATTTTTAATCAAATTTAAAATAAATTTTTTATCTTAGTTTTATATTTTCGAAATATTCAGGCATTCGTTTAGAAACTTTTACGATTATATGATATAAGTGTGGAATTGTAACAGAATTTCGAATCATATTTTTCGTTATTAAAAAAACCTGCATCGATGTGTGGAATTGCTGTCCTTAACACATCTTGATTTATTTCAGCGAAAAGGTTGGTTTAGAAAAAAAAATGAAAACATTTGCAGAAAGCATAAAATCGAAAAAAATAGTCTGGTCTAAGGATGATAAACCGATTTTATTTGCAAAATTGCAGCCGGCCAAATCGCAACTCCTCATTTATGTTGACATCTACGTCGAATGGGAGCGATCAAGAGCTTAGATTTTTTTATGGCCCGTGAAATCGCTTTAGACGAGGTGTTTATTGAATCCAATATCCCGGACGGGATCAGGGCCACCAGAATCCAGAATTTATACGCGGCACGAGAGAAGACGCCAGGCAAGACAACTATATTAGCCCGGTGGTGACGATGTACCCGAAGTCTGACAAATTGCATTCATTTCGAACGCAAAGGGAAAGCTAAGCCGATTTGTGTGAGCGAAGATTTTATCAAGTGGTGTCTGCCGCGGCGGAGTGTCGTGGGGGTCCGCCAAAGTGTTTTGCGAACTTTTGATAAAATGTTTATTGCGCCGATGATTTTTCATCTATCCGAACGCACAAAATCATTGAATATATATTGATAGCGCGGCAATTCCTTCTATGGACCGGTTATTGATTTCAGCGCCTAGCCGAATTTCGTGACGATTATTTCGGGTAGAAATAGCGTTTTTGCCCCACCCGTCCCGAGATCTGAAAAATGATATTGATTCTCCGCAATCCATTCCTGAAAAATTTGGAGTTCGGTTTCCTACGCCGTCCGACGAAGCAGTTCCGTCCCTCCAGGGCGAAAGGCGTCTTTGTCCCTTTACAGTCACCCTGTCCAGGTTTACCTTTCCCTCCCTGCACTTTTTTATTGCGGTCATTCCAATATGTTTGCAAGTTGCTGAACTGGAATCAAACACTATGGTGACCATCCGCAAAGTTATGGCAGCTCTTTTTTATCTCGACGGATATGTTCATAAGTTTAAAGTTATGACCATCATTTATGCTGCCGTAAAAGATGTTGCACATTTGTACGGGAATCCTGGCAGTGGGATAAAGGACAATATGTGACCGAAACGTAAAAAATCGGCGAATTACGCTATACAGATGAAAGTTATGAGGGGTCCTTTGGATCCAAACCCCTGCAGAAGGCACGTGTTATGTAATTCAAGCCCGAACCCCGGGCGGATCGCCACAGCCGTTTCGGTGTACCCCTTGCTTCCGACATTCCGACTTTGAAGAAGCAAATGTATTCATTAGACAACATCAAAGGTGATTACTTTAATTCAGCACAATTTCGAGGAGGCAGGTGCGCAGAAGGCGTCGTTCAACCATAAAACGCTTGAGGTTGATCCGACCAAGATGATGATTGAGCCTCGTTAATTTACTTATAGATGGATTCTTTGATCTAAAATTGCCAACAGAAAATAATAAATTTTAGAGCTACATAGTGTTTTTAGAATGATATTCAAAAGTAGTGATGAGCAAAACAAGACCAAGCTATGATAGGCTTGGTATTGAGCTAGGTTCTTGCATGCTCGGTCTTGGTTTTGCATCAATAGACGTAGTTTTGGTCTCTGTCAAGTCTTGGTGTCGTTTGCAAGACCCTTGTAGTCTTGTCTTTTTATACTCAAATAGTTTGGATAACTTATTATTTACTCGTATTTGGTAGATCTTATAAGTAAAATGAGTAAATGACTTTCGGCTACTTACACCATTTACGTAGTCAACAAGAAAAAATAAATTAGTAAAAATATAGGAAAACGATAAAGTTTATCCACTGAACTATAATTTGAAGTAATATCCTTTACTCCTTGTTTTCTTAAAAATTGATCAATGTGAAATTTCTTTTGTCGGAACTGTTTATCAATTTTATCTGAAAAAAAAACCTAAAGTTGACGACAAGGTCCTGGCATCTTCAGTTTCGGAGTTCTGTACGCTAACCAGTGAGTTATTTTGATAAAATTATTTATAAAAGAAACAATTTCTCAATATTTTTTGAGGAATGGTAATTCATGTTTTACTTAATTCATAATTCCTCTGAAGAATTGTGTGGAAAATAAGAATTCTTCATTCTTTTAAATTAAAACTTAAAAAAGGCTGCATTCTTTCTATTAAAAGGGGGAGCAGTGCGTTCCAACCAGCTTATGATTTTACCTATATCGGCTGTTACGCAGTCAGTTAACAAATTCCAGCTAATGAGCACATGAGATGTAAACAGGCAAATAACCCGCCGTCCACTGGCCAAAAAACCCATCGTGCTGAAAGCCTCTATTTAGCCCTCGTGCAGAGCGAATTCCAATGCGAGCGGTGCGGGGTCGGCGGCATGGACCAATAGCACCTTAACAGCGTTTTTACGTAATGCCGAAAATTCTACCTCAAAAACAGATCCGAATCGAATGTCCTTTCACCGGATTAAATTCACATCGCAATATGCCTGGTCGAACAAATAACGAAACAATTGAAAATCGAATAAAGTTTTCACCACTAAAATGGACAACAAGAGGCCGCTGCCTACAGTTGCCGCTCGGCGACGGGGGCGCCACGCTCATTCTTTCATTTACCCTCTTTGCAGGGTTACCTATGCAAGCACTTTGATACCGCGCCGGGCACTTTTTGGCCCCTTTCATGGCGGCCCTCTCTTTATTTATCCATTGTCCTGGCACATAAATACGGGATTAAAGTGTGGACGCATGAATGAGCTCCAATATATCCCCCTGGCGTGCGTGGGTGTGTAGGGAATAATTTCGATTATTCCCCTTTTTGCATTTGTTCAAATGTAAAACTCGGCGTGATAAAGTAGACGCTCTGCCGCAAGGGGATTTCGGACGGTGGATGATTCCGATTCCGAGCAACCTGTGAGAAAATCTGCATAAATCTAATTGTTTGTGTTTACACCGCGATTTAATCCACCAAAAACGGATTTTCAACGATAAATTTCACTTTATCCCGTACTTTCGCGGGCATCTTCTTTTCGGACTTTTCAACACGCTAAAAGAATAGATCTTAGGGGATTTGTTAAAAAAGAGATTTTTCATAAATATTTTTATTCCTCAGTACTTATTGAGATTTTAAAGAGTTCTATTACAAAATTTGTATTAGAGTATTAGACGCAGTTTTATGTCTGACCTGATTTTCGGTTCATTTAAGAAATGCTTTTCTCAAAAATTCATTTCGAATTCCTAAAATTTTAACTCATTTGGACTTTGGTTACTATTTTATTAGTTTATTAGTCCAATTTTGGGTTTTTACTATCTGGAAATAATTTTATCCTTTTACTTAAACACGGTCTAAAATAACTTTTATTTTGACTCAAATACATATAGTAAAATATCAAAATTGTAGATAATCCCAGACAAAATATACTGTGAAAGTTGGAAGCTGTAATTTTTTTCTTGTTGTTTTTCAACAAAACAATTTTGGACTAATTTATGATTCTATTCTTCTAAAACTTTCAAAACGAATTCTTTAAACTATTTTTGAATTACTGGATCAGGTTAATTGTTTTAAAGTCCTGTATATAAAATTGATTTTATTTTATTCTTAAAGACTTAAATTACTAATACAAGTAAAATCAAATCGTGATTAAAAAAACTGCTTGAATTTCGTTCGCCAAATTGCCTTAAATAGTCAAAATGTAGTTTTAAAAGTGTCTGCCAAAAGTTTAATTTTCTATGCATGAATAATAGAAATAAATATATACATATTTACATTATTTCAAATTAAAAAAAAAACCTGAAAATCTAAGAAAAAATCATTGATTTTAAAGCTATTATATTTTAAAAATTTCCTAATTTGAATGTTATTTTAACAGAAGAAGAAATAGCATTTATTATCTTTTGTTGCCTTCTATTACCTACAAAATTATTTTGTAAACTTAACAATTTATGTACCTACTAAATTAACGGAATGTAAAATACCTGAAACTTTTTTAGAATACGGAGTCATATGTGATTGGAATCGAAGGTAAGAGCTACCTTGAAAAAAGAAGTTATTAATTTTCAATATGAGGATCCCGACCATAAATTCATCATCCAGGCGAAAGTCCCTGGCTTGATGAAGTAATTCTTGCAGTTTGGCTCGCATGCCTGCGCTTTTCCGCGTCGGTTCCGCGCTGATGAGAGAGGCATGGGAAAAATGCCCTCCAAGAGGTGATAAATTTAGGCATCTGTGATAAACCGGTAGCATCCTGCATTGCCCGTATCTATCAAATTCTAGAACTGGGACTCAGTTTGGCTCCCTGTCAGCCACCGCACTTGCTCTATCTCAATTTTGGCTTTTGTTGCACTTCCATAAATTTCATGTGAATTTGTGACCTTTGCTCCCGCGAAATGTTCATCTATCCCCTCGCATAAATAAGCCGGATTTCGGGTTATCACACACCCAAACGTACAGACAGAACTGCACGTTTCTTTTCCTGTATTGGTAACTTTGTTTTGGGCTTAAAATTTATGTTTGCATAAAATTTGACTTAATAGCGCACCAAAATGCTCAGTCAAACGGTCGGGCTGCGCTAAGCGAGGAGAAATTCACCGAATAAAGCGGCCGCGGCGATCGTCGGTTGGCGCTCTTTTGTCAGCTGCCGAATAAATTTGTGCGGATACGCGAAAAATAAATTTTTGCAGGACAAGCGCTGAAGCTTTTTATTGAACATCAGCCACCACCACGGTAATTGCAGCGAAGTTAGCAGCTTTACATATGGGCGATAAATTTCAAGATGTACACAGCGAACTGCAGTTCTGGTGTAAGGACGACACGTGGCACCGCAGTCCTGGAAGAACTCTGCGAACGCTTAGAAAATCGAGATAAAAATTGTTATTTTATCTGTATACTGATTTGCTCTTAAAGAACGCTTGTCCACTTTTCAAGTAAAACGCCTTTTCAATCACTTAAAGCCCTAATTTTTAGTGTATTTTATACAAACTAAAAAAAAAATTTAATATACCACGTTTTTAAAACAGACTAAAAACTATAAAAGACAGACAAACAAACGGACAGATAAGAAAACGAAGAACTTATTATTGCATTGTCATCCAGTTCTGAGCTATTTTTAAAGTCTCAAGTCTCTAGCTCATCGGGAAGTTAGCTTAAAATCGATTGCAAAATTTCTACCGAACAGGCAGACAAGAAAGCGAGTTACTAAAATCGTGGTAAAAAACAGTGCTTTTGTTTCAGCAATTTAAAAAAATAATTTTTTCATATTTAAAAAGTCAATTCATGTAATAGATGGATCCCACTTTAATTGGAATATTGAGATTTTAAAAAAATATTAAAAATTAAAATTTTCTGTTTAAGATTATTTTTTCGTTCCCCACGAACATTACCCATATTGTTTAAAACTATCGAATAAAATAGTCTACATAGAAAACATCAGTTCTAAAATAGAAAATAATTTTATTAACCACAGAAAATCAGGGTTTGCAGATGGATAACCACATACATAAGTTTTTTTTAACAATTTGAAAGAAATTTAATTTAATATCCTACAGTCTGTTCTTTCTGTTACTCAAGCCAACCCTTTTCATTAGACAAAATTGGCAAAATTCAAAGATATTAGGTCTTGGTTAGATGTTTTTACATTGTTATAAAGCTAATATGTAATGTGTAATCAGGGAGGAAACTCATACCTGGGATGGTTAACAATGTCTTAACTACACTTTAAAAAATAATTGAGTACTTTTACAACGTTAAACGTTGCAGCAATGTGTAAAATTGCTATAAGAACATGTAAATATTTACCAAGTGATTTATATTCAGTATGTATACTTGTAAAAATACTATTCGATTGGGTGAGAGAATTTACTGAAGCGTAAAATTGCATAGTAAAATATTAAAAGAATTCATATATGTATGTACATGGTAATTTCGATATTACTTTTATGCTCGTATAGAGCAAAATTACTACTTCCTAAACTTTCACTGATTTATTATCCTGCAAGGTTAAAGCTTTAATTAAGAAAATTAAAATCAAGATTCACTTCACGCAATAACAAAATAACGCCATAAATATTGAACTTTTAAACTTAGGCATCAGTAAAATTTCAAATGCTGCAAGTTTTTCATTTTGTTTTAATTATACGGAAGAATTCACTAATACATTCCCTACGAAATTATCAGCAACAAATTTTGCTACGATTATGCTCTAAAGTTTACTAATATACTTTGATACATTTTTAAGCAAAGACTGTAAAAACTGCAGAATATTTTTTGTAACTTTAAATTAAACTCAGGGTGTGAGAAACCCCAGACTAACTTTGAGAGGCTCGCCAATTTTTGTGCTGTCTAGTTTAGGAATTTTTTTCAGCTAAGAAATAAGTAATATTCGTCCTATTTCGTGAGTTTTGCCATACAAATTGGTAGAAATTAAAAATAGTTTTTACATAGACCTTGAAAAATTGTAGGTTGATTGAAAAGTAAAGTACATGAAAAAAGTTTTATGTTCAGGGAAAAGAACTGGGTTAATTTTATTACTGTTGACTGGTTTCCTGTTTTCTGCAGTGATTGTCTATGGCATTGACCTCGGCGTCCGTTTTATTGCACATTTGACTCATATTCCGCTGCGAGAAGATGCAATAGAGCTCGGTATGAAACGCTCGGAACGCCCAAATATATGTAAGCGCTCTTTGTATCTCCTCAGAATTTTCAATTAAAGTGCACTCACGCCAGCGAAACCTCTTGAGTCCTGCGCTCGATCCCATCGTTTGCCACATATCACTTTTCACATAGCCGCAAAAACCATTTCCATTTCGCCGGCAATCTTTTTGTGTGGAACTGCATTAGTCTGCGTAGCTCATGACTAACAGTCCTGGAAAAGTGATTTTCATTGTTCGCATGACCTGAAATAAATTCCATAGTAAATCACGAAACCAAGCCTCGCTCGCCGTAGTCATAATTCTTGCCAGAAATTGTAACTTATGTGTAAGGAGCGCACTCAAATCGTAAGGTTATATCTTCTAGCCGAGCCCCGGAGGCTGAGGCTGAGAGGCTGGCGAAGGAGTTCAAATCTCGGAATAGAATCAATTAATCAAGCACACGTTTAACTGTGACGCACAGAGCCTTAACCCGGATCCAGTTTCATTTATTCCAGTCCAATTTCACCTCCCAACAGGACGCAGACATGGCTCACAGATGAAATATTGCGCTGACGACGTGAATATGAAGGCAACAGCCCAGGAACTGTGTCGACTTTTCACTGTGCACATGTTGCTCCACATTCATTTGCACGTCGCTACGTGCGGGGACATCAGCATCTTGGCCATATCTTGGGCATCGACCCGTCCACCCTTCCAGGGAATCTTATTCAATCAACGTTCTCAACCTTTTAACCTTACGAGGACCGAGGGATAGTGGCTCCAGGAGCCCCAGGGGCAGCCCACGACGCTGCCGAGCCCGGCAATCCGAGCAGGTCCGTGGCGTGAAATGTAAAGTGCAAAAGACTCCATCTCGGTTGGACATTGATAAAATGCCCTTTAAGCGGGGCTCCGGAGCTTTAACTCAAACAATGACTCCCTCTCGGGAAGGTGGAAGGTCAACATGGCAGCGCTAGCGTCGTCGTCTACGTCTGAGAGGATGTCCAGTGGTCATCTCATATCGGTGGAGCGGTAAAAGCTTTTTATTTTCATTATGAGTATGAGAGCAAACAAGGGCGGTGTAGGATTTATATAAGGTAAACATGCCATCCCCGGGCAGTAATAAGTGGCCGTCTGGCAGCGGGGAGGACTGCTCCTAAGGAGGTGGGCGGCGGGGCCTGATGGGATTCCTCTGGTGCAGGTGAGGTCTTCCGCAAAAATTCACTCCCTTCACAAATTCCCTCCCCAAGATATTTGCTTTTGTTAAGTACGTATAGGGCAAAACCACCCCAAATACCAGAAAATTCGATAGATTAAATTCTAATATATGTATGTTGTATGTATATCTGTCCAAATATCTCTAAAGCTTATTTTATAAATTTGTCTGTAAGTAAGAAATCTATTTCATTCGTCTATTCCGAAGACAAGTACATTGATTTTGGACGTACTATTAGAAATTGGTGAATTTGATGGGAGTCCAAAAAGCATACAGTCTAAAAACTGATTAATAAAAGGTTTAAGGTCACCATTTGTAATCTGTCATCGGAATTAAGAGCACATAATATTGATTAAAGAATGCCTTATTAAATTAAAAAATGAGAAAAAGGTCATCAGACACTAATTTTAAAGATTAAAATTTATTATTTTTCTTTCATGTAATCAATTATCAAATATTAAAAATGTTAAAAATTATAGGGGGCCCCGTGTAGCATGGTTGGCTGTGGCTATGCTATTCCGTGGTTGTGGGTTCGATTTTCACATGAAATCCACATGTTTATCAAATTATCATAATTATGCATTGTAGCATAGGCTCCAGATCACATAAAATGTTTGTCCTGGTCCAAATCAGCTCATGGATATATCGCAAAATATGGGAGTATTTGAGGCGCCCAGTGCGTCGTTAAAGATTAGATTCTCGAACTAACGACGATTCTACCGAAAAGTACATCTTATTAGCTAAGAAACACTTTATAACACAAAATAAATATACAAAATTACATAGTTCACGAGATATAGCAGTTTTGAATATGCTCTGGGGTTACCCTCTCGCCTCCATATTCTCTTCCAAGTACGGTGTGTACTCCCAAGGTTTCAAAAATTTAATAAACTTTTGATTTTGTAGTACTAAAAATAATGTGTGGCATATTATTTTCAAATGAATAATTTTAATATAGAAACAAGCTTTGACAAAATATATGACACCAAATTCAATCTCGTAAGACATCATATAATAAAAGTTAGAGCTCAAGGAATGGAAGCAAATGTAAAAAAAAACGTTTTGGGAAAACAAAATCACATTTTAAAGTGAATTTGGGAGCTTACTTGTGTAATATTGGCGTGAACTGTATAGGTCAACTTTCTGTTGCCGTGATGTCTCATTTTGGTGAATCGTATGCAATTATCGATTTTTAAGAATTTTAAGATCGCAATTCAAAATTCAATATGTATACTGCTTAAGATTTTTAACTTCAACTTATGAAAAGAGGTAGAAAGGAGGGTTATCACTACTCAAGTATTTCGGAACTCAATTACTTATAATAAAAAAAAAAATCGAAATACCCAAATAAAATAATAGTGGATTTGGTTATTTAGAAAGATCGTTTGTCGTGGCGTTAGATGCGATGTCAGAAACATAAAACTAAAAACAATATTTAAATTATAAACCAATACACTTCGACTGAACCTAAAAACGCGAAAAAATATAAAAAATTAAAAAAATTAGAAAGATTTGAAAAAACTTGGTATTTTTTCAACAACAAAAATGTTTATAACAATTTTTCATGACCATATATTTTTCTCACTATAAGTTCAGTCGATGTGAAATATTGCTTTTTGAAAATTCTCCAAAAATCAAGTTGATCGGATAATTACTTTTTAAGTTATTTGCTCCGTCGTTTTAAAAATAAGATTTCAAGAAAAACGAGTTTAAAGTTTTTGGGTTGCATGACGCAGAGAACAATGCGCGCTCAGTAATACCTTAATAACTTCGATTAGAAGAGGAATTTTTTCATAATATTTAGAGAACACATTCTTGAAATATATTAGAATCGAAATCCGCAAAGAAAAAAAATTCATTTTTCAATAAGAAAACCTCCTTAAAGACTAAAGTATAAAAATTGGTATACAATTTTGAAATCTTATTGCAAGTATATCTGTGTCTATTTATATCTAATTAAACTATCAACAAAATTACTTTTTTTTTCCCGCGGGATAGTTGAAATTATCCCCAACTCTATCTTTTTGAGGTTTTCATTGTTTTTTTGCCAAAACTAGTTATTTTCCTAATTAATTTTGCATTTTGTTTTATTGTTTTTAAACAAATGAGTGATTTCATTAAATCTTATGTTTTTAATTAAGTTCCACTGAAACTTTAAGATTTAGTCTTTATTTTTTTTTAACTAATTTTTACATATAATCTTGAAACTTTCTGTTTTGACTAGAAATCGATATAATTTAAAAAAAAATAATGTTTTGTTTTCATATTTATTAAAAATATATAATTTTTTAATTTTATTTTTGTGTAGTATAAATTCCCTAAAGAAATATATGGGTATCTAAAACATCTAAATTTAAACATATACAACAATATTCTTTTTTACAGTATGTATAATGTATATACATTTTTGAAAGATGATTTTGTATAATTGAAAAGTTTAAATCGATGTTTAACATCGGTTTCTTAAAACGCAATGTAGAAAAAGTTAAGACGCAAGTCTCCCAAAAGCTAAATAAAACATTCCTCTCTTAAAGACGAAGCATTACCTTTTATTCACGCAATGGCTTCGAACAAAGCATACTAAAAACTTTTCCCATCTTGATATCGCGTCTTAGCTCAAACTAAGAAAAGCGGAAAATGCCTCAGAAGTAGTATAATCAGTCGAGTGTACTGAAAAACTTCTATACCCATGAAAATGTCCCAAAATCGCTTACTGAGTTCGCTTAAGTGCCCAAAAAGGTACTTAGGCATATTCACGAAGACATAACATTAGCGCTTCAGATTTTTATGATCGAAGATAGGCCCGTGAAATTTGTAAGACATGGGAAAAGGCATGAATTATTTATTATTGTGCATTTTTACTGCAAAAGTTTCTTATTTAAGCAACCATCAGGGTCAGCTGGGTATCTTTAAGATGGATTCTAGGTCAACGAAGAAAATTCCATCTTTGATTTTTTAGCTAACTTTAAGGAGCCTACGTCACAGGAAGCAATTCATCATAGCGGAGCTGGCAAACATCTATTTCCTCCGCCGTAATGTTATGTAAAAGAGTGCGCGATGAAAAAAGTTCATTAAAAGAAAACGTCACACCTTCAAAATGTTCAACCATTGGCTGAAATAAATCAAATGTAATACCTGAATGGGTGGAGTCCCACCCACCTATCAAAACCAAGGTGCGCGGACGTCAGCACAAAATTTCTCGTGGAACACACCGAAACCTGAGGACAGTCGGACTCCCGATGTATTGGGTGAACTTTAAAGCTCTTATATACAATTTCTTCAGCAGGTAGATTGGCTGATCTTTATACCATGCGCACATACCTGGTCTTAGATTATTTCGCATAGGTCTTCCAAGGTAGCGGTAGGTGGTAACGTCTAAGGATCCGTGTGCCCGTGTGAAGGTGCCCCAACACGAGCGCTCCGCCGAAAATTCTCGGAGTTGTTGGGCTGCTTCTAATGAAAGAAGTTGTACCTAGGAGCTCACCTCCGCAGCGGGGCCCCCCCATTACTTTTCTTTTGCTAATTCGCCGGGGCCTTCCTTTCCTCGCCCGACACTGGCGCCAGCGTTCGTGTAAGACCTGAATCCCAATGAGATCTGGAAAAAAAATTACCAACAAAAAGCGGTCATGCTTCTATATACATATATTTATATATATAAATGAAGCGAAAAAATATAATCAAGAAGCGAGGAAAAACGAGAAAAGCGACGTAGAGCCCTGGAGAAAACTGTAGAAAAATATAGAAAAATATATGTATATAAAAAAAATGAAAATCAGAACGAAGGAAAGCTCCTGCATTTTCCGTAGAGCAGTTACCTCACCTCGAACTTTATTGTCTGTTGACTGCCGGCTCGAGTTGGTGGTGGTATTCACCTGAACCATACAATCGAACGTTGGGGTGCTGGTGTATTGGCGGAAAATTCTCGCCGTGAAAAGCTGGGGAAAACCATGTTCCAAATACCATCGCACCGGAGGCCCCTGTATACGAGCGGCACCACAACCGACGGTTTTCCACTTTGAGGAAAAGCTTCCCCTCCGTCGAAGCCACGGCCACAGAAATGCCACTGCTTGCTCCATTGCCTCGGAAAGAGATTCGCTTTCCCGCGGCAATTTCCCGCGTGGAAAAGCCCAACACACTTGCAGGGCTCGCAGATGGAAAATAGACAGGCGGATCTCGTCCTTGAGATAAGACACAGTTCGTCGTAGTTCCCGCACGACATCTGGGCGTCGCTAGTATCAGCTGGACCGAAGTGCGGGGTTTTAGCGTTTTCCGGCGAGTGCTCTGACCAACTTTGTGTGATAGAATCGTTTATTTATTATTATTTTATTTTATTTTATTTTAGTTTTATTTTTATGTATGTTTTTAAATTAAAACCCATAGTGACGAGCTCGCGAAGATACCGTTGAGACGAACGGTTCCGCGACTCTCTACATTCTGTCTTCTCAGCGAAAAATTAGCCAGCTAAATAGACTCGCCCTGCAGCGGCGCACCAGTGGTCCGGCGGCGTTCGTCGCGAAAAAAATTCATGTTGTTTAGACAAAAGGTAACGACTGCCGCTCTCCCACTCGGGTAGCAAAACAAAAACGATTCAAACGCCCACATCGCACCATTATTTATTGGAAAAAATGATTTTTAGCTTATAATTATGAAGTCATCCCGCCATACAGGTCGCAATAAATTTCCATTAATTTTCCTTATTTCCACAGTAAGCGCGACATTCCGCTCGTCCCGCGAGGTGTTGATTAATTTTCCGTGAACATTTTAATTTTTCTTTTGAATTTAATACTGATAACAGCGTGCCATTCGAGTTTCGTAAAATTTGAATAAATAGTTTCCCCAGTGTCATAGACGCCTTCTCGTGCCGGCTGTTATTTATGTGCGCCCCCAAAAAGAATTTTACATCAAATAAAAAATATATAATTTCGAATTAAATCGGTATTAAGTCACCTCTGGCGGTCGTTATAATTATCGCCGAACATCGTTCGCAGTCAAATGTGAGAAAATTATGCTTTGAAGCACCGCGATAACCTTGCACACCTATGCCAAGACCGGCCAATCTGGTCCATGCTTTCACTTTGTTAAAATTGTCAGGACGTCCAAACGCATTTCACCGACAAATTTTTAACTAAACAAATTAATAGCTGCTAGGTGGCGTCCGTCTGAGTTTTAGGAAGATCTCTTTCGCAAAAAATTATTTAAAGCACAAAGAAGACATTTTTCATCTCGGCTCGACGTTAAAATCATTTAAAAACAGACAAATGAATATTTAATCATATCAAATGCGCTCGGTTATTTATGGTTGTCGTAGATATATATATTAAATAATATTTTAGTTTAACTGCAACTTTTTCTCAATTATTATAGCTTTAAGAAATTTAAACTATAGTAAAATTGAAGCAATACAAAGCAAAATTGCATTTTTTATTCTACATAACTCAACATTTAAGAATAATTTTAACTCTAATTTAGATTTTCTGATTTATAAAGTAGCTAAAAGCACAGTTCTAATATAAAATAGTAAAATTAAGAGTGAACTTCGCAAATTTTACTTTTTCTTTAACCATTAATTACCAATTTTTTATTGGTTAAATATTGCAAATATGGATACAATTTGCAAAATTTATTTTTGTCGGTTGCAGCAAAATTTTGTACCATTCTTCCAAGAAAGTGTAAACTTTTCATATATGGCGTTCTCATTTGTAAAAATCAAGAAAATCGAAAATAAGAATTAAATTAAAATTGAATTTTAGCTTTTGTTTTTTAATTATTTTTATTAGGTATAATATATTTTTTTTTATCTTTCCCAATTTAATAAGTGAACGAAAAATCGCAAGAAGGAATAAATTAATAAAATTGGTAGTTTTCTCTCTATATCTCTCTTTAATCAATTTTCCTTTTAGTAAAAATTGAAATTGTATTCAAATTCTTCAAAACTACCCCCATTACTTAACTCTTATTCTCTGCTGAATCTTTGTAGGAGTATTCAGTTATACTCATTAGATATTTAAAGGAATTTATTCATTTCAGTTCTCTTAATATAAAGCTACAATTGAATGAAAGGTTGTATTCTTATAATGCTGCATGTAAAATAGGGATTTTTTTCAAATAAATACCTATCAATAATTTTACTGTCGTTAATTTTTATTGTATATTTTCTAAAACTATATTTGCAAAATGACATCTTTCAAAATTATTATTAATCAGTGAAGGTGTGACTATCATCCCTACAAGAATTAAGTGTTTTATTGAAAAATAAAAAAAAAATTGCATATCTCTGAATTCGGAGTAATGAAATTTTCAAAATTACAGTATAATGTTTCTACGGGCAATAGCCATAGGTCTATAAAATAATATATTAAAATTTGAGCTTAATCAATTCGTTTTTTATTAATCGCCTTCGCAAGGTCGAAAAATACCTTTTCGAAAAAACGCGTTTAAAGTTAGTATGAGCAAGTGAACGGCTGACCGCTCATTGGCTTTAAATTGCTTTAAAAGCTAAACTAATAGAATATTGCAATGAAATAGTACATATAGTATATATATGTAGGATAGATATAGATAGATTTGATATATTCAAAATTTATGTTGAGAATACCCCCTTAAACTAAAACATCGTTTAAAATCTCAAAAAATCTTAAAATAGATACTTCTTTTTTAAAAGTCGTCAAATAAAATATTAATTAAAATCTTAGTGCAGGTAGTTGCCATAGCAAATAGATGCATGGGTCGATGATTTCAAATTCGGTACCCAATTTTGAGATTCGATACTAAATTTCATTGAATAAGAATATGAGAATTTATTTTTTTTTGATAACTGATTTTAGATTCAGATTCTCACTTAAGATCTGTTCCGTTATTATCCTCTATATTGGTATTTTTTGCCGAATTATTATTTTTGTAAATATGTTATAACAAATATTGTTCTATAATTAAATTGTTTTAGGAACATAACAATGAAAGGTGATATTGGAATGTTTTTAAATAAACAAAAGATATAGTTGAAGTTCCCAATGTAAAATGGTAGAAACGGGGGCTTAATGTCTATTTATCTAATTCAAACTTAAAGCTCAGGCTAAAACTAAACCGATACTCTTCCATGACACGATTCCCAAAAGACGATCAATAATTACCTCATCTCCCAATTGAGAAGGCCATCAGGAAGTCGTGCGCGTGTTTTTTGGTAAAAGGCCCCCAAAACATTTAAAACGATGCATAAATCGATAATTCCCGCGAGGTAGCACATCCCCTGACTAGAGGTCCTGTGCAGCGTATAAACGTTTGTACTAAGTGCAGTACCGGAATAAGAGCCCATTAACATCATTAACAGACTGCAAGTGCATGGGAATGACAAACATTTAAAATTCATTTTTCATTGAGGACCGCGAAATTTACAGGTAGGAATTTATCGGGAAACCCATTTCATGGTATCACATAATAGCACGCCATAAAACTGAGTTACGAGTACATTTTAATGCAATTCCCCGCTGGCCGGGTCCTGATTGCAGCGGGTCGCATTACTGTCGCAATTAAGGTGGGAAGTGCGACTGGTGCAATTTCGGGAAATGGCACTGCCTCCTTTTGGAGTTCAGACGTGCACTTCGGACGGGGTCGGTCGGTTCAAACTTTTAGAGAAATTAAAGAAATAAATGTCTTCAGTGGGACCCGGGCCGAGAGTCTGCCTGAAGCATTTATTTTTATTGCTGGAACTCTTCCAGATTTTGGTGGGCGCGTGCAAATTGGAGTATGACAACGAAGGTGTCTCCCTTCGCAGAGAATCATTCATTTCGGTGTCTGAGAAATTGGGCATGGCGCGATGCATTTCACCTATGATATTAAGCGATGAATGCTATTAAAATCTGCTTTATTGCACGTTAGTAGGGAAAGCGGAATCTGATTGATAGCGAGCAGGTGCTCCGAAATAGGCCGTTGGGCGCAGTTGGAGCAGGTAGAGTTTATAGTCCGTTGGGAGACGCATTGTGCACCACCACCTAAATCTTGAACTCGACATTTAAGTACTTGTCTAATGAAGCGAATTGCATCTCTTGCGAGTGCCTGAGATTGGTGCACTGCATGTCAATCGATCATTAAACCAGGCACCCACTGGCGGAGCGCATTCAGCTAAATCACTTGCTGGGATCAGCCCAAGAGTGCTAAGTGGCGACATTAGTCTAAGTATGTCAGCAATTTTTAGCACGTGAATGCGATGAAAAAATGTTGGCAGAATGGCCAAAGAATGCGCTACCTCTCAGGTGGCAATTGAGGCAAACGTTGATTGCCTGCGTCAACGCCACAGCGCGGCATCAAATTCTAACATAAAAACGTTTTATGTAAATTTTCGAGGAGAGTCATTGTCGTAAATCCAAATATTTTCCATTCCGTATCGCGTTGTTTCGGAGCGCTCCCCAAAACGCAATTTCGCTTGATGAACAAGTGAGAGGTGATTGCCGTAATGACGGGGCGCCGCCGTAGTGTGCTCATCTTTCAGCAAGCCACGCTAATAAAAGCCAAAATCAAGTTTTGGATCGGTTTATTGAAGTCATAAAAACAAGTGTTTGGGCGATGTCTTTGTAAACAAATAATCGAGTTAGCGCGTCCTGGGCAGCACCAACGTCGCCGCGGGCTTGTAGCGCAAGGTGTGAAAACTTTGTTTATTAATAAAAGTTATTTTTAGGAATTTTCGAGGGAAATCGCTGATGGAGAAGCAGGCACGTCGGCTGACACAAAACCACCGTGCTGGGCTAACATATGCGCTAATTCATCACGTCTTCTTCTGCGCCACTTCAATAAGTTAAGTGATACCTCGGTATGCGTGATGCAGATAGCCCAAGGGATCCTCGGCTATGCTGCTTTTGCACACTCTGGCTGCGCGGGCGCCAGGGAGAGGGACAAGGTGCTTAAGGAATTGCGAGGAAGCGAAATAGGTGTCTCGCGGCTCCACAATTTCTAGACTATTTTTTTAAGACAATCTCTGGGTGTCGAGGTGAGACCAAAATTATCACGGTTGTAAATTCGTTGGAACCGTGCCCATGGAAGAAGCGATTAAATTAAATACGAAAATATTGAGTCGATGTGGTACTTTCGTCATTGATAGTGCAGCAGAGCATCTTTTCTAGTTGTTCAGTCACGATCAATAGACGCTTGCTAAATCAAAAATCTTAATCAGGCTAGATGTTAGGCTTACGATTTTTTGAGCGCAAATACCTATAGCATAAATTTTACTAAATTTTTACTAAAACATTAAAATATTTAAATCGAATCTGCAAATAGCACAGGAAAAGAATGTCCTTCGAGTTTAATAGTCGTTAGTCAGTCATTTGAGAGGTTATTTTATTGCTTGCTTATTCAGTGCTTGGTTTGCATAAACACATTTTTTTTTATTTGATACTCCTCTCCACTTAATAAGATTAATAAATAAAATACGGAAATTGCTCAAAATTTAAGTACATTCTTGCTTAATTAATACAATTTCAATATCTAAAAATAAAACAATAAAAGTTTGAAAATTTCAAGAATGATAATTTTTTTTTAATGATAAGAGCAAAACATTAACAACGTATTCTGCAAAAATGCTGAACATTAAGTCCACTTTTGAAAAAAAGCAAATATGTTTGTTTGATTTTGGAAATGAATAATTTGAATAATTGTACGTAAGTGTAATATACCGTTACCATAATTTATTTGAGTTCTTATTTTAAAACAAGGAGAAGCTTAATATGTTTTTCTGGCCAAAATAAAAAACTAGCTTAGATTTTTATATTTTCGACCCAGAAATAACAAGTTCTGAAGCTCGTTATTGTTTTGTAGTTGAAAATCACATTGGCTTTTTACTTTTTCAATCTCGATTTATAAAGTTACAACGATTCAAATTCAATTTTTCTCAGCCGTTAACAGTTAAAAATCAACTTTCTTTCTTAGGGAAAAAGGCTTATCAATGAAGGTTTTCCATTTTTTATCATGTATTTATTATAATATAAAAATTACCACGGCAAATAGGTTTTACTTTAAGTGTATAACATGATAAATTTGCCGACAAAATAATTACAAGCTTCAAAACTTCCTATTTTTGGCTCAAAACAAGAAAAAGGCCTAGCCTTTTATTTATGAAGTCTTAAAACTTCTTACTTTTGGCTCGTAAAAGTAAAAAGCTAAGCTCGCTTTTTATTTTTTGCGGAAAAAATATCAAGCCTTTCAACTTTTTTCTCTTAGCTCGAAATTATTATCGGTTTTCAAAAAAAGTCAAATATCGATTGCATATTGTTTATTGAATATTATGAATTACATGTTACATATATTATGTATTATACATCATACATAAATTATATTATACATCATACATAAAAATTGTCTATACCTCCCTTAGTACAGATTTGTCGCATTAATGTAATTATTTTCATGTCGGGACCCTTGCCTTTAGGTTGTTTTCAAACAAAATGTTAAAAAATCTATAACCGATAAAAATCAGAGGGGTTCTATAAGTCCCCTTTTTAAAATGTTTGCAACAGAACCTTAAAAATTTAAAGTCCCTTTGGGGGCTAGATATCCCGCCAACGTGCACATGACTAATGCGCAAATTCTCTTTTCCTCGCTCGGTATTAAAATTGTCGTCCATTAATCGCACACTAAACGTGTAATATATTTGCAGCCATCAGCATGTTTCCTGCATTACCGAGGCCATTGCGTCCCGTAATAGACTCACAAATTATCGGGCCTCTCACCGCAACCTACAATTAATAAACTAATCAGCCAATTTTCAGGCAATTTATGGCTAACACCTGTTCGCTGGAAACCGCATTGTAGTTATCTCACCTTTTCCGGCGCCAGGTTTGCTCCTGACGCCCGAGGCGATTTTCCTCTATGGTTCAAATTTTGGTACTCAGTAGGCGGCCAGGCCTAAGCCTGTAATGAAGGTAGGAACAAAGATGAGATTATTTTCATCGCTTCTTTCCACAAAATCCCTTTTTTTATTCCGGGCACGTTTAGCAACATGTCTGCAAGAAAACCCGGCGGAGCATTTTCCCTTGAAGGTAGCACATTTTATTTCGGGAACTTCCAATTGTTTCCCGCCTGTTCATCGCAGTGTCCATTTTTCTGGTTGCGGGGTGGAGAGGTGAATGAAAAGGGAATTAAATGGAATACATCTGGCGTCGAGAGTCCACCGCTCAAGTAGTCCTGCCGGAGGGGCGAAAGGAGGGCTCTTTTCGTTTGGGTGCACCATGTTTCCAAATATGACCATTTCTAAAGATACATATATAGCTAAAATTGAGGGCGTAGGGACTATGTACTGTGAATTTCTATTCTATAATAAACTTCACCACAGTCCAGGGAGCATATTTCTCCCATTAAATACTATTAAAAAGTATAGGTATAGATCTAAAAGAAAGAGAACTAATAAGTGTAACATTAAAGGTTCAAATAATCGAATTAGTTAGCCCCTTCCGATTCTGAGCAGGTATCGATGTAAATTACGCCTCTGATGGCACCTAATGCCCTTAAAGTCACCGAGGAGGAAATCGATTTTCTTTCAACCAATAATCAAATCAACCGATAAAGTGTTCCTTAGATCCTTGAAAATTTAAGTTTTCGTCGTTTGAGCACCCCAAATCCTCCAGTTTTTTACCCACTGCGAGGACATACCTCCAGATGGCTCTTTTTCCAGAGGGATTACACTTTCCCGCCGCGCCCGCTTTGAAACAATAAAGCAGTTTTTGCCTTTTTGCGCGCCACGTTTCAGGTTGAGCGTGGATCCAACCCCATCGGATAAGGTGTCAGCACAATTAAGATTCGAGGATATGTCGGGGCCCTCCAGAAATATAAGCCATCCGTGTTTGATTGAGCACTCTGCGCTAGTTCACCTACTTACTCCCGCACAGGGGGACACAAAAGGGGCTGGCTGCGGATTGCTAAATGATGTTAAATGGGAATTCGATCACCCGACCGACTCGTTTTGCGGGGGTCTTGCTGGGATGTTTACTCTCGAAGTGGACTCAGCGAGGGCACTGGTAAATGGAAATTGATTAATGGCGGGCTTTAGTTTTATTAATTATAATTTTGGCGGTGTTAACAGCAAACCGTCTTTGTGGAGACGCATTTTGAAAAGACTCTGCCGGAACGGTTCGATGTCTCGACAAAAATATGTTGATATTTTCTGGGTGAAGTCATTGCCCTCTTCAACTAAGTTATTCATTTTATCAGAGAGACACAGAATTTAAACGCAGATGTGAAACATTTCAGAGTTGGATTAGTCGAAGAATGAAACCACGACTTTTTGACACAAATAATAAAGAAGCAATGTTATATTCGACTTAAAATGTATTTTTATGCTACCTTTATTATATGTATTTAGATTATTTTTCTCTAAAATTTATTAGAAAATGTTATTTTTTTTTTATCAACAGATATTTTAGCTTCGCTCTGTACACTTTCATCAAAATCTTGAAAATAGTCATATTAAAGAAATCAAATAAAATGTTTACCTCTTTTAACACGAGTTAAAAAAATTCCTAAAAATAACATTTTTGTTCGTATTTTATTTATAAAATATACATAAATACTTATTCAACTGAATTTTAAATAAAATCCCCCAAAAATTTTGGAAATCGATTAAGAGAATTGAATTTTTTACTCCAAATACGTGCTTGGGTCTTTAATGGCTTATAAAATCAAAATCATTGAGAATTTCTTTATCTTTGTATACAATATTTATGAAATATCATTTACATATATTTATATAAAAAAAATCGATTTTATTTTAAAAATTGGTGTTGCCCTTAAAGACAACATTATTTTACATACTTACTTTAAAGTGAACAAGTAAAGCATCTGTAAATAAAATTGACATCGTTTAATCCTGCCATTTTTTTATTTTATTAGATGATATGCACAAAGATGATAAAAATCAAAAACAGTGTTTTTATCTATATTTGAGAATTCGATCTGATATTTTAAATTTTAAGTATGTATTATCGTTTTATTAAAATTTCGTTATTTATTAAATAATTTGTGATTTTAGGGTTCATGTAACTCTTATAGGATCACTTTGTTGTCCGTCTGTCCATCAAGACCCTCTTTTTCAGGATAGAGGTATTGAGTTGAAATTAATACTAAATACTACAATAAAGTTCCTAAAGGCCTCAAAGTCATACAAAAAACTCGCGTTTCTAACTTAGGGCCGATTTTTCAATAGACTGATAACCGATTATAGCCTACATATGGGAGTGGTTGAAAAAGACTATGAAGTAACATGATCCATGCAAAAAACCCACGCAATCGGTGATTTTCTGAAGAACTCTGCACGCACTTCATCAGAACCAGAAATTGACCCTTGTCTGGAAAATGCTTTACTTCAACAGACCTGGAGAAAGTCTAACAATTTCCTGGTTCCGCTCCTCATTGTAGTTTATGGCGAAAGTTCACGTCGGTGTCCACTTACCTTTGCAACCCCATTAGCCCTTGTGCGGGGCAATAGCACGGAAAAGTGGTAGTTAAGAGGTTCGGAGTATCGCAGGAGCCCGAGCAGCGCTCAGAAGGGAACCTGTGCCGTTCAGACCAGGAGCCAGGAAGAAACCTGGGGCGAAAACGTCCTTCCCTATCTACTTTTTCTGCTCCTTGACATGTTTCGTCCAGATCAAATGGGAAAGAAATTTTTATTTTTATTAGCCCCTGACACTATGACCGTAAGTGGGTATGTATAAAATGGCTTGAGGTGTGGACCAAGGCGCCCTTTCACCTTTCTAAGGGCGCTGTTCACAGGTCCAGTCGAAGGTGTGGGGAGGAAGGAAGCACCTACTGAGTGCAAAGAACAATAAATGTCTAGACAGATTTAAGATGCGATCTTTTATATAATTTCATATTGCGGTTTACGAGACTAGAAAAGGTTCGCAAGAAAAATCCTTCTTGAGAAACTCGACGAGACGATTTTTGCAACAAATTCTCCTTAAACCCACAAGAGTAAGAAACTTGCTCCCCTTCGCAATAAAATCACTCGGCGACCTGAAACAGTTGTTGGATGTTTACACGGAGACGTAATTAGAATGCAAATTCGGAATTTACCAAAACTCACGGCGACATTTCCTGCGGAACAGTGAGAAACATCTTTTCGGATAGCGCGGGTATGGGGCCCTCGGAGGCCCGGATTCCTTTGTGGGGTCAACAATGGCACCGAGAGGAGAAGATGTTTAACTTGAATTATGTAAATCATTAGGTTTCTCCTTGTACACTTCTTAATTCACAAGAAAAGGTGAAATTGCCCTAGAGGTATGTCGTTTCCTTTCGCCGCCAGCCAAAGGGGCTCACAATGAAGTAAGTTTGCCAGACGATGGAGGCTGGATAACTGCAAGTTTGGTTTCATCTTGTATTAAGCACTCTTCTTCTGTGTATTTAAATTGCCCTGAAGATTGCTTCTATTCTTTAGATGAAGTGATTTCACTTCTGCTTCTCGTTTTCTGATTTTTTGCGAATTTTCTTTCAAGAAGGGGAAGTCCGTCGACTGATTTTGAATGAATTATCTACTTATAAAATGTTGGCGTTAAAAATAAAATTTATGTTTTAGAAAATAAAAGTGGATACCTTTCTTTCAAGATGTATGTATATTTGAAAAGTGCGTTTAAAACGAATTTAACCATTCGTGAAAAGAGCTTACTTTAGTTTTAATGTGTTTTAATAACTAGTTTTAGTAAATCAAAATTTGTAAGTAGACAGTTTTGATGCATTCTAAAAAAAGAAAAATCCTTTGTTGCGAACAAATTTGTTAATAGCCCCTGTTTTGATTTGAATTGACTGGAAATGGGCTAGGTTAAAAATTCTTATAAGTTTTATTAGCTATAATCATAGAATGCTAATACCACAATTTTGAAGCAAAACAGAGTTTGAATAGAATAGACGCTTCTCAGTTAATCCTGCAGAACCAAGTTTTTGAGAAAGTCGCAAATCTTATTTACCTACTTAAGTATTAATATAATATTTTAAACAAGTCGAAAAAATATAATGAAAATATTCCCATATATGTATGTAACATGCAATTTTAAGAAAATATATTTCGATATTAAATTTTGAATGATTAATTTATGAATATTTTGCAAATCCGGTTCCAGCTGAAATTGAATTTGATTTATTATGTCCTTATATGTGATTTTCAAATCAGAACCAAAATATAATATTAACTTTAATTTTGAGGATATTGTTTGATAACTAACAAATCAACATATATGTATCTTAAAACTTTTCCTGTTTTTTTTGTTTTTTTTTTTGTTTTTCAAAATAGTTTATAGTTTTAGAAATATTCTTAAAGGTTTGAAAAAAATCCAATGTAAATAATGAGGGAAGTTAGTTGCATATGCACTTGACCCTAAGACACAGTCACACAACAAAGCGCATGCAGTTAAGCCTTAATTAGTTGATGATAAAGCATAATTGCTTCCTTCCTAAAAGCAAAAATCCTCTGGAGGACTTCTTACACAACACCCATCAGCCAATTTCGAAGAAAATCCTCCTCTAGGTCGAAGGAAACCGAGCTTACAGGCGCTCACCTCGAGCAGGTCTGTATTTTGGAGCCGGCAAAGAGTGCTTAATTAAAAAATTAGACTAATGATAAAAAACGTCTCTGGTAATCGGATTAAAATAATTGTAAGTGTTTTTTTTCCAACGCCTCGGGTCACGGGAGCAACACCAGGGCCTGCAACACCTCAGCCCCGGCGAAATTTATCTCACCCAAATTAAGTGCTGATGGGAGGAGCAATACAAAAGTTTATGCTCCAGAGACTAATTAGGTAAGTGATCCCCTCCTCTGCAGCGCACCTCTCCTCTAATCTTTCTTATCGCCTGCGAGACCTGCTGCTGCTTTTAAAAAAAATTTTGGCACTAAAAAAATTAAACTGTCCGGGACATTTGCAGGAACAAAGCCAGCAGAGGCGGCGAAACTTGAGGGGAGTTATTCGTGTTTTACTACCCAGGGCGGAAAAGCCAGAAAGCCATAGTCGGGGCAGATTGTCACAGACACTTGGCACCAGATGCTGCGGTGTTCTCACCTCGCAAATCTCATCCGTGTCCGTTTAGATATACGGCAAAACATTCCGCTGGTGCTGTCCCGACCTCCGCCCCCGCCCTCGCCGATATCCAGGCCCGTAGACAATCGAGTGCAGAGGTGAAAATGTGCTGAGGATTTCGCCCGACCAGGGGCGCTGCAGCACACACACCTGCTGCCACTTTTTAACGAAACGAAACCAAATTTATCTGGGGGCGTAAAGGCAAAAAATGTCCCCGAGGATGGCGCCCCATCGCTTCATCAGCCGATTAAATTAAACCACAGTCACACAGGGTTTAAGCAACAGCGCGAATTTTGATTAGAGGTAGAACGGCGCTGCCCTTTAACACGAACCCTTAATAACTTTCTCTGAAATGTCTGACTGGTCTAACTTTTTTCAATTTGTCTACGAACCCTTAGCTTTGCAGGATTTTAATTTACCCAACATACAACATACATATGTATATATGTAATTAAGGTATTAAAAAAGTCCAAAACGCAAAAATTTAAACAAACAAAGGCAAAAGATCAACACATCTGGACTATTAAAAGCTTTAAATTTCTATCAGCATAGTCGTTGGTGTTTTTGTTCAGTTGACAACAAAAATTAACCAACTTTGCATCCAAACAAATGGCAGATCATTCAGAGGCTTCAAGCCCAAAAAAAAAATTATGTTTTTGTTGTTGTACAATTCTCTTTAGAGTAATTTAATTTAGTGCTTTCATTTTAGAAAGGCCAGAATTATATGTACATAATCATTGAATATTATATATAACTTGGACAAATTTGATTTTCGAGATAAATTAAAAGCATTCGCATCAAAGAAATTAAAGTAAGTTAATGTTTAAAAACCTGATTATCTAATTGCGCTTTTCTGACTAGGATCAGGATGATGATACACTCAATATTTTACCGGCATCATAATCTGATCGAAATTTCAAGTGTTAAGTATTTTTCTCTATTAAATTGACGCCCTATTTTTTATTCATTGTGTGTCATACCATAATCACGTACCAAGGTGCTATAAGTAAAAACAGTGTACATAAATAAAATTAAGTTAAAGTAAAAACATATATATTTTAGGAAATAAGAAAAGGGAAGAGGGTCCCCGAAACTTACATTAAAAACGGCTTAAAAAATACCAAAGACCGTATATCGGTTATTTATCATTAAAAAATGACGGATTGTTGAAAGAGCTGGTAACTTGAATTTTAAGCTATTATATAAAAATCAAAAAACAATTGTAAAACTTGTTTTCCAAGTAAATTTAGAAAAACTTAGATGTATTATAGTATTTCATGTTTTTAGATTAGCATTCCGCCCATGTTACAAGCTCCTCTGATAAACATATTTTTTAATGATTTTTCAAAAATAGCAATAATATACTGTTTTGTACTGTTTGTACTGTTTTGTACTTTCGTTTAAGAATTCCTTATCTGTAAAAAAATTACTATAGATATGATCTATCACTTGTTCTGCCGCTAAAAATACGATAAAGTTTGTTTTTCTGTGTTATACTTAAAACTATTTATGAAGCAATTTCATTCTTCGCATTAGAACCATTATCCAGTGGTACCTACTGTGAAATAAAGGCTTGTGATTTCAAACTGTACTTCTATAGCGAATTTCAATAAAAATATCGTTATGCAGCTTTTGGATATGAATTATAGCTTTATAAGGCATATCCCAAAATATGGAAATTTGAAGAAAAAAAAGAAAAGGTTGATTCTTAAAGCATATTTTTTTTATAAACAGAAAATATAACTCTATAACCAAGATTTTCGGTTCGGTTTTTTTTTAAAGACCTAGTGTCTTGGCGAAGAGCTAGAGAATTTAGTGCTAGTTGAGACACATCACAGAATATTTCATATTTCTATTTATTTTATTTTACAAACAAACATTTTTATTAGAACCGGTTGGTTGGTTGGTCAGAAACATATAATAAGTGAATCCTTACCATCTCAGGAAAACATAAAATATTAAATAAGATAATTCTGGAAATTGTTATAAATCAAGCTCAATTCTTTATTGAAATACGAAAGAAAAGTTCCATCTCCATAAAGAAAACAAACAAATAAACACACTTACATATATTCTATAACAATATTATATTGAGGAAGGCCGCCACCTCAAACGGAACGAGGTACCATTTTAATAAAACGAAATTGCTTGGCGGTGTCGAGGATTTCTAACAATTTGCTCTTCCAAATATTTGCCGACATTCAGCCACGACCGCAAACTGCCGGAGCTTCCCGGACACAAAATCTGCAATTCAAAAAGTAAGAGACGAAAGCAGAGGAAAGTGCTCACGCTCCCATGAACTTCTACTAATGCGTTTTTATCCCACTGATAAAGTCGAAACACATAAATCTTCATCACAAAAATTTTACTAAATGCGGGAAGTTGTGTGGCGACGAAATCTCCTCTAGACACTGCCAATCCCGACCACAAGGAATAAACAGACAACAAACCTTAAGACATTGAGTAAAAATGTACCGGGGTACGTACACATCCGAATGGGATTGTATCCTTAAAGGATAACCTCCAAAAGTGGAGAATGTGGCAAAGATAAACGAATTTCAAATCCTCCAAGATGGATGGAATGCAAGCGGGCTGCTTTTTAGGTAATTGTTCATGGATGCGGTGAGCAGCGCCTGGATTCCCGGGAGCTGGTTATTAATTTGAAAGTACAACCGTGCTCTAGGTTCCTTTAAGATATCGGCAGATTTAAAGCGGTCGTAACTCTTGAACTTTTGTGGTCCCCAAAAATTGGCTTTCAAATTATCGGTTCCATGAGTGCAATAACCATCCTACATACACTGCGAGCGAGAGTTTTAAAACAGCAGATTTACTCTCCAGGCCCACCCTTGATAGTACTAAATTTCATATACCTATCCGTACCTGCCGGTTTTAAGATCATAAATTCCTCTGGGGACGTTTCAGAAAAGCGGAAGACCTGTGAGATGACGGGGAATGAGCAAGAGCTCAACTTGCTTGGGGACCGCCACAGAAAGCAACCTATGAATAAATTTTTTTTCCTGGACGTAAAATTATGGAGTCTGCTTTTGTAGCGGTGCTCTTATTGGTGGTTATCTACCGAAAATTTATGGGGCTTTATATAGAAAACTTTGGATTTTCTTAATCCACGCTTCGCTGCTCTAATTCCTCTTGTTTGCTTAGGGGGAGCGACGGCGGCGGCTTTCTTTTCCGGCAATTCTTTTCTTTTCGGGCTGGTCACCGTCATTGGTGAGCTAACAAAAGTTCGTTTTCAAATTTGAATTTAAAGTTTTAATTCTACCCACCTGAAGTTCACCTTTGATGTTTATTGTAATCATTAGCCTAGCCCTACTGTACAAAGTATTCTTATAGAAACAAAAAATAAAATTCTATGTTGGACCGAGGGTTCCGTTCGATCGAATCACGAAATAATCTTGCCTGTAACATCTATAGAGGGAAAACAAACAAAAATTAGGTACTCTTTGAATTTTCTTCACTACATAATTATATATACGATGTTCAAAGTAAACAAGATAACGAAAAATGTTTCAAAAAGAAAAAATGCAGAGTTCGGAAGGGTTCATTAAATGGTGGTGTTTTAACTTTAAAACCTGTTAAAGATCAGTTGATTTGATCAGCGTAATTTCTTCTGCAGTAAAATCGTAATTAAAAGAAACACAATACAACTTTGTAGGTTCATCTTTTACCTTTTTTAAGGAAACGCAATAAAATATTTTAAATTAGTAATTTGCTATACCAAATAAGTATAACATTTAATATTTCATTCCATATACTATAGTAAATTATATTTGTTTTGATCAATATAAACCACTAATAAAAATTTCTTCCAAATAGGGTAGCCAGACGTACCTTTTTCCCAGTTTTCATTTAGAATATTCAAAATATTCAAAGCTATTTTTTTACTATACATATACATACATACATATATGTATATTGTAAAGCATTCAAAAACTTTTTACTTTCCCCAAAGATCAATTAATTTTGCAAAATTTAAAATCCTGAGAAAAGTATTAAAAACTGTTTAAAAATATGTTTAGTGAAATTGAAGAAACAAAAAGTATTAATATTTACTGTTTTAATTATTTTTTTTAAATGAAAATTATTATTTTATGAATTTGTTTATTTATTTATTTACATGTTTGAAATTGAACTCAGATAAATTTTTATGTTGTACCCAAATTTTGGATTTATACTTTCAAAGCAATGATGAAAAAATTCCTGAATCCCTACTTTCAAATTTAAAACATATTCACAACTTATTTTTTCGAAAATCCTACAAATTTTATTTAATCTGCACAAAAAAAGATTTTGCTTGAATTTGAATTTTATCATGAATAACTTCAAAATCATGGAAATTTTGATGTTATAGTTTCGCTGTTGCTGCAAATTTCAAATCCTTGCTTTGAAGAACTATGGGTATTAATTACTGCAATTTAATATACACAGTTTTATTGTTCGTCGTTGTTTTTAATTATATACGAGCAAAAAATGCAACTTAAAAACAGAATGCCAAATGAATGTTGAAAATTTTTCCTGCTAACAAGAAACGACAGAAAGATAAATGTTCAGTTCTAGTTCCAAAATTATAGTAAAGTTCATTTTCATATTTCCTACCTCAAATTACATAAAAACTTTAAACATTTAAAACTATGTATCATAGTAACACTTCTGCTATATTCATGAGATTTAGGGTAATTTGAATTGTGGCGCATTAACATATTGACTGTACCTTGCTCAGGGATGCTAGAGCGCCGTGGAAAACAAAAGGGAACGCTATAAATGTAAAATTGCCAAATTTTTATTCAAAGTTCCTTCAGGGGGTACCTTGGTTATTATTGCCATCGCTTATTATCAAAAAGCGTCCGAGCGTTCATGTATGAATATGAGCGTTACCTTGTGCGGATCCCATGTGACCACACAGAGCATAGAGCATATATCGCATATGGGGGGAGCAAAAACGAGCCATCAACAAGAAAAACAACAAAAAGACGGTCACGACGGCGATGACGACGAGGATGATAAAATTTTGGTTGAGTGGGATAAATTTATAACGCGACTAGGTGGAGACCGTGTCGTTGAAATCGGAAGCTGTTACGTTTTTGTGGCTTATTTTGTCACAGTGCTCTGGGAATTTTGTACTCTTTTGAAATTTTTACTGCTTTGAGGTATACTTCGTATGGTTTGCTTTAAAATATCCCAGAATAATTACATATACCTTAGAAGTGCCCCTCGAAAAAAAAAAATAAAAATATATTCACGAACATCTCGCACTTTTGAGTGCTTAGCGTTCACCTGCTGAGGTCCCCACGAAGATTTGCAAAAAGTATGAAGGAAAGACGAAGTCTGGCGGGAACAAAACTCAATTCAGCTTTATGGTGTTTGCCATTCAATAAATACCTTCAGTTCTACACCTTTTTGCCATTTGGTCCAGCTGCTGCCTTACCCTTACTTACCCCCTGACCATTTTGCTTTTTTTATACGTACAACGATTTTGGAGCCCTGGTGGGCATGCCAGAAAAAGATACGCCCTGAGTAGCAGGTTTCAAAATAAATAAATCCTGGCGAAAGGTACACGGCGTGGCGCCCTCTTCCTTTTTCCGCCCTGTCCTTAATTTGATATGCTTTTTGCATTAAGAGCCCTGCTCCCTGCCGGCTCGGACTATCAAATTGTTTCTCGAGCAACTTTTTGCCCTCCGCCCTCCGGTGTGCCACTTGTCGTCTCCATTCGCACCTATTTGCCGCTGTGCTCTGTATGCCTAAATAGCATATTACTTCCTGCAGAAGTTGGGGGCGGAGGCTATCAGGAAACTTCTTGAGGTGTACTTCAAGTAATTGAAGCCCTTGGAGGTGGAGGAGGGACTTGTCGAGCCCGAGGCGCCGCGTGCGTATTACGACGCGTCTCAGTTTGACCGTGAGATTTTGGAGCACCCTTCGCCCTTTAAATTCATTAGAGGTACCTTCGAGCTGCTCGCCTCATTTCGCAAATCGCCCTCCTAATTGTTCGTAATTATCGGGGAAGCATCGATCACCCGCTGCAAACAGTTGCCGCCACCGATTTGTTGCCGTGTTCACTTGTTAAAGGTCATGTTGAATCATCTACTGCCCTAAGTACGGCGAAGGATTCGTCCCCCGGTCGCGTGGGCGGGCGCGGAGGACCGGTGGCGCGCACCTATCGCTTCACGGGGCCCCGAGATACGAGTCACAAGCGACATGACAAATGATGTTCGATGTTCACATATGTCGGGAGCGGGCAAAAACAAGGATCTGTCCGAAACTTTATCCACAGTCGAACGTGTGTAGCACCTATCGATGCCCAACACTCGGACGGAGAACAGCAGTTAGATAACACCGAGGGTGGGGGTGGACCGAAAAAAAAAATATAAAAATAAAGGGCCAGCAGAAGAGATACCGGGAAAATGGACACCGACACCGGCAGCATCCAGGCATCAGAGCATCAGGAGCAAGCCGTGAGCCCCAACTTTTTCTCTACGTCGTTCGATTTTGTTGATGCTCTCGTTATCATCCCTCCAGTTCCTCGGTCAGTCGTTTTGATTTATTGCAAGGGAAGAACTTTTTGATAATCGATTATTGATTTTCCGCAGGTGGACGGAGACTCGTTCTAGGGGTCCCTGCCTGACTGCCTGCACACTTTTTGCCGTTTCGACAAATTGACTGCGGTAAATGGTTCGATCGTGGCCAGGTCTTCCTGCTGCCGGAATCCCAGCTTCATATGTCAGGGTGAAATCTAATTACAATTCCTTCGCACCCGTTCCACTGGGAGCACTTATCATCAGCAGTGGATGAAACTAGCGGGTGTCAAGAATGGGAAATTTCTTAGTGCGTTTTCTTAGGCATATTCCTTCATCTTCCTCCCGCACTTCAGTCTCATCCGGTGCGAGAAAGCACAGGTGTGCTATTAATCTTAAAGTCAGCATTTTCCAAGTCGAATATGAAAAACAGAGGGGTTTATAGTAGGTTTGGTTAAGGTAAGGACGTAGCTCTTAAATAAGCAATTAATTCTTAACGTGACGGTGCTCAGATTGAAGGTAGCAAAATAAGAATTATGTTCGCAATTTAAAAAGGAGCAAAAATACTGTTCTGTAATATTATTTAAATTCTTCTAATTGTAATTTAGGTCTAATGTTTATACATATGTATAATCAAACATCCCGAGTTTGTCGACAATTTTGAAAAAAATTCGTCCGGAAGCTAAACAAATGATATAAGTCGAGAAATGCGACTACACAAAAACAATTAATTGTTTAAAGAAACAAACCGTACAAAATGATTTTTCACACTATACTCTGGTTTTAAGACATACAAATTTAAGTTTCTTTTTATGAGATCATTAAGTATTACTTTGATCCATATGAAAGTGTTTACTTCAATATAATTTTTCTCACTTTCCTCAAAAACAATAAGCCCTCCAAGTTCTTTTCCTCTCGCTTTTTTTTTTCCAGGAAATTTAGATTTAATTCAACTTTCATGATTTTAATATTAGTGAAATGAAAAACATATTTGTTTTTAGTTCAAGAAAAAAAATTGTTTTACCAGGGCAGGTTTGGTCCTACATTATACATATATAGGGGTCGTTCCACGAAAATTGGGTAACTTGACCTTCAGTTAGCCCCAACCGTCCAAAAATGTACCAAGATATAACAACATATCACTTTCCACCAAAATTAGGACCCAAAAGATAACCAATTTTCGACACATTCATACTTAATTTAAAATAGATATTATTTAGCCTTGGTATAATTTGTCATTTGCATTGAAACGCAATTATTATAAATTCAACATCAAATAAGAATTTTTTTTGTTTGGTTATTTTTATCATACTAAAGTAGCTATGTGTGGCAGAAATCAGGTGTACCTAATGGAATAAACTTTTCAGCTTCTTTTCTTAGGAAGTACACTCAAATAGTAAAAGATACCAAACGATTTTTCCTTCTATTACACTTTATTCTTTTGGTTATCGCAAGCATAACAATTTGATTTGAAGTTGTAATATAAACTCAAGCTTTGGTGTTTTTAAAAATTACGCATATAACAAAAGACGAGGGGGAACATAAAAAACGCATAAATCACGTATGCGTAAATATTGCTTTATTGAAATGCGATTTGGCTCGAGAAGAAAAGTTTGCCACAAAGTGGGGATAATAAAAGTGGGCCCCCGAAGACCCGTCTGTCTATTACGTACCTGTAACAATTTGCATTAACATCTCCTTTCCACCCAGCTGGCAGTTGGTTCGGATGGCACACGGCGCCATAAAGAGATGTGACTACAGTTGTTTTCACATCTTGAATATAAATTGCTTTATTTTGAAGAACGAAACACGCGAGCACCCGACAAACAGACGGATAGTCCTGGCCGCATAAGGTGGATATATCCAGACCCTTCCGAGCTGTTGAATTATTCCACACAGCCATGTCAGGACTTGCAACCTGGGGCACACACTGACATCCTCTGGGGCGCTCCTCGGGCGGAGCCCCGCCGCCGGATCCTCAAGTCAGCCCGAGAATTGAATGCTGTTCCGGCTGCTGGTTTCAGTTAACTCCGTCGACTCGAACCGGGCCCGGTACACCCAATTGTTGTGCAATTTAAACTCGGCGCTCATCTGTGATTTCACCCCAAAGTCCTTGTTGAATAAGACGCGGGTCACACCTGCGTCCAACAAATGTTGCTCCCTCATACGTCCGGGGGGCGGGCGGAGCACCCGGGCTCCTCAACTACCTTGTCAGAGGACACTACATTTTTTTCATTGAGTTGTCAGTGCTGCTCTGGGTTTTGAGAAGGGTAAATACTTGTGCTCGAGAACCAGACTGCTTCAGGTGCTCACCCTCAAGATGCTGAGATGGGGATGGAGCGTCTTACTGATTTCATCCTTGAAAAGTAAATTCATTAAGTCGTCGCGAAATGCACCTGTGCCAAATATTGCGATGAATGCGATTCGTTCGGCCAACACCTTGCTTAGTGGTCCGAAGAAAAGGGCTTTTTTGGAAGGGGCTAAAAATTTTGAATTGCATCTTGAATGGAGTCGAGTCCCCCTAAAAATACGTCCTTTATTCCATGCGGTTGAACATGAAAAATCATTTCCCTTGTGGGGAGCTGAAAGGTATTTTGGCTTTCCATGTCATCTCCTGGATATGTAAGAAAGAAGTCCTCCTGGATGGCGGCGACGTGAGCAATGTCTTCCTTTTCTTGTAGGGCTAACTGGCAACATTCGCTCCGCCAAGAAAGTGTTTTTGTCGACTTTTAAATGAGGTTTGGATGTTGGTTTGGTTGATGGCACTTCCTCAGTGATTGCGGGTAAATTCAAAGGTGCTTTGTATTAATGGGATGACGAGGTGAAATTAACCTCACTGGAAGCAAGTTGTCGCCCCTTTTGAAACCGAAAAATCGCGGAGTATCCGATAAGGTGTAGTAAATTGATTGATTAATAGCTATTTTGACGGTCCTCTTGTGCTTTGCAGGTTTAAAAATAGAAAGATCTGATCGATGATAACACTACGTCAAAAATCGCCATAGAACTTAGTCCATATCCATTTTTAATACTTTAATTTCATATTTTGAACCTTCAAGATTTACAAGATGCTTTAAGAGGAACGAAATTTAAACACATTTTTCTCTAGACTACTTTACTATAGTTTCGCATGAATCATTCTACCTTACAGGTCGAAAAAATAGTATTAAATGCATGCAAAGTAATAAATAATTACAAATGAAAACCTGTTTAAAACGTTCAAGGTATGATAATCTTAATGAACTGCTGCTAACCGGAAGCATTATATGTATGTAGTATATTATTTGTTCCGTTCATTCCGTTTTAGGATTTCATACCTTAAAATAAAAGTCGCTAATATAAAATATGTCTACTTTAATTGAGGTTTTATTCTACAAATTACTTAAAATTACTATTTTTACAAAAATTTTGATTAAAGGTTATAATCAGTAATCGTCGGCAATTGTGGAGCGACAAAACACAAAAATGTTAGTGTTCGATTTCAAACCTCGAAAATTTCAATAATTCTCGAGATTGTAGATATGTTCTTGTAGATAGCAACGATTAATTAAGTGAGTGCAATAATCGATTAAATTTATTTGATTAATCTAAAAATCACATATTTCCCTTTTCAATTAATCGGTAATTATTCGATTAGTTCGAAAAATATATAATAATAAATGGATACATTCTATATTTGATTATATACATTTATAATAATATATTTCATTATTATGAAAAGGAAAAAGTGTTCAAAATTTGGTAACCCATGTGACCTAAAAAAATAATTACTTCATTCATGTTTACAATATTGCTGCGCTCCACTCACGATTATGATTACTGATCCCATATTAATCGACTATTTCTTTTTGATTCAATTGCGATGCAACTATTCTGCCTTGATTAATTAAATGGTTAATTATGTGATTTATTTCAAATATTTGCCATATCTACTCATAGGGTAGGGCCTTAGAGATACTCACGAGAATACCGAGTTAAAAGCAATATTATAATTAATTAATAATTTATCCCACTGTATGCAATATATGTAAGTAATTTCCTAAACCTATGAAGATATATGTTATGGCAAGGCTTTACATTAAATTGCATGCGAATAAGCGGAAGCAATTAAAGTTCACCAAATCCAACTACTAATTTCACTGCAACTGCCCGTAAAAAAGTTGCAGTCCCACAAAAGCCCGAAACCCGAACATACACCTGAGGGTGACGTGCTTCAGCCGGACGAGACTGACGAGCGTAGGAATAAACAAGCCTACAGGACCAGAAACAACAATAAATCGCAATTGTCCTTCCTGATGTAATTTATGTTTTCCATGTTTGGAAATATTTGCCTCAGGATAGAATTCCCTAATTTCTGCATCCCGGTTCCGTCCTGCGTTCCACGGAAAACTGCCACAAAGGCTCCGCTTACCTTTCTGATGGACGGAGACCTCTGGTGCTGCTAATCAATCGATCACACAATTTTCGAGTGAGAAGTCCGAACGAAGGGTCTCCAAATTGGTTCCTGCATAACTTGGGCCCGTCGTTCTTGTCTTTGCCGGGAGTCCGACTGTCCAGAAAGGTTAATGGATCTTTGGATATCACTTCCCTCCCCATTAATTGCTCCATGAGAGTTACTTCTGCGCCGGCCAGAGGTGCACGTTCGGGCTGTTTCGGGGGACTTTGGCTAGATATTAGCAACGGTTGCATTTTACAGCCAGTGGACCCATCCCCGCCGGTGACGGCTGTCACACAATGTGCAATTAAGAGACGCGTATCCCTGGCCAGCCCGAATGCATTTCGGGCGACTCGAGTCGAAAGTTTGTTAGATCTGGGGTGCACCCGGGGATTCAGGGATAAAAAACGGCAGACATTGATTACGGCTGGGCATAGTCGTCCTTTCCCCACGAAGCTAATGGCTACCCACCTCGTGAGGTTTGTCCTAGCACTTTAAAGTCAAAAAACATCAAGTTATCGCTTCGTTTAGATACTTTCAACTATGGCTCCTCCACGTGCAGCTCTATTTGCTCCCTCCTTAGACTTGCTTAGCAGAACCCCTTGCTATTTTTGTACTTAAAGTGTTATCTATGCGATTCCTCCCGTTCGTTTTCTATAGTAAATTTCCAAGTTTACGGGAAAATTCAATTTACTTTTCACTTTTTCAGTTTACCTGACAACTTTGTCGACACCCTCGTGCAAATTTAATACTTGGAGTGATTTATGGCGCCTGAGCTATTTTGCGACACTTAACTTCGCTTGATTTTTTAGCTTTTAACTCTATAAAATTTCCAGACGATATAAGGGAAAGTAAAAATGTAGTTTCTCGGAGAGTTCGTTGTCAGTACAAATTCAAAATGCTTATGTCTTTTAAAATGGTTTGAAATTTATTCCACTTCACCAACTTAAGCAGGATTCCTCTTATTTATATGTATATTGATTTATATGTATGAGCTCTTTAATAGCTTTTAATTTATATATCCAAAAGCAATATAATGCAGTAATGTGCTTTTGAACGTTTTTATATACATAAGTTTATATTTTTGAGGCCATCACTTTCTTTGAAAGTATTTTTTTCGGTTGCACATATAACCCTCCAAAAGTAATTATGTATGTGCTTATAAAATTGGAAATGTTATGTTTTACAACAATCCTCTTATATAACGAACTTTTATATAAACAATTTTTACCGCACGAGCACTTTAAAAATAATGAATATGAAAAATGTTGCTAATAGCGAAACCTCCATAAGACGAAGCAATGTGTTACCTTACAAAAAATCTTACTTTTTATAATGAATTTTTACAAAGTTTTGGCAATTTTTTCTGATAAATTTTATTAAAATATTAGTTTTCAGATATTCCCAGTACTAAGAAAAATTTTCTTTAATTCTACATACACCATTCAATATATATGTATATATATGCACATACGTACTTATTAGTCTATATTTTTAAAATTTCTTTATACTTAAATTAACGTTTTGAAGGCCATCAAAATCATGGTTTTTAGACATATGCATATACAAGGTCTATCACGAAAACGGCTTTACGTGAGAACTTGTAAATTACATATGTGCAATATTACTCATACCCTGTCTTTAAAAAATAAATACTAAAATTTATGCATTTAAAATTTCCCTTTAAAACAAAAAATTGAAATTTTACATTATCGATTACTAATTTGAGATAATTCCATGATCAGAAATTCATAAAATTTCTTACTATGTATATTAGGGGTTTACATTTTAGTACGGAGCCCTCAATGCGTGAGTCTGACTCGCACTTGACCAGTTTTTGTATTACTACACAAAAATCTAATTGCAAAAATGTTATAAACAATATGTAATGATTTATTAGAATTATTTTCTTTAATTTATGTGTACGTAATGTCCAACATCGACCTAATGCGCAATAAACGTCCGCCGCTCGGTTGTTTGCAGAGCACTTTGCGAAAGGGAAAATAAATTTTACAGGTGATACATAATGTGAAAGCCCCAGAACGTGAACGTGAATATAACGCGGGTGGTAAATGCAGCTGCAGCGCTGTACCTGTTCAGACCATTCCGACTGCTTATTAGCATCCGAGTAAATGCCCTATCAGAAAAGGGCAGCTATAGGACCTAGCCGCTGTTTCAGAGGGTTCTAAACCCTTCCTCCCCCGAGTGGATTTAGCGCCGTGGCCAATAAATCCAACTCACTGGGATTCTGGCGGCAGCGAACACCAAAAGCAGGTGTTGGTTATAAATTGTTCTATAATTAGTCGCATAATTTAATGCACTTTAAATCTTGTGCTGTATACTGCTTAATTTACATGAACACTGGTTTTGGTTGTAGAATGAGAGCAGAATGGCCGCTCAGATTTTATTGGTCGCTTCCTCCTGACCTTGATATGTTTAAGTTTATACATTTCAAGGTGCACCCTATGCTGATGTCGGAAGTCAAACAGTTTCGGAATAAATTATGTGGCGGCTGTGGTGTGACAGCTTAAGAGCATAAAGCACTGGAGCTGCACCCCCGCATAGCGACGGAGCGAGTATGCAACGTGCACCACGGGGCTGTTACTCGCTACGTGAAAGTTCACTCAATGGAACTCCATTTACCAGGTATCAAGAGACGACAAAATTTTTCACTTTACCTCTTCTGGAGCTAACCCGGATTTAAAAGGATTTTATCGGCTATGTGCTTCCCGCTGCTGTGTATTATCCCCCGGATGAACACAGCCCCTAGTGAGAGACGAGGGGTGATGTGCTCGTCTTAGTAACTCATAATCATTCTTCAAGTAGTTCCCGAGGATCTCGCGGGGTTAACTACTTCGTATACGATTCGCGTACTTATCAATCTTAAGAAATGCAGCCACTCTAAGTTTAGTGGAGTTTCCTTGGGGGTTTTACATACATACCTTTAAGAAAGTTAAAATTCAGTAAAATATCATGATTTTTATGTACTTCCAGCACAAAAGAGTTGTCTATTCAAGTTAAATGTTAAAGTGTTGAACATAAAATTCTAAACATTAAAATCGATTTTCAAAGTTCACCTCAAACTTATCTTTCAAATTGTTCACGTTTTCGTATTTAACCCTTAAAGACGATTATAGGGTGAAATATTACTCCTTACGAATTTTATGTGTTTTGTAACTCATATAACCGTCGTTTATTTTCTAAATCATTAATGTTTTGTTTTTAATCTAAAAACGCTTTTTACAGATTCGCAATCATTCGTAGATTGAACATCTTTTATGTAGGACTACTTAAGGTTATATAATAAAAAAATGGGAATTCTTTTTTTGAATTCTCGACATCTTAGTCCATCTCTAGTTAAAATTATTTGTATTTTTAACATAATTAAAACTACTTAACATTTTATTTTATTTTCATAAAATAAGTAATCCGAAGAGAGTTATGAACTTAATTAAAATCTATTTAAATTTAGTTTTCTTTTCTGTCTTTGGAAAACCAAACTCACGGAATATTAAAAATAAATTTTTTACAAAATATTAGAGTAATTTTGTCTCCACTTGTCGCTGTGAGGTGTATATTTAGTCTAAGGTATTTTATTAAGTAGTCCTATGTTGGTCTGGCTAGCTTATTTGAGCTATAATTATGTTGTTTCACAGAATATTCTTGAAAATTAGTACTATGTATTATATATTAAAATTAATATTTGAAATTTCATAAAGGAAGTATGTCACTCCTTAAAGAGGAACCTCTCAGTGGGCGATCCTTGGTCCTTGCAGGAAGGTGTAGGTGCTGTACAACGGATGTGATGCCAAGGCAAGCCGTTTACATGTGTTCTCAAAGGCAGTGATTACTTTTTATTACGTCTGATACTGCAATCAATCATCGGCCCGACTGTGCTGTCGTTTTTTTTTTATATTGTATATCATGCGGCATTGCGCACATCTTTTATGTGGGAAGTACGTGCAGGCTTAGGTGGGGGCGTCACTGGCGGCATGGCGCGGCGCGGGGGCGGCGAGCGAGCGGTGATGATTCCCTGATAGAAGCCGTACCTGCCTGTTTTATTACGGAACATCAATTCAACCCTAAATTTGTTTGCAATCAATTTCACCATCCGGGCACAAAAGACTAAGGGTTCCACGTAGAAGGGATTTGCGTGCCAAATTGACGTACAACCACCCGTAAAAAGTTCTGGTGATGGGGATTTTATTGTGTGCTCCACCATGAAGACATTCCTGAGCAGCCCGACAGAGAAAGTCGATATAATTTGAAATTATGTTTGCAATTTTGAGATGTTTAATGTTATCCCAGTACAATTGCTATAAATCTACTTTTATAGGAAAATGTTTCTAAATTGGAACGATGGCGCTCTTCCCTCTAGAGATTCCTCCAGATGGCTGGGTGACTCCTAGTTAGTTTGTTGAAAAAACCTTCATTATTACCTTACATCGAGTATCTACTGTAATGCGTCCTAGATAAGAAGGCTGTCTTTCTTTAAAAAAATAATTTTTTTAATTGAGAATTTCAGCAGGGAACGACGGGTGGGGTGAGGAAACCTGATCCTGCTCGAGTCACATACTCAGCAGATATGAACCTGTTCGCTGACAAAGATACACAATCTGTGAAAGAAGCTCCTTTCCCGCTGGATGTATGCTTCTGACATGAAAACGTTTCATGTTTACCTCAAGCATTTTAAAGGAGGCTAAATGTGCGCCAGGGAGCGCACCAACATTTTCTCAACCTTCTAGAAAAAGCCAGTAAATTTATTGTGCTCGTTGTCAGCCGACTCATTGTCGTCATAGATGTCACCAACATGCACTAGTGTGACAGGGGCACATCTGTAGTTAAGGATGCCGCCTCGAATGCGTGGCGCTTTTTTTTTTTCTTAAATTCGCTGAGGTTAATGCAAAATACAAGCCAAAATAAAACCGAAAAAAAGGTTTACTTCCAACCTGTTTTGAAAAAAGTGACTATCACCGGCGCCAGCTTGAATAATCAGCAAAATGCTACCCCCTCATCGCTCGAGGCTCACATCCTCACAATATCTTAGTTGATTAATATATAGATTCGAGTAATTTTCAGCTGGGATGACTCATGCTCAGAGGAGGGGAGGGAATCCCTAAATTACGAGGACCGACTTTCCGGCCGAGTAAGGGTAAAGTTTCAGCAAATAGGGCGTTGGTGGAGGAAGGCTTGCGGAAAGTGCCCCTTTTCGTAGGGACATGTGTGCTGATGCCATGTAGAAATCAATTAAGTCAAAAGGTAAATAAAAGGTGGTTTTGATAGAAACTGTTTGACATTTGGTACGGAAGTTGATGCTGTGTAGAAATTATGACTATTTCTGCATAGAGGGGATCAAATTTAGAAAACAGTTTGATTATGATAAATGGCAAAATTTTGCTTTTCATGAGGGATTGAAATATGAAAATTCAGGTTATCAATTCTGTCTTACCTTCTAGTTTTGAAATTTTCGTAGTCTTTATAATGCAGAGTGACTCATATTAACCGAAAGGGTTCTCTTTGTATTTTAGGAAAGTGTCGCATATTGAAGAGAAATTGTTTTTCACAAATCCTTTGGTGAAATTTCGTTTCATGATATATTCACAAAATGTCATCCAAATAAGAAATCATCGAGTTCAACAGTGTGCCAATTTAAAATGGAATCCCCTAATTACAAATGTAAAGACTAGAATTTTTCATTTCTTAATTATTTTTCCAATTAGAATTATAAGTTATAATTTACTTAATACCCAATTAATAAATAAACGTCTACAGTAGAACATCGAATACCCAATCTAAGTGGGATTAAAGTGGTTTGGTATGTAATTGGCTCCGATATTAAAAATTAAACAAAAATGAACCAATAGTTCATAGCTAAACCTAAAATTATTAATCTAATGCAGTTAATTAAAACTTATTACATACATAAAATTTGTTGATTAGAACTGATATCATAAATTATGAAATCAGATGTCTGTTAAACGAGAGAAAACCACACGTATTTATATTGCATTTCCTGTTTTCAGATCAAATACGAATAAAAGCCACAAAAAAAAGGATATTGCCTGAAGGAAATTTTCGAATTGATTGTGCATCATTGACCTCCTGCAATTGTTGGGCTCGCAGAACAGGACTCAGTCACATACACATCAAATGTATTTTGGAAAACGTAAGTGGAGGACCGAGGACGAAATGGTCAAAAGCCGGAATATCCATCAGGTCCGCAATACAGGCACAAATGTCCCTGGTAAGGTGCACAAAATCTGATCAATTTTCAGTCACCCCAAAATAAACTGTGCAGTTGGGCAAACCGTCGGGCTCCAGTCTCCAGAGTCTGGTGACAATAGCACACCCATAAATTACCAATTTACCATAGTTATTTGCCCGCTCAGTTGAAATTATTTGCTACACCTGTAAAAACCATAAAATCATCAATCAGTAGTTGTAATGGGTTGGAAGTAATTTATGGGATTATAGCCCAGGATTCGTTCATTTTTGCTTCTACCCAGCCACTGTCATATCTGCCGGGGCCCGCAGCGAAGCCCTGCATCACTCACGCCCCAACTGCGCCTCCCTGGTCCTGAATGGGGACAACAGCGATCCGGAAAGGTGCGGAGAATATGCAAATCAATGAAGGGAGATAATCATATGGTGCTTCTGCTCAGGGAAAATATAGGCTGTGCCAAAGTGCGCGTCCCGAACGTGATTTCAGGAGCACCTTTGAAGTCTCATCGCACCTACGCCACATTACGCACATAACGCGCTCATAAGCAATTTCGAGATTACTACTTCCTCAGCAGTTTTCTAAGGCGTTCGGTGATTATTCGGCGCTCGCCCTTATCGGCGTTCTGCTTGGATGCGCCCCAATTTGGTACCTTCTCAAGTGTTTGCCCTTTCCTTGGGAAGTACAAAGAATTTGCGGGCCCAGGTAGGCCTATCATTAAGGGTGATCGCTTCAAGTGAGGTAAGCGAGAAAAAGTGCCTCTGTAGGGTTTCTATTCTTTTCCACGTAGGGCTGCTTGATGCCTTCTCACTAAGTGCAAGCGGGGGAGCCATCAAACTTTAACTGGAAAGGAACTTTCGGGCTTAACGAATTTGGCAAATGTAAAACTGCACGGCGAGATAATTTACACCGCAAATCTTAGCGCTTAACTCGGGCAAAAAACATAATTGAAATTCCTGGTAAAAGTTTGAATCCATTAAAAACTTTTATGTAAATGGATATCACCTACAACGCCAGATACGGCGGGCTAGAGCGAAAAGAAAAAAAAAACGGTCGAAAACTTAATAATAAGCTCGAACAAGCAAAAAAGGCACGGCGAACCAAGGGCACTCAGGAGAATCATAATCTTATTATCCTTGGAGCGATTCCGGATCTCAAATCGTGTCGTTTGGAGGTGTGCACGTCTCCTGCTGCAGCTCGGCCTTCAGATGCCGACGGTCCTGCTGTCGGCGAAGGTTACCTTCCAAGGACAGCCAAACAGGGAATTCAGCTCCCGAACTCCTGGACGACGACGAATAAAAAAGGACCTTTCATTTCGCTGAGGGAAACGAGAAAAACTGCGAAAACTTTCTTTGTAGACACCCAAGTTTTAAGAGATCCATTGCCTACACCATTTATTTAGAATTTTCAAACTGCTGGGACAAGCAGCAGCATCACCGGCGGCGGTAGCGGGGAGGATTCACTGACTCAATGCTGCCGGGTATAAAGCACTTTGCAGCTAATTAAAAAACAAAAGGGATAATTTTTCACCGCTCATCTAATTTAATAAAGACGAATGCTCTTGAGGTGTAAAACGAGTGTGAAAAATGAGGGACGCTGGAACGCGAAATAAAGACGCTCCCGAGATATTCATTAGCTAATGAGACTACAGCAGACGCGTCGAATTACCAATTTGTTTTATGTTTTCGAGAAGCGAGTGGTTGAAATTACCTTGCACCTTCTTTTTATGCAAAACTACCTCAGAGTCGGAATACCTTGGTCTAGCCTGTTTACAGAACGCGATTAATTTTTAGGAGTAGTATGAAAGGGTCAAATGAAATATTTGCTGTTTGAGAAGATAAATCAATTATATTGTAAATTTTGAAAAATTACTGAACATTTTAGTAAATTTTAGTATATCAATCTTACCTCAAACATTTTTAGCTTAAATATCGAAAAACCAAATTTTCAATATACTTCCCTTACTTTTATAAAAAGATCTTGAGGTTGAAATCTGCATTTTGCCGAAATTTCTGTACAAATTCAATTTCGTAGATATATATTACTTGAAATTGAGAATTTTCGGTTTCCTTAATTCTTTCCTACAATAATTTTGAAATCAGACGTGTAATTATAGTGGTTCTAAAATCGTCAAATGTATAATCTTCATAACATTCTTACATTGAGAATTACATCCAATATAGTGAATTTGTAGCAGATTCCTATTCAGTTTATGAAAGTTTGATAAAAGTCATTCAAATAGTTTATTTTAACTTGATATATTACAACATATTTTTGGAAGTAGACAAATTCATCTGAAAAATGTTGTCTTAAAATCTCTCAATACCTTTATACGTACCAATACTATGCATTTAATTAATTAAAAACCCTTTCTTCATTTTATCCAATTCATACATCATCTACAAAATGTTCTAACTAATCTTTATACAAGACCATAATTAAATCATCAGGTCCATAAATTTAATTTTAATGATTCAGAAAGGTGCGCCCTAGTGGCCTGGGCATGCGAAAAAGTTAAAGTAAAAGTTCATAAATGAAATTAGAAAATCTCATTTGCACCCAATTCCAAACATAATTAACGCTGGAACTAAGTAAATAGTGAGCTGATAATGAAAGACAAATTGGGGCTCACAAGTCACTTCACACCTTGTTTGGTGCTGGGGCAATTCAGCTCCGAGACCAGAACCATTCAACAGAACCCTGCTCCCTGACCCAACGTAATAGAGGTGTCTAATTCAGTTACCCGAAACTTTTACATTAGGAACCAAAAAATAATTCATTTCACGTATGATGTGCATTTTGTTAAGAGCTCATTTCGTCGGGATTGTCTTTCTAGCATGCTAACATTATTGAGCACTATAGTATTTTTTGTGTGCATGGTGCAATGATATTTAGTAATTTTGGGTTTAAAGATTCATAAGATTTTCGCCTCATTGGCTTAAAGTATGTAGATGCAAAAAATAATTAAATTCAAGTGTTAAAAGACTCACGTATCCCCAAGATTCTTCATCTTTTGCTGCAGTTACATAATAGATCACCCTCATCTCAAGGAGCAGATTTCGTTAGGACAATAAGCTGACACTGCTTAATTCAATTTGTTACAGTCAGTAGCAGGGCCGCACATGTCGCCGCACCGGGTGTCGCCTCAAAGGGATTGAGTACCTTTTTCTGCTACCTTCTTACACAGGAAGGAGCTCGGTCCCCAAAGGTAAGAAACGACTTACATACACATCCACACATGCCCACATGCCGACTCCGGTGGAATGAACAACAATATTAACAGCTCCAGAAAGGCCGGCAGGTTCGGACAACCTAAAAGTTGGCACGGCGGCAAATAAGGGTCAGTAAGTGATAAAAGCATATTAAATTAGGAATATCTCAGGAGCCCTTCTGCCCTTTCTCCTCGGTCTGTGTGCCGTATAGACTTATTCACCTTAACTTACGTACGGCCGGACCAACACACCGCTGCGAAGGTACTCGAGAGGCTGCAGGATCGCGCGCCCCAAAGGACACTTTCCCGGCGTGCTAATATATGTGTATTTATTATTTCACTATAAAAGTAAACAGCCCCTGGGTAGGACAACAGCTGGTTGTAATGACGGGGAGATATGTGAGAATTGTCTTCGTATGGCCGGCTCACCGGAGGGTCCAGTTGTTCTTAAGCTAGAGAAGGTGAATAAAATCAGTAAGAGGAATATTTCATATCACGTGTGCTTTTATTAGCGGATGCGAACGCCCCTAAAGACAAACGCCGGGGAAGACGGAGGTGTACGTCAGCATTTGAAGCACATGGGGACGTGGCCTGAAGTCATATTTGGGGTAATAGCAAAGGTACAGGAATTGCTTCAAATTGGTCAAATCCACTTACACATCCATGCCTCACTGTGTCACATAAACTAATTTATGGAGCTATCAACAATCGTATGCGGATGCAGAATTAGATTTCAGATTCCATCCATTACCCAGCCCGATGCGAAAGTAGATGAAAGCTGGAAGGTATTCCGAAGGTATTATTCACATATGCTACTCTCAGGCGATTCCCCATTAGATCCACGTGAATGGGTTGAAGGAGTATGCACCCTTTGCATTAAATAACCGATTCGAGTGCCCTTTTAAAACATCCTTATTCATTTATCATTGATGGAAATTTTGTTCACCTGCAGCTGTTCAACTTATATCATAAATGTTCAACTCACGTTCACTTAATGATTTTTCATCTCTTAGCTTTAGGGTATTGTCTCCCTTTGGATAATCATGTTGGGATATGTTCTAATAAAATGTGAACTGCGAGAAAAATTCACCTAAAAGTAAACAAAACTAGGGATTTGTTCATGATTTTAGCCAAGAAGGATACTGAGTTAAAACTACAGAAGTATTTTTAAATTACATTCCGCAATTTTATATTATTAGGATGTAGGTAAAAATAATAATTAATTCGTCGCTTTAATTTAATGTAAAATTGTGATGCGCAAACTACTTTGGCCTCAGCAAAACTACATATAGTGGCGGAGAAAATAATAGGTACAAAAGCTAAACATACAAAATTGATCTGGCAATCCCTTCAATGAATGAGTTAAAATAAATAAATCTCTGTACATTAAGTATACATTTAATATAGTATATAGTACATAGTACACTAACAAAATTTAATATAAATTGTTATTTATATGTCATTGTGAACTTATAAAGTTATTAATTTATTTTTAACTTGTACCTATTATATCTTCGACCACTGTAGTTTAATCTGAAATCGAGTTTTGGCCTATCCATGGTCGATCGATCATTTTAATACTAAATATATCCAAGTTTTTTTTATATCCAATAAAATTAATTCTATTAATGAATTTGTTTAAACCGTTTTAGTTTATATAAATCAAGAGCTTCATTTTGAGGTTGAAGTTGCTAAAAAGTATTTTTTTTATTAGCGAAAAGGTTATTATATTTAGGGAAATTTAGGGAAAAAAAATAATTACCTTATTTCAAAATCAATTCTTTATCACACAGTCGTTGTAGACTGTACTTTAGATTTGAGTAAAAACTAATACAAATTATCCGTGGTGCTTGCAATTTATGTTGACTAACAAGGGTCGAAGGCAATTCTCTGCTGAGAAATTAAAAACATCCTCAACCTTGTTGCAAAAATCTGCCCCTGTGGATATGATTCAACAAACCACGGTCAGAGAGAGGACCTTTAAGGGGGCTCCGGCAGGTTACTTTGCCCCACATACCGCCAGGATGCTACCTAAATGAGGTTCAAGGAATCCCAGTGCAATTTAACAAAACGCTGGCCGGGAGTGTGTGGGAATTGGGAAATGACTTTTCGTATACGTACCGGGCGAAACTTTATATCTGTCTGCCTCCTGTGCGAAGGGACACAGGGATGAGAATTTATGTCTCGTTTAGATAGAGGACTAAAATGGTTTGTGGGTTTTTCACATGAAGCCACTTAACTCTGAAAGAAGCAGAATTCCTCAGGGTGAAGAAAATATGCAATCTGTCGTCAGAAAAGTAAAATATATGCTACAGGTTTTCGCAAAAAAAAAAATAATAATTTCATAATATTATACGGTGAAAAGTACCCAAAGTTCATTTTGAATAGACATATGAAGGTGAAAATATGTAAAGCAGGGGCTTTGTTGCTTGAAATGGGACTGGGACCAACTGATCATATAAAGAGAGATAGACCCGAATTTTACATATTAAACATTATGCGCTCTTTACATGGCTTATTCATTTTTTCTTTGGCCTCACAATAGTTTAGTATTATACTACACGTAGCACTGTTTACGAAAAAAAAACATTTATAGTTAAATTTCAATAGATATGTAAGTAAGTAAAATAAATTATAAATTCAATATGTTCCATACTTTTAAAAATAATCAAAAAATTGTTTACAGCGTCCTAATTTGGTGATGCTAATCTAAATATCGAATGCTACAAATCTTTTATTTGTTCAGAGGTGGAGTGAATTAATTCTATTTGCGAAGAGATGATCAGTGGGAAAGGCATGGCAACAATTTGTTAAAAAAAGGAGTATTTAAACAACTTGTCGCGCCGATTGGAATTAGCTGCTGAAAAGAGAAAATTTTACCTTAAATTGAATTTTTTTATTTCATTGACACCGGTGAGACCGAAATAGACGAAACCGAAACACATGAGATCGCTAAAATTGCAGCTGCCTACATGTCAATTAAGGAACTCGGAGAGTTCAAGTAAAAGTCCACGTCCACTCATTTCAGTTTCAGTCATTTCGGGTTTCGCTGGCTGATCTTGAGAATGCTCCGCAAGTCCTTGGATTATTGTCTGGAGGTATTTTTAGGCTGAATTTCTAATTGAATCATGTTGTCGTGGTCTTGCAATTAGAGTCCGTCAAGCAATTGTTAGTTCTAAAAAAAGCAACGTCACTGGGCGCTGCCAGCGTGGAAAGGGGCATTTGCGATTATTTCGTTTTTAAGTCATGAAAACAAAGAAAAGAGTGTCTCAAGATACTTTTTTTAAGCATGAAGTCCAAATTTGGACACTAATGATGAAATGATGGGACTGTTAATGCTGCAAAAATAAAATTTAAATTTAATTTAATAGAATAACTTACTTTATCAAATTCTTAATCAAATTGAGTTAGCACATATTTTGCCTCTGAATTTTAGGCATACTATTATTATTATTCTTAGTGCTATTATACTATTACTATTATTCTATGAACTTATTCGCACATGTAGAAATAATTTTAACCTACGCAATCATATAAATGAAAACAAAAGGATGAAAACGTGTTGCTATTTTAAGACTCCAACGCCAAGGAAACAAAAATCAAAGGTTAAAAGAAAGCAGAGTAAGCACGTCTAGAGGCCCTGGCCAGCCAATGAGCTCCCCCATTAATTCACCTTTCAAATAAAACCACAATTAAAACCTCCCAAATGCCAAAAATAATTCTAATTTCCCAATCACATTCAAATGAATTTCCATTCTGATTAGAAATTGATTTTGCCAAGATATCCGAGCAGGAGCGGAGGAGCGTGGTGCTATGGAGTGATCAGATAGCGCCCACTTGAGCGGGAATAAATGGTTCATATAAGTAAGCGATTAATCACGGAAGCATTTCATGGAAAATTCATGCATTCCACCTAGCCAAGAGTGGTAGACACCGCTTCGGTGCAACCCCCGCCGCCCCCGCTCGAGTGGTTCTGCTCTGGCGTGGTGTCTGCACCTTTCATCTAGCAATACTCAATCCGTTCACCCGTGTACATCCTAGGAAAATGTGTTCCGAAGTTATCCCGGTGTTCTTGGATATTTACAAATATAGCAAGATGGATGCGCGTTAGCCGGGCTAATCTTGGAGCCCTCTGGCACTAAGGCGTTTTGGCTCCTCGCAGTGGCTGGCTCACATCTGCCGGAGCAATGTAAAAGCATTTAATCAAAACAGGTTAATGGATTTAAATGATTTACACGCACGTAAGTGCCAGAACGAAATCGGTGCGAATTTGGATACGACCAGACAGTTGATTTATTTAGAACGCACTATTCCTTTTACCTTCAAATTTTCTTATGTTTTACTCATCCCGGGGAATCCCCTAATATTCATTTAAAACTATTTTTGATTTTGTTAGTCATTACAAGCGAAAATCAGATTAACTGATTCAGATTTATAGATCAATTAATAGTAAGTACAAATAAAACTATTAAAGCTGGTTTAACATTTCAAAATTAATAATAACTTAGAGATTTGAACTAATAAGTATCTAGTGAAAAGGAAATTGTTGTCAATTTTAAATAGAAAAATATGAATAGCGATACTACTTATCTACTATTCTCATTTCCTTTTTTTAAATCCTGATTTTTAATTACTGCATTACCGAAGTGAGTTGGGCTTTGATTCGATTCCTGAATTGATAAAAATTCCAAACGATCTACATATATACATATGTGCAATTTTGGAAATGTTTTAGACACCAATTCTTTTGATATGCTAAAGACCTTTTTGTTTGAAATTCTTTATAAATCTTCTTTTTCTTGCACCTTTCGCTGACCTTTCATGCGTCCCCGTATCCACGAAGCGGCGGGCTCAGTCTCTGTGAATTTTATTCGGGACAGAGGACCCAGGCGACTATCAAAGATATCTAGCGAGATGCAAGTGCCCATTCATTGTCACAGTGTCCTGACAAAGCCCTCTGCACACCCACAAAGCATACATCTCCAGAAACAGACACAGGATATTGTTTGTGCTTTGTGATTTATCCCTTTTCCAAAGGACTTTTTCTCGATTCAGATTTTTGTTGTTGCTCCTGATGATACTTTTTATCCAAATGTCTTCTTCTACTCGTTATTGTTGGACTTTTGGCTTTTGTCATCAGTTGTGCAAAGCTGTGCAGGACTCGTTTTGTCTCCATGTTCATATCTTCTTTTAAGGCCTGATGCTTCCTTTGAGATATCCGAACCAAAGCCTTTGGTTCCGTCATTCCTTTAATTATCTTTTTTGCGGGGCTAAGGTGAACCACAGATTATTTGATGATATCACTAATGAGAGTTTAATGGAGTGTCATGTGTTATAATAGCGATAATTACATTTTGCTGCCGTTCGCCATATGGGGGCCACAAAGGATTATTTTGCACACTTTTTTTTTGGTGGTTTTTTTTTTATTTTGCCCAATTTTTCCCTCGACAGCTACTCGGGGCCATATCGTTTGACGGGAAATCATTTCGACTGTCCGTCAACCCTTTTCAAATTTCACTAAAATGAGATTTTCGCCCAGTCCTCCTGGCTGGCTATAGGTATCCAAAAAGTTGTTCCACTTTCGCTGTGAGAGTTAATGAAAAACCCCCTCCCGCACCCGTCACCCCTTTTGTTACACTTGAGAGTTGCAATCAAATTAAGGCCACCGTGAAAAATTACAAAAAGAACTAATTACCAACGGGGAAATCAGTCTTGGTACACGAAACCAACAGCCTAAGAAGCGCTTTTCCAATGTGCACCCTTCGAAATGAGAATTCCGTGGGCTCTCCTTCGTCCATCAATAACCCACCGGGAGCAGCTCACGGATATGTTTGTTACAAAAAAATTAAAGGACCCAAGTCGAACCAACGGAGCCATCCCTCATCTTGTCCTCCGGTAATACCCTTATTTAATCTTGCATATAGCCTTATTATGACCTGTTTCTGCTCACTTTAAGGCGCTGGATAGCTGAATGGTTGTAGAGTCGGTGCTATCGATGAAATTGGTTTCAGCACTAAGGAGCACGATAGATACACAGCCGTCCTCAAGTAATCACCTCCATTCTTTGCGAAAATCTCCAAGAAGTTCAACATTAAGGTAGAGAATTAATTCGGAAGGGCGGCTTGGGGGAAGTGGAGGAATGGACGACAACATAAATTATCGTTTAAGGATTTTATGAAAAGGACGTTTTAAGACACCTATCTTTCATTATAATTGATGGGAAATAATTCATTTAAAGTGAATCTGCGGAAATATCCACCCGAATTGTTCCGCTTCGATTCATTTGCCCGAGAGGATTTTCGTCTTATGACTGAGGTATCCTTAGAGATATATATCTTGATGATATGGTTAAGGCAATCTCTCCATTGCTGTAGATAAGTTCCAGATAATAAGAAAGAGGAGCTTATGCCGGTTTTCGAATGAGCGCTCTTTGTGGGCATTTTCTAATATGTGCCCAGTATGGTGAAGCTTTTGAAGGACTGTAATTTACATGTAAGATCTTGTTTATTCCTCGAAATTGTGGCATGGACGATTAATTATACAATCTTGCTCAAGGGAAGACATTACCTTACTAAGAAGAGATCTACTCTTCGCATATGAATGGAATAGTTTTCCTTATAGATAAGCTTTGAAATTAGATTCAGTTTGGCGAATAGCTTTCTTTATAGAAATTTTTTCAAACAAGATGTCAGTCTATCTATTTATTTAAATGGTAGAAAATGGATTTTGTTAACATGTTTATGTCGGAGATTTTTTCTAATAGAACTAAAATATGTTTGTTTTATACATCGAAAAAACGTTTTTCGTGAAAATTGGTATAAAGTAGCTTTTATAGTAGCTGAATTTAAATATGTTATTAAGTTCAGCCGATTTTTATTTCAAAAATTATAAATAACTGAATTTTTAAATATGTTAGGGGAAGAAAAGGAAAATTAGAATACGGAAAAAAAATTGATAAAATTTCAATCAATTCAATTAGTTGAGTTATTGATCTCTTAGTAAGTCTCTTAAATTTTATTGGCGCCAATTTGCAAAACGTGTTCGCGGTAAATTATCGGTTTCAAGTTTTATAAGCAAATATTAAAATAGAAAAGCAGATATCATCGACATTTGGTATGAATTTTGTCAAAAGCATTTGAATCGAGTACGGCTAACCTTGAGGGTGCAGGAAGGTGAAAATTAACAAAAATCAATTCAGCACCGAAAAGCATAATTCATCGCTGAATTGGTCCGAAACAAAAAGGACCTCAAGCCTACATGAAGAGGAGCGCGCAAAAACCAGACAATTAGTACCGAAACAATGGGCGAATATTGGCTGATGGCGCTAAAATCGATTATGGCATAAATTTCTCGTTTTATCCAAACGGCTTGAAAGTTTTTGTATCATTCGTGAAAATTCGGGTGAATTTTTTACGGACTCCGGGAGAACGTGGGGTGCTGGCCAGGGCAGAGCCATCATGGACCAGTCATTGTTCGGCCATTGTCAAAGGTACAATGCTCGCCTCGTTCCATTATGGCAATTTTGCAGTTCCACCGCGAAGTTTATTTTTCATTTAGCCAAGAGCTCATTGTTAAAATCCCCCACCTGAGTGCTGCAGCTCTTTTCCACTTTATATTATTTTTACGTGATTTACACCGATCGACTTTATTGATAGTCCAACTACGCTGCTTCGTATTTTACCACCTCTGAAGCTCTCCCCATATAAAATTATGCCATTCAATTTTTTTTCTTTTTCGCTTTTCGCTGGATTTTCGACCCGGGGAAGGAGCCATTGTGCAAGTGAAGTGATGCACTCCTGGAAAATTTACTACCGCGGGCCAAATTTAATATGCATATCGTTACATGGTCTCATAATTCGTTTATTGGCATATTGGGCTTGTTAAAGTGATCGGAAATAAGCTTCAGTAGCGCCGGACATATACGCAGCCCCGGAGATGTGGCAACAGCAAATAGCACCCCATGAGCCCCACGAGCTCCATTCCGCGCGGCCCCAAGTCAGGCGCGATGATGGAAATCGGTCAGTTTTATGGACACCATCACACCACCAATCTGACACCTTACCGCCAGGAACATGCAGCTAAATTTCTCAGCGCTCCGCTCTGTGCAGGACAGCACCTAGCTACTCGTCATTTTAGGTCTAAAACTAAACATTCCGCGCGACAGGGCCAACAAATCAAAACATTTTACAAGACTCCGGATATCCTCGCAAATCCTTTTGATTTATGACAAGCACACCCGACCCATGCGGAACGTTGTTTTTTAGGGGCTTCGGGGGCATCACAACTCAAACAAGTTGCAAATCTCCGAGCAAAACAGCCGGCAAATAGCAGCTCCACACCCAGCAAAACGCATCCCCTGCAAATGCGCGGAACTTTTGTCACTTTAAAGTGCTCACAGCTCTTTATCATCCCAGCTGGGTCCCGTGGGATTTGAGGGAAAGTAGGTGCAGACGTGGCACCGATCGAGAATTTATCTCTTTTGCCAAGTTGATTTCGAAACGGACGCGTATTCGCACCGTGGAAGCGAGGAGGGTACGTGGCCGGAAAGAAAACGAAAAGATATATAAAATACACTGCACCAAAAGGTGCGCTTTTGGGCTTTCTTTTAGTTGTCCTCCGGGCATAGATGCAAACGTGTTCTGAATCAGAATCACGAAAATAAACATGTACGAAACACCTTCTTCTTGGACTGTGTCTTATGATGAAGTGAGGCTGGAATTGGAGAAGCCACCGCCACCGAGACGTTCGCTTCCGACCGTACGAAAATCAATGAACTTGCATACGTGGAAAATTTATTCTTAGCACAACCATCCAAGTTGCCAGCAATGAACTTTGCACTTGAACATGTGTCTTCGATTTATTACAGAGAGTTCTTGGGGCGACTCGGCTTGTTGCGAAGTCCGTCGTCTTCTTCTGAAGGCGAATCTGCCATCACACTTGGCGGCATAGCGAAGCAGTTTTATATATTGGACGACGAAAATGAAATCTTAGTACAATTGCATTTAGGTATGCAAAAACCTACCAACTATTCAAATACCTACATACATACGTATGTACCTACACCCATAAATTATCTAGAAGTTTAATAAAAAAAAAATTATTTCAGGGCGTGGTTTTTGAAATTCACATTATCAATTTAAATTTTTTGTAAAACAGACGGTAAAAAATAAATAAAGTAAAAATTCAAAAAAATCGACTCTAACCATCTTCTCTCTGACTTTAAAAAATGTTTGCGCTCCAGTTGGGTCACAATTCATTATTTTTTTCTGATCGTCGCAACAAAAATCTCACATGAATTTGTAAAGAAATTATTTTTAAAAAATCATCATCAAAGTAAAATATTATAATAAATTAATTAAATGCCGTATGGCCACAGAATGATCCTTGAATTACTGCCCAAAGATTTGGTGACTTGTCGAACAGACTATGTGGTTTCGAGTCAAGTTTAATAGCAGAGAAGGGTGGAATTAGAGGAACCGACGCGACGGTTCCAAATCTAAGAATGGGGTTGAAGTCAACTTTTTCTCAACTTCGCATAATGTAAAGAAGTTTCACCTATCATAATGATTTTCCCAAAATCTTAATTCATATCTTTGTAGCGGGTATACGTATACCAAATTTCAGTGCTATAGTCCTAATATTCTCTGAATAAAATGACAGTGGCATACGGACATGGCGAAATTATAAGAGTTCCGTGTTTTACTAAGGAACCCTAAAAATCGCACTCAAGAGGTGACCTATCACTCAAAAATGAAATTGTGCCAATAACCAGTGGAGCAAAATATTAAAACTGTTAATAATTTATATTAAGAACAAGTATTAGAAATAGTTTTAAAGTAATCCTTAAAATATGCTGTACTTTCCAGCACATATACATATTTTATTTTTAAGTTCGCATTAACTTTCAAGTTTTTTACTTAAAATTTGTTTATTTTTTTTTAGTTCGAAAATTTGCGGTGATTGGAAGCATCTAAGAGTCAATAGTAAACGAAGGCCCCCCATCTCAAAAGATTTATACATAGATTGATTTAGTTCTGTAAGTATGTCCTTACTTTAATTTTTATAGTTTTATTTATTTATTTATTTAATCTGCAGATTACACTCCAACAAACCTAGATTTTATTGTTTATTTTTTAAAATTTCCATTCCAACTTCAAACAACTTTATATAAAAATTTTGACCAGCCGATTCTATTAAATAACAATTCTTGGACATTTAACACAAATTACTGCTTTGTCAAGCGGTTTCTGCTAAGTAATTTTTAATCCGAGGGTTATCCCTGAAGCCCTGAAATCGCTGAGCGTAAAACCTTTTTGGATTTAATTTTGACGAATCGCCTAGGAAGGAAGTCATACAAATCCATTAGTTGGCGGCTGTCGCGATAAAGAAATATAAAAATCGCCTCATCATTCGATGTAAATCTCCCTTAACGAGAGTTCACAGCATAAATAAATTTGAATAATCCGAAAACCACTTAAAGGCAGTCAGGAGCTTGCCGAGCCAAAAAGCAGAGCTTATTCCCTGTTCGATTCCAGTCCGATTACAATAAATCACTTTGAGCAAATTATTATTAACGATTTCTGTAAACAAGGACCGAGCGAAAATTACAATTTGAGATGAACCCAAGGATTTATTCCGTGTCTTCCGCATATAATCACCTCGCCATCTTAACTGTCTCAGGCAACATCTGCGGACGCGGCGACGGTGTCTCAAGACGCCAGGACTATTCTGGCTCATTCCACATGAATCCTGGTTTATGCCTGGAGTGACTCCTGGAGCTCTGGCGGGGACGGCGGACTTTTTCACTGTCGTAAACATTTCATTTACCGTGTTCCTGCCTTTTTTTCGGGCACCGCACCGCCGTATCTATTCATCTACTCCAGGCTCATGCCACCGTTCCGTTTGGCACGAGATAAATGAGATGAAAATCAAGGCGATGATGATGAGATACGTAGCAAATAGAATTAAAAAGAGACGTTTAAGATGAAGTGGAAATAAAAAGCAGCGCGAATGAGGGTGGTTACGACGAGGCGCTATTTGTCATCTTGCATCGCCGTAATTTGATGCGAAGGGTTTTCGCGGAAGGTTTGTTGCTTTGAGCATCAGGAAGCTGTGACTTATTGCTGGTTTAATAGCGATACCACGGAATTTATGGTAATTTCCCTTTACCGCTATATATAATAATAATTCCATTGCGGCAAGGCGAGGCGGTCCTTTGCGACTGTAATTTTTTAACTGCCATCCATTTCATACAAAAAATCTGAAATATGTGTCTTGTCCTTAATTCCCTGACTGATAACATTCAACCTCCCGTCAGTTTGCGCTAGCTGCTAGCAGAAAAACCTCTGTCAGCTTAGCGATGTAGTTATCATACGTCAGTAGCGCTCACAGCCCCTGACACATGCCACTATCGGTTTAGCAGTTGGAGCCCCACTCGGGCTCCGCCATGGAGCAATTAGAGATTTTGTCCGAGGAAGCGGATGCACACGCAGTGAAATCCTTGGGACGAAACCGCTGACCGGCGAATGAGAACGGCGATAGCGTAAATGAGTGTCCAAACAGGATTTCCATAGAGACGCCAGGCGAATTTCGGAATTAAAAATTTTGTTATAGTCTGTCTCTCCTCGGCCTGCAAGGAAGAAGGAAAGCGGGTGTTTAGAGACCACACAGACGCACGTTTTCAGATCCACGAACGTGAAATGTCGGCTTTTCTTTGGTAAAAATAAGGTTCCTTATGAATGCATTTCACTTTAATTGGCATAGTTTCTTAAGGTGTAATGCCCCTCTAGCGGCTCTAAAAAAGGAAATGTTGGACAATTATTATTAAAATGTAACAAATGTTGTACAAAATCTGTTAAAAGGAGTTTATTCTACATTCTTTTAAGTGTAAAAAAGCTTATCAAACAAAACAACGTCTTCAGAATAGTGTTCTAATACGAGAAGCAAAATTACTCCTTGCAGGTTTGGCCTCAAACAAAAATCAATATTTTTTCAGTTCTATAAGAATAGCTAAATAAGTAAGTAGGGGAATTAAAAAATACCTTGCTTTATGAAAATAGCGCACATTCAAAGTTTTATGCATGTATGATTAAAATACCATAACGTCTCTTTTTTTATTTGAACTACACAGTCAAAATTGTAGGAAAATAGTTATTAAACGAAAACTATTATAACTCATCAAGTGGTTATTTTTTGTGAATACGTACAACTATTATGCAACTTTTGCGACTCACTGAACCTCTTTTAAAATAATTGCTCACGTCAAGTCTAACAAAACTGAGCTATCAGAAAGGGGTTTTCAAAGTCACAAAATAAGTATCGTATAATATAAATGGTAATGTAATTAGAACATGAACCCCTTTTAAATCGTTGATGTGCCTTTCGAACTAAGATGACTTTGAACAACTTGGTTATCGTTTTGAGAATTGTTGTAATTGCTATTGTTAATCGCTTTTGATCTTGCTCTAAAACCCATGCTAACCATTTTTATAGAAATTTCGTTAAGAGGATGCTTTGATTTGGTATGTTAATAAAAGTTAATCCATAAATTTACCTGTAAAATAAAATATAAAATATACCATTTTTAGGTACCTTACTACATTTATCCCTTTTTGATATAAATAACAACTTACTTCCCCAATAGCCTTTATTTCAGAAAATTAATATGCTCCTTCGACCTTCATAGAGCACACAAAAATCTCACCTTCCTTCAAGTTGTCGTGTCTTCAAGTTTCATTCCATTACATCAAACTACACTTCACAGAACCCATGAGAAAAAATACAAATGTATTGTATTGAAGTTATGTTTTAAAAGTATCTATAAGAGTACTAGAAAAAAAAAAACATTAGATTATAAGTAAATCTAATGAAAAAATTTACCAGCAATTAATAAAAATTAAGACTAGTCCAAGTGTAACCAGTATTAAAAAGCAACATCAACAGGTCACCCGCATTCTGTGATAGTTACAAAAATATATTTAAATACATTGTCAGCAGTTTTAAATTGTTGAATTTTTTTTTTCTATGATGATTTTATGAAATGCACCAAACGTAATTTTAAATTTACTAGAGTCTAAGTCTAAGCGATATGTACACGGGTAACAGATATTTGGAAATGAATTAAATATCGATGTATCTGATTTTTTAATAGATTTATATGAATTGAAAAAGATATAAATACAAAAAAGTACCTGCAATTGCACGCAGTAAATTTTGAACAGACAAGCATCTACCAGCTGAGTGCATGCCCAACAATGAAAAGTTTACGTCAATAAAATCCTCGTTCAGGCAACAATGCCTCCGTGGATCCATTGAAGCCAGAAATCCTAAAATCCCCCCCGGAAGCCAGGAGCGGAGCCTAACACATTTGAGTTGTGACAAACCAATTCCCACACCGGCGCACCTTCCGACAATTTTCCACCTACGAAGCGTGCTCGGGGCTCCGGCTCGTGGGCAAAAAGCGCCAATCAAGCAATTTCTTTGTTAACGACTTAAAAAGCATATTTGAAGTTGGGAAATTTTGTCTACCGTCATCCCGACCACTGCCTTCCTTCGGCCGCCCCATTGTTATACCTCACTAAGCGCCTACCTCTGTGTGGGCCCTGTTCCTACAGGACGAAGGACCTTTCCTCCTCGGTAATATTCCATTTATAGGTAGTTTATCCGATATCCCACGTTTGGATATCGGCACACAATTACACCAAGGCGCTGCCACCCCCTCATCACTTCGGTTCGGGTCGAGTGGCCGATGTATGAGGAAGCACCTTGCCCTTAATAGCGTATCTGTAGGCATGTACACGTGCTGTATCCGTAGGAATCTTTGTGGAGTAACTACACCTCGGCTGAGGCGTTCTTATCCAGCTTTCGTGTAGGTAAAGTAGGGGGCTAGTGCAATATCGTTGCGAAATTTTTGCTGACACCTTTAAATCTCTTTAATCGGTCTCCAGAACGAGTGATGAAGATGATGACGAGGACAATAACGGCGAGCCTCGTCGAGTGTTTTGTACTCTAAAGAAGCATAGTGCGTACGTAAGTGAGCCGTGTGCTTTCACTTCATGCTACTGGGTGCCATTTCAGACCAAAAAGGTAGTCGAGAAAAAGAGAGAGTCCGTGCCAGCACCCACTCCCCGTGGGCTCAGTGAAAGCCTGAAGTGGGCTCATATCTGGGGGAAATGTTCCTCCCCCGCATTGTGGCCCCACGGGGGTTCCCCGGGTGGTCTACTGTCGGCAGGAGATAATACTGAATATCTACCGACATGCCATTATGGGGCGGGCATGGATCATAATTCATGAAAAGAATCAAATAGGTGAGAAGGCTAAGGTCTACTATTATTACTCCTCTGACCCTGTCGTCCGCACAAGTGAGCTCCCATCCAGCGCAGAGAACCATGAATATCAAACCGTCTACGTATCACACACGTGCGGTCACTGGGCTTTTGGTTTTTATTCGAACCTGCAGGATGAAAAGGTAAAAATGTAGTGGCCATAACGAAAGCAACGGATGCTGCTTTATGAACTGGACCAAAATTGCTTAGTGTACTGGACTCAGCGTGGTCTTCCGATTACGAGCCGGTGGAGACAATCGAAGGAGTCCACTTTAAATATTACAAGGGCGTGATTGAGGAATTACTCAGGGTCAGGAGACGTTTTCACGTAGACATCGTTCTGGGGTTATCGCACAAAAATTGCTGTGTAAGGCATATTTTTCGCCGAGATAACTTTTTGATGGGGCTTCCGGTGGAAGGCGATTATGACTGCGGAAGAGGTAAAAGTAATTGAAAAAGTTTTCGAGCCTTGAGGTAACTGCGCACCTTAAGAACACAATTACGATGGGAAGAAGCTGATAAGTAGAAAACGGAAGGCCTGTGGCAGGGGCTGGCTTTTCCGATTATGAAAAAGTTTATTGGAATTGAGGGTGAGAGTTTCCAGAAGGGTAGATGTGTCTTTTACGTAACGTATAGGGCTAACTTTCAAACATTTTGACTGGGAACTAGACAACAACGTTGATTGTTTTCGTATGATTCAACAAAATATAAATTATTTTGTTTGGATTTCTTTATGTTAATTTTAAATTAAAAAACAAAACCGCTGTATTATTTAGGGTATCATATTTCTACCAATTTCCTCATTTATTTACTAGTACATTATAATCAATTTATTAATTCCCAAAATGGTTTAGAACTTAGAACTTCTAAAGTTTTCTGATTTAAAGAATGGTAAAATACACAAACTTTAAATGATCGTTAAAGATTTTTTATACTGAATTTTTATGATGGGCTGAATGATTGTCTATTTTTTCTTTAATAGGATGAGAAGACCAACAACTAAAGACTAAACAGGAAATTCGAAGATTCAGCATCATAAGTCATCATCATCAATACAGATTTATGAATTAAGTTAGTAGAGGACAGAAAAAGAACTATAATTTTAATTTAATAAAAATAAAGATTGTACTAATTTCCTTTGCTAAAATAAATTGAACAGACAAAAGAAAAAGAACACATAGTTTGAATCGTACTGCGGTGAGGATTTTTTGAAATCAGTAGTATAAACTTGAGTCAAATTAAATAAAGGAGATGGGGAATTAGTGAATCGAAATGCAAGTGACTTGAAGACAATTGAAACTGAATTAAACAAGAGTGATCTTAATTTTTGGGTGAGTATTTTCAAACTAAAGCACACTTGTAAGCAGGTAAGCTGCACTAATTGAGTTAGATGCGCTTATCTCTGCAAAAGCAACATAGTTGCAGCCGTTACAATCTGCAGCCTATAGAAAGGACCGGTGATTTTCCAGAGCAAAATGATTCGAGTTGGCATCATCAAAATTCCCAGAATTAATGCTCACCTCGCCGCTGCCCACGCACAAGCTCATAAGACAGTTTTCTGCGACGAAAGAATGCATTTGTCATCACTCTGGCCGGAGAAGGAGCCGCCGCTGAATGAGGTTTTGTTATGAAACGCGAGCCCACCAACAACAGGTGAATTTAAAAACAATCTCAGAATTCTGGCCGGCGAACGAGAGGAAACGTCGGGCAAAATAAACAGCCTGCGCCCTAGATGTAAACAAAACGTGTCAACGGAGCCCCATTTCTTAGGTGTGCAACGGTAAGCAGCGGTGGGGCCCAGGCGGCGTAACGAGCCCACGCCGCCGGATGCCGTGGAGCGCTCCATTGCCAAATTGCCCTCACCGTCGATTATTTGTTTTCGATTTTAAAAGGCTCTCGGAAGTATAAAATTCCGGGGAGGGCGAGGGAGCCCTTGAATAAGCTGAGTCTGGCTGAGAGACGAGCCAAGGAGCACCTCGGCGCCCAATCTCATCGAATGGAACTCCCATAAATCGGGTGTGTGCGATCCCTGCTTATCACTTGTACCGAGCCAGCATTCAATATTTTAATAGATGATTCTGCCGGGGCTTCTTTGGCGGGCCCCGGATGACGGCACCGCAAAGCCCTGGCTGCCGGAGATGATGAGAAAATGGCAACACAGTTGACTGAGCAATAAAAGGGTTGATTGTGCGGTGAACTGCTTCCTTTCGGTTTCGGGCTGAGCGGGTGAAAAGAATTGTTCGGGCCCTGAAAGGATTTTCCGCCAGCGCGCGGCCCTCGCCTGTGGATCCGCTCGGCTCATTGCATTCATTTCACCTTCGGTCGTACGCCGTACCTTATTTAGATTTATGACCGTCAGCCTTTTTGTCCCGAGAAGGTGCTCTTTTGTCGGACGGGGGGCCCCCAACTCGGCTCGCTGTGCTCTGGGAGGTTATCGATAAATCGAATCGTGGATCGAACAATTATGCGAGTTTTGGCCTTCCGTGGCATTAAATACACCTGACTTTAATTTATTGCCGGAATATCCGGGGACGACGCAAAAAACACATGCAGAAAATCCTGGGAGCAGTTAATCGCAAAATATCGAGTAATAAGCCCACAGTTGCACCCTTGCAGACCGATGGGAGGTCAGAAAACTTTAAAGCCACTTTGAAGAACATTTTTACATTAAAAATCCTTCCAATTCTGTTCCTACCCATCGCGAATTTATTCCTGTACCTCCAGCCTGAAAAATGATTATTAAAAATACTTTTGCATTTAAAATATCCCAAAAATTGCCGTATTTATTCTAAAATTCCGCACTAAATGCAAACTCTCAGTTTAAACTGTTAAATAACGGAAAACTACCATGTCTACAAACCGTAAAGTTCGGATCAAATACCGACAGATGTCGCCCAGCGCCTCAAAAAGAAACACTCCACAACTTTTGTTAACGAACGAAGCCTTGTTTTCGCCCTCAGTTTGCTGAAGATTTTTACTTGAGTTGGTTTCGTGGTGCACCTTCAAAGGATAGTTGAGCCAAATTCCAATTGTTTTGCGGCAGCAAATTTATTATGTAAGTCTAGTACAAAGGACAGAAATGTTAAAGCAGTCCTTAAAGGTCCCATTAATCAGTCTGGGGCCCAGAAAAAGGGAATTTTTTGCACCAAGGTGCCCTCGGCTTCCATTTGTCGGTGCAGCGTAGTTGTCAAACTGTCAAAACAATTGGCGACGATGGACATCGAAACAAGGCTGGCATTATTTGCTAAATTACAAAGATTTTGATGGAGAAATGAATTATTTTTATTTCGCACGAGAATCCCACAGGTTTTACCATTGATTTCACCTTACTTTGGGAGTGGTAGCGGCCTTGGGAGAAGGAGCCGGTTTTCGCATCTAGCTGGAAAGATTTTTACTAATTTACACTTAAACCTTGGGGGGGAAATTTCTTTTTGTCCAGAAATCTTGAAAATTAAACTGAATTTTGTAAAGCAGCGTTTGTAGAGATGGAGCTGTTTCCCTTCGACGTGTTAATGAAGCCTACATTGATTTTGGAAGAATTTTATTATGTACTAGCTGACCCATACCCGGTGTTGCCCGAGCACAACTATCCCTATTATAAAATTAAACTTTAATAAAGATATGACGTTGCCGATTTCAAAGTGAAAATGTTGATATTGGCGGATTCGGTTTTATACATAATTTACGTTCAATCAATGTAAAAATTTCAAGAGGGGCTTTTTTTGTTTTTTTAAGGAAGAAACACATTTTGTAGGTAAATAAAAAAACTCATCTCAGAAACTAAACTTAAGACCGACGCATTTAATCCCGAAAATAAACACAGAAAATAGAAATAAACCGAAACCATTTTCATTTCCGCTTAACATGAATTTGTATAATTATTTCGTTATTGCTGATACTTCTCATTCCCGTTAGTATGTTTTCCCACTACTTTTATACTATAATAAATCTAATAATGTGCTTAGATGTTTGTTGCTCAATCACGCCTTAATCTTGTTCCAACTTAAACTACTGCTACTTTTTATTCGGATAAAATATAAGACTCAAAAAATTTGTTAAAAACGTCAATGGTTTTGCATGAAAATTTGTTTTTAAAGGCTTTTGGTACAATGAATTAAAAAACTAATATAAAAAAAAAATAGCCAGTAAGTTGTATCAGCCGAAAATATTAATATGCTACTTAAAATAGGGCAGGGATCACGACAATCTTACACAATATGCCTCTTAAAATGTCATAATTGTTCGGATTGAGTTTAAATAAAACTTTTAAGTTTCGTTTTTACATTATCCTTAATTCATATACCAAGATTTTGTCAATGGGCGCGAAGGAAGAAAAGACAAAATTTTTTGTTTTCTTTTCAAACCTTCAGATCTTCACATGGATATGCAGATAGCTTAGCCAGCTAATGCTCCTTTGTCCTTTAAAAAAAAAAGCCTTTCAAATGATGTTTTTATCTTTTGCTTCTCAAAATCCGGAGTTGTAAAGGAATAACACTTAAATAGTGGGATAAATTATCTGTCCGGCACGGTCTCAGATTGACGTCGGAGCAATTGTGAATTCTGCACGTTAATATTCTTTTATGAATAAAATTGTTATAATAATTTTGATTTTATTCATTCCCTTTTTATTAGTATTTTTTCCACAAAATCAAGAAAACAGCAGCAAGCGTGTAGCGAGCACTAATCTGTTCTAGTCTTCTAGTCCCAGAAAATGTATAATTTTATTATCTGCGATAAAACTAATCGATACGGGCGACAAATCACATAAGATGATAAGAAATTATCACTAAGCCGAAATTCTAAATGCTGGATGTTTTATCTTAAAGAATTTAGATTGCTTGTTTAATTTGCAGTGAGCGTAAAATTGAGCATTTTCTTAAATCAAAAAAGTGTTTTTTCCCCTATTTCTGTGTGATTGTAATAAATGTTTCTTTCGAAAATTTGTATTTCATTTGAGAAAATTTTCTTGTGTTCACATTTTGTAGAGTTCTTCAGAACAAAAAATTTTTAAAAATGATGGACGTTCCGATCACGTCGGACATCGTGATTATTCACGGAAACTCTCATCCTGATTTAGCCAATCAGATCGCAAGGTAAGCTGTTCCTAAATTAAAGTACGATTTTTAATAGTCCCTAATAACAGCCGGTTGGGAGTGAAGAGCGGCGGATGTTCGGTTTACCACAAAACAAATCGAGAGACGATGGTTGAAATAGGCGACTCAGTGCGTGGAAAAGACATCTACATAATTCAGACCGGCACAAAGTAGCAGATTCGCAATTATCTCAAAGTAGCAATTTAAACTACATTCTTTCTAGGGATGTTAACAACAACATCATGGAGCTGCTCATTATGGCGTACGCATGCAAAACTTCTTCTGCCAAGAATATCGTCGGAGTCATTCCCTATTTGCCGTACTCGAAGCAGTGCAAGATGCGAAAGCGCGGATGCATTGTTACTAAATTGCTTGCGAAGGTACTAAGCAATGCTGGAGCCCCAGTGTTTACTATATAATTGATTTTGTTTTTTTTTATCTAAGATGATGTGCAAATCTGGACTTACCCACATCATAACCATGGACCTCCACCAAAAGGAAATCCAAGGATTCTTTGACTGTCCTGTTGATAATTTGCGGGCTTCACCTTTTTTGCTGCAGTACATTCAAGAAAGTGTAAGGAGCACCTTGTTTGAACTAGACCAATTTAATAAAAGCAATATATTTTTTTTTGTTTTGTAGATTCCTGACTACAGGAACTCAGTAATTGTCGCACGTAATCCGGGATCAGCCAAAAAGGCAACTTCTTATGCTGAGCGTCTCAGGCTTGGCATTGCGGTTATCCACGGAGAGCAAAAGGAAGCCGAAAGCGATGAAGTTGATGGGAGATATTCTCCTCCACCAACTGTATCCAGCCGCTCCAGGACTATGGATGTGTCCGTTGGGGTCCCATGTCACCCAGCTAAAGAGAAGCCCCCAATCAACGTAGTGGGAGATGTTGGTGGTAGAATTGCTATCATGGTGGTATGTTTCAAACAACACCTACCTTTGTATTTTTTTTTTAAAAACTGTTCTAATGATTAGGATGACCTAATCGACGATGTTCAATCATTCGTCGCAGCTGCTGAAGTGCTAAAAGAGCGCGGTGCATACAAAATTTACGTTCTAGCAACGCATGGGCTGCTCAGTTCAGATGCGCCTCGTCTAATTGAGGACTCTCCAATTGATGAGGTCGTTGTTACAAACACGATCCCTCACGAACTGCAAAAGATGCAGTGCCACAAAATAAAAACTGTTGACATTTCCATTCTCATATCCGAGGCTATCCGAAGGATTCATAACAAGGAGTCCATGTCATATCTTTTCAGGAATGTTACTTTAGAGGATTAAATTGTGATTGGGAGATTTTTTGGGGGAGGAAGAAGAGTATTAAATACTTAGGCGGTGAACCTACCCAGATGGTTTGTATTCTCGCCTTTCTTCAAATATCATAACTACCATCTGATTGAAAGCATGTAGAAAACGATTATTTTACATTTATTCAAAAAAAAAAAAAAAAATAATGAACTGTATATAAAGGTTTTAAAAAATAAAATATGATTTTGTTGTATATTCCTCTTTTATCATGACTTGACTTCCAGATTATTATCTGCTCATATGACTACATTTTTTTGCGTTTTTACATCTCTGTGTAACCAATGTACAAATTTCGGGGAAGTTGAGAGCAATTAAAAAGATTAAAAGTTTACAAAGACTTTTAAAAATTCAAGTAAGTACCATTTGAACAATTATTTCCAAATTTTTGTAGAGTAATGGACTCAATTAGAACATCGTATTTTAAAATATGTTTCAAAGCAATGGCTATTAGAACTCAAATATTTTTGAATTGATTAACTTAGAAATTAGCGCATAAATCTATATAAAATAAATATGTTCCAGCATGACTAATACCTGAAGTTATTTACACCAAACTTTGGTTGGGAACACATTCTACCCCTAACACTTTTAGGTGTTCTTCTTTATACAGGGTGTTTCCTTAAGGTCAGAACAGGGCCAATCGATTCTACATGGTATCCTGATCAACGTTTGCTCGGAGACCCCTCCTAAAATCGCAATCGAAAATTTGGATGGGGTGAACCCAAAAAACTCTATATAAAAGACATTGTAGCATTTTAGTTGATAACGTTCTTCCTTTCCAAGCAGGCATTTTTTCTTATTGATTTAGTTATTATTATTATTTATTCCAATTCAACCTTACAAGTGCAATAGAAATCCTACAATTTAGTGCTAAAATCTAAAATTCATTCAACTATATCATTGAAAGGTTTGCAGAAGCAAATAAATATTTAAGAACATTTGCTTTTGGGAGAACCTTTTCTTAAAAACCCAATTATAAAACTAAGGATGTTTTTACATACTACAAAAGCTGCGTCAATAATTATTTATTTAGTAAACAGTGCCGAAATCGATTAAACGTGAAAACCGCTTGAAATCTGTAATGCCCACTACTTTTCCCCGCGAACTACAAACGAACTTACCCTGGGAATATTTGGTTTTGTCTTAAATAATAAAACCGTAGCTTTTCTGCTATAACTTCTGAGCCCTTCACTCGATTTCAATAAAATGTTGCTCCCATATATCCGGCTTAGATCGGATTGAACTAACCTTAGTCCGACTTGACTCAGTTCAGGCTCAAACTAGTTCTTAATAAACAATAAAATGGCATTTATTAAATAATACAATAAATTCACTTGACTTTTTATTTATTTTCATTACGCCATAAAAATTGTAAATGAACATTTTGAGGAAATAATTTATAGTGTTAAGAATAATATCTATGCTAGCAGCGATCATTCTGCTGAAGTGTTTTTCTCTCTTGATTTAACGCCTTAAACATAACAGATATTTTCAGTTTATTTTATTTTTTCGTTTCTATGTTCACATGCTCATTTAAATCCTCTTATTAAGCTAACGATTAAAATGTATAAAGAAAAGGTACGACCTTTCCCATCGAACGCCTGTCGGGTAAATTAAACAGGTATGTATTTTTGCGTAATTGGTGAAAAGCTCGTAAATAACAATAAATTCCACACTTGCACATCGATCAATCTAGAAAGCTTTGAGTCTGACTTTTATTTTATTTTTTTTTTTGTAAACTGTATCTCCGTAAAATCGGCTTTACAATTAAGGAAAAAAACGCGCAATTGTGGTGAAATACTAACGGTTGATGTAAACCACATGTCATGAACATTATTAATTAGCTTTTTGGCATAAACTCGAAATATTACTTAAAAGAATAATCTACGGTTAATCCTTAAAAAGAAGTGCTTACATAATATTGGGTGAATTAAAAATACCGTTTACTGGCAGCAACAGAATTCTAGCGATTAAAAGACTAAAATCAGCTTATGTTTGTATGTCACTTTATAATCCTGCAATTATTTAATATACGTCCAAAGCGATGAAAGCAAAATTTTTATCGTTTCCCTCATTGCCAAAGGCCGATCGTGTAATTCCTGGTGAAGTGTCCCATTCGTCGTTGTCGCCCGGCTGCAAAAACAGGACACGTTAACTTATTAATTCTCAATTGCATATTTTGACAAAAAGCTAAGATTAATTCAATATTCGCAAAAAGCGTAAACACCAAGAAAATAAATATGTAAAACGATTCACCTAAGCAAAGCCACCACCCAATGTATAACTGCTTAATAACTCGTTTACCTAGTTCTGTCCTTGCACTTTAAACAATAATAACTACAGGAAGAGCTTCCATCATTCTTTTTGTAGACTTTTTTTCTGTATGTAGGTATTTACTTTATAAATTACCCTGTAATTGACCAATGCACCCTATAAATAAGTTTAATCAGTAGTAAACATTCCACCTTTTCATTTCAGTTCTCGACCACTCACCTATCGCTTTTTTTGTAGAACTATAAGTTTTCAAATTGACAAATGTTATTTTTGAGACAGACGTTTTCTCAATAAAATACCCTATTAAAGTCTTGTTTTGATATTTTTAAAATTTTCGAAATATTATATTAATTCTAATTTTCAACTATTCCAAAAATTGTCGAAGTTATAAAAAAAAAAACTATTGACTTTATTTAATTTTTAGAAAGCTCATTTATTAGGGAGAAAAAAATTTGTCCAAAATTCGTTTTTTTTTAAACTTAGAGGCTTATAATTCTACAAAACATAGATATGGGAAAGTGATTGAATATCCAATTGAAACCGTCGGAAGTTAGCTATCGAATATTTAAGTTTATAGCGTGCATACCTGGTTAATTACCGGGCTACTAACAAAATAAACAAATATGAAATCCTCTTCTTATAGCAATTTTTGCTGGTCTTAAGCTGTGTAAACAAATCACTCTGTATAAAAGTAGCTTTCTTAAAATTATGAAATAAATAAATAAAAAGATCTAAAGCGCAAAGACAGTAATTTCAGTAAGCAAGCTAACGATTGCTGAAAAAGCGAAAATAAAAATTAAGTAAAATGAGTTCTGTGCTAAAAAATAACAATGAACAAGTAACATTAACAAATGTAAGGATAACGTTGATAGCGCTGCTAGGAAATGAACGAACAAAATGAAGCTAAGTCCACCAAGAAAGATTTATGTATGTATGTTTTGCTCCAAAATACTTTCATTAAATATGCAATAAACTTTTGGAAGCAGTATTTTCAGATTCAGATGAAATATGTACTGTGACTGCGTTGCACCTTCTAAATGATGAATAAAAACTCCTTCAACTAATAATATACTAAAAAGTAATGAAACATTACATGAATCTACGGCAGGCAATTCAACTTTAATAACTAATTAAAAAATAATGAGATGATCCGACTGCATCTCAGACGGAATGTGCAATTGTGCTAAAGAAAATCAAAAGTATAATATAGAATTAGTGCGGAAAGAAAGACCAAAGCTACTTAGAAAGCAGATATGCTAGCGAGCGACTAGAGCGAGGCGGAAGCGGTTTAAAGAATATCTACACAAAACTAAGCTTATAAGTAGTACGTACTGTTTTATGACTTGGGGATTTTTTGTTTGGGGTTTGAGAGATGTTCACTTTATTTACGCTGGTTCAGACGAGAAAGGCGTACTGCAAAATATTGAAATTGTTTTTTTAAAGTGTTCTCAATTGAGAAAAAAAAAATATACATAACACCAAATATCTAAACATTCTGAGTAGCAAGAGTAATTTTTACTTGATAGCATTTCCCAGTACGCACTAAGGAACAGAAAACAAAAATCACACACAGCAGTTACTGAGTTAGTTCAACGTCATCAATTCCATATTAATAAAAATTAGTAGTTTGCCAGGATATGTGGGGATATCGCACTTATTATTTAGTTGCAATATTATTTTCGATACCCATCGACTCCTTAGCAAATTGTAGTGGTTGAAAATTCGTCAAACACAAATTCACTTCGCTGGAAATTAAAGAGTTAATTAGACAACTGGTGGAGGGGTCGCAAGCGAAAGGAATTCGGATTTTAAAGCCGCCAAAAAGTGAGAATATAAATTGATTGACATTATTTGGTAGATATATACAACCAAATTAGACTTCCCGACTAATTGTTAAACCATCTCAGCAGACTATCTGAAATTATAATTCGACATTCCTGCTCGTCACTGTTTTGGAAACAAGAAAACAAAAATTGCTTTGACTGATCATTTAACGCCCTTTTGTTTCAATGTAATGATTTGGAGCAATTCGCAAAATACAAAAATATGACGTTCAAAAAATGTTTGTTAAATTATTTTTGCTCCGACATGATTGTGCACTAATTAATGCTCAAATTCTAGATTTTCTGCGTTACTCAAGGTACCTATTCTATAAATTCTATTTTTATATTATTTTATAATTAAATAGCAAACCAAAATTAAGTCATCATCTATCATATTTTATACGTAAGTTTAATTGCCCTCCAATTTAGATTCTGGCTGATTTTTTAAAGATCATAGCTTTATGTTCGCCGAAAAATGCAAAAATTAAACAAATTTTAATATAAAACAAAAATTACCCTAAAGTCTGCAGCAGTCAGTGTGAAAAATAATTTAAAAAAAAACAAAAACAATATATAACACATTTTCAAGTTAAAAATTTAAATTCAAAATTTATATTTAGAACATCTTTTAAAAATAGTTAAAAACGTAAATTATTTTTTAGGTGATTCTTTAACTGTGTTGAATAGTCTAAGATTTATTTTATTGAATCAAATTTGGCTACTTTTCTCTGAACTTAGTTTTCTTTTGAATTATCTACCATATACAAAAATCGTACAATTATATTTTAGTGTTTTAAAAAACTTAATCCCTTACTTCCGAAATCCATGATTTAAACGATTTTGAAGAGCGAATATATACAATTAATGTAACAGCCGTTCTCTGGTTAAGCTCTAATAATAATACAACACATCAAAAATCAGTTTTAATTGCAGCAATGGATTATTGGCGCCATTTATTTATTTCATATCCCATTAGAGCATATATCTACAGTTGCAATGTATACGAAATACATGTCAGCGTAAATAAACTAGGTACCTTTTTTTATTGTATCTTCTTAAAATTGATTTAAAATCGTAATATTACAATGTAGCTTGATCTATTGAATCATTGTTCCCTTCCTATGCAGATTATTGAAAAATCTGAACTGAAGGCGTAAGTCAAGATCTTTTCTTACTGCAATAATAAAAATTTTTAAGAATTTTAGCATCTTGTCGGTGGAAATCCAATTTAATATGTACACTTAAAATTACAAAGAATATTAACATAGATGTTTAGGTGGGCAGGAGTAGTCACAACTGGAAACACTGTTACAGAAATAAAGTAGAGCTATAAAAAATTGTTTGCTAAAAAAGTAAGATAAGGAGACTATGACGTGGCGGTAGTAGCGTTTAGCACATATCCTTTGGCACCTGGAACAAAATTCATCAACACCACAAAGCAATTTCTCTTCATCTAATATGTCGTGATATATTTTTTTGCAGTTCCCAGTTTGTTAGGGCAAGAAAATAATTTCAGACAATTAGAAACAATAGTTAGATAACAAACATGTTTTTTTGTAAAACCTAAAATGTGAATTTTGTAAAAATGTAAGCTTGGGAGGTGATTTTGGTGAGAGTTGTAGTGTTTTGGTATAGCCTGACTGCGTGTAGAGGGTAGTGGAGTGGAGTTCGAATAGTATAGCACGTTCCCAATATATTGTAAAAAAACCACTAAAACAGAATGTGTTGCAAAGTTTTTCTACTTCCATGCATTTTACTTCTTTTCTTTAAACTAGATAATTTGCAATTTTGTGGTATTCGTGTAAATTTGTATAAAAACAGCAGTAAATTGCATGAAAATATCGGGATCAACCTTTGTAAACGATATTTAATTAATACCACTGGACACTGGGCCGTTGGTCTGCACTCATGTCTCCATACTGTAGTCATCGAAATTGGGCGTTGATCCGCGATTTCCTGGAATAACTATATTATCCTCATCGATATCGGGATCACCTCGAATAACGACATTTTCTGGGTCAACTTCGACATCGTAATCGATCGGTGGCACCGGCGAAGGTGATGGAGATGGCGTGGGAGACGACGTCATAAAGGTTCTTGGTAATTCTTCGTTGCCAGGCGGCAATATCAACTTTGGAAGGTTTGGTTTCATTTTCTCAATCCGAACAACTAAACGTATTATGAATTTTATGGAAATTTTAATATTTCACTCAAATAGAATAAAAGCACAAAAGGTAACAAATTAACAGGACTAAAGGTATATATTTATATATATAAAATAGATGGTGTAAAAGCAAATGTTTAAATGCGGACTGAACTGGGTGAACCAACTAAGAATTGATTAGACTGAAGCGTTGTAATAATAAGCAGAGTAACAAGGGGAAAGTGGACATATAGACTGAGGGCAAGTAAATTTACTCGACGATGTCTAAAGTTACGCACCACTCAAAATAACACTGAAAACGATGCACGTAACGATGAGGCTTCAAAATATCAGTTTTAAAGAAAACCGAGACACTCGTGATACTTTGAAACTATTTACGGAATTCTGTAGTATGAATTCACAACAGGAAACAATAACTCTCGCGTTAGCCATTGGAGGAAAAATTGGGGAAAGTATATTACCTTCATTTTTGCGGTTGTTTTAAATTATAATTTTTTTTTGGTTTTTTTTTTTTAAGTCCACTAATAAAACTGGCTTCATTGAAAAAAGTGTTTAAGAAAACGATAATGAGTGAATGGTTTTCGTTTATACGCCCTTTTCTGCGTCAGCGGTTTCGCATGATGAACGATGAATGGACTGACCATGGGCGCCAATGGTGAGTATGGCATTTTCTTCTTTTATGGTGGGTGATAATGGAAGCGATGGACGTTTTTTATATCTATATATTTCATCGATATTGATGAATGGGGTCTCTGTGTCAGCCGGTGTCGACATAGTACCTTTTTGTGAAGATGTTTCACCTATGACAATGCAATGTTTTTTTAATATAAAGAAATATAGCGGAGTGAACTTAAACCTAAACTTATATTTAACCTAGAACTTAAATCGGCTGAAAAATAAAACTTATTTTTGTTCCACATGCATTCAATTCTTAATCCCCTTGGAATTAAACGCAGTATTCCACCGTAAAAAGAGAACCTTCAGGAGGGAAAAAATATTAATAAAAATATGAAACTTACTCCTATCAATGTTCCGTTGAAGGTGGGCTGCTACTCGATGGCGAGCATCATTGAATTCCAAATGAAGGCCTAGTCGCAGCAAAGACGTATTCTTCTCCACTAATTCAGTTATTTCCATTTCAATTTTATTACCAAGAACAGAGGATCTCTGAAAAAAATAAAGTATTATTTGATCAGTATGTCCACTCTTTTCATTAACGAATTTTTTAAATAAATACCTGGTTTGATGCCCTGAATTCTTCCACAGTACGTGCTTTAAGTAAAGATTTTACCAGCGTAACAATTACGGGCGGGCTAATGAAATTTGTTTCCACATTTACTACTCTTAGTGTTTTGCTTTTTTCTATGGCCTCTGCTAGCAGCAAGGCTGTTTTATCTGTGAGGCCAACATTTGTAAGGGATAGAACTTCCAGATGTTCGTTTCCTTGCAGTGCGTCGAAAAGTTGCTGGAACTTCTCATCGGATATATTCTAGAAAATAAAAATTATAAAAACTATAAATCTCAAAGCAAAAAATAAATTCACCTTAATGTTGTTGAAGTTAAGTTCAATCAACTTCGAGTCGTCGTCTTTAACTCGTTTGATTGAGTCTTCAACGTCTGTGTTGTTAGGTGGGTCCATGGGGTAAATTTTTGGTGTTGATGCTTTAGTGATTCCGTCCCATCCTAAACCTACTGGCTGTCCCTTATTTAGTAAGGAAGCATGATACTGATCTTGGTTCATCATGGAGTGGAAACCGAGGATGGCTATAAGCACCCACAAATCGTTAACTATATTCTAACATTACAGTTTTAAGTAACTAATTACCAGCTAAGTCAATAATTTCCTCCTGCGACGCACGAGTAAGAGCACTCTCATATTCTTCACCTAAATCAATGGCAATCTGTTCCTCTACTTCCTGTTCCTTAGCTTCCTTCGGAGGTGGAATCCATTTCTTCCCTCTTACCGTACCTTTCACGTAGGGCTCAACTTCTGGAACATCTGGAGTTTCTAAAGCCTGCTTATTTATATGCTCAATTAATTTTTTCCTATCCAGTGGACCTGTTGGTTCTTTTTCGCATTCATAACTATGCCTTTGACTGGGCGGCAAAAAGTTGTCCTGGAATATTTATATAGCTTTATTTTTGAATAACAAAAATTATCAAACAGAATCTTACATCCGGATCAACCTCCTTAGCTAAAATATTTATTTCTTCTGGAGAGAGCTGAGCAAGCAGCGCATCAACATCAATTTCATCATATTCGCTCAAATCTTTGCCATACAATTTCGCAGGTGTAGTTAAAGTAGTTGTCTTCGTTTTCGATGATGTCTAAAGAAAGAAGAGAAAAATTAATTTAATTACACACTTGGAAGATTTTGGATTATTAAAACACATTTACCAACACTATCTAATTTCGTAAATTGCCTTTCTATAAAAATGCATTTAATGTGGCATTATATGACCTACATATTTCATTGTTTCAAATCAGTGCATGTTTTCAATCGTATCGTTAACATAACTTGTCGGAATTTTTGGTACAAAGCGCAAAACAATTGTGTAAATAAAACCCCTATATACGAATTTTGTTTAAACATTTTTCTGAACTTTTATGCGAACTAAAAATAATTTTCAGGAGTATCTCTGATATGTCATTTCTCATATTTGTAATTTCAATTTTCAGACATATATTTTCAAAAATTACATATAATTTAGTTTTGTTTTATTAAAATTCAACCAAATAAAGGAAATTAATAAATTTACACTTTTAATCCATAGGTAATACGAATGAATAAAGAAAAACAAAGACAAGGAAAAAACTGATATATGTAGTTTATAATTAGATTTTCAAAGTGACATTATAGGGAAGTAATAAATTTCCACCAGCATTTAGCCGATTTTTGAAAGTATACAGACGAGTTAAAAATAATATTGTTTATTTTATTTTACAAACAAATAGGATGATGTTCCATGAAAAAAAAACTTTTTAAAGATATCGAACCTGATAAGAAAAGGTAATAAAAGAAAATAATCACATAAAAGATAATAAAATTCCGATAACAAACATTTTACCCCAGACAAACTTCTTTCTTCTTTTGCACAAGATTGAAAAGTTGTGGATATCAAAAGGCATTCTAAACTTAAAAAGAGCTTTGAATGAAAGGAATTAATTAAGTATATTCATCTTACTTTCATCCATATAAATACAAAATTTGAGTTCAGCCGGCATATTTTCAAGATAGTGATCTATTGAAGATTACGTGAGAAAGTTAACAAGAACTTCTCATGCTTATAAGTGGCAATTTGAAAAGTATCCTTGACGGTGTTTCTTAAGCATAAAGTCAATAGACGGCAATTAGATTAGGAACACCAACAACATTAATTTATTCTGTACCACAAGTCAAAAGCAAAACTAGAAGAGAATTATTCATTCGTCTCTCCGGTTTAGTTGATTTAAATCGCACTATAATTTGTTGCTGATGATAGATACGTGATTGTAAACCCAGAGTATGTTTATGCATTATTTTGAAATGGGTCAAAACAAAATTACTCCAATCTAGTTCTTTATTAATTGCTTTATTTATGGTTTTACTAAACAGAATTAATGAAAACTTTCATAGAATACTTTAAATTGCATTAAGCTCGGGATATCTTAAATTCTAAAAGCGTTGTTTCTTATATAATTCAATTTGTATAATTTCGGGACAAAAATTATATCATTTGTTGTATGGGGACAAGGACCCGATCTGTGGTCTCGTTGACATTTTTCTTACTTGAAATTTCGACGATGATGACCTTCATCTTGACGAGCGGGTTGTCGGAAATAAAGTTGATGACAAATTTGTGCTAGGAAAACCGGAAATTTAAAAACAAAAAACCTAGAGGGTAATAAAATTATTTAATTCATTCTTTTGCCCTGCTTTTGCTTAAATAGCGCAAATAATATGGCCCATTTCTCGCGACAAAGTTGTTTTCTTTTAGAACATACAAATAGTTATTTAAAAATAGAAACGCTGTTGTTGTGTTTCTAATAATGTTACACTCACTCAGTTTGAAAATTTTAGAACTAAAATTTCAGGGTTTTCAGGACTACCAAGGAGATTTAAAGGTCGCTGATTTCAAATCAATCATTCAAATTTGAAAATTAAAAAAGGGAGATCCGCTATGGCAACCTAAAATTTTAATTGAAGAGAGGCTCAATGAGAATTCGTGATTAAAATTTGAAACTAAAAGATCTTTTGATTAATTTGATGCGATTAGTCGAATCGATAATTTTTAGATATATCAATCCAGATTAATCGATTATTTCTTTGCGATTTAATCGCGATACCATTATTGTATTGCGATTAATCAAAATAGATTAAAGCGCCAAACATTTTTTGAATGTTAAATGGATTTCAACCAAATGTTTTCAAATCTTTTATCAAAAATTGTAAGTTCAAAATAATGGATTCAATGTGACGACTTTAAATTATAATTATTGGTTTTTTGTCCTTAATATATTATTTATTAAAAATTAACGTATATAAACAAAGCCTACTTTTGAGCTGACAGTGGCTGTATATTTATTAGTTTTAAATTTATATTACAAAGGGTGTTTTCAATATGACGATTTATAAATAATAAAATAAACCTTTAGAAGTGATGAATTAAGGTGCAGGTTTTTCATAAAATTACATGACTAGGTCTACATAAGTCACTAACGAAGCCAGGTGGTGAAGTTAGTAAAGCAGATAATAATATTAAACAGCTTCAAACGATAATTTAAGTCCGCTCCAGCTGTGGCCTTCTGATAATGCAAATTATTGCATTTGCAACCGTACCTACCCCACCGAAATGATAATGCAATAATGCATCACTCCGCGGATGTGATCTTTAAGCTCCTCATTTGGTTGTCTGATTTATGACCTAAGGTGGGTACTGGCACAGTTTTTTGAGATTTTAAAGCGGAATTGCGCCCAGTTTGAAGCTTCAATGAACCATTAGACATGCAAAATGCGATGTTCAGCTTTAAGCAGTTCTGCCGGTTTTGATCGAATATAGATTTAACCTTTAGTTGTTTTTAAGTTTAAAAATAATAACTAGTCTTTTTGACCGACACAAACGGACGAAGCCGAGGCAATGCGTCTTGTGAAGGCTGACCAACATATGGGGCTCTCTCTCTTCGCAAACGCCTTAAGAAGCCTTAATAGAATTTTGTCCAGTTGAGTTAGTTCATAATGCAATTAAGGGGTCCAAGGCTACCATAATTTCTATTTTTTTCTACGACTTGCTCTTGAATCGGGGACCCGCCCAACCTACTTTTAGATTGACAACGGTAAGCCTGCGTTGGGTAATTTGCTAATTTAGAGCTTCTTTTTCGCACTTTGTCGAGCCCCGCGGAGTGAGGCTTTTAGAGCCAATTGCACGAAGTGACTGCGGTCAAACAAGGCCACTTATGTTGCTCGTAATTTCCTCACTAAATTATCGCTGCTAGCGAACTGAAGAAACTTATCTTATTGGAAAAATTTATCAAAGGCTGATTAAAACTGACTAGACTGAAGCTGGTGGTTGTTTCCTGAATATCGGGCGCGGATATGTTTTCAGATTCCACGGGACCCTGGCTCATTATCGCCCATTGTCCGAGAGCATTAGCCCCGTGATTGGTGCGCATACGACGAGCATAAGCACCGAGCCGAGCTATGACTACATAAATCATAAACAAAACTGACGTAACCACTTCACAATCTGGAGTATGTTTGGCAGCCTTGTGACTTAAATTCGAGGCGTAGGCTCGTGCGGAGCTCCCGATTTCCCTGAAATAACACAACGAAGGGAATGAGAAACAAACCTCCATGCCGCAGGAATAAAAATGCCAATTTCTTAGAACTGTCCTCGCTGAAGCACTGGACCTCGGCCACAAAAGTCCCCGAACGGAGGGAACAAGCACTGCACGGGCGAACTGGGGGAATCAAGCGGAAGTGGTTGGGACCAGCCAAACCGTCGCGCGGGGGAGAGTAGCTTGGGAACACCTCAAAGTAGTTAAATTAAAAATGAAACGCGAGCGGACACTCAGCGGATTTACAGGCTTTTCTTAACTGGACTACTTCAACTAGACTGAGGACTGAAGTGAACCACTTCCAAGCTGCTTTGCCTTGCTTTCCCTGGAAGATTTATTGCTTCCAGTCCTCAAGTCCAGATGTCAAAATCACACTGGAACCCTGGAAGTCGCGAAGTGAATTTGAAGTGGTGTGGTGAATAGCGACGGTGAGGTTGTCCAAACCAAATGTTGAGTGGATTTTACGCTGTTACTTCATTAACTGCTCTGTTCTTGCATAAAAAGCTGTTTTCCTTTCAATTTTAACTGATTGATTATAAATTTAGTTGTCAAGGATGGCCAATCAAATCAAAGAACTTTGTGTCCAGCAAACAAAGCGTAAGTAATTTTGCAATATTTTTAGAAAGCGAAAGGAATTTTAGAAAATGGTGGCAGTGGTTCCGAATTAATTGTAGCAACTGTTAAGTCCCGATATCCTGGAAATCTCTTAAAATGTCCCGAGTTCCAAAATTTAATGAACATCTTAAAATAAAACTTTCCTCAGTAGGCGGCATTCGAAATTTCAGTTTTAAATTTCAGATAAATTCCTTTACGTTCACCTACGCTACGTATTCTTATTTTCTTATCTTATTTGCAAATAAAATAATTTTGTATTTCTCACATTTATGCTACATAGGTATGTATTACGAGTATTAAAAGTTAATTGTATATTTTCAAAATAAACCAAAATTAAAATTGGTTGCGGTTTTACGAAACTACGGTGCAAATCAAACGTTTTTGCCATAACCCTAAACGCTTTTAATCTGAAAGTATAAAATTTTGTTTACGCGGTGCAGTTTTGGTTAATTGTTTATATTATTAATATCGATAAGAAAGGAAGTAAATACGGGTACAAATGTTTTTTTCAATTATGTAATTCAATTTGAGTTTATAATCTATAAATGAAATTATTAATTTATAATACTCAAATAAGTAAAAAGGATTTACATTATATTTCTTGAGGGAGTCAGACAAATTTGTAAAATCCAGAAAGTACAGAAATGATTATATTTTGCCAGGAATCTATTAAAATATTATATACAAGTACATATAATATTTTTGGGCATAAATTGAGGTTGAGGTCTCTTCTCGGATTTTGATAAACCTTTGTAGGTATGTTAATTTAGGGTCAAAAGTGATGGGTATGCAAAAAACTTGTTATATTTCCTGAGATATAAAACTTTAAAATTCTGAAAAGTGATAGTTTTCCGCCGCAATTTTTTCATGCTCGCACATTTTTTTTGGTGAAAATTATGGAAAAACCTTGAATTAGAAATGTTTCCATCGGACTCCTGCAAATTTTTCCTTGTTATCGTTAATTTCAAGGGTTTTTGAAGATATTTATAAAGGTGGAAATATAAGATAAGATATTTAAACAATTTCCAATAAAACTTTGATGCAATTTACAGAAAATTGTGACGCAAAAATGTAATTCTATGACATTTTAAAATCAAATATGTATACTCGTATAGTGACCGAAAAACATTCTGCATATTCGTCACTTTTCACTTCAAATGAACTTTCACAGAAAATGTCATCAAAATCCGTTAAGAGAAAATCACGAATCATCGTATATTGAATGCATTTAACGAACAAAAGGTCTCGAAACATAAGTAAAAATATGTACAATATATTTTTCCTGCCCTGAATTACATAATCTCAAATGTTTAATATTGTGTACGTGCATGCGTGCATGTGCATAAACAAAAGTATAAAGAAGAGTTGTGTGAAAAAAACCAGAACTTGAATCTTACAGAAATATAAAAATAAAGCTAATACTAAGCTCAAATCTACTTATGCAAGACCAAGACCGAGCTTGAAGATATAATATTTTTAATCTTTAATGTAGCATGAAATCAGCATGATAATGTTCCACGTCAAATCGATAAGTCCAAAATCTTCACTAACTTTGATTGGATTAACAATTTATTTTTATTGATAATACCGCCCTTGAAAAATTTCTGTAATTTTTCATAGCAGTATTAACATGTTATCCACGGATATAAAAACTATTTAGGAATTTCAATACTCATCATCACCAATAATAATCTGAGATAGGCTTTTTTGCGCCGACCCTATTGAATCATTTAATCCGTTTTCATTTGAAGCCATTATTCTACTATGCACCCAAATCTTAAGTTTTGTCAAGTTTAGTTAACGAACACTTATTTATTTTTTTATTAATATTAAATATAATATTAATAGGTAAATTTGTACGTAAAAAGAACCAAGATGGTAAACCTATTAATATTAAATGGTAGATATTTTATAAATTTTATACTAAGCCGGTTTTAAAAATATCAAAGGCATAAGTAGAATACTTCCAAAAATGTTGACATCTTCAAAGACAAATTATTGACGTAAATAATAGATAAAAGTGTTTCTAAGATGGAGCGCTATGGTAACTTACTTAAGGATCAAAACATCATCTTTAAATGTCTCACATTCATCAAAGATGGTAATTAATTGTTTAGTAAAATGAATGTGAGAAAGTATAGGTATGTAGGTTCTTTCTCCTCTAAACTCACTCTTTTAGAGAATAAAAAAATTTTACTCAGAAGTGTTGAATGTGAGAATCTTTCGGGGGTTGTATGTATTTTGTTGGTTCACCAACAAATTGAAACAATAAATTTCCTCGATTATATTTAAAAAGGGGAAAATTGCCAAAAGGCATAAAATGAAGGATTAATTAGTAGCAAAATGCATTGAGAATTTCATAATGAAGATTATTGTTTTAATAAAATTTTAATCGAAATATAAGGCCAACTTCTTAGGAAGGATTTATTTATGTTCGCAGAGAAAAGTAATAAAATTCGGAAATAGAGCCACATGTGCAAAATACCACATCTCGAGCTGGCCTAAACCCCACACAAAAACAACTGTGGCATTATTCTTTTGATGACACCCAAGGCCTTGAGAGTTCATTTAGTATGCTATTAGTTGTTATGCATACAAAACCGTATTTTTTTATGTTAATGGAATAAATATGTGACCTTAAACTTGCTTTCGTTTACGGCGCCGCCACTTTTATTAGCTAATTTTCTAAAGTAAAACAGCGCCTCCTGTGCGTAGGACTAGTACGTGTGGGACAATTTTGATTTTGAAGAAGTGTGGGAATTAATACATTTGAAAATATCGGTTTGATACACTCAAAATGCGGGTGCATGTAGCAAAAGGGCGCCCAGACAAAACATGATAAAACTGAAGATACGATTCGAAGAGGAGCTCCCTCTTTTGCTCACAAAACAAAATTTTCCACAACCGCGTCAGAGTCTACCTCAATTTAATTTCCTTTCGTTTTTCTTGCCAGAGAGCGCACATCGACGATCCTCGTTTAACACTTCGCGCATATTAACTTGCGCACCCCAGCATTTTGGCAGTCTTCCAAAGGTCTATACTTGGAGATCATCGCGCGCTTTTATTTCTTGACGGAATTATTTATAACTAATGTGTGAGTTTTCTGGTAAAATACATTTTCAAGATAAAGAAAAAAAAAAGCAAAGGAAAAAAGCGACTACTAGTAGGATTGGCTGATTCAGAAAATTTGGCAAATGACAGACATTTTTGAAAAGATGAAAACATGCTGCTCGACAATTTTCCCTATTTTCAACACTTTGCAATAAAATTTTATTTCGATAAGTTTTCATTGACCACGTGAACCTCATCATGTCGTCAAAAAAATAAAATGAAAACTGGAAAGATCGGTCCACAAACGCAATAACTTTGGGTTAAGGTGCTGGCCGCTTGCTCCTTGACAAAATAAGATAACATTGACCTTTGAAAATACACAGAAAACTCAATGTATGTAAATTGGTTGCTTATTTGGAGAAATTGTAGAGCAAAAAATAGAAAACTTTTGGATTATTAATATTTCAATGAGGCTCTGGCAGCCAGTTGGAGTTCTATAAATACACTACGCTTTGTTTTTCTGCAGGAACGAATTGATTTCTCTGGGTTTGCGCGATTCCAATTTTAATTTATTCATATACTAATACGATCACGCGCTACAAAAATAATATTCACCTGTATACGTAAAAATCAACAGGTAAATTTGAATGAACTTCAGCTGAGGACACAATTTTAATTACGACAGATTTGATGACAATTTAATTTAACTCGATTATTCTCACAAAGTTTTGCGATTTGATTTATTATCGCTGCCAAATGCACTCCGATAAATACAGAGAAGACCAAATTTTCGTTTCATTGACGAATTTCAAGAATGGTTTTTGTTTTTCTTTTTGGCAACCACATTGGCGTATGTTGAAACCAAATTTCCTATTCGATAAGTGGTAAAAATTGTCCTTCTTGGATTTTGGACATTTCACCATAAATACCTAACTATTCTAATTGTCGATTTAAAGTCGACTCGACTCTCAATAAGCTCCTAAAAAAATTCTCTGAAAATGCATACGACTTCTACAGCTACTTTATGTATTTTATTAAGCACAAACCTTTATAGTAGTCCTTGTCTTCGTCCATTCTTCCTTGACAATTGTCGTCGTCATTTTAAGTAACTAATTTTGTTGGATAATTTATCCTCTTAAGATGCCTTTTCCGAGTCTCGCAAATGCGCAAGTCTAATTGATGATCATGGTACAGATCGCTCGTTGAATCGGTGTGTCGTTGCTACAAATTTTATTCGAAAAGTTCATTCCCACAGGCAAATAGAGAAATATATGAAATAAGAAACACTTAATTTTCACTTGAATCAGCTGCTTATATAAGTAACGCGCGGTCCCCGCCTATTCAGAGATATTTAATTTTTCCAATAAATGTACTGCAAAAATAGAAAATGTGGAAAACATTTTCAAAATTCTTGCGGTAGACTAAGATACTGTGCGAATATGTCTCGATTGAAAAATTGAAACAGAAAAGGTGCAAAATTAGCGACAAAGTAAAATTTTAAGGAATTTTAATGATCCATTTTGATAAAACTACAAAACTTCTTTCTTCTCTATAAACAGAAAATTTGGTGGCCTTTGTTGAAATTTGTCACCAACTTAAAAAGCACTATGAGAAACAAAGAATCGTGACACATGCAACATTGATATAAAAAATATTTTTGGCTTTGGACACTGTTGGCGTTGATAGGTACTTCTGTTATAGATCCATTCAATTCACGCGGTACGACACTTCAATTTTAAACACAAACTCTGTATGTACACAATTTTTCTCAAATACTCCTTCGAAGCTATTTGTCGTTGAGAACAAAACTTTTTCCAAATTAATTGACCTTCACTCGCCGTTTTATTTATAATGAGTTGTTTTTAAACATTTCAAGCTTCCAACCGTCTATACAATCGCTAGAATGACTCTTGCTACCGCAGCGCTCAAAACTCAAACAGAAACTATACGCAATTACAATTCAAAAAATTTTCCTCGGATCGACTACTTTCATATGACTTAATAATTATAATAAAAATAAAAATTCTGAAGATTTTACTGAGCGAAACGCGTGATTTTGTACCAACGTAGAAATGCAGGAGCAGCAAGAAGCTCTAACTACCCGTTTACGTGTGGTGAAATTCCTCAAAAATTTTATTCGAAATAAGACGTACACTTTTTTCGTTTTTATTAAAAAATAATAAAACAATTTTAAGAAATCTCTGCTATGAGCGCATGTTTCAGTGGAAATGAGCCTCAATCGTGACTTCCATGTGTGAACCACTTCCCCCTCAAGTATCGACGTAGAGGCCGAACACAATTTCAGGAGTTTTTCTCACTTTAGTTGTTTACACTAAAACAGAGACGAGAGCAATATTATGTTTTAACAGGCACACGGAAAACGAAGTGTTTCTAATCAGGTGTATCTTTAGAATTCGCAATTCTCGTTTTCACCTCTCGTCTTCACGTTTTTGAGAAAGCACGGAAGAGACGCACCATTTGCATGGCAGTGGAGTAGTTAGATCGTCGACTTTCTTTCGGGTCACTTCAAACCCTGGCAAGTTCTTTCACCAAATACATATATTTGATAGAAGATTAATATCTTGGCGCAAAAACATAGATCCCACTACATATTTTTCTAAAAATTATTCATATCTCGTCGCCTTAATCTTTTTGAATATGGAGTTTTTTTTTGATTCTATATTTAATTAAAATGTACAAAATCATTCATTGTCAAAGACACGATTATGTAGTCACAACAAACAAGATTTTACCAATTTATAATTGTTTAAAAGAATTTATATAGAAAAAAGATTGGTGAAGAACAGCCATACCTATTATTTGAAAATGTGAGAAGTTTCCTGTGTACATATACTCAACTTTTTTGAGTAGTTAAAAGATTGAATTTTTCTGCTATTATCGTAAAATACCGACTTATAATAAAGCTCTCTATAAGATTATTAAAAATTGATCGTAATTGGTAGATATGGAAAAATGCGAAGGGCATTTCAGATTCCTTTACCCTTAGATCTTTTTACTTCTCTTTAGTAAGATCAATCCTGGAATATTGCTGTATTATATGGAATCCTTACTATTTGTCCCAATCCGTGAGAATAGAAAGGATTGAAAAGTGATTTACTAAGTGTGCTATTCTTCTATTGCGTTGAATCAATGAAATCCTACTTAGAATTCCAAATGTTTATTACTTGGTGTTAATTCTTTAGAAGTTCGACGAAAGCACTTTACTATAATGTTTGTAAAAGATGTTATCAATTGTCAAATCTACTGTCTTTTATATTTTCTAAAATGGGAAGGAGCATACTTCTCGTGAACTTTTTCATGTTCGTTATCAAAGTGTGAATTATGACTTTAATGAGCCTACTCATAGTTTAAGGCAAATTCGTAGACCTAAATTTTAATTATAGTAGAGAATCTTTTAAATACCACTTACTTTATAAAGTTTTGATTTCTAGTAGTTTATTTATTGTTGGTAACTTTGTTCATTAAGTAGTGTGGAGAAATTGTTAAACTTTGATTGATATTTTTTTAGAACGATTGTTATTTATCCAGGTCTAACAATTTAGTATATTTCCTCCCTTTAGGGAATTCTAAGTAATTTTAGAAGTTCGTTAACTATAAAACTTGATGACGCTTTCGATTCTTATTCACTTCAGTTAACCGACGAAGAGTGGTTCTGCAATAAATAGCTTTTAAAATACACAGTACAAATTTGGTGAGAAAATTTTAATTGTCATTCTGCGCGGAATTCCCTTTTGTATGTTAGATCTTTGATTACGTGATACCGATGGACACTCTAATTAAAAATCGTCCTTTAATTTTTATTTGGAAAATTCTAAGAGCACAAATCGTCAATTCGTTTGTGCTGAATTGCACTTACTTCAACTTCATGTAACTGGCACTCTGAAATTGATCCAAGCAATTTCAAAAAGCTTAAATAGCCAGTGCATTGTATTGCATGTTACTTATTTTATTTTCAATTTCTTACAGAGATTGATTTTCCATTCTTGTTGACCGCTATTACAAATTCTTTATATGTATTAAGAATTCCGAAGCCAGTCAAAATCATTTTGTGCGAATACCACGAACACCCTCAATGGCTTGTGTGTTTGCAGAGAAATATTGCATTCCTGAGAATCCTTATCATCGCATCAATTACCAATTATTACCAATTGCCTACTTGAACCCATTTCATGAATGTCCTATTGTTTTCATAACTTTGTTAGAGATATTAACTTTAATTAGTCAAAATATTGTACAAAGGCTTATATAATCACTCTTTATTATCTATGTATATTATATCACAATTTAATTATTGCTAGCAATTAGTCTTTGATGAATTGTAAAATTAAATAAACGAATAAAATATTCGCTGTTTGGGGCGGAAAGAGAATAAAAGTAATAATGAAAATAATCATTTCGTCAATAATTAATGTCTGTTCTTATAAACAGGAAAATGAAACATGTTAAAGAGCACTTGAAGCAAATACTTTAAAATGTATAAACAATTTGTCAAATTTAGTTTCCTTGGCATTACTTGACGGCATTTACACCATCCAAATTTCTTCTTTAGTCTGGTTGAAGGAAATAACAATTAAAAGTTGAATAGAGTAATTATTTATTTTAAGTGAAAGTGAAAAACAAAGGAAAGATTTCTAAAACACTTCCTTGTTGTTCTTAATTTTCCAAATTTATACGCTATTTTTGGAGTACATCGTGCAAAGTGCGCATATGAAACCACTCAAACTCTTTTTAGATCACAACCTTGCGCCATTCAAGACAACGTTAGTGTTTACTTAAGTTTAGAATTTTCGAAAGTAGAAGTCATTTCCTGTTGATCTTCAATGCCATGGCTTAATGAAATTTTATTTTTCCATTATTGCAACATTGTTGCTGGATTTGACATAACTTGCCTAAAAGACCTGCCTAAAGCGAATTTTTCCATTCTATTCCATTTTTATCTGAATTGTTTATTTTTCGATTATATTTATGTAATTTTCTTTTTTTAGCTCCTTTATTACCTCTGGGGTTTCTTCGTTTCATCAGCTGTTATTATTTTTTATTTTCGGTAAATGTGGGAGATACATATAGGTAATAATATCAATTCAATAAAATAATAATAACATTTTTAGCATACAGTAACTATAGCTTTAATTTGCTAGTGTAACAAATTAATAAAATATTTGGACGAATTAAAACTAAAACGTAATTCACTTGAATACTTAAATTAAGCTAAAACAAGGTTATAGGCAAATTCTGCGATCTTACTAAATCCGGCTCATAAACCTCCAAATTTTCTTTAGTGCGGCCACCTTTTGCCGATCTATTTGCGGAGTTCTGTTGGTTCGTGACGCACGTTTGTATGTATTCCTGCATGTGCCTCCAAGAAGTTTTTTCCCCTCCAATAAACGAGCGTGGCACGTGAAAATATATTAGATTTAAACTTATGAAAGGAATAAGCTATTATTTAGCGCATGTTGGAAACGGATTAAGACTAAAAAAAATGCATACTAAGCATGTGTTTTATTTTTAGGTAGATATTTATAAAAAATTTTAAAAGACTACTATATATTTTCTGTGCTTTATCAATTCCGCTTGATACTTCATTCAATCTCGAAGAGGAAGGTCATGTAAACAAAAAAAAAAAACAAAATCTAGGCTGAACTAAAAGAAATGAATCAAAAAAATATATATCTCTGCCAAAATGTTAAAGAAATGCCCAAAATATGAGAAACTGTCTTAATTTATTTATATTTACTTTGTTTTCGACAAACTTCATATTTTTTCTGAAGAAAAGAAATGATTTAACGTCATTTAAATATTTTTAATATTCTTTGTTAATAAAAAATAAAAACTGAAATCCAAATTCAAACAGTTTTTGAACTACCTTGATAATGAAGACAAATATTCGTTTGATTCGGTTGTTGAAAATTTCCTTGATAAAAGAATGTCGCATTGAATCAGTGTAAATGCAAAATATCTTTTATCTTTAAAATAACCAATTAATATAAATCTATAGTTTTAAAAGTTTTGCATTAGTCTGAAAATGGTATTAAATGTGCGTATATATTTAGTTTATCTAGTGCAATCTAAATTTTTTACAAAAATATAAAAAGTTGTCCACTGTATTTATAAAATTTGTTTATAATATAAGTTGACTTCTTTGCTTTGTTGGTATAACAGTCCGACTTTTTCTCTACTTCTATTAAATCGTTTTCATGGGATGGATTAGCGTCAATTATTAAATAGAATGGAAAAAAATCGTCTCTTTAAGTTCTGTAAAAGAACATTTTGATTCATCGATGAGATACAAAAATTCGTTTTGCGTTATCCGCCTTCTTATCCAACTTTGGAATTTGATTCTTAATCCTGTTTAGCTATCTACATAACATACTGAAGGCATCTTCTTTGAATGTAGGTATGTGGCTCTGTTCGTGAATTCCTGTAAGAATCTCTCTCTCTGTAGTTTCATTGTTACCTTTCATCAAACAATTTGTTTAAGAATTCCCTCATTCATGATTACTTAAGTCTTCTCTTTGAGAAATTTTGAAAATTGTTTACCTTATATAGGATATATTCTTCATTCTATTGATTAAACTATTTAGGATATTAACATATACGTATCACTACGTAATGTACACTATAGAGTTAAATAGAAAGAAATATTCCTCTGAAAATAAGAAATAACTTGCCTTCATTTTAAAAATTATGAAAAATTTGCAACTCAAATATACTGGAACTACTATAAAATGTAGGTATAATAGTAGTAATAGTAAAAATACAATTTCCGTATATCCCTGTTAAGTTTTTCATATTCCACTTTTGTGTCTTACATTTATTTAATCTCGAATTAGTCACTTTATTAAAAAGTATTCTTGCCTCATACCCAACATCCGCCTTGTTGTGAGAGATGAAAAATTTAAGATTTGCAAATTCAAAAATCATGCGAAAATCACAATAAAAATATCTTTCACTACAAACTGATTTTACGTAAATACATATACTTATATACGCTTATATACTTATATACTGAATGCTAAGCGCATCAGTTTTATTGAATGAGTGCGTGAATGTCTCGTTTTAATGGAAACTGTTGAAAACAAGTACTCGTCACCTATTCGTCATTTTGTTGCATCTAGAACATTTTGTGTGCTTGATGTAGTTTTTAAATTAGCACGCACTTTTGTTGAATTATAAATATTTACTGATAGTGCAAAATTCTCGCTAAATATTTAATAGAACACGACCTCATATAAAGTGTTTTCTTCAATAAAATCGAGAAGCATTACCAGTTTGAACGAATTAATTTTTAAAAGTAAATTAATCTCTCATAGTGATTATTTTATAAACAGCTTTGTTATTTCAATTTAAATTGAATTTGACCATCTAATGTGTCGAAAAACACGAGCAACAGATATCTTGCAATGTAATTGTGCTTCTATAAATATCCCATAAAACATTTCAAAACGACAGGATTCATTAAATCAATGAACCCGGAAACGAGAATAGATTCGTTCGAAAATTGAGTTAATTAGCTAGACACCGAATGAGACATGCAATTACTATAAAATCCGCAGTTTGCCCTCGGTAGCTCCTCGTACTTGCAATGGTTTATTAAAATTGCAATCAAATAGCTGCTGTATAAAAATAGATAAATGCTGTTTCTAATATCTCTATGTATTTAGAACTGAAAACCTACTTTTAAAAAGCACATGAAATGTTGCAGGTTTTTCAAAATTCTATGGAGGTCGTAGCACTCAATTAGAATTTGTGTTAAATGATGTTACGAAAATCCGCTGGTTGAAATTAGGAATGTTTAGTTAATTCAAAATTTACATTAAATTGGGAGCGCCACTACCAAAAATAAAAGATAAGAATTACCACAATCTTTCAATTTAGCCAAAATGAACTAGTTTTTGAGTTAAATATGATTTTTAGCTCAGCAGGGAAACGTTTGCACTGTTTAATAACAACAGACCTAATAAAAAAGGGATAAAAATGTGAAGCATTTTAACGTTTAATTATCTGGAAGATGAGTTGTTTTAATTGAAAAGAAAAAAATATTTTAGTTGCTTTTAAGCAAAAAGAAATATTGTAATAAAACGTTTCGAGACGTGTAATTTATTTGTTAACTGGACCCATTTTGTTTTAATATTTACGACGTGTTTTTGTACATATTTTGGTCTGAATGTTGCACTTTGCGCAGCGCAGCTATTTTCGTACATTGTTTACACTTTCGTCATGGATGCATGCGTGCTTTTGATTGCACCAGCCATACATATGTTAATTTCAGCAACTATTAAATTTGACGTCACAGCAGCGACGTTACCAGCGCACTTCCTTGGACAAGAATAACATTTTGATATTGTATAATTTTAATTTTCTCTTCCTTTTTTCTTGTCGGAACTCTAATGAATTTATGTCTTCAAATGAATAGAAACAGTCAAATCTTAGGTATTTTTTGCACTTTATGATACCACTTAAAAGTAATATATGTTCGCAGGTTATATTATGGAAATTATTTTAGAAGGAGTCGGAAAAAGCTTAACCCGACGTCCTGACCGTGGTCGCAGCTATTTATCAATTTTCCATCTTCTATCGTTGAACACATGGCTCATTTACGTAAATCAAATCAAATCGGCTGCAGCAATACTGAAAACGTGCCAAGATCTAAAACATTTGAGACTGTGTCCGTTTAATATTGGTTAGTATTGAATACGCAATTGCCAAAACATCGTCGCAGAACGAATCAATTCCGCATTGCTACCGTCCACAATGAGGACCAAATCCCAAGGCGATCTCATTGTCATTTGCAGCAAAGTGCCAAGTACAAGTTGATTGTCGTTTGAAAAAACAAATTCGCTTCAAGAATCGTTGACTCTATTCAATTTCAGTTTATTAATGGGGAAAGACTTGACACTTTTTTTCAATATAAATTAGAAAATGCGAAAAATTTTTGGAAAATTCCTAAATAATGTTGTTCAAACATGAAAGAAGTACCTTGGACTTAAACAATTCTTATTTGTTTATAAATACTCTCGTTGCACTATACCTCAGACAGGGGTACTACTTTGTGTTATAGATTATACTATTTGTTTTTTTTTTCCTTTTAATCCTTCCAAATGCTCAGCAACATATTTGTCGTCACTTGAGTTAATGTGGGTGGAAGAGAGGGGACAGATTAAAGTATATGCGCAAAGAAGAGTTCTGTAGTACCCGGCAAAACTGATTACAGACACCTGTCGCTCTACAAAAATAGCTCATGTGAGGAAATCCCGCAGTAAAACCAGGAAAACGAAATATGTATCATTTGCAGATACAAAATGTTAACAAGAATATAAACGTTCGCATTTTGCTCATCATTGCCAGGTTTAAGGTCCAGTATATCTTTCATTTTTTTATAATAAATTAAATCTTCCACAAACACATAAATCTGCGCTGTTAGGCCAAATATAAAAATAATTTAAACAATAATAATAAAAAGAGAACGTAGAAATTCGATAAGTGCGATTATATTCGGGTAAAAAAAAAAACACTTAAAATATTTGCTTGCTTCTAATTTGTCTAGTTCATGTTTTACTTGCTGAAAAATGTCAAATGATTAAAAATTTAAAAATCATATGCTCTGCCATTGTACAATTCAAAGTTTTCGGAACGAGAAACAGCCACAGTTGCTTTAACAATATTTGGCACGATTAAAAGGCGATATATTAAAATAGATTCGTTTTCAGAAAGCGGCAAATGTTTACACCGCATGTAGTACTTCTGGCGGTTACATAAATTTTAGGCTTATTTCGCCTTTGCTCTGCTTGTACCAATTCAAAAAAAAATTTAATTTTATTTTTGAATTTGGGTTTAATAACTCTGGACTGAGTAACATGCGCTTTTATTTTTTTGAAGCGCGTGCCGAATTAGTTATTTTTCTTATTTTCACATACATACTTACTTCTTCGATTCGCATACTTTTGCGAACAACCTTTCGGCGAATTTCTGTTTCAAAGGTTTCCTCAACGATTTCTTCAAATTCTGCCATTGTGAAGGTTTTTTTTTCAATCTATCGTATAAAAAAACCGTTTTGGGTCCAATCAGCTTCTAAAAGTAGTCACTGTCACAATAACGTCCAGCAGATTAATTCGGATTTGAATATATATATATATATAAATATATTTTTTTTTCTATCTTGATATCTTGAATCCCGGCACAAACACTTCCCAAAGTCAATTGAAATCACAAAGCACTTCAGTGACTATTTCAATGGATTCTAGCCGAAATTTAAGCAAAACACTTGGAGGTTTGAAACTCTCGTTCATCATCACATAATAACACGCGGAAGAAAATTGCTGCCCAGGTCTGTGGAAGGGAGCAACTATCTCTTTTTCTTAATTATTTATTAGAAGTGCGACTCCTCCTAGGGAGTAGTGCGTTGGAGATATTGAGCGCGATTGATCAGCCAAAAAGATCAACGGACAGACGGTCCGATCAGGAACTCTCTTTTAGCCTTATTGTTAATGGCTGCGCTTCTAGCTTAAGATTTTCCGCTGATAGAGAGTACTTTTTTCGTGTACACAGGCATGATCTTTCGGACCCACACACTTCGAGATCCCTATGTTTATAGGTCTTCCTGTGCAACACATCCACCCGAGTGAGCTAAATTTAAAAAGCCGAATTTTCATCCCGTCATCTGGCTTTTCTCAATTCTTCTTGTATGTTTCGTTCGTTTTACTGCTTGTTTTACTTCATTCTTTTATTGTTAAGAGTGTTTGCGTACAATTCCGACATTAATTTCCACGCGTGATGGAAGTGCGCAAATGTCGTTAATTTCCTTTTTAAAATCTTAACTTACTCTTTGTTACGTTTAAGACAACGGTCTTCTGGCCTTTATTACGCGTGGAGCGTCATTGCCACTCATAGTTTTGTTCCTCAAATTAAGGCATTTCCATTTATTTTTAATTCTACACAATGAAATTGTTAACGATAGTTCATCTTACGGTCAGACAGTTTAAAACTTGGATATACATACGTTTTATTCCACTACGAACCAGCTTGGTTGATCTTCAGTTCAATAGTCATTGAGAAAACTCATTCAGACTGAATACAAAGAATCACAAAACTTAGTCATTCGAACACGCCCAGTCGACAACTTCACTTTTAGTTTGGTAATAAAAAAGCCAATGTGAGCATTTTAAGGTTTTCTAAAAGCCACAATTTGAGGGAATATTTCTTACTTAACAACATAAAAGTTAAAAATTTATGTCTGATCGTTAAACTGCGGCATCTAATTACATTTTAAAGCGATAAGTGCAGCACATATGTAATGTAGTCGCGTCTGTTATAAACCATAAAATTATGTGAATGAAAAACACAAATTTTACCAGTTTTTTGCAACAATTGTATAGCCTTTTAATTATATGATGCTATTATTTTTGTTAATCATTTCAAATGCCGTTTATTTTAATTATATATCAAATATATGTATTTATTTCTTATATAATTTTTTACACAACTAATTTAAAACACAAAAAACATTGGAACTTTGGGCTTGAAAGAGTTGTTTTGATTTTGGTACCATGATTTATTTACATGTACTTAAAACGTACAATAATTTAGAATTCACTGCCTGAAACTCGAGAACTCGAGAATGGCATTGAGAAACATACAACCGGAGTTTATTTATTCACTTATGTACATATGTACAGATGATAACAATATATAAACTGAAATAATGTTTTACGTTTACAAATTTTCTTTTCCCTTCTTAACGTTGGATGTTGCCCTTATTAATAATTTTATTTTCAAGGAATCATAAAAGTCGTACATATATTATTAAATATGCATAGCCTCTTAGTTTTCCTAGAAATGTCGACCACTCTTCAGATTAACGATGGAAATCTTTATCATCGCTAGGTATACTCGTAAATAATGCCCTTTATTTAAACCCCTAATTCCCGTAAAATTCGTTGAATTATTTTATATTAATCCTACCACAACAGGATTCATTTTAAATCAATTCAATTTTACTTCAGATTTGCGCATAATTAATTTTAATTATCTTTAAAAGGTTTCCCTTTCTTCTGATGTAAGCGCACAGCAAGATCTAAATTCTTTTCCTTTTATTTTTGATTGTGAACATGATAAAACTCCACAAAAGGTTTTAGGAAGAAGGTAGAAAAGAGAGTTGGGGCCAAGGTAGAAAACAATGCGGAAGAAAACGAGTTTATGTGCGTCGTCCTCAAATCCCTGCGGCTCAAAAAGAATTCGCATAATATCACGGACCGAAATGTTCAAAAGGAATCCTAGGGTGCGGCTGTTCACACCCATCCGAGGAGCAAAACATATTCAGAAGGAGCGATGTGGGTCCGGTGGAACAAAGTGGACAAATTTCATATAAGCTTTTTCCGTAATTTTTCCTCTTTTTATGTAGGTACGTGAATAAAATCAGGCCAAAGCCACGACCTGGGGGAAAGGTTTGGTAAACAAAAGTTACTTTGGAACAAAATCACAAATGATATAAAAAATAGATAGCAAGGCCAAAATTTTCCTCGTTGTGAAAACTTTTTTGAAAATTGAATTTCCTCTTATGTGGACAAATATAAAGTTTTTAGAAGGACAACATAAATGAATAAAAATTTATTTTATCTGGTTCAATTAGATTAATTATTTTGAAATGTAAGATTTATTGACATACATACATATTGAAATGATAACTTTATAGACAGATTCGCAAAACTCTTTCGTTTTTTCACAGTCCACAGGAAGTAAGTACGTAGAAATGTATGTATGTCTAAGAATTGGTATGCGGGAAAAATTTGCAATTCTATAATACTAAATTCTTTTTTACACTGACTTTAACACACGATCTTTAAAAAAATATAACACTATCTGCACATCAAGGAACTAGTATATAAGTGATAAATTTGGTTTATAAAAATAATTAATGTGGTGAAAATATCTTATTTAAAAAATACTCTACCCATTGTTTAAAAACATTTTAACTGCATCCTTCTGAATTTAAAATATAATTCACTTAAGTGTACGGCTAAATATAAACCAAAATCTCAATTGTTTTGTTCATTCCAAGCTCCGACTTGCGTATTTACAAATTGAGATTATCCCATATCAGGAATTAATGTCTCCGTCCCGCAATTCTAATGAAAATTTAGTTCGTACGGAAAAGTAGCAAGACTTAAAACAAAACGTATGTCAGGATTTTAGTTTAATTAATCCTTAACTAATTAATATTTATTAAGAAATTAAGGAAAAGCCACAGGTTTATATATAAATAAATTGATGCCTATGAGGTAGCTTTATTTAGTAATTAAAAACATATAAGTAAGTTTCCCCGAAAAAATTATTTCAGTCTAGAAAAAGCTGTTTTGCTCTTCTAATTAATTTTAGAACACCATTTGGATCTTATAACTTTCGTAGACTTAAAGATGAACTTCAGAAACAAACCTTTTACCTAATTTTTCTTATTTAATTTAGGTTTATTGCATAGATATTTTTCAAGCCCTCCCATTTTATGTTCTTTGGTAATATTATTAGATGTATTAAATTTTATAGTTTTATTTAACTCCGACATAAAATTATTCAGCCGTCAGTTTTACATATAAACATAAATGAAATTTAAAACATATAATTGATAAAACTATACGCAGTAAGAGAGTTAAACGGAATTTCGTTGTCTTATAATTTATACTTTACTAATAGAATAAATAATTTAAAATAATATATTATATGTATGTATCTATAATAGTATGTATATGAAATAAAGCAAAAATTTCATAAATTAGGATATCAAAATTTGTCTAACTTTCTGTTTTTTGTATTTTTAATTAAAAAGAAGAAGAAAAAACAGTGGACTACAAAATTATTGATATTCGAAATCGTTTATGCGCAATTACCAAGAAAAGAAACCAACATTCTAGAATAAGCTTTATCCCGGACCGACAGCTAGCTGAAGCTCAAGCTCCAGCATCTTCGAGTTTTAATCGAACTTCCAACACCAAAACATGCGCATTAACTTCAGAGTCATCACCACAGTCGTTTTCTGAAGGTGAAAGTATCGCTTTACTTTCCATAGTCCAGAAGAGAGTATTTCCGTGGGTGATTGGGAGACAGTGAGATTCGTAGAAAAGGCCTAGCGATTTTTAACAAAGTTATTCGAAACTGGCCTTCGGGGCGAACTAAGAGAAAGCAAAAGTTCAGAATCCGCCGAGGTCTACCAAGCAAGTCAAACTACTGCTTCAGTATCTTTCAGTATACGACTGACTGCTTCTGCGAATAAGTTGCTTAGTGAGGTGCGGATTGTTTTTGTTAAAAGTAAAAGAAAAAGAGCGCTGTTCTACTGTGGTGTTTTCAGTGTGAATTCAAGTTTTGTGCATCGGGGATTTTTTTAGATATTAAAAAAATGAGTGCAATTGACGAAATTATAAGTTTCAAGAAAAACCCAGACGAGGACTTCTACGCAATGTTGAATTGTGATGAAAACTCGTCAGTAAGTACTTTTTTCTAACTTGATTTTTATATATAAAAAAAACTTGTTTAACATTTTTAAGAACATAAAGTTATCACACTGAATACTACATGACCTTGAATCTATTTGGATTGTGGGGTCAGCAGTGTTAAATTATTCTTTAAACTAACTTTCAAAGAACTTCTTATTAATTCGCGAAGAGAAAAAGCTCCGTCATTGAAAATTTCCAACATTCCGGGGGAATTACCACTGATTGAATGTTTTAAGAAATATGTGAATTAAATCAGAGCGATCATGCAACAGGTCTTGCATATTCCCAGCATCGCTTGCAAATAACTTGCAATTGTTAACTATCAATGTCACAAAGCAACGATCTTGTGTACTATGCTTTAGCCATGGAAACGTTGTGCTATTGTAGCGCAACCATTTGTTTGTTAATGCCTTTTAATGATAAACTTGTCAAATTTTTGACGGGAACCAAATGCATTTGTAATTAACTTGGCAAACTAATTATGATAATTCATCAAATGGTACTAATTACGTCATTTGATATTACTCTGAGATTAAAGGTTTTTTCTTATTTTTTTATTGAATTTCTCTTGGAAAACTATGAATTATAAGATATATATAGTAAAATCTCAGTTTTACAATCCTTCTTGTCAATAAGAGTTATTTTAAGTTGCAAGACTTATTTCACAACGCAAAAGAAAACACTGTCTAATAATTTAAGTTCTAAAATAATTTATATTATTAATAAGAACTGAACGAATTTGTCTAGGTATAATTCTTACTTCTTCAACAATTATATAATTATAATTAATAATTCTTTTATTATGATATTTTTCACAAATATCGATTATTTTTGATCTTATATAGGTATAAAAATATTAAAAAGGAATAAGGACTACATTTTCTTAATTTTCAGTGTTGTTTAAAAAACCTGAATTTAAAACTATTAATAGAAGTAATATATAAGTTATAGAAAATCTCTAATTTCAACAAGACGGCGCAGCACCAGTCACACGGCAGCAGAAACAACCATACTACTGTTCAAAAAATGTCCAGGTTGCCGAGATCGTGCCATAAATCGTCTAAATTTGTTTCCTTAACAGGTTATTTTGAAGAGTATATTTTAGGAGAATAAATCAAATGCTCTTGCAGATATATGTATTTAAAAAATAAATCGTAATTGTATTTAATTTCACTTTAATACTAAATAAGAAATTATAAATATTTCTAACCATAAAATATATAATAAAAATTAATATACTTTCATTATCTTAAGATTAAAATTGAGCGATTAAAGACGTTTAACAAGTAACTTAAAACTTTTTAAGCAGAAAGATTCAAACATCATTATCTATAAATCGCTGAAACTCAATAATGCCTATTAATAAAATCACATCCCTTTTAGGTGGAGCAGATTCAGGCGGAGTACAAGATTTTGGCCCTACAATTCCACCCGGATAAGAACAGTGGCGATAAGGACGCGGAAATAAAATTTCAGAAGCTTAAGGTATGTGTTCACGGCGGTGTACGCCTAGGGTGGAAATAAATTCCGGTGGTTTACCGTGGAATAGCATAAACGTTGTTATGGCAAATATGTATGTAAATTCGCGCATATAATTACAGTTTACGAGCACTCGTCAAACCTTAATGTAAAAGCGGTCGAGCCCGAAGGGATGTGGGTGGGTAGTTTAGTTAATGTCAACGCCAAATTGAGCAGCGATAACTCTTGTTTTGGCCCTCGGAGCAAGGTAGCCTGGAGCCTTGGACACGTTCCAGGGAATCTAATTAAGAGAAGCTTCTGAACAGCACTTCTGATTAATATCTCATACAGAGTACACCTTTTTGCTTATAAAGTTACATAGGCATCGTATGTTCTTTTGCCCCTAAAATTAGAATCAACTTCGTAGTTGTACGTACGGACTTCTGAAGTCTGAAATCAATTTAATGAACTCATCTTGCAATCGGGTTATTTGATTTCATCTGACATACACCGTCTTGGTCTCGATGGTGAGAAACTGATTTAGTATATTTCATTTGGCAGGTTGTCGCCGTCAGGATAAAAAGGATATCGCTTGTTAGATTTTTTAAAGCTTCAAAACGGTGATGAAAGTGGATGTCCATTAGGGTGGAAATTTACGTGTTTGCGCAGCCATCATCGATTTTTAATGGACAAATCAATTATTCTTTCAATGTTTCAATGTTAGATACAATTGCCAGAGCGAGCATTCAGGGATAAGGGGTGGCTGCCTTTTATAGAAAACTTGTGGGCACATCACACTGTCTATTAATACCTGGTTGATTGTTTATTGAATACCAATTGCCACATTGGTGTCCAATAGTCTGTAGCACTTTCTGGCGCCCTACACTTCAAGGCTTTCATTTAAACTTGAGGGATGGTTACTAAGAACGATAGAAGTTCATCCTGGAAGTTTAATCTCCCTTCAATTTGTTTTTAATTTATGCATAAGACGTAGCAGTGGGGGAAAATACACAATTAAGTTTATAATTATTATTTGTTGTTTTTTGCATCAGCTCTTCTTATTCAACTTTCAACCTTCCAGAACTTTAAATTTAAAACGTGCGTCATAGCGAAGGAGAGAAGTAAAACTAATTATTTCGCTTATTTTAACATCTGAATATTATAAAATACCATTGGGAATACATATGTATGTATACAATAAATTTGTTGGTCGCTCGTAATTCCCGAGATATTTAACTTTGAAAATTCGAAAATGGAATTTTTCCTCTGAAATTTTGAGCATATATTCTCAAAAAATGTCGTTGCAATTTGTGTCAAAACCATAGATTAAAGACGTTTCAATATTTTCTTTAAAAAATGTCCTAAAAATGTGTTACTTATGTTAAAAAATTAAAATAAAAATTTGCGGGGTTTGGGGAAGGGGAAGGGAACTTTCATCTTGCTCTATATTTTAATTTATTTCTATGCATACCGTATATGTATTTCTTAATCAATTTTGATTAAACTCTGCTAATATATTCTCCATGGAAATATCTCAATTATGTTCGTAAATGGGGTGAATTGGTCAAGAGGATGGACAATTCAGCATTATTATTCCCTTATGTAAAAATCATTTTTATCACATTGAAATCGACCTCTTCCTTCTAGCTGATGCCGAAAAGTCTTTTTGTCAAACAACAATGAAGATAAAGTATGTAGTTATCAGTGAAAAGACAAAACAAAAGCCCTAAATGACTGCCAGATGAGTCATTTGATATTTCTGATAAATTAATTTCTTTTGTACCACATCCAAAAGTAATTAAGTAACCCAATTAAATAAATACAATTAAGTCAGTTAACAAACGGTTCCAACAATTTCAGACTTTTAAACTTGGGAATTAAAAAAGGCTGAGTGGGCTTATCAAACGCTTTGCTCACTTCGGTCTAATTCGCCTGAGAAACCTTTTAAGAAAATTTCAATAACAAAAGGTAGAAATTAAAGAAAATTCACGGAGATGAATCTACCTTGAAGAAATCCATGCTTGCATCAAAACTCAGCTCTTATTTCTGGTGATATTTTTGTATAGATAAGAAAATTCAACGAGTTTCGAAATTCATGCAATGCTCATTAAACGAAATTAATTTTTTTAATTTTGACTAAGTTTTTTAATGTTCTGGAATACACGAACCTTTTATTACGTTTTAAAAGTAGATAATATATTTTGCTATAGTAAACACAAAATCTTATGGCGTCTAAGCCGCAAAATCTCCAGATTTTTACATATCACCTAATTTTATTGCTGCGGTGCTTTAAAGTACTCAAGTATATTGAGCAACGTTTGTATTCTAAAAATATGAGGTAAAGTTACTTTCGATATATAAAATGTATACAATTTTCTGAATTTTATCTAAGTACTATCTATTCATCACCTACATTTGCTAAGGTAAAAAGACGAAAGGAAATTCTTTCCTTTTATGCAGTGCTTCGCCTCAATGGAAGACTTCAAAATACTCCCACATCTAAAACGAATCTAACATCTTTAATCACAGAATTCCAATCATTACGAAATTTACGACGCCTTCGGGTGCCATTGAGGAAAATAAATTTACTACCCGCGGGGTATCAACGCCTGCGACAGACACTCAGCTGTGAATTTTATAGATCATATTATTTAAACTCACAAAAACAATTCTTTGTATAATAAGATATCCTTGGGAAGGGAAGATAACAAAAGCGAACTCTTTTGAAATTTTCAACATTTTCCCTCCAAGGAGTGGTAATAAAACTATGCAAACTGCAAGAAGCATTCATATTTCAAATGAATGCACAACTCTTACAATAGGTCAACTCTTGGACGGCAAAGTTTGCCTATGTATGTAAATGTTAAGCTACTTATAGTATAAATTTTGCCTAAAAGCCTTGCCGTTTGTAAAGCAGAATACATTTGCCAATGTGTGTGTGTAGATACGATGCAAAGATTATGAACTAACTTTTCATTTTGGGCGAACATAAAGACCTCATTATATGCGATTTACTACTCAGCATTGCAATTACGTAGATGCGATTAGGGAAAGACTTTGCATTAAGTAGGCTTGCCTACATGCAGGAGAAGGCTAAGCCTTAAAGAATTTACAATAAAAACACCCTCGTAACCTTAGAAAACGTCTAAACATTAAACCCATTGAAAAGGTCGTGGTTCCACTTACAAAAAGGATGCTTGTCGGTTTTCATAATGGCATCGATCCTTTAAAACATAAGTTTTTTAACCAGGTGAAGTGAATTCGCCACAAGGCTTACTTAAAACATATTTTACATATGTTGAAAGATTGATAAGATTTTAGCATTGTTCTGCACATATCCTTGCTTCACTGGCAAAACAAAACCGATGCAGTGATGGTAACCTTTCATAGGATATTGCCCACAAATTATAAAATTGCAAACGAAAACATTCAGTTCATTTTTGTTTTTCATTAAAATAGGATCTAAATGTAGAAAACCTGTACTTTAGGTATGTTTTTGAATTTCAAATAAAGTCAGTCAAATTTTAAATAGTCTGTAAAATTTATGTAATTTCTTAATCAACTACACTATTTTTGAATTGAATTTTCTGGTATACAGGATTATATTGACCGTAACGAAAAATGAATTTTCTGGTTTTGAACACTAAAATCATTACTTCAATTTTATTTTCCGTGAAAATGCCTGAATATTTTAAATACTTTCAAAATTAATTAGAAGTGAGTGAATTTAATAGAATAAAGGACCAGTGAAAAGACCATATGAACAATACATGCCTTTAAATTGTAAAAAAAATCAATTTTTATTGCAATTTTAGGTTTAGGAATTTGAAAAGTTATGTTAAGTTTTAAATACTGCTTATAACAATTGTTCAAATTTATTTTCCGTGAAAATGTGTGAAACTTCGTTTGCTATTTTAATTAGGAGCAAGTAAGGCTATAGGTTTCAGCATTTTTCTTAACAATTGACATTACTTCGATTTTATTTTCAATGAAAATTAAAAACCATCACGGAAACAATGCGCCTTTTAAGTGTTAAACAGAAAATTGTTAACTATTTTTTTTTTCAGTGTTAATTTATGACTGGTTTCATAAATTGCTTTTAACTATCGTACATCTTAGTGTGAAAATCGCCTGAAATTTAATTTAAAAATATCATTCGAACAATGTGCACGTTCAGAGGCTTAACAAAACATAGTTAAAATGTGTTTTTTTTTTTTAATTTTAAGGTATAGTAGGTAGATATTATTTTAAAAAAATACGACGATTTTTGATGCGATATTATGGAACACTAATTACTTTTCATTCCTTAATATTACATAGGTTTCAAATACAAAACATAAATTGCTTTCAAAACACTTCAGTCTGTAATTAAGAATTTCCTAGAAACGCTGACAGTCCCTTTGGGCAAAGAACACTAAAATAATGCTCAAGTTGAGGTGTGAAAGTTACAAAGGCAATGAAATAGCCGAAGGCGAAATCGTTTCTCCTGTGAGAAATATATCTAAATGCCTTCTCAAGATGGTTATGTCTAAGAAAGAAATCTTAATCTTGAAATATTTCTTAGAGATTGTAATAGGGCTCATTCAACAATGACAAAGACATCATTTTATTGAATAAACCGATTTTACGAATAATCTCAGCAAAGATTTCTTTGAACATTGATCTTCTACGTTTGTTTACCTGGAGGTGTTTCTTAGAAAAACTTCCTAAAAAACGTTTTCAGTCAATCTTCGTTTTTACATTACAATCCAATTCTTGTTTTCTTTTTTATTAAAACACAGGTTAACAATGAGACAGAAATGAATTCAAAATGCCATCGTTGCAGCAAAATCAAAAGCTGCATAAAAGCAAAAATCATAACAGTTTTTCGTGTCGTCTCGGGAAAATAAATCCTTTTCAAATATTTTTATTTCTTTGAGGATGAAAAGGATAAAAATATGGGAGAGGGTTAATCGATATTTACTAAAAATCATTCGCATATCGTTTTATATGTTTCTTATATCCTTCTAAGGAAGGGTTTAAAGGGCTAAAAATAAATAATTTATTCAAGCTCTTACAGTATGATTCGAAAGCTTGTTATTTTCCTTTCTTATTTTATCCGGCCTCAAAATTTAAATTAGTTTTTTAACAATGCGAATATTTGCGATTATCTTCTTACAATCGCATTTATGCGGAAATAAAAAATTTAAGGGATTTAATTTCTAACTCTTTCCAGCTGGGGAGTAGATTTAAAATGTTTAGTTATCATAGGTTTGCCCAAATCCTTTGAGGGATCATTCTTGAAAAATTAGGAGAAATAGCAATATTGACACACACTCATCATATTATTTGTATAAAATTAAGAGTTGTAAGGATAGAAAAAGTGTATAAAAGTGAATTTATGTAAAGTAACTATGAAAGGATTTTATGCAAAGAAACCCAATAACTGTAATTTATAATCTCGCCTGCCGTCTGATGGCTGATGGTTTGTACCCACATATATAGCAGTGACACTCTGTGCATTTAAAACGAAATTTGTGGTGGGGATAAAATACAGCGTTCTATTTTATTACTAGACTTATAGAATTGCAGTTTGCTGAACAGATAGTGTGTTGCTCTATTAAGGAATATGTTACGTTAAAACCGATAGAGAGCAACCTAAAACTAAATTGTAATAGGAACTAACATGATAAAATCGCCTAAGTCCAAAAACAAAACGAACTGCAAAGTTGAAAGCGTCGTTTAATTTACGAGAGCTGATAGAATCTGAATTGAAAACAATCCCAGGATTTTTAAGAAAGGTATCTGATCTACTAAATGGAATGACCGCCCATCTAGGCAGGAAAGCATAAGGTGTTAACAGCGATTCTGTAAATAGCAATAGTCTCAGTTTTCTTGGCGTTAAGAAAAACACCTGCCAGAGCGTCCTCAATTAATCCAATTGGTATGGCTAAATAAAGTTGGATATCATCAGGACATCAGCATGCATTTGGTAACTACAACTTTTAAGGGCAAATGGAATTTAGTATACGATTTTCAAAACAAATAAAATGAAATGGACGAGAACTGAATTACCATTTTAATAGAACATTTAGTTCTCGACCAGATGGATGGTCCACAATTATTATATCTTATGTGATATTTACATCGAAACACAAAAAAAACTCACCCGACAATGGACATTTGTAATTTGTAGTCATGAATTACTCAATGCTTGAATAATAATAATATTGTCACTGAGAATTAGAAAATACTTGAGTATTTCAAAATTTCTATCCCATGAATTGTCAATTACTTGAGTAATAAAAAACTTGTGGCTCAGAATTACGAAATACTTGAGTATTTTAAAATTTCAATGCCATGAAATTTCGATGACTTGAATAATAAAAATGAATAATAAAAAAAAATGTGACTCAGGATTACGAACTATGTAGCTAAGTATTTTCAAATTTTTGGCCCATTAATTGCCCATCGATTGAGTGATATCAATTTTCGATGGAGAAATTATCGTTATTTGGGTATTCACAAATGTTTGCTTAGTCAATTACCGATTATAAGGGGGATGGAAAATTCCAAAATGATGATATTTATTGTTTAAAAAATTATAATCACAGTGTTGTAATTATAAATTGTTGACTATTTGAGAAATGTAAAATGAAATATTTTTATTTTACCGATCTCTGATATTGAGTAAACTGACTACCGAAAACTTTACATTGAATTAAAATGAGTATAAGGGTTTAAAGATTTGTATGATAAAAAATGGTTTTGAATACAAATATTAAAACAACGTATTTTAGCATTTCCTAAAACTAAGGGTGGAAAAGTTTGTATGGAAAAAAAGATATTTTTAGTTTTATTCAGTCGAATGAAACTTAGCACAATATAGTCGCGGGAAAATATGCTAGTTATATGTATAAATCCATATAAAAATTTTAATAATTTATAACCGTTTTTCTAAACAGGAAGCTAAAGAGACGCTGTGCGACCCGGAAAGACGGAGCAATTACGATAAATGGCGAAACAGTGGCATCTCTATTAGTTACAAGAACTGGCTTGGCATGAAGGAACACGTTCACCAAGTAAATTTAAAACTAATATCATTTTTATAACAAATACCAATTTTAAAATTTTCCCCAATTTCAAGTCAATGCACTGGGCCACACCCAAAACCAAAGATCGAATGCTTCCAGAAACTGATGGTTCTGGAGCTGCAGCTCCCAGTGGATTATCAGCAGGTGTCCCAAATCCTTCGCATCGCAGAGCATCCGAAGGAGGCGCAGCCCTTTACTACGGTAGTCGCAAGGCGGAGTGGGGAACTGAAAATTCAGATATTGCAAATAAATTTCGCAATTATGAAATCTAAGAAGATGCACATTTACGATTACAATTAAAGAACATTCCCACTTAATTTAAGAAAACTATTTCTAACCGAGAATAAATTGCTGGAATTGCATTCAATATAAAAAATAAAATGCATACAATGCGCAATGTTTTATCGATGTATTTTGTGACTGTTGTTTTTGAAAACCCCCTGTACCAATTTTTCTAAATACTTAGAAGAGTTATTATTAATAACGTCAAGCAAATATATATTTGGATAACTATAAATGTTTTAATGAAGATATTTTAAATGGTATTTGTGGAGCAAAAATTGTATATGTATTAATGTTGAAAAAAGAAATAAAAAAAAAACTGAGAAACTGTAATTTCAAAAAACGAGAACGATCTTATTTCAGATATATATTAATTTAGGCGTAAGTTTTAAAGAATTTACATCTAGAGATGAATGGACGTGATATTTGTAAAGGGATAGTTTGTTATAAGGAATTTCAAAAAATATTTAATATGACCAAGACAATCCCCAACGTGTTTTTATTGCATGTAGTTCTATATTTGGAAAATAATTGTTATTTTGTAACACTATGCACATAATATTTTTGAGACATAACAAGAATAATGTGTTTTAAGTTGCATAAAAATGCCATTTCTAAGACTATTGCTAAAATTTTGGAAAGGGCGTAAGTACTAAGATAGCAACTATAATTAATCTACAGACCCTCGTAGAACTTGAAAAGTCTGAAGTTCGACTGTTACATTGTTAACCATAATATATATAGATGTCTCCCGATAGCAAAAAACTAAGTATTTTAGATATAATTGTTAATTTATTGAAAACCTCTGTGTGACCAAAATACTATATATATGTTGGATGTGTAAGAATGACTTGCAAATAAACTTAGACCCCAAAATTTTGCTTGTTTTTCTTACTCCCCCAGAGACGCACATAATTTTACTACTGAAGGAAAAAATCTACCTCGAAGTTTTTAAAATTTTAAAATAACTAACGTATGCAATCAATTTATCTAAGAGGCTTTACGAATTAAAAATTAATTTATATTCTAAATCCATATACCCGGAGAAATCCTGCAATCCGATGAGTTAGAGTTAATTAAAATTTGCAAATCCGTATTGATATTAATGATATATTTTTATTTTTATGAAAAGAAAATTATTTAAGAAATCACAAATATATTTATTTACATAACTATAACAACTTAAACAAAGATTTCTTATATGTATAAAAAGAGAGCTTCGACTGGCTTCATCTCATAATTTTTCTACAATACGCGAAAAATAAATTTGGTAAAAATATTCACAATTATTCCTGATAAATGTGGATAAGCGAGAACACATTCACTGGATGTATAAAAAAAGTAGTTAGGCAAGTGCCAAGAGCAATTAATAATACGTCGCCGGATGATCAGGCTCTAGTTTACACTGCCGGCGGAATTCTTGGCCTCTTTCATGTATCCATTTATTGGAGACTGTGAGATATTTAATTAGGTATTACCCTTTTTAAGGAATTGATTTTTTAACATACCCCATTTGGTGCCAGTTAGGACAGGACAAGCAGCATGTCTTGTTCTGTAGTCACCTTCTCCAGAAGCATACAAATTGTACCAGAAAGCAGCAGTTCCCTTCTTGGGCAGTAAAGCGATTCGGAGGGAAGGGAACACCGTGGCTCCACCTTGCTCCACATCACTCATCTAAAATATTTGTTTTTTAGTACTAGTAAATAAAATAAATCTAATAACACCCACATAAAATAGTACCGTGGCTATCCTATTTCCTGTACCAAGACCTTGGAATGCGTTCTTCTCTTCTTTCTTAAAATGAAATTCTTCAGTTAGATGAATATTATTATTATAAACGATGACTACTTACTCTAGCGAAATCAAAATGTGGTTCATAGTGTCCCCCAATTCCGTAGTTGACCACTTGAAGCTCTTCGGCAGTGTCCATAGAAAGGTCGGTCATGTCTTCGACCCTTCTCACAATCTTCGCGATATAGGGGTGCTCCTCATCTTTAAGCCAAGCCGACTTACTAATTCTGTAGTGGGCTATTTCAAGCTCGCCAGTCTTTGAGTTCTGGACAGTGGCACGTCGGAACCTTGGCCTTGCGAGCCGCTTAACAACATCTATTTCTTGGTCTGACATCACGTTGTGATAAATCACAATATAGGGATCCAAATGAGCTTCTTCCAGCTTCAAAGGTCCGATTTTTAAAAATGGCACTCCATTATCCACGTATTTGCATCGAAGTGGATTTAAATGCTGCGGGGTCTGCTTAATGTCTCCTCTGCAGAGCATTTCGTAGAGTTTACGTTCAGATAAATCATATTCTACAGGATTGCTTTTTAGCGTTATTGGCTAAAAATTAAAAGATGTATAAAGCTAAAGATAACGCAATTTGCATGCCACGTACAATGTCAGCTATTTCAACTTCGTCTGTTCCGTCGTCTCCCTTTACTTTTCTTATTACCTTTTCTTGAGAGGCAATTTCCTTCTCGTAGAAGACTTTGTTACCAACAGCCCGTTCATGATTAGGTTCCAAGTCAAGTAACTCATTGGTCATCACTAGCGCCTTTTCAACATTACCTTTAAACGAATTTTCAGTTTAGCGTCAATATTCGACAAGATAAATAAATAATTTTTAAATGCGCATAAATTTGAAAGCCTTTAAATGATTTATGTAATATTTTAGATAGACAAGCTCTAATAAGTTGTCTAAGAATAGATGATAACACACTTGGACTGTGTTCGGTCTTGCTTTTTCCGAAAAAAATTCTAAATGCTCCAACTTTTTGAATTAAAATTACATCAAATTGTTTGATAATAAATTTAAAAAAAGAGGATTTCTTTTCGAGATTGTTTGAATAAAGAAATCAGTAAAAATATTAAAAATTGTGAAAGTTAACAAGCCGACAATGATAAAAATTATGGTCTCAAAAAAAGCCGCAATTGGAAATTTAATTCATATAGAGAATTAACACTCCTTGCATCAAAATACTAAAATTTTGAAATTGCTCAAGGTATGCACTTCTTTAATTTTATTAAACCCACATACAAATTATAAGGAGTATTAAATTACCATTTAAAAATTGATCTTGATTTTTTATAGTAGTGTATCGAATCGAAATTAAAGAAATAAAAATCATTAAATCAGTCGCTTTGTTTATAACATAAACTTGCAGTTAATTGAAAAATTCTTATCAAAATTAAGTTAATATTACTACGAAAGATTTGTTTTTTTAATGTTGATCATATGTATGTACATGGTTAAAGAATTTAGATAATCTAATTTTTAAAAACTTTCTAAAATTCTGATTGTGAGGGTTTCAAAATTATATGCATTTAAGAAGGTGTACCCTAAATATTTTAAGGATGTATTTGCATGTTTTCCGGAATTTATTTATTACGAATAAACGATAATTTTATATTGCCATTACTCACCTTGCTTGTAAGTCGAAAACGCCAAATACTCCAAAATGTCGGCCTTTGAAATGCCTGAGCTCGAAGTTTCATTTTCTCGCGGTAGACGATCCATGGCCTCGTGCATCCAAAGAACGGTGTGGTAATAATCACCATTTACGTAGGATTGTCTTCCCAACTCGAAGCAATCACTTGAAGACATCTCAGTGCTGCAGTAAGACCAAGCTTAGTACTTAAGTCTAGAAGATTCAATCAGCAGATAACTCACCTGTACTGCACACCATTTAATTCACCTTTCGCGACACTCGAAGTTTCTAAATTGTATGTGTCTTGCAGTCTCATCAAAGCCACCGCAGCCCCATTTAAGTCCTCGTCCGAAGGGAATTTGAGGACATTTCTATAATTTGTTATATTTTCAAGGAAAGCTGTAAAAATTAAATTTTAATTAACTATTTAATTTGTGTTATATCATTGCACTGTCGTACCGCTTCCCACATCATGAGCCATTAAATTTTCTACTTGTCGCCAGTCGGATGTAAGTCGCTTTGTGAGTAAGTAAGCATTGATAGGATTCGATAAATACGTTGAAATATCCGCAGCAGCGTCGGCATGTTCTCTTTGGTACTCTTGCACTTTTCTAGAATGGACCACAAAATCAATGATTATATTTTAAAGGGTATGTTTGGTTATATTAACTTACTTTTTAAGATATTCTATTTTGCGCTCTTGCACGTCTAGGTATCCCTCGAGATTGTTAATAAGCACAGCCTCTGTTTCGAGTAATTCCTCCATTTCGGCAAGTGCTGTGAATAATTCGGTGTGGGCTAGTTTAAAGCCGAACAGGAGAAAAAACAGACTAGCCAGGAAGCAGCTTCTTTGCCACATTTTCATTTTTGTAGTTTTTTCTAACTTTCTACGTCTTAAAAGATTATCCTAAAAAAGTGATATTTTTATAACAACATTATTTTATAAATCTGTCTATAAAATTGTATGAAGGAACTTATAAAGGAAATAGATAGTATAGGATTTTGCGTTATAACACATTTGTACTACCTAACGCAAACATTTAATAAAAATGCAGCGGCCAAAATTTTAAAAAACTACCTGCACATTTCAAGATTCATATGAGAAATTATCTTTAAACCCAAGTTGTGCTACCTGCAAAGAAAACCATGCCTGACTCAAGTTCATAATGTCAACAGGCTCGAGTTTGCAAAAATTCACTCGCCTTAAGCGTTGGAGTGGCAACAAAACATTTTTTTTATCTTAAGATGAGTCTAGTAGGAGGAGAAATGTTGCCAGTTTTATTGATGGTAATTCAGAAAAAGATTTGGTCCCTGAATATTCTTCGGTTGAAGTGCGCAGACTCTGTAGCGAAATCAATTTATGAAATCGTATGAAAGGTTGATATCAGCATTCTTGTTTGATACGATTTTTACTGAAAAACATAAATTTTTAATACTACTTATTTTAGATTGGACTTAGTTTTGAATTGATAAATTTTTCTTTATTTCACGCTTAGGCAGCAAAGTTTTATGATAGTTAATATCTCGAGAAATAATCAGTTTTTGTTAGATCTTGTGAAAAAATCACAGAGAGCTAGATTTTGGTACATATTTTCCGTATGAAGCTGACACTAGCAGCCGCACCTAGCAGATAATGCGCGAAACCAACCCGATCAGTCGAAATTGAGCTAATGGTTAAAAAATGTTCACAATAGCATAAGAAGCCTTTAAGAAAATGTTGATTCCGGTATTAGAAAAGAATTAGTTAATAATTAATTTTATTAATTATTTATTTTTTGCCGGGCAAAAGGAATAGTAAATAAATATTGAAAAATAGTTGTGAGGGAGCAACATTTATTTTTTATTTACAATCGAAAATATAGAAACATACGAAATGTTCGGTTTCTTTCCAAAAGGTTACTTAAAACCAAGCTAAGAATATGAAACTCTCCCTGAAATATCATTACTTATTGCCGATGCAATAAGAAAATATTTGTGAGGGAGCAAGATTTTTTTTTTTTTAACAATCAAAAATATAGACATACGAAATTTCGATTTTTTTACCAAAAGGTTACTTAAAAAACCAAGTTAGCAATGTGAAGCTCGCCCTGAAGCATCATCTTTTTATTGTCGACGCATTGAGCAAATAATTGTGAGGGAACAAGGTTTCGTTTTTTATTGCTCGGACGCGGTTGGAGGTTATTATAAATTATCAATCTCAAAATTGTCAACAAAAAAGATCTTATATATTTTTTTTTTAAAACGAACCGCTACCGTCGTAGAGCGCAAGGAAAGTCTACTTATGCACTCATTTCACTCAATTTTTCGTGAACGACCGATTCTCGTGACCGTTGATCTCGAAGGTTTCACAACGTTAGCACGATATCGATGATGATTGACACGTTCTTTAAAGCACCATAGTAAAATTTAGCTCATTGGATTTTTTTTTTTTAAGTTTGGGAATTTTATGCTTAAAAGCTAAACTACTTCTATGAAAATTTTATTTAAATAATTATATATATAATGTAGGCTTAAGTACAGCAAAATTTATCTACCTTAAAATATAATCAAACTAAAAAAAAAAAATAGGATGAGTTAAAGTTTCCAGCTTTTACAGAAGTCTGATATAAGATCAATTATTGGGTAAGGGTAATAATAATTAATTTCAAGAATAAATAGCATTCATATTTTTAAAAAAAAGTACATTACACAATTTCTTAGTCTATAAAACTCGGCGATGAGACGTAACTGCTATGAACAAGACCTCTTATTTCGTTACCAGGGACTTACGCACTGGACATAATTAAATATTGAGAAAGAAAAATAAATCGATGTAATTGCTAAAAATTTCTGACGATTGTCCAGCTGCACGTAAATTAACTCAAGTTCCATAAATCTTGAAAGACGAATATATTGCAATAAAACTGCGAAATAAAAATTAACGTTTAAAGTAAGTAATAGCTTCCCAGTAAGAAGGGAATTGAGAAAGAGGCCTTACATTGAGAAAAGACTGGTTATTTTATTTTGGTAACTAATCAATTTTTATGTCAATCTTGTCGTTATTTTTATGGATAGCGGAAATTTCCAGCAAAGAAAGTACTATGATCTTAATATGGAATTAAATGTATAGTTATAAGCCACTTAAAGGCGACGCAAGGTTTTTATTAAAAAAACACTTTTCACTTTTAATTTACCAATTGTGGTAACGAGTCTCCCGCATTGGAAACAGGAAAAGCGAAAGTTTCTACAAAGCAAAATGTCGCTTTATAAAAGACGTAAAGGTCAACCGTAAGATGCTCCTTATCGTCTTTCTTCGTCGTGACGTGCTTGAAAAAAAAAACGACGAGATTAAAGATCGATGAAGGAAACTGAACTGAGACTTCACCACGATCGCTACTAAGAAGGCTTTTTCGTATTAACGCTTTATTGTGGCTGGGTGGCACGAAATTGTTCCTTTTATTTGAAATATCGCAAAACCGACTGCATCCATAAGTCATCCGTTTCACATCGCAGCTACCGCGTTAGATCTTACTAAGCAGTAGAAGTGCAAACCTCGGCGGCGTCTTCATTCACGTCTCTGGGAGCGGATCCGGTTGCGGTTAGGATTGGAACAGGGCTCTTAACGACAGGAAAATTAAAATGCGACGGCCAATGATTGTATAACAATTTCATAAGAAGCAACTCATGAGGTCACGTAGAATCTTCAAGAATTGAAGATTGCCAAAAGAATTAATTGGTCAAAGCGCCAAACGCAAGATCGGATTATGTTACGCATATGATAGGTGCTCATTGATAGAGTCAATTTTCTTCAAATATTGATGGGATTTTTATATATGTACATACATACATACTTCTCTTAGTGGAACGAAAAGGTCAAAAGCTTCTAAAATTTGTAAATAAATAAATTACAAGCTACGACCAATTTCACAATGTGAGCTTAAGTTCTGTGTGGAGCTTCAGTTTAATTAAATTTTCAATTCAGAGTGATGATTTAAGTTTTTGCAGTGCAGCCTGTTCTCCAATGCGGAGCCCAACAAGCTACGAACCACCAAAAATCGCGCCATCCCGTTCCATTTTCTTATTTGCGTCATTTTCTCTCTCGCTTGTGTTTTGGTCAACCCGGGTAACTTTCTTCATGTGTGCGTTTTAACCAAAAGGAATAGTCACCCATTCAGCAACTATTTTGTACTAGAATAGTGACGGCGCCACAGCTGTCGCACCAGTTATCAAAACATTACTGCACTCATTATAACACAATTTTAGAAAAATATGACATTTTAAATTGTTTGATTAATTTCAATTTAACATTTCATTAAAGAAAATAAGTTGTAATGAAATGTTCATCCTAAAACTATTTCAGTTGTTTATTTATGTAGCTAATAGCGTCTTTAGCTCAATTAAAATCGAGAAAAGGAGTAAGAAAGGAAGTGCATCCATATATATTTAGCATATGTAGGTATAATGTAGGCTATTTTTTATTCGTCTAAAATATAAGATTTCAAAATAGCGGGCCCACAATGGAGACCAGCAATTTTAAACATCAAGAGATTGGCATGAAAATTGGTATTTGAGAATTTTTGGGGATGCCGATTACTCTTTTAGAAAATCAACGAAAATTATTCGAAATTCAACGAATTTAAGAGAAAATTAGTATTACAATGATATTCTGAAGCCACTTATTTTAAATCTATACTATCAAAAATTGAAAATTCAAAATATTGGCAACTCAATTTTTCTGATTATTATATTTTTCTTTTTATTAGTTGTGTGTTTTGGAATCTTTGGGCTATCATTGAACTATGGTTCCATATCACATCCACAAATTTTAGTAATATCTTAATCAGCTCCAAAATTGGATATATACTTGACTTGAAAATCTTGAACAGTCCTTAAGTAAATAAACCGTATTTTAATTAGCGTTTCAGCACTTTATTTTGCCATATTTTCTTCCTTAAAATGTATTAAATTACGCTAATAACTAATGTGTTGCTTAAGAAGTACGTGATTTGGATCAGGGCAGAAAAGTCCGAACTAATTTGCGGCTAGCACTGGACGTAAACTGGATAATTCACAAATTAAGTCGAATTTCGGGCAGTATTGTATTTATTTAATTTATAATTAGATACTCAAAACAAAGTTTATATAAAATTAAAACGGAATAACAAAGCTTAGCTTTAGTTTCTAAGTTGCGAGAGCTAGTTAATTAAAAAAATAGGAAGGTTGAATTTGCGCACTATTTCGCATGCCAGAACTCGATCAATTGAGCTCTGATAACTTAACTTTAAACCAATCTTCCTTTAATAATATACATAGAGTTGTGGTCACACTACTATTATTTTGATCACAGCTGTAGGTATAAAATTGTTTGCCTTTTGGGGAAAATAAATCGTTTTACGGCATAAGTAACTATGAGGTGGACGCGAATTGGTGCATTCACCCTATATACAGTGGTGGTAGAAATAATAGGTACAATTGAAAAATAATCTAACAAATTTATAAGTTCACAATAAAATAAAAATAACAATATATTTTAATTTTTGCTAGCATACTACACTAAATGTACAAAGAATTATTTATTTTAACTTTATCCATGGAAGGGATTGCTAGATCAAATTTTGAATTATGTTGGTATAGTTATATTTGTTCCGGTAAACTATCGTAACCGCCTCTTAGTGGTTGACGAAGCCAAGGTCAAGGTCATTCGCTCAATCACCACCTACGCTTTTAGAATTATTTTGAATAATCAAATATTAAATTAATTTTAAATAGAAGTACTTAAGTAATAAGTGAGATATTTTCTGAATCGATTTTTTTTTTCTAAAAAGTTGCATTTTGCAAATTAATATAATGGTGAGTAATTTTATTTTATTTCTTAAATTTCTCTTAGTAGTTTCAGGAATATAACAAATTTAAAAAAATATAACTTTATTAGCAACAAAAGAGATTTATGGGTTTATTGTAAGCAAAAATATGCTAATTTTTGATGACAAAACTTTATTCCTTAAGATCCCATCGTTGGTTCTTAAATTAGAAATATATAGATACTATTCCAGAAACAAAAAAATAATATACGACCGCCATTCAGACGCGGAATCTTTCTAACGGCGATCGGAAGAATTTTATTCAAATGATGATTGGCTTATCTTCGGAAATTAATCCGAATCACATAACTGTGCCGGCTCATTAGGTCATTTGATGGGCGATGACCTCTTCACCACATTCATTTAGAAATTTGGCTACATTCAGACCCCAGTATCTTGACTATCTTCTAGAAAACTATTCAGAACAACGGAAGAACCAACCTATCGCATCTGAAGAAAGAGGCTAATTTTTATCAAAACACTTGATTAGTCCCACTTGAAAATAAATGTGTATATGCGTGAATAAATTAAAAGAGGACAAACACTCTCAAAGCGAAATGAAAAGCGTCTTGTCGCCCATTGATAAAAGATTTAATTTCGCCGGTTAACTACATTTTGAGTATTTTGACCTAAACCATGAAAGCAGCGCTATTTGGAGCAGCGCTTAACAACGAGATGCTTTTTACGAAGCCAAAGCGTTTTATTTTATCTCCCCTTCATACGAAAAATGAATTCCTGGATGGTCATCTGAGGCTGTGTGCTCTACACAATATAAAATAAAATATAAATGCACCGGGCGGGCGATGCGTCTACGCACTGCATGTTGCAGTGAATGTTGCACCACCGCTTTAAAACTTCCAGTCGCTACCCTCGTCGCCGCCTTTTGCAAGAGTTTGTGTCACGATCCGAAATTAGCAAAACAGTATCAGTGAGTTTCCTATTTCCACCCAAATAACAATCGCAAGAATTAAGTAAATGTACGGCCATAGAACTTTTCTAGTCTAGAAATTGTGCTGACAGCCAGTGTGATTTACTTACGGAAGTCGGGCTCTCCGCAGCAAAAGTGCTTTTTATAGGCTGATTGGGTTTGTAGATATTAAAATTTCGCCAAGAACTCCGGTACGTGCCGCAAAACTTCCATAAATGTGTGGAAGGGGGTCGAAAACTTAAATGGTCCGCGAATAATCTGAGTATTTTAGTCAGGATGTCTTTCAGAATAGAGCACAGCGTTAATTTACTTAGATGCAACTGATATCACATTCGTAAACAAGCAAACACCACACGCAACAACTAGCACTAATAACTCTCATAAAGACTCCGGCCGCGCACAGGGGAGAGTCTCGCGTCAACTGAAAGCTGTTTCGCTGCTTAAGCTCCTTTTCTTTAAGACGCTTAGATTTTCCAGCTAGGTCTTCGCAGCAGAAAATCGAACCCGCCGTCTACGCCACTGCGCGAGTTATTCACGAAATATCTTCAATTGAAATGAATGAGAACAGTGTTGGAAGGCTTCCGTCATAATTCCCGTGATGAATACCTTCCATATTTCCCTGGGAGCATAAATTCAACATCAGCGTATAAAATTTCATAAAATTGTTCCAACTAACAAATGCTATGCTTTTAAATATGCACTCGTAGTTTCAGGATTTTAGGTCTTGAACGAAATAAACTTGCAAAAAGTAAATTGAATTAAATCAAATCACTTTCTCAAACCGAAAACTGGAAGCATGCAGTTAAATTATGAGGAAATTTTCCTATAAGAATCATAACACGCAATTCAGCTGTTAGTCGACTCATGGCTGAATTACGTGCTTGTGATTCTTGGTTCTTGACTGATTGTTTTTTTTTTTAGCTATACAATTTAAAGGGGCGGGTCAGGTTTTGGTCAATATGAAAGTACAAATTGTATGTTCAATAACACATTGGACGGTAAAATATGAGCAATAAAAAAACTAGGAACGGAGTAAATTATCTTGAAATAAATTATTTTTGCGCTTTAAATTAATAAAAAAATATGTGCTTCTAGGATACCGAACGTCGAAAACTGCCGAACTGCATATTTATGTATTTAACTGTCCATTCATTTCAAATAATAATTGCCCAGGATATTTAATTAATTAAGTCTTGTACTGAGACTGTGGAATTAAATAACTATTCCAATTCTTTTATATTACTACATAGCAACGTTTTACTGCCAGAATTATTTTAATTACAGTAAACAAAGTTTAATACTGCCGATATGAATTATTAACTGCCCAATGCAACTGCTCGGATATTTAAAAACCTACTTAAATAATTATGTACTTCTAATTTCTATGAATTGGCTGCTTTAATTCTTTATGTACAATTTTAATATTTATTGAGTTTTAAATTTGCACCTCGTTAACTAAAATTATGTAGGTTTAGTTAGAAATCAATCGAGAGTCCTGTCTAATAATAATGAGTTGAAGTTTTTTTAAGGAGTCATTATGTTACAAAATGATTTTCTGATTACAAACCTAATCTAATTTAAAGTTATTGTAAATATAGTACTAAAAATAATTATGAAAACTGTTTATCAATATTTAAAAGAAAATATGTATAAGAAAAGGTGATTCTACAATATCTTTCTAATTAAAAAGATAAATTGCAACTTAAAATAAGAGTACCTCAGTAGCAAATATTTAATAGATAAAAAAAAAAGATTACTACGTAAAGCATGATTATCAAGATCTTTTCAAACCTCAAGTGCATACGAGGATATCCTCTTCAGCACATATTTATCGCGATTTCTTTTAACTCATTGCTAAGTGGTCAATGTTTTATTAATAATTAAAATGTTTAAATCATAAGCGATTCAAACAATTTTTTAAATTCACAGAAAGCCAATATTCTCTAATCATCAGCATTTTAAAAATAAAACAGTATACAACTTTGCAACAAACATTGTGACTACAGATATGGGTTAATAGATTTGATAAATGATAATTTGTTTTGAAACGTACTACATAGATTTAATAAAAATATAAATATATACAAGTCGAATTGATAACCTGATGTTTGTTAAAAGCGCAGAGCGAAGTGCAAACTTTTAACTTAAGAATACTTATATTTTTTTTATGTTAAGAATTTTTCTTTTGGTAATGAATGAAAGTACAAATAAACTAACCAGTGCTTTAATGCAGTTTTATATCTCGGCAAAATTAGAATAGAAAAAATATGAATAAAATAAAGAAAATATTTTAATTTATATATACCTAACTAATTTTATGCTTATATTATTTACATTACTTTGGAAAAAGTTTGAATTTCTTATACATTATTTTGAAAATAATTGACATGTGTTTTTTAAAATACAAAAATCCCTAAAAATGGGACATTTTATATTACTTCTCAGCAGTAAACGAAAATGAAAATCGTAGATTGGTTTTTCCCCAAATCTTTTGAAAGCTTGACGAGGAAAGAAAACATATACCTGCAAATATACCTTGCTATATAAGCTTTTTCAAGTTATTTTACTCCACACGACATAAGTAAACAAAATCAGTAATTTCGCATGTTTATATCGTTTTCCGTTCAACCGAATTAAATTTTGGTTGCCATTTCAGTAAAAACAAATTGATTCTTGAAAAACTTCTACAATTTTTGCTTTTAACTTCAAAATCTAAAGTCATAAATCGATTTGCTGCGATCGACAGTAAATAAATTTATGAATTGAGTTGTAATTGATGTTTTAAATAAAATTTCAGCATACCCCACTTGAAGGCAATTAATTTGTTTTCAGATTGACTATCAATGGCTTAAAGACCAGATAAGATACGCTTTTAGTATATAACAAAGGCAATAGTGCAAAAACCTGTAATTATTAAATTTTATTAAAAGAGGTATTTTCGTTACCTACTCTTATTTATTTTAATAATAAAGTAGTTGTAAAGTGAAGAACATCGTCTTTATAATTCGGGCAAACCGGTGCGTATGGATGTATCTATTGCTTTTGCTTGTTTAAAGTTCTGCGTAAATGAAGTTTTAATGCTGACTCATTTTCCGACTGCACTAAGGTGATAAAACTTATACTTACGTGATATACCTACTTATGTAGAAAATGATACGTAAAAGTGCAGTTCGAATAGTTCACACGTTTTATTTTATAAGCTTCTATTTTTTTGATTTTCGTTAAATAAATGTTTCGAAGATATCTCCAAGCCAGTGTTAAAGTCTTTTGCAACATGTTCCCGCTCAAATTCACAATGTGCTAAATCACCTCAGAAACAAAAATATCTTTATATACTCTCAGGAGGCAGGCTTTCTCAAGTTCACCGTGTCACCTGGCTAGAGCGCAGTATCTCCAAAAATTGAGCTTTATTGAAAAATTCCCGAGGCAGTCTTTTGCAGCCGTTGCTTCAGTTTCAGTAGGCTTTAAACCCGGAGGTGTTATGTGAAGTACTTCACATGCTCTTGATAGTGAAAACTTTTAAAGCCGAGATCAGAAATCTCCTTGCCGTATAAAAGTTAAAAAATAAATAAATGTTTATATATTGTAACAAGTGTAAAACGCATTACTACGCGATTGTAGTCAAACAAGAGTAATTAATTAAATCAAACTTTCACCAGTTCATTGAAAATCATAGTGAAAAAAATAAAGCGCTGTATTAACAACGGAGTGCGCTCCCCGGGCGCTTGTGGTCATTTAAAGTTATGAGCCCAATTCAAACTATTATATAAACTCTTCGGCTTGTTAAGCTGGTAACCACTCTCAATATGACTGAGGTTAAATGATCAATTATTATGGGAGCGATTAGAAGATAATCAGTAAGTGATATACGCATAGTGCGAATTAATTAGAATTCGATTCGGTTTTTTTGTTTACATGACTTGACTCAGATATTACTTCCTCTTGACTTCCTTTGTTTGCGATTTTCTTTCCATCTATTTCTTTTATGCGTACTAAGTGACTAATAAGACGTTGTTCATCTTAAAGCATCCAATAATTTTATTTATATCATTTGTCCAACTTTTATCATATTTATTTTACATTGCACGCTATAAATAAAACATTTGATTTATGTTCATTAAAAATTATTTAAATTTATACTTGCAAAGATATGGCCATGTTATGCAGAACTTAGTCAATTATGAAAATTTTATTCTCCTACTGATTCCTCTTTTTCGTTCAGCATCCGCGCGAGCTCCATCAATTGAAGATCCAGATTAAGCAATAAGATTGTTTAGAAAGATGAAAACCATTTCTCTAGCCGTTGTGCTGCTGCTGCTGCTGAGTGTGATGTTTGTGGCAACATCTTGTTACCAAATTGGAGTCGGCCGCGCAGACTGCACGGGTCCGCCGGTAGAAATTGCCTTTGTAAGTAACTTTACAATAGTTACGTAACTTCCTCTGGGTGCATGTAAATTGTAAAAAAGGAAATATTTTTGATTCTCTTATTCTTTCGGCTCCAGATGGGCTACGCTAATCTAAAGCAAAAAGGTCAAGGAATACATTTGAGACAGTATTCGAGAGCATTTGTGATTGAGGACAATGGAAAGCGAATTGCGTTCGCCAGCGTTGATGCTGGGATGATAGGTCATGCAGTGAAACGCGAAGTGTGTAAAAAATTTCTTTTTTAGCATATGCCCGATTTCTTAAAGTTTGTGTCTTGGTAACAGGTTTTGAAACGATTACAAGGTCGTTACGGAAGCACGTACTCGTTAAGTAATGTCGTTATCAGCGGAACTCATACTCACTCTGGACCGGGCGGCTTTTTGATGCACTTGCTCTATGATATATCCGTTCTAGGATTCGTCCCGCAAACCTTCGACGCTTTAGCTAATGGAATATTTATTGTATGCCATACATTTGCTTAAACCCATCAAACTAACTAAAAGATAATTTGCAGAGTATCAAAAGAGCGCATGAAAATATGCAAGAAGGAAGGATTTTCCTGTCTAACACGACTGTGCTAAATGCTAATATCAACCGATCTCCGACGTCCTACCTCGAGAACCCTGCAGAGGAAAGAGCTCTGTACGAGCATGACGTCGATAAAACCTTAACTCAATTGCGCTTCGTAAATGCAAATAACGACCTCATAGGTGTATTCAACTGGTTCGCAGTTCATCCCACTTCCATGAACAATACAAACGTATTAATTTCAAGTGATAATGTGGGATTTGCCTCGATGCTCCTGGAAAAGGACTATAATCCTACAAAACTCCCAGGAAAGGTTGGCATTAATTTAGAAGAACTTGACTAATTTAAAAATTAAATAAAAAAATTTTTTTTTTCAGGGAAAGTTTGTAGCAGCGTTTGCGTCTTCCAATTTGGGTGATGTCTCCCCAAACATAATGGGGCCAAAATGCTCTCTGACTGGAAATGATTGTGATATCTTAACCTCAGCCTGCCCGGCTAAGGAAGGACAGTGTTTTGCTTCTGGACCAGGAAAGGATATGTTTGAAAGTACAAAAATGATTGCAACTAGACTCTATGAGGGTGCATCGGTAATTAATTGCTTAGAAAAATAATATCGTAAAACTATCGAACGTTAATTATATAAATTACCTCGAAAAAGCTATAGTAAAAGTAATTCTATGAACAAGAAATATACTTGATACTATTGGCTAAAGTTGGCTAGATTTACGATAGTTAGAATTCAAATGAATTATTTATTGTTTAGTCAAAAACATCATACATATATGTATACTTTATGGATCCATAATCAATTATTTAAATAATGGAAAGTATATCAGTCATTATTAACTAATTGGTTAATCAACATATTTTATCGATTAGTCCAAAACCATAATTCATGTTTAACTATATATGTACATATTTCAAAAATTCCATTTAAACGTTTTTTAACAGAACTGACGCTATAATAAATATATATAAAAATATAAAACTAACTTCCCGTCGTACTTGCAAAACTTCTCTTCTTTTAGGCAATGTTAAAAGAGAATGCAGGACATGAGATTATCGGTGACATAGAGTACGTTTCTCAATTTGTCGATATGCCCAAATACAAGTTAAATATAACAAATCCATTAAATGGAAAAATTCAGGAAATTAAAGGATGCGTTCCTGCAATGGGATATAGTTTTGCTGCCGGTACAACAGATGGACCTGGAGCGTTCTCTTTTCAGCAGGGCACAACTTCGGATAACGCTCTTTGGAATGCTGTTCGAGATTTTATTGTGCACCCCACAAAAGAGGATATCGCTTGCCATGCTCCAAAACCTATATTACTTGCAACTGGTCGCGTAAGGTGTAAACATATTCCATTTATAAATTAATTTATATGAGTTTCTCAATAGGCAACTTTTCCGTATGAATGGCAACCTAAAATTGTTGCTACACAATTAGTAAAAATTGGGAATCTGGTTATAGCTCCGGTTCCTGGCGAATTTACTACGATGGCAGGGCGAAGAATGCGCAATCAGCTAAAGAGTATATTTACCGAAAATGGAGAAAACGACGTGAATGTTATACTAGCGGGTCTATCTAATATATACAGCAGTTATATAACAACTCCTGAAGAATATCAGGTACTTCTCAAAAGTTTTGCCAATAACATATTTATAATCTAGAAGCTTATTCATATTAGGCTCAGCGATATGAAGCTGCATCAACCATATATGGACCCCATACCCTAACAATTTATTTAGATCAATACAAAAAACTTGCATATGCCCTAACGAGCAATGGAACTCTTGAGCCAGGTCCTACTCCCCCGTACATGGACGATCGGATGCTATCTCTAAACACCGCTGTGGTCTTTGATGGACATCCGATCGGAAAAGACTTTGGGACAGTAAAATTAGAACCCAACAGGGAGTACGAAATTGGGGAGACAGTGCGAGTTACGTTCATCGCGGGAAATCCAAGGAACAATCTTATGCACGAAAAATCCTACTTTGCAATCGAGCGACAAATTAATGAAGAGAAATGGAAAATTGTACTAACTGACGCGCATTGGGATACACAGTAAATTATCTCTAAAAAAAGTTAGTAAAAATAATATTAAATAAAATCAATGTTCCCACAGATTCCGATGGCAGAGGATATCGACAATTTTAGGATTTAGTGATGTGCACATATCCTGGAGTATTGGCCCAGAAACTATTCCTGGCCACTACCGAATAAGGCATTTCGGATATTACAAATATATTTTGGGAGGCACATTCCCTTACGAGGGGACAAGCAGAGCATTTACGATCAAAGAATTAAACTAGTCTAATATTTTTATTAAAAAAAAAACATTAAACGTTGCATTTAGCCATAGAACTGTAGTTCAAAAGATTTTATTTAAATTATAGAAAACATATTTTCGTAACTTTGACAAATTCTAGCTTTGGTTACCGATAAAAATTATGAATAAAAGTTAATAAATGGAGAAACTTTGCGTCTATTTTATGGGTGTTTTTACGATAAGAGTTTAACAGCTCTAGGGTTTGTGGAAAAACAATAAAATTATCAGATTTACCTTGTTTCTGCATTTTATTATTTAAACTATTAACTATGTCTGTAAGACCAGTCCTTTAATTTTTTTTCTAATTTTAAAAGAGATTAGGAAAAAAACTTCAACCGGGGAAGAGGCTAATCAAATCCAAACTATATTTTTCAACTCATTTAATTTTTTCAAAATAATAGAATATAATAGATATAGCTCCCCTGGTCACTTGGTATACATAGGTATGTATATATGTATGTATGTAAATCATAGATTAGAGCGTTCTATTAACTTTTGTGGATTTCAAAATAATGTCTTAGCAAAAAGACGGTTTGGAGGCTGGGGATACCTCTTATTGGAGTCCTAGTTATTTTATGCCTGTTTGAACAACACCTACAGTGACTCACAGTGAAAGTCGGGCAGCCCTCTCAGTTATTTTAAAAATCAAATTTTTATACGAAAATGCAAATATTATTTAAAATTTTTATTTACTTTGGTATCAGTATTTTATAAAGATTATTTTTATGGGAAAAAACCAAATCGAAATATACATTGAAGGGAATACCGACACAAAAACCATTTCGATCAGAAATATCAGCTCACAGTAAAAGTCGGGCAACCCTAAACATGTTAACGGGAAATGATAAACCGTTACCCAAATTGGAGATTTTTGGATGCAAAACTATTGCATTAGTTCTGTTGTGATTTTGGACGAGACCAAAGCAGAAGAGTTTATTAGAGTTTATTATGGCGCGAAATACTAAGCAAACGTCTTTAGATGAAAGAAAAATAATAATTGCAAATTTTGAAAAAGGTAAAACCGAAAGAATAATAGCTGAAATTGTGAATAAAAGTAAATCAACAGTACATGATGTAATAACACGCTATAAAAAAGAAGGAAGAATTGCAAATAAACAAAAAAACAGTGCGAAAAAAATATTATCCGACAGAGATGAAAAATTTATTTTGAGAGAAATCAAGAAGGATTCGTTCCTGTGTTCACCACAGATTGCCAAACTGGTGAAAGAAGACTTAGGAAAAGATGTCCATCCTGAAAATATCAGAAGAGTTCTCCGTCGCGCTAATTTAAATGGTAGAGTGGCCAGAACGAAGCCGTTCATTACCGAAAAAAACCGAAAAGCTAGGCTTAGTTTCGCTCGCGACTATCTAAACAAGGATTTCACATTTTGGAGTAGCGTAAGTGTGCACCTAAAACACCTTAAACATTTGTTTACTTTTTATACACCAGGTTTTGTTCACCGACGAGAGTAAATTTAATTTCATTCCAACTTACGCTACTCCAAAATGTGAAATCCTTGTTTAGATAGTCGCGAGCGAAACTAAGCCTAGCTTTTCGGTTTTTTTCGGTAATGAACGGCTTCGTTCTGGCCACTCTACCATTTAAATTAGCGCGACGGAGAACTCTTCTGATATTTTCAGGATGGACATCTTTTCCTAAGTCTTCTTTCACCAGTTTGGCAATCTGTGGTGAACACAGGAACGAATCCTTCTTGATTTCTCTCAAAATAAATTTTTCATCTCTGTCGGATAATATTTTTTTCGCACTGTTTTTTTGTTTATTTGCAATTCTTCCTTCTTTTTTATAGCGTGTTATTACATCATGTACTGTTGATTTACTTTTATTCACAATTTCAGCTATTATTCTTTCGGTTTTACCTTTTTCAAAATTTGCAATTATTATTTTTCTTTCATCTAAAGACGTTTGCTTAGTATTTCGCGCCATAATAAACTCTAATAAACTCTTCTGCTTTGGTCTCGTCCAAAATCACAACAGAACTAATGCAATAGTTTTGCATCCAAAAATCTCCAATTTGGGTAACGGTTTATCATTTCCCGTTAACATGTTTAGGGTTGCCCGACTTTTACTGTGAGCTGATATTTCTGATCGAAATGGTTTTTGTGTCGGTATTCCCTTCAATGTATATTTCGATTTGGTTTTTTCCCATAAAAATAATCTTTATAAAATACTGATACCAAAGTAAATAAAAATTTTAAATAATATTTGCATTTTCGTATAAAAATTTGATTTTTAAAATAACTGAGAGGGCTGCCCGACTTTCACTGTGAGTCACTGTATTTATTTTTACAACAATTTAGAAATCAAAGAATCATTTTAACATTAATCATTCTTTTAACATAATTGAAAATTAAACACTATTTACCTTTTCCTGGGTGATTTCTGATGCCTCTACCCAATCAATAAATAATTTGCAATTTTCAATAAAGCGGATTCAAAAACTAAACGATAATTTTTGAACTTATAAAAATATTTGCAAAAAGCAACTCACCAGGGGAATTGCAATGATTATTAACTTCGAATCTAACTTTCAAATTTCGAATTAGAAATATCGAATTTAATAAAGCGAATTGCTCGCTATTTTAAATTCACTGATCCGCTTTTTTATAGAATTGCCATAAAAATTAAAACTTTAATAATAATTCGAAATCTTGAATGGGAATAATTTCCTCCAACTAATTTCGAGGCCTAGCTGCACACTGCGGGGCCGCGGTGTAAACGATGCCGTTGCAGTTCGCATAGTAAATGTCATTGAAACGTCAAAATTTATTGTTTTCTTCGCTGGATGTGTTCATGAGTTAGCGGCAGAGTTTGTTGTTAGAATTTTTGACTAAAAACAGAAATGTCGAAGGTGGCGAACTACACGGCCATGGGCCTGATGGAGCCGAAGGCCCGGATCAGGCACTTAGCGAATTACGGAAACATGGTCGACGTTGACCCGAACATTCCCCTGAAGAGGTGAGAAGCACCGCGTTTGACCGTGAGTCACCATTGTCCTGACAAATTTTCTCCATGCCCAGGTACTATCGATCTGGGATGGAAATGGTTCGCATGGCGAACGTTTACCTGTCCGAGGGGAATCACGAGAACGCCTACATCCTCTACATGAAATTCATGACCCTGTTCCTCGAGAAAGTGCAGTCGCACCCCCAGTACAAGACTGAGCCCCCTTCAGTTAAGCAACCGATCCAGGCCAAGCTGAAGGAGGTGATTCCCGTGACGGAAAAGTTGAAGGTGAAGCTCCTCGATCGCTACCAGAAGGAGTACGCCCAGTTCTTGGCGAACAAGGAAGCCGAGCGCGCTAAGGAGCTAGAGAAGGCCAAAGAATCTCTTAAGGTATTCGTCCTTGACGCAATTTATTTCTTAACTACACACTAAATAAAATCTGTCCAGGATGTCGATGTGAAACCAGACGATCTTAAAATTAAAACAAATCCTTACATTCAGCCAAGTGCTCCTGACCTTAGCCTACTCGATAAGGTCGTCTATCCAAACGATTTCCCGAGCGGATCGAATAAGAATGCTTCTGGATTACTGCTGCCAGAAAGCGATAGATTAAAGTATTACATTTTTTAGTTGGTAGCAATTGAAAAAAATCATAACTAAACTTTTATTCTTAGACCTTCTTATGATAGGAACCAAAAGCCGACGTCTGAATCGCTTTTGGAAGGAGGTCTCCGAACTGTAGTCATTCCACAGAATGCCATGACGATATTCTTAAATCTGGCTAGTAAAAACACTCAAAATAACGTCGAGACATGCGGGATACTAGCCGGTCGTCTGGAGCAGCATCGGCTAATCATCTCTCACGTGATAATTCCAAAACAGAATGGAACGCCAGATAGTTGCACTACCATGAACGAAGAGGAAATTTTCGATGTTCAGGATCAGCAAAATCTTATAACTCTTGGATGGATTCATGTAAATTTAAATTCTCTTTAAAAATATCTCTTATAAAAAAAAACTTCTTTTTTCTAGACCCATCCTACTCAGACTGCATTTTTATCTTCAGTGGATTTGCATACCCACTGCTCTTACCAAATGATGATGCCAGAAGCTGTTGCTATAGTTTGCGCTCCGAAGTATCAAACGTTAGTAATTTTATTAATTTGGATTAAATCCCTCGGAGTTGTATTTGAATATGCTTAACATTTTCAGAACTGGTTTCTTTTGCTTAACACCAAATTACGGATTAGATTTTATAGCGCAATGTCGCCAAGTTGGATTTCATCCTCATCCCAATGATCCGCCACTCTTTATGGTTAGTTATTAAAGAGATTGATTATTTTAATCCGTTGCGAATTTTATGCTGTGTTCAAATAATTCAGGTCTGAAAGTACCTCTATCGGATTTTAATCGTATCTTTTTATCTCTTATAGCTGAATTGCATGTAAATCACTTAAAAGAAATTTTGCTGGAAAAACTATTCAATTCAGCAATTGCTCTTGTTGAGCTGAATTGACTAGGAGACTGTAGAAATTGAAGTCTTTAAAACAGACCATTATTTGTAGTAAACAGTGCTATTATCTTATTCAGCTGAACTGAATACTCGACAGGACATACCTTAGATCAAAGAGTATAGGATATGACATTTTAGGAAACTTAGTTGAAACAATCCCCATGATTGGTTAATAACCTTCTGTTTTGTGTGTGCAATCAGTGCCGCCGAAATTTTTAGAAATTGGAAAAAGGGGATGGCCCATATGAATCACAATTTTTTCTGGCCACCCACTGATTTTGCACGGTATGTAATATCCTGTACTCTTTGATCTAAGGGAAATACTAAGGTTTAATTATAAAACACGAATTGTATGAAAAATTGTTATATGTAATTCAGCTACAACAAAAAGTAACCTGATTTTTCTTTTACCGTATTCAGCTTAATAAAGTCAATTGCTGAATTATCGAAATTTTTGAGATACTACATTATATTTTAATTGTATTAAATGTTTTGTCATTTTAGGATGCTACGCATATTATAACGGACAACAAAATGAAAATTGAAGTGGTTGACCTCAGGAGATAGTCGGCGATGAAAGCAGCCCGGTCGTGATCTTAAAGGAAAAAAAAAAATAGTGCTTTAACTGGTGGCTTTCCGTATTTTACGTTTCGATGGGCAGTTTTGTTATTAAATTTTTTGATGTTAAAATGTTTAATATTTTTTATTTAGAATTCGAGTTTTCGGCGCCGTTTTATGAACCTCAAAACGTAAGGAAATATTTATTTATATTTAAGACAAGTTGTAGTTTTAATAAAATGTCCTAAGTGCATTTTAAAAACCTTGTTTCATCTGCGGAGGGGAGTCTCCCGGGGGCCCAGATGACGGGACGGATATTTGTAAATCGCTCAGGAGTTAGGGGTTGGCAGGGGGCTTATCAGTGGATTCGAAAATCATTCCAGCCGCAGCTCACTCGCGACCCACTCCCACTCAGCCGAGGCCGATTCCACTCCAGCGGAAGAGCTCAGAAGAGAGTCGTTCCGAGTGGCTCTTCAGCTGTCAACGGACCTCCGAGCTGAGTGCTGGCTGCTGCTGGTGTTTTTCTTCAGTGCTCGAGTGATTTCATATCAGCGAACGGTGGTGTTTCCCCAGGCTCAAGCGGTGAATTCGCTATAAAAACTGTTAGGCCCTAACCTGTTAATAATAGTGCAGAACGACGACTCGAATTCGTCGCGATTTTCCGCATCCCCCGGGCTAACCGACTGGGCACTGGGAGCAGTATTTCTTTTTTAGGTTAAGTGTGAAGTTTACGTGAAAAGAAAAAAACCATGAAAAATTCATTTCATCCGCTCGACTGGGCTCTGCTGGTCGCATACTGCCAAGAGGTGAGTTCAGTTAATTAGGCTCGTTAGCCTGATTCCGATTTAATCCCAGATTCCACTGATAAGCGCTGATAAACCCCGCTCCAGAGCTGTCTCCTCGGCCTGGCTGCTAGGAGGAGGAGGCCGAGACGGCTGACATGTAACGCCTGACATTTGCTTTGCACCCTTCCGCCCTCAGGGGTTGGAGCATTACCAGAACAGCTCTATCAAAGTAAACAGCAAAACGAAAACAACTATCCATGGTGCAATCGTAACCCCTCCCCAGGGCAACTAAATTTGCATACTGTGGATTCGTGAAAATTGTCAGGGTCTCATCGATTCGTCATAACTTCCCTCAAAGAAGAGCTCGGGAGCGATAAAGCGGCGCTGGCTGATAACAAAAAGTCACTCAGCAAAGCACCCGCGACCGCATGTTTCACATAGTAACTTCCCTCAAAAACCAGGGCTCTATATTTTGCTGATTGGATCGGACAATGCGTTCTGCTAATCGCAAGATCGTCGAGCGGACAGACACTGCTTAAAGAGGAAGTGGTTGCGATAAACCCAGGTGCTTTTCGTTTTCTTCATCCACGAGAATCCCCGATTAGACCCCCTGACTAAAAAGATAAATTGACCTTGACTTCAGTTGAATGGAGCCAAAATTGCCTTGCGTGATTAACGTCTTGAGGAATTACACAACTAATAAACTTTTTGTTTGGCTGTTAGTATCATTTGTTTCAGTTGTAACTGACTTTTTTAATAATCAGCCTAGCGACGACCGCATCATGTAAATTTGTAACCACAATACGTCGGAAGAAAACTAGAAATGTGATCCGGATATTCATAGCTTACAGTTTCAGCTTTCCAGACTGAAACATTAGGAAAATTGTTCAATGACAAAATTATTTTATAGCTGAATACCACGAAAGATTGCTTATAAGAATAATACATGCAATTCAGCTATAACAAGTTATTTCGATTTCTGGATATTGCCGTTTTCGAGATAGAGTCATAATCATAACAAAAACAAATCTCCCGTGTTTGCAAATTCAGTTTCTGCAGTCGATTATTCAATTCAGCTAAGAAAAACAATAGGTGAATTGAGTAATCGGCTGAAAAAACTGAGTTTTCTTGAATTTGATGGCTTATTTTATTACATTGCAACCAGCTGCTGAGTACTCAATTGGAAGTTTACTGGACCTAATAACATGCATAAAACAATTTAAGCCTGCTTTATAAATTTGTAATAAGAATTAGATATTGGGAGCTCGTCTTCTCTGTCTAAGATAATACAATTCTCGGTCCATTGTTGTTAATTTTATTCATTAATGATATCGCAGTCATTATTCGACATTCCGAACTCAATATTTAGTGAAGTTTAAGATTATAGTTACCACTTATCTGACTGAATGTTATTCTTTTCTGAATTCTGACCAAAAAAGTAATTCTTTTCTGAATTTTACTAGCACTGGTCCAGATAAATTGTAAACCGATCTTACAGTATGCTAGTTTGGCATGGGCTCACTACTCCGTCTATATGAAAAGGATTGAATCAATACAAAAGCTCCGAAATTAGTACTTTTTACAATATGATGTATAATATAAGGAAAAATGTATCAATTAAAAGATTTTGACAAGGATATCAGTAAATTACAATTATTTTCCGTCCAGTTTGACTGTTGACATATCGTAGAAGATTAATGTGAATCACCTGCCGCATGTTTTTAAAATATTTTGCAAAAAGTAGGCTGATTCAAAAATGCGAAGTAGATAAATAATGCTCTAACGATTAAACAGGAAGTGCTTGGCTTTCTGTAGTGATCAGTAATAAAAATCCTCAATAAATTCCCCCTAACAAAGAAAAGTAAATAAATCCTAAAACAACTTTGGCATTGATATAAATAAATCTCACTCAGTCAAATTTGCCGACTGTTGGCATATCGTAGATTCTGTGAATCACACCTGACAAATGTTCTTTTAAGTGTCGAAAGCGGAGTGATCAATAAAATTTGAGTAGCAGATTTGTTGTAACGACCACCTGCAAAGTACAAAATATAATCAATATTTCTTTGCTATTTCGCAGCCGGGCGACCGGAGGCTACTGAACAACCTTCTCAAGGCAGCGTCTCAGCGTCAAGACCTAAGAGAACATTTGTTTTCGAAATGCCTTTCGTCTCTTTATATTAAAAGTTCTAGCAGGAAAAATCTAATAATAAAAATTTTCCGTCCTCATTTTTATATTTTTTTTGTTCTTTCGTACTAAGATCACAGATATCTCTCGTAACGCGCTAGATGTGCGCGCGTTGCTAAAGCCCGCCGCAGCTTGAGCCAGTTGTTTTCATTAAGGTGTCCGCAATAATTATATTGATAACAAAAATATATTTTCCGCTCTCTCTTAATTATAATAAGTATTGCATCGGACGGTTACATCACTGTAGTACGTTTTCATCCTCTGTACGGTCTACCTCCTCTCGCGCTCTGCGTATATCCGAAATATTATAAACAAAAATAAAACAAATGCATTCAATGCAAATGTTGTGTGGAATTGATTACGTTACCTAAAAATACGTGCAGACAACAGCGAAAAATTGCACCTTCTGCTAAGATGGCCCAAGAATCTAAGGTCAAAGAGGTCAGTAGAAATGAGTTCGATAGTGCTCCATATTTAGGGCAAGGTGAGGGGCACCGACGGTTCTATGAAGTATATTCAGTTCTCAGGTGTGTGAGTTCAACTTTGTGAATGAGTACCCATGTGATCTATCTTAAAATATCAAGTTCGTTAATACCCACATAAATCAAGATTTGTTTTAATGGAAGCTGTGTGCTCATTACGTAGAGAGTGTTAATGCACCAAACATAATTGGTGCGACGGATATGCTTCTTAGTTCGCGGGGTTGAATTTGTATGACGCGCAATGGTCAACTTTTCGATTTCCGTGATACGGAATTGTCTTCTTACTTTAGTCCTTTCTTTAGTCTTCAGATCTAAATCAGTCAATCTATTTTTCCTTGTTTGTCTTTGGATCAGAATATAAAAGTTATTTTTTCATTATCTTGGGAGTTCAGAAAACGTCGAAAAAATTGTTTCACTTTCATCAGGTCATATGGAGCATCATATAAAAGGTAATTTTCTATACATTCTAAAACTGTTTTTGTTTGAATTTTAAATCTTGTAGTTTTTTATTATATCTGCGAAAATATGCTTTCACAAGTTGTTCTATCATTTATCACAGATTTATTTAAGATTATAAGGTTTTAATATTCCAAATATCCCTACACTGAACTGATGCAATCAAATTAATTTTGATTCAGTGCTATCTTTAATTTATTAATTTTATCCGTCAGTTTAGGCAATTTCTTAAATGTGTGTAAAAAGGAGCACAATAATTTTTACTGCTATTGTGCAAATTTCGTGTGCTATTTTTTATAATGTTATTGTTTCATAATCATGAAAAGTAAAAACAATTAATAAAGACATGGAGGAAGTGTGGCTACGTAACGAAAATTGGTTCTTGTGGAGAGGAAAGGTAGAAATTATTGTTTAAATGTATTTTCTTTATCAAAATGACAATTTGTAAGTTTGGTTTAAACATTAATGCTCAGCTTCAGGTGTGTCAATTTTAGTGTATATTCATTCAAAAATCCCAATGATATAGTTTGAATTGTTCATACAGTTTTTAATTGATATCGCAAGTAACCTTTTGGTAGGTTTTAAGTCTTTAACCAACCGTCCGATCGCAGAAGGGGTTAAAACAACCCATGCACTTTTCAAACTGCTATATAAAAATTGAAAAAATTGTACAAGGTAACGAAAGAGCTCCGAATAGTAATTTTTAGGGTTCCGTGCTATATTACACGTTTACTATTGTCGTGGAGTTTATTCTGAAACGGCTTGCTTTAAGGATTCAAAACATATTTTTATTTATTTTAAACTTGATTAATTTGTGCCTTACCTATTAGAATGAAATTGGGCATACAGACGTAGATTGATGACCCAAAAACAGAAATGATGATGTTTTTGGAAAAATAATTTTTTTGGATCTTCCTATAGAGTGAAAAGTGTACTTAAAAGATTCACTTATCCCATTGAGTGGTATGTTGTTAGATAGGTCTCCTTAATGCAACGAAAACTACTTAAGGACGTTTTGATTTTAATCCTTCAATCACAAGATATTCGTTCCCTTCTAATTTCTAAACTATCGGTTCAAAATATCTAAAAAAAAATCCTGAAAGTAGTCTTTAGTTAGTATTATTACATTTTGCATAGTATATATATATACAATATACATATAGTACTTGAGCTGTTGAAAAAGTTGGATTTTTATAGAAACAAGCTAGAAAATTCGCTTGTACCCTAGAAAGACAAATAGAGAACTTTTTATTAAACAGCCTCAAGTATGTTGCTTTGAAAAAAATACATTAAAAGTTTTTCAAATTATTTGTATAAAATTTTTCCCTAAGAGCTTCTACAGGTAATAATTTATTTATCATAAAAAGTGCAAAAGTTATGTAATAAGAGATGTGTCTTGCTCGTATATTCATAATCATTTACTTAATTTTATCGCTTCCCAAATAAGTCCTACTGATAACTAATTTGAAAGTGAGTAAGGCCGAACTGAAGTATTCCGCGAGACATCTTTTTTCCTGGATGGCTATCACCGCGTAAAATTCTCATCAAAATATTTTCTGGCTTACCGTGGAGTTCCGCTTCACTACAACTCGTACTGTATCGAACCCGTTCCGCAATATTGATTGCAGCATCCCAACGGCTGAAAATATAAAACCTTTCTGTGTCAAAGGTGACTGAAATTTTGCGTCAACAAAAACAGTGATATGCTTCTTATTAACTGATAGTTCATTTCGAGCGCGAAACCAGCTTCTGGTTGTTATCTCTCTGGTCTTGAATTAAGATTTAATACGTCATTCCATCTTGGAACTCTGAAGCACATTCCTCGATGCTTTTAGCTTGGAATGGATTGTAATTTTATATGTTATAATTTCAGAGTCCATCGCACCTCAAGCGAGCTAGCACAGATAAGCTTAAGGAAGTTTTCTTAAAGTATGCGTCTTACGAGAAGGATGGCGAGCATTACATGACGAGCGAAGACTTTGTCCGCGAATACTTGGGACTTTTTACAGATCCTAGTTTTAATGAAGTAATTCAAGTAGACTTCAACAGGAGTTTTTATTAAAGTTAAATATACTTTAGGAATCGGTTAAGCTGTTGGCTGGAATTGCTGACACTAGCAAAGATGGACTTATATCGTTTTCAGAATTTCAAGCATTCGAAGGCCTTTTGTGTACACCTGATGCTTTATATAAGACAGCTTTTCAATTATTCGATAGAAAAGGAAATGGAACCGTGGCATATGGTAAGGAAATTGTTTATTTATGTTTTTATTTAAATATTAAAATTTTAATACTTTCAGAGGACTTCAAGGAAGTTATTCAAAAGACTGATCTACATCATAAAATACCATTTAAATTAGACGGTCCATTCATCCAACGTTATTTTGGCAAAGTAACTAGATATTATATAACTCGGAAGGATATCGTTTTATTGACTTATTTAAATTATTCGTAGGAAAAGCATCGCTTAATAAATTATTCAGAATTCAGCCAGTTTCTTCATGACTTTCACGAAGAATACGCCATGGAAGCATTCCGCAGTAAAGATCCATCCGGCACGGGATACATTTCACCTTTAGATTTTCAGGATATAATGGTTAAAGTGAAAAGCCATTTATTAACACCAGATGTTAAGGATAATTTAGTAGCGGTAAGTTTGTTTGGAATATCATTTAAAATCGTATAAGTGCCGTACTAAATGTTTGAATAAACAAAAATAGGTTACTGAAGGTCACAAAGTTAGTTTTCCATATTTTATGGCATTTAATTCTCTTCTTAATAATATGGAATTGATTAAAAGGATTTATCTAAATGCCACATCTGGAAGCCGGGTCGAACCAATAACAAAAGATGAACTCTTGTATTCTGCGCAAACTATGAGCCAAATAACTCCTTTAGAGATAGACATTTTGTTCCATCTAACAGGCGCTCTACACCAAACTGGGTAAGTAATCGAATATAAATTTAAGTAAGTTATTTATTTATTTTTGAGCATATTTATTTGTTTTGGGCGGTTAAATAAAGTAATAATTTATAGATATATACTTAAACAATTTATTTGCATATGAATATATGAAATAACACTGACTAAGGATCCATTTTTGCTTTCCTTTTAAATATTGCGAATTAAAGTTGGTGGAAACGCAAAAAGATTGACAAAAATAGGCAAGTTTTAATTAATGAAGCAATTGATTTTACCTTATAATTTTTATTGATTGAATAATTTATCTTTTTTACCTATTATCTTTAACTGGCGCAACCTACTCACAATTTGATTTAATTTTCCCTTTTGTTAACGTGTTTTACTATTCTCAACGCTAATTATAAATTAATTGAACTGCAGGCGAATCGTATACAGTGACTTGAGCAACATTGCTCCAGAGCATTACACTAAGCATATCACAACTCGATTAGCTGAAATTCATGCCGTGTCCAGTCCTGCAGATAGGTCGATTTTCATTCAAATGCTTGAAACCGTGTACAGGTTTACTCTGGGATCTTTTGCTGGCGGTAAGTGTTAATAAGATTTTCTTTTGTATAAAGAGAATCACATTTTTGGTTTTCTATCCCAGCCATTGGTGCGACGTGTGTGTATCCAATTGATCTTGTAAAAACACGCATGCAAAATCAACGTACTGGCTCATTTATTGGTGAAGTCGCATACAGAAATTCCTGGGATTGTTTTAAGAAGGTAAGATACTTAAGTTTAAGTACCCTACACCTCTACTAATGTTCTATTCTATAGATCCAAAATTTACTAATTTTATACTTACTTTTTTAAAGGTTATTCGGCATGAAGGATTCTTAGGTCTATATAGAGGTCTCCTTCCTCAATTAATGGGAGTAGCTCCAGAAAAGGCTATTAAGCTAACAATGAACGACTTCGTAAGAGATAAGCTATCCGATCAACAAGGAGCCTTGCCATTTTATTCTGAAATTATTGCAGGAGGATGCGTAGGTCTTTTTTAAATTTCTTTCGATTAGCTGTTTTAAGTGTTCTTTTTATTAATTGGTTATTTAGGCTGGTGCATCCCAAGTAATATTTACAAATCCTTTAGAAATTGTTAAAATTAGACTACAAGTAGCTGGAGAAATTGCCGGTTAGTAAAAATGAATAATGATGATTTAGAGCAAAAATAAAATGTAATATGGCATTTTTAGGCGGAGCAAAAGTTCGTGCCTTAACTGTCGTCCGTGATTTAGGCTTATTTGGTTTGTACAAAGGAGCTCGTGCATGTCTTCTGCGCGATGTTCCATTTTCTGCCATTTATTTTCCAACGTATGCGCATACAAAAGCTGCTTTGGCTGATGAAGATGGGTAAATTTATTTGTCTCCATAAAAATTCGACGCATTTGTTATAATTAAAATTTTCTCTTAAGGTACAATCATCCATTAACACTGCTACTTGCTGGAGCAATAGCTGGTGTACCTGCTGCCTCTTTAGTTACTCCTGCCGATGTTATTAAAACGCGTTTGCAAGTAGTTGCACGAACAGGTCAAACCACTTATAAAGGTGTTTGCGATGCAGCGATAAAAATAATGAAAGAGGAAGGCTTTCGAGCATTTTGGAAGGGAACAGCTGGTGAGCTTAAATTTGTTTATTGTTGGCGTTGTTTAAATTAATTAATTAATTACTTTTTTACAGCACGTATATTCAGGTCATCTCCACAGTTTGGTGTAACGTTGTTGTCCTATGAAATTTTGCAACGTTTATTCTATGTTGATTTCGGAGGATCCAGACCAGCAGGATCTGATGTGAGAAAGACCAAGCCAGTGAGTGAAGTAAATACAGATCATATAGGTGGATTTAGGGCAGCAATTCCAATGTTAAATGGAATAGAAACTAAATTTGGACTATGTTTGCCACGGTTCGGTTCATTAGTCCAAAAAGCAAATTCCAAGCAATCATGATAGAACTAGTTCAAAGTACAATCTCGGTTAGCTAAACTAGGAAAGAATTATGAAATCGTATTTATATCTGAATAAAGATTATGTACTTTTCTTACATTTAGGCGCGAAAATCGGTATATACAGAGAATTTATTATGATGTGTTCCATTGTAAAGCAGTTGCGGCTTGTAATTTTAATTTACACGCAAAGCATTTATTTAGACTGTATATATTTTGTACATCACTGGATTCTATTATCTAAGCTACGCCGGGCTACGTGCGCATTATAAACTTTTCAAAAAACAAAAAACAAACAAAAAGATACTTCTACACCTAAATAAGCTGAGCCAATTTTGTATTTAGAAAGAAAAGTGAAATGCATTTAGGGACATATTTGTTTTTCGTTTAAAACGGAATAGGAAGAATAATGAATCAATTTTATATTTAAGAAATGAAAAGTGTTTCTCTTATTGTTTTTAGCATGCTTTTTCATGTGCACAATTTTAATAGCAGCCAACGGAAAATTTGTTAAGGATTGTTGAAATAATATTTTTTTTCTCTTCGTTATATGTTGAACAGGTCCTAATTTTAAATAAATAAATCCAATTCGAAAATATACATTTACTATGCCAAAAAAATGTTGTTTTGTTTGTGGTTTTATGCTGAAAAGCAAGAAAGTGTCTATTTGGAGGCGCTTTATTTAAAAAATTATTTTCTTTTTTTTATTTTAAATTTCTGTCGACACCACTAGCTCTAGTAGCTGGTCTGTTTGTTTATCTTTAAGGGATTATACATTTTACTTAGACATGGAGATATAAAAAACGTGTTTTTGTGAATATTTTTATTATTATGTTTTCATATTCTATCTACTTTTTATTTTTAATATTAATTGTATATTTGAAAAAAAAAACAATATTACAGTTGTTTCCCTAGTACCCTCTTTTAAGGAGCTCTATGATGGCCAACATTGCTAGAATCTGATTAGAAATCAAAATGTTCAAAACAATTAGTTTCTGTAGAAATTAGTCTTGCTAGTGAATATTTTATTAAATAGTATTGATTTAAACGAAGAAGCCGAGAGCGAAATTTTTCATCTTGAAAATATATATTTATTTAAAAATGATAGTTATGTTAGCAAACCTAATTTATTGAAAAGTTTTAGAATAACTCCTTCCCGGAGTTAAATCTCCTCTGTCATGATACCCATAATTTAAATGTTCTGGGACCTGGTAGAGGCCATAGTGGACCCCACTGGTGGCAATCTGTTGAATAAATACATCAAAAAGGACATTCGCCTGAACGATTTTTAAGTTACCCGCTTTAGCCCGTTTAGAGACGCCAGTAGCAAAGCCATTTTTGCAAGAAGTAACGCTTTGCCACTCAGAGCTGCAAGGAACTGAAATCCCAAGGGAACAATTATGCTACCTAAAACAGTAACTCCGAAGACCATCATCATCATCATGTTGTTCCGATGTCGTCGGTGGCGTCCATGAGGAACTTTATATGTAAATATTTTTCAGAATTTTGTAAAAGGTTGGAAGATTGAACATTTTTTATTTTTGGGTTAAAATGTATGTAGATATATAATATTATAGATATATCGTAGACAAGTTATACACTTAATGTAACATTTTTTTATACTTAAGTACAAATAATATATGAACAGTATTTTCTAAAAATTAATTCTATTACAGTTAACAAAGCTATGAACATTTCAAATTTGTCTGCGCCGCGCCGTCGTTTTATATCAATTTTTAATAGCAAAATTAGTCTTCGAATGTAAATTTTAATGATTAGTTTAGTTTCTTTTTAGTGTTTCGTACAAAAATTTGAAAAATGGTTCAGCAGCAAAGTGGCTTGATACGGAGCACTAATTGACCGATGCCTAACTCACACTTGACCGCATTTTTGCTGTCTAAAGATACGTATATAATTTTTCATTACATCTCGATCGTATTTATTTTAACAACAAATTATTTTCCTCATATAATGCTTCGAAAAAAATCTCAAAATACTATTTTTCGTTCTCTGAACATGACTAATCAAAGGCCATATAACTAAAGCACACGATATACCTACACCTAAAAACTCACCTGTTCCTTCTTTAACAAGTTCGTAGATATTAATTTGTAATGCATGAGTTGCGAGCAGTTTTGATGCTCTTTGAAATAATCGTCTCACCCAGTCTGACTCTGTTGATTCGTTAAAAGAATTCCTTTTCACAATTCCACCTACTAACCTAAAAAATCAAATAGTGGAAGAAAATAAGAAGTTAATTAAACGACTTGTACCTTGTAGCTGCTGCCGCTATATGCGAAGATGTGCGAATCAGTTTAACACCTCTCATAAGTTTAATAACATCTGTAGACATGATATCATCCAATTTCATGAGGGAGAAGTTCTTTAAACAATTTGCAAGATTGCGTATCGCGATATCCTGAAGTTAATAAGAAAAATATTCATTAAGGTTCGTCATCTCGACTGGTGAAAGTTTAATCGCCGCAGAGCATGAGGAAAACACCTTTGGCGAAATTCGACGTGAAGGACAAAAATTTGGAACCCTTCCTAGATTGAGTTTAATGTGCACTTAATTTCAAATACATATCAGCGGATAAAGGCCTCAAAGCAGCTCGTGTATGATCTGAGCCACTCGATTACCTAGCAACTTGCCATGAATTAATAAAAAACTCTTATGTAAAGTAAAAAAAGCTGGAAGCATCTCTACAGCTCAATTTCTCTACTCTCGGAAATGAAAATGCCGGTTATATTGAGTCTTTTAGGTGGTAGTCTACCTTCAAAAACATAAAATGAGTTTATTTTTGGGCGTCCCTCTCTACGTATCTTTTTCATATTTAGTCATTTTATTTGTTAAGGATGTAAAAGATATTAATATAAAAACCATTACGTTAGATAAAATATGCCCTAATTAAGCTCTTTTTATAGAATCCACATGAAGGATTTAATACTCGTTATCTGTTAACAAGAATTTCTGGTAGAAATATTTGAAACAAAAAATTTAAATTTTTTCCTACAATATAGTAATTCTTGTTTGTCAATAAATTTCCAAAGCTTGAATAGATAAGCCATCAAAAAAAATATACGTTTTTCACATAAACGATTAAATTTTAAATTTACTTTAATATACTAACACTAGCCACTTTCCGAGTTGTTGGTGAATCTTTGCAATTTTTCAAACCCAATGCAAGCCCCTTTATCAAACTTCTCCATGATAAAGACGCAATATTTTCACACTTATTCCTGTTTAATAGCAACACCAAAAAGAAGAGAAGTACTATTCCTTGATGTCTCATGCTGGGTAAATATTTAAATCCACGTTGCGACGGCTTAAACTGCTAGAAACTCCAAAGTGAACTGTTTAAAGAACACTGAGTGATAGAAATAAGTTGTTAGCTTTATGTATTCTTTTCACTAACCTACTTGTCGCAGGGTCATTGAAGAGGAACTTTTTAATTCATAGGTAATTTTTAATGCCCAAGTGCACTAACTTCAATTTCAGCCAGGTGCACTTTAATTCAAAGTTGATTTCACTTTAATATCACGTATTTGCTTAGAAATTTTACAGCTTATTTCAAAGTTTATTTATTTAAAATGTTTACTAAACATCTAAGTTAAACAATTCTACGAAAACCAGAAATTAAAATAATGTTTAATAAATTTCAAAAGCGAAACACAAGCGTAAATAAAAGTCATAAAACGTTTTCTTGAAACAGATCTCAGATCGAAAAGTAATTAGTGATTAGCGATTAGCGATGTCAATGGTGTAAACATTTATTAAATTGTTATTTTTAAGTAATTTTGAAATAATTTTATGAATAAATTTAAAAATTAATCAAAGACGGACAAGTGCGAGTAAAACTCGCGCCCTGACGATTCAAGAGGTGTATATCGAATCATGTAAGATTTACTACTCCTGTATCACTATCATTAACCAAAACTTATAATGGATCAAAAGTTCAATTGAAAGTAAGAAAATCGACGATTTAAAAAAAGGTCAGGATAATATCCCAGAAGGGCAGGATAATATCCCTGAAGATGAGTATGATGGTAAATGTTAAAAATACATGAAATTGTCTATATTTTAGTTGTATTTTCCTTAATTTTAATAAATATATGATGAATATGCTATTTGATTTAATTTTAAGCACACTAACTCTGTTTTTTGCTAAAACAGCATAAATCAAAAACAGTTCTTTAATATAGTTTTTAATTTAATATTCATAAAATACAAATATTACAAACAGATTATATATGCTTTGAAGCCTAACTATTATATTAAACTCAAAAAATACCTTAATAATTCGCGTATTTGTATATGTTGCACAGTTTTTATTGATTCCTGAAAAATTTTGATTTCATGACTTACAGTTTTTGAAATGACCGATTCAATTATAAATAATGATATTTAGATTTTTTCCTTTACTTGTGCTATGAAACCCTCGTTCATGCCAAATTTCAAGATTGTAGGTCAACGGGGTGTTTATTGCATTCAGTTAGAAACTTGGATTTTTTGCAGGGTGTAGTAAAGTATGAGTATCTATTTCAATATTATTTCAGTATTATAGAATTTTACAAATTTGGAAAAAAGAATTTCGCAAGTTTATATTTTGAATTGCTCAATAATTATAATATTAATGAATATAGATTTTTCTTGTAATCTACTATATACTTATATTGAAAGAAATTACGCGTTATTATTTTACTCCTTTAAATTCTTTCCTCCGACTGCATTAACTCTGAAAAATGAAAGTAAGATATTTAAAATTTTACATCCAAAATATTGCTTAAACCATTCAATGAATAAGATGACGTCGGTACTACGAGTTTTGTATCCGCAACACTTTTCGTCAGGCATGTTCGTCTAGCATCTGTTTAAATTTACTTCATCTACTTGGGGAAGCTTCTTTGTGAGCTTAGCTGCAGAACAAGCTCTACTATGATTACAATTTTACATAATTTTTGACTAAAAACCGTTCGCATTAAACGGATAATGGAGAATATTTACCAGAAGTTAACGTGCAAAATTCTTTAAACCAGATGCATACCTATACCACGTCAGCTTAAGTCTGGTAAGACAAATCTCTATCTTCTTTCTTTTGAGCACCTATCCCCTGCTGTCCCTTGTTTCTACACAAGAAAAGTATACCAACAAGTGTCTGGATATTTGGGCTCATTCCAGGATCAGACTAGGCTATAAAAGGACATGTAGATGAAGTGGTTCTGTCACTCCCTCGATCTAGTCACCCAGGAAAACTACTTCCGATGGTTCTGCTCGGGACGATGTTCTTTGAATTGTGAAGTATTACGATATTTTTTCAACCGTCGAGTACAATTCGAAATCTTTATACGGATAATTAATTTTAATTTGAATGAATTAATTTAACTACAAACAGTGGAATTCAGCTGCTTTAAGTGAATATTTATTCTGCTTAAGATTTTGTGCGTGGTTCCTTAAGTTAAGTTTAAAAGAGAATGAAAACATTACTTCTTCTTTGCGTTCCTTTTATGTTAATTGGGGCTGATGTAAGTATAATAACTACTTCTATATGCGTTCTAAGGAATAATTATTCCATAAGCATCTCAAAACAAATTTTGGTGTCGTAAATTTATCAAAATTAAATTAAAAGTTTCAAATTTATAAAGCAAAGTGAATATCTGACGGAAAGTGCTACTGTACGTTTAAATATATATTATATAAAAAAACACAATGTAAAATTTCGATAACTAAAGAAGTTTTTAAAATGCAATTCCAAACAAAACTAATTAATATAAAAAATATATGTCGATAAGGAGGGACAAATTTCTAAAACTACTCACGCTCCTACTGCTCGAAATAGTCAATTCAATAAAATACCGATTCTTATTGATTCTTAACAACGTGCAGATGAAAATTAATTTCCGGTGATTAAATGTGTGCTTATTCGAGCTTTTTACGAATAGATTTTCTGATAGATGATTCATGCAACCGGAAATTTAATTTAGATCTTCTTTTGTGTAAGCAAAATTTGGTAGGAAGTGCTTGACCAGCAGTAAGGTGTAGGTAAAGGTTCTACTTGAGTCCCTTTTTTCGATTAATTTTCAAGGTAGAGTAGTATGTTATAAACCGACACGTACCTTAATATAGTTTTCCGATTATTTACCAATTTTCGTATGTATGTTATAAACCGACACGTACCTTAATATAGTTTTCCGATTATTTACCAATTTTCGGTTGTGTGTTTTCCATTAGCCCTAAGCATGACTTTACCAATTTGCGACAAATAAGGATGAAATCAACTGTTTGCAATGTTTGTCGAGTGTAATTAAATGAGTCTTCGTAGGCTGCTCTACGATTGATACACGACTCCCACATGTCCTTTTCGCAGTGTGTGGGCGGTACCAATATTTTGCGGACGAGAAATTGCATACAAAGTACCCAAGGCGCGAATTTATTATATTTATGGTTATTGTAGCGTTAATATGCTAAATGTACGTCGATTTACAATTTAATAGATATGTGAATCTTGTTTTATTCACATCAGAGAAACGACGGTTTGAGAAACTGCTCTCTGATCTCATATTCACTATAATTATTTAGCTATTAATTTAAAAACTACACACAGAGTGTGAAGGTGTATTGTCTTTACTTTAAGAATTTTTTCCTCTATGTTAAATGTAAAATTTTAATATTTAAGTTGTTAAGAATTCTCAAACTATTCCTTAGCTTACAACTATCAATAAAATTATGGGTTTACAGCAGTAATTTAAGGAGGCTAGAGTGTCGGACACTCTCTATGTAGTATGTATGTTCTTCCCTTCATCGACCATCGCAGATATTTGTCGCAACCGTAAATAAACAGTTTACTAGTTTTAAAAAATAAATATATACATTCATATATTATTAGAACATAATAATGAATCTAAAATAAATATTTCCAATTTTAAAACTTGTGGGCATAAATCTTCATGATGGTGTATTTAATCGAATATTTATTTACTGAATCGAGGAAAATTGAATTCAAACCAGACTATTGAAAATGTAATCGCGAACGAACAATTTCTGTACCTATATATTAACTTAATTAATTTATGTAAAGAAATTTTAGACATCTACACAATACATATATATATGTATGTTACTGTAACAGCTTGACCTACGGTAAGTGCGTAGATTATCTAGTAAAACCCAAAATTTACCAGTTAATATGTAACAGTGAAAGTCCGAATTGCCCTGTGATAATCGTTAGTTTCGGACCTTTACCAGTATTCACTATGTAAATCTAAAGTATTGTCCCAGAAACACGGTAAACGATGAAAATAGTTATATTTTCACGGGTTCTGTGCAGCCCTCGCTCAATTCTCGTCGTTTGGTATTCTAAAAGCGCCGTTTTTGCTATCAATTAATTTTTGTATTAAACAAGAATGCGTGCTAGTCTGCGCGTAAAATATTTTAGAAGCATGTGTACTAAATATGTAGGTACCTATTGAAGATTTTTCACTACGAAAGTTAAAGAACTACTTAAATCGATATTTCTAGTGGGGCTATCATGTTTTAGTAGCTATTAACGCTTACTGCCCATTTATTAATTTTACTTTCAATTCGATTTCATTATAAAAAGATTTAACAAATCACAAAAAAACCGAATGACAAGTAATAAAGCCTTTATAAAAAATGTTGGATCATTTTACACAGATTGGCCTTAAGCATCTTGAGGAATAACACTGAAAAACGGAAATGTATTGATCAAACAATCAAACCAAAAATAAGATGCTCATTTTATTAGAAAATGAAAGTTGCAGAATGTTTTTGTTTTCTTTGAAGAATTTGAAGCTAATTAGTTTTTATATAAAAATGTTTCACCCGACTTGGGTACTTTAAGCATAAATTCTTATACCTGGGGCTCCGCAAAAATATTGAAATTTATTTTTCAGAAGCTATAAAGCGCTTTATGATGAGGTTAAATAAATGGAATGTTGGATATAACGTCATATTACAAATTTAATGTTGGGCGGACAATTTTATGATTTTCAACTTGTGTTTTGATAGACTTTATGAAAGATTAAGAGACGTTAAATTTTTTTTGTTTTTCAGGAAGTATTAGGTTACTCAATAACGGAAACCATTAAGTAGAGTGCCCCTTCCGAAATTAAAATTATCCAATGTTTATGCTAGTTTACTTTAAAAAGGATAAAATTAAATTTTGTATCTAAAAATGCACTTAATTTACATCAAAAGTAGTATTTCAGTATTTCTATTGAAATCGTTAATTTGATTTTATTTATTTGTGAAGGCCTGGACTGAACTGTAACAATTATTTTCAGGGATAAACTTTGTGCAGAATTTTAGACTTTAGGGCAAAGTCCTAAAGTACATACTATTAGCTATTTAAAAGCATATTTTCATTTACATATGCAGCAAATTTTAGCTTTTTGCGAACTCGATAGATTGCTGAAACCCCAATTTTGTTTGAATTTCCCTTTATTATAATATCTAAACCGACATGTATCTTGTTGTTCTTGATAATTCAAGAGAAACTACTCAACGAACTATCACACCCTTATTTTTTCTTAATTAAGAAAATATCCCTAAAATTAATTTACCGGCTCTTTAAAATATTTGAAACTGTAGGTACTAACTGACCATTCAAAAATTATAAACAAGACTTAGTAACTACTAACTAGACCTCTATTGTGTATAAGAATAATAATAACATACCGAAAACAAATAAGTAATAAAATATTGGGATTAGTAAAAACATCGTAGTCACACGTTTTATATCAATTCAGATAGTTATTAATGTAGTGCGACTATGGCGTTCTTACTAATCCCAATATTTTATTACAATACTGAATGTAGTAAATGTAGAATGGTGTTTAAAACTTTTTCTTAGTATTACAATTTGATGTTCCATCATAATAAACTTATGTAATTTCGTTTCAAGAAAAAAACCAATATTATGTATCAATTTTTAAGAGTGGTTAAGGTTGCGCTTGTCATAGGAATTCATTAACAAAGTAGGTGTTTTCTGTGTTATTATTATTATTATTATTATACACAGTGGAGGTCTAGTTAGTAGTTACTAAGTCTTATTTATAACTTTTGGATGGGCATTTAAAGCCGTAGTGGGGTTTTAGCTTTTACTTTATTTTTATAACTTATTAACCACAAATGCCCACAAGAACGAATTTAATATGCTATTAGAAAAGTTGTTTTCTCACTCTTTAGCGGTTACAGACTACTGTTTGACGGAACCCTTGGCACGTGAACATCGTTATTCGTTAAAGTTATCCTTGTTTTCTAGAAAAACAAATATAGTTGCCTTCTTAAAAGTAAAAATCAGAGGTAACGAAGACTTTTTTTGTAGACATAAGCAAATTAATTTCCTCAATTATGTGAAAATTGCTATGGTCAAATTCGAGCGTGAAATTGCTAGAAACCTTTGAGAATAAGTAAATATATATACCTAAACTTAATTTTCATTAGATACATTCCGGAACCTTTTTATCTTACGAGCATCATCATCCCTTAATTTTGCATAAGGCGCCTCGCTGTTTACGTGGAAAGCTTTTATTAAGATAAATGAGATGAATAAGCCGGTGTAAGCTTTTTGTACGAGTTGCTGTTTAAAAAAATGGATCCTTATACGTGTTCTGATGCAGAAAGCGGTTGTATTTTTAATTCATTTCACTGTGTATCTAATCTCGTTTGGAAGACGTTTTCAAAGACGACAATGTGATTACTCTAATATTATTAGGCAATCAAATTTATATCATTACTCATCTTTTGATCTGTAATATGTGGGCAGGCTGAGCTTCCGTAATTGGTTTTAACGAAATACCATGAAACAAGTCCGTTTGAAATTCAATAGGCCAAAGAACTCGGGCAAAATTTCCAAGAATTATATTTCGGTAGATTGGGCTTATACAAGAAGTTTCGAGTTGGTAAAGTAATTTAATTCTGTAATACCATCACTTGACTCCCTTCTTGCTCAATTCAATAATACACAAACTCACACCACTTGGAAGACATGCCACGGGTTTTAATCCTCTCCTTGACCATTCGCACTCCAACTGAAGTGGGTAGTCAAACCGAAGACAATTTGCTCAACCTCGAAAATCCTATATGAGGGTCATAAATTGATTTATCTGCAAAAGTAATTCTATTTCAAATAATTCTCCGTCATTTAATGAAAATTATGTAAAATGTAGAGTACTGTCTGAATTTTGAACAAGACATTTTCTCCAAAACTCTTTAATCAAATAAAACTTAAAGTGCGGTTGCTCCAAATAAGAAAATACTCCTTCCGAATTTTGTAGAGATGACTTTATTTGAAGCATATGTCTATCCTGTACTTATTTGCGTACAAATGTAACTTTTCTCATATAAACAAGCTGTTTCTCTTTGCTTTCCCATTGCGCTTTGTGTTTATGCAAATAGTATCTAAGTGTTTCCTTATACGTTTGCGGAATTTTAAATGAATCAGCATGTGTTTATGTATATATTTTTGAGCTGCATAAGTATCTTTCGATTACAAAATAGATATTTACGTTTTATTAAATATAATCATTTCATATTATTTTTGCTGCTTTAGAGAAAATATGGGCTTGTGAAAATGTAAATAAAAATTGTAAAAATGTAAATAAAGAAAAGTAAAGGTTATATTATTTTGTAACCTATAGTTTGTCCTTATTTTAGTCAACTTCAAAAATAATTTCTTTTTTTATATAATTCTATTACATGTCAGCCATCAGCGATAGTACAAAACACTCGCAATTTCTTAATCAGCACTCTGAAAAATATGTCCCACTTCAAAACCAATTGTTAAAGAACAATTGGCGATTTAAAGGAAATTGCGATGTGAAAAGTTGTTGCATTCATATGGCAGTTTTTACATTTTATTATTATAAATATAAACCCGTCAAAGTACGTGAGTGAAATATTTTTAAAAAAAAAAATTTAATTGCGGTTTTTTTGAAATATGTTTGTATATTATGTACCTATTTCTGCAACTAGTATCCGCGATATCTCAAAAACAATTGGATCGATTTCTATCTAAAGTCTCTATCGTGTGAACTAGAATCAGGAATATCTATTTAAAATTGTGGTACATATGCTGACTATTTTTTCAAACTTTATCGGATACCTGATCATACTGCTCAATATTGTTGAAACTCAGTCAGTTATTGGCTGCGATGCGTTCTTTGCTAACCTTTAGGTAGTTTTTTTAATACTATACCTTGTAGGGAAATAAATATTTTGTTTAGTCACAATTGGGTTGTTCTAATAAAAACGTACAAAAACAATTAGACATAAAATGATGATTTTGATCGTTCTATAGAGTCCATAAAATTTGATATCTCTTTTGTACACAAGAAATTAAAATTATCCAATAATTTCATTTTAGGCTTGGATTCCTAGAATAAGGAACCCATTTGAATCTGAACCCAAGGCTCACATAATAAAAGGTAAGTCTGAGTGTAAATTGATTTTTAAAATGTTTAAACAAAATTAAACTAAAAATTTAATAGATTGCATGCACGTAACTTTGGAGGAAGGTGACTTTATATACAATGAGCTCCCACAAATAATAAAAGGACATTATGACAAAAGTAAATACATGCCAAGTGAGCCTGCTATTCCCAGTAAAGTTTGCGGACTTTACATAAGTAGCAAACCAGACACCATCATCGAGGTCAAAATGAAGTACGTAAATGTTGATTGCGAATCCGGTGGACTTATGGCGGTATATGTTTTATGATAAATATTAAATAATTGTATTAAATTTGGTTACATTTAAATAGTTTGTCGATGGCTGGGAACTAAACGGACAATACTTTCCACCACCAGAAAGTCACCAACGACAATTTAGTGAACGGGTCATTGAATTCTGCAGTGATCCGACGAATAATTGGTGCGAAATATTAAGTCCAATAATGTGATTTATTTTAATTAGTTATTTTTTATATAAAAAACAGGATATTACCACCGAGAAAGCAATTCCAGTCTAGTCAAAATGCAGCGTTACTACAGTACAGGATACCAAAACACGGCTCCTTTAGAGTAAATGTTCGGTTTAGGAAAATTAGTGAACGTAAGGCATATTGATTTTATTCTATTTACTTTTTAATAATATTACTATCTTGACTATAGCCTGCAATATTATGATGCACGATGCTAATAATTACATTTTGAGTAATTATGGAAAACACCAAAACTGCAGCATAACAGCCCTCTTTCCCATCGTAGTCTCGCTAAGAAAATTTAAAGTCGGCAGCAGGAGTAACTACGTGGATCATGATGTGAGTTTTATTATTTTTTCAATAATTAAAAATTTGTTGAATATAATTATTTTTTAGTGCAAACAAGAAGATCGTATAGAAATTGGAGGGTCCGGAGAACTAGATACTGGAAATATGGAAAAAATAGATAATGTTTGCGGATATTCTGATAATATTGGTGGTAAGTATTTAATTATTTTAGTTTAGAGCAATGAAATAATTTTCAAATTTTATGTTCTCGCAGTTGAAAAAGCAGTTTTTTGTGGCGTATCGTCAGTACACTTGATTTCATCTGGGAATTATTTTAATGAAGCGGAGATTTTCATTCGGCAAGCTGTCGAGAACGACATAGACTTACCAAACGTAATATGTTCCTCGTAATTAAACCAATGTAATTGAACGTAATTTATCACTATTTTTAAAGCATGTACATTTCATATACTTTTAGTCAGAAATTTTCATGTTCCACTGCAATCAAATATACTTATAATAAAATATTATATTACTTATGTATATTAAAAATGCATTACTTTCAAATGCGCGTTTAATTTTCACCTTTGTCGATATATTTAAAAAAAAACTTTTAGCAACAAATTCTCATTCAACTTTCTGATTTGACCTTTTTTATTAGCAAGACGAAACGAAGTTGCATCAATTTTGTAATCCAATTAATAACTCTTCCAAATAATAAGATGACGCCAGTAAAACTTTCTGTTGAAAAGTGTCAATTCATCAATTTTTCGCGTATTTTTATCAACCCCAATAACCATTTAAAATTAAAGTAAAGCCTTTTCACAAAAATTTCGAACTCCATAAAACTTTCTTAAAGCGACACTGATAAAAAAGTAACTATTCTTTTGAACTTTTTGGAAACATTAAACAAAATTGATCACAAACTTTTTAATCTTGAACATCAACGCTTTGATTTTTCTTCGCCCCCATGCAAATTAATTTGGTCCTATCCCTTCTGATAGAGGCCAGAAAAAATTTGTCTGCGGCAAGAAATCATTTAGTTTACTCCAACTCTTTCCCGGGGTTCCTGAGGGTTTATTTTTCGCTATGTTTATTAATGACCTTCTCCTTATTTTACGTGATTCTAACTTTCATGTTTATGCGGATGATACCCAACTTTGCATTTCTAGGGATTAATTAAGTGTGTCATGTGTAACATGAATAAAGATCTTGGGCGCGTTATATGTTGTATGTAAATATGTAAATATATATAATTCAAAATAGAATGTATAGAAAACGTTCCTGTCATATTAAAAGACAACTTATTAAACACTTGACTTCGTTTTCATAAAATTAAATGTTGCAATTATACCTTAAACTTTAATTTTGAAAAACTTAGGTGTTCAAATATAATTTATTTAGCAGCAATCCTCTAAAATATTTTTTGGCAGATATTTTCTTTTAACTGCGATTATTTTTTGATTTAGTATTATCAAAGTAAGATCTTGTAAGTGATCCCCACGTGTCTTCTAAGCAGCTTTCGGGACACCCAGATGATAATGCTGCATCAGATAGTTTCACTTTAAAGCGCCAATACTGAAAATATTAATATAATTATAAAGAATATTTACACTAAAATAATAATTAGTTACCTTCTCAAGTAGCACGTTATCATTTTGCATTTTTTTAACAAGCGAATCAATTTGAAAAGGGCTCAGGTCCGTGAGATTGTAAAAAGATTTAAAGTTGTATTCCTTAAACCAGGTTGGAGTTTTGTTCTCGTTTGAATTAGCTAGCGTTAAATTGAAAATCCATGTTTCAAAATCCACAACTTCCTGCATTAAGTATTAATAAAGTATAATAAGAATTCATTTGGACAAAAATAAAGAAAATTTACATAAGATTCATCATTTATGTAAAACACTTTGTAATTTGAGTTTACATTTGGGAAATTAGTCCCACTTCCTCCGTTCCAAGCTACACTGAGAGCGATTGAGGGGTCTTCAGTTGCATAAAACACTAAAAACTCATCAAAATGGCTGTGCCCATCAAATTGAGCACTAATTACGTCTGAGTATCTTTAAAGAAACTAAGTTATTTAATGTACTTTTATTATTTTAATAATTTCACCTTTCAACAATTTTGTGATACTCAACGGTCCAAGCTTTGTAGCAATGTTTATCATTTGATGGAACGTGACTCAAAATATGCACCTTTTCATTTAATTCAGACGACCGTTTTAATGTTTCCTCTAGCCATTCGAGTTGGTCTTTGAAATAGAAGTTATCCAACAAGAGCCATCTTCCAAAAAATTAGAAAGTATGGTTAATTCTCAAAAATTTAATATTCTATAATACTTACAAATTAGATGCAAAGCACACGTTGCTGTTGAGGGCAATTACCCTCAAATTAGGTTTTAACAAACTTGAATAATATCCACCAGATTTAAATGTTTTTCGAGCATCTTCTGTTAGCCAGTCGTTCCAATGTTTTCCGACCAAATCATATACGGATTCAGTCGATAATTCTTTATCAGAAACATAAGTGGGAGAGTACCTAAAACATATGTACATATAAAAAGAAAAATCAAATATTTTAAGATATTATCATCAAAACGCAATTTACAAGTTGTCTGGGTATGAATCATGGTTACCCAAAAGGGAAAAAACAGGAACGCCCGGAAAGTATTGCTTTATACGATCAGAAATAAATTTTATAGATTGCTCAAGCTCTTCAAGCGTCTTGTCCCAAGCAAAATGACTGGAATAATCTCCAGTCAAATAAATAGCATCTACGTTATTATGAGTTTTAGCTGCCTCTTGAATTAGGTTTTCCACTTGATAGGAAGGATTATCACAAGACCTATAATCGCCCCACTTTCCTGCTCTTGTTGTATAATTTGATGGTAACTAAAAATTGTTTTTAACACTTATATTGTTAATTCCACTCAAGTGTTTGAAATAGATTTTACCTTATTACCTCTACAACAAATCCATTCTTCGCAATCAGCGTTACTTTCTTCAGTGTACAGAGGATCGTAGTGAAAATCGGAAAAATGCAAAATTTTTAAAGTACCACCTGATACTGACTCACTTTTTTTTGATTCCTATATACATATAAATCTCCAATTAAAACCAAACTACGTACAATATAGCATAAAAACAAACTTACAGTCAACGTTGGTTTCTCTATCGAAAGACCGTTGTATGCTATTTCGTTTACTGCACAATAAAATCCTTGCAATAAAATACCACACGTTTCTTCAGCAGTTATATTTTGTCTATTTTGTAAAATATACTTAATTGTATCCTGAAATAATATGCATAATTAGAATTTTTAAACACTCTAAAAAATTTATAATTTTACTTACGAAATACACTTCAACATTTCCATTACATATACGACTTGTGTCTAATTCAATATAATTACAAAGCTGTTTTAAAAACTTTTGCGAAATAGTAGTGTTTTCGAATCTCACATTTTTAAAATACCACAAGATTGCTTCGGCGATGCTGTAACACTTCAAGCAAACTTTTCCCTAAAAGGAGTTATTTAATTTATGAATTTAATAAAAAATAACTACCACTTCAAACAAGTTGATATCTCAATTTATATTTAATAATAGGATCTGTTCGTTGACTGATCTAGATCGATCTAGAAGTTTTTTTAATCTACATATAAAAATTTCCTTCGAAACACGGAATAGTTTCTTAAACCTGGACTTAATAATTTAGTTCAGTTATTGCCACTAAACTGAGGTATAATTTACATATCATTTGGTAATCCAAGAGAGTCTCTCTTCTTCGATCGAGTTAATATGAATATGAAAATGAAATCGAGTCGACAAGATAAATTAACTCGAATCGAGTTGGCAATCGAGTCGAGTTCTGGAGTGGAGTTCTCCAGGAACGGTTACAAAGTGTCATAAAGTGTTTTGAAAGTTGTTATTTATTAAAAAGATATTCTTTAAGTAGCAAAGTAAAAATGAATTACTTTATGCAGAACAAGTACCTTTCATTTTAGATGGAAAAGGTCGAATTAGGTGGCCATGGAATGTTTTCCAGGCGCGGCCAAACGATTTATTCTAATATAATTTCCTTACTTTAATTCTAAAATAATTTACTTATATAATTTCAAATTTCTTCCTCTTCTCGACATTTTTTACCACTAACAATTGATGTTCTTAACTGATGGATTTACTTTCATTGACACTTCGGATGTTTTCTGATCTAATCTGATCTGACAATTATTTGACAGCTGAAGTTGATCTAGTTGGGTCTGATCTGATCGAGATCAGGGCTCAACTCAACGAACAGACCTGTTTGCGCATTACTTCCGTTTCACAATTCGCTACGTCAATTGAATTTCAAGGCCTGATTAATTTTAATGTTATTTTAAAATTACTACAAAATAATTTCGATTCGGTAATAAATTAAACTATTTATTGTTGTATTTTCTTTAAACTAGCTAAAAACACGTTAGTAAATAAGTTAGAGTAACCTAAATAGATATAAAAGCGCGTCCCACTTTGTAGAATAATCTTACATTAGCTTTCTCTGGAAACCGCTTAAGTTTAATTTCCTCTTGACCTAATAAAATAGATCTTGCTTTCTGAAGACGTAAATTTTCAACGTTTGTCTCAAAGTAATCATTGAAATCGATTGTGAAATGCTTACTAAATTCATCTGAAACACAAAACAAAACAGTCAAATCAATTAGCAAATCTTCCAGAAGTGGTTTTTGAATAAATAAAGCAATCAATAGATAATTAATTAATTTGTTTGTACAAAAATCCCCTTTCAGTCCGACCTGTTTTATATAAGATGATAAGAGGTAATCACCGATCACCGCCAATATCTCGAATTCAGTGAATCTCACTTATCACCTTACCAAAAGGTGGTCCAGATCGACTGTGTGCGGAGGGGTGCATTCATTTAAACACATTTAATTTGATTAAACGTTTTTATCGAATAAAAACAAAAAAGTACTTGCACATCATGTTATTAATTCTTTATTATTATGAATTACTCACCTGCGTCTATTTCATTCAAACAATCACTGTAGGGCACAATTGCTGCAGATATAATGAGAGGTATCAAAATCACTGACTTCACCATTTTGGCGTGCTTTTCACTTGACGACTGCGGTTCAACTAATTCGCTTCTCGGCTGGTCGTACAAGTCGTAAATTCATATGTATGAACATACTCGTATATTGAAAAAGCGTCGCGTTTTATCAAATTATGGGGTTCGGTACTTCCTTTATGATAAAGAGGTGAAATGAAAGAATTTTTTTGATTTAAAAAATAGATTATATATTCCTTATAAGTATAATTCTATGAATTATTTTAACGTAACGCCTTTGAATTAAATTAACATTATTATGGATAAAAGAGACAACAAAGCAAATGCACTCATAATTGAATATTTTACATTTGCAGCATTCTTGTAAATCGGTGGAAGTCCTTCCAGCTGAAATATGTACCAAAAAGTAATTAGTATTTATCATCAGTTTTATTTAAAATTTTGTAGTTTATGAAATAAATAAATGTACCTATCTATATGTATACAAAAAATAAATGTCAAGTATTTTATTATAAGATACTTGTTTACGATACTAATCCGGATATGTGTTACTTTGTTTCGTAAAAATTGTACAAGAAAAATGAATCAATCTTTAGGAACCTACGTTATTATAACGTTGTAGTTTTACTAGGCTAGCCCTTTCTAAGATTTTTTTGAAAATGGATTACTATAATTTTCTTTTGTATGGTCGGTGAATACTCTTCTGAAAACTTAATGTTTCTATAAAAAACAAAGTTAATAAAAGAATCTTATATTACTGTTTTCTTGGGAGTATGCATCGACGACCCGATTATTAAAAAATCGAAGACTATGAACTGCGGTAGACATAATTGATAGCAAACAACATTTTTAGTGTTTTACCATTTAACCCTTAATTAAAAAGGAACTCTTCCAACCAACCATAAGAGGATTTAAATAAAATTAAATTAAATCATTTTAAAATTTAATAAAACTGTATTACGCAAAGCTCTCTTCAAATAAATAAATATCCGAAGATGTTATATTTATTATATTTTTAAAATTTTTAATTTTGTGTACAATCATCTCTTACTCTATTAAACTTTAAAAATACGCTTTGAAAATCTGCATTAGTATAAGTGGAGTACTTTTGCATGTACTTTGCATGTATAAGTGGAGTCCTTTCTTAAAATTTGAACAATTTGATCAACTACCCATACTCAATAGGGTTGATTTATTGAAAGATAGGGCGGCAATAATATTAATAAATATTCACTGTTTCGAACCTTACAAATCTCGAATTAATCGCATTTTGCTAGATGTCAAGTTTTTAAAAGAGCTCTCGTAAAAAGATCGGCGATTATAATTGATGTCTATCATAGCCACGTAAGTGCAAAACGATTATTTTTATTAGAGGCATTAAAATCAAATTATCTGAGTACTGCAGTAATTGTGTTTTCAATGGCCATATGCTTACAAATTGAAATGAAATGGCATTAATGAGTTCATTAAAAAGTTAACTTAATTTTTTTAATTTTTTTATCTACCTTTTATATAATATTTTTCTTTAGATAAATTCCATTCAGTTTTTTTTCTATAGGTGTACAATAAAATGTTATCAGTTTTTAAATCTTACGAATGAGTAGAAATGAAAAATAAAAATTACTTTGAATACTTCACTCGAATACTCAACTTTTAAATGCTCGAATGCTTTTTTGCACCTACATATAAACTACATTCCAAACTACTTTCATTATTAATTAATTAGTCATCTAGAATAATTTCACGAATATCTTATCAAACCTCTTTATTGTTCCTATAATTTTTAATTGTGAGCCAGTTTTCTCTAAGTATCGTACATGAGAAATGTTTTAAGTACTTGAGGCAAAATCACAGCACATAAAATATTTTTAATGTTAAAAGAGACGTTAATTTTTCATGTTTTGTTATCTTGTACCTCTCACCTCAAACAATTCAGAATTCTTAATTACGTAAAGATAGTATCTTCCGGATTTAGATAGTGTCTATTGACATCATAGAGAAATATCTCATCAATAAAATTAAAATTATGAAAAATGTTATCAAACTTTCAAGAGTAAGCCTTAAGCACGTGAAATTGAATGGAAGTGATTATTATCTATAATATAATGACAGGGATTTTCAAATTCAAAAATCTTTATTCGATGAAAAGTGCGATTTAACTGATATGCGTACTTATTGCTAGATACAACACAAAAGGGTGCTACAAAACAAATGACGCAACACATGAAAGCGTTAATTTTGACTGATTACCGTTCTTTGGTAGTCGACTTTTAATTGCTTGCAACGTTGCTGGTCGTTATGTTGCGATGTGGCAGCTTCGCAAAGGTGCTTGATCAAACACGCCTGATTACAACCCTTTTTGAGCGATGGATCTCCAGATTTAACTTTGTACTCCCAGTACTAAAAAAATGTGCATACATTTAAATTATTTTTCACGATTCATGAATTTTAATACTCTACCTTTTTAAGTAAATCGTGGTTTATTGAGTATTTGAAAAGAAGATTATCCATAGAGGCAGGACTCAAATCTTTTAAGGAGAACGCCTCACGGAAGGAGTACTCCTTGTACCATTTAGGAGCTTCTGGACTCAAATTTGCTTCGGTCAGGTTATAAATCCACGTGTCATGATCGGTGACTTGCTGAAAATATCACATTTTATGTTTTGTAATAACACGATAAAAGCCGTTTTACTTACATAAGTCTTATTTTCCACTTTATAAACCCTGTAATTCGGATTTACGTAACTATAAGGTGTAACTGATCCGCCGTTCCAAGCAACATTTATAGCGCGCTGAGGTTTCCCTGTACTAAATATTACAGCGAATTCATCTTTATGGGTGTGTCCGTTGAATATTCCTCCAATTATTCGATGGAAACGTTCAACTATCCTCCTGAATTCCCTAGACCAAGTGTACAAACAACTTCCAGCTCCTGAAGGTACATGTGATAAAATGTGGACAAATTCTCCTGCTTTTTCGGCGGCCAAAAGTGTGTCATGTAGCCACTGCAGTTGATTGGCCAAATATTTAGGATCATGGAGGATCCAGAAGTTGAATGTGTAGCAATCGTTGTTATTTATCGTAATAATTCTGAACCCTTTTCGAGCCAGGACTGTGTAATAACCCCCTTCTTTTATAGTTGCTTGGGCTGCTGCGTCAGGGATCCATTTAGCCCATTCTTTCGCCAACAGTTCGTACAGCCATTTGGACGATATTAATTCAGGTGCGCTGGATGGAGCAAACCTTTAAAAAATTTCAGATATTAAATTAAGTAGTAAATATAGCTTAATTATTTCGATAATATAGTTATTAATTAAACTACTAAGATACAGATTACTATTTCTTAGAATTGTACTTTTTTAATTCCATTACTAATTAAATAGTCATACCATTGCATAAAATTAATGTTCCTCACATATTTTAAGAAGAAAGATCGATTTCAAATATTTAACTTTTAATTTATTTTTATTACAACGTATAGCCATTATATCCAAATGCTAGAGGCTTTAAAACTTTCCTAAATATTTCGCAGAATTCACTTTTTCCCATATACCGAAAATTTCACTTAATCTTAATAGATAATGAATAAAATTTATAGCTAATTGGTGAAAATTCATTAAAAACTTATTTCACAGAATACATAGCAAGTACTGCAGTTATAAAGATAGATAGAAATATAATTTAAATTTATACACTATAAGTGCTATAAAAAAAGGCTTTAATTTGAACGAGCACTTTTTGCGTTTATCAATTTTCAAAAGTTCCCGAAATACAAGTTAACTTTCACTCCTATTTTTTTAAAACTGTTACGTATAATAGCGAAAATTTAAGGATAGCACTAGTAAATGAAATTAAAAAATTTCAATTTAAACAGAAGCAAATATGTATATATAAAACCACTTACTGGTTTAAAGGCTGGGACTCATGGTTTCCAATAACAGGAAAAACTTGAACATTTCCAAATGTTTTTTTTATTTCTCCATAAATCAGTTGCATCGATTTAGTGTTTCCGGATCTAGATGTCCTCCACACGGAATGATCGACTATGTCACCGGTGTAATAAATATAATCAATCTTCTTATGCTCGTTCTTAATTTGTTCCAAAGTGGCTCGAACCAAATGCAAAGGAACATCACAGTTTCTGTAGTCACTCCACTTTCCAGCAGCTTTAGTGATATCCGATGGCTCCCCACTGTCGCTGGAGCCGCACATGGGCTTGGAGCACTCCGCGTTACTTCCCACTTTGTACAAGGGATCGAAGTGAATATCACTAATTTGTACTATAACAAGGTCGTCACTACTTCCACTTTGGGCTGCGGGTTTCGATGCTTCTATCTTTCCACCGTTCGAATCCACTGTTATGCTCCAGTCGTACTTGGGATCTTTAGTAACACATTTACTGGCTTGTAAAATTACACTGCAGATATTTTCTTCAGTTAATTTATTTTTTTTATCGGTGAGGATATGTTTCCAAATTGGCTGTTCACGAAATTTATTTTTGTTAATATTTACTGCAAACCAAATTGCATGGATGCACCTACCCAGTTGAGATCGAAGAGGTTCGTGCAAACTTCCTTAGACAAAATTTTAAGTTTATCACACATCATCACCAACAACCCCCTAAGAATAGTACCGTCACTATCTTCGTTTCTTACCATTTCAATAGCTACGTTAGCTGCAGATCGACAAATCGTGCACATAAACGACTGAGTGAGAGACGGTTAGAAACATTGGCCTTGAGTTGACCTTAGATTTTGAAAATACCTGGTCCTCAAAGTCCATATGCTCCACTTCGGTCCTCGGAATCGTGCCGGTATGCGTCAGTGATTCAGACAAAGTTTTTAGGGCTCTTGTTTCATTTCGCGTCCGTCCGTAGGCAATCACTTCTCTTGCGAGGAGTTTTGCCATTTTAACTTAAATAATTCAAATTTATACATTATTCTTCTACCCAAAACCAAATTTTATATAAACTATATTTAAGTACTCACTTGTTGAACGTGAAAATTGCTCCCTAAATTCATAATCTTCTTGCTCGGCCGCACACCCGAAAATGAGAAGACACGCGACAAATAAAAATTTCAGCATATTTGAATTTGTTACGCGGTCCGAATATGCGAAATCAAAGGAGCAAAATTCGCTTAATGACTAATAAAATTTCGAAAGACGCAACGTTTATATTGCCCGCAACTCGTTCGCACATCCCTTATCAAAGTTTATGATAGAATAAGTGTCACCTTAAGTGCTTCATATCTTCCTAAATATCTTCGGCGTTCATCGGCTTCATCCAACATTTTATATTATTCTTTTGTGAGAGTAATTTAATGAAAAATTTCGGTTTTTCGATTACTTTAATATTTGAGGTTTTAATACTTTATTTTCGATATAACCTTCTCTTTTATGATATGTAATTGTTTTCTAAAATCTAAATTTAATTAATAAGAATTAAAATTTATCAGCAATTTTAATTAAATCTTACAGTTTAAAATTCTGTTGGTATTCACCTAGTAATGCTACTTAATAAACGGATTGGCCACGAAATTCTCCATTTCAGAATTACCCTCAACAAAATCATCCATTGCGAAATCCCCTGCGACTACGATAAAATCTCCCACTATACAATCCCCCAAAAAACAAAATCCTCAACGACATAATCCGCCGATCGCTTAATAAACTTTCCTTAAATGCTCTTAGTTTGAGTTTTCTAAATTTATTTGCTAAAAATTCTTTTACTCAATTCAAAGATTCCATGTTAATTTATATTACTAAAATCTGTTTACAAAAGAAACCAGCCAAGTTCGTGTTGGGAACACGCGCAGTGCATGGTTCCGCAGTCAGTACGGCTTTATTTAAATCATTTATTCGTCTGGAGTTTCTATTTTGCAGACCCAACTACATATATATCATAAGTTGATCGACTACAACTCGTAAGCTAGTAGAGCCTACTAAGCTGTGATAATTATACATACTTTAAAATTCGTTTCGTTATATTGTGAATACTTTTCAGATATTCAAAAATAGAGGTTTAGCTGGTAGGGATGGGGATAGTTAACACTAACAAAAATGACAACTTTAAAGCTTAATATTTCGTGAACGGATCCTTGTATCGAAAAAATTGTTCAGAACATACATACTTCCAATAATTTTGATAGATCTATTCAACGATACCCCCACAATGGAGCATATGCGAATAAAAATTACTGTCTGAGGAGGTACTCTACAAAACAAATTGTTTAAGCGTTATAAATGCACTATAGCACTAGGTCTAATAGTCTAGAGTAAAACGGCTGACAGACATGACGAAACTATAATGCCTTTGTTACTATAAATAAGTCTAATTTTCCAATAATTAGAACTGATTTGCACCACATCCCTGTAGAAATGGAAGTCAATATTTATGAGTTTTCATCATCTGTGACGGATTTGATTAACTATAAAAAACTAAATTTTGTCCTTTGCGTGCATTTCTAGAATCAATTGTCTCCGGTTGTTTCCCTCACTAATACTGAATCATATTATCTTGAACTTATAAAACGTCTTAATAATATTTTTACGTTCGTATCTTTTATTAGATCAAACATATCAAGGTACCCTAAATGGTTCTCTAATGCTCTCAAGAGGTTGAAAGTAAAGAATAAGGCTGCAAAAAGAAAAAACGTTGATAAACATCAATCTAGTAATCATATAAGAGTCTCAAGGGAAATCGACTTCCTGCACAACTTTCTTTACAGGCAATATATTTGGAACACAGAACTTAATATTAATTCGAATCCTAGAGCATTCTGGCAATTTTGAAACACTAAAAGAATTTTTTTCGATTTTTCAATTTTAATGAATGTGGACAATAAGTCAGCAAATAATTTTAAATCCATCTGTGAATTGTCTGCTTTGATGTTATTCCTTTATCTAATTTTGCAAGCTCTCTTGTGGTTACTGATAATGATATCATCGATGCTATGCATAATTTACCGAGCTCTTATTTATTAAAAAATTGCACCCATATTTTATTAGATCCCTTGAAACATCTATTTAGTACTTCTCTACGTACAGGTATCTTTCCTGATTGCATGAAAAAGGCTTATATTACCCCAATTTTTAAAGCTGCTCCCAAACATCATGGTATCATTTTTGAATTATGCTATTCCAGCGATTGAGGACAGTTATCAAGTTGACTTGGTTAGCATTCTATTCTTTTTGCAAAATTAAAAGCAATTGGTATTGGAATGGATATATTTAATTTCTAATCTCAATAACTTATTAAATTGGTAAACTTTTTATTGTTAAACATTAAAGAAATACATATGTATGTAATTTATTATAACATTATAATTAAATTTTTACAATAGGGTTACTATAAGTCCATTAGTTTATTAGATACAATTGGAGGTAATTTAAGCTTGCATTTTGTAATAGAAACAGCAAACACAGCTTTGCCTAACATTTCTTTAATATTCTTATAATTATAGAATAATTGCATCAAAATCTATCATTATTGGTTACCTTTTTTATTTTGCTCCCGGAAACAGAATTCTAAAAATCAACAATTTCTAGTAAAAGAGCCCAAAAGTTAATTTTTAAAATTTTACCAAAGACAAAAACCCTCTGTTAACATCCGCTTCAAAATAACCGATTCAACGTCTTCTGGCGGGCCACTCCTACTACTGGAACAAATAATTACCAATTACCTATTTTTTTACTTCGAGTTGCAGTGTCTTTTAGAGAGACATCCGGGACCGGGAAGAAGAAGCGCGAATCAGCTGTTCTCGTTTTTCTTTCAAAACAGCGGCAACATGGCTAGGAAATTGTTAGGAGTTTTATATCCTATTTTGAGAGGTAATACGCAGTAATGTTCGGCAATATTCCTCAATAAAATACCTTGTTTTAGGTGGACGACCGCAGCTCCCAGTGACGTTTACCAAAAACTTCGCTGTGTCTTCCCGCGTTGCTCAAAGCAGCGCAGATGAGCCCATCGAGATCCCGAACCCTTTCGAAAAGGAAAAGCGGAAGTGCATCCTGTGCCAATTGGACATAACTCCCGATTACAAAAACGTGAGGCTGTTGTCGCAGTTCCAAAGCCCTTACACCGGCAGAATATACGGCAAACACATAACCGGTCTGTGCAACGCAAAGCAGGAGCAAGTCGAAAAGGAGATTAGAAAGGCTCACCACATGGTGATGATGCCCTCGTACCACAAGGCGACCGACTTCCTCGACGACCCCAAGCTGTTCTCCCCGGAAAAGCCACTTAGACCACATAAATACTAATTTTATTAAACACAATAAAGGACAGCTAGTCAATTAGTGAAGCTACATCGAATGGTATTTTTAGTGCGTTAAGGAGGTCCTCCTTGCTCTGTTCCGACTTCTCGCTGAGGTCGTCCACTGCGCTTTTGAAAGCCTCTTCCCAGGTGGTGATATTTTCGAGGAATTCGTTTACTTTCCTCTTGTGCTCGGTGAGAGTTTTTAGCTGATTTTGCTTTTCAACAATTCTCGCAATAAGTTCGTCATTTGTTAATTCCGAAAGGGAATTTGCATCTTCCTTAAGACAGTCGGACGGATTATGATCCACAAATTCTAGTCTCCTTCTTTTAAGTTTGGTTCTAAGGGAAATACCACTTAAATCTTTAGGAGCACTCATAGCCCTTTCCTCGATTTGTCTAGAGTTCAAAAGAGGAGTTTGTTTGCTAGATCCAGCCCCACTAGAATACTTAAATTTCCCATCGCTCGCTGGCTGCAGGGTGATCTGATTTTTAACACTCAACCGCTGTCCGAGGCGCTTTTTTACAGTGCTTGACTTACTTTCGCTCATAACCAATAGATTTAACTGAGCTGAACTGATAAACTAACCGCCACTTTCACAGACGACTTCCTCAGTGCCCAATGTTTACAAATTTCTCATATTGTGGTTATGTGCACTTTGACAGTTATTCTAAATAGTGTAGTAAAAACACGGCGCGAGTTCGAGTGCGATGCGAAGATTTCGATTTAAATAAAACGTTTTGCAACATTTCTGGTAAGTAGTACTCTGACTGTAACTTTATCAATAAAATTCTACATAAATTTCTACTTGGAACGAACTGTGGAAAGATGTAAAAGTGAGGGGTCTAAATTGAGATAGTAAGACGCATATTGCTTATTAAATTGTTAGTAGGGCTTTTATTTCTCGAATACTTTTAAAACCCTTTAAGCCCCATAAATGGGGCAGATTTCATACATTTTAAAAAGCCCATTAGGAAGCAGCTGCGTTTCAAAAGGTTTCAAATCCTCCAAGGCCCAGCAATTAGGAATAAGCAGTACACGCCATAGGACTCAGATAATCAAGTACTTGAATATTCTTTAGTTAAGTATTCAAATACTCCACCACTAGATTTCTCGTATAATTTTTCTCCCAAGTACTCGAATACTTGAATACTCCAACTTGAAGTACTCAAATTCTCAACTATGCGTCATCGTATAGGGCGATTAATTTACACAAAATATCCATCAATTATGCATCTAAACCGACTTTCCAAATCAATCTATCTAGTCGTGAAAATCTGAATAAAATCCGTTCAAAAATATGGGCATTGGTAAAAAACTATATATACGGTATCGATATCGCTCTCTAGAAATTTTTGTAAAATCTTGTCATAGGATTTTTGGTTTGTTTTTTATACAAATCAATTTGATTTTATTTATATTACTTTTTAACTGTATTGCTATATTACTTTTAAATTGATATTGGGTCCTTTTGTTTTAAGCCTGGGCAAATTAAATTACTTCTTTATTTTCGTTCAAATAACAATTTTATTTCAAAACGATGGAGTTAAAAGCCTACAATTTTGAATTTCGGTAAGATTTAAGAAATTATTTGAAGAAGACAAAAGTAAAATTAGGTATATTTTATAATATTATAGTTAACTTATAAATTATTTTATTTGAATATTTCGATGAATTCGAGAAAGGATCATGGATCTAGAACAGTTCAATTTTTCACTGTGATTCACAAGATTTCGTTTTTCTAATTTCTTAATTGCGGATTAAAACTACTCATAAAAAAGGGGTCCAATTATAAATTGGACACTTTAAGTAGAGATAAAAGCATGCATTAGTAATAAATAATAAAAAGTCTGTTAATCGGACAATAAATTTTCAATGGTTTCTTGCATTATTGCAAGCTAATCTTTTGACAATATTTAACAGATTTTGTAATTTTGATAGAAGAGCAATAAAATAAAAATAAATTCAAACAACATTTATAAAAGTTTCTAGCTTTGTTTTATATATGACCACTTATATGTAAAGTGGTTAGACGATTATAATTTTCTGTAGTGCGTTTATTTAATTAATAAATCTTACGCTCCTGAAGCTTGCACCAAAAATCTGGCGGAGTGGTAGCAATTCCACTTGCGTTCTTTGAGGGGTCTGGAAGCTTCTCACCTGGTTTCAGTACCACATCGAAATTTTGGCAAATCGCACCGGTCAGAAGGAATAATAAATTCCTTGCAAAAGTCTCTCCAGCGCATAAACGTTTACCTATTAAAAAACGGCAAGTTGTAAGTGTTCAAAAAAGAAAAAGTTATTAAAGAACTACCTGCACCAAAAGGCAGAGACGTGTCTTTTTTAAGAGAAAGTTTCCCATTTTCATCTAAGAATCTTTCTGGGCGGAAATCTAGAGGATCTTCCCACATATCTTTATCCTCGTGCATAGCAAATAAGCCTGGTATAACAAAGCAACCCTGTTTGTAAAAAAAATGTAATCAAGGATTTCTTTGTAGGGTTCATAGAACTAGCCTTCGGTATTTTGTAGCCCTTAAGTTCAGTATCTACCATTGCTTTGTGGGGTATGCTCGAAGGCACTAAAGTTTCCCTTCTCAAGCCCTCTCTGACGGTAGCTTCAGTGTAGGGCATTCTCACGCGATCGTCCAAAGTTGGAAGCCTTCCATGTCCAACAACTTCGTCGATTTCCTCCTGTACCTTTTTTAAAATCTCAGGGCGCAGCAGGAACCATTGGAAAAGCAAAGACATTTGCAGTCCAATCGCTGTGACCGCGGGGAATGCGAAATCCAATAAACTTAATATCATCTGGTCGTCTGAAAAAAATAAAACATTGTCACGTATTCAATTTTTTATGTCGCCTTTGAATTGATTGAATCCACGAACAATAACAAAATCGGAAGCAAGAAACACAATATAAATTCGTCTCTTACATTCGAAATAGGACTCGTCTAAACCTTGGTTTTTGTTCAGCTCTGCTGTATATAAATCCAAAAAATTGCGTTTGTGGGTTTCGTCGTATGTGCTCAAATATTTGTCTGCAATATCTTTAAAGAATTTATAAAGGTGCGCATTAGATTCGTTTAGCGGGTTGAAGCCACTCATATTTGGGAAGAAATATCGGATCCAAGGCATAAAGCTCAACAACCTCCCGTAGTCATCGCCACTTCTCAGGAATTTTGTTGCTGCTCTTGTTAATTCGATCAAGACGAGTTGATCTTTTCTTTCAACACGTTCACCGCACATAATATGTAAAAACGCATTGGTTGTAACAGGTCCAAAAAAGTAAGGACACAGAGCTTCGCCTTTTTTAAATATTAATTCATCATTAGGATATTTTGGACCGTTTCTTATCAAATCAATCATTTCACTGATTTCTTCGTTCATAATTATTTCAAGTTCATTAAATCTGCGTCCAAATCCAAAGTCTCGTAAATAACGCAAAATGAATCGTCTTTGACCTTTCCATTGGGGTCCGTCAACAAAAAATATGCCTGGAAAAAAAAATAATTAGCTCACCCTTCCATAAAAATATTGCGTGTGTAATTTGTAAATAAACAATTAATTTAACGATCGCACAGTTTTTACGTCAGAAGAAAAGATAAGAAATTATCCTCGTTCTTGAACGTTTGGGTGTAGTGAAACTAACCTGACAATAAAAACCATGTAAGTAACATGTATTATATTAAAAGATAAAAAGAAGAACTTTCTCATTGAACTTTTAACAATGTATGTCATGAATTTAAATGAGTATTATCTAAATAACTTCTAAACTTTATAAACTTCTAAAATACCAATAATTTATATTTACGTATAGAAAAGAGATCTTTATACTTTCAACGAGAACTGCATAATTCTGTAATGGATGAACTATGTATTTCAGAAAAATATTATAGTAAGTAAATGTAGTCATGAGGGAAATATTGTAAAAACGTAATATCCGATTCCGATATCAGATTAACGCATATTGACTAAGAAGGATCTAATTCTACAAATTAATTATTCTAAAATTAACAAAACTACTCAAAAATGACGAAAGTTTCGATTTTTTTTAATAACAACCATTACTGAAACAGCTTAGTGCAGTAACTAAAAAGTACAATAAATAAAGCATTATTACTTGTTTGTTTGAATTTTTATTTGAATATACTCCCAAAAATTATAATTGTTCTATTAAATCATTCATTATCAGATGAAATAAAAGATTATTCCTCTAAAAATTTTAAAGTAGCCTAGATGCCTGGTGAATTGCCTAGACCACTTTTCGGTTCTTAACCTATTACCTTTAATCTGTTAACAATTATCTGACCGGTTTTTAATGGCAAAAAGGTGAAGTGCAACAAATCCATAAAGAAACCGGTCACAACTCGTGCAGAATATTAGAGTTTAATATCAAAATCTCAAATCGATTAATTATCACTGGTCCTTCTTCAAAATTCAAAGTATTTTAAAGCGTGATCAAAGTGCAAATTTACAAGAATTGGCGAAATAAGGAAAAGAACGCAAATGCAGGTCTTTTGGGTGTAGTCAAGAATACTAACTACGTCCAATACATCTTTTAGATATATAAAAAAACCAAAAGAGTAAAAAACGTATATTGTGACCACGACTTCCGAAATATACATATATGTAGTTTTAGTCAAATAAGTTTTTTTTCATTTTCATAATCAGATTCATTTCCTCGCAAAAAGTAGTAGTGAAAGTTGCAATTAATTAGCAACCGCTAAGAGCTTTCCCTTTAATATTTATTGCATTCGCCGAAGATCAGCGCCTTCGAATTGCTTAACGTCGCCCATATTAAACAGTGAGCCTCGAGGAGTACTACGCCTTATGAATCTTCATCGCCAGTTTTTGCAAAAGCCACCCTGAGTTCAATTTTCTTACCTTTTCGTTCGTAGTTTGGGTCTCGGAGTCTGCCCATAAAAAGGTCGGGTCTTCCGTCGAAATCTTGCCTATTGAGAACCTCCTTCACAGTGGCAGCATCATTTACAACGATAGTCGGATAAGGCCCTAAATACATTCCTATGATTTTGGATTTGTATATTCTACTGAAGAACATAGCGCCTTTGTGCAGATACCACGGATTAGCCAGCAAGAGGAAAAGATAACTCCCGAAAAAAGGTATCCTGGGTGGTCCAGGAGGAAAATCACTTGGTCGGAAGGTAGCATAATTGTAAAATATCAGACACACGAGAATTATAAACACTATCACTAAGAGTATTGAAGCCATTCTATTTTTTTAAAAGACTAATCTTTCTCCGTTAAAGCGCCACGACAAAGTGAGTTTGCGTCTTCACTTGTTGAATTTTATCTTGCCCCCATCCGTCTTACTATTTTAGCAAAAACGGATTACAGTAACGGGCAAAAGTTTTTGGTTATTTTTAGTTAAAACAATGTTAAAGAAGATATATGTATATGGAAATTATGAATCATTACTATTACAAAATTTATCTTAGAATCCCAATTTGTCTGGTCTTTGCTGAACGCAGCTTATAAACAACATTGACCAGTAGAACTTCTAAACTTTCAAATGAAGCCTTCGAATAACATCTGATACCCTTCCAAAAGACTAAAAGAGATAAAGAGTACTTAAATCAAGTTAATAATTCCTAATTTTTGTTCTTTCATCTTGTTTAACAATATAAATGAATAATTCAAGCTTAATAAAGCCTAAGATTGATATTCCTCTTCATCCGAGGTTATCATATTATTTTTATCTGTTCTAATTTTGAACGAGAGGTGAAAGTGTTGCGATTGTACACGTCTTGCTAACAAAATTGCAACCAAAATTGAATCGTTAATTTCACAATCGCACAAAGCTGCTTTTAACAATCATTATTATTAATTAGTTTTTCATTATTAAGTGTATTTCTTATCTTTGTTTGCGCATGGTGGCTGTATGTATATGTTACTTTCATTGACTTAATAAAGCGTAGATAAAATTTGCCATCAATTTGATTCCATATAAACTTATCTTCTTTGGAAATCACTTAGCAATTAAAATGAGAATATAGTGCCCGATATATTGGGTCTCTTTTAAAAGGTATTGTGGATTTAAAAAACCCTCGTTTTTAGTGAATTAAGTTTTTCTTAAGTTCTATTTACTTTTAAATTCCAATAAATTTTAAATGGAAAAGTAATGTGTACAGCATATTTTTATCAGATATTACATTCATAATTAAGATGGAGAATATACCATAAAATCATTAACAACCGAGGTCTGATTTGTTTTTTTTTTTTTTTTTTAATTTTCAGGGAATATTCTCAAAAGATGACATTAGAATGGAAGTATTCGTTAAAGTTATAAATAGTTCCCTTAATCTCATCCTGCTTAGGCCTTTAAAATTGTTCTTTTCAAGTCTGCCCACTGTCCTTTAAGGGGGCAATCGCTTTCAAAAGTAAACAAAAATCGAATTTTTTTTTTTTACATAAAAGTGTTCCTTAACATTATAGAAATCATCTCCCAAAACCGTTTTGAAAAATTAGGATGGCTGATTAGTGGTAATAAACCCAAATAAATTATCTATACACGGTTTTGCAAGTAAAAATTATTGTAAAAAAACTTTAAACGCGATTTTCTCAAAACTACTTTTTTTTAACTTGTACACACCATATCTCAAGTTCTACTCAATGGAATTAAAAAAAATCAAAGAGCATATGATTCGTTGACATAAATACTAGGTACTAAACCTATAAAAATGCATAAAAGTACCCCTTGTTTTTTTTTATAGAGGTAGTTTTCCACAAAAACATGGCCGATTTTTTATGTTTTTCGAAAAACAGTGATAAAACAATTTAAAAAAATTAAAAACTTAATTTTTTTAGGTTTAGTACCTAGGAAAAAGCTTAAAGAACTGAACCCATTTTGAATATTTCATTTATCTTTTCCCGGAAGGCCCAAGTGATGCGTACCAGCTAAACTGAGACTTTTGCAAGACACCATCTGCCGCCGCCAAAACTTACTACAAATAAAAAATATTGTTGTATTCTTCAATATTCAAAGAATAGTGTCCAAAACGAATTTTTTAAATAAATATAATAGTTTTTTCAAAAAAAAATCTTGGAAATGTGCTTTTTTTCTCAGTTATGAAAGCGATTGCACCCTTAAAACATTTTTAGGTAATTTCTGCTCAGATTAATTAAGAAAATTTGTTTTTTCATGATAAACGCAAGATTAACTATTAACTAAAAAAATTCACTGAATTGAATTAAGTGTTTTTGGAATCAATACTTTTTTTTCATCCAAAGCATTAGATGTAAAATCTCAGTATGCGGTTTTTGGTGAAGAGTTCACAGTTATTATCAATATTTCAAGTGTTGGGAACTAAGAAGTTTATTATTTATACCCATTATGAGGAACAATGAGCAAAACGGGAACAAACGTAGTAGAATCTTATTATATTCACTTAAACTCACCTTTTTTCTGGTACTTCGGGTCTCGAAGTCTGGCCATAAAAATGTCGGGTCTTCCATCAAATTCCTGCCGAATAAGAACTTCTTTAACAGTCTCAGCATCGTTTACAACCACCGTAGGATAGTCGCCTAGATAAAACCCAATTATGCTCGACTTGTAAACTTTGCTAAAAAATATAGCGGCCTTGTGTAGATAGTCCCAATCGACGAGTAAAAGGAAAAGATAACTCCCGAAAAAAGGTATCCTGGGCGGCCCAGGAGGAAAATTACTTGGCCGAAAAGTGGCATAGTTGTAAAATATTAGACACACAAGAATTATAAAAATTAACACTAAAATCAACGAAGCCATCTTAACGTTCAGGAGGACCCAGACACAGCAGCTTCCAAAGCAAGGCACTGCGAAACATTGAGTTTATCTCTCGATGTGCTTTGTGCTGCTTTCATGTCGAGATAAGTCAGCAAAATGTGATTATATTTATCAATTAGTGTTGGCCTTTAATGAACTTTTACTCTAACCAGCCATATATATAGATTTAGCGAGTTTGTGTTGCATTATACAAAATCTTTTAAATTTATAATTAAAGCAATATGTCCGTCATAAAAATATCAGTCGTATTGAAGGATAAATTGAGCAAGCTGTACTCATACTTTAATCTATAAGATAAACATGTTTTGTCGGTAAAAAGGATCTTTTAATGCAATTAAGGATGTGAAGTTATAAGAAAAGTTCAATATTTCAGTCCCACATTAGTTTAATACGGGAGATTTTTTAATACTAGTCAGCATATAAACTCAGTAACTGAAACTTCTTCAGGAGACGCTGTTTTGTGCTGCTTTTAAAATGCAGGAATGGGTGTCCCTATTCACGATGTAGCAGTACGTATACGGCTAATATCCCCAGGATAGCGTACTGCAAAAGATCGCATGATTACTTTAAGTTAGTGAGAAGGAGCATAGTCGTTCTTACCTTTAAATTAGGGTACTCATTCATATATATGGTGATCATCCCCACGTACGGCAAGAATCCCCGAGCTCGCCCAACAATGTCTTTTTTAGTTAGCCAGAGCTGGCCTGGCGCATATAGACCTCGATCATCAACGGAATTGTTGTCTCCTTTAGTAAGGAACTTGACTGTTCCGTTGTTTCTGTAAGATTTTACGAAATTATAGTACCTTTCCTCTCTGCACGAAAGTCTTGGTACTTACTTTTCATGTAGCTTTATCACCCTGTGGACAATTGGAATTTCCCTGCCCTCCACCTTGAAGACCACAATTTCGCCCACCCTAACGGGTTCTTCCCTGTAATTGGTCAGGAAGAGGAGGTCGCCTCTGTGAAAAGCTGGCTCCATGCTCCCGCTCAGCACTACGACGATTGGGGACTCGCTACCAGTTAGGACCATTAGACCTTTCCAAATCATCAGAGCGGAGGAGACTATCATGCCGAAGCTCAGCACTTGGTACAGGAACTGCAAGGATTTTTAATTAATTTTGAAATGCATCCGTTGCACCCTTCTGTAAGGGTTAGGTTTCTTACTTGTCGCTTGTCCATTCGCTGCACGTCGCTCAGCATGCTGTCCAGTTGGAGTGACTCCCTAAAACCCATTTTGCTTGCAGAAAAAGTATGGATCGAGCTTTTTATTAAAAAACAAATTAAACTATCGTCAATTGTTGGCCACCGACGTTGACAATTTCCCTAAGCAACCACCACGTCAGATTTGTTTTTCGGCATTCAGCGGTAAAACACAATTTGACATTTCGAATTCGAAAATGTACGTCAGCTAAACTTCGGGTGGGATTGCAAAGCAGAGTTTAACATAAATGTAGAAAATTGTTCACATTGTTGAATAGTAACGAAAAAATTTGAAAACTGGTTAAAGTAAAATTCGCAGCACCCTACTCGCAGTTGACCGATTTTATTACACTGGTCAACATAATTTTGTTACAGAACAAGTGATACATAACTTCTATAGGACTCTTCCGTAGATTCGAATTCACAAATGAAAATATCCCATACGTTACGTTTTCCAGAAAAAGTTTGAAGAGCATAAAATATTGTGTTTTGGACATTTTTAAAAATTCATTACAAAATAACGGATTCAGTTATTATATTAAAATACTAAAGTCTTTGACATTTTCGGGAATACTCTATGAATTTAACTCTGGTGGCCCTGATACGAATCTACGGTCGAAATTTAAAAATTCAAGATGGCGGATCAAATATGGCGACCAAAAATTTCCGAAATACAACAAATTTAAATAAAAATTAGTACTAAGGGTACTTTGAGGACACTAAATTCGAATCTATTAACAAAATTTTGAAATTCAAAATGGCGGACCCAATATGGCGACCACAATTTTTGAAATTCAACGAATTTAAGTTAAATTTCCTATTAGTAGTATCGGTTTTGAATCCCGTACATATCAACTCGAAAGGGTTTTTTGTTCAGAGAGAAATAAAAAGAAATTAAATACTGAAATTTTAGAATTAACGCATCACTTCTGATTGAATTTTATCCTATTATTCAGCTAAATTGGAAAAAAATATTGTAAAATATTGTATTCCGTATGTGTAAGGCAATATATGTAAGGATTGAAAAAGAAAATATTCTATTAAGTTTCAGAAAAGAATAATCATGGAAGAAAAGATTATTAACTGCGGTGAAAGCATCATCGATCAATGCCTGCTTCCAGAATTGCAAATTGAAATTGGAAACGACTACATACCACCAACATATTTTGCGGAATTTCAAAAAATACTGGAAATCACGCTTCCTCAACTCTTCGACTATATTTCGTCTCACCAAACGATACTGCTTAACACCGAGTATTCAACAATTGAAGTAATTTTGTTTTAATAGTCGCTATTAAATAATTTTCTCAAATGCTAATTTCTCTTATTTTAATTAGCTGAGGTGTAAATTGTTGAGACTATTGTGTGAACAAAACTGCGCCCAAACGGATTTCCAAGTGCAAAATCAAAAATTGTTAGATAATCTACAGACCTTGCTGCGGAGGTACTTCCTAGAAATCGTTGATTCTCAACCGGAAGTCGAGGAGAAGCTGTGGACTTATTACAAGACGCACTTGCATGCAAATAAGTGGAGAAGGCACCTTGGCTCAGCATTTGGATTTTTAAAATTTCTTCAAGTAAGCATCTATTAAATTTTAAAATTCAATCAAAGTTGTAATTTTGTTCACTAGCTCCAGTACGCAGAAAGAAACTGTAAAGAACTGGAAAAAGACAAGTGCTTATTTATTCTTTCAACCAGTCTTCAGTTCAAGGAAACTCACGAGGAGACTTTCAAAAATTTAGGCATAGCACTCTTGGAAATACTCTTAACGAAATCAGTTTGTATCAAAAATAGCGGATCCAGCTAGAACTTGGAGAACAGTTGACAAAGTTCTGGCTGGATTCTCTGTTTAATATTTTTAAGACCTTAATTTAATTCTCACATTATTCTTGCAGAAAAAGGAAGATATTGAGACTTTAAATATTCACAACGTTGTCTACGAAAATCTTACCTTAGACATTCCAAGAGTGAAGACGCCAAAAGATGTGGAACTCCTTTGGAAATGCTTATTCAACTGCATTGAGTTCACTTCATTTAAGAATAACTATGAGGTAAATACTTACATAAAATTAAAACAACTGCTTTATAATTATTTGATATAATCTAAACATAGTGGAACCGGATTGACGATTTAATTGAAAACACATTAAGAAGGATTACCCTCGTTTCGAATGGAGAAATCCATCAAATGCTGTTTCTTGTGATTTCAAAGCTATGCATTATCTTTAATGCAGATAAAGACAGAATTATGCCTTTTCTAAATGTTGAAAAAATCTGGCTGTTATTCGATGATGTAGAAAATTTAAGGAGTATTTGTTCTAAAATGAATTCACATTCATCCCTAAGATGGGCAAAGAAACTTCTAGATATATTTGCATTGGAGATATCTTTCTTGCTTAAAGAGAATCCGATTATTCTACTACAGGTAAACAACTATAAAGAAATATGATGTTTTAATAATAGACTATTTTACAGACTATACACATGACATATTTAGTAAGCATATTTTCCATTCCTCTCAATGTTTTGGAGCACCATTTAGAAAAATTTATAAGTAATTTCGTGCCATGTTTAATCAACGTGGTACGTTTGAATAAAACAAATGAAGCTGTGAAAAAGGTAAGGATAACTTTTAAATCTATCAATATTAGTTTCTATAAAAGTTAAACATCCCACGCAGGTTTCCAAAGAATTTTTGCAAACTATTCTTTATCAAATTGTTGATTCGAAATCCAGCAATATGCAAAAATATAAGACATCGCTGCAAATGGTCCTTGCCAATGAAATTTTCTCAAACATTTAAAGCAAGTACAAAGAACAACGTTTTAATTTTTTAAGGATATATTTATCTTTTATAAGTCAAAAATGTAAAACGGCAAAATATAAACATGTTTTATAAATACTTACGTCAGAAATAAAGAGAGCGAAATTTAACATAAATTATAAACACTCCTCTTTTAAATTGCTTTCGCCAATTTTCTGGAAATATTTAAATTTTATGAAAATGTCAAATATTTTTTTAAAGGATATTTGCTTATGTTAGGCTAAGAATTAATTTAATAGTTGTAATTTTTGTTACATATATTTTGGAAAAACTTTTAAATTTATTCTTAATCTTTAGCCCTCTTAAAACGGATATCCATTTAAACAAATTACTTACTTCAATTGATTTCTGGATTGTGGCAAGGTTATCGATCTGCTCATCGCATTTGATTTCAACTTCCTCAAGATGTTTCTGAAATAATTTGGCAGCAGCTCTTTTTTTCTGTTTATTAACGGTATCTTTTTTCGTTTCATCAATAGTTTTTCTGTAAGAAGCTAAGTTCAATTTAAATCGCTCTAATTCCTCATCATCTTCGCATTTATTTGGCGATTGTTCAGTTGATTCTTGAATGACCTCCCGGATCTCTTGGAATTTAGATTGAAATTCACCTTTAAATAGGCAATTATTGGAACAACAAATCATAATCACGTATATGTTTTTACCCAAATTGAAAAAATCCGATTTAGGTATATCTCCTGCAGAATTATCTTCTATATTGAGGAATTCCTTCTTCCTGGCTATTTCCTCATCTATGGCTTCCCTAAAATATTGCTTCTCGGCCTCAATTTCCTTTTCAAGTCGCTCCATGTCAGCCTCTAATTTCTTCCTTCTGTTTTCCAAATCATTCAAGAGCCTTTCTTCCTCGTCGATACTTTCACATATTTTTTCCAGACTTAACTTTTCGGACTCTTCAGTGTTTTCTTTCTTTTCGTCAATCAAACATTGCGAATCAAGTGAGCAATTATCGCTATTACTACCTTCTAAAGAAGGATCATTTTCATCCATAATAATTTGAGTATTTTCTAGCTCCATTTTCAGAAATATTTTCGTTATAAAAGACAGTTGAATATGCCAAATAAATATGCAAACGCAAAGGTAAATTCGATTTTATTCATATTTCTAGCCAGTTAAAAAATAAAAAGATGGAAATAGTTTAGCACGCAAATCAACCCACAAAAATACACATTTATAGGAACGTTTTGTTCAATTATTATTTTTTTTTCATCAATTGGAAATAATTAGTTTTAGTCTAATTGTAAGATATTTGAAATGTTTATAAGTCCAACTCGTTTACTAATTGCTGGAATAATTCTAGGAAGTTGAATAAAAAATTTTGGAAGATAATAAAACACCCTTTGTACCTAGTATTTCATTTTTATTTTTGTTAGCAAATATAAAAGTATGTGTTGCTTAATTCGCACATCTCACAATTTATTTTACATTTACGCAATTAAGTCTCGTTATTTAAAAAGTGTATGTACATATTTTTATTTATATTAATATAATTAATGTAAACGAATTTCCTGCTTTTAACTTTTTGGAAGGAACAGATTAACATCACGAGCGATCTTCAGCATATTTATGTATTTATATTAGATACACACTAGCGTACAATATAAATATATATTACTTCGGGTCCAAGATTTCGCTCAAAATAAGATCAGACCTCAATCAAATGCCCAAGGAATTAAACAGATATCTAGAAAACTTGTTACTTTTCTATTGCATAGTCATTTTTTTTTCAAGTGCTGATTGTATTGGAATAAAAGTAATGGAATAATCGGAATATTCAATATGTTAATATATTGCAGAATTTTGGCACATGAATATAATCTACATAAAAAGGGTTGTTTGCTTGCTTAAAATAACTTATTTTTTAAGGGATTCCAAAGAGATTCGTTTAACTGGAACTAGATATTAATATATTTTTAAGCGACAGATAGTGGTGTTACGCCTAATTTTTTCTTTTAACATAGTAGGATCACTTTTGGTACATATTCGATTTAAAAATAAAAAAATACTATTTTGCGTTAAGTATGAAAAATAAAATTTTAAATCTCTTTATTTCCATGTGTTTTTTAACACGATATTTGATCAGGCACGAAATTTTATGCTTGCTGAGCGCACAGATTAAGATTTCCCTGTTTTTGTTTTTATTAATTTGTGTTATTAATTTTTTCTCAAATATTGAAAAATACTATATTGAAGAAAAGATATTAATCAGAAAAAAATAATGAATATAAATTTATATTTAAAACGGTTATTTCGAAACGCTCATAAATTGAATTGTTTCAATTTTTTACTGGCGTGCTTTTGGAATTTCGGAAACCATTGTATAGCATACCTTTCTAATACATACATACATTAATTTTTTTTTTAAATCCATTCCTGTCACAAACACCGAATACTTTAGCTTTCAAGCTTATTTAAACACTTTAGGCAAATAAAAATAATGCACATTTCAATTTTTTAATCATCTACTTATAATTTACATAATTTTTTTCTTGAAAATTTATTCAAAAATCCACCTTATTTTTGGGCTAAATATCGAGCAAATAATTATTTGAGATCTAAAATTTATGTGTAATGTATTGGACAAATAGTGAGCTCAATGGATTATAATTTTTTAATCTGCAGCTCGTTGCTCATAATAATAAACCATAACTGGGACAAATACCAGTTTTACGAGATTTATAACTTCAAGTTGCTGGCCATGTTAATTAAATAAAAAATACATTTTTTTTTTAATACTTATATTAACATAAAATGAGAACTTCTTGATCAAAAATTATAGAAAGTACAAAATATTTTCTCATTATTGCTTCACTGTATTCTTTTACATATTAATACAAATAAAATTCGATTTGATGAGCATTTGATATTTTTTTAAATAATTAATCTGTGCTTAAAAAAGATAAATCTATTTGAATCACATTTTAAGCAATCTCCGCAAGTTGATAATCTAAAGCTGACCATATCTTGAATCAAGCTGAAGGGGAAGAACAACTTTTTTTTTTTTTAGTTTAAACAATTAACTTTATTTCTGTATTTAACACATATTTCTCGGAAAAAAAAATTTAATACAATCCGGCAAAAACGCCACTTCAAGAAATGAAAGTTCTACCTTTAAAGATCAAAGTTAAAATTACCTGACCCCTAAAGTTGTGTTAATATGTTTTTGGTATAACACTAAGCTAAAGACTTAACAAATCCCAGTGAAGAAAAACTTAAAAATTGAATAGTATTTTAAAAGTTAAAGTAAAAGTTTAAATATTAAAACTTATAAAGGATCTTTTCCTCTAAATAATTAGGACTCTTTTTTTAAATGTGTCAATCGATTTGCGGGATATACTAATAATTAACGAAAAACTATTTATTTTTAAGTATAACTCACTGGGGTTCTGCGCCTTTAAAGGTAATGCTATAAAAATGAGTTAAAAGTGCCATTAAATTTATTTTAGCTGGTTAGAGGCGGAATAAGCACAGCTCTTACCTTAACAACTACTGGGGAAAAAAAAAAATAATGTAGAAAAAATATTGTTAATTGACATGTATTTTTACAGCAACAAATGTAAGTTTGTTCTCTAACTATTTTTATTTTCTACTTCACTTTTAATTGAATCCTTTAAAGGGGCGCTGTCCTCGCCCTTGTTTCGGTTTTGTTCGAAATTACTTCCTGACTTAGGCCACTCAAATTGCTTTATATCATCACAAGCAGCAGTATGAGGCCGCGCGGGGTGAGGGTTGCTAGCTGAGCTACTTGGGCTAATCTTCTTAGAGTTAGCACTCGAGCTGGTTTCCACGGCTCGCTGTGCACTATTCAAAGATGACTGGCGGGTGAAATTAGCGTTGAAATTAACACTGTTGAGGCTCGCCCGCGGAATATTGCTTATACTACTTCTGTTCGGGGCTGAGGATTTAAAATCGCTCAAATTTCGCGCCATTCCTCCCGACAGAACTTCGTCAATTTGCTTAGAGTTTAGGGAAGAGCTATCCTTCTTTAAGTTTTGATTTGAGCTACTCCGCTTTGTATATTTAATAGAATGAAGTATGTCGTTGTCTTTCGATGATTTCAAATTAAGGCTATTTCGTTTTTTCGATTGTGAAAGCAAACAATTTTGTGTGCTTCCAGAACTGGCTATACCATCACTAATTTTTCGAGCACTAGAATTAGTTATTTTATTCCTAACGGATTTGTTTCGATTGTTTTTAGTATGTGGCACTTCATTTTGTGAATTTTGTTGCTCTAAATTGCTATTACTAACGCTGCGAGTTATTTGCAATGCAGTTGCCTTCGAGTTAGATCCGTTTATATCATCGTTATTCGAAGTAGGAAGGTTTAAACTATTTGAACTGCCGCTTTTAATGTTGTCGTAAAAAGCGTTCTCACCAGGTGAAGAATTAAGTGTTTCATAATTCCTCTCTAAATTATTTACAGGTAGTTTCTGAGTATCCTCTTCAATTGTTCGTACTAAAAGAGCAGTTCGGGTCACTCGATCGGTAACCTTATTATTTAAATTCCCACTTGGACTAATGCCCACTCGTTTTTTATCACCGTGACGAAGCTTCCTTTTGTTTCGTTTAAAACTCGACCCTATTACATGAGTTTTAACCGCTGAATTTTTCGATAACTTTAAAGAAAACTTAAAAGGAGGTTTATAAACTACTTGAAGTTTCACTTTTTCGTTACTAAGATTTCCCGCTGACTTTGTCTTTTGCGGAGATTTGGAACCTAAGCGGTCTGGTGTTGATTGAGATTTACTTATGACTGTTTTTACCTTTGAAGAATGTTCAATGTGGGATAAAGGCTGCGAAACTATCGGAGATTCCAGTAGCCATTTTTGAACTTTCCCAAAGGTATTTGTATGATTTCTTGGATTACTCGAATAATCAATAACTTCTTTATTCTTTTGACCTTTTCTACTCTTTTTAGGCTCTACTAACTTCTTCTGCTGGCCATCGTTCCCAAGAGGACCTAATTCTCGACTCTTTTTTCTGGTGATATTTGATTTTTCAGTCAGTATGGTGATCTTCTGATGACCCTTGCTAATCGCTTTTCTAACAATTTTCTTAGAGGTCGATGTTTGAACTGGATTTGTTGTTTTCACATTTGTTCCATCAGATTTGGTCGAAGATTTAACTTTGTTCCTGTGTCCTCGAACTTTCTTCTTAAATGGAACCTTTGTTCGTACCGCTGTATGGACTATCACGCCGTTGTTGTCCTCAGGAAGACGGACAGTCTCCGTTGTCGCACTGTGTATTATTGTTACAGATTTCAATTTCGCATTTGTCCTCCTTCCAAGTAGTTTTATGGTCAAAATCTGCAAATATTGGTAAGAAATTATTTAAATGCAATGTACAATTTATAAGTAACGAGCAAAAACTGTGATACATAATGAGAAATGGTCTTTTAAAATGCTAAAACCAACCTGTTATTCGAATAAAATACGATAATTATTGAAATGAAGCCTCAAATAATATACAAATATCTTTAAAAGCATACGCAATCCAACGCTAAGTACAATACATTTAAAAAAAATTTTTTTTTTAATTTTAATGTTATCAAATTTTTGGGTTGCTTAAAATTTTGCGGATATCTTCAACAAAAAGATGAGACGAGTATCGGTATTTTTAGTGGATCAATATTCAAGACACAGTTTAACTTTGAAGGCTATTAAGACTTTTTATTATCGAATCGATGGATCGATACTCTTTTTTTGTTTTTGTATTTTCGGAAAATTACCATTTAATTTGTGTTTTCTTCCTTATGATTTTGTTTTTTTTATTATTTATACCCTTTAGTTTCTCATTTTTTTACTAAATATAAATTCGTAGAGCGTTATAAATTCTAGCCTACGACACTTTTAAACTTACTGTCTATTTTGGTAATAAAACTATCCATCAAAGACAATAAATGGCGCAATATCTTACATAATTCGGGTAAAATTAAAAAAAACATTTAAATTAGCATGCAAAAATAAATATGGTTTCAAAATCTTACCAATAAAATAATCAATCCGGCAAAAGCTAAAACAACTGTAAACCAGTTATTTTGTAGCCATTTTTTGAAAGAAGCAATGCTTTCTTCTGATAGCAACAGCTTTCTTAAAGTGGCAAGAGGTCCTGAAGGATCCACCTCTCTGCACTTTTGGAAGACATCGCAATAGCTGAAAAGGTGAGGGAGTGATATAAAATAGTTTAAATTTAATATTTCCTAAAAAACACTAACCCATTGTAATCATTGCAGGGTGTGCCGGGTTTAGCGAACATGTCCGGCACATCATAGGGTGGTTCATTCCACTCAAAAGAACTCTTGCAGGGATTGCCCTCTCCTGGCTGTTTGCAGCAGAGCTCACAAGATTTTGTTTTAGGATCGTTAGGTCCTGGCAGGCATTGGCAAGATTCTAAGCCGTAGGCTAAGCAAATGGAGCCGGTGCACTCTCCCATGTAGCAGACGAACTCCTTGTTGCAGATCGTCTTATTCGGCTTATTCACTGAAGGCGGGCACTGGGGCATTCGTCCGTCGCAGAAGCTCGGATCTCTGCATCCATTGTCGTCGCGACATTTGTCCCCGAATTTTAGAGAACAGTCTGCCCTGCAGCAAGGTCCCTGCGAAGGGCTGCACATCGCCCGTGAAGTTAAAGTGCACGGTCTTTCACCGATTCGAGGATGTCGCGACATCGGGAAGCAGCAAGAATCCTTGCAGTCTTCCTCCCAGCCGCAGTCGCATTGCTCTCCACTTTCAACAACGCCGTTTCCACAAATGGACTGCTGAGGTTCTGTGAAGCAGCCTTTAGCACTTCGAGCCTTGGCATTTAAGACTGGCTCTATGGATTTCAGAGAACACGGCGAAAATTTATTATTGTTCTTTTTATCACCTGATGTTGCTCTAGCAAACATAATGTAATTTCCGTCTTCTCCACCGGGAGTACATATTTCTGGATCGTGCTAGAAATACGAATACAAAATTTAAACAAATCTTAGAAGTTTTTTATCGCGAAAGTCCGGAAGAAACGAGGATCAGATCTGATCAGAAAAAAATCAGGACTAGGCTTAAGATGGAAATTTAGAAGTAAAATTTTAAATTTAAAGCATCTGAAATTAAAACCTACCGGAGATCCAAAATTATGCCCGATTTCATGAGCTAGCGTCACATGAGACACCGCTGGAGGGACATGCTTCCCATAGTTCAAAAGAGTTACTATGCCTGTGTTTAGAGACTTCAAAGATCCACGATAATGCTGCAAAAAATAGAATAATCGATTGTTATAGCTATTAAGTACTTCAATAAATAATTCTTTGAAATATTTAACTAATATAAAAAAGGGGGTCTTCTAAAGAAACATGATTGTTACGTGCAAAATTTAAAAAAATAAATAAATCAATTTAAATAAAAAAATACTCACTCCATTTTTTTCACAAACTCCACCAGCATTCTTTAGGTCTCCAGTCCACGCCAAACCCAAAGTACCCATCTCGAAATCTCGGTAAGTAAACATGTAAGCCAGACAAAATGCGTCATAATCCTCTTCTGCAAAATTTAAATTTAGAAGATTTTATTAAATATTTCCAAATACATAGTGGCATTTTGATTTAAATTTTAGAAACCCACTGTGCGATACAGACGTACATATATTAGAATTTTAAAAATTATTTAAGATCGCAACTCGATATAATGACTAATTTGAATCGAAGATACATTGTAGTAGCCATTTTTCAAAATAGCGGCTTTGAGAGAGAAACTTGACGGTACCTTCGGTGTACCCAAAAATATCGCAGTTTGCGACCGTGCACGTCGTGACGTCAGCTTCACTTAAAGAAAGCGTTGCTTTTGTGTGACAACTTAAATTCATTTACATATATTTATTTTCGGCTTCTTTTTTAAAAAAAAAAAATTTATAATGCATATTGGAGGAAAATGCCTTCGGGGTTTACATTTTAAAACGCAAGTAAGAATGATAAGAACTAAGTTCATGAGCTACAATAAACTAATGAAGTTATTTTACGCAGACTCCAAGAACGGTGCCACCTTTCTCATACCAGTCTCTACAACCAAATACCGTTGTGTATCCACCTCCAAAGTAATTATATTAATTTTATTTTTTTATTTACAATAAGGATTTTTCAAGATTTTACGTCTGAGAGTCCACAATTTGAATTTTGGTTTCAGTTTTCAAAAAATGCATATCACAAAAATAATAAAATCGTATCAATTGTATCAAAAATTTATTACATTTGCAGAGAAGATTACTTAAAAAAACGTCCAGTGAAATGCACCCTTTTCCGGTTGTATTTAGAAAGAGGAGACATTCCATTGGCCCGAAATCCACCACAAAGAACAAGGGATTCCAAACGAGGAGCACTGAGTTGGCTGATTGATCCTACAAAACTTGACTACTGCTATTACCTTCCCATATTTATTGATGGGTATTGCGTCAGAGGCTGTTTTTTTTATTCTTTATTAAAATCCTCTCCATTTAGACTATCTGAATCCGATGAACAGTTGAGAGAATTGGCATTTAAAGCTGCGAAGAATTTAATAGAAATTGGAAGTCACAAGGTATATAATAATTCGATAGAAAGTCAGAAATGCTTAAAAACCTATTTTAAGGTTCTTCCAACAATACCACAACTCATTTTGCCATTTAAACGCGCTTTCAATACAAAGGACGTTGAAATCATAGTTCCCGCTTTAAAAATACTTCAGCAAATGGTGGTAATGGGTAAATACTACTATTAAATTGGGCATAGAGCATTATGAAATACTTCAACTTATTTTTAGGCCCATGCGTGGGACAAGCACTAGTGCCTTATTATAGACAACTTTTACCTGTGTGCAATGTATTTAAGTCAACCAACGTAAATTTAGGTGATGGAATTGATGCAGGAAGGGAGAACAGAATTGGGGATGTAATCGAAGACACTTTACAAATATTAGAAAGGTGTGGAGGACCTGACGCATATATTAACATAAAATATATGATTCCGACCTACGAAAGCTGCGTTATGAACTAAATATTATTAACAAAAAATAATGCAAAATAATAATAGGCTGAATAAAACAACAATGTTTTTTAAAAATTATTATAATCTTCTAACTCATATTTTTATTTACACAAAGACCAAAGTTTTGGAGTTAAGGTTATATAATGTTTGAATCATTATTCTCAATGGACATTAAAGCTGTTTTCAAAAATTCAGTTTCTAAGTATATAGTAGGTGATTAAGCAATTCAGCAGTAAACTTTTATTTTTAGTCAGTTCGAGGTAAGATACTTAAGTTCTTTGCATATCTAAAATAATTAGTAAACAATGCAAATCTTACCTGAAAACAGTTCTAGAAACTTTTCGACTCCGTAATTCCCTGGAAAACGATAGGTTGGATCCTTTAATGCATTCATGTTATGAACTTTTATACGTTTGATCATAAAAGTGATGTTGTCCGGCTTTCCATCACCGTTAAAATCTAATACAAAACAATGAAAAATGCTTACTTAAAACCACGAAATATATTTAGATTTAATAGATTTTTTCTATTTAAAAATCGACTTATCTGGCTAATTTTTCGCACTGCACATCTTAAAATTAAAAATTCGTTAAAATTTTATACCTGTATTTTTATATATGGCATTAGCCCGCTGCACGTGCCGGGTGATTGCTTCAATGCTAGCCTCATCTGAGCCCATTTTCTGGAAAAATGTGTGGTCGGCTTGCAGATAAAGCATGCAGGTGCTCTTTTTTTCATAACTTGTTCTGGCACTGCTCGACTCCGAAAAATCATTTCGCATGTTAAAACTCAGATGACTGTTAAAATTTTGGCTGGTTAGAATCATGTCAGGATTATAATTATTCACAATTATGTGAGGTTTCTTCGTTGCACCATGCTTCGTTATAATTTCCACGTGTGTTTTGTGGCTGGGATAAGATGAATTATTTCCACTGTCAGTTTTTGAATTGTTTATATATAAGTTGCTAAATTTATAATTTGAATTATTAAAGCTGTTCACTAAGATGTTTCTGTTTGGAAGGTGACTCCGATGATTTAAATCATTGCTGGGATTAAACTCGTTTACTAAAATATTCCTGTTGCCATTGTTTCGCCAGTGGAAGGAATTGCCATCATTTGAAATGTGCTTAGTTCCGAAGGTATTTCTGCCATTTTGGGCTGAACTAAAAGAATTCTCGATGTTTTGTCTCTCTTTCGCGTCGGAATTGATGTTAAAAGGACCAGTCTCCTCATTATAGGGCACTTCTAAATCAAGAGGAAGTGGCGGGTTGTGGTTATCAGGGAGCTGAAAAATAAGCCTTTTTAATGCCTTGCAAAATTAAAATTAAAAGAAAAACTAATCTTGAAGAAATTACCTCATCAGGAAGCCATCTTTTAACTCTCTTAGGTAGTGCAATCGAAGGACGATGGTTTTGTGTATTCGAAGCAATTTTATTATTAAGATCGTTCAATAGAATGTTTTGTCGAAGCTTTTCGCTTGCACAATGAGTCTTGGAGTTCGAGGATATTGGTATTGTTGCAGATTTTCCCATCTGCACATCACTTAACTTATATACAATTGAGTGAATGCCAGCCTTAGGTAAATTATTAGAGTATCTTCGGGACGGTTCTATGTAAAATTGTTCTAGACTAGTTGCTATGGTTCCATCGAGCAGATTGTCATTGGTGAGAATAGCATGAACTTGAGATCTTTCATCATCTGAAATTAGTAAAGATAATATAAATATTAGTACAAACTAATATGTTAATAAACTTTTTAAAAAACAACTTACCTTCTAAAGTTCCAGTATATACTCTTGAAATATCGTAGTCTAAAGTCCCCAAAGTATTTTCAATTTCCACGTCGGGAACAAAAACTGATGTGGGATCTTGTCTTAAAATTAAACGAAACTCTCTGAAAAAATAAATTAAAAAAAAAATTACTCTAACCATTTATATAACGTATTTTTTTTTATATTAAGTTGTTACTTTAAGGGACAATGTTTTAAAAAAATAGAAATCGGTTAAAAATTAACCCACTTTGCAATAGAAAATAACTTCGACGAAACCCAGATAAATTTTTGATTGTTTTGTTATTTTTCCTTTATACTTAAATGTCTGAAACATTTTCTTAATGACAAAAAAAATCCTTCATAAGTAGTTTTCGAAATGCAACTACAATTGTATATTTTTCAATATTTTATTATGGATACCATCCGACGTATTCCCTTTCAATGTCGTTCCACTTTTATATAATTCATTAATGAATAATAATTAATATTAACAGTAATTAGTACGTGTTGGATCGGTAAAGAACTCTCGTATATTATTTAGAAACCTAAAACCAACGGGTAGGAAAAAATTAGCTTGTTACAAATTTGTTCCAATTTAGGATATTTGTATGTCTATTTTTCCTGGACTATCAGCAATAACTGCGATTAGCAGAAAAATTTATAAAGGAGTGAATGGTTTTTTCTGAATACTTGAAGAAATTAAACGTGCTATTTTCTTCCACTAAGCAAAATTATCACCAAGAGAAATTCTTTATTAATTTATTAACTCTTTCTTAGCTTAATTAGCTGTAACCCCTAATTTAAAAGTTTAAAATACTTTTCAAGATTAAAGTGGACATTAAAAATTTCTTCACCCACTTAACAATTCCTAGCGATTTCACAAGCATAAAATCTCTTAAACTTGCATAATTTTCGACTATATAAAACGTGATGTTATTATTAGATAACCATGCATTACAGAACAATTTTATCGTAATATCTTAATTGGATTGTGAACATCGCTAAAGTACGTGTCGTATTGATTACCAAATATCACGTAACAGGCTGCAACACAAACGAAATCTGCGAAATTTAATTAAGACAGGCAGTTTATAGTATTCTAAATAAGCGAGTCCAACTTCAACAACATAAGGCTCAAATACTGGTAAAGTTGTTTGCAAAATTTTAAAAGCTATACTTTAAAAATTCCACAATAATGCGGCAATGATAAAATTAATGCACTTTAGTTCCTGATTAAAATGCTTTCAGGGCTGTCGATTATTCTTATAAACATAAACTCTGACGCAAGTCGGATGTTATACAAAAAGCCACAATAAGCTTTTACTCTGAAGAATAAGCTTAAAAGGGACAATCGTGGCAATTAAAATTAAATTATACAGCAAATTGTCCACCAAAATTGGGATGTGCACATAAAAGATAATAACAGAAAGCATCTCTTTCTCCTGCTTATTTTTTTGTTGCATATAAATCCAAAGATGTGATTATGCGTTTACTTACCTATCATAAGCAGTCACATTTAATTTTATTGTGTGTGGCAAAGCGTATTGATGAGCATTTAAATCTCGCTTTTTTCGATTGTGCAACTGTTTTCTGTGGTGACGGTTAGCTTCTTCTAGAGTCGAACGGTCGAATTTCGCAATATCCCAATATTTTATGAATGGATTTAGTTTTTGGGACGGTCCTGTTAAAAAAAGAAAATAAATAATAAGTATTACAATTGAAAAAAAATAATTAATTAGTGTAACGCTAAGATAATATGAAATTATTTTCTTTTTCTTCTTATAATAAAAGCAAAAACAGATACCATATTGGAATTTAATAAAATACGGTTATTTTCAGTATTGTATACAAAACGATTTAAAATTGTATAAAATTACAAAAATAATAATAGTATTAATAATAATGATATGTACTCCAAATCCTATTTTAACTAAAATATAAAGTAAGGTACATGACCTCAAAGACACGATATCAATACTTTACTCATGAGTAGTACCAATAAACCTTTTCCAGGTTTTTTTATATATTATTACGTGTTACCTATTGTAAGAATCCTAAAATATAGTATTGAATTAAATCAAATGAATATTTATGCACATAATGCCTGCACAAAATGAAATAATTTAGTGCATTAAAAACGACCTATTCTATGTAGAATACGAATTAGGTAATAGGAGAAACAAAATTAAGTTATGGATTCTAGCGACTACGGATTTATGAAGGTGTGATGTACCCATTGCGTAGTCTACATTTAAAATCGCAATTGAAAAATCTGTTCAGTTATAAAACGTTAGCGAAAGAGCATATACATATGTAGTAGGCAACATTTTGTAAACAAGGTACTGCAGGACATATAAGTAATTTTGTTCATTCATGGAAGAATAATAAATTTTGAAATAGACTACTTTAGTCTAACACTGTAATTTAAACACGAACTAAAAAAGTTTGCCTAACAATTTCGTCCAAAAGGCAATTCCTAATATTATTTTAATTTCGGTTCGTTAATTTAAATTCTATGAAATAGTTTTGTTTGAAGAAAAATGACACAAACCTACTAATGTTTAAGATAACTGGTATAAACAATAATTCTAATAAAATTCGAAATTTCTTATGTCGTTATCTTTTTATTGTACTTTTTGAAAATTAACAACAAGATAGGCCTTTATTTGTGTATCTTACTATGAAACTTAATAAATAAAATAAATTATACAGAAACAAGGAGGGAGACGCTCTGATAACGATTTTTGAAGCAAATATCTCGTGACTGAAGGTCCTAAAACATTTGTTATGGCATTTTAGGATATCTATCTAAAAACACCCCACTCAAAAATTGGTCATCAATCTACGTCCGTACACCAAATTTTATCATAGTTGGCTACGGAACCAAAAAGGATGGAATTAAACCCTTTTGCTGGAGAACAATCTCATTATATCGAAAACAAAACACCACAACTACTCACCGTATTGATTTTATCTCTAAACAACTTAAAATCAAAATTAATGAGGAACGCCATCTGTTTCTTAAATAGTTATTGTCGCCTCTCAGTCGCCATTTGAGCTGCTTGCATTAATTCAAGTGGCGCCCGAGAGTCGGCTCTGTGCAAAGGGTTCAAATTCAATCATTATCAAACTGACGTGCCTCTCCCACGCAAACTATGCACAAGATGCTTTTATAAATATTTAAGAGATCCGCGTTTATGAGACGGATTACGAGGACCAGGGCGCTCCAAGAATTTCATCATATTTTATGCACTTTCACGTGCCAAAGGCCATGATGCCGGAGCTTAAATGTGACCTCGAACGAGGAACCGCTTAATACACAAAGGGAGAAATTCGAAAGATAAACATCATTTTCCGTAAATTTTGTTTATACGTTTTCTTTTCATAATGCACAATAATAATTTAATAAAGATTCAAGGACGATTTGCAGACATTGTAAATACCTATTTATTTAATTTAATTCTTTTACTATACAAAAAAAAGATGTTTTTTGTCTTAAAGTTTTAGTTATGTATATAGTTACTTTTTGATAATATGTATACTGAGGTTTTTTTATTATTCTCTTAAAGAAACGTTGAGTATTTTAATCATTATACTCGTATTTCAAGCTCATATCAAGGAGTCTAGACAATATGAAGATTTGCAGTAGTATTGAAAAAACGTTATTTTGCATTATTAAAATTATTATAATACCTACTTATCTCATTAAAAACAAATAATTATCTATGCGTACTCACAGAATAGAATTTTGCTTAGAATTATAATCACAAATATGATCAAAGTAAACCTTAAATTTTCGAAACAATTGGTCTAAGTATTGGTAGTCTAATTTTTTTTTTTGTATTTAATTTAACGAACGTGTTTCTGTTTAAATGAAGAAAAATTTGAGATTAGTGTCAGACGACAACCCTTTGAATAATATACATACATATGTTAAGCTATGTTATGTGTTAACAGTTTCAAAATCAAAAATCTCAAATTCAGCTAAGTTTTTATTTAATAATTAATTTGGTGATAAAAAGGCCTTCTAACCAAACAAAAAAAAATAAAAAAGCAATAATAAATATTTAAATTTTTAACCACTCTTTGGCGCCACGATAATCTTGCCCGCGGTGCCAGTGTAAGTACTAAAACCGGCCTTGAACTGACTATTAATATGTTATTAACTTTAAAGTTTGTTTTTGTTTTCTTATTAATTTCCACTAAGAAGTAGTTCCTGTTAATAAAACGCAAAAATCGCTTTACATATCGCTCTTTATATGTATTTCTCCGAATATCGAATTTAAAACTTTAAGCGCGTTTTACTCAAACAAAGTTTTGGATTATAACTAGCTATGACTTTTTTCAGGAACTGCCTCAATTCCAAACACATTAATTGCTTTCTTCTTTATCTTATTTAGTGTCTTCAAGATCATTGTAATCTTGTTCAAAGTAAGTAGGAAAAAAAAGAACGGCGAGGTCGAAGTGAAGCGGCAGTGCTAACTGCTATTGTTTGTATTATTGTTGAACATTTACTGTTTAAAGACATTAATTAGTGAATAATTAATTATATTGTCTAATCTACGTCAAGGACTATTTCCTTCCTAAACAGGCGCAATTTATTTTATATACTCTACACTAATTTTATCCTTTGTTTTCATACTTGTATATATGTAGTTACTGTTTTTAATATTGTTATTAGAACTGCGAAATTAACTTTAATAAAATTAATTTTGTTTTGTAGAATACCTGAATTTTATAAATGTTTCATCACACAACAAAATTTCCATGATCATTAAAAATTTCTAAAAATCTTATAACGTCATCGAACCAAAATTGTTTTAATTAGATGCAGATCAACAGCTGACATTAGCACGGATCGATTTTTATTACATTATCTCTTCTTTTTCCAGAGATAGTTAAAGAAGCGATCTGAGCGTATCTACGTATCTTGAATTGTAATCAACTCAATATCAACCCTTCCCCACACATCGCTACTTATGTTTCTCGTCCCCGGCTTAGTTAATCATAAAGAAAAATTATTCAAGACTCGAGACGCGGAAGGTGTGAGCACTGAGAAACTGAGAACAAACGAAAGTATCTCGTGCGATCGTACCGAGCCGAGCCGAGCCGCCGCGATCGCGGTTCGCTTGCCATTGCCGCGATCGGCTCTCTTCAGACTTAAGAGATAAATCGAAACTCTGACGGCAGAAACAAAAGATTTGAGGTGATGTAAGTGGCAATGGGAAAAGCGAGAAACTTGCTTTATCGGCTCTTTTTAGATTTAGCTTGATACGACTGCCATTTCCTCAATAATCTTAGTTAGATTTTTGTTAAACCTGAGGAGGCTAAACTAAATCCAAAATTCTGACCAATTCGGGAAAGTTAGTCCCCCATGCAGTCGTTCTAGTTGCTATGCAGTGCGGATCACTGGGCCATCACAAAGGTGACATTTTCGCAAGCAGATCGGACCACGGGCATTGATCTGTAATTGATTCATTATGCGTTCAGAGAACTCCTCCCACTTGGGAAAATGGGAAGTCCTCATCATAATTTCGTAGCAATAACCGCGATCAAGTTCGATTCGATCGAGCTGACTTAGTCAACAGGGGTGATTCTGCAATTTTTTTAAGCAATATTTATTGCGAATCAGTTGAAATGCAAAATACGCAACGAATTAAGATTACAAGATCAATTTCTTAGCGGAAAAGCACTATGTCTTTTAGTTTTGTAGCTTCACTTACAGTGGAAAAAGAAAAAATAAGAAATTCAATGTTTTTAAAAAATAATAATGTAGACTATAATTGCAACTTAAAATAGCCTCCCAGTCGATGTAACTATAAAAAATTGTTTACAAGAAAAGTTATTATAGTATGATTGCTCATGGTAGTTTTGGAATTTCTTAAATTTAATTCTTAACTAACTTAACTTTGTATATTTTTTATGTTGTATTATGAATGTTATCAATATGAGCTGAACTAAAGTGGAAATTTGCTTTTGTTGGTATGAAAGTGATCTGTCCCGGCACTTTAAAAAAGTAAAGTCGAGCATCTCAAAATATCTATAATATATGTATAATATAAAACTTGTTTAGCACGAGTAATTTGAATAGTGTTTTTTTATGTTTTCGCATGTCCTTGTAGAGGTCGAGTATAAAATATAAACAAAAATAGTAGAAGCTTCCAATTTTGTTCTCAAATAATAATCTTAAAACCTGAAAAATACCAATCAAGAAAGTAAAAATTTTAAAATACCGAAATTAATTTTTCGAGAAAATCTGAAAATGATTTTAGTTTATGATGACCCAATGTCGCTGACTGTCCCGGTTAAACAATATTTTGAAATACCTACTTAGCATTTAGTTCGCACTTTTTAATTTGTACTGATTATATCTAATTATTAGCTTCATCCTATTCTTAAATTTTACATTTATTACTAAGATATAGTATAGCATTGCTTGTTTCTTTCTATTCTATACATAGTTATATTGAGAAATGTTAGTTGTAACATAAAAATAAAATCTAACAAAGTGGTTGCTTCCTTACCTTTGACTGGCACTGGGTTCGCCATGCCATAGATGCTGGCATAGTTTTCCTTCTGCGCCAGGAGGACAATGACCCCAATTAGTATCCAATTCATTTTCCGAACTGCTATTCAATGACATCACCAGGGCAATCTATCCGAAGTTGGGAAATATTCAAAAACACCGCACTCGGACCGATCTGCGAGTAAAGATGGCTCTCGGCCCTGTTTATTTTGAACACAAATCAGCAACAACGACTAACTCGAGGCATTTTCACGCGAAGCACATTGACACCGCCGCCGTACCATTCATAAAGTCGCGGATACCAAATTGTTTTAGAGTGATTATGCAAACGCAGGTGGAAATTAATTCTAATTATCATTAGCCCTGTTTACATACATCGACACAAATTATTTTTCATTTAGTCGACTCGGTTCGAAATGGTGAGTGGACAGAGCCCGATTGACGCAACTGATTTATTTGATCGAACGTAACTATTTAATGCAAACTAATCGCTAAAGTGGCTAGTTTAGTTCCACAAAAACCCTGAGGATAACATGTTCAATAGATCCTTGGAATGGAAGTTAAAACGTGGATCCAAAACCAGCTCTTGTCGAGTGGAAACGACACTTTAAGAGAGGTTAACTAAACATAAATAAAATAGTCGAACTGATTCAAAAGAGAAGAGAACCACTCTTCCTCCGATTCCCAGACCCATTCCCGTCCCAAAAACAGTTGTTGAGCACATATAAACACATTTCGGGATAATTCATTTCATTCGGATTCGACAAGGACGAATCGTCCCCAAAAACAAATATATCACAAAACTGATTTCGTCCTTTTCATTTCTTAATCATTTACAAGAAGGCCGAAGATATGGAACATTAAATCACAGATGCTGGAGCATTGGAGCACGTACGAAACGAATGTAAAAGCTTTGAAACGTCATCAGGCAGCAGATGATTTGCACTTGACGAACAGATACAAAGATACACTCACGAATGCGGTCAAGTAGAAAATTCTTTTGTAGTAAAACCGAAGTAGAAAAATCACAATTTTCGCTAAAAACTTCGATAGTGGCACGGAGACGACTTAATATTAAATTTTTAACATGGCTTTCCCGGCCGTAATTGAAATTCGGACACAATTTTATTTGGACTAAGTCCAGTCGACTGCGTACACTTGAATTTTTTGTTAACTACTAGAGCCTGAGTTTTTCCACTATCGACTCAAAACCCAGGCCGTTCTTAGACGCGGATAGTGCTTAAGAATTAATAAAATAACTCTTGTTTTTTTTAAGGAAGTTAAACCAAAGTAATCTACTTGGCGTAAATGATACTAAGGAGAAATAAAATCTCAACAACCGAACCGATCCGAAGTTTCCCTCTTACTGGGGAGAACGCAGAACGTCGAGCTCTCTCACCTTGGTCGCGAAGTCGCAACGAAATCCAATATTCAGATACTTGACTGACAATCAAAAGGTACGAGCCGTGCCATCTCTTGAACACTAACAACTCACCTGAGCCCCACGAACATCGTCGCTCTATGCAATTCTCATATGCAAGTTAGATTCATTAAAACTATTTTAAATTTAATCAAATTACCCTTAACTATTATTACCAATTGAAAATATCAACATACAAACCCATTTTCTTATATCATCTTAAAAGAAAACTATCAATCAAACATATTCATCTAATAATATCAAAATCTTATTATTATAGCATTTCCTTTAAGCTACTTGTTGTAAAAAAAAACCTTAAGAGAATTATTCTGCGTCTACTGCGCATGTCTAACAATATGTAAGTAAGATAGTGTAGTATCATTCAGACGGTTGGACGAGATAAAATGTTAAAATGCTGTTGAGTCTGCATACGAAATAAATATGATTTGCTAATAGCATAAACAAACAAGCTTCCTTCTTCCTCTTCGCTTTATTCATATACCCAAAATCAATCTTAATGAATACAACTCCACTTATGTACTCAATATCACTTTTTAAATATATGTATTTTTGATAACCAGTAGAAAATTACTTTCTATTTTTATCAACTAAATATGCGAAAAAGGTCACTTAAAGAGATGTTATATTTTTCAATCTTATACTGAGTACTTTAATAAAAATTCCTTTTAACCGATGGTGAGTCATTTCACCTTTTAAATTACTTACAAAATTGGCATTTTAAAAGTGGCCTCGGATGCTCACATGAAATTATGACATTGCATATTTACGGCAAAAATCATGACTACACGCGCCGCCGTATGGAACTTAATTAATTTTAAAAAACAAACCTTAAAAACCTCCTTAATAATTTAATTTTATGGGAAGTTTTTGAGATAAGGATCTGCACATAAACAAAACGTTCTTCATTAATGTAAGTTCATGGCAGCGTTTCAGTACTAACAATCTTATGAGGTAGTATAACGTATAATAATAAATATGTAAGTAATGTGCTCCAGATGAAGCGCCAATCTTGTTCTACATACATATATAGTTCCTATTATCATAGAAAAAAAACGGCTTACGGCTCTCAAATTTTCGCTGTGAATTTAATCAATATTAAAGTTTATGAATTTAAAAATAATAAATTATTTTTGAAAAACGCCAATTTTGAATCTGGGGAGTAGTGGCCTATAAGATTTATTATATGTATGTAAGAAAGTTCCTCGAAAATGAGATTAACGTCGAGGGTTTTAAGGTCAATAAACCTATTCATTTATTTTTCATTTAATTGTATTAAATATACAAATTTCAGTTAAGATATATTCATACCAATTTTGTTTAGATACTTACCTTCCAAACCCTATCACGTGCAGTCGACTGTTTTCATTTATTTCAAGTGGCAATCAAATTAAGAAGTCCTTTAAAAGTATATTATTCATTATAAAACAGGTTTATAACATCCACAACATATTTATTTCTTGTATTCAGTTCCAACATTCATTTACGTATACATTTTTATTAATATGTTGTAATTTTCTAAATGTTTCCAAAACATTTGAATATTTTCTAATGACCTGATATTAAGTCAAGGAATGTAAAATAGCGTTTATAAACTTAAGGGTCTGTCAATTTGTGTACAAAATATACTCTTAGTTGGCGAATCTTTTTTGGCATAGGTAACGCAATGTTCAGGAATTCAGTTCTTTCGGTGGACTGCAGAAACTGAATTTTCGAGCACGGAATAATTATTTTATATATTCTACATTTAGTTTCAATTCTATTTTCAAATGGATTTTTATGCTGCTGCCACGAATTGAATGAGTTTTAAAAACTTAAAATAAATAACGGGGCACTTTAAAGTACATTTTAAAATGTTAAGTCTCGTGATAGACCCTTAATTTATCACACATTTATAAACTTTACATTTTTTCCAACTAATACAATCTACAACAATACTCCAATTAACTTTAAGGAATTTGGAATCGAATTAAATCACAAAATCTTTTTATTCCCATTTTCATATCGTTTTGAGATAAGGAATGATTTGAAAAAATAATAAAATAAAAGCAAATACAAAATTAGAGCAAGTATTCACTAAAACATGAAAATTTGTTGAAAAAGAAACTGAATTTGTTCAAATGTACCCGTACCACATCATCTTTAGTAAATATATATTAAAAATAAAATCTCAACAAATAACAAGTGGAAAATTTGCAACTGCTTTGTGCGATATGTGTAAAAAGAAATGAATAGCCGAAAACAGAAGCTATAAAGATCAGAGGCAATAAAGATGTTAAGCACTGGTCATATTCATTCATTTGGCTACTCCGAAATTTATTCGCAGTTGTTCTAACAATAGGAAAGTTAAAATCGTTTGTGGTCCAAGGCGAACAAAAGCTGGAATGTATCCTTTGAAAAAACCCATCGGTCCTAATTTTGCGGTATAAGTAATTATGTGCCATATTCCTGTAAATTCGCCAGGAGCAGCATTCATCGACCGTGTCTTGATTACATCGAGCGGTTGCGTAAGCGTGGTTGCTATCGCTCCGGCAGCTAAGGACGCAAGAAAGTGTGTGACGGTGTTATCATAAAAGTAACTAGTACTTAGTAAGAGAGATTTAATCTGAAAAGATGGAAAATATTAATTAATAAAAAAAAAATGGCATCATCATTATATTTACAAAAAACAGGAATTTCAAATTTCAATATTCGATGATTCAATTTTTGTATGCGGTTATCTAATTCAGCACTTGATTTTGTTAAGCGGAATTAAGGAGGTAAATTGTAAAAAAATGATTCCCGATAACAGCTTTAAGTCTTCAGTCTTCTCAGAAAATTGTTGAGGCTTATTCCCATTTACAATATTGTTAGTATGAATTTTAATTTTATTTAAAAAAATATCCGCATGCAATTCAGCTCTATGAAATGGCTAAATACTTAATCTATATGAATTTTGAAGCATTTGTAAAATAAGGTAATGTAACATTCTACTATTAAAGAGAATAGTACTGCAATTCGTACCTGATCATAAAAAGCGATTTGGCCAATAGTCATAAAAACTCCCCTGGACGTGGCTGTCGAAGCCCCTGTGAACAAACGACGAAAGCCTTCTTCTTTATAGACACGGAATAAGCCATCAACGGCGTGTTTATAGCTTAAAATAGAAAAAGATATGTTATTAAAAGTTGCTTAAGGCAAAAAATATAATTTAATCCAATTCAGCTTTACTAAAGCAATTGCTGAATTGCTCAGTAGACGGAAGTTATAATGAAAACCTAATAATTAAAACTCAGCTATAGAAAATTTGATAATACTTACTTTCTTCTAGAATTCGGTGGTAATTTAACATCGTTTTGCATCCGGACATTAACCATATCGGCTGGAGTTCCAATTATACCTCCAGCCATCCCTGAAAGTCCAGCTAAAGTAATCTTCCCCAGGAATGTATCCGTGCTGATACTTTTTTTGCCGACCTCATATATTCCAAAACGTGTCGTTGAATATGTAAGCTGCCTCAATAAGGATGCAGATATCCCATTGTACAAAGTTAGGAACCCTACGAATTAGTTTGGTTTCATTAAAATATTATTTTTAGTTGGCTGAATTTACGACTAAATCATGGAGAGTGCTTTCTAATAGCTGAATTATGTGTTAAGGAACTTTGATCATAATTCAGGTAGAAAAATCAGCACTAAAATAAGAATAAGTAAATGAACAGTTGTTGGGTTGGGACAACTTACCTTGTTCTTTTACTACTTTTGAAGTTAATTTTATTAAAGACATTTTCTTATCCTGCTGCGTTTGAAGATTCACTTTCAGCAGATCTAGAGGATGTGTAATGCAAGCAGCCCCCGCACTTGCTACACCTCCGAAGTACCATCGGGCTGTCCGCTCCGATTTTCCTTCATTACTGGCTGACATCGTTCAATATCTGGATACATATAAGAAATATAAAATTATAATAATTCGGATATTAAGACATTTGTAAAAGATGCAATTCTTTTGAACTATTATATTATTGTTTTGATTAGATCTAGTCAGCTAATCGCTAACAATTTTATATGAATACCCCAATCTCAATTTATGTATTTAATTGCAATATTCAGTTCCATTTAGAATAAGGACTTTTATGACTTATGATAGGAACTGCTGAATCTAAATAAGAATCTTTTCGTTGTTGGGAACTACTTAAGGGATTCATTTTTTTCAGAATATGGGCGGTGGTTGAATTTAAGAATAAAAATACCTACGTGTAACTGGGTGTAACACTGCGAGAAAACATCCTAGACTTAGCATTCTGATTGCCAATTACTCAAATAAACATTGTAAATTTTACAAGACTCTAAACAAATCTTTAGCAGAAATGAAAAATTTTACTTAGCCCTACATTCACAAAACTTGACAGAGACCGAACGAATGACAATTGACGGACGGAGCACGCACGTGTGACGTTTTTCTCTCGGGTGGGCAGTGGAAGTGAGAAAAGTTTTAGTGAAAGGTGCTCGTCGATTGAATTCTAATAATAAAAATACGTTTAATTAAGTACTACTCAAAATTTTTCTGGTAAGTAGCACGTTGAGTAATTACTTTTCATAAATATGTTTAAAGTACTCGCGGACAGAGCTTACAATAGCCGGAAATAGCTAGCGAAAGTACGAAGCTATTTTACTTCTAGCGAGCACTTGTCAGATGTTAAGCTAGACTCAAATACGTTCTTTAATTTACACACCATTTGAATATCATTGCCTGTAATTAATTCATTAGGAAGTAGTAAAGACAATAATTACCCTAATATTAGTAATTAGGACAATTCTTCGTACTATGAGAAATCTTAATGATTTCGATCTCACTAAACTTTTTATGTGAAGCGTAAAACTCTCTTCGAAGTTGGAACTTTCCTTATTTAGTCAACTGATAAGAGCACATTAAAACTTTTAATTAATTTTCTTTTAATTTAAACTATTCTCGCATAGCATATGAATGAATAAATTAAACTGAAATAATTTGTGATGGTTGCATTGCAGTAAAAATAACAAGTGTAAGCTAATCCTTAAATGAGTAAAGTTATGAATCATATCTCTCTAAAAAATCAGTAGTTATTTAACAATGAATGTAAAAATTTAAGAATATATTTAATTGCAAAACTTCTAACTGAGTAAATCGATTTAGTTCAATAATTTCAAGTCACGATTCTTAAAGAGATGAGCAAAAATATGATTACATTCGAACCGTGTCGTCACGTGCCACTCTCACTTGAACGACCCCTCCTTATGGGGTGGACGGAACGATTTCTAGCCCAAGCCGTGATAACCTGTTTCAATCAAAAGCCGACTAAGCACTAAAACTGGACTGAGTGCTGCTTAAGGAACTTCGTAAGAAGTCTCAGCCTCGGAGAGAATCTTTGCGTAGGTTACTTTTACTAAACTTGCCAGCTGGAGCAGAATGTGCTGAATTGAGCACTCATCACTGGTCGTTGAATTGTAACTAAATTTGCTTTTATCTCTTAAAATACGTTTTCATTAAAAACGTCGCTAGATGTTTGAGACCCCATTGGCCGGTTCTAATATTAAAGCCGGTGGTATGATTCTTATTGTTCCTCTGTTTACCTGACGACGGTGCTAATTAGCATGAGCTCTTCACAACAGTTCGTTTTCGCACAGTTGAATCGAGTGCGCCTGCTTTTGTGGGTTTCTGAACTTAAATTTTAAAATTGAATGCTAATTTGTGCATTGTGATCTTTTTTAACCTGGTTCCACATTCAACGAATCGGAACTGTTGTGAGATAAGCCGTTTGGGATATCGAACGTTAATCAAAAAATTAATTTAATGTAAATCTTCTCTATGGAGTCGTAAATAGATTATGTAAGTATGCGTTCTTGTTCTTACCACACTTTATGCTGATAAATTACACTATTTTATGAGCAAATAGGAATAAAATTTAAACTTATGATTACGCAGGTCAATAAGATTTTATAAGAAGAGTGGTGCAGATTGAATTTTCTTAATAGTTATATTTGGTACATAAATATTTAGCTCTATTGAATTGATAGAGTAAATTTTTTTTCGAAAACCAATTTTTAATAAATTAATAAACAGTATAAAGAAGAATTGGAATTAGTCGTTTAACCTCTTGAGAGACGAATTTCTTAAAAAGGAGAAAAATAAATAATGCTCCATAAGTTCTCCATTGTGTTTAAATAGTGCGACTGTGCGGGCTAGTCCATTGTATGAAGTCCTTTTTCTTGAACTCAATCTTTCACCAACCTCGAAGTGTGTTTCGGGTCGTTATTTTGTTAAACCCCTCTGCATATGGTAACATTTGATTGTAATATATTCCTATATGTATTGGAAACAAATCAATCCATCAATACTGAAATAAATAAATAATGTTTCATACTTGTAAGTCATACTAATAAAAGCCCAGCCCTAATAAATTCCGTCACTGCTCTATATTATTGAGTCTCGGGAAAGTAGTAATTAGTTCAGTCAATATGCTTCAAAATTCGTACGTAGAAGATCGAGCTAAATCGATATACAGTTTATCATTTGTTAAAATTAAAAGGCTTCGTTTATCGAGACAAATTGTTTTGCAAAATGATTAGACTTTAAAGTACAGGTTTTCAATATGTATTATTATTGTTTTTAATAACAAAATGTTACTTTCAAATATATTTTGTTTATTTTCCGACAAAAAGGCTCCCAAAAAAATTTTGATACAGGTCCCATTCAGGACTAGTTAGGCCACTGGATAAAAGCATGGTTTTCTTTTGCATTCACAAGAATATTAAATTCAGTTTCAGAATCTGTTCTTTAATTTGATTTGACTTATATTTTTCCGAACGCCAACTAATTTATAATTTCCACTTTTTGAAAAAGTGCTTCCCTTTAGAAAACGTATCTTTTATGAAGATTGGCAGAGGAAGGTTCCAAAGTGCATTGTCGTATTTTGGAACGACTTTGTGGATTGTTTCTTCTTTTACTCTATCCAAATCCTAATATATATTAGTACATTATACCTAGATTATTTGGTTAATCATCAGATTGTTAGGCGCCATTGGTGAATAATAAAAACACTGATCAGATTTTACATACATTAATTTTATTTATCGAATATACACAATATTCTTCCAATAACATATAAAACTTTGCGACCTAAGTGAGTTGCATTTAAAGCACCGAATTTAAAACAGAATAAAATATTTGTAAAATAACACTTTATAATTGAGGTATTTTCTTTTTTTAATTGCACTATTTCTCTCTTTTATAACTAATCCTTTGGGCAATAAATTCCAAGAAAAGATTACCCAACTTCCCGGTGGCACAATTTTCCTTTAAGTTCGCCTTCTACAGAAAAAAACATGCAAATTGTTTGTTACTTCCTCGCTTGATTTAAAATAAAGCATGAACAATTTTTACAAAAGAAGCATAAGAAGAAAATTTTGTTAATGGGCAATTAAGCAAATCAATTAGTTTTTTCTTTGTTCTTTTTAGATAAAAATACAATAAAAAAGGTCATTATTAAACTAAGATTCCCTTTCAACAATATGGGAAAACAAAAAATTATTACAGAAATTTGTTTTGTTATTCAAATACTTTTAGTTTTTATCTCACAGATTGCAGATTGCAGCAATTAAAAATTGAAACATGTACATATGTGCATATTAAATGTTATATTCAGACTTTAATATTAAAAACAGGTTTATTATAAATATTTGGTAATAAACCGTTTATATGTAAGCGGCAATTAAAATACATAAACATTTGTTTTTGCGATACTTAAAGTTATGACTGAATTCTTTTTAAGAACTTGTTAGTTTTTAAACATTTTTGAACCCCTTCGTCAGGGTCGGCATAATTTTATATAATCAAAATCAAATTAATGGATCTAGAAAATCTCAAAAACTCTTATGCAGTGATACCTCTACTTACAAATTCAGTTTTTGCAGTCGACGGCTCAATTCATCGCTTGTTTTTCTTAAGCAAAATTGAGCAGTCGACTAAAGAAATTTAATTCTTGAACAGAGGGATATATTCCTTACAATAGCTTTGGTTTTACAACAACAAATGATTCACCATAAGATTAGTGATTTTTCCAATATCTTTGTATGACCCGAAATCCAAAAACTTATGAATCGGCAACCAGTGGTTTTTAAAGCCGTTAATTTAAAACATAAGACATATAGTGAGGAGCAAAGCTGAAATGTGGTATGGTTGAATAAAATGCCCATATATTTAAAAAGTAAATAAACTTTACTTTTATTTTATTCACTTATACACTTTACTACATTTCAAGAAACTAAAATAATTTAACTTAATTGAATTTGCGATATTTGAATTTAAAAAAAAAATTCATAGTTCTCTGGTGTTACACTTTTGCACCACGATTTTTTTGGTTAATAATTTAGTGGTGAATTCAATATTCTTTGACTTCTTCTAATTTTGGTAACCTTGTGAGAATACTGCGATATAAATTCTACACAATTTGTGGAGTAATACTATACCAGACATCTTCCGTCCTTTCCCATAGCTCATTTATACCTTTGGGATATATTGGTTTTTGAGCTAAAAGTTGAGCAATTGAACGAGTTTCTTGATATAATACTATGTGTGATCTTCCTCCGGATTTATATATTGCCTGGATACAATTCCATAAGAATCTTTAATTTTCTTGACAGTTTGAAGACTAATTCCAAGCTCATTTGTAATTTTTCTTAATAATTTCCCGTTTTTTAAAGTATTTATTATTCAAAATTTAACTGTTACTGTTTAAATATCCAAGCACTTCTTATTATTCCGGAAAACATTCAATGAGTGATTAGGAAATAAAAATATCAGTTGAAGTGTGTTACTACTATTATTTTCTAAAAATAAAAGTACTTCTCTCTACGGCGCAAAAGTGTAACAATGCACTCTCTAGAATACTATTAGTTTTTTTTTTTTTTTTTTAATTCAAATATCGCAAATTCAATTAAAAATTATTTTAGTTTCTTGGTGTATAATAAATCAAATGAGTGAAAAAATACGAAGGATATTTATTTATTTTTAAAATATATAAAGATTTAATTCAACCATACCATATTCTGTTACAGTTATGCTCCTTACCGTAGCTTCAAACTATTATAATATAGTATTAAAAATTTGAATTCAAAAATCTATTAATTTTTTTAAAAAAATTTTAATTATAGAAATTGCTGTTGGAATATAGAACTCTAAAATGGCAACATCGCTGTTGTTGGCGTGTGACCTCAACGATCAACCGGAGGAGTCTTACATCCACCTTAGCGAAGAATCCGATGCAGATGGCAGTTTTTTGATAAGCGCTATTCTCGGACAACGTCTAAGGATGCAAAATTCGTCCGTCATTCTCGTCTGTCTCCAGCACACTTTCACCCACTATTTTAATGCTGGAATGCGACTAGGCTATAATTTAAATACTTTTAAAGACAAAACCCTATCTGTAATTGAACCAAATTTAGAAATGTACAGCAGCTTTTCAAGCTTTAAAAATTTAAATATTTGCAGTATTTTGCAATATATTAGAGAAAAAATTCAAAGTCACATCTCCACTACGTCGGCAAAAACAATAATTATTGATAATTTAGAAATATTGCTTAATTTGGGTGTTTGTAAGCAGGATTTAATTAAATTACCCTTAAGTTTCTGTACAAAAGGTTCTAAAGTCACAACTGTAGCAAAGTTGGGCAACAGCAATCTTTTTGATGCTGTGAACAATTTTTTGGTAAAAGCCAGCGATCTTCACATAAAAATTGAGCCACTTAAAAGTGGTAAATTTAAGGAAGTCGATGGAAAATTGATTGTGAACAAAACATCTTGTGAATGCCCTTTTGAAATAAAGACACGTGAAAAGCATATTTTGTATAAAGTAGATAAAAACATAAAAATATTTAATCCAGGGGAAATTGGTGTAAAAGTATAAAAATGTCTTCTTTTGAGTAAGTTAGTTTTTAATTTGAATTGTGTGTCTTTGTACATAGATCTAAAATTTGTCTTTGTACATAGTTAAAAAAATTTTTAGCAAATGAATACAACTTTTATATTTTTCAATAGTGTTTTATTTTTCAAACAAGCTCAAAGAAAGGCTTCATAAAATTTCTTCCGATAAGGTAAGTAACAAAATTAGCAATAAGACCATTAATGTTCGCCTTATTTACCATAAGTACTGCTTTACTCTTAAAACAAATATAAAATTGATGTTTGATTACAAGCGAATTGAATTCAAGGTTTGGAAGGATAAATATCGTGGACTTTTCTCAAATTTTTAAATCTTAATATACGTGACGGTTTTTAAAATTTCATTTCAATGCAAAATTTGCTATCTAAACTGAACTAGATAGGAAAATGAAAAGAACACAGCTATTATTATATGCATATGTTATATATGTGTATATTTTTGTTTCACAGAAAAAAAGAAAGTTTTCTAATTTCTTTCTCCCATGAAGTTTGAAGATTTTAACAACGAATTTATTAATTTGTTGACACAGATTTTAGGTTTAATTGGGTTTTTAAAAAAGCAACGTAATTATTACAGAACAGTTTCAAGAATTAAAATACGGCTTATGTTCTGTTGCAGTAAGATTAAGTGATCAATTTTTTTTATGGTTGTCGATTTATATGCAATCCCAATCGAAATCTAAAATGCTATCTTTCGAATGAACTCTAATTCTGACGAACTGTCTCATTCCTTTTTATTCCATTTTGTGATCGTGGGCCGGAACTCGTTTCCAAATTATTTTATTTTTATTCCTGAGTTGAATTAGGACATCCATAAATTCACGGATCAATCTAAACTAGACAAGCTATCAGTGATTCGTAAATTGGTAGAATATATATAATAAAAAAAACAGCGAGATTTCAGCCGTTTTTTAAACTATGTTGATAGACTTGGAACTAAATGTTTAAAATGTTAAACAATACATACAAAGTTTGTGCAGTAAATATCTTCGTCAAAAAGCTCAGAAGCAACGTCATCAAAACAATTTCATTCACTCAAAAAACTTGTCTTCGTAAAAGTTAAAAAGCTTTTATTTTTGATTAAGAAAAAATTTGATTGGCCACCAAAGCCCGTTCTTCAGACGAGGTTGAATGATTTGGAAGACAATTCGAGTTCAGTTGTCTTTTGCAGGCTCTGAAGACGCGCGAATATGAATGTCAAGTTTAATTCCAAGGACTATTTTACGTGCTTGCGTCATTTGTCGACCCAGTCCCTTAACAAGAACGCGTAGTCCAATTAGTAAAAGTGCGTTTCATCGAACTTTTAATCTGATATTTTGATTTATTTGGTGTTTATTTTCCTTATCGGAAGTGTTTTTGAGTGAAAAACGATTAAGTTATTTTAAAGAACAGCTTTTTGCTGTTAAGTCAAGATTGTGATAGTTTTTCGTTATAAGTATGATCGACTGAAAATATCGTTTTTTAAAGAAGATGTTATGCGCGTTTGTTTACGAATCCGGTTTGGCTAATTTAATAATGTAAATGTACCTTCAACATTGTCACCGGATAACTTTTTGGTAATTATTTAACTTATATTTTTTTTACTTCTTTTACGTATACTTTTTACTGCATCAAACAAGTTTTATCATATTGAAAAGACCAGAATATAAAGTTTGTGGTTTCTGTTCTTTTACTCTTATAGCTTATAAAGAATCCTTCTTTTATTACATGCCTTACCTTCGAATAATCTTTGATACCTTTTACTATTTCATGGTTATACTTTAATATTAATTCTTAAAATATATTTCTGTACACTCAGTGCATTCCTACATTTTTAAAGTGTGGCTAAAACTACAGGAATATGCAAATATCAAATAATAAAATTATTCGACCGGAAAAACAAGTCTCCAAGCCGGCGAACTAAATTTAGTTATGAAATTAAATATGTAAACTCTATGCAGAGTTTTTAATACTAAAAATTCGGTATGTTTATTTCGTCTTACCTTACTAGAGGTGAACGCTTTAATCACTTTCTTTAATTATGAGAAATTAACAAATCTTCTTCAAAACTAGTTTTGTTTGGGACTTTAAACTTTTTACTATGTAAAAAAGTCGACCTTTTTACCTTCTACGGAGTCATTGATAATTATGGCAATAAATTTAAACATTTTTTTTAAGATTAAATTTTGGGAGTTGTCACACCCTAGATATTGAAGAAAACATTTGTGCATCGGCATTCAGAAATAAATTTACTCTTTTATTATTTCCTGACAAATGGACTTAGAAAGGTTTTTTAAAAAAAAGATAAAATTCGAAAACTGGTATATGTCTATCCAATTCACCGAACTAAATTTGCATTAAAACATTTACGAAACCTGTTGAATCAATCAATCTAAGCATAAGGCACTCTAATGACATGAAGTCTGGAATTACACATGTTAATGTAATTGTTTATGGTAAACTCAAGCCCGAATTGGCTAAACGAGCAATGCGCCTCAACTCTCTACGGGCCTCACTATGGAAAAATAACTTCTGAATTTACCCATTTAAATATTTCCTTGAAACTCATTCTTTGCGGCAAGAATCTTTGCTGTTGTGTAAAAATCAAGTATATTCTCACAATTGTAAATTTAAGGCAGCAATTAACTAATTGAAATGTATACCTTACAAAAACTAGTCACCAAAATTCTTAAACTTGATTGTCTTAAATGTTGCAACGCAACAAAATTGTTACTGGTTTACATAACTCGTCATTTCGTTTAGTATTACCTGGGCGTTTGTTAAATTAATTGTTTTCTATTTGAATATTAAAACAGAATGAAAACATATTTTTTGCAACTAAAAATCTATTTCTTCTTTGGAAAAAAGTTTTGAAGATATCTATCTATGCATGTGCATAAAATTTACGACTTTTTAAACATATTTAAAAAAAATGTATCCAAAAAAACATTTTTTCGTTGTTGTAAACAAACAAAAATGTTGTTTTTTAACAGAAAAACTACAGCTGGTGAAGCATACACGTGCATTAGTCATTAAATAGCTTCAATGATTTAAAAGCAGTCCGATAAAGTTTATCAAAATCAAATATGTATATTTTTTATTATTTAGTTTAGTCGGCAAATTTTAATTAGTAGGCTGATGAAGCCTTAATAAATTTTTCAATACATATCCACATATGTATGTATGTATATCGACTGGACTGATTTTGGTGAAACTTTTACAAACGTATTCTTTAAGATTGCGAGGAGCATAAACTAGTTTTGTTTTACAATATTACATCAGAAACTTATTTTAGAAATATAATAATATTCAGATAAATATGATAAATATATTCACGCTTTGTTGTTTTGCTATTTTATGGACAAGGATGTTCAAAAAAATAGGTTACGCTAGAAATAAATATGAAAATATAAAGATGTTGATTAGAGTAAATTACAAAACAAATTTACATAACTATCAGAGTTAAAAGAGAGAAGGTTTAAAAATTTATAATCTATCTTTCAATTTTTTAAAAGTTTGGTACCGATTGTTATGCCTTTTTTGTTTTTACAATATAATTACATATTAGTTTAACAAAAAATTTTAACAGCCATCTAAGATAATGACGATGTGCTAAAAAAAATTTGTAGAATTTCGAATTTAACCGGTTTAATAACTTTAAAGGTATTTTAAAAATCAATTAAAAAAAAAAACCAAGTTTACTGCGAGGATTTCGGCACTTTACGATTCAAATCTCTACAACTTTTTAAATCCTATCGAAGCCGAAGTGTAAGTAAGTGTCCTTTAAACAATTACTACATATAAAGAGTCATTCATATCCAGCGAGTTTTCCAATAATTAAAAGAGAATAAATTAAAAAAAACATTAAATTCTTCTTTCATTATAATGGAGTTCTAAATGAATAAATTGGGAAGTTTTAATTTCACTAAAACAATCAAACAATTTATTTTATTGGACATAGAAAGAAGCAATCTAATTTTTATTTGTGCGGGTCTATTGAAAAGTCGTTAAAATTATTCGATAAACAAGTTGTTTATCTAAAAATTAAAATTCATTTACCTTCATAAAAAGCTGCCACACGCTGTATACAGGATGAGTTTCTTGTGGCGTTTAATGAATTTTCTCGGAAACGGGGACGAATTTTTGGTGACCTTGAATAAACTTAACAAATTTAAAAAATTTCTAACATCATAAGGAAAAAAAAAAGGTGGGAGGTTAGTTTTAATAATTAATTAATATTTTAAGGATTAAGGAAACAAATACGCATCTCAAATTTATACTGAAATATTATTTAATATAAGCAGGTAATAAATAATATTAGAACAGCAGTCAAATTTTGATATGAATATATTTAAATTATTTCAGATGTATTAAAAGTGGAGCAAACCTGTTAAATAAATATAAAAATATTTCAAGAAATGACAGAATATGACCGCAACGATATCTTCTTTTGGAGAAATTTCTCCCAGGGAATTTTTCCAATTGAGAACATCTCGTTACAAATGCTCATCAGCAAAGAATGGAGTAGTTTTAGCAATCAAATAAATCTCTCAATTCACAACTTAACCGAATTGATAGTTAAGGCCCAGATGGATACAACGCAAAGGGATACATTTCCTGTTGTATTAACAATAACGATATTTTACGCCGTCATTTTTGTGGCAGGCATCTTAGGAAATCTAATAACATGTATTGTGATATATAAAAATAAGTCCATGCACACCGCAACCAATTACTATTTATTCAACTTAGCCATTTCGGATCTTATATTGCTGTTATCAGGTACACTATTTTAAATTTAATTAATAAAAGGAGAGGTTTAGTAATGTCGCACAATTCCAGGCATGCCACCAGATCTTTTCAATATTTGGTATCCGGTCTCATATCCTTTCTCAAAAACCATATGCATCCTTGAAGGAGTATTTTCAGAGACAGCCGCGAATGCCACAGTATTAACAATAACCGCATTCACGGTTGAGAGATACATTGCCATATGCCATCCTTTTAGGTAATTATTTCACTTATTTCTAATAAAATTCAAAGTTTTAATTTTCTTATATCGTCAGACAACACACCATGTCTAAACTATCTCGTGCTGTAAAATTTATAATGGTGATATGGTTGACTGCGTTCATTTCAGGAATGCCGCAAGCAATGCAATTTGATGTAATTAACGAAAAAAGTGGCACTGTCTGCTCCGTACGTAACTTTGAAAAACAAAAAAAAAACCATTTCTAAATAACACGAATTTAATTTTCCAGGTTAAGGACAACTACATTGGCCACGTTTTCGCAATTTCTAGTTTTATATTTTTTGTTGGCCCAATGACTGCTATATGCTTTTTATATGTATTTATTGGAATAAAATTAAAGAAAAGTCAAATACTTCAAGGTATTAAAAAAAATGCTTTGGAAATGAATCGTGGTATTAGTGCCCAAACTAGGGTTATTAGAATGTTGGGTAAGTAGTCTGATAATTTTCTCACATATAATTTATTTAGAACTAGCTTGCTCGCCTTGCAAATTTTTATCGCAATCGGAGCTGCGGTGTAGATAGAGCACAAATAAACAGACAGCCAAACACAATTTGTAAAAACAAAAATAGTGTAAATCATGTCCAACAAAATCATCTACGTTCTAGTGAAAGTGCTACCGAAATTAGTTTAGCCGTTCCCAAGATTAGTCCGAATAAACAGACAGACAGACAAACAAATTTCGTAAAAGATTCATATGAGCTTATAAAAACATTGAAATCACAGACAGACCCTTTAATTTTATAATTATAGATTAAATTTCGAAGGGAAATATATTTTTCTTTTAATCTTTGTTTGTACTTAAAACATTTAATTACTAAAATTTATCTGATCAATACACGCTTTAATTATAAATAAATAAAAGTTTAGCGCTTAGAGAACGCTCGATTATTAGGTCCATAAAGTTAAATTTTTAATATTGGGCAGTATCGCTTATATTGATACATAAAGGATTCTTCGTATTGAGCAGGAGGAAACCTATAATTCAAGTTAGTAGTCAATGGCGTATTTTATATTTTTTTCCTCAGTCCGTAAATTAAAATTTTAATCAGCGTCCTATTTCTCGAAGCTATTTATAATTTGGGAAAATACTGAAGTTTAATTATAATTCTAGGTGTCTTCGTACTGTAAGTAAAATTATTTTATGCAATTAAACAAAATAAACATCTGGCACTGAAACTTCATGAATAAATGAGCTCGATATCCGGTTTAAAAACTCTTCTTGCCTAAATTAAATACGTATAAAAAGTTGTTTATTATCGAATAGTGACAAAGTTCACGCGACCTACGTTTTTTACTCATTGAGTTTGGAGTTAAAGTAAATTTAATTAAAAACGAAAATATCCCCTTCAGTGCGTTATTGACTTAGAAGAATTAAAATTTATTTAAAAAATTATATTTTTTAATGTAAAACTTACTAAGAATTTTTATTTCTTATATTAGTTGCAGTAGCTGTGGCATTTTTCTTGTGTTGGGCTCCATTCCATGCTCAACGTCTCATGGCAGTGTATGGATCAACGGTGGAAAGTACAACGACATTATTCGATAAAACGTATTCAATTTTAACATATACGTCGGGCGTAATGTACTTTTTATCAACATGCGTAAATCCTTTATTATACAACATAATGAGCTATAAGTTTAGAGATGCTTTCAAGGTATTTTAATTTTTGGGTTGATTGTTTATTTACTTTGAATCTCAAATTCTATATTTAAAGATGACTTTGGCTAGACTAAGCAATAAATATCAGATTCAAAATCGTAACTACAACAACTTGTCTCTCAGAAATGGTACAACACGTTCCAGCATTAACTCTGCTGTAAGTAAGCTGACTTGTGACTATTTTCCAATAAAAATAATTATTTATTCATAGGGTCTCCCGAAGACATTATCCAATCGGCCCAGGTATATATCGATAAGCAGTCAATCAACAATATTAACTTCTTTAAGCAAGAACGATGTCCTAGCAAGCAGCCCGTTAGCAAAAATGGATAAGGAGAGATATTACCTGGAAGGAGTATCAAAATCTGATAATATTCAGTTGCAAAAACTATATGATTCAAAAAGAGAAAGCGTACCATCATCAAAATGTAACGATGGGCGCATATCTGAGTAATTACAAACTTAGAAACCCTCGTGTGATATTGTTATTATGATAAATAATGTACATTTGTAGCTTAAATTAGGCTCGATTTAAAAGTGGAATTGCAAATATATTTATATACAATATTTTGTAAGTTTAAACAATTAAGGAGTTGTAATAAAACGGTAAAAAGTGTCCGGAAAATAATTCAGAATAAACCTTTTTTTGACTTATATATTTTACTTCCAATTGGAAACATTTCTATATCTGAAGTTTTTTAATTCAATAATATTTATTTTTTGAAGGTATTAAAATAAAAACCAAAAAAAAAAAAATTGTGAGTTAGTAATAATGAATAATAAAATTCAATAAAGGATAAAATATATGTGATACTCTGAACCTGCTTCTCAAAACGGGAGGAAGAAATAAAATATCACACTACTGTATTTATACCATTTATTTAATTTAAATAATTTAATGTTTTATAATCAGATAATTACGAACAATACAGCAGTCTTATACAAGATTTAATGAATTTCTTCTGTTTAAGAAACATGTTTGCGATGGTATCCTTCACTTCCTCTTGGATTACAACAATAATTTGTTATTTCTTGCTTCTGTTTTTTATGTTTATTTTTCAAAAGTTTCATTTAAAAAAAGGCAATTTTATT